>OX596031.1:9736939-11078062 GCA_951394125.1 Epistrophe eligans | reverse complement strand
TAATGCCATGATATGACAGATCAGTGGGATCATTGTTGTAGAATTTTACAAGGAGGAGCCTACGTGTTTGAGAAAGAAAAGGACATATACAAAGAAGGTGAGGAATTGATTCTTCCTCTTCCTCGTCCATATACAGCTTCTGCAGAAATCGTTCGAAAATACTCCAAGCCTAGTTGCATGCTTGCCTATTAGACAGTGTCCGGTAATGACACCTATAATAGAGCTGATGTGCAATTTTTTTGAGATATTAAATTCTGAGAGCATTTCAGACCTAGAGTCGGCCAGATCTGTTTTGTGGTCAGGCAAGTGGTGATGTTATTAAGGTTTGTTTTCTCTATAACATCTTGCTTCGGCATAAGTTTACATGCAGCGTCGGAAGCACCAATATTTGCCCGATTTGACAATTTTATGGAATTTCCCTATGACCTGGAACCCAGAAAAGTTAAATGTTGGACGGGTATACCATAACCATAAGGGGTTAATGGCTCTTTTAAATTTGTAGAGAAAGAGTCCAAAGATTTAATGGCGGCTTAGCGCTATCTGAGAAGATACGAATATCCGTGCTTGATATCACGTTTTCTTTAAGTTCAGACAGGAATTCTTTAATCGCCAAAAGAGTTCCACCTGGAAGCTGGAACACGCTACAGTATTTGAGAAGACGAAAGGAGAGTTTCTAAGTCTAAGTCTGCCTGAGAGAGAGAGAGAGAGAGAGAGAGAGAGAGAGAGAGAGAGAGAGAGAGAGAGAGAGAGAGTGAGAGAGAGAGAGAGAGAGTACGCATAAAAAGTTTACTAAAGGATTAAGTTATCTCCAAAAATAAGACTTATAAGACTATGAGCCTTGCCAATAACAAAAAGACGACTTAAATATTGAAGCATACATCACATGTTTCATATTAAAGAGTCCATCTATACCATGTAATATTCATTATTAAGGTTCCACATAAAAATAATTTAAAAACGTGTGCCTACAATAGTTTCCCTATTAACTTTAAATCCCATTTAAATGCCCTCTTTATATTTAAAATTGTTTTGTTATTCACTTTTATATAAATTCTCATGATTTTTCCCTTATAGCACAGTTATGTATACCATATACGTCAGATTAAGACAATCTTCCCACCACGCGGCGCAGCGACCTTCACTTCCTCATTCTATATATCCTATCTATACCAGCAGCAGGCAGCAGCGAAGCAGCAGTTCAAATATTATATATGCTCTTGCTTCCTTCAAATATTTACACAAACGTCTAAAAGCCACTTTATAGAGGAGAAACATAATATGTGTATTTATTTCGTCCCATGGATGATGTTGCTTTGATGTTTATTTACAAACTTTTAACAGCAATTTACGGTTATTAATTTTGCCACCCCACAAAACATAAGCGAGTTGATGCGATGGGTCACCAAAGTAACCATCATCGCCAGTCAAATAATATAATATAAACCACCATTGACAACAATCTTAAATAGGGTCGTCAATTCTTCGAGGTCGACAAAGGCAATAGGACCAACACGATCAAGGATGACTTCCTTCTTTGTCTGGGGATACATATTAAAAAAAACTAAGCTCACAATATTTAAAAAAAAAAAACACTGTCCTTGCAGCTAAATTCTAGATATCTCTGTAGTTATTTTACTGTTGTTGTTATTGTTTGCCTTTTTCCATTCCATTTGCCATCACCATTGAGTGATGTTATAAGCAACATTATGGTCAATTTGGTAACAATAACGCTGCTGCGGAGGAGCAAACGAAAAAAAAAATAATAATAAATTATTTTGTATTATTATTTATTTTTCTAAATGTAAAAGAGGCCATCACATCAGGAGGAGAAAATGTATGGGAAAATAGAAAATAGAGATATTCTATAAGACTCGATCTATTTGCCATTGCCACCTCGGGTGAAAGTAGCACTTGAAGAATTTATTTGCCCTTTCATGTCAATTTTATTTCTTCTTGTCCCACAGTCAACAATGGAAAGTCAAGGAAAAAAAAAATAAGATGCCACCATGATGGGATCCTTTTTATCTTGTGTTCATCATCGGGAGAAGAGAGGGAGAGAGAGCTGAATTGGCATCTGGTATTGAACATTTCGAATAAATATTTATTGTCGTCTTTTCTTAGCGAAATTGCAAGATGCGTTTATGGTCGTATAATAAAAATGAGGATTCCGTTTAAGAATCTCCAACTATTTTTTTTTTGCTTTTAAATTATATATACCTAGATACGGATCAATGTTGTATTCTTGAACAACGAAATCATCTATAGATGGACAAGGTATTAAGGCTTTCGAAGCAAAATATGTATGTTCATATCAGTGAAGTAGATATCATTATTTTTGAAATAGATTTTCTTACAGAAAAATGCCAAATGAAGGTTCTATGTTTTATTTTGGGAATACTGGCTAAAAAAAAAGTCCATTGCCAAATCAAACTTACTTAAAAGGGTTTTCAAGGTGACATCTTGTCGAAAATATCGGTTTTTGACATCTAACTTTTAACTTTAGACAGGTCGCGCGTTTACCCTTTATTATAAAGTATTAACGTGTTACTTCTAAAAATGAATAAATTGAGTAGCGCAACAGCTCGTGTAGAACCAGGGCCTAGTGACTTACTATTCTCAAAAATTTTTCGGCAGGAATGAAGGGGACCAACATTTTTCTGCCGAATCCGAAAGGCTTACGTAAGAAGAACTTTTTTCATGGCAAATGATACTCTTGGAGTATAAATAAATTCACCGCAAAAGGCAGTAACCCGTGAAAAAATTTCTGTTTTTATGTGGCATAGGCTGGGAATCGAACCCAAGACCTTCGGCGTAATAGTCCTACGCAACGCACTATAACCATAACTCCACAAGCTACTTCAAACGTGTTTCTTCTGGTAGCTTCATAATTTGACTCATTTCATTTTCAAGAAACATTGAATTACCTTTTTCAAAAGAAGCATCAGTTAGGGCATATTGCTTCAAAATGGTCAAATATGGGTCAAGTTATACGCGACATTTTCGACATTATGGACTTCTAAGATAGTATTTCGTATGTCAAATAAAAATAAATGTGTTTAAAATGACTTGCCTTGGATGTTTTTCCGCTGCTGGGTCCTACAATTATGCAGGAAATTAAACCATATTGCTTAGATTAATATACATAGTACGCAAAAACCTGAAACAAGAAAATTTATTACATTCGTTTTAAATAAATTACAAATCCGAAGTTTGATGAAAATCGTTCGAGCCGTTTTCGAAAAAAAATTAAACAAATTCAGAATCCATAACAAATTTAGAGGTACCTAAGGATTTTTTTATAATTCACCGAAACAGATTTTGTCTTTATTTTTTTAGTGACATGAACTGGACACCTTTATCCTTCTTTTTTTTTTTTTGTAATCTGGAATCAGGTATACCTATATATACCCTTCCTAATCGAAGCGGAAATGAAAGGATAAAACTCAAATATTTTGATCACATCACACAAAGATAAAGACTTCCTCACAGATTTATTATAAGGCCATTTAAGAATTCAAAAGTGATTCTTATTCACTACAACCCACAAATCTGATGAAATCTTTTCAAAAATCTAAAATTTTACAAACAAAAGGTAGGTCCTATCGACCTCCATACCAACAGGACAAAATTCCTAAATCTAGAAAATGTAGACATCATTAACCTCCTTCAAAACTCATTTAAAATCAAAAGAAAAAAAAATCCTTGAAAACGATAGAAATAGAATGCTTGAGAATTAAAAACGAAAGGATTTCTAAAAGTACCGGATGAATATCTACATTTTTATATTCTAATGCAATGTATGTACTTAACCCAAGGATTATTCGTTTCTTTGTAAAGTGTCGAAAAACTGTCAGCTATGCGTGTGTGTTTATTTTACAAAAGAACTCATATATCCTTTTTATTATTCCTTGATGAATTGAAGATCATTCAACGACTTTAAAGAGGCACCCATAACCAAAAACAAACCAAAAATACATCGCTCTGGTTCATTCGGTTCAATAGTCAGTGAAAAGGGTGAAAGATGCGCGCACGCCTCAAGGACTTTTTTTCAGAAAAAATACATACCTACCTTTTTTTTGTATAGGTATGTAGATACTTTTTCCTCAGCATAAATATGTACAAGATTACTTTATATCTGACAAGGAATATTATCACATTTTTATTTTCTCCAGAATACCTAAATGGAAAATCTTAAGTGCGGGTTTGTCTTTATGTGTTTGGTTTTTTTTCCCGACTCTCTCTCACTTGGTTTAGGTAGC
Organism: Epistrophe eligans; assembly: GCA_951394125.1. Classification (NCBI taxonomy): domain Eukaryota; kingdom Metazoa; phylum Arthropoda; class Insecta; order Diptera; family Syrphidae; genus Epistrophe; species Epistrophe eligans. The sequence continues at coordinate 11,073,803 of OX596031.1, read as the reverse complement.
GCGGTAATTCATTTATCTTGTAGATACTTTTCATAGTTAAGTATTTAACTCTGTGTGGTCAGGTCAATCATGGCGGATGCAGGTGTATTTTTTCAGTTTGTTTTTTTTGTCTACTTTTTCATAATTATAGTAGGTACCAATATATGGAAATGAAATGAGTGAAGAGTAAGCCTATATACCGACAATGGCTGAGCTAGTAAATTACTTTATTATTCCATGGCGATGTGGTTTTTATATGACCACTATTAAAATATTATTATATGGCGCTAAAATGACAAGCGAGGGTAATTTATACAAATTAACCATAAATTTTGTTTATGTTTTATGATAATTATGCCAGAAACTATATTTATGAATTTGCTTAGAAGAATAGTAATTGGTTATGGCGAAGCCATTATTTATATGTTTTTGTTACATTTAAAATATTTTCATATAAACCTAAAGATTTATTGAAATTAATTATTAAATTTTAGGAAATGTTACATAAAGGCAAATAAGTCGGGCTAAGATTTTAGAGAAAAACCCTATTGCTCTAAAAGTATTCTTGAAAACTCAAATATCTTGTGAATGGAAACGTTTTACCTTTTAACAACGCAAAGTCATAGAATTTTTGATTCCAAAATCCGAAAAACCCAGATTAACATCTCCAGTTTTTCTCCTGCTCCAAGGACCTTTTTGAGAAAAATCTCCTTTTTGCAGCAAGCAAATCGGAGAATTTTTGACAGTTAGTTTATAGTTGCGGTTGCCGATAAATAATCTCTTAAAAACAATAGGCGTGTTTTTTTGCAAGCCCCGGGGGGAATTGGGGAAAAAAACGACGTCGGTGCCAAACAATCACCATGATGTTAAATGCAACAACAACTTATCCCCTCCAGACTTAAATTAAGCACACAAAAAAACTGTGTTACTTGTTATCGATAGTTTGTATGAAAATTCTATTTTGTTTTTGTTATGGTGTCGCTAATCCCAGTGGCCTTTTTTTTCGGGCAATTACCCCCGGGCTTTCAAAAACACACGCCTTATGTTTCCATTTTTTTTAACTTCTCGAATTCTTCGCAGAGTAAAGTTGACCTCGAAAAAAATGTTTCCATTAAATTTTATTTGACAGAAAAATAATTTCTTCCTCTTTACTCTCCTAACACAATAATAATCGATTTGGGGTCGTCTCTTTTGTTGTTGGAGTTTGTCTCCCGCGAAATGAGAAGGTGACCTAAAGAAATAAATTATCAAATCGATGACATTCTATATTGCCATTGAATTTGGATTTGTTGCACTTAACATTGACCATGACTACTCAATTTCAATTCCAATTCCAAGCCCATTTCGACACATCAAGCAACACAAAAAAAAAAAGAGAAAGAAAAATAAAATAAAAAACAAATCAAAAGGACATTTCTTTTTGATTTCAAATGTTTTTCTCGTTTTTTTTTTTCGAAATCTTTACAAAATCTTCCTTTCGAAGAAAACCCCTCGATTTTTCTTTTAGGCGCACACACAACACAATATCACGCAACCTCATTGTTCACCACAAAATGTGGATAATAAAAATTTTATATATTTTCTTTTTTGTTATTGTTGTTGTTATTCTGATCCCAGAAGGATATATACATAAATACATATACATCTTTAGTATTTTTATTAATGTTTTGGGATTGTAATGGGTCATATATACAGCGTGATCGTAAAGATTTATTGCTATCGATAGAGAGGTGCATTCTTTGCAATAGCTATATTTCAGTGTGTGGTAGAATATAGTATGAGGTTCGATTGTATATCCCCCCCCTTGGGCTCTGGATTTGTGCTGATGTCGTCAACAAAATAGTTTCAAAACATAAGGGGGATAGTATAATAAAACTTGATTTATTTTTGTTCTTTTTTTTCAACTACTGCGCGCTTTACACAGATTAATCGATTTTTATATTTAACGCGATTTCAGCGCATTGATTGTGTTAACAATTAAAATTTAATAAAATAAAAAACATGTTGGTTGGTATATTCTTGCGAAGAGATATTTTATTGGTGTATAGTTAAGTTGAGAGCCTCAAAGTGGTGGCCAGTTCTGAGAACAAAGCAAAAGATCCAAATGATGGTGGAAAAGGTTAAATGCATTTTAACAATAAATTCTATTGAACAAAAAGTTGACTGAACCTTACAACCTATTAGAAAAAATTGTTTCATGGGAAAGGGAGAAGTGGGTATAGGCAACTTGCGTTATGATAGTCCATTGAGATTTTGGCCAAACTTAGCATTTTGGGCAGGGAGAAGATTTTTACTTGCGATATATTATATGTACATACATAAGGCAAGTTATGGTTTCGTAAAAAAATCGAACTCGAGATTTTGATCAAACCTCACATTACGATGATAACGAAGTCAAAAAAATTAATTTAAACTTCGTACCTACCGGTATTTGGGCATCCCTCCGATACGTTTTTTTTTTGTCATTTTTATGACCAAAAATAACGGTACCTACCGTACAATTTTTTTTTTCCAATTAATGAAAATCTTATTTTTCTGACAAACGTGCCCACAACTTTTTTATTTAAAAAAATCAGAAAAATGGTTATAAATGGTACTTCCTCCCAGGACCATTTTTTGGGATTTTTGATTATTACCAATTTTTTTATAGCAAATCTTTCAAAAGGTTTTAAAAGTATTGTATGTATACCTACCACCATTTTAAATTTTTGTTTTTTTGTAAAAAAAAAAAATTAAATCAAATTGTGTTGGGAACTTAATAATTTGAAAACGACCTGAAATTTTTTACACAAGACCTTCTGATAAGATTGAATAATAAATAATGCATACCAAAATTTTCAAAAAAAAAAAAGATTGGTTTTAAAAAAAAAATCAAAATTTAGTATTTTTTGAAATTTCGTTCTTTCGAAAATGGGCAAATGATTTTTTTTTTAAATACATTTTTAAACTCGGCATTAGTAAATACTCAAAAATTGCGTAACAATTTTTTTCTCCAAAAATTTTTAAAATTTTTGTGATCGCAAATAAGAGCAAGTTCGTGCGACCCAGTCCGATAGGATTATTTTTTTTTAATTTGACAAACAAAAATAATGAAAATGTTTTCCATATTTATACGTTGACCATCCACCTGTATTTCCCGGAAGAAGCGTTTTTCTATCACCTCCCAAGAAATTTATTTAAGAACGAAGATAAGTACAAATGTCCCATATTTAATTCTGTAGTTCATTAAAATAATGTATTTTCTGTGCATTTGTGTCAATTCTCAATTCAACTCCAAAATTTGTAGTTTTGTTACAGAAAAGAGATAGAAAGCGAGAGAGAGAGTAAATGATAGCACCAGCGGTAGAACCTTAAAAAAAATAAAAAATAATTTGTTTTTTTTTTTAAAAAAAAACATTTTTGAAAACTTGAGTTTTTCTTTCATTTTCAAATCTACACCGAAAATTTTCGATTTACTAGACTTTTTTTACAAATCTGCATTTAACTTCTACCTCAGTAGTTAAATTTCGGAGTAGATTTATAAAAAAAATTTAGTAAATCTAACCCTAAATCTAAATCTAACTGGACAGCATTGAATTATTCAATTTTCCAACCATCTCTGACTCTGAATGTCTGAATCTTAAACTCTGTATTCTGCTCTGAAAGTAATAGAATTTATTTAAGTTTTTTTGTTAAAAATATTTGTTTGTTAAACATTTCGTTTTCAAATCTACTCCGTAAATTATCAATTTACTAAACTTTTTTTAAAAGTCTGCTCCGAAATTTTACTTCTAAGGCATTCTCATTTCAAATTTTTGGTTAGTTTCCCTCCATCAAAGAATTATTGTTGTTGTTTTGGTTGTTACTTTTTTTTTTGTTAATTTGAAGGATTTTTACTCGGTCTGAAATTCCAATAAAATTAAATAAAGATTTCACACAACTTATGCCTTTTATTTTAAAATTTTAAATTTTGCCTTAAATTTGAACACACTTTAGTTGTCAAATCTCGGAAAATTGCGAAAAAATAGAAATTAAAACTTGCTCTTCGTCATTTTTTCATGCTGATAAAATAAAAAATGCACTGTCGTTTTCTTGTCCCATTAGTTTTACCTACATGGGAAATTTTGTCGTGTACCATATGTTTGTGCTATATAGGTCTCCCGCATTATTTTAAATTATTAATATTAATTAATGTTTATTTTTTAATCTATAGGTACTACAATTTCCATCAAAATAATTTTATCTACAATTTTTGTCCATATCTCATTATCGGCAACAACAACAAGAACAAAAAAAAAAAAATACAACCAAAACATGAAAAATAACCAAATCAAAATATTTTCCCAACCCCAAAAATTCATTTGTGTGTAAATAATTGGGTAAATATTTGTGTATTTCTTGGAAAATGTGTCATCCGGACAGAAAATAATGCATTTATATATTTTGTGAAAACCAATCCAAGCGATTAACCTCTGAAATCGTAGTCCAGTCCGCTGGAATACCCACAATAATTATTTGGATTATGCACACAAAACAACCCGTCTGTCAATCGAAGTATGATTCTTCGTACACGTCGCGGTCGCGTCGGTTGACTCGCGTCCGTCCGTCCTCGTCCGTCGCGTCGTCGGTCGTTCGTTCTGTTTGCATTTCGGTAAAATCTAAAGACTGACTGACCAAATATTTTCGTATAATAAATAAATTTCCATAAATGCAATTTTTGATTTTTATTTATTTATTTGTTTTATTTTAATTTTAATAATTGTGGTGAACATCATCACTGCAACCACCAGGAACAAAGCGCAATAATGTTTTGGGATTTTCGCTTTGTGATGATGCCTTTGCTTTGCATTGTTTTCTATTTATTTGTATACCCTTTTATTTCGTATTATGGTTTATTTTATATATTGAAACAAGATGATAGGGCAGATTTATTGAAAACTAGGTTAATGGGTATGATTGGGAATACATATATATTGGGTCTGGGAAGATGATAGTGGAGGACACTGTTCGTGTTATGCATTTCGATTATTATTATCAACGAATTGCTCTCCTCAAATGGAAGATCAATGTTTTCAAAAGTGAGTCAGTGGTGCAAACAGTATTGGAATATTATTCAAAGTAGAGCGAGGGAGAACAATATTGACTTTGATAATGAGAAAGGCTTTTGGGAATTGTGATTATATTATATGTCAACACGATTTGCGGGTGGCCTTTATTGTGTCGTAAAATACGAGTGCAATCGAATATTTCAAATTAAATTGGACTATTATTGTGAAATATATTCTGATGGATTTACAAAAATATATGCACACAATTGTTGTATATGTTTGCTATGGGGGTGGATTGGTGTTTCTCAAGATGATGTCTGGCCGAACGGGTGAAGGCCAAGTGCAAGAGCACAAGATTTTGTTGATGGTTTCCAATATGGGGTTTTCTAATGGTAAATTCAGATGTTGGCACGAGTACGATAACTTGGGCGCCGAAAATTGATACCTGATTTTTGTAGAGGGGTTAAATACAAACAAAATTTACTATGGAAGGGGGTCTATTTCGACCCGTTTAGTAGGTAGGGCGATTTTCGAAAAAACCGACTTATAAATGGAAAAACAAATATTAAAAACAATACTTAAAATGCAAAGAAAAACGGTAAAAGCCAGAAGTCTGTTCTTTAATCCTACATTAAAATTAAATTATTTGTGTCAATAGTTTTCAAAAAATTTGCATTCGAACTCAAAATTTTGATAAAAAAAAAAACGCGAAAGAAAATGTTTGGATCAATTTTTCTTAAAATTTAAATTTCCATTTAAGTCGTTTTTTCGAAAATCGCCCCTACCTCCTAAACGGGGCCAGATAGACCAAAGCCCCCACACCTCCCATAGTAAAAAATGCTTGTATTTGACCCTTTTACAAAAATCCGTTATCATCCGGCGCCCAAGTTATCGTACTCTCCCCCAGATTTTGAACCGAAATTTAATTTTTTTCGTGAAGAAGTATGATTACGATTTCAAATTCATTTTTGTTTGTCATGGCGCTTTGGTGGTGTCTGAGGAGTTGGTGTTATTGTCGAAATCTTAACTGTCAATTTAGGTACATATATGGTGCATATAGTTGTGTTAGTAAGAAGGAGATGTTTATTTGCCGAAATGTCGAGATCTGGAAAGTTGATTTCTGATTTAAGAAAAAAAATAAAATTTGCCCAAAATTGTGAGTTTTTAAACAAATTTAAGGGAGTTTTAAAAAAATTGGTAGGTATCTATGTACATCTTTTGCGTGAATTATTTAATTAGGGCCCTTTACCCAGAAAAATCGGTAACTGGCGAATAAAGATCCTTTTTCGACAGAGGAGCTAATCTAAGATCCTTTAAGAAATTATTATTTTTATCGGAAATAGTTACTAAGCTACTTTAACTTTAATTCACGTAATTTCTCTTATGTTCAACTTTAATTTTTCAAAACGAAGCAAAATTCATTCAAAATCTCGGAGAAACAATTTTGAAAAGGGTGAAACGTCAAAATTAATTGCGTCAGGCAGCAACGGAAATCAATAATTGCCTTTCATCTGCCGAACAATATTGCCATTGCAATTGCAAAAGTTCCTCAATTGGCAATATTCAAGACAATGGCAGTGAGTTAAGCAATTTACTTTCTCAAATATTGGCAATGGAGCCGGTGGGTTACATATGCCTAAAGAGAAATTGTCGAATGTAATCCTGGGTTAGAACGTATAGGGATATAACTAGAGGTGTGCTAAAGAGCGATTTTAAATGAGCAGCGATCGCAGAGAGCAGTTTACAAAAAGAACAGCTCTTTTTCGCAGCTATTTAATCACTCTTTAAAAACAAGTTAAAGTCGAAGAATGTACTTTAAATTTTGTTTTCTGATTTGAAATTCGTTTAATCCATCATCATTATAGCCATCCTTCGATGGAATTTGACAGATGGGTGAGAACCTATACTTTGAGGCATAGAGAATATTTCGTTCCAAATGTCAACGGATTGCCCTTAAAAAGCATTTTTCCATCATTTCCATCCTTCGATGGAATTTGACAGTTGATGGCTTGACAGATGGGTGACAACCTATACTTTGAGGCTTAGAGAATATTTCGTTACAAATGTCAACGAATTGCCCTTAAAAAGCATTTTTCCGGAGCAGAAAAAAAAATCGAAAATTTTGGTTTTTTTAGAGGTTTTTTAATCCATCGTCATCGTAGCCATCCTTCGATGGAATTTGACAGTTGATGGCTTGACAGATGGGTGACAACCTATACTTTGAGGCATAGAGAATATTTCGTTCCAAATGTCAACGGATTGCCCTTAAAAAGCATTTTTCCGGAGCAGAAAAAAAAATTCGAAAATTTTCGTTTTTTTAGAGGTTTTTTAATCCATTGTCATCGTAGCCATCCTTCGATGGAATTTGACAGTTGATGGCTTGACAGATGGGTGACAACCTATACTTTGAGGCTTAGAGAATATTTCGTTACAAATGTCAACGAATTGCCCTTAAAAAGCATTTTTCCGGAGCAGAAAAAAAAATCGAAAATTTTGGTTTTTTTAGAGGTTTTTTAATCCATCGTCATCGTAGCCATCCTTCGATGGAATTTGACAGTTGATGGCTTGACAGATGGGTGACAACCTATACTTTGAGGCATAGAGAATATTTCGTTCCAAATGTCAACGGATTGCCCTTAAAAAGCATTTTTCCGGAGCAGAAAAAAAAATTCGAAAATTTTCGTTTTTTTAGAGGTTTTTTAATCCATCGTCATCGTAGCCATCCTTCGATGGAATTTGACAGTTGATGGCTTGACAGATGGGTGACAACCTATACTTTGAGGCTTAGAGAATATTTCGTTACAAATGTCAACGAATTGCCCTTAAAAAGCATTTTTCCGGAGCAGAAAAAAAAATCGAAAATTTTGGTTTTTTTAGAGGTTTTTTAATCCATCGTCATCGTAGCCATCCTTCGATGGAATTTGACAGTTGATGGCTTGACAGATGGGTGAGAACCTATACTTTGAGGCATAGAGAATATTTCGTTCCAAATGTCTACGGTTTGCCCTAAAAAAGCATTTCCCCGAAATATCGAAATTTTTCGTATTTTTAGAGGTTTTTATCTATCGTCATCGTAGTCATCGTGTCCAAGTGATTTGGAGAAACTCCACACATCCATTGAGTTTCCCAGTATGTAATGCGATTTCAACTTCAACCTGCTCTCTGTTCAGTTTCTTTGCATTATATTTAATGATGAACACTGAACAGTATAGTTCCAAGTATGTAATGCGATTTCAACTTCAACCTGCTCTCTGCTCAGTTTCTTTGCATTATATTTAATGATGAACAGTATAGTTAAAATAGCAATGAGCAGTTTAAAGAGCATATAGCATTTTGTTCTGAGTCAGAACAAAATGCTATATGCTCTGAGTCAGAACTTCTGACTGCTCAGTGCTCATCTAATCGCTTTCGCGATTTATTCGCATTGAATAAGCACTAAGCACATTACTGTTTCTTGCTCATTCTATCTTTTCAGTCTCCTTTTTGGAGATATAGCTAAATGTATACACTATATGAGATCCCATACCTGCTTCCCGGTTATTGCGATTGCGAGTTGAATTTGTTTGTGAATTTTTGTAAGGTTCACCACTGAGCACTGAGCAGTGAGCAGTTAAATTGAAGAGCAATCGCTACTGCTCTCTGCTCAGTGAAATAGCAGAGTGATTAAAAGCAGCTATCGCAATAGCAGCCTCACCTCTAGATATAACGCCGCGCCGGAAGGAGTTCTTTTGATAAAATCCCATCAGCCTATTCACCGAAAAGAACAACATTGGCAAATCGTCATCATGTTTTAAAGATCTTAGATATTAATTTAAATTGTTAAAGCTTTTTTCACGAGAATTAAAAACAAAAAAAAAAAAGGAATTTTGCATGGGACCTACTTGTCCTAAATGACCTAAAATGAAAATTCGAACTTCTTTTTTATACCTATGGAAAAAGTCTTCAATAACAAATTTGAAAAAATATCCGTCCTTCCGATAAGACTTTATTACGATGTATACCATGTTTCTACAGTGAAATTCTCATCCCTAAAGGGCAAGTACAATATGAAATGCGATTAGGTTCACTCGACAGGTGGATTATAATTCTTCATTGAAAAAGTCCTTTCCATTTTAATTCAAATTCAATATAAGAAAAAGGCGGTGTTTCACAAGTCTCTTATCTCAGCTATGAAATCCAGTAGCAAAAAAAAAATTGACCTGCAATCCATAAATTCTTAACTTAACGATCCCTTAATTTCTGTTCCTTATCGGTGAAAAAATGAATAAACATTCCAAGGATTCTCTTTCTTTTTTTTTTTAATTCTTAAACCATGAATAACACATAGGATTAAAAGACAAAAAAAGGATCTCCATCAGTCCACTTGTCTCGATTTATGAAAAAATTGTGAAAAGTGCGCCGCCGCCATTCGATAAATCAACCTAAAATTTTGAGAGGATGTGAGCAAGCATGAGACACAATGTAACCGCCCTTAGGTCCGAGATTAGATCAGGTCTGATGATCATTTAACTTTGAGTAGGTATCGATTAGTTTTTTTTTTTTTTTTAAATCCCACATTCATTTATTATTTTCTGTTACGCGCAACCGTAGCAAAATTCAAATCAATTACACCACTGGGAACAAAAATCTTCGATTTTGAAACCATCATTAACCACCAAGCCAGACAAAAAAAATACAACGAAAAAAAAAAAAAAAAACAGAAGTCAATTCGAAAATGCTGGTAGCCTTTTTTAAAGGTCCATCATCTTCATCAAGCAAGGGTATCGCGTACATTTATTTATTAGATTTGAAAGTCCATTAATTACCAATTATTTTTTTCGGACAAAATTTTTCATTTGATTTCTTCAGACAAATCGAAAATTTTAGATGGCGCTTTTAAATGATGATGATGATGATCATGATCCATTCAATGCATCTTAGTCTTCGAGGCAAGACAGGGATTGATATTGATACGGGAAAAAAAAACTACTGTTTTTGGTTTTCGAGAAAACATGTTGAGGAATGCGCATTGCATGTGGAACTATAATGCCATCCATATTAGAGTCTTTAATTGAAGTTAAACACTTGTCGTCATTTTCTTGAAGTAGCAGTCATCAATTAATGAAATGAGTGTAAAACTAATTAAAAGCGGCTTTCAAGTATAATTATTTTCTTCTTTTCTTTTAAATTAAAAAACAAAAAAATAATAATAAGGGAATTATAAGGAAGGGGACAAGATGACAACTGCACAGCTCTCAAGCTGAGTGTGTGGGAAGTATAGATGTCATTTATATAAATTTATATAAACCCAAATGGAGTGATTGGCTTGATGGGAGGAGAGTACTTTTCTGTTTTGTGGTTGAAAAAAAAAAAAAATTTGCCCCATATGGTTTGAGTGAGTCTTTAAGTATTACATATAGTTATGCGCATGATTTACTTGTGAAATAAGATTTGAAACAAAAGAATATAAAAAAATAATATCAGATTATATGCGTGGAAGTGAGAAGTCGGTGACATAAAAGCCTGTCGGATGCTGCCAAATGCTTTTAAGATTTTCTCTGTTTCTCAAGTTAACAATAATGTATTACGTATGAAGTGACATTTTAATGATTAAGCCTTTTTTAATTGTGCAGAAATGAATGTCAAAACCAGACAGCTGATTCACGTCCAGAAGCTTTAAATTAGCAAAGCATTAATTTAGTATTTTAAGATACATATTATAATAGGCGTGTTTTTTAGCAAGCTCGGGGGAAATTGGACGAAAAAACGACGTCGGTGCTTAACAATCACCATGTTAAATACAACAACATTTAATTCCCTACGGGCTAAGTTAATCCAGAGAATTCTCCGGGCTTAACTGAAGAGCACAGAAAAACTGTGTTACCGGCGTGAATTATATACTTGTTATCGACAGTTTGTATGAAAATTCTATTTCTTTTCTGCGATGGTGTCGCTAATTCCCGTGGTCGTTTTTTTTTGACCAATTCCCTCCGGGCTTCCAAAAAAAACACGCCTAATATCATAGTTATTGTAATTTTTTTATTGAAAAGTTTGCGTTTTGCAACATTACCATACCTAATAAAAGTAAATCTTGTGGCGCGATAGCTCGTACAGAACCAGGATCTAAAGACCAACGACCCTCAACCATTCCTGTGTGCGTGTTATCAGAAGGAGTCCAGAGGACTTACAATTTTCTGCCGAATCCAAACGGTTATAGGGCGATAGGATTTGTCAATTCCTCACAAGAGGCAATATACCCGTGAAAAACATTTCTGATTTTTGGTCGCATAGGTTCGGAATCAATCCCAAGACTTTCGAACCCAACAGATTATAATTCTTTTTAAACTTCCTGATGCCTCATGAAAATTTAATTTTTATTTAGTCATGTTTTGCTATAATTGACTCTTATTTTAACGGGTGATTTTTAAGCTGGTTTAGTTTTGGCAACACTGGTTTTGACAGCTGACGTGTGTTTAGTACCTTGTGTCACTGTCAAACAGCTTCAGTTTGGTTTGCAATTTAACCATGGATCGTCTTACAAATGAACAACGCTTGCAAATTATTGAATTTTACTATCAAAATTCGTGCTCGGTTCGAAATGTTCATCGCGCGCTGCTTCCATTTTACTGTGTTCAGCGATGAGGCTCATTTTTGGTTAAATGGGTACGTAAATAAGCAAAATTGCCGCATTTGGAGTGAAGATGCCAGAAGCATTGCAACAGCTACCAATGCATCCCGAAAAAGCCACTGTTTGGTGCGGTTTATGGGCCGGCGGCATTATTGGGCCATATTTCTTCAAAGATGATGCGAATCGCAGCGTTACTGTCAATGGTGAACGCTACCGAGCGATGATAACAAACTTTTTTTTGCCCGAAATGGAAGTTCTTGACTTGCATGATATGTGGTTTCAACAAGACGGTGCCACATGCCACACAGCACGCGAAACAATGGCGCAATTGCGAGGCGAGTTTGGTGAACAGTTAATTTCACGTTTCGGGCCGGTCAATTGGCCGCCTAGATCGTGCGATTTGACACCATTAGATTATTTTTTGTGGGGGTATGTCAAGGCTAATGTCTATAGGGACAAGCCCGCTTCGATTGACGCACTGGAAGCCAACATCCATGCATTCATTCGTGAGATACCGGCCGATATGTGTGAAAGAGTATGCCAAAATTGGACTCAGCGGATGGGCTACCTGAGACGCAGCCGCGGTCAACATTTGCATGAAATTATCTTTAAACATTAAATTGCAAGGTTCCAACTATCGATTCAAATAAATATTTCATTCATTTTTTCGAATTTTTTGTGTTTTTTTTTTTTTTAAAGTTCTAAACCTCTTAAAAAATCACCCGTTATCATTAATATCCTTTTTTAAAAATCTTTTTCTTAACAAACCTTAACCTCTCTTAAGTTATTAAAATTAAAATGACACATAACATTTTTCATCTTTCATTTATCCTGCCAAAATTATTTGCATTCTCATCAAGCACCACTTTTATATTTTTTTAACTCTTAAATTCTAACAACTCTTCACTTTCAAACCTCAAAACAATGTGCCCGTATATTTTTTTTTCCACAAATCTAAGCCATGAACTTTTGGTTTTGTGGTACATCGTATTAAGGGGATCATATACAGTGTATTATGACTTATATATGTATATGTATGTTGGAGGAATTCCCCAGAAAAAAAACAAATGAAACAAGATTTATATAAAAACCTCTCCATATCCATATACAATAACTTAAGTGCACGAAAGCTTCTTTTCCTGAGTATTTATATATGTATGTATTTTTGATGACCTCAAAAACTAAACTAAATAAAAATAAAAGATTTGTGTATATGTATCCTATCCACCTATATCTAAGTCATAAAATGTATCTCAAAGTCGAGTGGAAAATAAAAACTAAAAAAAAAAAAAAAATAAAAAAAAAAAAATAAGAAAAATCCCACTTCTGATTCTATTATTTTCATTTGTGCTGACAAAATGATGAGAGGTGGTTACGAATAAAAAATAAAAAAAACACCAACAATCACAATTGCAACAGTTCACACATTCGTAGGTATATATGTATGTATTTATATATTTAAAAGGGTGGTCAAGAGTGTACACATTCTAGGTGGACAAGCTGTCACATCGACCCATTGGCAATGGCACACAAGTGTTGCATATATTCCCCCACTTCCTGCGTTGACAATTCATACTGCTGTCATCCGGAGATGGTATAAAATATTTTATAATATGAAACTCGAGAGTGTCGAGCGATCCACTTCACGGCCATTTTGAAAGCGTCCACCCCTTCCCCTCCTCGCACAAGAAGTGGGTTTTGTGTTTTGACAGGACATACACTCCGACAAAAAAAAATAAGAAAAGTTGTGTGCGCTTTTTTGACAGATAAATTGTTGAATGCATAATTCAGTGAGCAATGAGAGTCTCGTATCCCACCTCTCTCTCTCACACTCTCTCTCTCCTCTTTCTCTATAGTGATATGAACGATGGGATATATTTTTATTTTTTTAAAACTGCATGCACACAAATTTTTCGTCCTTGACTGCTTGAAAAGATTTTATTTTGTCATCACAAATTATATTTAGATTCCTCTCGATCTTGAGGCTGGCTTTTTGAATTGGACTTTATTTATTTTATGATTTTTCTTGTTTACCGCACATAAATTTGTGTGTGTGTTAGCATTCGTTTCAAAAGTCCAGTTTTCCTTAAGGATATAGTTCTGAGGAGTTCTTCTAATTTAGGTATAGTTTTATTAATTTTTTTTTTTTATTTTTTTTAGATGGACAAAGTTTTTTGCCAAAAAGTTATAATCTAGGTCAGGTTGAATATCTCTTTCCTTTTAAAGCAAAGAGTTGCAGTGAATAGCTAGGTATGGTTTCATTATTAGAGAGTATAAGAAGAATATCCCAGGTACAAGTTTGACCCATAAAACCAGTATGTCGTTATTTGTTTCATAGCGGCGACGGCGGCGATAGCGGTATGGTTTGTTGGACTTGAAAGATGACGATGGATGGACGGATGGTGAACACTGAAAAGCATATTATATTATACCCTTTCATTTTCTCCATTCCTTCTATATGATGCGAATGCAAATAAAATGCAAAAGTTTTCAAAAGCAAAAAGTTTTTTTTTTTAACTTCGTCCACAAGTTTTCAAATTCAAGAACAAATATATCCTTAGACATCATATATGTAGGTACCTTGGTAAAGTAGATTAAGTCGGTCGAATTGGTATAAGGTATACCTATATAGATACCCTCCCTTTTACACAAAGTTATACATACCTATACTGGATGATGTTGATGGGAAAGTACGAAAAGATGGTCAAGAGAGGTAGTTTCAATGCTTTGGTCAACAAAACTTAGTTACTTAAGTATGTTAGAGTGTGGTAAATGACATTTAAGTTAAATTTGAAATGCATCATTTCCGGGATATGTTTTTCTTTTTCTTTGATATTTCCTTCGAATTTTGTTTGAAGAAAACAAGTTAACAAAATTTTAGATAGATTTTTGTGAATTTAATGTCGTTTAAGAAAAACTTTGATTTAAACTCGTATGTTACCTACATTTACATATTATGTATATAGTTTCAAGGATCAAGTCGAAACATTGACATACATAATCGTAAAATGGCCCTGAAGGCTAACACATCATACATTGTACATAGATGTGTGTACTGTGTATAAAACTTTTATAAATTATTTTTGTAATTCTGATTAAAGTTTGTGTTGATCATGTTGGTCAATAAAGAGGGAGAGGGAAATATATGCAACCAAAAATTGGAAAATTAGAAAGGAAATGAAGAAAATCCTAAAATCCCTAAATTGGATACTTTCAGGGGTGAATGGTGCCGATATCATGAAAATTTACCTATGGGAAATAGAAAACATTGATTCTAAATAAATATAAATAAATTGGTCGGCGCGACAGCTCGGGTAGAACCAGGGCCCAGTGACTTACAACTCTCAACCATTACTGTGCGTGTTATTGGCAGGAATAGAGGGGACCTACAATTTTCTGCCGAATCCGAACGGCTAGGGTGAGAAGCACTTTTTCAGTACAAGAGATACTCTTAGGGGATTTGTCAATTCTTCGCAAGAGGCAGTAACCCGTGAAAAACATTTCTGTTTTTAGGTGGCATAAGCTGGGAATCGAACCCAAGACCTTCGGCGTAATAGTCCAATGCACTAACCATTACTCCACGGGCTACTACAAATATTGATTCTAATTCTAAGGAATAAAAAACAATACGGAATAGACATTTGGCTTTTTCTTTAACGATCGCCAACAGATGGCGGCGTCTTTCTCTCGGACTGCTAAATTTATGCATACAAATTAATAGAGCGTGCCATTAATTATCTATATATGTACTTTGAAGCACCTATAATTATTATTTTTACTTTTTAAAATATTAAAATTGATGAAAAATTCCATTTGTCCGTTTGACCGGATGGACCACCTGGTATTTGTATATGATCATCAGACTACAAATTAAATCTCAACGAGATTATTTATCTCATGATTTTTATCATCGAAATAGAATCCAAATATCAAAACTTCAACACCAAATAAACATCATTACCTGAATTTCAATATAATTAGTTCAATATTCCATCCTTTGTAATAAATAGCTTACACCTCGTTATACACCTACACCCCAAACCCACTAATAGTGCGTTTCAAACTAAAATCCTCTTCGCATCTCAAGGATATTATATTCTATAGCTATATATCCACTTCACAATCCAATTCAACGAATAATGTAGCTTGATTCCTCATTATTCACCAAAGTGTGTTTATTTAATGTTCTCTATAAGCTGACACCTTATACACAATCAACATCAACTTATATCTACCTATACCTTCATTGCGCAATACACATCACTCCCAATCCAAAGCATATAAACAAACTTGAACACAATATCCCTGGAAATCACCATTGCACTTGAATATCTTTCAAATAGGTTGAAAAGGCTTATAAGATGTCCTGCAAAATCATTTATGCAAACAAAAATTCTTAACCATCAGGCTATAAATTTTCCAACTTAACATTTCGTTTTCAACGCTTGTCTTCGATCGGCGGCGGCGGAGGTGGCTGTCCATCTTCTTCTGCTTATTCTTAAAGTCTTCTGTTTATAGAGAAAAAAATAATAATATCTGTAGTTGACTGTGACCGTGTGTGGAAGATGAAAAGCACAAATCATTCCTTCAATTAAAGTGATTCTCTTCAGGAGATCTATAGAGAGGCAACAAAAAGGAAGGAACCGCCACCACACCATGCTCTGGCACACCGACCGACACCAAACCGCCTTGACATTCTCAAGTGCATTCAAATTGAAAAACTCACACTTCAGCACTCTCAACGTCACGTCTCGCGTCGTCGTCGTCGACGATACGTTGCGCGGACCAGCTTGTATCAAGCCCCATCATCCTCATCATCATCATCAGAGCTGACGTCTTGCAACAATGGACAGCCAAATGATCTACAAAGAATCAGATACTTTGAAGGAAGGAATCAAAAAAAAAAAAAAAAACAAAACAAAGGTAGAAAAACAGAAGAAGATTCCCTCATGATCCAGAAGGTGGATATGTGTGACATGAAGTGATCCATTCCAACTATATGCAGAAGACGACGACGACTGGCAATCCCACTTTTTCACGGGATTTGTTATTCTTCAAGTGCGATAGATTTCCTTGGAACACTTCTAAGGCCCACCTTTCCCAACAGTCACTTCATGGGTGATAGTGACGGCTTGAAATGATCTCTCCAAGTCCGAAATAGTTATAGACGACCAACAGACGAAACTGCTACATAAGTCGAAGTAACTTGCTCATAGTACCTAGATGTGTCATTTTATATTAAGGTTTACCTAAATTTATTTATTTAATAATGATTTATTAGAAGGGAAGTAACTAAGCGAGCTAAGGTATTGTTAATATGTACGTCCCTGAATGGCCACGGCTCTCCACCGGTGGGCAATCTCGGGCCCTCAAAGTATTGGGTTTTTAAGTTGCGCGAAGATTTTTTATGCACACTCATTTTTAGTGTCAATAAACTGTTATAACTGTTATAAATTGGCAATTCTCTATTCTCGTCCTGTTAGCAAACTATAAGACTTGGATTTTTATTGTGTATTGAGAGTAAAGAATTTCCTTAAGGTAATGTCAATTTATAACACTTTTTTATAATGGTAATTTGTATAACAGTTATGTTTATAAATGTACTGTTTATGTAGCTCCGAAGGGACAGGCTCTTGCCCCTTCAGATGGCCTGTTTTTTTTGTTAAGGCACGATGAACTGTTATACCTAAGTGTTATAAATTTTGATATAGATATAGATCTGTGAGCTTCCATTCTCCGATTTGGGTGAAATTCAAAAGTTTTTATAAAACTTATTTCGCATTTCAGACGCAGCTGTTTTTGCGATCGCAATACACCTTTCTTAAGAGGTACCTTCCCCAAACCCAAAACAAAACCCTGTGCCTATATATGTACCTACATTATCTACGTCAATTTTAAGGCAACAGAAACTGAAATAGAAAATTATTCCTCTGAGATTATAAACACCCAACATGAACTCTTGCGGGACTCATTCCTTCTTGTACTGCATATCTGTCTAATTCATCTCAAAGTTCTTGATGTTTCTGTTGCAAGCTGCAGTACTGCAATGCAGCACCAACCACTCATCACATCACAGTCATAGTCACCACAGTCGTCCCGCAGTTGAACTTGTCGCTTGAAATGTTTTGAAAAGTCAAAGAAAGGGAGAAAGAGCATTTAAGAAAAAAAGAGGGTTTTGTTTTACCAACGCGTTGCCAGTTTATTCATTTTTCATGAATAATCTCATTTAATTTTACTTGACAAAAAAAAATTAGACTAATTTGATCAAGATATAAATCGAAATAACTTAAATTTAAGAAAAAAAAAAATTTTCAAAAACTATTAGGTATCCGTAAAATTTGCGAATTTGCGAAATTTGTTACACATCTTCGTAAAAGATGATTTGTGAAATGGTCCGATTTCTGGATTTTTTGCGAAAGCTGAACATTCCACAAAGCTTTTTTTCAGAAGATGTCGAACAAATTTCGCAAATTTGCAATTTTTGCGAATGATGATTTTTCAATTTTTTAAACAAGTTGTGCTAATTTATACTTAGTTTGAGTTGCCAAGTACCAAAAAAATACGTTCGAATATTTGCTAATTTTACGGGCGAAAATAATTTTTGCGAAACGACCTCTCGTGAATTAGTTAGCAGCGACACTTTCGAATTTCCAAAAAAAAAGTTTTGCTGTAATGTGCTCAACGCGTGCTGCCATGTGCTGTAAATTCTTTAAAAATAATTATGCATAATGCAAAATCGAAAATGGAGGTGCTAGTTTCTTCAAACTTCGCAATATTTGTTTTCTGTCGTAAAAGTTTTAAATAGGAATGGTATTTTTCGTCGTTTATCTCTTCATCACTTGACAGAATAGCTGAGCGCAAAATGACACATTTTCCAAAAAAAAAAAAATGATCCGAAAAATTTGCAAATTTGCGAATATTTTATAATATTTATGGCAAATTTGAACAAAACGTCTCCTAAGCATAATCGTCACCTAGAGAGTGGCAACTGGCAACGCGGTTTGTTATAGTGAAACATTTGAGCAATCATAGATACAAATACACCAAACAGATCGCACGAAAGGGACACCACATGGCATTGGACAGACGGAACGGACGACGATGCTGCCGCATGCATGAGTGCATGCAAAGATGTGGAATTCTGTGTGCTGCTTGCTGCAACACCAAGACCAACAGCAGCAGCAGCAGTAATAACATCTTCAAATTGGACATGAAGTCCACGATTTTCTGTAGCATCAGAGACATCGCAAAACAAAAAAAAAACTTAAAAACACAGCAGCAGGGGAGGACTGATGGAACAGAACAGGTAACTTGAGAGCGGTTTTTTTTCGCAAAGCAAATGACGGTCTACCTAAGTCCTCCTGCCTCCTCGGTTCTGTCTGTTTATTTGTTTGTTTGTTTATATGTATGTAGGTATCTCGCCTCAGTCTCAGTATCTGTGTATCTTTAAACAGAATCGTGGGGCTGTCGTCCTTCATGACGACGACGACGAGGATGTGTTCCTAGTGCTTGCTTCTTTCTGGCAGTGCATTCGAAATGCATCATGCCATGTTGTTTTTGTTGTTGTTGCTGTTTTTAGTGGAATATGAAGAAGAAGAAAAAGCAGAGGCCTTGGTTGTTTTTGTTGTTGTTAGTAGCAGTATTGTTGGTTCGGTGTATTCCTTTTGTTTGAACATTTAAAAAAGATAATAATGGCTGCAGTCGTGTGTATCCACAGCCAGAGGCCTAGTTAAATTCAGTCCGGACGACTCAGGCAGGACAGGACCGTCCCTATAGCCGTCGTCGTCGTCGTTCTCAACGTCCTCGTCGTCCGTCCGGCAGGTGTGTTTCTCACGCGTTTTTTTTAGTTTTATTTGGTTTCCCTTGCCACTTTTTCGCTTGCCAGAATGAGTGCCTATCCTACCTGTTTTTTTTTGTTGTAGGCATAGGTATTTTATTTTTCGTTTGTCTCGCGTGTATCTGAGCGTATTTATCTGAGTTCGGGTGGCTGCGCGGCATGGCGGTCGGTCGTGAGGTAGATTTTTGTCTTTCGCCTGATTTTTGTATACCTTTAAGTTGGAGGTTTTTTTCATTTTTATTGTTTTTGTTTTAGTTGTTATGATTTCCCCACACATATAAGCCTTGGGGAGACAGAGATTTGCACTTCTTGAGCGGTGCATATTTTCATTGGACTTTTATGTCTTTTGTAACAGAAAATAGTAGTATTTAGAGTATGAGATGCTGATGATGATGATGATGATTGCGGGTTGTATTTTTAGTGGTATCTCTCTGTTCAAATCAAAGGAAATATACCTACCTATTTTTTTGCCTTGCTTCTTTGTTATTTTTGTTGGGTTTGTTGTTTTGTATGACTAGAGGGCGAGGGCAAGATCATCGGAGAGATTATTTAGTTCAAGCAAGAAGGTAATATAAATTATTATGGTGAATCATTGACCTGGTTAAGGACGAACATTTAATTGATTTGCCAGGCAATCCTTTTTGGGGGGTTAGAATTATGGAGCTTCATATCTAATATGAGTGTTTAATAGATACCTAAATAATTATCTAACTGCAGATAGGTACCTATACCATACCAACTTCAAGGTAGATAGGTATCAGTGCTGCGAAATAATGCAATTAGGTATAGGTACCTAGGTACCTTTTACCGGCTTTTTAATTATGTACCTACCCAGCTAAACATTTTTTTAAAACTGAGCTAAATGTTTTCTGAAGAACTTTCTTGTTTTTTCATAAATCATCGATTCTTAGGCTCATTTGCTGAAACGAAACTTAAATAATTAAAGAGCTTATCGGATGGTTTGAGCTTAAGAAAAATTGTAAATCGTAACCCTTATTTTCAGAAATAATTTTCCATATCATCTTTTGCATTAAAAACATTCCCACTCGTTTACAGCAGCTATAGATGTAAACGATAAAAATAAATGAACTAATTAAAATAAAGAAAACAATAAAATTGCAACAACGTAGCTCCGAACTTGTATGTGGTGCATGCCACGGCCACCAAATGTCATTGTTTGTAATCAAATGCATAATGGATTTGATTTCTGCAGCTGTGGTGTGTTGTATCTTGTGTCTTGTTGTTTCTTAGATAACTGTTTTTTTTGTTTTTGTTTTACCCTTTGGACGGACAACTCCCGTAGACGGACAAAAGTGTTGCGATCTTCGCTGTCCGCCCAAGGTAGGTTTCACTGTATAGGTATACTTAATAGGTGTTTAAAGAAACATCCATTTCAATTTTTCAAATTTACATTCCACTGCGTCCACATGGATCTTTATTATTTGCTCATCATTTATCAAATTCAAAAAAAAAAACCTATGCACCCGTTGCTGTTAATCTGTTATAACTTAGGAACAAGCAAAACGTGGCCTTCTGGAACTGAATAATACCTTAAATACACGTGCTTTTGTACCTCTATTCACTCTGTATAGAGAAGCTGAATTCATTCGAACTTCCTGCTGTGCCCATTAATTCTAGATCACAAGGACATGGAGAGTATAGGTATAGGTAATAATTGAACATTTTGCATACCTATATGAACCTATAACCCTAAAAAATAATGTTCGAATTCTAAATTGTGCATGTGCAACCGAAAGCCTATAATAGACATACACAAACAAGGATATACAAGCATCGATAGAATATAAATAATAAAAACACCTTATCCGGTATTGACAGGTATTGGAGCTTGGACATTGTTTTTGCAAGTTAGCCTGTGGGAAACAATTGTCGTCTATTTTTTTGTTATTCTTTTTATCAATGACTGTTTTATTTTAAAAAAAATATTTACCACCCGCTAACATTTTATGTTTAATTTTGAATTTGAAATTAACACGAGTCTGTTTTTTTTTGTTTTTACTCCCGAAGCCTGCTTCCAGGGACATTTGATTTTGAACTTTTCCTATTTAGTTAGCTATGCTTGGAGCACTTACAAAATGTTTAAAATGTTTAAAATTCAAATAATATAGGTAGAGTGAAAAATTAGAATTGGTCCGTTTCAATTAGGAAATTTTCTTCTGCAACGTTTTGCTGCCGCAACTTTTTCAAAGCAACTAATTATTGTTTTGCAGATAACATATTATAAAAGTCTTTAAAAATGTACATACAAAAAATTTAAATTTATATATACGTCTTATATAAGTAGGAACCACCTTTATTGAACTATGTATGGTATAGAAAATAAAAATATTGTAACATTTTTACGTTTTTGTTGTAAAATCGTGTAAAACTACTGATTGAGAAATAGTGAACCACCACAGAATAGGTTAATTTTCTTTTGATGAAAACTGCTTCAACACTCTTGTCGCTGATTCGGATGTTCATATCTATTGATATAAATTTAATAGTATTTTGGTAAGAATTTACATAGTCCAGAGATGTCAGATAGTCGTGTTTTTTTTTTTAATTTTGCTTTACTCTTTTTGTTTATATGATTTCCTATAAGATGACCATATTCTACGAACACAAACGGCCGGCGGCGGGGTCGACCAAGATGATTACAATGATAAGAACCTATAGGCTCTCAGCATGTTGTTTGTTGATGATTTTGATTATAATTTTTTTTTTTTATTTTTGTTGCTTTACAATAAAGCAAACCTCATTTTATGTAGACAAAAATACAGACAGACAGGCACAGACATTAATGAAATGAATTATTTGTTTAAATTTACAATGTTTTGGTTGGAAATTAATTAATTGCCTATATATTTCGGGAGAATAAGCTAATTGAGTATATTGTTAGTTAAAGGTTGATCGGGAGATGTGTTTGTTTGGATATATGTACATACATACATATGTACCTAGTTAAAATTTGTTTTGTTTATCGTGTGTTTTTTTTTTTGTTGGATTATCAGAACTGTTCAAGTTTAAGTTCAATGCCCATCAAGAAATATATAAAAAAAATACTTATACCTACTCACTGTTTCTTTGTTATCAAGGAAGAATAATGTCAATTAACATTTAAACCGAAATCATTGATGATAACCTACACGGACATCATAATAAAAATTTTAAATTTATATCATGTTTTTGAAGTTTACGAGCATTTTGAGGAATCTTATATTTTCATGAATAATTTAAATTGTCAAAGCAAGAATTGATGGAAAAATAAATAAAATGTACGAATGCATCGCACAAACTTGCATGTGTAGGTGTTTAATTCAAGTTATTTAGATTTGTTATGATTTAATACAATCTGAAAATAGGTATAGGATAATTGTAGAAAATCAAGAAATTCATTCTTTGAATTACCTCTTTAAAAAGTTCCCCCCTCCCCAAAAAAAAAACTAAATACGCCATATCTATTACTTTTCTTCAATAAATATTAATTTATTCACACTAGAATTAGTGCTCGTTTTATGATCTCTGGAGTAAACAAATCAGAACTTTACTTGATAGGTTTTTCTACAATTTTATATAAAAAAAAGTTCTAATTAGCTTACTAAGAACTTTACTTAGAGATTGTGAAACAGACCCTTAATAAAAGAAAGGTCATCTACCTACTTATTGAATTTTCAAAAAAGCTATTTATTTTCTATAATTTCAAAAAATATTTTTTTTTGAAAATTTTCGTTTGAAGTAGTATTTTTGACTATTTTTGACTATGTATAATTATGCTCTGTTCAACAAAAATTTTCAATACATATTATGGGGAGGAAATGTCAAATGATCCTCAGTCTAGCTATAGCTGTATTTTCCTGTGTAGATTTTTCCGTCTTCAAATTTCTCACAGGTTTTTCATAGTTTGCATTAAACTTCCACATACCTAGGCATACTCAAATTCATAGATTTGTTCTTAAAAGCTTTAAAACGCAAGAAAATGCGACAGCTTTCTGACAAAAATACATTGAAATAGTCTTGATTGTGAAAATAATAACGCATCAATTATTTTAAAATAAACATTTTTTTTTGAAGAACTGCTGTGGTTTGGTTTCGTATTTTTTTCAATAGGTAGATATTACATTTTTTTTGAAAATTTTTACAGACACACAACACTGTTTTAAAAAAAGAAATTCTTCATTCATTAAAGGCCCTATATACCCTAGCCTGCACTGACAATTATTTTTGAACAAAGTAAAGAAAATCGGAATCGTTTAAATTCAAGATGTTTAAAAAAAGCTGAATTTAATCCATTTTCCTCCTCCTAAAAACATATTAACTCTGGTACAAATTTGGGAAGGTAACATACTTTTTTAAAAAGTGCTTACGACTCACGTCAAAATAAAAGCTCTATTTTAAATTTGTTAATGTTAACATAATAAATCAAGTTTTATTGATTCGTTACAAAATAAAATTGAACTGGAAATTTTTATAAAACTTCATTTAGGTAACGAAGATAATTGAAGACGAAAGAAGTTGGTCTCGGAATTCCGTTCATCGTCGATTTTCTTTAAACTTGTTATCTAGCTCTTTTTGAACATTCCCCCATACTTTTTTCCATTATTTTTTAGCACCAAAAATAACGGTATTAGGTATGTATTTGTCTTACAAAATTTTCCGAAATTTGTAAAATATTAATTTTCTCAAAAACGGATCCACGGACTTATACTTTACCTACCTACAGAAAAATTTAAATGATTTGTGGATTTTTTTAAAGTTTGGTATGGTTATGGTTCTTTAACAAAATCTAGAAGGTTAAAAAAAAATATCTTATAATAAAAAAAAACAAGAAACCAAAAAGGAATAATCGTATAGGTACTTCTTGAAAACGGGTCTACAGACCTACCTACATACATAGGTAGGTACTTTCATAAAAAAATGTCTGCGTAGGTATAGGTACTTAAAGTAGCAATTAATTTTACCGTAAGTCGCTCTCGCTGTTAAGATTACATCCCATAAAACCGTTTTATCATTTTCGACTTTCTCACTATCGGCTAAATCTAATTAAATTTAATTTTTTAGGCAGTCTATATAATAACCTTTGTAATTATATATACATATGTAGGTACATGCCAAAATTTTTAAAAAATCATGTTTTGTGTTTCTAAAACCTCATAATTAATAGCCTATCTTTTCAATTAAAATAGATAAGTAGGTAGGTACCAAATATGAATTTGTGAATTGTGTATTATCTATCTGTTTAAGTCCTATACTTTAACTAGCTAAATAGGTAGGTATACGAAGGTAGTTATTTCATGCCAGTTTAAAAAAAATTAAAATGCAAATAAAATAGCTACATGCCTACCAAAACCAATAAAGCTCTTTTCTTAAACATAGGTACCTACCTACAATTTCAAATGAAGCTATTTGATTCCTTAAACTTCTTAGTTTCTCACCGCTATTAATTTATTAATACATCATCCTTTTTGCTACATAAGTGTTGATATAATCCAATTCCTTTGAAATTCTATAAGACATTAAGGCCACTCAACAAAAAAGGACCCATACCTATAGGTATATCATGCATCTATAAAAATAAATTCGTTTTCGTTCTGCCTCACTAAAAAACTATCTAAACCCAAATTTATAATAATAATACATAACATGCCTGTCCACAACCTGCCAAAGTATCGAATTTCTTTTGATTTTGTTGTAACGATTTACTGCGACACCACATCCATCTACCTAATCTCCACCAGATGACAATATACCCTCTCAATTTAGAGCGGCACTTAACACTTCTCATACCACAAGATACAAAAAAAAAAACAGCAACAACTACAAAACCCATTAAACTGATCTAATGAGATGACATTTTTAGTAAGTAAAATGTACCTATACCTATCTACTTACTCAGAAAAAACATAATTTGAATTCA
Organism: Epistrophe eligans; assembly: GCA_951394125.1. Classification (NCBI taxonomy): domain Eukaryota; kingdom Metazoa; phylum Arthropoda; class Insecta; order Diptera; family Syrphidae; genus Epistrophe; species Epistrophe eligans. The sequence goes on along the minus strand of OX596031.1, from coordinate 11,048,436 downwards.
AATGAAAAATTCCCTAAAAAAGAAACCAACAGCAACCCATGTGGTAGGTATGCGTACAGTACAGAAATGAAACTCTAAATTATAAAATGAATGGTATTTCACTGTAACCTGATAGATCATAGGTCTCATCCACTTGACAAAAAAAAAAACATGTTCAAGTATTAACTACCAACCCTGTTGTACCTACCCATAGTGCACAATAGGAACATAATATATTATTAGTAAGTATACGTACGAACATCTCCATAGTTTAACATCATGTAAAGTATGCACTTGAATTTCAATCTTAAGTCAACAAGAGCTTCAACTTAGCCCGATGATGATTTTTACTCTAGAGGGTGATTAATATCCCTTAATAACCCAAACCAATGTTTAGAGATATCTAAACCAAATCACCACACAGTACGTATCTTCCTATCTAAATATCTAACAAAATAAAAGAACTATGTATTAATATGTATCTATCTCTAAATCGCATGGGAGTTTCAATAAGAAGCAACAACAAACAAAAAAATCAATTTCAACTTATAAGTACACCCGCATATGTTCACATTTTCAACCCAAAACTTGGCCTGAAAATTATTTCGAAAGTAAATTTTTATAAAGCAGCAGCAACAAAAAAGATACAAAAATAGTATCTGCGAACTAAACTAAACTTCCCTTGCCACTTCTAACTAACGATTGAGCACGTTTTTGTATCAGTGAACTCAGGAGGACAAGACAAGACAACATGTGGCCTAGCAAAAACCCGAAACCACCAACAAAATTGCTAGCCGAAGCAGCCAATACAGCCCATCGTATTTTTTTTCTTTTTTTTCAACTCCCTCACACAAAATAACAAAAAATGCAATGTGCAATCAAATGGAAACGAAGATGAACAAAATAAAATGCATACAAAGATTGAGAGAGAGAGAGAGATGGGAAAAAGTTGAGTAATGATAGAGAAAGAGAGTGATACAAAAAGTAACTGTGAGATACTTCTCTCTACCTATAAATCGCCCTCTGGTGGCCAGAAAAATCACTCTCTATTCTCTTATACTATAACTATCTCTCATTCTTACACACGAATTAAATTGAAACAGACTGCTAAGAGAACAGAAAGAATTTCCAATTATTATTCATCTTGTCAAATTCTCCCTTCATTTTATCGTGTTCCTTTTGAATGTTTTCTTGGGTTTTGTGAATTTTTCGTGGTATATTTTGTGTGCATTTCATTCGCTCTACACCCAAATTAGATATTCTCATCCCTCTCTCGATGGTATTTCATTTCCAATTGTCTACACTCTTTGTTACTCAGGCAGGCAAAATAAAAATTATTTACGCTTTTTCGATTTTCAATCGAAACCGAGCTAATGTATCTTCGTTTGGAAATGCAGTTAGGTCAGTTGAGTAAGATACTTTATCGAGAGCGGACGTGAAATTCGAATCTTTATCCGTTCGCTACATTTTTCTATACCATCTATCTATCTAAGAAAATAATATACTGAATGTACACGGATTTACTTCTATCACTGAGTGTTTGATTCTTTTTTATTATTATTTTTTTTTATATTTTAATTGGCAAACAAAAATAAAACGATAAACACAACGGTAAAGTGCGATTTTTTAAATAGAAAAAAATAAATAAACACACGACAAACATAAGTGTATCTCTGTCATTATTATAGAGAGATAGCTAAAAAGGCAAACAAAAATATCAAAGTATCTACGAGATACTCCAAAAATATATTTTGTTCAATTTTAATTTTTTTGCGACAACTGTGGATATTTCAAAATTTCTTATGATTTTTCGAATGAAATAAAGTTCATTTTCTACGACAATTTAAGTGAAACGATTTACATAAGAAAAAAAAAAAGAAGGATAACCTATAACTCGCTTAGCTTTGAAATATTTTATCTACTAAGAAAAGATACAATTTTGTAACAAGTGATTTTCGAGTGTGAATTTCGGAAGTGAAAAAAGAAGTTGAATTTTAGTGATATATCAAAAAAAATTTAATTCAACTACTCGAAATTTTAAGTGAAAAGTTTACGAAATAAAAAAAAAAATCATATCAAATTGGATACCATTTTAAAATTTAATCAAAGTGATCTAAAAAAAAAAATATATATATATAAAGACATCGCGGTTATTGTTTTTGGGATACTTAAACAAAAATAAATAAAAATTAATCTTGACAACATAAATAATCGTAATTTTGTTTGGAATGAATTACTGGAAAACAAAAGGAGCTCAGTTTTAAAAAAAAAAATTTTAACTAAGGTAAGTTTGTGTTTTTGATTGTTGGATTTATTTATAACTGTTACACCATACAGAAAGAGGAGGGTAGGGTTGAAAGGTTAGATAGGTGGCGTGGGGTCGGTTTTTGAAATTAAAATTTAGGAACCTAGGTACCTGCAGTAGATGTATCTACCTCGATAGGTGGGAGTCAAAGGGAGGTTGTTGAGTTTTTGTAGGTATTTAAGTACGTACCTATCCAATTAAATTTATAATCTAAAAGTATTATTTCTAGCTACTTTAAAGAAAAAAGATAAGCTTTTTCACTGATGATAAAAATTCTTCATGAAATTGATATATGTATGTAGGTAGGTATTTTATGAAACAAAACATAAATAAAACCTTTTCTAAATTGTGTAGCTATTAGGTTTCTAAAGGATAACCAACGACAAATTGTGCTTCATAAAAGTGATTAGCCTTGAAAACTTGAAGAATAACTAGATAGGGGGTATAGATACATATGTATCTACATATCTATAACGAACTGAAAAAGAAAGGAAATTAGTTAGTTAGGTAGGTATAGAAGAGAAAAGAGTTTACCTAAATTGAAAAATGAAAAGTTAATGAAATGGTAGGATTTGTCAGCTTACATATGGGTAGCTAGCTACCTATGTGGTAAAGGATTAAATTTCTTATTTGTGGCAAATTTATATGTCGGTATTATTTAGCTATTTCCAAATTATTTTAAAAAATTGGTAGGTACCTACTACCTATACAGATTGTGCTAATTAGTTTGTTAGAATTATTATAGGTACCTTACCCTGAAAGCTTTATAAATACTAAAATAGATCACATTAAGATAGGTAGGTAGTTAAGGTTTACTCTACTTACCTGTCTGAAACAGACCAAACTAATTGGTATTATTTTAAATTATCTGTTATAAAGAAAAAACTTTCCTACTAGGGGGGTTAAATATAAACAACAAATCACAAACTTACTAGCTATTATTAAATTACCTATTGGTAGGTACCTACCTTGCCAAGGTTATTTAGGATTACCTAGGTAGGTATTTGTTTTTGTTTTTTAAATTTTATTTTGATTTAAGTTGTAAATTTTAAGGATGTCCGATGTCTATACTATTCTATTTTTCAATCTTAAATGAATTTACAGCTAGACAGGTAGGACCTAAATATCTAATGATAAATAAGTATCATAAGTTAAACAATATGAAGGGATCTAAACCATTGCTTATAATGATAGGTAGCATATCCTTTGTATTTGAAGGTACCTGCATACCTACCTAGTTATATCTTTTATTATTTGTGAAATAGGTTTGACAAAAAAATACCTACAATATATCTAATAGGGATAAATAGGTATTCCTACCTACCTAGAGAGCTGAAAAAAGAAACTTATTTGAAAAATATTGTTAGAATATTCGTAAAAATGTTTATTTTTATGTGTGGGAAAATTTAATGCTATTCTTTAAAACAAAATACCTACATACCTTGCTTGACAAACCTCGTAGGTTATTAACAACTTTTGGTTCTGTTTTTACTGATTCTTACCAATTTAATTTCTTAAGCCAAAAAACCATTATGAAAGAATTATTTTTAAACTTAATTTGATACCTACATCTAACCTTACCTAGGTATACCTATACGTGTATTATTAGGTAACTTTAAATGGCCTAGAACTTTTGTGCATTTTTATCCAAGAAAGTCAAGTTTGTTTCTTAGAATCTCAAATTACACTTGCTTTAATATTTTGTTTGGTATTTTTCAAGTTCTAAGGTTATTTGTCATATGTTTTGATTTTGTTTTCTTTGAGCACAGGTATATATGTACATACATAGGTACCTACGGTCATTTTTGTTTTGTTTGAATTTTAACACCTTGAAAATATATAGCTTCTTGCTTATGGCTTTGAAATTACTTAGTCTCATAGTTATAATTTATTTGTATAAAATTGTCATCAACATAGAAGAATTTTGTTTATATAAGAACAAATTGTTTAATGCTGTAAAAAAATCATGAAGAAAAGAAAATTTTTAAACAGAAAAACTTTCAATTTTGAGATTATTGTAAGCTTATTTTAAACAGCGAGATTGCTTTGTTTATTTTTTTTTTTTTATTAAACCTAAATCTCCATGGAAAGAAAGAAACTATACCCAAGATGTTTAGGTATTTTTCTAAGTGCTTTAAATATCTGATTATCTTATTTTTGGTGTGAACATTAGAGAAACACATATTAGTCGTCATGCATATTCGATAAGTGTGGTTCCAAAATTAAATCTATTAACTAGGTTTAGGTATATGCAGAGATGTAGACTCAACAAAGTCGCTTTAATCTAATTATCATTAGATTTATTACTTTTATTTTGGAATTTCAAAAAATAAACATCTGGCACTATCGTCATCAGTTATCTTCAAAAGTCTTTAAAAAAAACAAAATTTAGATATAACCATACCTACCATCCTACGAAGCTAATATAAATAAAAATGCAAAAAATCCAATAAATACACATTCTTTTTCAAAAGAAAGCCTGTTATATTATTATCTACATACCATACAGTGTATCATCCCCTGCCATAATATGACGTAAATTCCTACAAAATATTCATGAGTGTTAAAGTCATTATTTCCGTTCTTGAGTATAAAAATGTATTCTTTGTATAGTCACAATTATTTTCTTTGTCATAAAATCTGCAATACTTTTACTAATCACCAGATATTTTATCTTATCACATTATTCTTGTGCAAACAGTGCAAAGTTGTATGTTTAAGCTTGCATTAGTCAGACTCTAGATAGGTAGGAGCTTCTAATCTTATCTTAAAAAAAAAATATTTATTGGTAGGTAACAATTTTGTGACTACCTATCATACGTATATACGCAATATTTAATCGAATAAGTCAAACTAATTTATCCAGGGCACATCATCATCAACATCATTTACCATAATATAACACTTAAGTACATATATATTCTATACGAGTATATACCTAAATACCATTTACCCTAAAAACTATTCCATGTGGAACTAAGTAAATTATACCTAAGTAAGTCTAATGCCGAAGCAAAATGGTTAAAAGTTTTCTTGACACAAATAACTAACTAAGTGAGAACAAGAAAAACCTTTTTGTTCAAAGTCTATACGTCTATAAGTATAGTAGCTATATACCTAGCTACCTACAAACTTTACTCGTACTTCACTAATTAAATTATATTATTATTAAGACGCGCCACAACCGCAGCTAGAAACATTTAACGGTATAGGATTCGACTCTCATGTGAGTATAGTTTTAGGACTGTGTTTTGCCTTCAAAAACTAACTAATGTCTCCAACTTTATGTGTCTATCATGTCTTTGTAAAATAATTATTTTCATTGAATTAAATGTTTATTTTCTATACTTAGGCGAGACTTAAAAAAGTTTTTAATTTTTTTTGTATAGTTTTTCTGTATCTAACTACTTTTTCAAAGTCTCTCAAGGCAAAAAAAAAAATAAACAATAGGTGTATACACTTGTTTTGTATTTTATTATTTTTTATGTTTACCTCATACCTAATGGGCTACAGCCTATGTCATCATCAGCATTAAATAAATTTATCACTGACTCGAATTGAATTAAGAGGCTTATAATGATCATATAATAACAGAGGGGTCCAATCCTTCTACATATTAAAGCAAATCTCTTGTTTATTTATTTTTGTTTTCGAGGGAAATCGTTTGGGAGGGAAATCATATAACTTATTTACCTTAGACTTAAAAATTCTTTTTTGTTTAAATCATATTTTTATTGCTTAATTTAAGGTCAAACATAGGGTAACCGAAATAGTTGGTTCCCCTTCTAAAGAAAAAAAAAAAACCTGGGTGTTTTATATTTCATATTATTTATTATTATTGTTTGAATTTAGGCTTTTCTTTATATAGAGGTATTATAGTTTCTTACTAAATATGACTTAAAATAAATTTATCTAATTCTATTTTGACATAATTAGTTGCTGTTTTATTTTTAAATTCGTTTTGATTCAAATCAGATATTTACAAAAAAAAAAAAAAACAACATCAATAAATTTATTTTAGTCAATAAAAATTAGGAAAATCTAAATGCATACATAATAGATTAAATGTTTTCCAAACTAAAATGAATCTTTTTTTTTTTTTTTTGGTTTTCGAAGTTCTTGGAAAATTTATTAATGTGTGTGTTTATTTTTTTCTTTTTTTTGTATTTTAAAGATTTTTATTTCTTAAGATTAATATTCTCAGATAAAAGATAAATTAAATTTAAATGAGAGTATTGACCTTTGATGATTTTATATTAGAAAGACAATATTTATGTTTCTTTTTTTTATTTAGTATACTAAATCTATCAGAATATTAATAAATTTAAATTTAAGATAGAGATATTCATCAATAAAAAGTTTATTTTTAAATTCGATAAATAAACAAACGTAAATAAAATTTGTATCCAGTTTATTTATCTCTTTTTTTTAATAAGAATGAAGAATTTTTTTATAAAATAAATGAAAAATGTTTTGCCATTAATTTTAAAAATAAACCTCCAAGTGCTGCACTGTATAGGTATCTTCTAAAATTTCCTCTCTTCATTCGGTTTAGAAATTAAATTTTCTTTATTTATAAAAAATGTTCTATAGTCATGACAATTTCCGTAAATATTTTCCATCGAAACATTTAAGATCTATTATGAATCTTTTCAAGTGTAGGAACCTTTAAAATCATCCACTCCAGATGTGCTTTCCTTATATTTTCAAGAATAGGTATTCATTTTTTTTTAAATTAAGCACGATATATGTATGATTGTGTGTACTGTACCTACTTATCTTTAAATTTCAATAATACAAAACAACTTCTTGTTATTTTCTATCTTAGTAGATATTAAATTTTATTTGTCTTATAAAAAATGTTCAAATAATAAAAAAAAATGAATAAAATTCTATTGAAATTCATTTTTAATTGTTTTCGCAATAAAATATACAGTGTCTGTTTATGTTTTATTTTTTTTTTAATTCACTAGAATTGCCAAAATATAATCAAAAACAGATTTATCAATAATAATAAACAAAATATACCTCCATTACTAATATATTATTTAATTCTTTAGAAAACATCACAAAAATCCCCATAATAGCACTGAAATCAAAACAATAAAAATAAAACAAAAAAACAGAGACTTGTTCATCAACTTATTGATCTCTGCTGCGGAATTTTTTTACGAGAATTTATTTATTTTTTTTTTCCAAATAAATCGAAAAAATCTGATTATGTGCACTGAATTTATACAAAATTCCAAAAGAAACAACAACAACAAAAAGGTCAATCGCTATGAGATAACCTAATTTTGTGACTCTATCAAACTTCATACATATGTACATACATTTATACAAACACAGCACAGACATAAATTTTCCTCATAGAATTTCGTCACATTATTTGTATAATTTATCACCTTCAATTTCGATTTAGTCTTATATTATCGATCTATGTGTATGATACTTTGACAGTTGGTCTGTCACAACCTTGGCAACAATTTGAAATCAAATTCGAGTAGGTAGGTACAGCCAGTATGAAAAATTCTAAAAATCAACACTAACAATAACAGACAGTACCTACGTATGAAAATGTAAGCTTTCCAATCGATGAATTTCTTGAACAAAAAAAAAAAAAAAAAACTAAAAACTAAAATCAAAGGCTAGAAAAATTAAATATTTACAACACCTCTAGAAAGGTTTATTATTTTAACCTAAATCGTTTTCCAAGGAAAGTATACCTATATATGTATAGGTATATAAAATACACATATTCTTGTCATGATTGTATATGATGTTTGGCCCTAAATTGACAAACAAACATTAATATTGGAGCTGCTGTCTTCCCGCTTTCATTTATTGAGAGGCTACAAACAGTCTTGTTAGTTTTAGACACCTAAGCATCTATATACAAGGCACTTCAGAAAATTGTGTATACATATGCGCTTGGGCCTAATCATAAGTAAATATAAAAAATAGTTCCCCAATGGGTACCTACGTCCTAAATCGATTTTTTGTGTTTCCATATATTTTTTTTTTTTTTTTTATTTGACGACGACGAACAATTGAAAGCTTGTTTGGGGTAAACAATACTTTGAGTGCCGGTATATGTTAAGGCTGGCCTATAGTGAGTTTTAGAAAAAAAACAAAAAAGATACGTTGGCCTCAATTTGGGTGTGTATATAGTGTAGTGTATTCACAGACTAATTGACTTTGATTTCGTAGCTCTAATTGACTTCTGGGAGAATCTAGATTACGTAATTCATATATAAGTACCTTAGTTTAGTTATCTTATATCTTAGTAAAATAGTACGGAGTAGATATTTAGGAGCTCTGAAGTATGCTTATATTCCCGGCGCCATAGAACCCAGCTAAGAATGGTTCAAGTAGGCTTTAATTTATTATCAAATATTAGAAACTAGATATATTTTTCATTGGCACTGTGGTAGGTAGACCTTTTTTACCATAATTTACAAGGAATAATTTAAACGGTGTTTCCATCACGATTAGTTAACCTGGCAGGACTTTAATCTTGCGGTTGTGAAGTAGGTACAATAAAAATACAAAAATAAAATTAAATCATTTGTTTATTAGCACGCAAAAAGATACATTTATATATATATATTATATATATATTCACAAAGTATCTTTATTAGTGAATTCAAAAATAATTGAAATGATTCACACACTAAAAGTACTACATCAGTAATAATTTAAATAAAATCATTACCTCACATAATGATGACTTTATCTTGTTATTTTTATTTCTTCACAAACAAAATTACTCAACATGAGCTTGTATCAGCTTTTTTGTATACTTCTTAGTAAGTTCAACAAACTTAAATTACAACAAAAAAAAAATATCATTTTTTATGCTGCAATTTCGGTGAATAAATTCAACAACAACAATAAATTTTCCAGTAATTGCAATGAAATCCAAAGCCATCAGGGTAAACTAATTGGAGCACACAGTCCGGAATTGACTTCTCTCTCTCATAAGCATAACTAAAAACTATATAAATATTCTATTTAATCCATCAAATTCATGGGTAAGATAAGTTTTTGTTGAACTTTATTCGGGGAAATGAAAATACCAGCTACCTACATAATTTTGTAACTGAAGTAAACAAATTTATTTTCATAAATTCAAGTTTAATGACTTTTCCAGGAAATAAACAAACAGAAGAACGAGAGAAGCAACACAATATTTTTTTTTTTTTTGCAAAAAGTTAAAATAAATTTGTTTATTTTATTTTATTTCGAAAATATGAATCAACAAACGGATTTATTTAAAATACAAATTGTATGTTCGACTTGCAATGAAAAAATCAAGCTAAAAGAGACGACAACATATTTGATTGATGTGTCATTTAATTTTGAAATTATTGCAAATTTCCTGTTGTGCCAAAAATTTATCTTTAAAACTTTTACTTGTCACTCATATGTCCTTAATGAACTGTAAAATGTATCTACCTCACAAAATTATTACGACTTTTTGCATCCGTAAGTATATAGATACACCATCTTATTATTACTACTCATTATCATTACAAAATTTACTTCATCTTTGGAAGTACCTATTTTCATGCGCGTTTCGTGTTTTTCTGTATCTGCCACATCTTGATAGCTACAAATTTAATCACATCGCACCTTTCTTAATGAAAAATAAAAAAACAAAAAAAAAAAAACTAGGTTTAATTATCAATCTTACAAGTTGTTTCCTTAGATAAATATCTTAAGACAGCTCTGGGGCACAAATATAAAGAAGGAGAAGAAAAAAAAACCTAGTAAAAGTGCTAATTAACTCTGACACTGATTTAAATAAAGAAACGAAGATATAGAAATGTTCAAAGTTGTGTGTTGGCAAACCTAACTTCCTACCTTTGAAATTAACAACAACAAAAAAATGACAAAACAAAAGTAGATAGATTTAATTTATAGACTTTGCTTTTTGCATGATCATGACACTGTATCTCAACGGCAATCTTGCGGCGACTTTATCATCAAGCAAGCAACAACAACAATAAAAGATATAATTAAATCGCAATACCCACGAATTCCCCAACTAACTACTTGTTGTTTAATTATACCCAGCTATACTTTTTATTTAAAATAAAAAAACAAGATGTCTAGATGAATTCTATATGTCTAGCAATTATACAGTAAAAGCAACGTAAAATAAATTTAACTCAATGATATCATATTAGATACATTTGTATCTTTTTGTATTTTTCCCATTAGGGTTGGTGTAGTAAATACAAGAGTGTCGAGTGTTATTTTTTTTTATTCGATTCCATTTAATTTGCATTTAAATTATATGCAAGATTCTCAAACTCTATATAATGGCGGTAATTATAAGAAAAATTATATTTAATTTAACGTCAAATAGAGTGAATGATCACGATTTTTTTTTAAATTTATCGATGAAAAAGATAGATAGGTAGATACTTTTATTATAATGTGCCAATGAGCAGGTGAAGGTCTTTTGAGTGTTAAGTTAAGTTTTAAGTGTGATTATAATTCCGGTTTCTTGCTTGAATTTTTTTATTGTTGTTTTTTTTTTTTTTTTTGTATAATTTATATTTCACCAAGTCAATGTATCAATTAAGCATGCTTAAGTATTTTTGAGGTAAGCTTAGCGCAACCGGTTAGAATATTAGCTATTTATTTCAAGGTAAAATTTAAACTTAAAAATAAAATTAAAGTTGTTTATTTCAAGTTAAAAGCAAAAAAATTTCTTAGAATATTTTTCTTCTTCTTGAACTAGCAAAATCAAAGATTTAAATTTTAAAAAATGAGAGATTTTAATCGATATCTAACACATTTTCAATAATTTTTTTTATACCCCACATACCAGACATTTAATTTTCTTTTTAGCAAATTCTTATACAATTTTTCTCTTCTTTCTCATCTAATTGATTGAATTGATGTTTATAGTTCTCTGAATCTTATTCTACCCCCTATTATTAATAAATTTGCACAGTAAATATGTGCATACACTTGTCTCTATACAATTCCAATTTAAGCTTGTTTATTTTATTTTTTTTGATTTTATCATAATGACCAAAATAGTAGTAAATGAAGTATAGATGGTATTTAGGATAGTTATATGCGTCACAAATATTATGAGGTAGTTCTAAGAATAAGTATTTAATATTTATTGTTATTATGTAAGTTGTAGGTATTTGTTGGTAAATTTAAAAATATTAAAAAAAAAAATTATTATATAACGGAAGCGTAACAGCTTTCTATAGAAAAATTCGTAGGTACACAGAGATTGTCAAATTTTTTTTATTTTTAAATTAATTAAACAGTAATTCAAAGGAAAATTATTTCTTTGAAAATTTTGATTAGATATCTTATAAAAACATTTAAAAGGTATTTAATATTAAAAACAAATAGGTAGCCTAAAACATTAATAAGAAAACAAAGAATATTATACAATTTATTTTACTTAAATTACTTAAGAATCTTCTGAGATCATAGTGGACAAACTTTTTAAAAAGTGCAGGATGTCTCATAAGAAATATATTTTTATTTGAAAAAAATTAACAAAACCCCAAAAAAAAAATCCCAAAAGATTTCATTTACAAAAAAATGGTGTTAAGTATCTATTTGTCAAAAACAAATATGAATATCTATTGGTATATATTTTTGGTATCTACAACTGTAAATTACGTGAAAAACTTAATTATCAATATAATTTATCATCAACATAATATATTCAACACTCAAGCTGGTAAAAGATACAACTCTACCGCGTTTGGTATCTATACGTTTTTTTACAATACACGAAAAAAATAAAAAAAAAAATAATTATATACCACCTTTTTTCAAATGGCTACATAAATTCCAATTAATTTGCAAACGCCTCATTACATTTCACGCCATTAATATAGAAAGAGAGAGATTTACCTATACATGATTTTAACTTGGCCAACTGATTTGGCTATGTCTACTGCCAACAAAAAAAATAAAGACAAACAAATAAAAAAAAATATATACCTATATCCAATCCATCTAACTTGAATTCAAAGCACGTATAGTTAACTATGAGCGATTAATGCACAGCAACCACTCTTTTACTCTTTTAGATATTATACAAACTAGGTATAGACCGGCATTTGACCAACCATTAAAAGTTAATTTTCTATTTCGTTGCCATAGATTTACAATAACAAATAAATATAGAAATAAGTAGGTATGTACGTACATACCTACCTTGAAATATGTAGTGTAGATAACTTTAACTTGTCAGTAATTACTTGTCTGTCTGTCGCTACTGTCGACTGAACAGACAGACACACATGAGACAAAAATAAAAAAATTATTTTAAATTGAAAAATATTTTATGCATCTACCTATATATTTCCATTTTCTAAATGAAAAATAAAAACTACTTATATCTATGGTATCTATATTTTACAGAATAACTTAGGTACAAACTACATGCATCTGAAAGCCGGTTTCATTTAAATTTTTTTTGTTTAAGTACAGAAAGATACAATATATATATATGTACCTAACATATCTACAAAATATATTTTGAACAACAATTATTTCTGGTTAGACTACTTGTCAAATAGTTTTTTTGTGTGTGGATATGTAGATACATTTGTACTAGACACACCACAGATAGATACACTGCACAATATATAAAGTTATAGATGCAAATCGAAATACAAAATTGCATGACAGTAGCATGGTTTATTATAAAATTCATCTAGAACTATATACATAAAGATATAGATGTATGGTAGAGAATATTCGTTCTCGCATAGATACAGAAAAATGCATTCGAAATAGTTTTGAAGGTTTTGTGTGTATGATTCCCTTCCCGCTCCATCCACTCCTTCCTCATCCCCCTCTCCAATTTAATTTCTGTGTTTTCAACACAACATAACATGATCCTGAAGAATTTCAAGTGGGAACAAGCACAGCGCAGCTTATAGCAGAGTAGTTAACATAAAAGTATCTTAACACTTGATTTATTATTGGCGTGCCTGTGTGTAAATGGATATGGGGAGCAAAATTCCAAATTCTTGTCGAGCAAGTGTCTAAATAATAAAAAAAAAAAAAAAACCATTAAACATGACTGTTGTGGGATAGGGAATTGACATATTTGCAGATATCTTTCGTTCGCATTAATGTAATTTGAGGTTTTTTTTTTTTCTCTCTCTCTCTGCTCATGTCGAACATATTATTCAGTCAAGAAGTATAAAAGATACAAATTCGAATTTCTCAAAAAGATACATGGCGCGACTGGTTTTATTGTTCATGTTGTTGTTATAATTTAGGATATCAATTTCAATTGATTGTTTGTATTATTATACTCAATTTGTATCTTTCTTTTTTTTATTATTATTATTATTCTTCCAATTCATTGGTCATTTTGCTTTGATTAGGTTGAATGTATAAGGACGACATTTTATTATTTTTTTTTTTTACATTTTTTTTTTACAGATATATCTTTAAGAATGTTTTATTCTGAGTTATGTTTGTGTTATTGTTATTTTTCAATATCTTTTTTTACTCAATTTAATCAGAGATTTATTTGAAAATTTATTGAAAAGAATTGTCTTTTTTCCTAAATTAAAAGCTTGACTTTAAGATTCTTGCATTTACTCATCAAAATGTTTTTTAATTCAAATTCAAAATTACCTAAATGTAAAGCACAAAGTCAATCAAGTTTTGTAGCTTTCAGAAACAATTATAAAGCAAAATGTTTATGATTTTTTAAAAGTTTATGTGTTGGGGTCTAATGTTCTCGAAAAGTAATTACTGCATTTCAAAAAGATTTTTAACGGAAGAATACATCATTCTTATAGATGGTTTTTATCTATAAGAAATGATTTTATTTTAAAATCCTAAATATATAGAATTATTATATTATTTAACCAAAGGTATCTCTCATCGTTGAAATCTAAGTTTTTTTTAATGGATCAATGATGATTATGTAGAAAATAGAACATTATAAAAATTTTAGTATATTTAAGTATATATGTACATACACCATAAACAAATAAAAAATAAATAAAGCTTTATTAATTTAATGAACAAATTTTAATTTTACTATGTATTAATTTAACTCTACTGTTAACATGCAATACAGTTTAAATTTCCCTTGCTAACTCTCAATATAAACTTTTTATAAACATGTAACTACCTATAAGTTGGGAAATATTTTTGTCAAAAAGCATTCAAAAAACAATATTCTATATAAAAAGAAGAATAAATATACCTACCTATATGCCTCCTCTAACTCATACCTATAGCTTAAATAATCATAAACCAAACAATAATAAAAAACAAAAAAACAAATTCTCTAGATCAATTTCATTGCATGTGAAAAACTTTCACTTCACACGATACATATCTATTTTAACTATTTTAATAGATAAAACTATAAAACTAGATATATACTAACCCAAGCACGTAAGAAAAAAAAATATAAATTGCCTACAAGCCCACAAATAAAAAAAAGCTCATATTTCTTGAAAAAAAAATCAATGCCAATGACACATCTTTTCTTTTATTTTATGAAAGAAAATTATTAAAGTTTATTCCTCCCATTTTCAAAAAATCTCTTTTTGTGTCTTCTTTCTCTAGGTAGGTATAAAATGCCTATAATATATTTTTATAAAGATATGCATTTTTTCCTAATTGATTTGAAAACATGACATACATAAATGAATGCACACACAGAACACGATATTTCTGTGGGGGGAAATAGGATCTATCTTTTAGGTTTTTTTTTTTTTTAAACATCATCATAATATGAATGAAAGTGAAGGAATGTGGTTTAGATTTTTACCCGCGATATAATGATGAACATCAATTTCAGAAAAAAAAAAAACTAACTCATTCACTCACTCACTCATACAACAACCCAGTCGCCATGTCAATCAAAGTTAATAGACAAACCACACACAAAATACAACAAAAACAAATCTACTCTCAAGAAAAACATCTGAAAAATGTCCCATTTTGACCATGTATCTATCAGTATCACTAGTCAAACAAAAAATAAAATAAATAAAAACATCCAAAAGATACACAACTTCTACTAATAGATACATTAGTACTTTCGAGCACGATATCTGGTATATCGAGGAATGAAAACTATTTCTCACTTTAAGATTTCCTCTCTATTTCGGGGTATTTTGTGTTTTTTCATCAAATCACATTGCGGTATTCATGCCTCGAATAAAATTTAATTGCCTATCGAAGTGTCGAAATTGAAATCACTCGACTTTGGTAATTGATTACATGAAAAATATAATTAAAATTAAAAACAAAAAAATATGCAAACCCTGAAGGAAATTATTCCCCGATCAATAACTAATCCCAAACTAGAGTATATAATTAATATATTAAATAAAAGGAAACCACATAAAATAATGCCATTTTAAATCAATCTATTCATGCATTTAATGAACGAATAAATAATATCTAAACAACCAAAACTAATTTGGTATGCAAAATGCATTTTTAAACATTCATAATTAAATTAAATTTCAAATGCAGATTTTAAAATAAAATTGAAAATACTTAATATAAAAAAAAAACTATTTGTATTCAGCCTGCGTGTCGCCACAAATGGCATTTTTTTGTATCTTTTTTGTGTTTAAAACCATCGAGACCAGAGAAAGACAAAAAAAAAGAAACAAAAATTTGTAACACAATAAAATTTAATGAAAAAAATTCCACTCCATGGAACCGATATATATACATATATACAAATATAAATACTTTAGAAAAAAAGCAACAAAAAGATACATATAATTTATTTATTTAAGATGATCATGAAAAATGTATCTTTTCCCTCTCAAAATTCCTACTAAACGACAAAAAAAACCTTCAAGCACGTTCTTTGTGGTGGTTCTTCACTTTTTTTTTTTTTTTTTGAAAACTGCCACAAACATTTCACAACTCTCACAACAGATGTTTTTAAGTACCTGTGTAAAGTGCTTGTAACAATCATTTCAATGACATTTTGTGTGCTTCTTGTCGACTTAAAAACAAAACAATACAAAAAACTTCTAAGATACAACATGGGTATATAGGGTATATCCACGACTCATATTTCTTTAAGAAAAAAAACCTACACATCGTCTTTATAATATTTAATTTAGAAACAAAATAGAGGACTTTTTCCTGGAAAAAGAACTTAAAAAGTATCTTTCAAACTTTAGGATGAATCTAAAAATTAAGGTTGAAAATTGTTGTCGCTTTTTAGATAGGTACGGGAATGTAGTTGAGACACTTTTTTCTTAACGATTTGATGTTTGTCGTATCTTTAAGTATTTTTACAAAAATCGAATAAAACTCTTTTTTTTTTTCTCAGGAAGAAAAATTTAATTTAATTTAAAACGGTGTGAACGAAACACTTCTCAATGAAAAAGTCAAAAAATTAAATTTAATTCCTCTCAGTTAAATCGAAATTTGTTGATAGATTATATTGAAATCGAAAGAGAATCAAAGCTTCAAAAAAAAAAAAACAAATAAAAAATAAAAAAATAAATAAATCTCAAAAAAAAATATAAATGATCACTTTTCAATTACAGATATAGAGAACATAGACAAAAATAAGCTGAGATTCCTTAATATTTTATTTTTGTTTTTGTTCTTTTGCTGATGTAAAAAATGATTCTGTTTTCATCGCCTGTTTCTTGTCATAAAATTAAATGCCAATAAAAAAAAATAAGAGAGTCAAATCAAAGAACCCAAGAGCCAAAGATACATATCTACCTATATAGATATACATCTATCTCAATATCAATTGTGTATAAGTAAAATTTCGATTGATGGGTTCTTTTTCTTCTCCCAGACAAAAACAAAAAAGGAGGAAGGATAAGTTTCCAGTTCGATATTTTTGTCGGTATCTTTTGTGGATAAATTGCCTTATTCATCTTCGGTGCCTTTTTTTCTGCTTTTTTTTTGAAAACAAAAGCTAGGAGGGGGGAAGAAAGGAAAGACAATAAAGGTGAAACAAAATGACCTAATTTAAATGGGATATTCGATTTCTAGGTATATGTATAGACAAAGTTATTGAAGGTAGGCTTTCTTGTGTTTTATTGAGAAGCTTTAAATTTAATATGGCTGCAATAACATGTATAAAAAAATCAGAAGAAAAAAGCAATTTATTGGTATTTTAAGGATCAATCCCTTAAATTTTTTTTAGTACTCTGCTGGCATTTTGTTTTTTTCCTAAGTTAATTTTGTTTATCTAAAGCCTATAAAAGGTTTAAGACAAATAAAATCACTTAAAAGGGTAATTAAAAACAAAACAATCAAAAAAAAATGTTAAATATTTGTTTTTAAGTTAAAAGTAGAAATTTGGGGGCTCAGCCGGGATTTTTGCTTTTAAACAAGTTGATATAAAATTTTTTCCCATGGCTAACTGCTAAAAAAAATCTATTTTGTTATAAATTTTCCATTATATGTATTTTATGTTATTTAACCTTTGGGCAAATTTAACTACCATTAGCTCAACATAAAAGCTAAATTAATAATTCACAAGCATTCCGAAATTTTTTATTTAGTCAGACAAAAAAAAAAAAACCTGATGCTTGGCTATCTAGTTTGAATACAAAAAATAATACTATGTAGTAAGCACAACCTAAACCTGTGCAGCATTTAATTTATGAATGTCTACCTGTCTGGTACATTTCTTTTTATTTTTTACAATAATATCTCTCTTGAGGGTTTTCATAAAATTCAATGTTTTTTTTTTTTGTTGTTGTTTATATTTTTGATACCAGCCAGAAACTCTTGTCGATTTTAACATCTAATTTACATAAATTTACATTGAACCACAAAGAAATTGACTACATCAAGGCCATTTTCCATTTTATACCTTCTTGTTAATTTGTTTTTATTTTTTATCAAAAGTTTCTCACGAGTTTTAAATGATGAAGTAAAAAAAAAATTATAATAAATATTTAATTTTGTATCTGTCTTTGGACACATTTTAATGGATTGGCTCTACAAATTTTGTTTAAATTTACACTTAAATTATTACATTTTATGTGAAAAAAAAAAAAAATGTCGCAAAAGCTAATAATATATCTGAAAGATAAACACAATACAAAAAATTTAATCAGGTTTCACAAATAGATAAATATATACATATATTATTTTTTAAAAGATGGTATCATGCTGTGTTCTTAAATGAGACAGAAACAGATGACAGAATAAGTTTACATAAATCATTTTATTCACAAAAAAAAAAAAAAAAAAATAGCAATCCCCCCATTAAATAAGTCAAATAATATTCATTTCTGTTAAGATATACATTTCCTGAGATAATTTAGTTCCACTTAATCGATTTCAATAATAAAACGAAAAAAAAAAAAAAAAAAAAAATAAGAAAATTGGCTTGAAATGAAAATCTATTCTCGCAAAAAAAAAAAAAAAAAAAATTGTAAACATATTACGACAACGAACGACAAATGACAGTAAAGGAAGTTAGTAATGGCAAAAACATTTTATGAAAGTAGGATCTCTTAAATCTTTAGCTGAACCAGAAATTATTATCATGTATCCCCCTATAGATGATATTATTTGTGTTTTTTTTTTTTTGTGTGTGTTTGTATATAGTATATTTTTTTTTACCATCTTTGAACTTTTAAGATTCATAGATACACCAAGAACCAACCGCCACTGCCGGAAGGGAAACGACAGATTTGTGTTTGGTTGTCCTCATCTTCGTCGTTGTCGTCTATATACCTAGTATTGATCCTACATATAGAGGAGCCAAAAGTAGACATAGACAGCAACAGCTAGCTTAATAAAAAAAAGGGCCACCCAATTGGCATTAGCAGAAGAAAGTAGCAAAAAAAAAAAATCACAAATAAAAAAAAAAATAATGGAAAAATAAAAAAAAAGTATCTGCCGCCGGATGGAGAATTATTTAATGGGCACATTTATGCTTCGTATCTTCCAAAAAAGGAATTCATGATATTTTATTTTATTCTCAAAAGATACATTTCTATCTCTACCTATATAATACTACCCATATAGAAAGATATCTCTATATTTTCCCACAAAACTAACTTGTCAAAATGTAACTATAATTTCTTTTGTGAAAGTGTAATTTGAAACTCTATATATATAGTTCTTATAGACACCTTTTTACAATTCATTCAGTGATACAAAAGATATACAGAACAATAAAAAAAAAACAAACAAACAAACAGACGGACGGACAGTTTTATTTTTCTCACAATGTATTTGGGAGTGTGAAGAAAATATTATCCACCACAATTGAAAAAAAAGGTTCAAAAATAAAGTTATTTTCAAATTTAAACAATAATTAAATTGTTCACACTTGTTTTTCTTCGAAACTGCTTCCTCAAGGTTCACATCATTAATTCGACATTACTGTACAGACGAGATATTTAGTTGCTTTTTGTATTTCAAATAAAAAAAATATAGAAACACGAAACCAGAAACCAGAAACCATTGGAATTTCATGTAACTAATGGTAAATTATTCATAATACAGAAGAAATAAAAAAAAATAGAAAATCTGCAAAAAAAAAAAAAGAAAACCGGTCCAGAGTGATACTCTTGAGGCACTCCACTTAGATTTCGTTGCGTGGTTGCTTGCTTATGGGCTTGTTTTTGATTTGGTTTGCACGTGCCTTTTTGTTAATGTTTGTTGTTTTTGTTTTTTATATTATTTATGATTCTATTTCATCTATAATTGGAGTTCATTGCCACTATCAAGTATTCAACACCAATCAATTGACAATTTGATACAAGTTTATTTTTTTCTCTCTTGAATTCACATATTTTATAAAGCCACACGATAACTCAGTATAACTATCCTTTCTTTGCACAAAGTCATATCGATATAATTCAGTGAAAATGAAAAGAGATTCAAGTGTTTATAATGAATCAAAGAAACTTAGATAGATTTCTTGAGAAAAAGAGATGGAGAGGGGGGAGAAAGAGAAGAGAAAATGTATAATCTTGATGATCGTCAAGTTCTTCAAGATCGCCTTCCTGCTTTCAAGTTGTTTCTACGAACAAGTTCACTGGTAATTTTTTTTTTACTCTTTTTCTTTTCCAACACACAATCCAGATCGTCAAGTTGATTGTCATAAATGCAAAGATAGATGATGGAGAAAAATGAAATGAAAAAAAAAAAAAAACAACCCAACAACGATCGACAAGAAGTTAGGTGAATGGAGATCGTGCGATCATTAAATCACATGTTGTATCTCTTGATCTGCAGTGAATCCCGTTTTAATAATAAAAATATGATATGATCCCAAGATCGCTTCATCATAAATTTTATTATGATCTCTCAGTTTGAGGATCGTTTTTTTTTTTACGAACGATGGGATTATAAAAATTCAGGGTTCTGGAACTTCCTGTAGACCTCTGGCGATTTTTCATTAATTTTATTCCCACAACATATCCCTTCAACATATTATTGAGACATTAATGGGACTTCAATTAAAATTATTCCAGTTTTTTTCTTTCTCCAAAGTGGTTAAATAGAATGCAATATTTAAATTAAGATCACGTACGTGAATATGTCTCAATTCCATGCTCAATCGAGTGAATAATTTATTTGAATCGGAACGAAAGCGAAGGGAAAAAAATAAATACAAAATTATGTATCTAAAGTAGAAAAAATGTATCTAATGAATAACAAAGTGACAAACGGTCAATGGTTGATAGTTGTTTATGTTTGTATTTATTTTATTTTTTTTTGTGTGTCTTCTTTCTATATTACGTGAATGAGCATAATTTAAGAGGAAAAAAAAGTATCTACAGCATAAAAAAAAAAATAATAATATGCTTGTTGAATGTATCTCTATATATCTTCTATTCAATTTCCATTGAGTATGGTTTTTTAAAGTCAGTCACATATGAATCTAAATAGAAAAAGAAAATATAAAGAGGAAGAGGAATGAATATCAATTGTGTGTATGTGTGTATGTGTTTGCTATGGTTGCATAAAATCTCATAGATACATTTATTGTTATTTAGAATGGAAGAGCAAAGATGAGGATGACTTTAAATGTGATGTCTGGTCTGATGTGCGTTGCGTGGCATGGCGCGTTGTTGTAGGCGATGTTTGGTTTTGCTTTGCTCCTTTTGAGTGACATCACTTCGTATGTCAGTTTCTTATTAGACATAATTTGTTCTGTTTATTTTTTTTTATTTTTGCTTTTAGCTTTTACATATTGTAATGCATCATGTAAAGAATAAAGAGCTTATTGCGATGACATGAAGTGTGAAAAACACGTATTCAAAAAACGATGTATATGTCAACTTCACTTCTTTTGTATACAAATTATGTATATTTTTTATTTAAAATGATGATGCGTGATTTTATTTGAAAAGAAAATTTATTTGAGAAGTTTTATAATCGATATACCTAACTAAATACCTATACCAATATATTTTTGTATTATTTCTGAAACATGAATGTAACTTTATTAATTGTATCTTTTTTTTATTTATTTCTAGAAATTTTTGACAACATCAAAAATAAGCAAGATATACAGACATGAAAATGTCCGGATCCTATGTGCCAACGATGATCTTGAAAGATATTCAATAAAAAGGTAAGCATCAATTGAAAATTAATTATTTAATTTTTTTTTTACTATGTACACATGTATAAGCAACATATCTGAGGTATTACAAAACATTTTAAAGCTTTAAAAATCTAAATAAATACAAAATAGATCTGCTGGCGCCCGGGAAGTTAAATAAGTTCTTTTTTACTTGTTTGTATTGTTCTTGTTAATTTGTTTAGGATCCTTAAATTATCTTCACAATATTTCTTTTTGAATCCGGATCAAAATTATCACCTCTCGTGATAATTCCAATGTGGAAAAAATATAAAAAAAAACTTTGGACCATATACTGGCATTATTTATAATTTAATATGTGGTTTACTTTGAAAATTATATTTTCACCAGCAATTTTCTTGCTCCCTATTCAATATTCCTATTCCTTTATGACAACCCTGTCACTAATAATTTAAAGCGTAATTCATGTCATGTAAGTTTAAAAATTAATGTAGTCATAAATACGTCGCAATTGCTGCTCCACTCCAATCGCTTAACATCAGAAAAAAAAACTATAAGCTATATATAAATTTGCAATTCTTATTTGCAAATAAATATAGTTCGTGTTTTTGCATCGATAATAAGCTTATCATGAGAGGTATAGTATATTGAACTTGTAACAATTGCTGACGCCTTAAAAAAAAATTAAAATACTTCCTCACTCAGTCATCATAACATAGCACTTTGTTCAGACTTCTGTGTATATGCCACCTGGTAAAATATAAAAAAGCTAAGTAAGTTCAGTTCATTTACGTGCTTAGTTATGCATATGAAGTATTCAGGGCGTATTTTGTAATAAATTACACTAAATACCAGCTTATTTTGATTTTGAAAAAAATATCACGATTTCAGAAAAATCTGTTAAAATCCTTCAATAAGCCACATCATGATTTCGTTAAAAAAAATAAAAAACATAAACTGTCGTGAGCAGGGACGTAGCAAAAAAAATATAATTAAGAGCAAATTTAAACAAATGAGTGTAACAGTTTTCAAATTTCTTTTAAAAATTGGATTAAGAGTTTTATGTCCAGAGATGTAGCTTCATTTAGTTTTCTGTTTCTTTGAAAATATGTATAAAGGCTAAAGGCTTTAAAATTCCTAAAACAGACATTGATCTTAATTTACCGATACATGACAAAATAAAAAAAATGTGAAATAAATAAAAATAAAATAAAATAAAATAAAATAAAAAAATAAAATAAAATAAAATAAAATAAAATAAAATAAAATAAAATAAAATAAAATAAAATAAAATAAAATAAAATAAAATAAAATAAAATAAAATAAAATAAAATAAAATAAAATAAAATAAAATAAAATAAAATAAAATAAAATAAAATAAAATAAAATAAAATAAAATAAAATAAAATAAAATAAAATAAAATAAAATAAAATACAAAAATTGTGAAATAAAATAAAATAAAATAAAATAAAATAAAATAAAATAAAATAAAATAAAATAAAATAAAATAAAATAAAATAAAATAAAATAAAATAAAACAAAAAAAAATTGTAAAAAACAAAAGAAATATTAAGTATGTATTTAAAAAATCTCGAATAAGATTTTTCTTTGTTCAAAATTCATCCCTCTTAAATCAATATTCTAGCTACGGTCCTGCCTTAAAAGATTGATGTTCCACAATACAATATTTATGTCAGCTGGCGTTCTTGTAGATACATATATCTTCAACATAGTTTCCAGCTACCAATTAAAATAGTTAATATTCAAGTAAATGCTCATTTTTAATTTTTATCCACCCCTATATATGTATATGTACCTACATATATCTGTATACCCAATTTAGGGAATAAATAAAAAAAAGGTAAAAATTAAATAATTTCTCCCAAAAGTATAATAATAATTGTCACGCAATAATTGGAGCTCAACGATATAATATTGTATGATGTTCTCAAAGTCTCAGGTCACTTTATAGTGAATCTGATTCGTATAAACAGACTTGAAAATCCAGGCGTCATAAATATATGGGCGTTGTATGTGCATTCAAAAATACTGGTTGAATTTACTTTATACATTAAACACATACATCTACATATGTACATACACCAAACGACAATTGTAATACATTTTTCATTAATTTACGAGGGGTCATTTAATTCCTGTATATTTTTTTTATTTGTATTTTTACAATTTTCCATTTGAAACGGAGGAGGGTTTTATTTTTTTTTTCTGTTCGTTTTGGTTTGGAGTTATTGTTGGATTATTATTATTATTATTTTTTTCCAAGGGTCATTGTATATATCAAGAGCAGACCTAGGGTTTTCCCTTAAATATAAACTTAATTGAGTGCAGGAAAATTAAAATTAAAATAAAAAAGAAAATCTCATATCACTAACGAGGCAAGTAGATAGATATATATCTATATACTGATGGAATGTAGTTCATCATAACTCACGCCAACTAGACTATATCATACCTATAGGTACTTTATGAACAAAAATTATATCTATACGATGTGAGGATTGAAAATTAATGAACCCAACATTTAATTCTCGCAACACAATGATATGCATCAATTCATATTTAATTAAGTAGAAAGCGTTCGTTTGTTCGTTTTGCTTCAGAAAACACCTCTTAGATACATAAATATCTACGAGCTATACTATAAACACTAAATTTTATTTTATATCCCTTAAATAAGTAGGTATAGGTATGTGAGTAATTTCTTTTTTTTTTTATTTGTTTATTTTGTGAAAAAAGTCACGTTGGCACGTGCAAATATGAATTAAACTTTTAGTATCTGATTCTCGTAAAAATTAAAAAAAAAAAAATATACATACATTATATTCAAACCAACCAGTATCTTTTAAGCAAAAAATATGCACAAGCATGAGCGCGCGTGCATTGCACACAGAGTATTTTCTTTTATAGTTTTTCCTGCGTTTTTCATTTTGATAAACAAAAAATCAGAAAGGGAGGGGGGGATCTGGATTGTTTGTGTATAAAATGAAATGATATCATCAACCAGACATCTAAATGGGATTTGAAATGAGATGAAAGCCAAAACACAAAAACCGGAAGGATAGAACAATTGATGAATTCTTATAGGTATAGAACAAAAAATTCAACAAAAAAGTATCTCAAATCTCAAATGAATGTATCTTTTACAAAAAAAAAAAGAGAAACAAAAAACAAAACAAAAAAAATAATATCGATTGTGTATTATCTAAACTAGATATTTAGATACTTTATGGGAAAAAAAAAAACAATTTTCAAGGTCTATGCTAAAGTTATATATTTTCACTCTCTATAATAATATAGATAGATACAGATACACATTGACTTTATAAACAACATACAGGCAATATGTACGTATATCTTCTTTTTTTTACCACCCAAAAGAACCATAAATCTTGATCGCGCAGCCATTGCTAGAGACATGAACATGGACACTCGCTTTTTCAACTACATATATATATTGCATTCCTATGGGAACATAAATATATCCCAACATATTTGTTTCGAAAAAAAAAGATAAATGGTTAAACGAAAACAAAGCAAGTGCATGCATATAATCCTACACCGGGAGAAGGAGAAAGATTTATTTTTGTTTACATTTTTTTTTGCATCTAAGTCAAAACAATACCTATCTATCTATACAGAGCAAAAAAAAAAAACAAAAAAAAGAATAAAGTATCTTAAGCTCAGAGCATAAAACTGCTTTCGAATGCCATAAACACACAATTGCGCTGACATAATCCCCTCCAGATAAACTATAGGTATATTTTATATCGATAGCTGTACAATGAAGA
The DNA here is from genome assembly GCA_951394125.1 of Epistrophe eligans. Lineage (NCBI taxonomy): Eukaryota > Metazoa > Arthropoda > Insecta > Diptera > Syrphidae > Epistrophe > Epistrophe eligans. The sequence continues at coordinate 11,022,799 of OX596031.1, read as the reverse complement.
GGCGAAAAATATTTCGTATCTTCGATAAGGATATTTATGTAGAGCTTACAAAAAAAAAAATCAACAAAAAAAATATGAGATACTTGAACTCAGTATGTGCCATCATCATCATCGTTTTGGAAATATATAATAAATAAATGAATCCCAATAATATTTTTATTTGGAATATTTGTTTGTATTTATTACAGTCAAATCCACTTAAATGGAAATACAATTTGATTCCATTTCGAGGTTTTTTTCTTTAACTAAATTTAAACTGTCCGATCCAACCTGTAAATTAGAGATAGCAAAACTGTCGCCATTATTATATTTACAATTAACAATTAATTGGGTTTCACTCTAGCTAAGACAATTTTAATTAAGAACAAAATTATGACTGAGTTCATCAATTAGAATTATTTCGATCAAATAAGCGTAGTTGACTGTATATCTTGTTCATTGTCACTCAACGTGTTTTATTCATATATTGAGTCAGCCCCCACGGAAAAAAGTATCAGATGACATTCTTCCAGAGGTTTTATTTTTCTTATTTTTTTTTTTTTCTTATCAGGAAATATGTATGAAAATTTGAAAGAAATTGAATGGATGGTTAAGCAAAATTCGTTGACATTTTACAATGTTTATAGGTTAGGTAGAGGTTGGTATATAATATCTGTATAGAGAGGTTAAGTGGGATTTTTTTTTTGTGATTATTTGCAAAGATAAATAGGGCAACAAAAATATGTATGCGTTTGTATTGAATTTTATTTTTATTAAAGTCGTTTTCCAGGAAATCGAAAATTATTTCGTATGAATAAAATTTTATTTATTGGCTCTCTTATATTGACCACCTTATACTTAATTTCAAAATAACTTATTGAGACTTTAAGGTATCGTTAAAAAGGAAAAAAATTGGTCTTTGGTTAGATGTACATTTAAAGATTCTAATATTTTGTCTCCAATTCTTAAATAAATAGTGAAAACAATAGATTTCATTGAATTCAAATCAATCTAACAATTCCTAACCTTTTCCTTAAAGCTTTTAACTTTTTATGGGATTATTTCAATCTAACGAGTAATTTAAAAAAAAAACAAAAAAAACAGCTGTATTAGGTGAAAATTAATAAAATTCCCATTAAACTTTGTACATTTATGATCATTGGCTAATTAACATATACCAACTTAATGAATTCACTTAAATTAAAAAGAGAAAACATCTTATGGTAATTGATTTCCTAATCAGTTATTTTATGAATTTCACTCCTTCCCATAAATGCATTAAAAAATACAAATGCAAAAATTATCATCATCATACTAAAAGATATAGGTATGTATGTACATACTTAAAATACTGGAATGAGATGTGTATCCTAAGATACTTTGAATTAAAGATTTTTATTTTAACTTTCAATGAATTCAAATGTAAAACAACCCTTTCGACTAAAAGATACTTTTATGCAAAAATTTAATGTTGAAATAAAAACAACGAATATAATTTGCGGTTATACACATGTACTTTCCCACATCCGTCGTGGATATAAAAAAAAAAAAAACCTTACACAACATTAAAATGACACGGTGGGTTGTGTAGTGTAATATGGGAATTAATGTATCTACACAGCACTGAAAATTCGCATTTCCTTTCACCTTTATATTCGCCCGCATATATACTCACACCGCACCGGATACCAAATAATAATGCTTCTTCCTTTCATCATCGCCTCATATCGTCAGTCGTATTCATCGTCTCGTCGTCGTCATGGTTTCTCCACATGGCGTTACTTTTTATTAGCCTTGTGCTTTAAATGTATCTATTAGGTTACTCAATGGGTTATTTGGTCCATGTCGAATTCCCTAGAAGCTCTTAACACAAAAACCAAATATTCCTAAGCGAAAAATCAAAAGTCCAGATGAGAGATACATTTTATATGTTCATACATATTTTTTTGTTGGATAAAATTGAATTTATTTTTTCTCATATTGATTTTAAATCAAACAGTAGATACATATATGTATAGATATATCCTAAAATTCGCAATAAAACAATTTCCTTAAAAAACAAACCCAGAATAACAATAAGTATATCGTGAAGCCTCTGGGGAGGACCTTTGAGTCTCATAAACTTCCCACGCATCAGTGAAACTCCTAATAGTAGGCAATGTTTTTTGATATCTGCATAGACACATTCAAAAAAAAAAATACAAGGATATAAGAAGTATAATGTAGAATATATAAATATTAAATTAAATAAAAAACAGAGAGCATAAACATTAGATACCTACACACAACTTGTTGGATGTTATTTTTTTAGCATCTTTCAGCTTCTTTTTTGCCCTGTTTTAAAAAAGATACATTTTGTTGTTGTTGTTGTTGTGGTGTCATGGTTGGGGTTTTTTAAATTTATAGCAGTTAACCGTCTGGCCTCTTAAGGATATTATGTATACTGAAACTCTTTTTTTTTTTGTGTTGTTTTTGTTTTGTTGGTCTGACATTGACTTTTTCTTCGTGTTTCAGCTCTCTCATTTTGTTTTTCACAAATTTAAATTGCTAAATGCGACATACGTCCCAGTTGGGTTGAATATAAAAAGGCTTTCGGTTTTGTTTCTTTTTTCCTTTCATTCTTATTTTTTTTGTTATTTTTATTTTGCTCCTTTTAGCCTCAAGTGTGTTGCATACTTTTATATGTTTTTATAACGAACTTTGAGATAAAATTTTATACTGATGGTTTTTTTTGTTTTTTTCTCTTTCCAGGATAATCAACTTTGGAAGCACTTAAATCGAAATCTCTTGCATCTCATCACAAGAAGAAGAACAAAAATAACCAAACAAAAACTTCAAAATGGCATCATTCACATCATCATCATCACTACGATCCTACCTTTTTTCGGCGATCTTTCTGCTTGGAGTTATGAGCATTTCAGCACTGGCTAATTGTCCATCAGGATGTCAGTGTGACGACGATACTTTGGTTGTAACATGCGGTGAAGGGCATCTAGATGTCCTGCCAATTGCACTTAATCCATCAATTCAAAGGCTAGTGATTAAAAATAATCGCATTAAAACGATCGACTCATCAATTCAATTCTATGCCGAACTAACTTTCCTCGATTTGTCATATAATCATTTGGTGACAATACCCCAGAGGACATTTGCCTATCAGAGAAAACTTCAAGAACTGCATTTGAATCATAATAAAATCGGTTCGATTAGTAATAAGACTTTTATGGGTTTGGCATCCCTGACGGTGCTGAATTTGCGAGGAAATTTCCTTGCTGAATTAGAGCAAGGAACGTTTTCGCCTCTTACTAAATTGGAAGAACTTAATTTGGGACAAAATCGAATAAGTCACATTGATCCGAGTGCCTTTAATGGCATGGTTAATCTTAGGGTGTTATATCTCGATGACAATACCTTGACAACAGTGCCATCTGTACAGACATTCCAAGCAATGCCAAGTTTGGCTGAGCTCTTTTTGGGTACGAATTCGTTTATGACCATTCCATCGGGAGCTTTTGAAGATCTTAAAGGCTTGACTCGATTGGATTTGAAGGGTGCTGGTCTACATAACATATCACATGACTCACTGAAAGGTCTTGAGGGAGTTAGAATCCTGGATCTGTCAGATAATCGTCTTCAGAGGATACCCAGTTTGGGACTGAGTCACTTAGAAAGGCTGGAAGAACTCTCATTGGGACAAAATGACTTTGAAGTTGTTATGGAGGGAGCTTTTGTGGGCTTGAAGAATCTTCGTCGATTAGAGATCACCGGAGCTTTGAGACTGAAGAGAGTCGATAATGGAGCATTTGCGACAAACACAAATTTGGAATATCTCAATCTTTCATCGAATAAAATGCTCTCCGATGTGCAGGAAGGAGCTCTTAGTGGTCTTCCTCATCTGAGGCATGTGATCCTAAAGGAAAATGCTCTAACAACTCTCGCTGAAGGGCTTTTCCCATGGAATGATCTACACACTCTGGATCTTTCCGATAATCCTATGACCTGTGATTGCAGGGTACTTTGGCTGAGGAACTTGCTGGTCTCAAAGAATTCAACAAACGATGCTATTGCTAACGTACTATGTGAATATCCCGATAGGCTGAAGGAGGAGAATCTGAAGAATCTCACCCCATCTCTGCTTGGCTGTTCACACAATGACCCAAGGAAACAAGCGATGATTGGAGCTCTACTGGTCGGTTCAGCTGCAACGATAACAGCTCTGGCTTTGATCCTCTACAGATGTCGAAGAAAGATTCGGGAATTTCTCAAAGGTGGCTGGGGAAACTCTGCCCTTGGTCGAAAGGAGAGGGAATATCAAAAAACTTTTTCCGATGAAGACTACATGTCCCGGCATCAGCATCCATGCAGTCTGGGTATCCACTCACAATTCCCACCGACAAGCACCTACAACCCACACCACCAACAATTCGGCTTAAGGCCAATTCCAGTAACTGAACTATAGCTAGAAGTACCACCCCCACCTCCCCGAGGTCGGGGTGCCTCGACCCAAGCCCTACAACAGCTCCAAGTACCAACATCGACCGTCCTCAATGGCAACGTACCATCCCATCCACCACCAACAGCAGTCCAACAACAACAACAACCGAACGACAATTCCTCCTTCGTGCAGCTTAGCCAAATTCACCTAATGACCAACAACGACAAGAACAAGTTGTCCTCGACGCTTCAGGACAATTGTAATGGCACCAATCAAAACCACTACAGCCAGCCATTGCCAATTGTCCACAATAATGGCAAGTCGGCTACAACAGATCGGCACGTCAGACTCAATCAGGATCACTTCAATCACAATCACTATGGTAGCGGTAAACATCACACCATCGATCCGAATTATATTCACAATAATTCGCATTATTCACTGCCAATTGATCATGATGCTCCGCCACCGAGTCCAACGCCAACACCTCCACCACCAGCGTTGCCAATGCGCAATGGCAGTATTGGAATGATTCACGGTAATACGACGGGTCGTCGTTCGTTCAACAATAACAACAACAACAGCAGCAACATCATTAACAACAACAACAGTTTGCGGCATTATCACTGATGACAGGGGTGGATGGCATTTGAATTCTACTCACCGACCATCCGCTAAAACAAGAAACATCAACAACAACAACAGCAATGACAGCTGTCACTCTGTCAAACAACATCATCATCATCAACAGCTGTCAAATGAACTGAAAACTACAATTATTATTGGTGCGAACATTTGAAAGGTCTGTGGTGCCACACGGAAATATTGAACTACAAAACACATTTTGTCCTAAAGCGACAAAAAGTTTTAAATTTTTTTTTGTTTATTTTCAAACAAATTTATTATATAATTATAATTTTTAATTATCTTTCTGTAAAATATTGTAAAAATTTGATATTAAAAAAAAGTAAAAAGAAAATCATGAAAAAAAAAACAAAACATTACACAAAAAAAATGTGTGTGTTTTCAAGACTTTAAGTGAGACTATATTTATAGATATAGATACACTTTATTAATACCTAAGTAAAATTTTATTATTTTCTTCTTTTGGTAAAAAAAAAAAACAATCTGTAAATAAAAGTAATATTAATTCAAAAATGAAAAAAATATAATACTATTTAAAAGACACGATAATTCCAGTGATGCTAAATTTTAAGTTAAAAAAAAGTAAATAAATTTAAAAATTAAAAAAAAAAACTTTTAATTCCCAAACTGTAAATATTGAATGTATTATTTTATTTAAATTTTTTTATTGTGTATAAAAAATATTGAATTAAAAAAAAAATTAAAAAAAAAACAATTCGGACTGGCTATTTTTATATTTTTTCCTAAATTAATTTAATAAATTAAAATCTAAACAAAATCTGTATTATCAAAAAAAGTCGATCTTATTTGTTTTAATTATTTTCGTTTTTAATTATTTTTTGTGTTTTATAATTTTGTCCAATTTTATTTCCTAAATATGAAAGAGCTGATAAACAAATAGATAGTCCAAAAAAAATTAAAGGAGAGTATGTATAAATTTATAATGGAAGACGTTAATCGATGTAAAAAAAATATGAAAGCAAAACAAACTGAAAATTTGATAATTTATTAAATGTAAAAAATTATAAAAAAAATACTAAAACTTTTGTTTTTATTTTTCGTTCGCATGGATTTTTGGTTCCGATTTTTTCATTTCGTTTTTACGAATTTCTGTGTTTTTTGTTCTTCTTTCGTTGAGCTTTTTTTAATTTTAAGCTGGGTCTGGTCTTTCTGCGGAAAAAGTGCGTCAATTTTAAAAATAATGCACATGCATTAATGCAAGTGAATTATGTACATCAGGGGCGGAGTGCGCTTTGACGGGAAAAAATGAAAAAGATATTAAGTTTTGTATGTTTTTCAAGTGATATATTCAAAATATAACCTTACTTTATATTAAGTAAAGTCAATGTCAATGTCAATGAAAAAACAAATTAAAACAGCCATATTAAAGAATAAGGTATATTTTTAAAAAATGCCCGGTCAGTAGGTACTAATGTTTTTTATGTGAAAGAGGGAAACAATGGATGCAAATTCAAGGTAGGTAGCGTCAGAGTCGGAAGAGCATTGAATCTTTTCTGAATGCATTCCTTTTTAAACGATAAAATTGAAGGGAATTCAAATCTTGAACACTGAAGTCATTCAGCCCTATCACGAATTCCATCGTTATCGGAAACTTGTTACAAATCCAGAAAAAAACTATCACAGATTCCATCGTAGCGGAAAATCTCATACAAATTGTCATTAGGTACGAACGGATTCGGTGAATGTTTTTTTCGGGATTCGGAAAAGATTCCGATTACGATGGAATTCTTGATAGGACTGATTTTTGAAAATGATTCAATTAATTATATCTTTAAAGTGACTTGTTAACGATATACTGGGATTTGAGAGTCATTTTGACTCCCAAGGTACCTAAAATAACCTTCACGAATGCCATACATACATTGTCGAATCTAGCTATTTTTTGGCTGAAATTGGCTTCAAAGCGGACTAAATAATTTATTTGACAAAAAGCAAAACATCAATCGAAAGCAGATACATATACAAAGTCACTTCAGCCTAAAAATTAAATGTTGGGATCTGAAGGTATCCTAGGCGAATCGTGTCCCGTTTCTGTAAGTATAAATGGATATATGTATGGTCAGTTAAAACATTCAAATGTTATTGCAGTCTGATAAAAAAGTCGAAAATACTCGACTCTCCATTCTTTGTCCAAAAGTATAGTTCGATTATAGATTCAGAGTTAAATAAACAAGAATTATTGGAAATGTTCATTTATGTACTTCACAAGTTTGGTATATCTAATGAATTAGTGCAAGAAACACGAAATCAAACTCTTTAAGTTTCCCACATCGAACATATTGATAGCTAACTCTAATTACCTAAATTATGTATGTATTTCTGTATAAGCTGAAAATTTTGTAAAATTTTGCATACTTGAAATTTAGCCGATAATAATATTTAATTTAAATTTTTTGTTCGGACAAAATTTTAGAAGCTATAAGAATAAATTTCAATTATAACCAGCCGAAGGATCATTTAAAAAAAAAAAATAATTTTATTCTGATGAAGTTCTCGAACTAATTGCGCCCCATTTCGTACGAAAACATTGTGGAACAAAGGAATATCTCCCAACATGAAACATTTTATTTTATGAGAAGCAAAAACACAAGTGCGATATATTCTACACTTCAATTGACTTTTCCCGTCACGGCTCAAAAGTTTCTAAGGCATTGATTTGAATTCTAATTTTTCATTTTTTCTTTACTATTTTTTTTTTAATTATTTTAATTAAAAAATATCTATTTTTTTCTTTATTAAAAAAAGACTTTTCTCAAAAGCAATATTCAACTTCAATGAGTGGTAAATAAACTACAGTCGCTGAAATAAAAAAAAATGGAAAAACAAAAACAAAATTTTCAAACATATTTTTGTAAAACAAAAATATAGATAACATCAAACTAATTTTATTAAAAAAAAACAAAAAATACTATAAAAAACATTAAGTATAATTAAAATAATTATAATCACACAATTCATCAAAGAAACATCATTTTTATAGATATGTGGTACAAAAACGAAAAAAAAAATTACTTAAATATGAACTTAAAAAAAAAAAAAACAACTTAAATTCAAACATTTATTGTAATAAGAATTTAATAAAAAGAATTAAATTTAATTTAAAAAGAAAAATAAATTTAAAAAATCATAAGGAACAAAATATGAAAACCAAATACAAGGGAGTTTATACTAACAAAAAAACAAATAGATTATATATATATATACTTATATATACATACTAACGTTAATTTTAAGTATAATTATTATTATTAAAAAAACGATAAGAATATTAAACATAATTAAGAAAAATTTCACTTTTGCCTCATTTTAAGACTTAAAAAATAATAATAAAAAAAGAAATAAATTAAAAATAAAATACATACACTTGAATTAAATGTTAATGTTAAAAAACTAATACCAGTGTGTGATGATTTGAGTGTTTTTTGAGTGGAAACAGATTATGAAATATACAAATTTTTAATGAAAACAGGATCATTTTGCAGCGGAATACAACAAGTGGGATACAGAGTGTTGGTATATGAAGAATTTCTATTGGCAAGAATTTATTGAAAACGAGGTCTTTCTTTTGATTGCAAAAACAATGGTGAATATAAAATGGCGGGTAAGATAAAAAAAATTATATTCTGAATGAAAAAAATGTCACTTGAAAAATATTTTGTGACGTAATTTGATAGAATATACAGTATACACATCGCAAAAAATTGCTGTCAGACGGATGTCTGATACAAAATTTCTTAACGCTATACAATTACACGTTACTGACACGTTCTGCCAAATATTAGCATACCTATAATAAAATAATATATAGATACAAAATGGTAGGAAATAAATGGAGTAAAATATATTCTGGTATTTGGTACTCGAAGAATTTTACCCATCGCTTAGTTTTAGAGGAAAAAACGTGCTAAGTAATTTTTAATCCTATGAAGAACTTTTTGGATTTTTTTGAATTTTTTGTTTGAAGTAAAACTTATTTACGTTGGAAGGTATTATGTATAAGAATGAGATGTTTTGAAACATGAATTGACGTCAATTGAACAAAATTAAGATAAAATAAAAATTGAATGGCCATATTACCGTAATATCTCGATAATAACTCAACAATTATTGTTCAAATTTTAACTACAAGGATATTTCTAAGTATTGTTTGGAAAAACTTATAATTTGTCCCTCCTCCCTGTCCCTCTTAAAAATGTCTAATTGTTTGATTTACCTGATAATTATTTAAAACCGCCTGGGAATTTTTTTTGCAAGAAATATTGGGCCCTATATTGGGAATTATTCCGTGGGTAATTTTTTCTGCTATTTTGAATATCCTCCGGACCTCAGAAATAAATTACCATTGAACAAAAAATTCAATGTAATGTACCCACCTACATCCAAATTCTCATGAAAGATTTATTTTCCATACCAATAAATTACGCCTATGAGGGAACACCTATTTTAATTTCCTAAGTTTGCTAAGGGAAATATTCCCTGGAATTTTTTTTGTAAGCGATAACCCCTGTGCAAAAAAATACATAACCATAAAACAAAAAACCATAAAGCATTGTTTCATTTGAATTTTATTTGAAAACTTATTTCAAATCAGTTTCGGTATCGTCGGCCAATGTGCATTTTACACAGCGCAGTTTTTTTTGCCTCTTTCGTATTTCATTAAAAATTAGAGTTTTCTAAGGAGTTTAATCCCCGACTTATGGTTGGGAACTTGAAATGCCTTGTCTGTGGATAATCTAAACTACCATTACCATTGTCAAATCATTGTAGGGTGCCAAATTTATCTTTAAAATTCTTTGGCTTTTCTATTTCCTGGTGATAAAGTGCCATCCTTACCTGTTTTCCCTTATAAAATAATGTTTTGAGATATTCCCGTTTGAACAAAAAAAAAAAAAAATATTCTGTTCACTATTTTCAAGATTATGCGCGAGATTAAACCTCACTTTTTATTTTTTAAAAGACGTGACATTTGTAAAAGAAATCAAAACGAACAATGAAAAAAAAAAATATGGAATTCATCCAAATATTATTTAACTTGTTTGTATTTCCTCAAAATGTTCCCACAGTCAGAAAATAAAAATAATGTAAATAATACCAACATTGTAATATTGCTTAAATTAATCAAAGAACAGATATTAATAATATAAACAATTATTACATAACACAAAATACAATAAACAAAACAAAAAAAAATCAAGAACTTTATAATGGTTTTCCGAACTTATTCATATTTATTTCATACAATTTTAATATAAACATTTATTTTTAGAACTTTAAAATTTGCATTAAAAACATTATTTTTTATTTTATTTATTGGTTTTATTTAGTTTGGTGTCTCTTATGTTATATTAAAAAAAAACTAAAATATTCATACATTTTTATAAACAAAATAGAAACAAACCGATAAAACCCCCCCAAAATAACACACTCACATAATCTGAATAAAGAAACATCATTATTATAAAATGTATTTTAAAAAAATGTAAAAATAGAAATTAAATTAAAAAAGAAAAACAAAAAAATTAATTAAAAAAAAAAACGATACAAGGAATAATATTAATAAAATTAAGTTGAAAAAAAAAACAAAAAGAATTAAAAAAATAAATCAAAGAAAAAATGAAAAGGGATTAAAAAAAAACAATCCTTTTAAAATATTTAAAGTAACTGGTTTTAATCTTTGAATTCCCCCATTATCTCACTCGTGTATATTCTACAGATAGCAACTTGAATGGGATGGTGTTGGAATGACCTTGAAAGTATCTCTTTTTTGTATTCATCAAGGACACATTTGGATACAACATAAATATTCATATCTCTCTTGATTCGCTTTGTAATGATGTTTTTTTTTGTTCTGAAGAATAATTAATTTTGGTGGAAAGGATCGACGGAAAAAAAATAAATTAATTGTTTAATTTATAATACACGCATATTACATAGAATAAGCTATTTTCCAAACTTCCAATCGTGTTAAACAATGTCTATATACCTGCTTATTTTAATTAAAATGTAAATTTTTGGTGAGACTAGCGGTCGGCAGGAATTTCAGCTTATAAAGCGGTCAGTGAAAGAGATCCTGATATAGCTGAGCCTGATTAAATCAGTATCCCTTGCAACACAAAAATTATTCTAATTCAAGAATTCAAGGATAATAGATCCTTTGTGGTCCTACAGAGGCACCTTCAAAAAAAAAAATAAATAAATAAAACATGTAAATGAGTTGGTCAATTTATAATGAGCCAAAGTTCTTTGAGAATTTAATTTTATGCTTCTACAATTAAATATGATGTCGTCCATGTTTAGTGGGATTGGTTGGACTTGTTGTTGTGGACTGGAATGTGTTATATATCTGATTGGAATTCTAATGGGACCTTGCTGTAGGTCATTTAACTTGAAAAATGGACAAAGTTCTTATGAAATTATTTTTTTATTACTTCGTTTTCTTTGCAAAATTCCCAAAAATGGGGAAATATAAGTGTCTGATATGAAAATTAAAGAAATTCCACAAAATTATTCTTTCTATTGGGAATACAAATTTTTTGTAACATAAAAAGAAATGTAGTCATTTGAAATTACGATGGTAATTTTGAACTCAAATTAAGTTGAAAGGACATCAAGCTCTTTAAAATTATGTCGTAAGTATTCAGTGCGGTTGTGTTTAACAAAAAAAAAAAAAAAATTGGAAAAAAAAACTTCGATATTTGGAGAAAATGGATGTAAAATTACTGTCAAAGAGATATTTGGTAAGCTATACCTTTAATGAAAGTAAGTATTCAAAAACAGTGACAATTTATTTCTAAAAATATCACAAGGTGGGGCTTTTTCGATTGGACAGTATTAGTCAAGACAGAAACCTAGCTCTGCCTAGAATTTTTGCATAAATCCAGAGATAAGCTAAATAAGATGTTGCGAAATTAATTCTTATTGGAAAATACGAAAAATTAATTTGATTATGAAATCAACTTTCCCAATTCTTATATGTAGGAATCTTATAGGTTGGATGTTTTTAACCTGGAAACTTGTTGCCAGAAACTGTTTTTTTTTAGTTTTGTTCATTTGTTTTTAATGCAGAAAATGTTGCTGGCAGAAGTTTGAAACTGTCGGCATCTAAAACACCAACAAATTATCTAGTTACAGTGGGCGAGTTATCCACATAATATACAATTTCTAAAACTGAGGGCAACAGAAAGTTGCAGCAACAAAGTTCCTAGCGAATATTTGGTATTAGAGTTGAGGTTTAAATGAATTTAGGTTTTTAACATAGTACATATAGTTAAATAGGCTATAATTTTGACTGAATATGACCGTTGGTAGGTTGGTTTGATAAATTATGATTTTTGTAAAGCTAATTGGATAAAATGGAATTGGTGTTTCACTACGCAGCTTATACTGCTTAGGCCTTGTGTGAATTTCATCAAAATTTCAATTAAGTTTTACGTTTCCACTTACAGATTCACCTCAATAGTGTCAAAAACTAAACTTTATATACAATTCAACGTTATTTTAATTTAATCTAATTTACACACGGCGCTTAGTAAAAAAAATTTGAGTAATCCTTGGTACGAAAGAAAGATAAATGTAAAAATTCATTGACATAGAAAAAATTATATTATTTTTGATTGGCTTTGGGAGGAAATATTTTTAAATTTATAACTTCCAGTGTTCGTATGTAGAGTTTGTTACTTTTATAAGACTTTGTAATGGAAGCTTTTATTTGTCAGTCTGTGATTTTGTAAGCTTCTTCAAAAAACGACCTACAAAATATTTTTGTTTAATTATGAGAAAGTGACAAATCCCCGAAGAAATTCTAAATATTAAAGATCCATGTTAATGGTTCAATAATTTAATCTTATTTTTAATAAAAAAAAAATAATTAAATTAAAACTAATAAATAAAAAAAAATTATTTGTTTCTTTCATAATTTTTTATGTTAAAAAAAATAATTTTCAAAATTTGTTTAATATTTATTTAGTTATGTTAAAAATTATACCAAAATCGTTTAATCCATAAAAGATCTATACCTTACTTCAATTTCTCAATTTCGATTCAAATAACGTCAAAATTATATTTTCGTCATTTGTTTTTTTTTTTTCTGCAAAAACCTGAAACTGAGTTTTCTTACATTAACTTCAACCTTTACAGAAACGAAGTTTAATCAAAACTGTTAAAGTAGTTTTCGATAAAATTTGAAAAAAAACCCGTTCTAGATGAGCTTAAATAATTCTTTCAATCTCCCATTTAGGAAACCTTATAAAAAAGCTTTGTCCCAAATTTGAAACAAATTGGTCCATCTGTGTAGGCTCTATATAACACAAATTACAGTGGACGCATGGAAGCGACCCAAGACGGACAGACAGATGAACCAACTACTGATATGTCTTTACTTATTATTTACAATTTATGTACATTATTTCATCATAATCTTAAACAAAGCCCGGTAAATATCCTTAACTCATTATTTAAAATAATTAAAAATTCCTCACATTGGGCGCCAATTAAAAAATCTATTGTTTTTTTTTTGTTTGATAAACTAAGCAAAAAACAAATTTTTTAAGTATTTCATTTTTTTAATAATAATGCGTGTACGTCCCTAAACTCTGTATGGTTAAAATAAAAGCAGCAGGGTTTTATCGATTAACCTATGTATATATTCTAAAATTCTTTATTTAATCTAACATTCCAACATAAATAAAAATAGAAACGTAGGTAAGGTGTGTATAAACCTTTACATTTCGTCGACACCGGGTAGCCTTGAGCCATACGATTCGTATCTACCTAAAATGTATATATGTACCAAACTTTTTTGAAATTGAAAATAACTCAAAAACTAAACAAACTATATGTAATTAAAAAAAAAATATAAACAAAAATAAATCAGCGACCAATTTCACACATTAACTTCCAGCTAAGCTATGACTAAAGCCCATTCACTTTCACAGCCTGTTGGCAGCCATTAAATTCACATGCGCGTATGAAATATTGCCACAGTAATTTAGTAATTAAAATGTTGAAACTAAATCAAAAAAAAAAAAAAAATCAGCAAGTGTGGTGAGAGCAGTCAGTCGTACGCCCAATGAAATAATTTGGCTTTTTATTTTTTTTTGCCGTAAGTTTTACATAATTAATAATCTAATTTAAAAGCTTTTACTTTATATTACTTTGGCTTTCAACAAAAATACCAAAACAAGCAGAAAACATTAGTGAAAAAAAAATGACGAGTAGAAAATTGCAAAGTGTCTCGTAATTAAATAAATTATTTAACCTCGCGACGAAAAATCATCCAAGGCACAAGACAAAACAAACACCAAAAGGTCTAGTAGAGAAATTCACCTTTTTATAACCAATTTGATATACTTGCTCATAATATAATGGCAAAACTGAAAAAAAACAAGGTCAGAAATGTTTATGACTAATTAATTCGTTTTTATTGCTCATTTCTGTTTTTAGTCCGATAGTTTGCTTCGAGCTGAATTTGATTTATTGCGACTTACTCTATATAAACTTGTGGTATAGGTATAGCTTTGACAGCTAATGGCTACTGGCTGGGTTTAACTACGACTCATATAATATACAAATTGTATTTTTCTCGGTCGAGATTAATTTTATTTAGATTCTTTTTTATTCGTGTGTCAATATTAATCGCAGTCGCGCCTTCCTCTCTAATCACAATTATATCATCATCGTTCGTTCCTTTGAATTAATTTGGGAATGTGGGAGGTGCAGAGGGTGACTATATAAGTAGTTTAGTTGTATATACATACATATGTTATCTGTGTGCTCATTTATACAACAAGATAATATTTTGCAAATCCAAAAGAGAGATGTCCAATTTAGGCAAATATTTTATGTGAACAAATATATGAAATGTATGAACAAATATTATGTTTGTGTTTGCAAATAAAAAAAAACTTGAAAATAGGGGGCATGGATTTACGTTTCATTATTATCATCATCATATGGTGTTCCCATGAGGATGCTATAAATCAAATTTAATTGATAGAAGAAATTATTGTTTTATTAGAAAAACAAAAGTTTGTTTTTAAGCGGGTGTTATTATAGGCGTTTATTTGATTTCATGAGTTAATTTGCGTATAAGCACTAATTAATAAAGATTATGATTATTTAATGCTCATTTAATTGCGTACCTATAGCTTTTGTTAAGACACGCGGGTATAGGGGCAGTTTTTTTGTGTGATGTAAAAACAATTTATTGTTAAAAAAAAGCATTTAAATAAAAAAAAACAACTTTTTAGTTAAGCTTTAATAATGACATAAAAGTCGCGAAGGAAAATTATATCTTAACTTCTTGAGTTCCCCCAAAAACGGAGGATAACTCTTTCCAATCGCTGCTTCTTTGGACTAAGTCGGTAATTGAGCAGCAAAGTCCTCTTTCGAGTCACCAAAGTGTTCCTCTACAAGACACTTATCATCCCGGTCCTTATTTATGGCGCAGAGGCATGGACCTTATCAAAACTGGATGAGAATGCTTTAGGATGTTTCGAGAGAAAAATTCTCCGGGTGATTTTTGGTCCCACCTGCTTGGATTGTGAGTGGAGGAGAAGATACAATCACGAACTGTACGGGCTGTACAGCGAGACAGACCTGGACCCATGTTCTGTAACTATCGCGTCGATAAAAATTGTCGAGAAACGATGGAAAATGAAACGAAACACACTTTATCGCATTATCGGGTTTCTATAACTTTGACAGTCGATAACTTTACCGACTGGAACACTCGGTATAGAAATCCTGGAAAAATTCGATAAAATGCGTTTCTGTATCTCTGAAAATCGTTAACTTTTTCATTTTAAATGTCAAATATTATCACGGACCCAGAAGCAAGCGATAATAGTTTCATTCAAATTTTGAACGTGTTAAAGGGAAGTACAAAAAAGAAAACAACAAAAAAAACAAATTTATCTATGGCTGAAAACAAAAAGGTAAACAAAACTGATTATTTAGTGAATTTTTTTTAATTAAAGAGGAACAAGGGTAGAAGGTTTAGGACAAAAAAAAATATAAAAAAATAAAGAAAATCTGTTAAAAAAAGAAATGAAATTTCAATTGGTCACATGGGTCACTGCTTTGAACAATATTTAGTAATTTGCGCAAATTAAATAAATAGAGTTCGTGGTGCAGTGGAAAGATGTAAGTTATTGATAAGTAGGCTAGTTTTTATGAATTTTTGTCTAGCTTTAAGTTAGTTATGAGTAAAATGAAAAACAAAAATGAATTTAAAATGAAAAAAAAAAAAGATCTTCGCGTGAGGGGTCTCAGGTTCGATTCCTGTCACCGGCAACATTTTTTTTTTTATTTTTAATAATTTACTCTTTTTTTAAACACATTCGCTGGAAAACAAATAAAAAAAAACTATTTTTTTAACGCCCTGCGAAGCGGGGGGGTTTTGCTAGTTTATTATATTTTATATGAAGGTTTTTTTTAATAATACAAACTCTATATACTACTGAAATACATCAGCCAAGTACAAAACTTAGCACTATTTAATTGGACTTGTTGAATTATTGATTCAAAATAGCTTTTTACGGCTTTTAGTCCACAAAAATTTAGGCGTTTCGTCCCGGCGATCTCACTTGGACTCATCAGTTGACTAGTGAGGACCTTGTCAATTATATATTATATTATATTTTTCACCTTTCAAACAAATAATTCAAATAAATAAATCGCGAATACAAATAAATTTGATTTCAAATTTAACTTTTTTTGTTTTAAAACGTCAAACTGATAAATAGACTTATCGCCTTCCAATGGAAATTCCAGTCAAAATAGTGTGGAAGTTGAAGTTATCGCATCGACTTACAGAAACACATTTTTTTCCAGAGGCGATAAATGCGGAATGGATCGTTTCATTTTTTAACGATGCGAAAAGTTATCGCCTAAGTTACAGAACATGGGTCCTGGTCAAACGAGTCAAGGTCCAACGACTTAGCTGGCTGGGTCATGTACAGCGAGTGGACCCCAACGCTCCAACCCGTAAAGTCTTCGAATCCAATCCCGAGGGACGGAGCAGTAGAAGAAGACCGCGACTTAGGTGGCACACGCTGGTGGGAGCGGACCTCAACCAACTTGGAGTGCGAAACTGGAGACAGCTAGCTAGAGACCGAGCTGGTTGGAGAGGCATAATAGTTGAGGACCTGGTCTATCCTGGACTGAAGCGCCACCTTAAGTAAGTAAATGTAAAATCAAATTTTATTGATTGCACTTTGAGAGCTGTGACTGTATTTTGCTTACCTGTTATTCACATCGTCTAAAGCTTATTAATTTGTCTTTTAAATCATACAACAACAATGTCTGATGATTTATTTGCGTTTGACCAATTATGTTAATGTTACAATGACTAAAAGCTCAAATTTGAAGGATAATGACAAAAATTTAATTAATGTTTTTGATGACCTATTTAAAAATCCTTCTTTGCTAAATTTTAATTCAGTAAAAATCATAGTTAATTTTGTTTTTCTGCTTAATTTATCAAAGAAACAAAACAATAGTTTTTAATTGGCGCCCAATGTGAGGAATTTTTAATTTTGTTTCGCTTTCATTTTCCATGTCATTAAATAGGCTTTCAAAAGATTAAATCTCCCAAAAAATATCTTTAAAAAATCCTTTACTCTTTTATTATAGATATTTAATTATTTTTTTATATATTTTTCCTCTCTTAACTAATTAAAAATGATATGCACTGCCCTTTAAAACCTAGACAATTCAAATTATGTGTATAGTATATCCTTGGAATATGTACAATGAAATTAAGTACTTTACTTTTGCTAAAATAGTTCAAACCATGGTGTCAAGCATTATAATGGAGAATTCTGGATAAATTTGGTCTTCCATTCTCCCTTGTAGTGTCGCCGATGATTTTAATTTCAATGATAATAAATTATCCTTAAATAGAGAACATTGCAACCGACTCGTAAATCTGTCAATACACATTGTCATTCCACTTCATATTGATTTTAGTCGCACTGATGTAAGGACTATAATTTTTGTTTTTTTTTTTTTTGTTTAATAAAACTATACATCAGACAATGTGTACATGGGATTTTGTGTGTGTTTGGCTTGCATTGTCCTTAATATTACCGAACTATTATGGCACAGTTGGATTCACATTATTATAATATCAACTAGCCCCCTCTTCCCCCTCTGCCATCAGCATCGTCATTCCATTGATTATCTTTGCCATCACCATGCACCACCATCACCACACCACACACTCTATTTTATTCCCTTTCCCGCGCTTTAAATATGCAATCAAAAGAGAAATTCTATTGGCGCAAAATTTTAAACGATTTAGTAAAATGTTAAAGCCATTTTAGTAAGTTCCTAAGTTAAAAAGAAGATTTAGCTAATTTTAAACGATTTTAGCAACTTGCTATCTCTTAACATTTTACTAAAGTTAAAATCAAAAAATGGCTACTTTAACTTTTAGTAACTTGCTAAATCCATATGAAATCTGTCATTGTCCTCGAAAAAAATTTGTTGGCAATGAGTTAAATTGTGTTTTTTTTATGATTTGTGTGCTAATTGTTTTTCAAATAAAATAAAATAAAATAAAATGTTTTCGGAAGACATAAGGAGTTGCTGACGCTAATGGAGGTGGTGATTCCAAAAAGGTATTAACCATCCTTGTACGCCGTACGGGTTATGGTTGGTCAGATACACTCCAAAATGTTTTTCATTTTTCATCGTGATGGCAAAAATTAAGAAAATTGAAAAAAGGTTTTGGAGTGTACCTAGCCAACGGTAAATCAAATTATTAGGACGTTCCCTTGGTTTAAGTTTGTTTGCTTTGTTTTTCTTTCACGAACTGTCATTGTTTGGACGTGTTCAGATGCACCGTTTTTAATAAAAGGGAATTAGTATTTTACTAGTTAGTAAAACGTAAAAAAAGGATTAAAATTTCCGAGGAGCTAGTAAATTACTAAATATTTAGCAAATTGCTAACTAGTAATATGCTAAGCCCTTAACAATAGGTTGTTTAAAATTTTGCGCCATTGTCTCTATTGAGTTTGAGAGTTTGTCTCGCGCGGTATTGCAAGGATAATGCACTACTTAACAGCATAGAACTTGAACATCAGGCAAGAAAAGAATTCAAAGAAAAAAAAAAAAGTTTTATTCGTATCTATAATGTAGTTTTTTTTTTCTCGTCCTGTGTTTATCCTTTTTATATGAGAGAATGGAATGCGGAATAAAATCATAGTTTTCAATTATTTATAAGGAGAGTAAATTTAAATACCCTGCCTGAGTGAATCCTTTCTTGAAATCCTTTTAAGCTATGGTTGGTTGGTAGGTAGCCCAAGCCCTCTCCTCTGTATATTATCTCATTTCTTCACGTGCAGCACACACAAAAAGGATAATAATGGTCGAATAGCACCGCGTGTATAAGTTCAATGCGCTGCTTGGCACACTAAGTGCTTCTATTTTATATATAGGAACACCCACGAGAAAACGAACGTATATATAAACGAACGAACTTGGTTTAATGTGTACTTAAGCGGGCGAGAGGAAAGGTGATACTGATGGGATTCCACACACCGTTATGGTTCCTTAGGTGCGCTTAAGTATACTGGAATGTTTATAGTAAAAGGGCATAATCAGGGACATATTTTTCATAATTCATTTGTGTGATAAAAGCAAGGGCTCTTGATAAGGAGGGCCCCGCTACTTAAAAGCATCAGGTCTGAATAAAAGATTTAAGGAAAAAGTGTTGCTTTCCAAATGTTGAATATGATAATTCGAGAAAAATGGAGGGGCCCCAATTCGTTTTACAAAAATTCGTCTAGTAAATTCCTCAAAACATTTTTCGAACCTGTCATTCCTCGATATCCAAACATAAGGTTTCCATTTTGTTTAGATTCATTGGATCCGTTTCTAATTTATTTCTAATAATTTGGGTTCATAGGTCCCAACCATAACAAATACGCTCCTGGACAGTAAGAAAAACCCACTGCATCACTTCACAATTTAGATGAAAAGGACGAAAAGAAATTGTAAATGCATCCACATTCAACGTTGATGTTTTTATCTACGATCCACATTCGTTCACAGAAAGAGAGTGGCAGTATAGTAAAGGAAAGGAACTGTGAAATTGCATTGAGGTGGGTTTGCAATTGCAACAAAAAAAAACAAAACAACATCACAATCACAACAACAGCCAACATCGCGTAGCGTTATATATAAAGATCTGCATCAGAAGCGAAATGCTTCTGGGTGCTGCTGCTGCTGGTGATGGGAAATGTCCTTTGGAATGTGAATGTGTGACAATGCTATACGAGATGATGCAATTTGAAGTCATTCACATGTGAGAGAGGATTGTACAAACTGAATGCTTTTTGTATACACTTATATGCGATGGGATATGGCAGAGTATTGTGTCAAAATATTTATCAATGCATCACGCAAATGGAAAATTATTTATCTTAATAATGTGTGTCCTTGTATATATGTATGTAGAAATGTTAAGAAAACAACGTATAGATATTGTGGTGCAACGCAGGGTTTATTGTATGGGACGTTTGTTAAGCGTTATATGAATAGAGGACGAAACTCAAGATCCTTGATTCTAAAACTTATCGTTAGACTTATTTTTAAAAAAATCTTTTATTCTCAGTTAAAGCATTAAAAATGTTTGATAATTGCTAGGTATAGAATATTATTACTGTATCAATATCACAGTATCCTGTGTCCTAATAGTCAATAAGTAAGACCGTAACGCCTAAGGATCTTGGGTTCGATTCCCAAACCTATGCCACCAAAAAAAAAAACAGAGTTCTTTTTCACGATGAACTGCCTTTTCCGAGAAGTTGACAAATCCTTTGGTATCTTTTGTCAGCCTAGCCCTTCGGATTCGGAAGAAAACTGTAGGTCTCCATTCCTACTTATCACACGCTCATAGGAATGGTTGACTGTTGAAAATCACTAGGCCCTGGTTCTACACGAGCTTTTACGTTGTCAAATTTATTTTATAAATAATTATAACTTTATTGAAATATAAAATGAATTATTTTCAATAATTAAAAAAAAAAAAACTACCAGGACTTTTCTCGAAAGACAATAACTTAAATGGTTAAATGCTATGAAAACTATACCAAATGATATATTGCTCTTCAGTTGTAAATTTGCGAAATTGAAAAATTGTGACCATTAAAATTGGACACAGCTTTTCAAAAAAAAAAAACATTGAAGGGCTGTTTTTCGTTTGAATGGTTTTGCTTCTCAGGGGTTGTGATTGTATAAACATAATGGGGAAATACCGAGAACTCTGGCTTATTCTTTTCCTGGACATCTTTATTAGAGTTTTCTTTGATTTCAACAATACACTGTGTTCTCTCCTTCTGTTCATTCTAAAATGAAAATAAAAAAAAAAATCCCTGCTTCTGCATCCTGAGCTGCTTGTCAAATGATAAAAACGTGTCCGTTCCATGCATTCAGCTAGCCAACCACCCAACAAACATAATATACACACAATAATAGGGTGTTGTGCATTCGTGCATTATACGACGCAGATTGTTTGTTTTTTTTTTTTTTTTTTTTATTATTTGGCATGCAATGTTCATTGGGTAAATTGTTTTTCCTTAACAGAGGAACCAGGAGCGCACCTTACTGCACGTTCAATATAAATCCAAGAACCCATTTATATTATGCTGCTATACGTAGGTCTGGTATATGGGTTGAGTTTTCCTTCGAAGATCAGTGGAGTGAGGATGAATCGAAGTTTTTAAGACAGGGTGAAGTTTTTTTTTTTTTTTTTTTGACAGTAGGTACATATAGTAGTGTACTACCTACGTGCATATTGTATTTTGTGTTTACAGTTAGTTGTTGCTTTAACTGGCTGTTGGCCTAGTGTAAGTACACACAGAAGGGTGACTATATATGTATATGTATGAGAATGTGTGTTGTGTTTGATTATCGACTCGTGATTGTTGCAATACTCAAAATAATTACGAAATGGGAAGCAACACACTCTTTGAAAAGCAAGTTCCGTTTTTATTCCTGGAGCTTTTGGCTTTTTGAGGGGTTGCAAAAATGTAAGGAAATTACGTTTTTTTTTATGTTAGTTGGGTTTTTGTTTATGCATTGCACGTACAATGGATTATTGGGGTGAGACATAGGGAATGTAGATATACAATATACATATCTATCTACATTAGGGTTGTATGTATGTATATTCAAGATTGGTGCATGCGAGTGTTTCGTAGTTTGGTCTAATGAAGTGAACGGAAGTACACTCTATAGAGCGATGATGTATATGCATGGATGGAGTGGATCAATATTATTTAAATATCGCATGGCTTTTAGTAATCAAGGCTTTGATTAGAACTCAAGTTATTGCCTCAAGAAAAACTACGTAATTGGAATAAAAATTTTTAAATATGTACCTATCATAGTATGGTATTTATTTGGGTAGGATAGATTGGCAACACTACGACTGTATAGATTTTAAAAGGGAGGGTTAAGAATATTTTAAACACAATTGCAGAGCATGAAATTCATGCTTTGAATTGTTTAAGCTCAAAAGCAAGATTGCATTAAAATATCCTAATATCCAGTTCTGTTGAAAAATAATTTTGATAGAAGATTTTTTCCATAAACACTTAACCTCTGTTAATTGAAAGTGACGTTTATTGAAATAAAAAAAAGATTTGGTGGCACAACAGTTCGTGTAGATCCAGGGCCTAGTGACTTAGAACTCACAACCATTCCTGTGTGCGATGTTATTGGCAGAAATGCAGGGGACCTACAATTTTTTGCCGTATCCGAATCGCTAAGGTGAGAAGCACTTTTTCATGACAAGAGATAGTCTTGGAGGATTTGTCAATTCCTTCGAAAGAGGTAGTACTTACCCGTTAAAAATATCTCTTCGATTGAAACGGGTTTTTGTGTGATAACACACTAGCAGTTAGGCTGCCATGTTTTCGGACCATCATATTACTATTGAATGAAACAACAAAGACTTGGGTGAGTAACCACTAGGTTTTTTGTTGTTTAACTGCAGCCCTACACAAAAAAAAAAAGTGGTTTTTGTTTCATTAAAACCGTCAACACTTATATTTTTTGTTTAGGTGATAAAGGTTGGGAATCGAGCTGAAGACCTTCAGCGTAACAGTCCTATGCACTTACCATTATAGGAAATAGGAATTAAAAAAATAGATTGTAACGGGTGATTTTTTAGCTGGTTTGGTTTTGGCAACACTGGTTTTGACAGCTGACGTGTGTTTAGTACCTTGTGTCACTGTCAAACAGCTTCAGTTTGGTTTGCAATTTAACCATGGATCGTCTTACAAATGAACAACGCTTGCAAATTATTGAATTTTACTATCAAAATTCGTGCTCGGTTCGAAATGTTCATCGCGCGCTGCTTCCATTTTATGGTCGGCATTCTCGACCTTCTGAGCAGTCTATTCGGAAGATTGTGACCAAATTTCGCACCAAATTTACTTTGTTGGACATTAAACCACCAACACGTTTACGTACTGTGCGTAGTGAAGAAAATATTGCGGCCGTATCAGCTAGTGTGACAGAAGACCGCGAAATGTCGATTCGGCGCCGTTCCCAGCAGTTAGGCCTTTGTTACAGCACTACGTGGAAAATTTTGCGGAAGGATTTGGGCGTAAAGCCTTTTAAGATACAGCTGGTGCAAGAACTAAAGCCAGCCGACCTACCACAACGGCGAATTTTTGGTGAATGGGCTCTTGGAAAGCTGGCCGAGGATCCGCTTTTTTATCGAAAAATTGTGTTCAGCGATGAGGCTCATTTTTGGTTGAATGGGTACGTAAATAAGCAAAATTGCCGCATTTGGAGTGAAGATCAGCCAGAAGCATTGCAACAGCTACCAATGCATCCCGAAAAAGCCACTGTTTGGTGCGGTTTATGGGCCGGCGGCATTATTGGGCCATATTTCTTCAAAGATGATGCGAATCGCAGCGTTACTGTCAATGGTGAACGCTACCGAGCGATGATAACAAACTTTTTTTTGCCCGAAATGGAAGTTCTTGACTTGCATGATATGTGGTTTCAACAAGACGGTGCCACATGCCACACAGCACGCGAAACAATGGCGCAATTGCGAGGCGAGTTTGGTGAACAGTTAATTTCACGTTTCGGGCCGGTCAATTGGCCGCCTAGATCGTGCGATTTGACACCATTAGATTATTTTTTGTGGGGGTTTGTCAAGGCTAATGTCTATAGGGACAAGCCCGCTTCGATTGACGCACTGGAAGCCAACATCCATGCATTCATTCGTGAGATACCGGCCGATATGTGTGAAAGAGTATGCCAAAATTGGACTCAGCGGATGGGCTACCTGAGACGCAGCCGCGGTCAACATTTGCATGAAATTATCTTTAAACATTAAATTGCAAGGTTCAAACTATCGATTCAAATAAATATTTCATTCATTTTTTCGAATTTTTTGTGTTTTTTTTTTTTTAAAGTTCTAAACCTCTTAAAAAATCACCCATTATATACTATGGATGATTTCACCCTTTTGACAATTTGGAAAAGTCTTTTTCGCTTTGACACAAGCTTCTGTGACCTTTCGACTATAACAGTTCTACCGTTATTCTGGAAAAAAAACCTCATAAACTTTCAACTGTTATGAGTAAGTACTGACTGTATATTTATTTTTTTCTTTATACAAAACCGTATAATTTGCTCTGATTATATTTTTTTATTCATGGATCATGTTTCAATGTTTGTTGAGTCATAAATAAACATAAATCATAATAATCGGATATAATGAAAACTCAACAAAGCTAATAAAATAACAAACATTTTTGATAATTAACTTCTAATAAACATAAACAATCTAAAATCTAATGATAATCGTGTTTTATAATATCAATCAGTTTTACATTAGTTATATTAAACCACCAATAAGTCTCTTAATAATTTTAAAATGTGTTCAATGCTTATAGACTTACAATCGTGTATTATTTTAATTTATTTTAATTAAATTCAAAATATAATTTCAAAAAATACATGTATCAATCAAATGATTTTGCTAAATCATATTTGATAAATCAGGTTTATATGATGAATGAATTTTGATAAAATTTATTTTTAAAATATTTTCCCAATTACATATTCAATTTAAATTATATATCTGAGTAAATAAAATAAATCCTCTTTTTCTCTCATATAATATCCTTAAAACATTATCCATCAATTAATGAAGAATAAAAATAAACTCAAACTCATAATTTGATCTGCATTTTATAATAATTATTATTTGTTGTAAAGGCTCAGTATATATATACTCTATTTTAGTCCATTATATCGATAAATGAAGTCATTATAGAGTGCGAGGTCAAACAGTGCTATAATGACACAAAAGTTGAGAGGGGTATGGATAAACGATATCATGGGGCCAGTTCATGGAATTTTATAAAGCAATTATTTAGCACGCCAGAAACAGGCATCATGGGCAATGGGCATTTATATATACATACTAGCACTATGTTATAAACTCTAATAAGTCAACATCATGTTACGCACAGGAGCGGATTTTTTAAAATTAATAATTTGGGAATTATACTCAGCGCAATGTAAACTCCTATAAAACATTTAGAGTGAATGACTGTGTTCCCATTTTTTTTATGATTTTAAAAAAATGTTTCTTTCAAGAACATAAATGTATGTCAACATAGCTCGATAACAGCGTTAGTGTTGATTTTTTTTTACTTAAAATTTGTTAGTTTTAAAAATGCTAAATAATTGATATAGATACAGATCTCCACGAAATTTGAATAGATAGTTTACACGCGTTTTCGAAATTTTGAATTTCAAAATTTAAAAAAAATGGATTTTTTTCCAAAAATATTACTAATGTTTATGCTGATATAATTTAAGAAAAATATTTAATACCTTTGGCATACAAAGTGTTTAATTAAGTTACATTTAAAAGACAATTTTTTTCATTTAAGATAAATAAGTATTTAAAACTTAAAAAAGTTTTAATTCAAATTCATTACCCCTAACTGGTTTTCGAAGTTAAATTCAATAAACCAAGGCTATTTCTTTATTGATTGATTTTTTTCTCTAAGAACAATAATTAAGACCCATAAAAATTCGACAGCTACTCGCAAATTATGAAGTGTGTTACTGTTTTTTGAGTAACATCTCCTCCAGTGATCAAAGCAAGTGTCCACTGGCGAGTGACTCTCAAAAAGTTCGAATGGGATTCGAATGCAAGATACTCGCAAGACTGTGTTCAATTTTCGTCTTTACTGCCGGGAGTTGTATTTACTACCGGGAGTTGATTTTACTCGCAACACATTAAAGTATCAATATGTTTTTATTTCTTGAGGGAGGAGATTATTTTGAGGTTTTTTTTTCATTTCTATTTTTCAGTAATTATTATTTCTAATATAACATTACTTCGCTTTTATTTTATATTATTTTCTTATTTATTATTTTGCGCAGTAGCATTTCTATATTTACTTTCAAAATTGTTTTGCCTTTCGATATGAATTTCACAAAAAATTCATTAAGATGTATCTAAAATATTAAAATGCAAATCATTTAAAAGCTAAATAATATTGTGCTTAGTAATAGAATGTGATATTTTTTATTCTCGTCACACAAATCCATGTTCCCAATACTCATATCTAATTCAGAATGAAACGAAAAAAAAAATAAAACTTATGTTTTCAATTCAGTTATTTAAGAAACTCTTAATTTAATTTGAAAATAAAAACCAAATAACAATTTTGAAAGAAAATGTTTGTGGGTAGATTACCTTGTTTTTTGTTTCCTTTATTTTTACCATCATAACCGTACGAAAAACCGACAACTGGGTATAATTTTATTTTGATTTTTTTTTCGAACGATTAATTTTGTGAACAAAAATAAAATAAAAATACCTTATAGGTACATAAATTAAATTCAAATGGTCTCATTTAGCCATAAAACAACATAAGCGACGAGATAAAGAAACGGCAATTTAACGAAACAGTGAGATAACAAAACTCATATCTGACATTTTATAATATATCGCACTCTGTATTTCTATTGAAGGCGTCAAATTATAAAAATATGTTTATCCCTGAGAATTGAAATTGAAACCTTAAGCCAAATGTATGAATTCACATTACCCCTGATTTGTTTTAATGCTGACGAAAAATAAAACAAAATAATTATTTTTTTTTTTTATTTGTCTCTTAATTTTATGGAAATGTTTAGAAATAGCATTGTGGAAGAATTTGCCTTACAAATAGAATTTTTTTTAAATCAGTATAAGTAAATGTGGGCCGTGGTTCACTGTGTAACAGTTTATCTTAAAATTGGAGTTTCATCAAAATCCCTAGATCCGTTTTCTAAAAGAAATGGAAAAAAAACTTTTTTACGCCAGCTACCCAATCCAGGCGAATTAAAGCAAATATTTAATTAATAGTGAAAATTATTCAATGAACGTTAAAATTATTGTTTGGTAGGCTTTAACAATCTTAATCCGCTACTGGTCTCAGTGTTTGTCATCAACTGTATTACTTTTCACTGCTGGGCCTCATTACTTCCTCATTGCTGTTTTTGTAATTGCTAAAATAAGAATAATTTTTTCGCACGCCTGCCGTTGGTCGCCTCCGCCGCCGCTTGCTGCCGTCCATCATCAATGTGAGTGTATGTCCGAACAATTATTCAATTAAAATCAGTTGAGGTCATAGATACATCGTTATTGTGTTTTTTTTTTTTATCCATCACTCTCCGATACTGGCTGCTTGTCTATATATACATACATAACTTTTCCTGCTCCTGGAATCACTTACCCTGGCACTACCTATACGTTCAATATATATGTATGTATATATTTATGTACATAATAAAGTTGATACATTTTGTGTTTATTTGTTAACTGGGTCAATAGCCGAAGTGATGAGGTTGTGATTAAATCATTATGAAGGTGGACACAGTGGGCGTGGCAATTAATACGCTTTTAATTGTTATTCTGCAATTTAGATCTGCCTCTGGCTTATACTCACTATTATAATACAGAATATAAATATGTATATATATAAATGATATTGTTGTTGTTATGCGGGGAACATCATCATGATGATGTCGGAGAAAAGCTGCTGTAGCGTGCAGTTTATGAATAAATTGCAAATTAATTATTATACAATGACTTGGGTAATTGCTGTTGCAGAGTTAATTAGAAAATGCATAGCGTGTGCGTTGTATGTCAGATGAGATATATAAACAGGCTAATTGCATTCAAAGCCATTATAATATATAACTTCTTAAATTATTATAGTTGTCTTATTCTATAAAGGACCGGAGGGAATTTATATTAATATAAATTGTTCTATTTTAGTTGAAGAAAAACAAATAAAATATTGCGAAGACAAAAATGTCGTTCTTATGAAGTTGTCTAATTAAAAAATTATAAAATCTAATTTATAAAATCTAATTATAAAAATTTATTAAAACTTGTTAAGCGGTAATTGAAATGCTAGTGAGGTATCCTTCTTTAAGTTACATGTACATACATATATGTACAAAAATATGCAAATAAATGAATGTATGTTCCCGAAGTTCCATCACCAATGTAATACTTTTTTGTTTCCAAAATTGACAAAGAATGAAATTTCTTAGTAAAGATATCAAAACATAAAAGTAAATAAATGCATTACAAAACATTAAAAAAAAAGGTAATTTTTTTTTAAATAAAGATAGAAAACTTTATCCGAAATTTTGCAAACACAAAAGATTCCTCGAATTATCCTGTGAATTTGAAACAAAAGTAGTTGCAAATTCCTTCGAGCATTATTCTGGCACTCAAAATATTTAACAAAAGAACTTATAATCAACCAACACATCTTAAAACCATATACGCCTTGTCATCATCATCGTCGTCGTCGTTGTCGTCGTTGTCCCTTTTCAAAGCTCTCCCTTGAAATTATCTTGTGTATATAGGACCCATTGAAAAAGGACACAAAGAATTTTACGTATATAGAATATATAGATACATTTGAATCTATATAAGCCACTATCAAGTGTGTTGGATAAAATTATGAAAGTTTCTTCATACATAATAATAGAAATTATATACGAGTAGGTATGTATGTACTGTACATTGTACATATATAAATATGGGCTTATTGGTTTGGGTGTTTAGATGTCTGCTGGGCATAACCAACAACCAAAAAAAACTAAAACTTGCCCATTTCCTTCGAATACCTCGATGGCAGGACTAAGCTCAAAAGTTAGTTTATTCATGTATTTATTATATGAAAAACTTTCCATAATCACTGTCTCACACTTGTTTGTTGGAATGCTTGCGTATCCTTTTTTTTTTCTACACCTACTCCTTGATTCTTTTGCTCCTATACTGTGTGATGTAGTAAAATTTAAGATAAAGTCCTTCTTTTGACTGGCTTTTTCTTTAGATATGACCATGATGATGGCTATTTCTAGCTTCTTTCTTTTTTTTTTGTTATAGTTTAATTTTTGTTCATTTAGATGGTTTACTCAGGAACTAAGGGACCCCCTCGTTTTTTGCTTCTTTTTTTGTATACATAAAGTTTTTGAAAGTCTAAAAAAAACAAATCTTATAAATCGAGAAGGAGGACACATTTTCATACAAAAAACTTGTCGAACATTCAATGTTGGAGGGGGCGAAGCTTTATATATACTATATAGGGAAGTTTAGAGATTATGATGAAAAAAAAAAAATATTTTAACTGGGTTATTTTTTCATTCAATACAATATGTATGTAGGTAGGTAGGTAGGTAAGTAGGTATATGAGTATAGATTTAGCTTCGAGGGGAATTATTATAGCCCTGGAAGGCTTTAAAGTGCTGGGCACGTTGTTAAATTTTTCAATAATGGATATTCTCAATTTTCTATAGGTGGGTATATATATATACTTTTGTTGTTATTGTGTTATGTGATTTTAAAATGAATTATTATCGAAAAATAGGACAAATAAAGGAAAAGAGTGTAGGTTGGAATTAATTGAAGCTATATATAGCCAAGCTCAGTGAATTCTCGAACAAATTAGGCATGTCTAAGCGGATGCCTATGGGAGGATTTGTGGGGTTCATCCAAAATCTCAAAATCCTGTATAAAAAGCTGAATACAATTTTTGTCGTAAATTGTATAGTCCAGTAAACGAAAAGAATTTCGCATTCATAATTTGTTGCATTTCATGTTTGAATCTTTGGGAAATTTACGTAATACCCAAAACTCAAAAGCTCAATCGAACAAAATCGCCAAAAATGCAACCCAACAAGACAAAAAGGTCAGTGCAGTTTGCCAAAAAGTCATAATCCCAAGAAGAAAACTCACTAAGCAAAAATCTCCAAACTAAAACCTAAAAAAAAAGACAAGAGTAAATCCAAAAACTTCCGGTATGAATTATGAAAACAAAACATTTCGAACTTTAACCAGAGTTTCTGAAAAATTCGATATTTTTCCTCTAAAATCTGCAACTTCTACATTTCGGAACTTTACAGTAATATAATTAAGTAGCCGTATACCTAGGGGTTTTGTATAGAACATATTTCGACGCAAAAGAGATTTTCAACGCATTTATTTCCCCGTGGAAAGTAGCCCGTGGCGTAATGATTAGTGCGTTGGACTGTTACGCCGAAGGTTTCGGGTTCGATTCCCAGCCTATGCCACCTAAAAACAGTATGTTTCACGGGTTACCGCCTCTTGCGAGGAATTGACAAATCCTCTAAGAGTATCTCTTGTCATTAAAAAGTGCTTCTCATCCTACCCGTTTGGATTCGGCAGAAAATTGTAGGTCCCCTCTATTCCTGCCAATAACATGCACACAGGAATGGTGAGAGTTATTAGTCAATAGGCCCTGGTTCTATACGAGCTGTCACTCCGACCAATTTATTTTATTTATTTTTTATTTCCCCAAACCGAAGAAGTTTCAAAAGTAAATGAACTCCGTAATTATTTCGAAGTTGCTGCTATCAATAGTGTCGTTTTTTATATAGACGTTGGACAGATGCTTGTTAATAGAAAATAATTAATGTCGTACTCGATTACTTAAAGACCAACAAGTTTTGCCTGTTCCTTAATTCCTTTGAAGGACTCTATAACGATACGTTGGGAACAACCTTTAATGTCAGTATTGTCTATATAACCTAGGAGTTGGCCGTTGTGCAGGTTTTGAATAGTTCGGAAGAATTATATTTTCTAATGTCATAAATGTGACATGACTCTGGATCCCGAGTTCCGAAATCGTCAAAAAGATCTCCTGACAGTGAACGCTATCATTATGGCCTATGATGTAGTCAATAAAAAAATGGTGGTTATCGACTTCAATGATCCAAAAATTAGCAGGTACCTAAACAATGAAAGTATCCGATGAAATATGAACTTAATTCTTCATTGTTTTTAAGAAAAACAACCTGATCAAGTATCGGTTGGACCGATATCAAAAGAAAATTTCTAAAAACTGGGGTTAAAACACTCACAGAATATGTACCAGTCAAGTAACTTAGGAAATATCGATCGGAACTCTCTCACGGGGAATCTAACTTTAAAAAGGCTCACTAAGAAAATAGGTATTCATCATTAAATTTATCTATGTAAATTTTTTGGGACCTCTTCTCTTATCCACAGAGGATGTCTATATTTGTGTTATTTAATTTGAGTAAACAAAACCATGAAGCTTAATTTTACCTTGAAAAATGTATTGAACATTTTCCGAACTTAGAAAAAAATACTTTAGTGCTGATTGGGAATTTCGTTCATGTTCTTAGTAGGAACCTACTACCTACCTACCTTCCAAGAAGACTTTGTTCAATTTGAAAACAAAACACTTAAGTTTTGTTACTTCGAAACAGCTCAGCTATATCAAAATGCTATAGATTAATAATATTCCCTGAATATCTATAAAGACATATTAAAAATATCTCATTTCACCAACAATACCCCACGATATTAATTTTATCCAAATATAGCGTCTTATATAATATCAATGTTAATCCTCCTTCTGCCAATTCAAGGAATTAACTTGGCAAATGAATTATCACGATATAGCACTGAGCCAATTAAAAGGTGCGCTTAACTGCCTAGTGTATTTAAATGCGCTGACCTTGCCATCATTATAACCAGACTACGACTGCCCCCAAAATACGCCTCCTTCAAGGTGTTAACGAGGACCAACCAACATGACGACAACGACGACGACGTTACGTTCTGAACTTATATCCATTAGAATTATGTACGAACATAATAAACGCGTTATGGTAAATTAACAGACTTCATTTTTGGTCCTTAATTCCACCAGTCTGACTTGATAATTTACTAAAATATTTACAAAACCAGCTTGGCGTTTTAGATAACAATGAATCCACCAAGGAGAAGGACACATTGACCTTATAAACGTGGTTTCTTTTTGTTGTAGACAAATTTAATATAACATTTTGTTTTCTCCTTTTATTTTTTATTTTTTGTTTTTTTTTTTTTTGAAAAGTCAGCAGTATGACGGGAAAAAGGTCACTTTGTGTGCAAATAAACGGATTGTCAGGATAGAGGATGGCATTGGTGATAATGAAGACCTAAAAAAAGATATCAATGTAAACAGAACTTTAATTGAAGGACTCTTTCGTAAATTGGAGCAAGAAAACAAAAAAATGATAAAAATTTGTATGGAACATGTTAAGCTTACAAAATGACTATCAATATAATATAGAAAACCGAAAAGGACATTACCTAATAACAGATGTTTTGTGTATGCTTGTTGTATATGAATGAGAAGAAATTTGCTAGTCAGACTTAATCAATTATGATGACCCATGTCACTTATTTTTGTTTGTTCTTGTACATAAAAGCTTAACTTTAAAAAAAAAAGAAGAAGAAAAATTGTCAAGAAAAATTAAGGCATGTGAAAGGGCATCATTGATTGTGTATACTCAGCTGTATATAGAAGAAAGTCCTTCGTATATAAGTATACAACTTTGTATTCCGATTGAAAAGATAGAGTCTAGACAACCTGAATTTCAGTAAATATGGGTCTTTCTTTCTTCTTCTTCCAGCTACAGCATCATATATACTTATCCACAATTCAAACAAGAGGCTTATAAAAATTAGGAATATTTTTTTTTTTTTACAAGGTGTACGAGTGCTTTTTCGCCTGCTTTAAATCTTAAAAAATGTTTTTTGGACAGTCGAGAAAAATTACCCAAACTATAAAATAAATAAAAATATTCAACTAAAAAATTAGGGTTTAAAATTGACATTGACCTCGAAAGTAATGCGTTGCTTATATTCAACATAAATATATGCCAGACGGTTAAGATTGCGGACTCAAGAGTTTATGTTGTTTATATAGGTTCATTAGAGCATCACAAAAGGGTATATAAACCAGAGGAATCTCACAAATAAATAATTAAAAGAATTCAAACATTTAGCTTACACACATACATATAAGTGTTTCACTAAAAGAAAACGAGTTTAATGATTTATAGGCACGAAATAGCCTTCCATGGATCTCATATATTGTGATTCGGGAGAGTGGAAACATATTCAGAGCTCTTAAGAAAATTACACAAATTTTATATGTAGTACAATTCTTTATATCGGATTGAATTTTTAAATAAATCTCTTCACAGTTAACGAAGTTAAATCAATAAATTCGATGATACTTTGAATTTTCAAACTGTGGCCGACAAATTTTCTTAATTTTTTAAAATATTGTTCAACAAAAAAAACACGTTTTTCTCTCGTGTAGTTGTATATTTTTATTAGCCCTAAACTGTCAGCTGTCATATTGTTTTTTTTTTTTTCAAGGGTTGCCAACACTTTACAACACAAATAGTGGCAAATTTGAAATATTGCTCAACAATGAAATCAAGTTCTTCTCTCGTGTAATGGCTCATTTTTATTAACCCAGAACACTGTTATCTGTCAAATTATATTTTTTTTAAGGGTTACCAACACTTTACTACAAAAATAGCTGAAAATTCAAGTCTTCGGTAAATTTTTGGACACCTTTGTTTTTTTTTCCGATTTCTATTGATTTCCTTGGTTCGGATAAACCAAGGACTTTAAAAATACAAGACTGAAAATAGTTGGAAATGTTCAGAACCATTCCTTCAAAAAAAATCCAAGCCGGGGTAAGACCACCATCTTGAAAAAAAACTATATCTGGTAAACTTATTGATGTATAGAGATGGTGCAGTCAGTTATTAAATTGGCCGATTTAACTAATGATGACAAAATTAGGTTGGGGAAAGGTGGCGCAAAAGTTGTCACCGGTTGAAAATGGCGGTAAGAAATGTCAATTCTCCTTCAATATTTGTAAAATAGACAGATACTAAATTAATGTCAACAAGACATGAATCTCTTTACTCCTATAAAGAACGCAGGAATAATTATTTCTATTTTTTTTTTTTTGTGAAATAATTTACAAAGATTATAGCATCATCTGATAGGGTGACAACTTTTGCACGACCTTGTATAAATTAAAAGCGTATATAAGAGGTGTTTTTCAATTAATGTTTTGAAGAAACCAGTCAATTTGACACTTTAATGAACTTTTTAGGACATATATACTAAATATATCCCCGGCTAGGTATTGTCAAAACCTGAAGAATTCAAGATGGTGGCGGTTTTTTTTTTTAAGATAAACGTTTAAAGCCACGTTGGATTTTTTGAGAAACTGCGAACTTAAGAATTTTTTTTCTTACGTTTTCTTATTTTTATAATTATGGAACGATTTTATTTTAAGACTTTTTTTTTAACATACATACAAACGACTTATATGTAACGTGTATATCCGAAACGATTTTATAGCACATCACTCAGTGAATTTTTTAAACTGCTTCTCTTTCAAAGTTGTAAATATTAATAAAATAACATGTTAACAACGCCTTCAGGACGAATCTTCATCCTTGCATAATAATAACGTAATTATACAGTTTACCAGCATTGTTCTTTCCCTTTACATATATGTATCTACTTATTTGTACTATATATTTTAGCCCTTAGAACTCCCTTAGTTACTCATTGCCGTCATCATTATCTTATTGCTGCCTTGCCTTGCCTTAGTGCTGCTTCCTTTTATGTTGTGCTTCTGTCGTGTTGTCGCCGCCGTCTGAAAAGTTTCACTCGTCATAATTAATTGCTTTAACATTACGTCAAAGTCATTGTGATGTTGCAGACTTTGCGCGCGTTGTTTTGTTATAAATTGTCAAAGAGTTTTTAGAGTTTCATTCGAGTTTGTACTGCTTCCCAAGCTATATAAGCATATATTTATGTATATTTAAAAAAAAACATATATACACAGAAACAAAAAAAAATGATGATTTGCAAAAGCTTTACTTTGCTTAAAAAAATAAAAACACAATGCATACAACTGGATCAGACGAACTTGCTCACCTGTGGTTCAAGGCTATATTTTTACTTTGGCTTTGTTTTTTGACGAAGGGAATTGTTTTGTTTAAATTATAATTGCAAATGATTATATAAGGAGAAAGTTTCTTATAAAAGTCTTCTTTTTTATGAAAATTTGTTTATAAAATGGATCCTTAGAAGTAATCGCTTGATGCTGATTATACAAGTTAAAGGGCCCTCGAAAAAAGGCTTAATAATTCCACTCAGATTGATTCCGATAAACACGAACATACATACATATGTACATGTTTATGAGTTTACTTTCTAATAAAACATTATAAAGTAAAAGGAAAATTAATTAAAGAAAAAACAATTTTTTTTCTGTAAAAATGTTCCTATAGAAATAAAATACTAGCTGGTTCGGCCGACTTCATCAGGAATTTTTTATCAATTTTAGAATTTTAAAAAGTGATAACAAAATGTATTAAGGTTCTTTACAATGAATTTTTTGGCACGCTCTAATATTTTTTACACACAAATGTACCAATCTGAGCCATCTGAGTAGGCGATTCAATTTTCGTGAGAGGCAAAATCAGCCGATTGTCAATTTTGTTGTGTTTGTCATTCCTTTACCAATATTTTCTCGCTTCCCATACAAAACAGAATTTTTAGATATTGCAATTATCACCCCTGAAATTATGCAATTTAGGGGCTTCGCGATTTTTCTACTTTTCCGGTCCATGTTTGCCAATTTCTGAATTTGTAGGGTATTAACCTGGTTCAATACCAATCCAACGAAAAAAGCCACGTAAATCGGATGATGTGCAGTCGAGCTATGCCCTTACAAATAAAAAATTAATTAATTGCATACTTTCAAGGCAGATATCTGAAAATTACATTTTATATGGGAAAGAGAAAAAAATTTATTTTAAGGAATGACAAACACTTATGGGTCAAATTTTTATTTCGCGAAAATGGGACCGTCAACAGATGGCGTTACACTCACAAAGCAAACAAAAAAATCATTGCATAAAAGGTTGTTTTAACCCCTATAATATTTATTTTCATTTTTTAGAATGTTAAAATTGATGAAAAATTCCGTGCAAAGCTGAGCCGACCAGCTAGTAAATTATAAGTGAAACTATTGGAGCAAAAAACAGTCATATACGAAGTTGTGATATATGATACCACCGTACAATTTTCTAATTTTAAAAATATTTTTTAAATAAAATTCATCAAATGAACACCATGATGCAAGTTCAAGCCGTGGCTTTTTTTAAGGAGATAAAAACAAAAAGATTAGAAAATAAACTTAGCCACTTGTCTATACCATCTCATTGTTCAAATAACCCTCCATTATTTATTTTAAAAATATTTCATTTCCTTTGCGCTTTTCGACATTTTTCCAAATACACAACTCTCCACCCTTCCATTATATTATTTTTTACAAAAACATAAATGCACCTCACACCTGTGACATTTACTTAATTTATGGCGCCCATTGTCATAAAGCAAAGTTCTATATATCCAACATCAAGAACAAAACCGAACAATTTTTGTTGTCACAATATAAGAATCTAATAAAAAAAAATAAGTCCAAGGTAAACTCATTGTTTACTCAACATTTAACTCATATCCAATCCGTGGGTAAAAAAAAACAAAACAAAACAATACGCGGCGAGATCTCATGGAAGATACCGCTGCGCTGCTGCTGCCAAGCTCTTATATAAAAGTCGCCCTAACTCATTCCGGTTCACGACCCCATCGATGGTGAATATTGTCATGAATTATTATTTATTGTTTCAACTTTACGAACTGAGGTCCTTTTTGCCGGATGGTTAGTTAGAATATGGCTAGTTGCGCTATACAATTGGCTTTGGTATAAGCTGGTCTTTTACATCGGACCAATAATTTTTCACGTTACAAATCGCGATTTTTTTTCTGTCTCACTATCTCACTGGTTGCATGACTATTGTAACTACCTATACCACCAGCAAGCTGATGCAGCAGCTTCAATCGTGTTAACGAACGTTGGTGGTTGTGGTGGTGGTGGAATGTATTCTGGAGCAGGAACCTTTCTAAATGCAGAGATTCAAGAAATCACTATAAGCTTTAGAATGCCTAACCTACCAGCTACCAATACCTTTTAACTATATACAACGACATAGCTCTGCTCCAACTCCCGAACCCATCACCATCATTTTCGTCGTATTATACCTATAGTTGGTTTGTTCTCCATCGTGGTCTTCGCCGTTGTCGTTGTCGTCGTCGTCGTCATCATCATCCATCGACAACGGACGGAGCGGTGTAATATTTTATAATTTCGATTCGGTTGGATGCCATTCTATGGCCAGATACAAAATGCCCATTGAAAAACCGTCCAAACAGAATTGATGCTCATAAATAGTCAGGCTTAGGCGGGTTAGCCCCTAGAACCAACACAATCGTCAATATAATATGTGTCTTTTGAGAGCATGGGGCTTTGTGCAAGTACGATCAACCGAATATATACTGCTGCTGAAATCCGGAAGAAGAACACTATAAGTTTTTTTTGTATCGAAGTCGAATGTTCACGTTTTTTTTTTTTTTTTTTTTTTCATTTTTTTTTAAATATAAACCATAGAGCCTTTGTAAAGGTAGAAAGATCTGACTTTGGTTTCGTTTATTCGTCGCATTGTCGTGCAATTGTTTGGAGCAAACCATTGACCTTTGAAAAACAAAAAATATTCATTGAAGGCTGATGTGTGGAGGAATTATTCGATAAGTATTATGTTTGGCCAAACAATGTTACCAGGTTTATAGAAAGTGTTGAGGAATGAGTTAGGAAAAAAATCAGTTATCAATTGATAGTTGATAAATTTTGAAATTTGATAAACTCAATTTATTAAAAAACTGATTCACAATTATCATCATTAAGATTGCCAATTAATTATCAATCGATAGAGTTGATAAATTTTAAAATTTTAGACATTTAAACTTAATTTATTAAAAAAACCATTCACAATCATCAAAACATAAATCGTATTGTTGAACATCAATTTTTAATATTTTACCGATTGATTTTAATATTTATCAAACCACTTCCTTCGCCATATTCTAAAAATTCGCTGGCCACAAATTATATCTAACTAGGAATTGTGGCGCGGGACGAGTCAAGAGCGGCTGGACATAGATATAAGAAAGTGTAAATGGCTATGAATTGGGCATACACTGAGGAAACCAAACCATGATATTTGCGAAGCAGTCCTTTGGATGGAATCCACAGGGTGTTAGCCGGATTGGAAGACCAAGAACAACATGGAAATCAAAAGTATTAGCAGAAGCAGTATCTCAGAGAAAGACGTGGCCAATGTCCATAGCTAAAATATCTAGCAGCAGACCGTGAAAGATAGAGACGAATTTTTGGCGCCCTATAATAATGATCAATTAGTAATTGACAATCTTTAATAATTAAAGTCACTCCTCATTCCTCAAATGGCATTGGATTCACACGATCTTTAAAAGTAACCCTGAACTTCTGGGTTTCTAATAAAGAAATACACATGGATACTTCTAGCATTGATGTAGAGTTTATAGAAATTCTTTGGAACTGGCAATACTATTTTTGCATCTCTTCTATATAGTGATTGCCTTTTCTCTCAATACTTTTTCTTTGCGTTTAACAAATCTGAGGGCATAAATCAAGCGAAAAGATTCAAACGATTTGAATGGTGCACGTTTTTCGATCGTTTTCTTCGCTTTTTTTCAATCGGTTTTTTTGAATTATAAATCGATCTATACGGTGCATTTCTTGCAGCCGGCGGCAGCGACGGCGGTTAGAGACATACAGTATTTTTTACCACAATGCCTTAAAGCCACAAAACATGTATCTGGATCAGAATTGATGAAGCACCATCGGAATAGTCGGCAGGGAAAGGAATAGTACCACAGAGCACAATTCTACTTTGCACAGCGGCGGCAATCAACTTTCTTTTCATTGGCGTTAGGGCATGACACTTTACAATCCATCCATCCATTCACATCTATCGGCCATCAATCCGTTGGCGTGTTCTGTGTTATGTGTGTGTATGTGTGTAGCACGCTCCTGGCAGCCGAACTTATACCGCAGATCATTCAGGGATCCCATCTATCTTGTTACCATTTAGTTCCATTTTAATGAAGAGATTGTCGATCTTGGTGAATGCCTTCCTTCTATATGTTGCGCAAAGTACCTTAGATACATATATGTACGTTGTTCTATTTTCTGCAACAGGGAAGCTACCCGGCAACCATCCATGCATTATTTGACTAATTAGATACTTTTGGTATCAGCAGTACCTACACATATGTATGTACCTATAGCATCAGCAGAAGTAGAAGCAGAGGCATCAGCCATATATATACGACAGCTCCAGATGTTCTTATGCGCTATGTCTCGATTCTAAGATCTAAATGTATCTTTTAGGTTCGTTTCATTGGATTATTTATGACTGGGCCACTGTGCATGTCTATATTTTAGTGTTGAAGATTGGGGATCGTGGCGGATGCATTTAGCTATAATATACCAAAGGGGACTACCCTAATGCTATTTAAGGTGCACCATTCTATCTCTGCCACTTCTAATTTTAGCCAGAAATAAATTGACAGCTGGGGTGATAAGTAGAAAAGAGGTGTGAGTGAAGTATCTGTTTTTGAATCCGGGCATATATGTACATTCATATCTTGTTTGACGAATAATTGAGGTATTTTAAATTGTTTTTTTCTATATTATTTAGGTAAGGTATGCCCTTCAAACGACATACATACATACATACTTAGATAGATATTTACAATATTTCAATATAGTACTCACTTTGTTGTATTATGAAACAAGGTAATAATTTTAGGAATTTTAATTCTGGTAGGTGTTTTCCCCTGATTGAAATTCTTTGGGAAAACATTGATTTTTGTTTTGGATATGTATATATTTTGGGGGGTTTCTGTATCCCCCTGGTTTATATAGAGGTATGTTTTGTTTTGAATTTATTCGGGATTAATTAATTTACATGTAAACATTTTAAGTAGTGAATGCTGGTTTTTAAATATCTCCCCAGAGGGGTTTGTTGTGGATGAAGTGAGAAATGTTGCTTAAGTAGGCAGAAATTATACATTAGAGACCTTGAGGTGAATCGAAATACTTTATGGGGAATTTTTTGAATTTCAAAATCAAATTATACACAAATAGAAATTTCAAGTAAAAACAAAAACAAACAAAAAAAAAAACAAATATAGAGGGAATGTTGAAATATCTGCGGTAGAAACTGACATGTTCTGAATTCTGCTGACAGCTATAGATGATGAGGTATACCTACACAAAACATTAGAAAAATTATTTTTGTAATGATCTTATGTGCGATCAAACTGTGGTTTTAAAGTCTTAATGATTTTAACAACTATGTGAGCATATAAATTTGAACAATATAGCACCGTACTGTCTTGCACATATTGCATGAAATTTACAGTTTGGACTAAAAAATTTTTAAAAAATCAATAAAATTAGAAATAAATTGATTAAAAAAATATCTGAAATTGATTTGATACCAACGCAATGTACACCAAGTGATTTCTTGTACAAATCTCAACTTATTAGAAAAAATTTTTAAAAATCGTTGCAGCGGTTTTTAAAAAAATTAATTTTTTATTTATAAGATTTTGAATAGGCAGGTATATTTTAAGGAAAAAAATTTGTAAGCCAATTTTTAGTACTTATTTATGCGAATTTAAAAAATTAATAAAAAAAATAATCCACGCATTTTCGAAATATCGAATTTTCAAAAAATAAATTTGAAATTTTTTGAAAAATCCATCATTTAATTTTTTGAAAGTTTTGATATGCAATATTATTTAAACTTATTAGTAGCTTTTGTGCAAAAAATTTCATTAAAATTGGTTCGGCAGATAATGAGATAGTCGAAAACTTAAAAAATGGTTCTATATGAGAGGTATAAATTTTAAATGATAGATACATTTTTTCCCAATGATATGGTAGATCGTTCTAATGTCAGTTAACACAAAAATTTTAGTCAAAATCGTATAAGCCGTTTTTAAGAAAAATTATATTTTCAATAACGGTTCTTAGACATTTGTATGGAAGGTACCATTATTTTTGGTTATAAGATAGACAATGTTAAAAAACTACTGTGGGCTTCGTTTAATAAAAATCAACCAATTCGTTTTCGAATTATTAAGTTCTCAAAAAGTTTTTTTTTTAATTTTGGTACACAATATTTTTAAAAACTATTGTAAACATTCTCTATAAAAAATTGATCAAATTAAATTGAAACGTTTTTGAGAAAATCGAAAATCAAAAAATGGTCCTATGGAAGGTACCATTTAAAACCATTTTTCCGATTTTTTTTTTTTAAGAAATGGTAGCATAATTGTAAACAAAATTACTTAATTTTTTAAAAATAAAGTTGAAGGCACACTTTTGAGAAAAATAAGATTTTCATAATTTGATAAAAAAAATTTGTAGGGCAGGTACCGTTATTTTTTGTCTTTAAAATCTTAAAACTCGTGGGGGGGAATGCTCAAAAACAGCTAGATACCAAGTTTAAAGAAAATCGATCCACCCGTTTAGGCTATAGTCGAAAGGACAGACAGACAGACAGACAGAATTGCGAGACCCACTTTTTTCGACTTCGCTATCATCTAATGTCAATTTTGATCAAAATCTCGAGTTCGTTTTTTTTTACGAATGCATAACTTGCCAAATAGTACCTGCCTATATATCGCAAGTAAAAAATTAGAGCTCAGAGACCTCAACAATCTCAGTTTTAATTATTATTTAATTGTTATACATTTTATAGTATTTATAGTTGTAAGGGAATTGTTTATCCTAAATCTCCAAAAAAGAAATAATAATAATTTTTAAAATTAATGTTTATAATGCTACTGAATTAATAAATAAATAAAATAAAAAATCTCAGTTTTATAAAGCTCAGAAAAATTTCTAAGATTTTTTTTTCTTATGAAACAGAATTTTTGGATTTGTTTTCTCACTTTTTAAAAACATATAAATTATAAAAATTGTATCTCAATATATGTATCAGCAAAAAATAAATACACTTAAGTTACGGTATCATCTGCAACATTAAACAAAAAATCAAAACATTTGAATTTTTTTGACACCGTATCCGACGAATAAATTTCAAAAATTCAGTGCAGACACCAGCCAACAGCATAGTATCATCCCAAGTGTGGTTTTTGTATATGTACCTACAAAATGGCAAGGCCGTGTCACAAAAACAACGAACTGTTAAAACAATTGTCTGCAATTCAGTACGTAGGTAGTCTTTCAAACAGAAGTCTTTCGAAAATTTTCTCAATAAGTATCGTATTTTTAAATTCAATTTTCCCAAATCACTGTACCAGTGTACCTATATAACATATCGACAACTTTGACAATCAGACTTCTTCAATCTTCACGCACCTCTTCTTATCTTGATATACCTATAGACGCCTCCCTCACTTTAATATTTCTTCACCATCAATTTCAGTATCAGCAAATACGAGTAAACCTATTCGAATTCATGGAAAGAGGCGAAAGGTACTTTTTCACTTTCTCTCCATCATCTGGAAATTCACTTCTTCAGTATAGAATTGCCACTAAATATTAGGAGCAAAACACTTAGAACATTCAAAATCAATACACTTTTGTTTTGCGATTTTCCGAAATGGAACAATGATGTTTAAGATTTGACAGCCAGCCAACCAGACAACAAGGATAATACTAACAACAACAGCAAGAACAACAAAAATAGCAGAAGGCATATTATACACGTTTTCAGATTCAGTGTCGTCGTCATCGTTGGTGTTGTAGTCCTGCTACTGGTGTTACATTGTCTGCCAAATTTCAAGAGCAAAGCAACATACCTACATTTGTAACTGTGTTTAACACCATCAACATACAGAATCCTTAGACATTTAGGGAAGACCCCTACGTTACGAACGTTCATATACAAGCGCTAGGAGCAAACGATAACGATAACCTACCCCCCCTATATGGATGACATAACAGCCTGGTGTTGTGCAGTAGGATTACACACCAGAATATGTGTGTGGGAGCCGTGCTCTTGTTACAATCTCGTTCTGACTCTGCGGCAAGGTCCCTTGGGTGAGATGTCAGCCACTTTGTTGCCACCAGTCAGTGGGTGTAGAAGATTGGGTTCGGGATGAAGAGATGATGATGTGGAGGACTGAGTATATGTGGCAGGGAAAAAGTAGCTACCAGGGAAGGATTATCAATACACGGGAACAAGTATAGAGAGAGAGAGAGAGAATAAAATGAACAAGGATGCGTGTAAGAGGATGAACAAGCACGATACCTATACGTGTGATATACCTCATATATGTATGTAACTATCTGCTTTTAAAGCAAGGTCGGACAGACAAATCGATACTTAGGAACCAGGAAGAGATTAAGACAATAGATGTTGACTTGACATTGGAAGTTCCTCTTCTTCCATTTTGGTTCCTTTGTCTATCTATCTGTCTGTCTGTTTATTGGATTCTGTCATATTCATCTGGCCTTGAGTTATTGGCTAACAACACCAAAAAGAATCGATAATATAATTTGACAAACTATATTTGTACATATAACCAAACCAACAGAAAGTTATAGTTTCTCTGCTCTCCTTGATATAGAGAAAGTTAGTCCTTTCGTGTTATTTGGTTGTTTGTTAGCTGTCATTCGATATCCTTCCGGTGTTATTATCACAAAGGATAAAGCGTGTTGAATGATTTATGGTTGTCATTTTATGGACTGAATTAATTGATGCGAAGGAATTTAAAACAACAAAAAAAGTTTGAATAAATCACATCAGCAGTTGAAAAGTAGTTGTTTTCTTTTGGAAGATATAGCAACGTGATGGAGAAATTAACGTGTTTTGGAGAAGAGTGATGATAAGAGTTGAAGAACAATAGCAAAATAATGGTGAAAATACATTGGCGTTGGCGTGTTTAATTAATTTCTAACACCCAGGTAGCAATATGAAAAGTTCAATTGAAGTTTTAGCAAAACAAACCAATGTTCTCATCAAAAATTAATTACAAACGTTTTTAGGGAAACTCGTTTATACCTAATCATCAGGCTTATTGGAGTATACATGGAGAAAGTAATAGGATTTTTATATCTGTATATAATATAATAGTTCAAGAATTACTAAATATAAACATTTGTATATCCCAAAATGGCAGCAGAGTTGTTACTATTAT
Organism: Epistrophe eligans; assembly: GCA_951394125.1. NCBI lineage: Eukaryota > Metazoa > Arthropoda > Insecta > Diptera > Syrphidae > Epistrophe > Epistrophe eligans. The sequence continues at coordinate 10,978,181 of OX596031.1, read as the reverse complement.
TTATCTAATTAAATGATTAAGTCGATGTCCCTGGATAAATTTAAAACATAGTTTATGAATCAAGGTGAAAAATTTTTTGTAATATTAATTTTTTTTGATGAGAAGGTTAATGGCTGCTTTTTCTTTGTTATCTACATGCTAAATGATTTGTTATGTACTGAAAACTATTCCATTTAGAGTTAACAACTTTTATAATGAGGATGGTCGATTTCTTGTAAAAGGCAGTTGCTGTAAGAAGAAAGTATGTTTTTAGGAGGCTGGGATTCGATCCCACTTTAAAAAATGAAAATAAAATATTTAGGGACTTAAAAAAAAACCCTCAACAATTAATTTTTAGGCATGCTCCAATACTTTTTATTTAGACAAATTTAGCAGTCTGAAAGCGTATAACCCAATCTGTTGGTGATCTTACCACTATCTACCCCTCAAAGTATGCAGTCGGTTTTCGAATTTTGTTTGCTTTTCCGATTGAAGTTTCAAATTTTATCCTTACAGAGTTCATAACGGATCTAAAAAAAATCCAGGTTTCAAAATTTACAACAAAAAAAATTCCACATCTGAAAGTATGTAGCAAACAAATTATTATTTTACATATTCAGATTTCGCTTCAATTGAGTGTGTTTTTTGTAAATTTATCTGTTTCTAAAAAAAAATAAAGAGATAAATCATTCAAATCATTCAAACAAATGTATCTAATATATTGCCATTCCCTGCTTCAAGGAATTTCATTTAAAATCTAGATCGATCTTTGATGTCAATGTTATCTCAAAAGTCTACAATATTTTACCAACCAACCAAACATTCCTAAAAAAAAAATTGCAAGAAAAAATGACTGCCATTGTCATCTAAACAAAAGATCACTATATAGACATGCGTCGCGTCGAGTCGAGTCGTCGTTCCACTTCATCTGGTGGATGGTGGCGGTGCTCCACGTCTAGAATACCTCCAAACTATTCATGTGAATCGAATTTTTCTTGTCTTTCATTACAGAAGAACAAAGCAACTGCGAAATAGCTCCAAACTAGACAACCGAAACACTCCAACTTTATATATATCTAGAAGAATACCTACCTACCCTCTGGACCCTCTCTTTCTCTCTCTCTCTCCTTAGAACATATTAAAAAAGTCCTCCAGGATAGACACGAATATAAATCATTTTGACCTCATAAATAAGCCAGCACGTTTAGTTTTGGTGTTGTTTTTTTTTTCTTCTTTTCTGCCAACGAATTGTACTTCAGATATACAAAACCAGTTCAGTTTGGCCAGGCAAAAAAGTGTCCAGAATCTTGCTAGCTTTAATATGCCTAGGAGTATATATACACTGTCAACGAGATCCCAGACTTGTGTCATTAGAATACCATGTTCGCACTATGTTCTCATGGCAAATAGACAAAACGGCCACATTCCGATTCGCGTAATTCATATAGGATATAGCTGAAGCTAGATAGTTGGATGCTAGATGCGAAATTACAATGCAGATCTGGTGTTTGTTCTGGTTTTCTTCCTGCTCTCTATCATTGTAAGGCGGCCACACACTGCTGTTATACGATGCTGCAGCAATAAGCTGCTGTATAGCTTTATAGCTCGCTGGAACGAACGCGATTTAATGACGAGGAATTTCAGTTAAAATGCAGCATGACGCGACATCTAAAGGTATATACCTACGAGCAGAGTGAGTCTAGGCTGATGGTGTGAGCTGTTATTTAAAAAAATACCAAAAAACTGTGCTGATGCTGGAGGGAACTCTAGAAATAGGCATTGCAAATCGTTTCACTGACTGTATGTATAGCTAGCTATGAAGCTGTGTCTATATAGTTACATAATGAGAATTGTATTGGCTTACTGGAACTGTTCGATGCATTCTCAGCCATATGTGTGTTCTTTTGCTCTATCGTCATCATCTTTGGCAGTATGATGGTCGTTGGTTTTATTTTTTATTTTTTGTTGCCTTTGGATCATCAATGATGGTGGCATCACGAGTTGAACTTTTAACTGTATGATGAGTATCTTTTGTTCTTTGTAGGGCTAGGATTTTTTTCTTTAGATCTTATGCCGTCATATAGTCATATACAGTGGGTTCTAGAAGGGGAAAGCACATGATATCCTATGAGAGTCCTTAATTTAATGGATGCAAATTTCTATGAAAATCCATAAAAATGGATAAAATTGATGCGTGGAAAGAAAGCATGACAACTTTAGAAAAAAATCAATTGTCTGAAATAAAAAATTGCCCTACTTTAAATTTACGGAAATAGGTTTGCCATGGAGATTATTAAAAGAGTAGTTCGGGTAAAATGATGCGAGACAAAAAACTTATGTGTGTGCAAGAAAAAACGACGAGAAAAGAAAAATTCTAACGAAAACAAAGGGGTTGAAAATCTTATTTTTTTTTTCAAAAACGCGCCCACAAAAATGCCACCATTTTATAAAAAAAACTCGGAAAAAATAGTTTTAAATGGTACCTTCCATATAACCGTTTTTTTGATTTTCGATTTTCTCAAAAATCAAGAACGGTTCAACTGATTTTGATAAATTTTTTATAGAGAATGTTTACAATAATTTAAAAAAAACGGCTTCTACGATTTTGATTAAATTTTTTGTGTGAACTAATATTAGAACGATCTACCATATTATTGGGAAAAAATGTATCTATCGTTTAAAAATGGTATCTCTCATAGAACCATTTTTTGGTTTTTCGACTATCTCATTATCTGTTAAACCAATTTTAATTAAATTTTTTTTATACAAAAGCTAGAAATAAGTTTGAATAATATTGCATACCAAAATTTTCGAAAAATCAAATTTTGGATTTTTCAAAAAATTTTCAAAATAATTTTTCGAAAATTCGATATTTCGAAAATTGGTGGTTGATTTTTCAAACTCCATATAAATAAGGCTTACCATTTTTTTTTCTTAAAAAAAAAATTATAGATATATTTACAAAATTAATTTTTTAAAAAACCGCTCCAACTATGTATTTTTAAAAGTTTTTTCTCATAAATTGAAATTTCTTTAAGAAATCACTTGGTGTACATTGCGTTGGTGTCAAATCAATTTCAAATATTTTTTTAATCAATTTATTTCTAATTTTATTGATTTTTTTACATTTGTTCAGTCTAAACTGTTATTTACATGGATATGTGCGAAGTGTAAGGCAGCACGGTGTTATATTGTTCATATTTATGTACTTACATAATTCTTTCTTAAACTAGGCTATATTTTTGGCAGGTGGCATAAAATATAGGCCCCAATAATTAATAAATTTCTTTTATCAGTGTGATCGCACATAAGAGCAAGTTCGTGCGAGCCAGTCGTGCATTTTTTTTTTCATTACAGGTATGAAGGTTAATCAAAATCGTTACAGCCGTTTTTGAGAGAGAAATTTAAAAAGACCGAAATCGTTGTATGACAGCTAACCTTTTTAGAAGAGCGAAAACAAAACTTCAAAATAACGATAGGTATAAAACATTTCAAAAATATAATAGTACCTAAATTTTTGGAAACTTAAAACTTTAATAAAAAATATTCCACATACGCCACCCCATACCAGAAAAGTTGCAGAAAAATGTTTGGGAAAAATAAAAGTGCCATAAAATGCCTGATTGTCTACTGCAAGGTTCCTCTGTCCTTTTTTTCCTCTCATCATCATCATCATCACAGCTCAACGAAAAGACAAAATTTATTGCCAGCTATGAAGCTGAGAGTCGATCGTCGTCTCTCATCGTCTCATCTCGTTGTTTAATTTCATACACATATATCCAAGCCGCCATCATCATGCTTCTTCAGCTAGCGGCAATTCAAATAGGTATATAGGTATCTCAAATATTTCCAAGACTTCTCAAGATTTTTCTCTGTGTAAGTACACTATGATAGAACAAAAAAAAATATCTGAAGTTGTTTCACTTGTAATGAGCCATGAAGCACAATGGACTTCGGACGATGATGAGGACGATTCCGTGGTTAGTCACACTTTTTCTTGTTTTGTTTTATTATTTAACATTGTGACACGCAGTTCAACGATTTCATTAATTTTTTGTTGGCAAAGTTATTTCCTGGTTCTTGGCCACGATCGACCAAAGATGACGACGACAACGACGACCAAACCAATAACTCTGCGACAAATGTATTCATTTGAAACGATCGGATCGAACGAACGAAACCGCCATCAGGAAATAATATTTATTCACAAAACAAATTTCCTTAAGTTGAAGGCGGTCCCAACCTAATAGAGCAAGCAAGAATACGAAACTTCAATTTCCTTAAAGGCAGATCACAAAGATTCTGAAGACATGATCATCATCATCATGATGCTATAGCCTAGCAAGTTCGCGCGCAGTAATTATGAGACTATGAATCCATCTCACGAACGCCAAGCTCTATAGACTCAAGCTATGTCTGTATCTTTATTGTTGTTAGTTTCCTTCATATATACAGCATCTTGAACAATTGCTCTGTGGAATTTCAGAGGTCGTAACGAGCGTCACGATTCTTTATTGGATCATTTCGAAATCGCATGGTTTTTCAGGTCTTTTTCGATGTGAATTGGAGAATTGGAGTCATTGTTATGATTTCTAGTTTTTGCTGTTCCGTCAGAGTAGCTACGTCTTTTTATTCGATATACATATATACAGAGTCAGAAATTTGATTTAATTGCGGAGTGTTGCGCGTTGTTACGACTTCTGCTTGAGCGCGGCACTCAGGGGAATTGAAGTTGGCTATATAACCTGGCCTACTTTTTAACAGTGAATTGGTGTTTTTTTTTTGTTTTTTGTTTTTTTTGCAAATTAAGGTATACCTTATATTTACATAGACTTATTGATGAAGCTTTGAATTGAATTGAGCGTGAATAAAGATTTGAAAGTCATCTTTATGTGTTGGTTGAAAGGAATCATTTGAAATGAAGCTGAAGGTATATATACGAGTTCATTGTGAATAACTTCAATTGGATTGGATTGCTAAGTGCCCACAAGAGCGCCAAGTAGTTCTTCTTGTGAAGACTTTCTCACGAAAAGTTTGTAATTTTTCTGCAATACATTGTCGAGAATTCTTTACTCGCTGTAAGTCATGCGCTGCAAAGAAACCAAGGATTTAAGTAGAAATGGTATGTAGTAGAGTAGCTAAGCTATTAAAGTAGATATTTGGAAAAGCCTTTTGGAATGGCACATCGGATGTTGAAAAAAGACAAGCGGGTTATAAGTTGTACCAAGGTAAGGTTTACTTTGTGGTTAAAGGATGAAGTTAACTTAAACCACTGATCTTCTATTTTATTTAATTGGATAATAAGGCAGAAATTAAATTGCAGTCATAGTTTTAAAATAAGAAGCAATTTTTTTTTTTAAATTTAACATTTCCTTCAACTGGCTCCATGGCTGACGATGATGGGATAAGTTTAAGAAGTCTTAACTGCGAATAAAAAATTGTTGTAAGCAATAAGGTATAGCCAAAGCTTTGATTTCAATTATTGTAAGACCTAGCAAATTACAGGAAGATATATTTTTGTATTTCTTGGTCTTAAGTTTGTCGGATGATAAGTCGGAATTTTCCTGCCTAAGCACTTAATACGTTTGTTTTTTTTTAGACGCCTGCGGGATCCTGCGGTATCCAAAATCTACCCAAAATGTGTTTCTGTTTTCTTTACTTTTTCCTGGTATGAAAATTTCAGGGCTTTTTAATTTATTTGATTTCCCCTTCAACAAGAATCTACCCGAACATTTTACCAATTGCCTTTTCTTGCTTGTCAAACTATACTTATAATTTTTGTTGTCAAATATGACGTTTACCCAAAAGCACATCAGAAACATCCCGTTTCGCGTTTCATTTCTGGTCAAAAATTAAAACAACAACATCAAAAAGCTAGAGCCCAAACTTTTTCCCAAAATTTTCCAAAATAGTAAAGAAACAATTTAAAAAATTTAAAAAATAAATTGGCCGGTGCGATAGCTCGTATAGAACCAGGACCTAGTAAATTACAACTCTCAACCATTCCTGTGTGCATGTTATTGGCAGCAATAGAGGAGACCTACAATTTTCTGAAGAATCCGAACGGCTATGGTGAGAAGCACTTTTTCATGACAAGAAATACTCTTGGAGGCAGTAACCCGTGAAAAACATTTCTGTTTTTAGGTGACATAGGCTGGGAATCGAACCCAATCCCTTCGGCGTAACAGTCCAACGCACTAACCATTACGCCACGGGCTACTCGGAAAGTGTAAAAGCGATTCGAACATGTTTGCCTCATAAAATCAGTTGAAAATTAAAGAAACAGTTTAGTTGCACGAAAACTGACTCTAACGGCCATATTATTCACTTGGTTTAATGTTAATGCATCCGGATTTAGATATTCATCCCCGTATATTATTATTATTATTATTATTATCTTCTTTATTGTTTTCATCCTAAAAAATTTACAAACTTAGAACTAAAGATTACAAGCATGGCTCATGGGCCGTCTGCCGATTATATTTTTCTTCACTTAACATTTTGTGAGAGAAAGTAAAATTAATCAAAATATAAAAAGTTGGTTACAAAATCAAAATATTTCAGCAATTGAAAAAGAATAATGCCAGAGGGAAAACAAATATTCAATATAATGGAATTAATGAATCTGATGCGTTTTAAGTTTGGTTGACATAATATTTAGTAATATTTATTGGACTATATCCGGGCTTTTAGTTTAGCTAAAACAAAATTATTAAGTTTATAAAACATTCAATTTATATATGGCAAGATGTCCTTTAAAGTTATTTCAAAAATTGATTCAAGCTGAAAAAGAATCTAATACTTTAATTGAGTAATAAATAATATATTTTATTCAAAGGCTTTTAGTTAAGCTTAAACAAAAAAAAAAAGATATCTTAAAGATTTTAAAGATTTGCAATTTCGGATGCGGTTCGGGCTTTTAGTTTAGCTAAAACAAAAACAAACAAAAAATCTTAAAGATTTTAATGAAATGCAATTCCAAATGCGTTTTGGGCTTTTAGTTTGGCTAAAACAAAACTGTAATAGAATTATTACTGAAGTATATTGTTGTACATGTTTCTATACGAAACTGCATCTAATAGAAACCGGATAAGTAGACGCCAACCATTATCTCCATTCAGAACACCTAGACATTCTTCAAGTGACAGAAAGCTCTTGTTAAAATACAACCGACGAATTTCCTGCAAGATTGGGCACAACGCAACGAAGTGGAAAATGTTTTCGATTTGATTGAGGTTGCATAAAGTGCAGTTGGGATTATTATCTGTTCTGTGAGGACTGTAATTAAGCGCTAGCATCTCCGTGCGAGCTTTAAATATGATACTCATTTCCAGTACAGTAAATTCATCTCTAAAATAATTAGAAGACCCGAGACTGAGGTTAAGTTTACTGTAAATTGATCTCGACACAGACTCCCTCGCCCTATCAAGATACCTTTGGAATAAGTGATCATCAATGATAGATATACAGTCGTAGAAAGCGCGTCTCCACGACTCTAGGTTATTAACAGATAGAGTCAGAGGAAAGTTGTGTGCAGAGGCTAAATCATACCAGTCTTTAAAAGGTGCATACCGACAACTGAAACACACTAATAGGATCCTCTTTTGCAGATTGTTGAGCGATCTTTGCATTACCTTCACAATATAGTCTGCGTTTGCTTTTAAATTCATAATAAAAATTGGAGCAAGTCCCGATTCAATCTGTATAGCATAATTGGGCGTGTTTGTTGGGAGCCTAAAGATACGCTTGAAAAAGTATCTTTGGATAGCTTCGATTTCTTCCACTTGCTTGTATCCATAAACTTCATTGCCATAACACAAACAGCTTTTGATGGTTGCTTCAAACACTTTGAACTTAGACGCCGGATCTACAAGTTTGTTATTAAAAAAATTTGACCACATACAATTTATTGCTGTTTTTGCAACACCTACTTTATCTTTTATGTGAACCCCAATATTCAAGTTATGAGTTAATGTGTAGCCTAAATATTTGAATTCTTTCACCACTTCTAAATTGGAACCATTGAGGGTCCAATTGCGGTCTGTTCTAGTGCTACGGTGTTGGGACCTAAAAACCATAATCTTCGACTTCGAGTTGTTTATTTGGAGATCCCATAGATCACAAAATTGTTTTAATTTGTTTATTTGTAGTTGAAGTGTGACCGCATTATCAGTTAAGATCACCAAGTCATCGGCGTAGAGCAAAACTTTAATAGATAGATCGCCAAACGTAACACCTCCAGGGATATATCCCCGTATATACAGAATCCGATGAATGAGCTTCGAAAGGAGTCACGCTTAATTTTAACGTTTTTAATATTTACTAACGAAATGTCAAAGTTGAGTCTGAATTTCCCCGCAGCTTATTATCTATAAAAGGTAAGGCCTTTTGATTATCCTAAGAAATAATTTTAAATTTTGTAATTTTTGTATTATTCCAGATTTAAACAAATTGGCAATATTTCTGTCAAAAACTGACATAAGAATGTATGTCTATTCTTTTGCTAGTTTTTTTTTTAAAGAAATAATGCTAATTTATCAGTCGTGTGAATCCATTATTAGTCTTAAGTTTGTTATTGGATGGAATTTGAATTTTTGCTAACATTAAGCTTATAAATAAATTTTGTATATCTATAAAGAATGACATATTTTTTTTTTTAAATTAGAAGTTCGTCAGTTGATATTTGCTTTCTAAAACCATTAAATACTCGTATCTTTGCCTCAACATATAAATCTATATATAATATTATTGTTCCCAGTCCAACTAAAGCTTTTTATTAAATTTTGGTTATGTCACCGTCATTTTTAAATGAGAATCGATTTTTTTATATTACTCACTTTCTACACATACACATATATATAATATGAAAGATGAAAAAAAGAAGAAAAAATAAGAAAACTATGAGAAAAAAAGAACTTTTGTTTACCGATTTTTCTCTATTAATTTATTTTTTCACCAAAAACAACTGTGGACCACAACACAAATCCCCAAACAAAAGCATTGGTTTCGGGGTAAAATAAAAAAAAAGGAAAAACAAAATCCTAAAAGAAAAAAATATATATACATAAATAAGTATATATTATACTTTTGTCACTTTAATCCTGTCCCAGTTTTGTTATTCAGAATTAAACGCCTAAAAAAGTAGCGCACATACACACCCACACACACAAAGAGAAATTGAGGAAAACTCTAACGTCTGGTGTTTCCTTCTTTTTTTTTTTTTTTTTTTGCATAAATATTTAGTTAAAGTCCTTGACCGTTTGCTATAAGTATAAAAATAACTAGCTGTGCCAGAGTTCAGGAAACCTGCATACATATATTATATATATATATATATATAGATAATATTTACACGTCATGTATATTTTTGGTGTATTGTTTTATTTTTATAAAATGGATAAAATTCAAACGATAAAAATAATTCGATAAAAGGTAAAAAAGAATTCTTTGAAAATTTTGTTGTCCTTGGATATTTGTTTGATCATATTTTGAAGAAGGTTGAAATATCCAGATGATTATTATGGTGAAAATTTACAAAGAAAAAGTTTTCGAAAATGTTGATTAATTGAATGAGAATAAATAAGATTCAGATATGTGTTTGGGACATGCGAATTTATTTTTAGAAATGTTTTTTTTTTTTATAATTCGTGTACAATAATACAAAGTTGATTACACACTGTGGTGACACCATTTTTCTTACATGATGGACATTCGTAACTGTTTTCTATGATTCTAACATTATATTTATATAATGTAATAAAATGTAATAAATATATATCACGTTTCCAAGTTTTGATGTGAAAACTTCTTTTTTTTATTTTATTCTTTCACCTTCGTATTAAGGATGAAGCAAAGGATGAGTTCAAAGTTTCTGTGAACCAGTGATAGGTATATACCGACATATGTACAGTTAAAAGTTTATATAGGCAAGTAATCATTCTGGGAAGCGGTACGAGTGCTCGCAAATCAAAATCTCTAGTAATGAAATCTTTTATTTCTAAAAATCCCGAAATATCCGCATTTTTAAAATCTCACTCCTTAAAATAAAAATCACGCTTGTAGAATAAATTCTTTTATTAAAGAAATCTCGCATTTTCAAAATTCTGCAGTATCGAAATCACGTAAAAAGTGCGCTCACCAAGCTAGAAAGTAAAAATAATTATGTTCTGGAATATTTTCTCAACATGAGTGGTAAATTATTTAATATTTTAAATTTTTAACAAAAAGGCATTCTTGGATTAAAAAAATAAAATTTTGATTTTTGGGCAATTTTTGAAAGCCAAAATGTATTTACATTTATTTTATTTTTTTTTAATTAAAAATTTTCGAATTCAGTCAAATTTCTATCTGGAATTTCTAAAACCTAAAAAGAACTCGAACTAATAATAAAAAACGGTGTTAATAAAAAAACAGAATTTTGAATTTTATTATTACAGTGAATGCTCTACTTGCGGACAATTCTCTTAAACAAACTTCTTTTTCGAATTTTTCATACAAATTACTTTTCTATAAACGGACGCGGACACTTGTTCTTGCTCATTTTTGATTAAAAAAAACCTCCCATATACGTTAGATTAAAAATATGAAACTTAATTAAATTAAATACGACTACACTTTTAGTTAAATATGAAACTTAATTAAATTAAATATGAACACACTTTAAATTAATTATGAAAAGTATTTAAATTAAATACGACACATTTTAAATTGAATATGAAACCTAATTAAATTAAATACTACACACTTAAAATTAAATGTGAAACGTAATCTATATTTTAATAAACAAATGAAGCAGAAGAAGGTCCGTTCTTATTATAGTGTCTGTTTTATTTTAAATACGTAGGCATAGAAAATCTCATAAAACCGGACGCGAAGCTCTAAGAACCGGACAGAGCCATATAATGTTGAAAGCTTATTAGGGTATTTCCCGAGTAACAAGGTGGTGTTATTTTGAGAATGTATGTTTTTCTTTTTTAGTTGCGTTCCGTTATATTTTGAGCGATGTTGTTTTTTAAAAATACAAATTTAATATGAAGTATAAAAGAAAGTTTTTCTATTTCTTTTCCTCAACTGAACAGTTCTCATAACTGGACAAAAATTTGGGGGACCATGAGTGTCCGCTTATTAGAGCATTCATTGTAGTCTATTCGAACCGTCATTGCTTCGTGAAAAAGGACCTGACTAATCCTCCAACATGTAGAAAGGATAAGGAGGTTGATGCGTAAAAGAGTTCGTATGGTCGCTGGAAGGGGACGCACATCGTGGTCAATCAAATTTAGATTAATAGATTATTCGACTCCTGTTTGTCACACAGTGGGGCTCATTTTGTAGAAAACTAAGAGGTCAATTAAATTTAAGTTTAAAATTAAAATTAAAATTAAAAAAAAAAAGTTTATTACAAAAGTAAAAAAAAAAAAAAACAACTCAGTTTAATTATAATTGAAACTTTTTATGTAGAAGAACTACAAAATTAATACAAAAATAACCAATAGATGATACTTTTTCTGAACAAAAAATGCAAAAACTCAAATTTAAGTTCAAAGGTCAAATAATTAATTCATAAAATTTAAATATTGCTACCAGATACCTAGCATATTCAATGCTTCTTAAAATCTTCCCCATTGGGCTTTTTGAATAGTTGCTCTCAAAAAAGGAAAAAGAAATGAAGTGGAAGTTTATCAAGCCTGAAATTTTGGTAAAAATTTTTGAAGCAAATTTGTTCACGAATGAGCAGTAAAACTCCAAAATTCTGTAAATAATGATAAAGAAATAGTTATAAATTATTTGTAAACTCTTTAAAAAAAAATTCTGACAATTGTGACTAATTTATCTAAATATCTACAATTATTTGCTTAAAAGCCAACATTCTAAAATCATAATATCATTCCTACTAATTTTCTTCCAAATCATTAAAAAAATGAATTTCATAATTTAATGATCAGGAACTCGAATAAATTACAACTTACCTTGCCAACTAATATTCGCAGTTAATTAAGTTAAATGTTATGTTAACATAAGTTAAAATTATATTCAAATCTTTTATTTACAAAAAACGTCTTTTAAATTTTTCTACAAAATGAAAAATATCTTTTTTTTTCTCTTTAATTTTTCACCCACAATTTACATGTTGCATCCTGCAAACATGCAATCTAAATTTTGTTTTCTCAAATTTTAAGCAAACTTAGGTATATTTATATTATATACGTGGAAACATATTTTATATATATGTACCTAGTTTTGCTCTCAAAAACTTACACAATTTCTGGGAAATGTGTGCAGCACTATTCTACTTCTTCTATATTAGAGTAAACTATGTGTGTATATGCATCCACACTATTTGGAAGGAAGAATCAACTAAAGCATATCGTTTCCACCACCATCATTCCACCCTGTCATTTCGGGACCATACTATATACGAGAACCACTTTCAAATTCAAACCAAGTGAATTTGGCAATGTTAGTTTTTTTTGTAATTAAATGTTTACCATTAAAATATTCTCTGTCAAATAGAACGCAAGTATTTCAACATAAAATATACAGTCTGTGGGAAAGGTTTGGTTTCAATTTGAATTCAAGGAAATTAAGAAAACTTATTCTTTGTTTTGTTGGTTGAGTTTTTTTTTTCAACTCATAGCGTTGGAAATTTATTTTTTTGTATCTAAAATATCTTAAAGTCAGAATAAAGATTTACTAAAATGAGTTGGTAAATGTGCGAATCAATATAAAAGCGATTTTCGCAAAATTTAAGACCATTAAGAACGATTTTTAACCATTTTGAATGATGTTATGTTAAAATAAGGGTTTTCCAAACTTTAAACGAGTTAAGTATCGAACTATCTTTTAAACATTTTATAAAACTTAAAATCACCAAATGCCTAATTTTTCTCTTTATAGTATCGGACTTACTCCAAATGTCACTTTAACAATTACAAATTTGAAAATGATATGTTTGCTTACTAATTTGTATGAACTGTCACTGTTTTAGGCGTTTTCAGCTGGAGTTTGTTAAGAAAACAGGAACATTTTAGTAAAGAACTTTAAAGTAAGAAAATTGTTAAGTTAATTGTTACGCAGTATATCTTTTTTGGAGTACCTATATATCATTACAGTTTAGTTTTTTTCAATAAACTGTAAAAAGTATTTTATTTGTGTAACTTTCTTGTGTACCCAACCATTCTTGACTTTCCACGGCACGGCACCTCCACACAGGAAAAACATTCATAAACAAGGTTAAAATGTTGCATGTAAATAGATGTACATAAGTATCATCAAAAAATAAACGAAAAATTGCACATAAGAGATATAGTATGTGTGTATATAAAAAAATATACGAAGAAGACCACTTGAAGAATTTGTATGGAAATTACAATTTATTTCCACTCGAGTTGGCATGATGCAATTTGGCTTTCCCTCTGCTGCCATTTTCATCATCAAGGGATTTTTGTTTTGCTTTTTTTGTGGAAAAACGCATCAAGCCTCTATATGTAAATATATATGCACAAACACTCCTTGTAAACTTTTAACATGTGCTGCCCTTGCAATTTCAACACCTTCACCCTATATATATCGCATATTGTAGGATATAAGGATCTTTCAGACTAAAAGAGCAAAGCAACATAGTGACACATAAAATGTTGATATACAAAATACAAAGAAAATTGAATTAAGTTTAAATGAAAATTATATAAAAAAAAAATAAAACAGTTAAACATTACTCGACTCACGCATATCTACCCGCCAATGCAATATTTAATAGTAATTAAATTCTTAACTTTTCATGTAGAAGGTAAGGGCTCGGCTCCACACTCCACAGGGTAGTATTCCATGATCCTGGATATTTGTTGATAAAAATGCTATGGTATTATGGCAGGAGTTATTTTCAAATAGGCATTGAACCAAACCCTGATTTAGTGGAATTCTATTTAAATACTCGGGTGGTTGATTATTATAGAAAAACAATCTAAGAAAGGGGTCGGGTCGCATGTACTTGTTCGTGAGATTTGATAAAATTTTGCGTTAAATAATAAATTGATCTCCATTTAAAAACTAACAGTCGTATTTATTAGATTTTTGTCCACTTAGACACTGTCTAACTTTTTTCAAATTGGTGAAAATATGCTTTATTTAATAAAAATAAATATCACATTATTCACGGTTAAGAGAATCTACTCTTGTGTCTAAGTTAGGCAGTTATAAGACAACAATAAACAAGGTTTTTTGAACACATTTTCAAAAGTTGGACAGTTGTCTAAAGTTAGACAACGTTTATAATTAAGACCAAAAGAACTCTCTTCTCTTTTAATTTTGAATTGCCTATACCTTCTTTATAAGTCCCAGCGCATATTTCTAGTCCTCAAGACTAAAAAAAATGCCTCAACAGTTTGAGGCTTTAAAGCATAAAAGTTGACATTTTTGATTTATATTGTTCCCCGATGTCTTAACCACTTAAAGGATTGGGGTTATGTTGTTTAAGCTGGCCGAGCCATAACAAAAATAACAATACATACAAATCAACAAATTATATACTTTTTACAAATGCACGAAGTTACCTTTAAGAAAATTGCACTCCTAATGCAAGTACCAACTCTTGTCGATAGTAGGAAGGTACATATACGAATGAAAGCCTCCCCCCCTCCTCTACTTTAAACTGAATACCCAAAAATATTTGCATGCGAACAACCAGCCAAACATCAAAAGATTTGCGCTAACATAACCTCTCTCGCTTTGATGAATAAAAGTTTAAATTGACGGTTTTGTTAGGGAAATTGTTGGTTGAGCTTTGCGTATATGGACTATTTTGTAGTGCACTTTAACAAAAACTGAAAATAAATGTAATAGCGCAAGAGAAATCAGTACCAGTGCGGTGTGGCCAGCGTTGCCGATGTGAAACGATAGTTCTTCTTTGACATAACTATTTCCATGTGGCAAAGTGGAACGAAAAATGTAATATGGAACGATTTTTTTTATTTTTATAATGTTTTCCTTAAAATAAACCGAATTTTGACAAAGCTTTGATGAACATTTTTGTCCTAATTGTGTAAAAATTTGCAGGAATTCCTATTTATTTTTGACAATACATCAATAGACTAGAATTATTGAATTATTTATTATTTTATTACCTATTATTGTTCAATTATAATTTTTGTTTTTTAACAAAATAGAAGTTGAGTCATATGGTGTGATTTTTCAGAAATTTTTTGGTTGGCAATGCTGGTTGTGTTGTGGCGTGACGCAGGAAAGGCGCACCCGGGCATTACGGGAAAAAGGCGAATTTGAATGTGAATTGCTATCGACTTAAATTTCCATGGTAATCATTTAGCGGTATAAATTGAGAGTATAAGCATCAGCTTTAGTTAGTATTTTTTTTATTAGGTGGATATAGAAAGTATGTAACTACAGGATGAGGAACTCGAAATTCTATATGTGTAATACTTTACTGCACTTTACACCCAATTGACATAGATTCCTATAATATAAAATAGCCTACATAATAGAATAATATTTTAATTTAAAGTGAAGTATTTTGGAATAGAAAGAGCATTTTATAAAAGTAGGAATTTTCGTTGAGGATGATTTTAGTTATTTAATTTAGATTTGATTTTTTAATTATTAAATTTTTAAAAAAGTTCTTATATTTAAAACTTTGAAATCACTTGTTTAAAATTTATCCATTTAACCAAATTTCAAAATGGACGAATGTTCGTTCATTCGTTGGTCGTTGGTCGCTCTCATGTGAATAGTCCTTTAGGTGGCGCGCGGCCGTATGGTTAACTAAAAACGTGAACATTTCTGTGACACATTACGTTGTTGTATGTAAATTTAATACGTTCAATATTGGGTAGGTTCGTTCGAACTTCAAACTAAATCGAAAGATCGAGTTGAGTTTGGGTTGAAATTTTGTTGACAGTTCCAACTCGTCACGTTCTGTGATGTAAAACCAGCACTTGAATATTGAATTTGATGTTTTTTTTTAAATACGAAATTTGGCAGAACTTTTGGACAGAAAATTACAAAGCTTCAAAGTAAAGAAACACATCAATTGTTTTTTTAAGAAAATTCAATTTGTCAACCCGTGTGAAGCCAGGGTAGGCCATAGATAATATGGTTAACATTAAAAACATTGATGAAACTTGACAAAAACGTAACGAATGACAAGATGACATCAAAATATTTCAAGTTTAACTGCAAAATATAGGCAAGTAATTCGAAAATAGTTTCATCTCGTAAGAAACATATTTTGGGAAAAAAGCTGCAAAGTCAAAATTTGTTAATTCCTGAGCCCAAATTTTGACAGTCCTCAATAAGATTTACCTATTAGTATTTTATTAAAATTAATTTTTGTTGTCTAATCTTTCTCACTCAAAAATTCATTATGATCTCCGATCATCAAAAAAAAACTTATATACTTTCTATTACATCTATGCGACCTATAGAAAATAAATTAAATTAATTGAAGCTAAGCTCTAGATAAGTAACAATCGCACTCAATTAAAATCTCATCAAAGAGTCAGATGTCAATAATAGGAAATCATTAAAATCATTAAGGAGAGAAAAAAAAATTATCATTCACAATAACTACATATATCGGTACTTATACCTAACTTCCAACAATTGGGGTACCTGTCAAACTTTCACCGCATAGATTGTTCAATCTTTAGAAAGAAACCCCTTCTGGGTTTTCAAAGTCAAGTCTTTAATGAGGTTAAGTTATAAAAAAAAAGTAATCACAAAACTTTTCATCGTCACAAGGCATATCTAGCACAACTTTGCAAATTACAGTTATTTGCTGTTGGTTGCCGAACAAAAATTCAAAAAAAAGAGAAAAAAAAAACTGTAACACTTTTAAACCCACCCAATAACAAAACCACGGAACAATCTAACTCCGATATTCCGTCAGACCAAAGAAGTGTCTGATGATGATGATGGTGGTGAAAGAATGTCGCCCATCGATTTGCGTCCGTCGATCCATCTCGATTTCCGCCGCCGCCGCCGCCGTCTTCATCGTCGTCCATTCGTCTCTCTCTATTCCCAGCTTCACATACATAACTTAATAGATGCGCAATAAGCAATAAAAATGAAACAAAAAGAATCTTTAGATACCCCCAAACCATAAAACAGCAAGTTCCGTTCACGATTTCTATATACTACCTTGAATCTGGAGCAGAATTTCAGCCTCATTCTCGGGATTCGATAGCTGAAAATTTTTCATTCTCTCAAAGACTGCGACCGCACTGGCCAAAATGTTATTATTATCCAATTAAAAAATTTATTATTACGGGTCTTATAATATAAATGCTTGGCTGGTTCTGACTGACTTTTCCTATATACACACCTTTTATATGATTGCAGGGTTTCACGCTATCAACGGCTCATAGAGGTGTAGTAAGACGACTTGAAACGGGCAAGTATGCTTCTCGAATCACAGTCACAGAGTATAGACCACGACAATAATCATGAATCGTTAAGCTATATATATTTTAGCTTTGCTATAGATGCGATGCGGTGGAAGAAGTTGTTCGCGCAGCCGGCACTCGTATAAGCTGTTTAGATACTCAGAATAAACAAAAAGATACAAAACTCTTTACGAGTATCTTTATAGACTCTCCGTGTTCGTGATGATGATGATGATGATGATGGTTGGTTTGGTTTTGTCGCTTGACCGACGACGACGATGAAGGAGGCGAAATGCCGGTGTCGGTGTGGTGCACCAGCAGTCAGTAGATTGCAAGTAGACCGCGAAATATTTCTACATATACATATACAGACAGAGTGCTAACCTTTGGGGCTGGATGATCATGGTGAGAAGTGGTGAGAAACCAAGATCAGTGGGGCGGATAGGTCTGGTTTTGGTTTTGCTTTTGTGACTCTGTGATTTGATTGCTTTGTTCAAGTCGATGTTCAGCTCATATAAATACCTAGATAAATATACATACCTATACTCTTGGCCGGTAAGTCGTTTGTTACAGTTATTTATGAACATATCGACCGACCGACTGAAGACGCGACGGGAGGGTTGCTATTTTAATTGGTCTATGATGTTCAACGATTATAAAGATGATCATCATGCCAGCAATAGATGAGGGTTAGATATAATAATACCGAGCTATCTTGGTGTAAGTTCTCAGTGTTTGTAATTTTTATTATGATTATAGACGATGAATTATGATTACATTTATTTCTATAGAGAAACGATAAGGAACTGAATGAAAATATTTTTTTTTTAATGAACATAGATTTGTGTTAATAGCAAGCATTATAGAGCTACTTATTTTTTTTTTTATATGAATTTTACTTCACAATTTTCGTACCACTTTACCAACAGGAATATTATCTATGTTTTTTGCTAGAGAATTGTTCTATGAAGACAAATTTACAATTTCAGAAGTGGAATTAGAAGTCATTAAAATTCTTGAACATCTGAAATAAGTGCATAATTATTCCAAGTTCTGACAACACGGTTCCCTAAGACTTTATAAAAAAAAATTAAAATGGGAAAAATCATTTTTGGTGACACAAAAAATTTCAAGCTTTTATTAAGTCAGATAAGACATAATTATTAACAAAAGGCCCTCTAAATGGGAATAAAGAGAATCAAAAATAAATTTCCCTTAAGGATTGTGTTTGCTCTCTTCAGGGCAAGCTGTTTGATATAAGAATTGAACCAATGTACGTGTTGGTCTTCCAGTCATACGATGTGGTAGTAAATATGGAACACACCCTTCCTCAGCTAGCATCCCGACTCCAGTGATATCCAAATGTGCCCAATCGATACAAGGCACAAACTGCTTTAAAATTAAAGAAAAAAAAAGTTCAGCTAAGACCTTTTTCAAAAACTTATAAAATTTACATGTAAAACAGCAGCAGCAATACATGATGAAGCTGGTCCCCAGCCTTTGTTGCTTATATCAAAAGCCATATTTTCTGAAAAAAGGTTTTTTTAGGAAAAAATTCTTTACATCAGTTTAAACTTACGTGCTACTAAATTCCTGTAATAATTCCATAAGGGCATTCTCCACATACGATCTCCAGTCAAAATTCCAGCTTTTTTGAAGCCTTCCCAAATTTCGTTTGAATTCGAAAACACTCCACAAGCTGCTCCGGCGAAAGCACTCTTCACACCGGCTGCCATTGTCCCAACATCCAACACTAAACGAGGTTTATGGGTATTTTGGCCATAGATCAGGGGATCAGCCATAGCGATTACACCAATTCTATCACATTCCTGAAAAAAATAGTCGATTATCTAGAAATGGGAATTCAGAGACAAGACTTGGCAATCAAACCTCTATTGCTAGGGTTTTGCTATTAAGACAAGTAACGACATCTCCTGGCTTACAACACAACCCAGAAGGCATATTTTCACAAAGTGGAATAATTGCGGCTATATTGATAGGCAGGGATAAGGCAGCAGCAGCACGAATTGCAGCAACTACAACACCTGCTCCAGCCATTGAGCCTCTGTAATGATTCATGGGCTTGGAACGTAATGAAAGGCCACCACTACATAAATATAAAAAATCAATTAGTGATGAATTTAAAGCCAAAGTCCAAATATAATACAAACCTGTCAAAAGTAATACCCTTGCCAACAATCAATACAGGCTTATCTTCGGGTGAAGTACCACAATAGCTGATTTCAAGAAACACAGGAGGCTCACATGAGCCTTTAGCTACCATTAGGAATGAATTCAAGTGATTTGCCTCGATCCAATTTATAGTTCTCACTTCTACAGTCACTCCACATGGACAAAGTGCATCAACTGCTGCCTGTGCAAAAGCAGTCGGAGTCATTTGATTTGCTGGAGCATCAGAAAGTTTTCTTGCTAGATTTTGAGCTTCTCCTTTGAAGAGACCTCGCGTCCAAGCATCTATTTCAGGTGACTCGAAAAGACACAACTGTGGTGTTATTATTCGATTTTTAATTTGTTTATTATCCTGATATCGGAAAATCGATATTGCTGCACCCTCAGCTACTTGTTCGGGATATTCCATTGCATCAACATGCACTTCTGTGCATCCCAATAGCTGAAGTTCTCTAGCTCCAATGCCAGCGCAGACCCTAGCATTTTCCATACCCTCTTCAATAACTTCAGTACTATCGAATTCGGCACCTTCCTGACCAAGTCCTATAACAGCGACTGAGTGAAATTCTGGATCGACATTTTGAAAAACTTTTCCTTTGCCTAAGGCTCCGCTGATATTAGTTCTAATTATTGTACAAACAAAAAAAAAAGTGTAAAATTTAAAAACTCTCACTTAGAACAGCTTACTCTTGGATCAATCCGGTTAACTTTCCATGTGTCTTATCATCGAATTTCTCTCCAATAGGAGTCAATTTCGGAGGCATTTCTCCTTCTTTTTCGTACAATCCTAACACCAAACCTTTCTAAAAAAATAAATAAAAAATTCAAATAGTAATTCGTTTGTAGCGACATAAGAAAACTTACCACAGGAGCTTTTGAAACTTCACCTTGATTCGAATATCTAGCGATAGAGATTGCATTTGGAAACCTTAAGTTCTTCGAAAATCGTGAACCTTTAAAAATTTGAACAGGTTTTATCAAATTTTGCAACATTTTGGTATAAATATTTTTAAACAATTGAGAACTTTTGGCAAGCTCTTGACTAAAATTTTAAAGTATATTCAAAGCTTTGGAATGTATTGAAGAAGAACAAATCACGCGATTTATTAGAAAAATAATATTAAATAAAAATTTAATAAATTGATTTCTGTTTGATAGAATACTTGAGGCTTTTCTAAATAGACTAATTGGAGTAGGATTTAAATACAGTAAAAGTGGATAGTTTAATGTTGGTGAGGCATTACAAACAAATTGACAAGGATAGCCAAATTGCCATCAGTAATTTTTAGTATATCTAAATTTCAATCACATTATTCGTCAGCGGAAAGGTTCAAGTTTTTCAGATGGTTAAAAATTCTTAAAAAGTTCTTTAAACTTTAAAGGTTATTAGACAAAGAACCATAACATCCTGGGACTGAAATTCATAACTTTGGTGTCACAAGACGTGAACGTGAGAATCATTTTTATTTCATTGGATCAACTAATTCCATATATTTCAAGTAAATATCTGCAGCAACCAAGCCAAGCAAAAAAAAAAACAACCAATCGAAGAGGAGTTCTCTTCAATAATATTAAATATTATTTTAAACATTTTTTTTGTTTAAACTCTTATCCTTGAATACCTATTCGAACTTTACAAATCGTTCAGTTTGTAAATTTTCAATATAAAATTTTCAGAATATTTTAATGCACCACTTATAAACAATCTACATATGTATATACACTACACACACAACAATACATTTATGCTCTATTAACCGATCTAGGTCATGCTTTTATTCCAAATAAGATTATTTAATAAAACAAAAAATATATGTATATAAATTTTCGGTTGAAAATACAAAATGCTTTCATTTAATTTTTTTTTAAACACACACAGACTCTCATTCATATACAAAAATATGAAAAATATGTGCACTCCCCACAATATTTTTTGTTTAATAAAATGCGTGCATTTTTTCTACAATAAGAGGATTTAAGTTCTTTTTCCAAAGGAGTAAAAAAAAAATGGATTTAAACGATCTCCACCTCAAATAAAAAGAACCTACAAAAAAAAAAACTATTATAGCTTTTTGGATAAAAATATTGCGTTTACCCAGTCGAACATCAACACACAAGGATATATGAACGACCGTGTGTCGCGTCGTCGTCGTTGTTGTGTCGGTCAGTTGGTCGATTCGATTCGATGACTGAATGAAATGCTATAGCCATTGAACAAGGCTATGCTCCTTGCTCCTCCATGCCAATGGCCTTTAATTGAACAGGAAATGTATTGCATTGGATTGAAAGCTTTTTACTTTGAAGGCAACAAAAAAAATGAAACACCCTTTTCTCCCCATCAACATCATATGCCCACCAACTCGGGCCATTTGATATTATTCTTCCTTCGGAAACAATGAAAATTCTGAATATGAATGAATGGAGTGGTTCAACGATCCAACACATATAATCGGAACTCAGAAGCCAGTATAGCAGCCACACTAAATGGACATTCACACATATAACGCACTTGATGGATGGAAAAGTGTTGCCATTAGTACATCATTATTGAAAAGTATAATCTTCTCATAAAATACATATAGAAAATATAAAAAATTAGTGTTTGTACACAATATAAGGTTGGTTGGTTGTATAGTGAACCAATTTCGCTGAAATTTTAAAAGAAAATGGTTTAAGTAAAATCCGCCCATTGCCACACCCACTTTTATCATATTTAATTAGGTATAATCATGATTGAACATCTTTAGAACTTTAAAATATTGTAATTAAGCTCTCTTCAATTTTAAGCATGACTTGGTGTTAATTGTCCCGCCCACTACCACGCCTACTTTTCTTATTTTAGAATTTTATGTCCGTAGGTAGCTGGAAAAAATTATAATAAATTTGTCTTGAGCCAAAATATTGACATATGATGTTTTTTTTTATAAATCCACCTACTTTCTTTTGATTCCTTGAAATTTTGTAATTTAAATCTATTCAACCTTAAGCTTGACATGTATAATATTTTAAGGTCTATGTCACACCCACTTTTTTAAATCTGAGTTTTTTTTTTCCATATATGTATGTATGTATACTATGTAAGGTGGATGGCGGTGCAAAGCGTGATACGGATCAGCTTGTATACAATAATCACAAAGCATTTAGTTTTCAGAAAAAAAAAAAAAAATTGTAGAATATTTTTGACTCTTGGAGCAAAGTTATAAAAAAAATTATTTTTAGCCGAAATTCCAGAATTTATTATGAAAAATATTTTTGTTTGAAATTTGGTACCTACCGTCAGCGAACACGTCTTTCTAGGTGAAGGAATAGTTCTGTTTTAGGCCTCCAGCCAGTTATATGACGAAGGTAAATTTGAGTATTCTACAATTCCTGCGAAATGCTAATTGTGAATTAGAACAGAAAGTGCATTCATTTTCAGTGTAATTTCATACTTCAAAACAATTTAAAATGAATGTATCTTCAATTTTGACAGTTCGAAGTAATTGCGAAATTTTCGAAAACTATAACGAATTGTTGAACATAGAATTCATATTCGAGTGAAATTAAAAATTTTATATTTTAAATATTTCACGTAAACACAAAGTCACACAACAGTAACCCTAACAATACAAAATAATATAAGGATGCATACATCTACATATATGGATAAATGCATTCATCCGGATGTAATTGTCAGGAATTAATAATGACATACTCA
The DNA here is from genome assembly GCA_951394125.1 of Epistrophe eligans. NCBI lineage: Eukaryota > Metazoa > Arthropoda > Insecta > Diptera > Syrphidae > Epistrophe > Epistrophe eligans. The sequence continues at coordinate 10,954,922 of OX596031.1, read as the reverse complement.
ATGGTTCGATGGCTTCAAGTTATTGGTACCAACAAAAAAAAAAAACAAGAAAAGAAAACTTGTGCCAGCTTTTAAAGAATTGCATTAAATCGTGGAGATGTTGATATACATATGTACATGTAGCAAAAAGATACTAACGAGTGATTTTTTAGCTGGTTTGGTTTTGGCAACACTGGTTTTGACAGCTGACGTGTGTTTAGTACCTTGTGTCACTGTCAAACAGCTTCAGTTTGGTTTGCAATTTAACCATGGATCGTCTTACAAATGAACAACGCTTGCAAATTATTGAATTTTACTATCAAAATTCGTGTTTGGTTCGAAATGTTCATCGCGCGCTGCTTCCATTTTATGGTCGGCATTCTCGACCTTCTGAGCAGTCTATTCGGAAGATTGTGACCAAATTTCGCACCAAATTTACTTTGTTGGACATTAAACCACCAACACGTTTACGTACTGTGCGTAGTGAAGAAAATATTGCGGCCGTATCAGCTAGTGTGACAGAAGACCGCGAAATGTCGATTCGGCGCCGTTCCCAGCAGTTAGGCCTTTGTTACAGCACTACGTGGAAAATTTTGCGGAAGGATTTGGGCGTAAAGCCTTTTAAGATACAGCTGGTGCAAGAACTAAAGCCAGCCGACCTACCACAACGCCGAATTATTGGTGAATGGGCTCTTGGAAAGCTGGCCGAGGATCCGCTTTTTTATCGAAAAATTGTGTTCAGCGATGAGGCTCATTTTTGGTTGAATGGGTACGTAAATAAGCAAAATTGCCGCATTTGGAGTGAAGATCAGCCAGAAGCATTGCAACAGCTACCAATGCATCCCGAAAAAGCCACTGTTTGGTGCGGTTTATCGGCCGGCGGCATTATTGGGCCATATTTCTTCAAAGATGATGCGAATCGCAGCATTACTGTCAATGGTGAACGCTACCGAGCGATGATAACAAACTTTTTTTTGCCCGAAATGGAAGTTCTTGACTTGCATGATATGTGGTTTCAACAAGACGGTGCCACATGCCACACAGCACGCGAAACAATGGCGCAATTGCGAGGCGAGTTTGGTGAACAGTTAATTTCACGTTTCGGGCCGGTCAATTGGCCGCCTAGATCGTGCGATTTGACACCATTAGATTATTTTTTGTGGGGGTATGTCAAGGCTAATGTCTATAGGGACAAGCCCGCTTCGATTGACGCACTGGAAGCCAACATCCATGCATTCATTCGTGAGATACCGGCCGATATGTGTGAAAGAGTATGCCAAAATTGGACTCAGCGGATGGGCTACCTGAGACGCAGCCGCGGTCAATATTTGCATGAAATTATCTTTAAACATTAAATTGCAAGGTTCAAACTATCGATTCAAATAAATATTTCATTCATTTTTTCGAATTTTTTGTGTTTTTTTTTTTTTTAAAGTTCTAAACCTCTTAAAAAATCACCCATTACAATTTACAAGAGTTTATGATGCAATGACGACAAGTGATGCACAACATTCATAGATTCAACCCGACCACCACAACTGCGCCGCTGGTGCCATTACCCCGCACCGTTCATATTGTTATACATATATTGGACGCCATCATTATTATTACGGTTCAACTTCGTGCAGTTTTTTCATTTGTTTATAATGTCCTTAAGCATGTTCCATTCTTATAGTGATTGTCAACAATGCCGATGAGACCACCATCAACGATAGACAGATACATATTATACGGGTTGTTGTATACCTGCTTCAAGTCTCTTCTCTTCTCTGTGTCGCATGATGAACATGAGTCGTTTTTTAAAGCAACTATGCGCTCTCTGATATAACAAAACAACACAAAAACTTAAATCGAACTGGATCTGGTGCTGTGGTGGCGCTCTTATGTCGTCCGTGTCGTCGTCGTAGCATTTTGTTGCTCAATCAATGACTCTAATTATCTGATCGTGAATATCCATGTGGTGCATCATCATCTCAATGAACATCGTCTTTTTTGTTGTTATTGGTGTCTGTTGTTGTCTTCCTCAAGATGTTTGCATTATTTTTATAAGGAACATATCTCAATTTTTGATCCAGAGGATGGTAACGTTGTTGGTCATGTCGTGCTGAGGTAAAATCAGTTTCGCTTTGACTAAGTATATATTGTAGTTTCCTACTTCGAAATTGCGTAAATATTGTCATGTTGCTAGTAAATTGCAGCACTTCCTTGTCAGGTTCAAAAGATAAATTGAGACCCTTTAGGATGATAAAAGTTATAATTTTTCAAAAGAACGAAACAAGTGAACTTACGAAAATTTTGGTGGAAATTTTGGTTGCCTTTTGCAAAATATCGGCGAGTCATTTTATTATAGAATTCGAAAAACAACAACAATCTGATCGTAAATCTAAATTTACCCTATTAATGATCCCTTCAAACGATAAGCATTTTTAGTTTATAAAAGTGATTGGGCCCAATCTTATACAGGCTGGCACGTGGAACACGCAAAATTACCAATGATAGGATCATCCAATTGGCCACCCTTACTCCCCAAATATTAACTTAGCTAGCCTTGTTATGAATTTTCCGTGGACTGCACTCTTTTACACATTGCTAAATGGTTGTTGTACAAGAATTTGGAGGAAGTGGGTTCAAATATTGTCTTTGAAGTCTTCTAGGAAAATATCTCAGGTACCCGAGCGGATGGCCAGTTCAAATCGCTTCTGTCTCTGTCTGGCTTCAAAACGGCAGGCGTGGTTTCAATTCTTGGACCACAACCATCTTAAGCATTTAATCAGACAGGCTGAAATTAAGACTCTCCTTTCGTCTTCCCAATCACTTTAGCGCGTTCCAGATGGAACCTTTGGTTAATTCAAGAAGTCCTGTCTTGGGTTAGGAAAACGTGATATCAAGAACCTCTTCTCAGATAGCCAAGCCACCATTAAATCTCTAGACTATGTATCTACAAATTTCATGCCGGTACATTCCAAGATAATGTAGGTAAAATGTGTCAAGCGATCCTGCTGACAGCCAGGTACCTAACCATTTTAGGTAGGGGTTTAAATGAAGATGTTCTAAAAGGCACTTGTCTGTTTACGAATTTAACGCCTGGAAGATTCTTCAATTGCAGCTGGAACCCTCTATATATTTTCTCGGGTACAGTTCTCCGAGATTCCCTTTCATACTGGATACATTCCCGGTATCCTGAAAGGAATTAACCCTGCAAGAATTCGATTTCGATCGGGAACTCTACTGTGGAGGAAGATATTGAACTGTAAAACGATTTTCAACCCTCTACAACTATTAGGAAGGAAGCAATGACCTTTTCAAATCCATGCCTTTGCCGAGCGCCATACATGTATGTACCTTTTAAAGTCAAGAAGTAAGAAAATCCCAGCTAATTTTTATTAAAATAAAATGCGCAATCTAACTTTGCAACTATGTATTAATTCCTTTCCAGTTTATAAATTCTAACAATTATAAGCAATATAATAATGGAGATATTTTCCTATAATCGTCACCGTCTGTACGGTATATTTGAGCTCCATGGAGCTGTTAAAGAACAAAGCACTGCAACTTTTTCGAGGTTTTTTGCTTCTCACTACATTTTCTATAGCAAAACATCTCAGGACCGTAACTACGAAATAGCTTAACTTTCACAAATCTACTAAGGTATACCTATGCACTTGCACTTGTCACCTTTCTCAAAACTACAAATATATACCTACATATATATTAGCAATCCTCCATTTTTTGCTTCATGACATATTCAAGTGACATTTCAATGGTTCACTATAGTATGTGTAAACCTTGGTAAAATATATACATTTATAGAAATGACTTTTCAATTTCCTGTCATAGTGAAACACTATATAACGCTTTGAAATAAATCCTGTTTCTATAAGCTACCTACCTATAGAGCTAATCCATATCCAAATCACCATTTCAGCCATTACCTTGTCCACCTAATCCCAGATCACACATAACCCAACAAATGTTCTCCATAAACTAAAAATATATGATAAACAATCGGTAGAATGGCGCAAAAAAAAACCCACATTACACCTCCAGCTGTAGAGCAAGACCAACACCATTCCACAGCAATCCTAATTCAAATCCCAACAGGCCATCACTATGGCCATCCAACCAACCGCCCAACCACATCCGATGGCGATGGCCACGACGACGGACGACGAAGACGCTGAAGACTACGACACACGACCGACGACCTAACCAAGAACTCGATCTTCCAGATTGTGAAATGTAATTTCCATTGAACGCACAACATCACTCTATTCGAACAAAATTAAAAAAAAAAAAAAAAAAACACAAAAGAAGATGAAAATCAAAAACTCGATCGTAGAGTGCGAAGTGCCAGAGAAACCGCAAAAAATAAACAGGGACTTGGTGCTATTATAATGATATTCCATAGGAACCCCCTTGTTGGTTGGGCGATTCTTCGCGTCCCGTCCGTCCGTCGGTCGCGTCCTCTATAGAGGCCACATTCCAGATGGTGAATTGCACCACAAAGTGGGTATTAACCGCGGACAATTTCTAAGGCGTTGAATCTATTACCCCACAGATAGTAATGGCAGCTGCAATCGACACAAATACACTAACACTCAATACCAAAACTCAAGCCATCACCACACCAGCAGCTCCAGCTTACAGCTGTAGCGAAACAGAAAAAAAAAACCATTTAACAAGTCGCGGAAAAGGTGCAATTCTCTGCGCTCCAATTAAGTTGAACTTGGGTTTTAGATGAAAGGATGGGATACGATAGGATATAGCGGCTTTCTTCTTGCCATGCTATATAAATATAATGCACTGGCCACGATCAAAGTCAGTCCAGAAGGCTAGAGAGACACAAGACATACAACGAACGTTTGTATGAAGCAGGAAGAAATCAGATTCCACAATAAGAAGAGTTTATACAATTTCCTATGAATTGGAGACTTCAATTGACGAAGCGAAAAAACGGGTGAAGATGTGTAGATGTAGAGGTGGTAGCAATGTAACAACAGCCAGCGCAGCAGTGCAACAATTTTACACTCCACCCTTGAGGTTTTTACTTTTTACCTGTGGGCTCAAGGTAAAGTCTTGGGGTTTTGTTTTTTTCTTTTTTGTGTCCTAAAGCCTAAAGGAACAAATGTTGCATTCACACAAAATTTCTCTGAAAATTACTAAGGCCAGGTTTTTCAGTGTGAGATTAAAGTTAAACCAGAGTTAACTGACGAAATTTAGTGAGTTAATGAGTTAACTCTGGATTTCCTGAAAAAGACGCTTTAAAAAAATGATTGCAAGGTTTCCCCAATCCCTTAATTTTTCTATATAACGCTTATGAAAACGCGGCTTCAAGGTCATAGAATATTTAGCCTAGCAGTCTAGTCTTTTTGTCTAAATATCTACTTATACCTTTTTTTTTAGTATCTTAATATCTCCAAACTCTAATATCTCTTTCTCTCTGGGTCATTTGAAGTCTTCAATTATTATGAACGACCTATAGACGAATTACGAAATTTTAATATTCACATTTTGAGCAAGTTGACAAGACACTTCAAGGTGTTTTACCTCCTGTTTTCTTATATCTCTCATCCCAAGGCATTTGCGCCATGCGAATGAAATACAATTATGTGTCACAGTCGAGTGGTTTGCTTGAAGTTAAAGTGTCTTCCTTAACTGCTTCTAATTCTTTGACCATCCCATCCATCTATCTATTCAACATCATCAGCCAACCAAGAAACCTTGTTTGCTACTTAAAGACCAACTCTATGGGAACTTGTGTGTACATCACAACACAAGCCTTTCTTAAGCCGCCTTTCTTAGTTGCAAAAAGGAAAATATGTTAATGACTTTAAAGTCACAATGTATATATATCTAGTTGAGTGTGCTGACGTTTCTGGATTGAATGTTGTCTTGTGTGTCAAACTGACAGGCCAGCAAAGTCAGTCTCAGGGGAGATAAGTGGCAGTTGATCTGCGGCTTAACTATGGTCGCCTTTGATCCTTTTGTCGGTGCGCTTCTCACACAATGGCACTGTATGTGTCAAGTGGCGGAAAATTCGATTCTAATCAGGAGAAAAGGTTTTTGCGATATAAACTTAAAAAAAACTCCTTTGCAGGTGGCGAAATAATTTAATAAATATATGTAGGTACGGATTTTCATTTTTTTTTTATAGAATAAAGGTTTGGTAATGAACTTATCTAGGCACCTGCTGCACCCATTGGTCCTACAGGTCCGGTGGGTCCTACAGGGCCAATTGGACCAGGTGGCCCAATATCTCCTCTCGAGCCACGATTACCTCGATTTCCAGGGAGACCAGGTTGGCCAGGTGGTCCGGTAAGACCTCGCGATCCACGAGGTCCTGCAGGTCCAACTGGTCCAGGTAATCCTGCTAATCCATCAAAACCACGTTCACCCTTATCTCCTGGAGGGCCACTTACACCTTGAACTCCCGGTGGTCCTGGTGGGCCCGGTTGGCAAAGGCAATTATTTTGTCGGCTTACTACAACATTTGATGATTGGCCACGATTACCGAAAGCCCGTTTTTCTGCGAACTTTGCGTCTACGCAAAGGAATACGGCTAAAACACCTACAAGACAAATTTACAAATATGCAAACCAAAAATTAAAAAAAAAAAAAGTAAAAGAAACTTTCTTACCAGCTAGAAAAAGTGTTGTAACCTTCATGACTGTCTTGAGTTGTATGGAATAACTTTTGGCTAAAGACGATCTTTTATAAAAAGAGTTTTAAAAACCTCATCTTACGATATCATTTAAAAGTAGGTCAATATAGTTTTAGCAAATTCCAAGAATTTCGATCATAAACTTTTAGGAATTTCCGCCGAAAAAGACAAAAGTCATTCACAATGATCGATTCATAAAAATGAGTAACCAATCTTTATAAATTCGCAATGAAGATGTGTTTAATTAAATCATAAGTTTAAATCTAACTCGGGTGGTAATAAAACTTTTCTATTTAATTGATAGTTTCTGCAAACAATTAAAAAAACTTTATAAATAAGCTTTAGGTATATCTTATTATCACAGATCTTGTCGAATTAATGTGATTGTATTAATGTGATTGTTAATTGTTCCGTTAGCAAGTTTTTAAATCATAATAAACGAATATAGGTCATGCTAATGTCTAAATGATATGAAATCGATTTTATGAAAAAAGGCTTTTTGTTTTTGTTTATTTTTTGAAATTATGTTAAATTTACGGACGCTTATGTTCTTTGTGCAAAAGAAGAGAATTATGTTTAAAATAACGATCTCACATCTTGTAAAGGGAAAAGTGAATACGTTCTCAGTCTCTTAATTAATTAAAATTAATTTTTGAGTACGTATTGAGATGGTAGGGAAATAAAATACTCGACATGGATCAAACGGATGTTTCTTTCTATTATTCGTATAGTTAGATTAGTAGATATGTATGTGAATTAAATTCGTATTGAACCAAATAAGGACATTACGGATCTGAAAATTAGAAATTCCATCCAAAAATGTCGGGAAATAGTGAAAACCTGAAATTGCATACTTTCAGGGGCGAATGGTGTCGATATCAGAACATTCCATTTTGTATGGGAAGGACAAAATATTTACTCAAAGAAAAAAAAAATTCTCTTTCACGAAAATGGGATCGCTAACAGATAGCGCTTCGTTACGCTCCCACCTCTAGGAGCGTGCCAAAAAATTCACTGTAAAAGTTTTAAGGATGTTTGAAGCCCCTTTAAGTTTTTTTTCAGTGTTAACATTGATTAAGAATTCCGTTCGAAGCCGGGCGGACCAGGTAATAATCAAAAAATTAGACAATTTTCTCAAAAAAACCTCAATATCGAGAATTTCTGTCAAAATCTTTGTGGCGTTTTCAAAAAAATTTGAAATTTTAGATAAGATGAAAAAAAAATTTAGGAAATCATATATAAAGTTCGTATTCCTCATTTGAAGCAAGTTGGTCCCCCACATGGCTCTAACTCGATGTACAGTGGACTCACAAACGTACATACTCAACAATCTGACGGGGAGGGCCTTTCGCATTCACTTAAATTTTACGTTTTTTATAAACGGACGCAACTACGTTTAAATAGTTTTGGCACAGAGACGCACATACTGACAAACGGTATGACAAGACCATTTACATCATCCTAATAAACATAATTACATATGTATATCATCAATGTTGAGAATTACCTTGGTATTATGTCGACTCAATGGTCTTGCAATTATGAGTATTCTATGTAAGAATAATTGTATTTTTAAATCGTATTATAAAAAATAATTATAATAAAATCAAAAATTAAAATGATTTTTTTTTTATTTTTTTTTTTTATTTATTATTTTAATTTAACAAACTTATTTTCACAACTTTTTATATTTTTATTTTTAAAACTAATAATATGCCCCAGGAATAAAGGCCTAGAAGCAAAATATAATGAAGGACCCCAATTTTGGAACCTTATTTAATTATAACTTTTGGTGTCTTATTACCTATGGCCTAATTAATTACAATACTCATTAAGACACGATACAACGCCCTTTCTGTGTACTTATAGATCGATCTGAAACTGAAATGTCATGCCAATCGAAAAACACTCGTTTGTATTTTTATAATATTTATAACCTAACCCCCTTTTGAAAAATTTTTCGATAAGGCCCTATTCCCTTACAGAAAAAAAAAAAAAAACAGAATTCAATTGTTTTAACATAAACTTTTCTTTAATTTTATTGCCAATCTTAGATATTTTCAAACAAATGAGTATAATATAAAATCTATCCTGCTACTCCCATTGCACCCGTTGGTCCTATCGGCCCAATCGGTCCTGGTGGTCCTGGAGGACCAATACGTCCAGGAGATCCTTGTGCTCCACGTCTTCCAGTTACACCAGGTGGTCCAATTGCTCCATCAGGTCCATTAGGACCGAATGGCCCAGGTGGTCCTACAGGTCCAGGTGGACCATCTCGTCCTGGATTACCAACATCACCTCGATCACCTGGAAGTCCAATTGGTCCAAGCAGTCCCACCGGACCAGGAGGTCCTGGTGGACAAATGCATTGTTGTCCTCCTGTTATAAAAACTGGATCTACTGATGATAGCGCTCCAAAGGCACGTTTTTCATTTTTCCTCAGATTTTCCTGACTCGAAGTTAATTGAGTTAAAATTGAAAAACCTTTAAAAACAAAAATAAAATGAAAGAATTAAGTACCTGTATGTATATTTAAAGTCGTTAAAAAAAAACATTTAAATCTCATATATCCTTACAACATAAAATAAACACCACCATCAACATTGTGAATACAAATATGAATTGTTTAACGTTATGTTAAGCTCTTTTATATGAAATTGTTTTTTTTTTCAAATAAAGACGATACATATGGTCTTAATATATTCCCACTATAAAAACCTATATTCTTTTGTAAGAACCTAATAAAAGTAAATTGAGTTGTGAACAATTTGTGTGATACACATCTCAATCTCTGATTAAATTGACCTTTTAAATTTTATTTCTTTTAAGTTTTAACAACTTAACTGAAGTTTAAGATGTCATATCGTAACTATAATCTAGAAATAAGGTTGAAAATAGATTTGCAAAAAAAAAAAAAAAAAAAAAAAAAAAACGGTGAACCAAATTCAAAGTAAGTAATCTTTTTTAAAGCGAATACAAAATGAGAACTTACCATCAATTTTTAGGTAGAGAAATTGTAATACAAAGATTTAAAGATTACACAAAAAGCATTATATGGAAAAAAAATTATATATGTAAATGTAGGTTGTTTGGAAAAGGGAAGGAAAGGGAAGGGGAGATTATTCATTTTCAACTAAAATAGAAAAATTTAACCAGAAAAGTCGAAACCCGTGAAAACCCGAAATTGCATAATTATATCTGAAAATTTCAGTTTTTATGGGAAGGTGAAAATATTTATTTTAATAAATAGAAAACACTACAGAATTAACAATCGGTCATCGTTTATTTTTATTTGAATTTCTAAAGTTTTTTTTAGTTCCTCAAATTTCGGATACTTATTAAAAAAAAAAAGTATTTAATAGATCACTTAAATTGTGATTACAAGTTAGGCAGTTTCAATTATTGGACAGGCCTAGATTTTTTCAAAAGTTTTTTTTTTATCGTCGAAGAGATTGTTATCGCCTTCCGTTTATGGGATACTCAAATATAAGTATGTACAGTACAATCATATATTATTAAATTCCCATTGGAAGTTATTGTAATTGGTCCGATTTGTCGAATTGAAGATGTTGACATATCTCGACGCACGTTTCGATATCCCAGGAATCCGAATCCATCATTTTAAGAGAGATGTATGTATGTGTGTGTGTATGTAAATTCGTACGTTCGTACATTCGTACATTCGTACGTTCGTACATTCGTACGTTCGTACGTTCGTGAGCCTTTCTATCGTTCACTGTATCTCGAGAACGAATAGAGATATCGACTTCGAATAAATTTTATTTTATAGATAATAACATCACGAAGTGCAGAAAAGGTTCCCAAAAAAATTCAATTATTGTTTTTCTACAGCAATTAAAAAAAAAAAAGTTGCAAAGAACGTTTCGTCTCGAATATTTCGAGAACAAAAAATTCCATCGACTTCAGGTTAAATTTAATAAAAAATAAATAAATAAATAAAACAAAAATCAGCGCACAGTTTTTTTTTTAGATCAAGAAACATGTTAAAATTTTGTAAAAAACATGTTTCGGTTGTAATATTTTGAGGAAAAACAACGATATTAACTTCGGGACAATTTTATTCTATACACGATGACATACTTGATTATTGGTATAAATTTAATTTTTTTAAAGTAAAAAAACTACAATATAATACTAAAAATCATTAAATAACGTTTTTCGGCTCGAATATTTTGAAAACAAACACTAGCTTAGAAGCCGGACCAATTTTATTCTATATACATAGTGATGTAGTCAATAACTGATAAGGTTTGTAGAATTATTCAACTGACAGATTTTTTTAAATCAACAAATTTTCAAACTAAAACCAATAAAAAAAATAAAAAAATGTTTTTTTTTTTCGACTCGAATATCTCAAAACAAACAAAAATTTTGACTCCGGAATAATTTTATTTTACACACAATGGTGTTACTATATAAATTGGTGGGATTTGTAAAAAAATTAAATCGATAGTTTTTTTTTTAAGCATAAACATCTGCCAAAAATACAACTTAAATATAGTTGGAAAATATAATAAGCCCCAACTCTGGTTTTCACTTGATATCGCATATTGAACATTTGATAAGGTCTTTTAAGATTTTGAATTAGGACTTTCCTTATATAACAAAATAACATTAGGTGTCCAGTTGCCACGGGCACTTTGAAAAAAAAAAATTTAAATGCTTCTATTATGGTTAACCAATTATATAATAATTATATATAAAAAAACTCTGTATCGTAGTAATCTTCTTTTAGTTTCTTAACATTAAAAAGAAAAGTAGGTTTAAGTACATATCAATTGACTCATTTGAGGCTAACGTCGCCTAAAGCGCAATATAATTATTTCAATATGCTCTTATCTCACTTCAGTTTTTCTTGGATCAATAGATTAATTCCCATAAATTTAAATTACAAATGCAACTGCTAATAGGACTTCGTCATTATTAGTTCTCTTGGTAAAATCTTACATTAATATACATAACTTATCACATTGAAAAATCCCCTCTAAAAGGCGTTGATCTGAAATTCAATTTCAAATAAAATTCCATCAAAGCTTCCCAACTTCACAAAACCTATTGTTGCGCATATTTCACTTAACTAGCCCATAAAATTCACTTGTTTACGCCAATGTTTTTGCACTGGCAAAAACTAGGTAGATACTTAAAAAAAAAAAAAAGAAACACAAATCAATTAAAACTTCACTAAAACCTCCCATTCGCCCTCTCTTAATTTTGCATTAATTAACTTCCAAAACCTTAACAAAAAAAAAAAGAAAAGAAAAACTTCTCAAAGTGAACATCCATATAGCCTAAGTAGCTGCAAAAAACACACTTTATACCACAGTAGCAAAAGCAGAAGAAGTAAAAGAAAAAAAAAACAACGCCCCAGGAAACAACTCCACTGGGGCAATGTCCGTTGCTTAAAAGGAAAACAAAACAACAACAAAAAAATGTATGGCAACAAAAAAACCACCTCAATTCATTGTCTCCTCATTTTTAATTCATCGCAAAACAAAACAAATTCTTTTTGGCACGGTCTATGGTGGAAGTGAGAGAGGGGCATCAGTACTGTCACAAAAAAAAAATACCAACACCCTATATCAACCGCCCAAACCCCCCATTATACGAACTGCAGGACCAAAAAACCTTATATACAATGTTGTGTTTCATTGTTTCAAAAAAAAAAAAAATAAGAGGAATCCAGAAAAGAGCAAAATTATGGCACAGTGAGTGAATTTTAAAACACTACCATTTCCAACCCCATCATCATTATCATTATGTTCTTCTCCACTCGGCCTATGCTCATTTTATGGATGCTATGGGGTGTGTAACGGGCACGGGCTTGGGCATGGGCCACGGGATGATGTTTTTGCTACTCTATAACTCTGCCTCTGCCTGCATTCGGCTTGTTAGGGTTGAAAACATGGTTTTCCAAATGAGCCGCCCTTATTTCCATGATGTCTATGGGAAAATAAATGAATGAGCTTTTAACTAAGTTAATGAGATCGGAACGAAAAACCGAAGAACGGATTGCAAAATAATATAGTTGTGTAGTTTTTCTCGTTTTTTTTTTTTGTTTTTTTTTTGTCATTCTCAGCAAGACTCTGCTTCTGCATGATGATGGTACCGGTAACCCATCCCGGCCAGACATTGCCACACTGTAAATCCTAAGCCCTGATCTCATCGTTTCACTTAAACATGAAATAGGGGGAGGATGATGGGGTGAAAGTTGTAGAAAGAGGAGATGACTGCTTTAACATTCAGCATAAATCACCTTCAGCTTTAGCCTTGGCTATGCGGCGGCGTTAGAGGTTTTTATAACTCTGTATCCTTTTTCTGCTCTGGAAGTTCTGATTTTGCATCCTGTTAGCTTCATCCTGAATATGTCTTGTCTATATGTATATGTCTGCTGTGCTCTGGTTTTGTATACACATACATATATTTGAATGTGAATAACCCTCTTGGCTTAGTGTTGTCGCCCTGCAAAAGAACTGACATTTATTAAGATGTGCAATCGCATTTTATTGTAATTTTACGGGGTATAGGAGAACCCAGACTTTAAATCCTAGAAAACCAGGTCTTTCTATATAATAGAGTAAGCTCAATACTAAAGGAAAAGGAACTTGAATGAGAGGGAGTGTATAGAACAGCCGTTTCGTTAGTTGAAGAAGAACAACAAAAAAAAATAATGTACAATTCGTAGGTGGTTTATAGAGGATGGGAATTTAAATTGTCACCGGTTAGCATGTTATATCCGAGGGTAATGATAATGGCGGAACTAATAGGCACAAAGGGTGCGGCAAAATGGTACTACTTAATAGCATTGCATTGCTATGGTTGGATTAAGAAATTAAATTTTCATTTATTAAAGTGAATTTTCGTGTTAAAGGATTTTCTCTTGTAGAAATCTTGCCTAAAGGCTCTTAAATGAGAAACGTAGATGAATGTGTGTTTGATATCGTTTTATTAGACTCATAAAGGATTCTTTATAGGTAGTTGTTCATTTTGACAAAAAAGGTACACGAGGGTGATCATTTTAAGGACTAATTTGCATTTTCTTTTTTGTTATATTCATTATAATGGGAAATAAACTTGAGCTATTCGATAAATCAGGATTTAAAACAAGGAGCTATATAGTATAGTAAGGTACTTTAAATTAGCTGTCTAGTCGTTATCCTTAAACTCAATTAAACTAATTTAATTTGATAATGTATAGAAAGAAATTGAAACAAAGAATTCAACCTCTGTCACTGTAAAACCCGGAAGAGATTTGTCCTTGAGTGCTCATTTTAGTTTAATTTTTCGAAAAATAAAAATAAATTCTATTTAAATTTAATCATAATATACATATTTATTATTTTAATTAAAATACATTCATATTTAGCCTAAGGAAGTTTTATAAATAAATAAGTTATTTTCCGTAGTGAATAGTATTAATATAGCCGAGATAATAATTATAGTCATCCGCAGGCTGAATTTCTTCAGTCTGCGTTTCGGCTAGCTATTTGCCCGCAGCAGCTGCTGCTGCCGCAACACCCATTACTCCTTGGGGTCCAGGTGGTCCAATTGGTCCAATAGGACCGGGTGGTCCAATAGGTCCGGGAACACCTCTTGATCCAGACGGTCCCGATGGTCCTCGAGGTCCAGGAAAACCAGCTCTTCCATCTGCTCCGGGCTCACCGGGTGGTCCCATTGCACCTGGTGGTCCGGGTCTACCTTCTTCGCCACGTTCTCCCCGCTGACCTGCAGGTCCTCTTGGCCCAGATTGACCCGCAGGACCAGGTGGTCCGGGAGGTCCAATAGCCATTTGTTGTTGACCAGATATTATAAATGGCTGGGATCCGGCACCGATAGCAGCACCAATTCCAAAAGCTCGCGGCTTAGTAGCTGAGACAACAGAGAAACCTTAAGGAAAAAAAATTATTAGCATACTATAAGTGAACGGAAAAAAAAACTAATAGGATATTTTTATATCATTTCACTTTGTAGTTCAAATTCCTAGACAAAAATTACAAAACTAAAAAAAAGAACAAACTATAAAGTGAATGTCTGATATGAAAGCTTACAAAGGACAATTGGCAAAAGAAGCTGCATTGTTAAATTAATAATGTTAAGAATTTGATTGATGACAGGCATTTTATATACTCACATCATCAAAAATAAAAGTCTTGAGTCCATAATATTCCAAGAAAGATTGCAATCTCTATAATAAACCTACCATATAGGTTGTGAATTATATTTTACAATCATAAAAGAAACCGTTATTTTGTGGCTGCAAGCTGATTTAAAAAAAAAACAAAAATTGATGAAAACCACAAATAGTCTTTGAAGCCACACAAAAAAATAAAGTTTCGCTTTAATAGCTTTTGGTCTATGGAATCATTAAATTAAGTCAGGTTACCACCTTTACCTTAATTAATCTATTCCAGATTACTTGATTTTTTGGAATCAACACAGGGTTGTCATATTTTTTTTTTTTATTTTTCTTATTCATACCAATTAATCATTTTTTTTTTTAATTTATAAATTTCTATGAACATTAAAAAAATAGGTATTAATAAAAAGAATGACATACATAGAGCACTTTACAATCGTCACAACTGATGAACAAATCATAATTAATAATTTTTGGCCTATAGTACATTCGGGGCACTATACTAGCAAGGTTTGTTTTTTTTTTTATTTCAAAGATAGCGTAAGAGGCTATCTTTAATATGAGTAAATGATTTTTTTTTTTAATAATATTTCAACATCCTTGTCAATAAAAAATCTTAGATTAATTCAAAAATCTTAGATTAATTCAAAAATTAACTAAAACATTGATAAAATTTCTTACTAATAATAATAGTAAAATAATTTGCTAATTCACGTTCAGTACAAAATTTTTACGAAAAATCTACTACAATCAACAAAAACTCTGTTGTCACCGAAAAATAATTATTATTTTGTACACTGAATTTTTGTTGTCTCTTGAGCTGGAAATTAAATTTGTTTTTGAGGCATGATCCTAGATATAACACAGAATCTGAAGTAAAAAAAAAAAAAACATTTTAAAGATTTTAATTTTTAGAATCTTATTACAACCGGGGCGTAAGGGGAAAAGAAAATTCTAGCAATTATATTTTGTGGTTTGAAATAATTTCAGAAGTCTTTATTTTAAGCGTTACTTAAAATAAAAAAGCTGGCACTTGTTTTACTCACAAATGATTTTTAAACCTAAAATCTGTATAACAACACTGGTTCAATATACAGCGATGATTACCTACCTATCTGCCACTGCCACTGCCACATTACAACAAAGACCAAATCTCATTAAATATCTACATCAAATACCTGATTACAAAAATAGATGGAACAATAAAAAAAAACCCAACGATTTCCAGTTGCGGTATCAAAGGCGCAAAGGCAAACAAAAAGTTTAACACAATAAAATTACGGTGCCGACATGACGACGGATGATCGTCGTCATCACTTCAAATCACGCATCCACAAAAAGATTCAAGCATTCGTAAAAAAAAAAAAGAAAAAAAAAATAGCTACAAAGATATCTGCTACATCATTGTACCTTATAGCTGCGGTCGGTCATTCAATGATATTGATGGGTGTAGTACTCATTAATTTGAGATCATCCGCGTTTGAGCAATTTAACTGAATCTCTCTGAAGTTAGAGGTTTAAATTGTTACAAACAAAAAGTGAGAAATGTATCGAACTCTGCGGTGTATATACGGTAAACATATACGAGCATCAACAATTTACCCAGTGGAATGGAATGAGTTTACATGAACTTCGATATAAGTTCTCATCTTATAATATGGATTCCCGATCTTCGGTTGGGTCACATAATTAAGTTCTACATGATTTCGAAGAAAAAATGACGAAACAGATTTAAAGAAAAAAATGTATTTATGGTAACTTATTTGTAATAAATAATGCTTTTTTTTTTTTAAATTTGAATTGAATGTGTGTTTGACAAGAATGACCCCTATCGCCTGCAAAAACATGGAATTTTACGTGGTTGTGTATCGTCTAACATTTATTAATTTCTAGGACTCATAAAATTTAAAAAAAAAAAAATTGTAACACTAAGAGCAGGTTTTCGGATAGGTTTGCTACATAGAACAATTCCATGCCTGTGGTATTGATAATTTGACATGTTTTAATTTATGAACAATTGTGCTTCGTTTTCTCGAAAATCTTACCTAATGAGCGATTTTTGTTACAAAAGTTTTATGGACAAGTCAATCCGGAAATCACAATTTAAAAGGATATATGTAGTTATAATCTCGAATTTCATAATCCAAAATCCCAGAATCCTGAATCTTATAATTCTGAATCCAAACATCCGGAATCTAAAAAGACATGATCATAATCCCGAACCCAAATATTTCAAATCCCAACATCTCAAATCCAAATATCTCAAATCCCAATATCTCAAATCCCGACATCTCATATCGCAACATCTCAAATTCCAATATATCAAATCCCAACATCCCGAATGCCAAAATACCAAATTCTAAAATCCCTAATTCCATAATTCCGAATTGCAAGACATTGGGAATTATTCCGGACTTTTTCTTCAATAATATTTTGTTCAATTTAATACAATATTCTTCCTACTACAAAATCCATAATACCCATTGGAATTGTTTGTTCTAGCGTAGTTTTCAACTTTAAAGGAAAACATAAATTCGAAGTTTTATCTCTTTTTGAAAAATGAACCACCCCATAAAAAGATTAGAATTAATTAAAAGGTATTTACATATATACAAATAATTTGATTTTAATATTAAAAACATCTCCCTTTCAATCCCCTTGGCAACAAATCCGAAGTTTTTCTATATTCCGAATGGCTAAGGTACTATTTTTGTATTAAAAATCGTGCGGGCTGTTCTGGGACTCGGGATTTTTGCATTTGGGATTAAGGGATTTGGGACATTCATGCTTTCAATATGTACTTGACATTTCATGTGTTTTTTTGCAAAATTTCAAATTGAGTTACAATGTCACTCAGATCGTAAAAATGTGCAGGACCGTAAATTTAAAAAAGAAGTATATGTAGGTTTTTTCAAATTCCCAAATTTTTGTTAATTAGAATTTTGAAATCTTTTCAACCTACAGATCCACAGAATCATCGCTTGACATACCTCTAAACGTCTTTTACTGCAAGACACACTGTATCACAAGTGATCTTCAATAATGTAAACAAACACCAATCAACCGTAAACCGAAAAAAATCCGTGTGCAAGCTTTCAATGCTTCAATTAGACGAATAGCCCCCAGACTCCTCCATCATATCCCATAAGATCTATAGCTCCCATTGTATATATTTATAATCCCTCATTCAGATCCCAGTGAAGTGCATGATAAAGTTGCCTCTTATTCCATGAAACTCATGATGATTATTACAACTTATGATGATGATGATGGTTTTGATGTGATGAAGTATTCATCAAATATATAAAAGAAGCGTTCTTCTTCTTCTCATCATCCTCGACCATCTTTCACATCCACCTTCTTGTTCTTAGTCTGTCTCTGAAGATTGCCGCTCCAACCGTTAGTGTGTGAGCTGTGAGTTTCTATCATCTGATTTTTGTTTTCGTAGTCGATGAAGATTCTTTTCTTATTTTATCTTATTCCCGATGTTAACCTTGATCCTGATCTTGTTCTCCTTCATGATTGCAATGGACATTCAACACGATGGATCGAAATGTCTATGGAGGTAAGGTATACTTCTTATTTTAATTGATGTGCACCACATTAGCATTGCCCTTTATTATTATTGTTTGCCTCGATGATTAATGACCACCGAGTATTAAATCACTCAGAATAAAAAAAAAAAAAGAGTTCTTCTCGATCTTTGTTGTTAACTGCCAAGCGAGATCATCAACGCTCTTTTCAAATTGAGTTCTTCTAATGAGCAACAATTTTTGTTGATCAAGAGTTTTTGTGGAGCTCTTTATGAATCAGACCTGTGCCTGTGTATACCTACAGGAAGTTAAGTTTTTCTAAGTCGATTCTAATGAGGGATCATGTTTTTTTTTTATAAGTATAGGTATGTGTTGTGTATACGTATTTGTGTTTGTGTATAATATAAATAAATTCTTCTAAACGATCTTGCGTGATGAGATATTAATGACAGTTTTTTTTCTCTTAAACTTATTCTCGTTGTCATTGTGGGTAGGTTAAGAAGACGACTCATCATGCAGACAACTCATGAGAAGCTTATATTATATTATAACCGGAAATGTTTTAAATGGGGATTATGATGGGGAGCGACTTAAGGTACCTGTTTGGTTTATGTTGTCATTGTTTGCGCGCAAGGTACATATATCTTTAAGTACTTTAAACGAGTTGAGAAGTAATTTTCAGGATTTTTTTTTTTAACTTAAAGAATTATTTTTTTTATGTAAGTACTTAATCAATTGAGTTTAGAAAAGTGGTTCTATTAGCGTGTTAGAATTGCAAAAGGAAATGAATCTCAGACATAAATATAGATTGCCTTGCGTTCATTACAGATTCGTGATTTAGGTTTAAAATTACAAATAATTACCTATGTGTAGTTTTTTTTAGAATTTAGCCTTAATAATTGTGAATTTGGTTCTGATACTTTTAGTCTAAAAACAAACCGTCTGAAAAAAGTTTAAGGAAATGAGTTTATAGCTTTTTTTCATTCTAAAGTGAAATGTGATTTTAAATATTGTTCAAGACGTAAAAGTAAATGTCTGAGGTTTAAGTCTTCGACGGATTTCAAATCAACAAAGTAATCTATCTTGCGGTAATATACATTTTCACTTCAAGGAAATGTGTTTTGAGTCAAAAATGCAATTCCAAGATGTTAGTTATACGCAAACTAAAAAAGTCAACTGTTCGAAAACAGAAAACGATATTTTTATGCAAACACGTAATTTTTGCGACGCAACTTTCAAAGAAAAAATCGGGCCGACGAAAATATATTCATGTCAATTATGGAATCCACAATACTGGATCCGCAGTGATATGCAGTGCAGTGTTCTCTTTTCTTTTCCTGACAAATGAGTAGGTACAGAAAAAAGAGAGCCCTGTACCTGGAATTACTGCCAGTATTGCGGATTCAATAATCGTTATAACTGAAAAGTTAGAGAGCGTGTTCGTAAACGTCAAATGCATTTGCTAGAAAATTTATTGACATTGATTATAACAGATTTTGTGCAAGCAGGACAATTTGTCCTGGAATATTGAAAAATTGCAAAAAATGAAAATCATTTAATCATCACATTGACGTTGGTTTGACGTTTTATAAAACGGTATCAATTTTCATTGAGAACATTTCGCATTTTTTTTTCTTAAATTCTTTAAATTTAATCATTTCGCATTTAATTGTTTCGGCAAATTGGTGTCTGGATTTTGCAAAATAATTATTTCGCATACACAATTTTTATTTAAATTTTCTTATTAATTCGCACTTCAATATTTCGCATAACATTATATTACTTCGCAAGATATTATTTCGCTTTTTATTATTTCGCAATTTATTATTTTACAAAGTAGGTATATTATGTAGCTTTTACATTTGTTTTGATTTTCGATATTTTAAGAAAAGTGCTGTTGGATTTCGCAAGCACAACCCGTTTATGTAATATAACATTTTTAAACAGTCATTTTCATGTGATTTATAAACAGGTTACCTAGGGTTTAACAAGAATGCGAAAGTTAGTAAAACTGTGCTTATTTTTGAAAAAAAACTTCAACATGTGCATAATTTTTAAAAACTTTAAAACTTCAATTTTTGAAAACCGTAATTAACACAAACATTTTAAAGGCAAACACAGACTGAAAATTCGCAAATCATTAGGGATGCATTTTAAACCATTTTTCAAATAAAATTTATTGTTTTGAAACTTTGCCAACTATGAATATATTTGTGTTGTTTTGTCTTCAATATTATGTAGGTATTATAAATAAATGTAAGCAAAGGTATTTAAATACTTAAAGAATAATATTACAAATTTTTAAACTTTTTCAAACCTCATCAAATGTTAAAACATTTTTATTTTTATTTTAAAACTCTGTCAAGCCTTAAGAGAAATTTTCTAAAGTTTTATCATTTGGAACATCCAATTATATTCAGCATTTCACTTAGGTACCTACCTTATGAGTTTTTTTCTTCAGCAAACACGTGTCGCTGCAAATCACCACCTTTTCACTGTAATAGCCTTTAACTATATATAGGCTCCTTTTGAACAAAAGAAAAACAAAATAAATAAATTGATAAAAACCAGTTTAAGGAAAACAATTTCACTTTTAAATTCCATTAACCCAAAACAAATTGTCGATGGCAAATGCTTGTGATTCTCTGTCATCGGTTTTTTTTTTTTTTTATTTTTCGTGTCGAACTTTACAAAACGCGAAAAAGAAAACCCCATTTTCAAGTTCCTTTCCAATCTTAACGACGACGACGATGAAGAACGCAAGTACAACAGAGTTTACCATCGGCAGCGTATATCTACATATATACTAACCAACGTACGACAAAAGGATAACTTGAAGAAAAACGAAACGCTTTGCTTCAATTGCAATTTTCAGGATAAATTGTTTTCAATAAAACTTTGGCAACTCGAGCCCATCTCTTATTCTTTCTTTCCTTATTCTTTTGCTTGTTGTTTTTGTTGTTGTTGGTAAATTTGGTATATATTGAATGAATGAAAACAATTTCCACTTGAACTCTTATCGGGTTTATCCTTCAATAGGTTCCACATAGAAGAGAAGTAGAATCCTATTCTGTACTGCACGAAGAATAGTTTCCATTATCCTTGATGCGTATAGTACATATACCTATGCGAAACGATACACGATACAAAAATATACAACAGCATTTATTTATAAAAAAGTGTACACATGCTTGAGAAAGGAGGAGAGTGTCTACAGTGCTGCGCTGAAATATACTTCTAACTCCATACCAAGTTATAGAATGCGAATCCTTGCTAACGGCTGCTGTCGCCTTTTTACGTTTTTGCATAAATAACATTGAAAGACAAATTCGTACTAACGTAAGTACACACAACAAGAAAAACATTGTCTTATAATATGTCCTTATAAATCCTTGAGCGCGTTTTTCTTTTCTTTCTGCAATATATAGGTGGTAAACAGAGCTATGTATATACATAGCATAAAAAAGGATGGAGGATATAATGGAAAATGGAAGGACGGAGCGAGCGGCAACTTGGTGAAGACAAAAATCGACGAGGACAAAAAGACGAAAACTATACGACTATACGACATGAAGAAAAAGAACGCGCATTTTTATTTCACGTGACAATTTTCACCGGCAGACAGGTGTACAAACACCCTGGGAAAGTCCTTTTCTCTTTATAATGTTTATATGGATTTTTTTTTGTATCCATGAATATTTTCTTGTTTTTTTCTCTCCCCCGCCAAAAAATAACTGAAGGAGCACTTTCTTGAGCGCGGGTGGTTGTGTTTTGTTGAAAATTACGTCCTTTCTGTTTAGTCACCAAACAACACTGAGAAATTCGAAGGACTTTGCTGCAGGCAAATTTCCAAAAGCAAGGACTATTTGTTCTTATTTTTTTTTTTTTAATAAAATAACATTTCCAAAAGAAATACATAAAGTATTATGGAGTTTTTCGTCGTCTTCGTCGGTTTAAGTTGTTGGTGTTTTATTTTTTACTTATATTATTAAATATTTTTCTCGATTTTAAGACTGCAATATAGCTCATAGCAATTTTGGGTAAATTTATTTCATTTTGTTGTTCAGAAATTTATTGAAAAGGATTTAGATTTTTTTTTCAAACTTGAAAGATTATTACTCAATGATTTTGAATGAAAGAATAATTGTATCAGATTGGCTCGCAAGTGAATTAAAGATATAAAAATAGGAGCAGAATTTATTCAATAAAATGAAAGATTTTATGATTATATTAATTTTAAGGTTCCTAACTTGCTATACATATAAATTTAAATCGTGATGTGTTGAACTTAGTTTATTTTATAAAGATTTGAAGAGATTAAAAGAAATCGCATCATTTGCAACTCTTGCGGCCGAAAATAAATTTTGTGAATCTTCAAAAAAAAAAAAAGTTTAAATTATTTTGTGTAAATACCTATTAAAAAAAATCGCAAATTTGCAAATTTTACTGATGCAGTTTTTTTTTTTATTTTTTAAAAATAAGTATTTTCTTAGAAGCGAGAAGAAAAAGAAACGAAGAGTTAGCACCACTATTTTCGATTTTTAAAAATAGTGAATTGAACACACTCAAAAATCTTAAAATTTGCTAACCTCACGTTTCCCAAATTTTATTTTGGCGGTAAAGGTTAGAAATATGCGATTTTGTTTTATATTTTCGATGCATCACAAACAGTACCCAAAAGTTTTGTTTTTTAAAAAATCTTAGTTTTAAGAAATGTCATCCGTTAAATTTTAAAAATATATATGTAAAAACGCACATAATTTAAATTTATATCGAGCACGTTATAGCAGATTTTTTTTTTTTTTTTATTGAAAATTTCCATGCTTACCTCACACAGATAAAAAGCGTGGGTCTCTGTCTGTCTGCACCTAGACCTCCAACCTAAACTGCTGAAGCGATTTTCTGAGCACTTGCTTAGGGATTTAAAATAATTCTCTAGCTAGTGGGGTGGGAATGACATTTAACTTTTAGGTTAAAATATCTCAGACAAACTTTTCGGGATGAATTTGCTCTCGGGAGTTGAATTTACTCTCAAATAGACACGCACCTTTTAATATCAATATTTTGATATTAAAAGAATATTTTTTTAATAATTAAGTATTTAAAATAACATACTACTTTTTTTTTTGTGTTACTTTCCGAGAAACTGGAGTAGCCCCCATGGCTTAATGGTTATTGCGTTGGACTGTTACACCGAAGGTCTTGGGTTCGATTCCAAGCGTATGCCACCTAAAAACAGAAATGTTTTTCACGGGTAACTGCCTCTTGCGAAGAATCGACAAATCCTCCAAGAGTATCTATTGTCATAAAAAAGTGCTTCTCACCGTAGCCGTTCGGATTCGGCAGAAAATTGTAGGTCCCCTCTATTCCTGCCAATAACACGCACGCAGGAATCGTTGAGAGTTGTAAATCACTAGGCCCTGGTTCTACACGAGCTGTTGCGCCGACCAATTTATTTATTTTTCCGAGAAACTCTTACGTGAAATTTACATCTCACAATAATTTATTAAAACGAATTTTTCCAAATAATTTTATAAAAAAAATAATAATCAAAAACAAAATTTTGCAGGTTGATCAATAATTTTATAAAAATTTACTAAAAAAAAATATAAACGTAAATTTAATACAAAAATTAAAATCATTATGTTCCTATTCCCATTTCCCATACCTATTAATAATTTTTATTTAAAAACAAAAATGCGCGACCCAATTTCGCGCTTAGTTAAGCACATAATTTTATTTCTGTCATCGAGTCATTCAATATATCTACATAAATTGCTTTGTTTAAAATATTTTATTTTATCTCTTTTATCTACTCACCACCAAAACTGTCAGTTTCATGCATCATGACAATTATTTACTCTATCCTTTCAAACTAAAAATCTGCACCACCATATACATATAACCAATCTCTCACGATGATGTAGCGGTCATAAGAGGATATTCATCAAAAAAAAAAAAAATGTTTCAAAAAACATCACACTGATACTCTAGAGTGTCCTGTCAAATGCCCAATTGTTTGGGACAGGAAAATTCAAAAACATCCGTCCGGTCTATTTGTTTAGGTTTTTGTGTCAACCCCCAAACTTCCGGTGACAGCAGCACTCTTATAGGAAGTGAACTAAATTTGAAAGGTTTTTTTTTTTTTCTCGCCAATTTCAATGAGGAATTACTCCATTATAGCTCAGTATTTATATAAAAGTTCAGTTCAGAAGTATATCGCGCGAGTAGAGGGGTTTACTCCACGCGTGAAATTTATCTAGTTGTTGTATGGATTTTGTTTATTTCGAAAGGCACCTTTATATAGATTTTTTGTTATATTATTTTCAGTGACTGTTTTATCATAAATTTTCACCCGTTTGGATGTGTTCTATATATGGGAGACTCATTTTTCGTTACTTTTATAAGTGTGTGTAATATATAGTTTTTATATTCACCTGGAGTATGATGTGTACCTACCTACAATGTTTTTTTTATCTGAATTCAATTTCTATATGTAAAGGCAGAAAGCAATTTTAGCTCCCCCAATGCCCCAATGAATAAGTGGTTACATTGTAAAATAGCTGCAGTCATAAAATCACTTGAAACGTTTACTGCATCGGCGGCGGCGCGGTGAGGCGGGAGTAAAGGTGATGGAGTTTCGAACATCCAAAATGATGTTTTGAACTCGTAATGTAATCCAAATAGACGATATGCGTGTTTATGTAGAGATGGGGAGAAAAGGCATAAACTTATATACAAAACACATTTGTAAGGCAGAAGAAGTTTATGCACATAAATTACAAATCAATCGATTTCTTTATGGTTCTTCTAATGGTTATAGGTATGTATTTGAATAAAAACAAAAAACCACATGATCAGCAGGTGCACCTTAAAATACAAGTGGTCAAGAATTTTATTCATATTATATTGCACCAAAATCAGAGTTTTAAACAGGATTCTGCATTTTATTCAAACCACTTTATATCTATACCAGTTTTGGAGTATATAGTTTATGGAAATGTAAAAATCTGTTTTATCGTAATTAAAAGATTAATTTTAAAAATACTCCTGATTTTTTTTTTGAATGAATATGTCTACGTGTCTAGTGTTTGGATGGGTGCATAGGCTATTGTCGTTGTTTAGGATTTTTTCAAAGAGAATGCATAAAAACTTATTTAATTCCTGGTTAATTCTTCTCAAATAAACTTGAAGAACAACATTTTGAAATCCATTTCTTATCTGAAAATATGTAAGAAAAATCAAGCTTAAAAGATTTGGAGAATATCGAGGATCTCAGAAAAAATAAAGAAATAATTAATTTTCATTGTATAGCTATTAAGAATCTTCTATAGATTGAAGCTTTGTTTCGATAATTCTTCGATAAAGTAAAAAAAAATCGAGATGATAGGTTTTCATATCAGTTTATTTTTTGATTGGCATTAAGAAGTCAAGTATGTGAAGTATTGTTAAGAATCGCTACACTCCTGTCCGCGCCTACTTAAATTTAATACCTAACCTACTACTAACTGCCACTGGCCGAACTGCCATCAGCTTCCTACATTATCATCCGATACACATAAACCAACCACCAGCACCCTACATCAATATCCATCTAACATATACTATTCCATCCACCCACCATCAATACTATTTGACAAAGTCGATGTTATCACTCAAAGTAATTATATTTATTTCGTCGGTTTATAGTTCACGCTATGTTGTGGCATAAAATATAACAAGAGGTAGTAAGAAAT
Source organism: Epistrophe eligans (assembly GCA_951394125.1). NCBI lineage: Eukaryota > Metazoa > Arthropoda > Insecta > Diptera > Syrphidae > Epistrophe > Epistrophe eligans. The sequence goes on along the minus strand of OX596031.1, from coordinate 10,928,858 downwards.
TTCAATAATTTGAGGTAAAAAACAATGCATATAGTTAGGCCCCTTATGTACCAACAAAACTTAAAACTACTATAATGTAATATTATTATGTAACATAGAATTAAGAACCAATTGTAAATATATCTGCTCAATAAAAAAGTTAAACAGTTAAACAATAATTTGAAGCTTATCGCGACTCATGATTTTCTTATTTTCTTAGTTTTAAGTAAGGCACAGTACACAAATATAATGTAATATATTGCGCAGATTGTCAAAATAAAAAGTGTCAGAATTAAAACTGGCGCAGAATGATGCGCAGAACTGAACAAAACCAAAAATGAAAACGCTAATGTTACCTTTGATATGTATACTGTGGGCTTACTTGTATTTGTCTTGGATTAATCCGGCCCAGCTGAAAATAGATTCCTACCGTTTTCCCCGATCATTTTTGTCTAAGTGAATCTCGTGGGCTAATTTTACTAATCTAGATTCAACTAAAATGTTATATTTCTCGACTATATTTTCAATGAATTTGTTAGATAGATTGTAAAAAGCCCTTATTTTGTTGAAATAAAAAATTGTAAATAAATTTGCTACACCACTAGAGTTTTTTCCTTCTATGTTTTTTTTTCGGGATTACCCTGGACACTGACGAGCATCAAAAGAAAGCATTACTGTCTCAATTGACTATATTATGTATTGAGTTTTTAACGTATATAAAAATTCAAAGTCTAAGTTCAGCTATTTTGCATTTTCTTATACAAAATGTACAAATGTTTTATGAAAATTTTCCAACTAATTACAGACACATTTAAAAATCTTAAAGCGTAAGTATTCGATACTTGAGAATGAAAATGAATTTTAAGTAGCATTTAAGGCTAACCTGGAAAAAATTCTCCCACTATCTACCTACTTTACATTTATAAAAGCCTACCTATCGTTTGGGATGTCTCAAGTGCTTTTTTATATTCATAAAAATATAATGTATAAATAAAAACACTTTGATAAGCCTTATTAATTGTTTGAAATCACTTCAGTTCAAAAAAACAATAAGGTAACATACCTACCTACCTTCACATTGGTTTTTTAATATCAATGGTATAAGGAAAAAGTAGAAGTTGCAGGCTACAGACTAAATAAAATTGTAAAATTAAAATTAAGCTATACCCTTGAATTCGACACTTAATAGTAGGTTTTAAGACAAAAATTTGAGGAAATATTTTTCAAATAAAAAATAAAATCCTTCAAAAATGGTTTTCAAGAAAATTAAAAAAAAAAAATTGGTGACAGCTCCTATTGAACCAGGATTCCAGAACCAGGTGACTTACTGTCTTACTTTACTCTTACTTAGTCTTACTGTCTCTCTCTCTTACTCACTCTCCACTTACTCTCACCCATCCCTGTGTGCAATGCAGGAACTGGTGGGACCTACAATTTTTTTCCGATTTATAAAACCTTAGGTGAGAGGCACTTATTCATGACAAGAGATACACTTGGAAAATTTTCCACTTCCTCGCCTGTGTAAAACATTTCCCGTTTCAGGTGGAATAGGCAAGTTTCTTTTAAAATTTTGGGCTAAAGAAGATACATAATTCCACAAGCTTAGTGATGTGGTAATCACATTCTGATCATGGTTATCATGGTTAACATAAATTTAATCGAACTCAAAATATCCCTTTAGTCATTAATAAAACATACATAAACATAATTAACCACTGAAGTGGCAATTTTCAAAAACAAATTACTATATCTCAACTTTATAAAAAGCACACAAGGGAAATGTTTTTTTTTTTTTTTAATTTCTAAAACGCATTTCAAGGATTCATGCAACAGCGTATTCCGTTAATTAAGTAGTCACGCAGCAGAAATAGCTGCACTTAGCGGCTATTTTCTCTACAAAGTTCTCCTCTCTCTAACCACTTATCAAACACAATATATACACTGTACAGTATACACCACTTAATTCCCTTGAAGCCTCCTATTATATTTATGATATCCTTCCTTACTTTTTTTTAAATAAAACATTTTCAATTCAAGAGAAGGATAATTATTGCATAGAAATGCAGTTAATGGTTGACCTATCCGTTTGACCTACATTTGTTGCAGCAAATCACTGCAATTTTATCCACCCAAAGACGACGACGACGATAGAACAGCCACATCATAGAGGGCGGTATAGTCAACGTCGTCGTCGTCGTCGTCATCCTCATCGTCATCGTCCGTCAGACGATTTTGTTGTCGTCATTCAATTTTAATAAAACATCGCGTATAACCAAGAGCTTTTGTTTCGCTTGTTCAAAAACAATTTTTTTTAAAGCCTTTTTATCCCTCCGTGTCGGCCTTATTTTTGTATAGTTGCACAGCACTTGGGGAAATCATTTTCTGTAAGTTAATTTTTAATGTTTTCGCTAGATTGGTAGGCTTTGCGTTGTTATTTTTTTTTTTTTTTTTTGCTAGCACGAGGGGTCAAAAATGGAGGCATATTGTGGCAAAACTTTGCGGTTAAAAGAGGCGCGTTTTGTAAAAAAAAAAAAAATAATAAAATAAAAATAAAACACTTACAAAATAATACACAGATGTCGCTGTGCGCTGACCATTGGCCTATTCCTAGAAAAGTCACGTACAATTACATTGGAAAGGTGGAGAATATTATATACGTACCCATATCTATATAGTTGAGCATAGGGTTGGGATATGAAACAGCCGCTCACTGCTCCTGCTGTGGTGAGACCCAATTCTTTCGCCAAAGGAGTTTGCGAGGTCATTTAATTTTATATTATTCATTCAATGATGGTAGGCTTATGCTATGCTATATTGCTGTTGTGAGCTATAATATGCATTGTAAAGTTATGCAATGAACTGAAACTGAACTGAACTGAAAAAAGTGGCAGAAATTTATGTAAATTGGTTACAGAATATAAATAAATCGTGTGAAAGTCTTATACCCGTGGAATGTTGCATTTGCAAAGAAGTGGTGCATTCTATTGTAAGTATATACCTAACCTAATACTGCAATGAAGTATTGATTTTTTTTTGTTGAATAAACTATGAAGTATTCAAGAAGCTTCTTGACCAAATAAATTATTTATGGCCTGTCAAGAGGGGGTTTATTATGTTTGGTTAAATTACTAAGACCATTTTTTCTTCGACTTGGGTCAATATTCAGCATTTAACTGTCATCGTAATTGAAGCTTGCAATTTTGTCAATTATCGGTATTTTTCTAGGAAAACACATTTGTAGAATTTGGACACTTTACTTAAAGCTCCAAATATTACCTGCCAGTCGAAATATACAAATTTGGATTCTACAACTCAAAAACGAAGAATCATATCTTCGTAATCCCACCCTAATCTCTCTTTTTGTGAGATATTCAAATTTATGTCAAATTAGTTTTTCAAAAATTTCAGTATAATTATTATGATTAGATATATTTGAAACCGCTTGTCCGCCCGGCTTCGCATAGAATATTTTAACAATTTAAGCATTTTAAATATTGAAAATAAGATTTAAAGGGACTTCAATCAACACTACATGAATTTTGGGGAAAGATCCAATAGTTTTTAAATACAATGATAAATGAGATCGTATCGTAACGCCATCTGTTGGCAATCACATTTTCGTGAGGGACAAAATTAACCTACTTTCAATTCCGTGATGTTTGTCATTTCTTAGGAACAATATTTTCTCCTTGCCATAGAATATGGAATTTTCATATTTCGCCACCATCAACCCCTGAAGGTATGCAATTTCTTGTTTTCACGATTTTCCTACTTTTCCGGTCGAATTTTCCAATTTTCGGCTCAGTACTGACTTTACCTAATTCATTTCGAATGTAATTAAAAAATCTCCATGCAAATCGTATGATGTTCAGCCGAGTAATGCGCGTACAGACAAAGAACCAATTCTTTTTTTATAATATTTCAGATTATTTTTTTAAGGTCACGCACCTACATATGTACTTCTCCAGCTTAATTATTTGTCCCTTGGAAGAATGAAATTGGTTTATCAAAATTCCGAAACATCTTGAAACTAAACCTCTTCAAAAATATTTCAGCTTACGATGTCCTCATTTTTGGTCATAGCAATTTTTATAATTTCTGCGTAAAATTTAAATTTTTTTTTCGCAATATCTACTCGTCCCGCATTTGAGATCAAAAAAGTCGTTTAAATCATTGCCTGCCTATTAATATCCATCAAGAGAATTTCAAAAATGCTCATGGCCTGTTAGGCAGGCATAATTCCATCAACTAATCCATCATCAATTTCCATAGCGCGCTAAAGATTTAAAATCAATTTACAAACTTCATTAAGGATATTAATCTTTAAGAAATTCAATATTAACTTGAAGTATAGCTTAGCATAATTTTTTTTTTGTGTCCTCTCTTAAATCCTCAGCATTTGAAGCTGTCAAAATGCTCGTCATCCATTCATTTATTATTCGAAAAATAAAAAAAAAAAAATTCTGGGATGACAAAAACATTCATTTTCGACAAGTGCCCGTTAACAGTTTGTTCTTAATCAAAACCAACAGCTGGTAGGTAGGTAGGTAAGTGGGTATAATGTTTATAATATCCTTTTCTATAAGCAAGGCAAAGCAACCGGAGAAAAGCCTACATTTTAGGTCCAAACTATATAGAACCAAGAAGATATGGACTGATGAACCAAAAAGATGAAATGAGATGAGATGGATATTTTAATTTTCCCATACACAACGAATTCCACAGAACCTCCCCCCTCCACACCCACCACAAGTCCAGTCAGTTGAACTAGAATTATTTTGAATAATTTTCAAATTTATCTGGTTCCCGTGCAGGCGAACAAGTCCTGCGGACAGAGATATTCTTCCTTTTGTTTCTTGATGGAAAACATCATGAACCGTTTCACTTGCCCCAATTTTCATCCTTAGCTTTTTGGAGCGATTTCATTTGCTATTTATTTATTTTGCTCGCCGCGCTGGTTCTTTTGTATATTATGATGCTAAGGCTGAAAAAGCAAAAGTCTTTTTTTTTCTAGAAGAACAACAAAAAAAAATAAACCAAAATAAGATACAGTATCTTATTCTCGCTGAATAATTACAACTAAGAGAGAGAGAGAGAAAGAGAGACGAAGGGTTAAGAAAAGCAGTAAGTTGGGTTTATTTTTTTATATTCTGTTTGCTCACCACTATTCGCGGCTAAAGTGAAAATATAAAAGACCGAACTGTGTTTTTCTGTTTGTGTATCCTTTTTCCCAGGAATATTATTATAGAATACATTTTCATTTTTGGTCATTAGATATTTTAATTGAATGCGGATTACTTTGTTAATTGACAATTTTAACGCAATTAACGCTCTCCGGTTCTTATATAGGGTGTGAGGTAGATACGGTTTTAATATGCTTTTTGGGCTTAAATATAAAACACACTGGAACTGGTGGGGTGATGGTGGCATCGTCACAGAGTCATGGTGGTGATCCTTGTAAACTATGGTTGAATTTTTGCATTTCTAATTAGACGATACCGCAAAAATGTCTTCTCGAATTAGGTCTGTGTGTGCGGAAGGCTGATGATATGAAAATATATTCTAATATATTTTTGCTTCTTTGTAAAGATTGTTTATAATTGTTAATGAAAATGTCAACGCCACAAGAGACTGTTTTAGGTTTGGGATTTTACTATAAATGCTTAGTTAGCATTCTTTTAGAGGAATTCTAGTTAACAATTTATTTCAGAGATGAACAAATATTTTTATTAAAATATGAAAAAAAAGATTTTTGAAACACATCAATTCTTAAGGAAAGGCTCACCTCAACCTTGTTAAATTTTTGTTGACAATTTCTAATTTCGCTATGCTAATTTCGCAATTCCTTGTTTTACTCTTTATTTACACTTTGCATTTCATCATTTCATTGTTTGGCAATTTTTGTTTACAGATAAAATTCCCAATTCACTTTGTTTTTGTTTTGTAAAAATATTGAAGGTTAAATTTATTTTTTTTTTTCATTTTTCCAGTGCCCCTCTTCTTTTGTCTAATTTCAATATTTTGTTGTAGTTTCTTATGATACAGTGAGTAGTTCTTTTGGGCACTCGAACCGCCATTGTTGACACTTCCAATTTTGACAGCCTGCTCAATATATTACCTTAGATTTGAGTACTGTGTACCATATGAAATTTTTTCTTTATGGTTAAACTATTTCGAGCTTTTTATGAAGCAAATGAGACTTCCTATTTCCAGGTTTGTCAGATCACTGGGAAAGAAACATTGTAGTGGAAATCAAACAGGTGAGGTAGAACAAACGTTGTAAGAGAGAGAGATCAGGACAATAAAATTGCACAAAGAAGGTGAGGAAACACTTCTTCCTTTCAAAAAATGTCAAACACTTAGGTATTTGGGCGTTTGAAATCCAGTCTTGCCCAGATCTGTTGTTAATTTTTTTGTCGAATTTGGTCCACCTAAGTTTTGTTATCTTTATCTTGCCAAACATTTGTTTAATAGGCTTAATTGTATTTTTACTCATGATCTTAGGCATAGATAAAAAAAATCTTCCCCCACACTTCCCCTATTTTGCACCTTTTTTTTTTATAGAAAAACGATTTATTTCGACCAGAAATGGTCAGCGATAGCGAAATTTCAGTCTTGCAAGGCCATAATTTTTCCTCAGTACTTATTTGACAGCAAAGAAATGAGTTACATACTTTGTTAGAAATTGCTGAGACTTCATACTTTTTTCTGATCTTGCTTTTTACTGACAGCTATTTTTCTAATAATTTTACAATATTATAGAAATCTTAATTTAGTTCTTTTACTTCGAATTTCTATAATCTTCATTGTATTTGTGTGAATTTAAGTCTAAAGCCCTCCCAGTATTCAAAAATGTCGCCTTTTTTTTACATGAGATAATGATAACGAGAAGAGAATTTTGCTTCTCTGTAATTTTCTGCCCTTCTTTGAAAATAATTCACAGTTTAGCTAAATGTCAGAATGAGAGTATAATTAAATGAAAACCAAATATCGTGTCGTGCGTGTCATTCCGAAAAGGTACTATGGTAATATGAAATATTGTAAATTTGATTTTCTGCATTTTTTAAAATTTTTAAGAGAATTTCTTTGCTCTTTAAAATTTGACATTTTGTGAGTTTTTCTGCATAAAGTTAAGATCCGATCCTATTTTCGAAACAAAATTTGACATCACAATTTGAGAAATAGCCAGATATGTATGTTCAGAGAATCTCAACAATCTTATAGAAATCTTATCAAAATTTCTCAGCAAAATTTTTCACATTTTTTGTCATAATTAATCATCTTTGATGATAAAGATTATTTTTGACTGATCCATTTGTTAAGAAATCTTCTTAATTGTTCTCCTCCTGATATGCAGACTCAAAATAGGGTTCCCCTCCTTGTAGGTATAATAAAATGAAATGGGTTATCTAGGTTTTTGCTATTTTTTATTCAAGAAGCAGAAATTGTACCTATCTCATAACTAAATCTCTTTAATAAAAAGTTGAAAAGGATAACCTTTTTTGTTTTCCATAGATTTTCTATACCTATTAGAAAATACAAAATGGCGCCCAATGAAGAATATTTTTAAGAAAACAAAGACAAATTGTAGGTTAAATAAAAGATCTCGAAAATTGAATTTTCGAATGAATTATGTAAACAATTTCCAGCAATTGGTCACAATTTTTTAAAACAACTTGTCTTAGGGACCTTTTTGAATTTGATTCGATATCCAAATTATAGAAATATTCATTCATTTTTTTTTTTCAAATCCCTTTTTAATTCATTTCTCTTATTTACTACTAAATTAAACTCAAAGCTTAAAACGCACATGATACCATTCTATTGGAAACCTTTTTTGTCAACTTTATTTAGTTAAATCGAAACATCCAAATAAAAGACAATCCAAATTCTTTTTCTCTTAATTCAAATAAAATATCAATATAATGTTGTATATTTGAATTTTTCCTCTTTTTTCTTCATGATAGAACATTTATTTCAATAATATTTAGTATGTAAAAGAATTGGAAAATTCTCTTGATACACAGTCCTCTAGGTATATGAATTTGTACCAAGGAACACACATTCCATATTCGAATCCCACATAATATTAAAGCAGAAGGCAAGAAGTCCTAGCCACAACTTCATCTGAAAGCCATATATCTAATATCATAAGTATGTATATTATAGAAGAAACCTTCTGAAAAGGCAACCCAACACTCAATTCCATGTGTGCTCTTTCTGTAGTTCTGTAGATATATGTTGTTATAGAGTCTTGAAATTCTACAATGTGTTTTCTCTAGAGTTTGGTGGTGTGGTTGGCTATAAATCTCCTCCTTTCCCATTGCAGCCGTTTAAATTCTCTTAGGTACCTTTTTTTTTTTGTTTATCACATGGCTTGGGAATTTCATATAGGAAACCTCCTACTTAGCCCATATTTCCTTAGCCAAAGGAAATTTTGTGTGCCACGGTCGTTTTCGTTTATCGTTATATACACCTCTTCTTTAAAATTCGCACTCTCTCCACGAGAATAGTTTAAACTATTGTGGTTTAGGTGGGTTTATGGTTGGAAGGTAAAGCATAAGTTGTTGAAATAAGTATTTGTTTGAAAAAAAAAAAACAGATTGCCGCAACAGAACATTCAAGCATAAATATAAGTTTTCATTTTGTATAACTCTCCCTATGATAGCAAAATCAATTCAATGTTTACATTTCGAAAAATTCCAACAGAAAGTTTTTTGTTGTTTTATGCATAGGCCTCAAAGCAAAGGGTCAACAATTTTAAATTTTCTGATCAAACTTGAGTTAAATAATTTTTAACTATTTTATTAAAGTTTAGTGGAAACTTTGAAAGGCAATTATTTTAAAAATAACTTTATTTGCTTTACCAACATACATATGTATATTAAATAAGTTACCACAAATATGTACATCAAAAACATATGAATCTATTTGAAAACAGAATTTTTTTTTTAAATGTATTCCTTATAAACGACGAAAGATTTTGACGGATGTCCCGAAAGATTTCAAAAAATACTTTACTGAACAACTTGAAATAAGTTTTATAACATTTTTGAATTAACTGAGAAGGTTTTGCTCATTTTATTTTTTGTTATTTTTCTATAACTGGTAAAAACAAGTTGTTTTGAAATGTTTAAGATTTTTTTTTTTGTTTTTAAATGAGAATTTGAACAACATCTCTTAAAATCGATGGAATGACTTTTAAAATAAAATAATTTAAATAGAAATCAGAAGTCGCAAGATGTCGCTTGTACTAAGGTCTCTTCGGCAAAGATCTGATAGTTTGTTAAAAAAAAAAAAAAGAAATAATAAAATACCTGCAAACCAAAACTCAGAAAAATCCAAAACAAAAACAACATTTTTTACACGCACCCATTTAATAAAGAAACTAAAAAAAACTAAATGAACTAAAAATTATAAACATCAAAGAGTTTTAATTATTGAAAGAAGGTAATGTGGATGTAAACGCGGAGAGTCAGCAGTTTCTTCCCCGGCAAGGATTTTTGAGATACCCATGTCTTTATTTTTTGTAAATCGCTTAAAGCTTTTAACTCTAGATTGAGATTCATAGTTTGTACATTATCAGGAAGACAAACACGGCTTGATTTTTATTAGATTTCTAGTTTTTTCTTTCGACCTTTGAGTCAGTCCTGTTTAATATTCAAAGAAGTATAACACAGATCAAAAATGTTGTCCTTGTCTGGTCTTGTCAACTTTAAAATTTACGAATAAAAGAAAGTACATGCGATACAAGAAAAACAAAAAAAAAAACATTGAGGTGGGTCATGAATTTTGACAGTTCAAGGACATTGAGAATTATTTACATATATATTTTTTTAGATCCAAAGAAATTAACAAAACAAAATTGTAGGTATCTATGTAAATCAAATAATCAGAAATATTAAATATTTTCACCCGCAAAAAAAAAAAAAAAAACATCAAAATTTATTCCTATATAGAAAAAATCTTTACAACATATGACCTAACCTTATTATGCATCATTTCATATATATAAAATCCCCAAAACGCAAATCCTTGAAAATTATCCTAACATATCAATCTTGACTTATGTCATCTTAATCGTAAATTTATTCCAACATCATTCGGAACCATTCAAATGTAATTCAAAATTCAGATGAAAAACGAAAATTCCCTAAACGGCAAACATTTTTATGTGTGGATACAAACAGGAACCAACCCTTCGTTCGTATATAATATATTCACATAGTAAAAGTAAAGCAAAGCAAAACAAGAAAAGGAAGCTGATCCAATTCCTGTGAAATTTTAATCGGCAACTTTCACTCGGCACGCTGCTCCTCGTATAACACAAACGTGAATCCGGATTTAAATGTCTCCTATTGCTTCCCCTACCTATACCTATAAGTCAACGGTAGTAGTAGTAGCGGTGCGCGGCAGAAGCAGAAGCAAAAGTAAACGAATAAATTTATACCAAAAATCGTTCTTTTACAACTCGACCTCGCTCCTCGGAGCAGTTTCCTCATTCAAATCATCAACAACAACAAAAACAATGACGACCTCCGCTGAGAAAGGAGGGTCATTGGAGGAGTACACAAAACCACAAACGTGACGGGTTTATATGCAAATTTCGAACCCAAGCCATCAACCAACGAACTAACCAACACCATCACCAGAACTATCACCGGTCCTCACTTAGCCTTCATGTGTTGTTCATTCCAATCAAATGCTAACATCCTTACGAACGGTATATGTATATATAGAATATACAATGTCGTCACTAGCGTCGTCGTCGTCGTCGTAGTCATAGTCGTATAGTCGTTCTCGTTGTTGTTGTCGTCCTCATTGTCATAGCTGTGGATCCGGGATCCTTTCCCATTATGCCTCGTTGTCGTTGCCGGCTATAGGACTTGTCGTAGTCATTTTTGTGAGACAAGTTGTTTTGTCGGTTAGCAATGCCAGGATACTAACTACACCCGCAGGATACCTCCGGCAGAGAAACCTGCCAGATTCCACACTTGAACAAAAATGGAGCAACCCAACCAGTCACAGAGTTTTGCCATCGTTACAGATTAACGGTGGGGACTTAGAATTGAAGTGAGGAGTGTGGGCAGTAGCAGGCAGCATGACTAGAAGCAAGATGACACAAAACACAGCTCCAGTAGCCCCAAGGGAGGTAGGTGGTTCTGTATTTTTCCCCCTTATATGTACCATGGTGGTGATGATGATGATACTATCATAGGGCGACGTGTGTCCTTGTACCTACTAAACCACATTTCGCTTGGGACAAACGAATAGAATTAAATAGGTAGGGAGAGCGTTTTTTCGAAAGAAGCCTTTAACGCTAAGTGACACCAATAACTTTGGCCTTCTTCGAGATACTTAAATTTAGGTTTTACCCACACACGAGCATATACCTAACAGCTATATCACCCGCCGCGTCGCACCATTAACAAAATTTAGCTTCACGTTTTTCACATCACGGAGATGTTTCAAAATTTTCATTTGATAAATATCGTGACTTTTTTAAAAAGCCGGAATGAGTTTTTACGCGGGAACAAAGCTTTGACGGATTAATTTGGACAACAAAGCGGTCGCCAATAATAACCTACTCGGAAGATTATGAGTCAACTATAATTTTCCAGAAATGTACATATGTATTTTAAGTCGGGCTCTTTAAATGGGGATATTGTGTGTCCTGCACGTTTGGGTTTGAGTTATTAAAGAGGATAATAGAAAATGTGTATAGGTAAGACATATAACAGTTTTCCTCTCGCAGTAGGATTATTTGAAGGAGTCAGATTTCTGTAATGATGACATTTTACACAAGTTCATTGCCTTTATTGGGCTTTAAATTCAAAACTGTACCTATAGTTTCAAGATACGTAAGGCTACGGTAAATCGTTTAAGATATTAAATTAGTCACATTTTTTCAACATGTTCCATCCTGTATATAGGATAAGAAAATAAAGGAAGAGTTAGTCTTGGAACGTGGTGCAGGATCATAAGAAAAAATTAAATAAATTCGTCACCCCGAAAGCTCGTGCAGAACCAGGGACTAGTGACTTACAACTCTCTCCTGTGTGCGTGTTTTTGGCATGAGTAGAGAAGACCTACAATTTTCTGCCTAGTCCCAATGTCCCGAAACAGATTTGAAATGATGTCCCAGTTAAATGGGCCAAAATCCCCATTGGGTCAAAGGCCGAATTCCTAAACGCAAAACTTGCGCAAATTATGCTAAGCAGACAGTTTTAAAATGCCAACGTGTAAACATCCCTGTAAAGCATGTTATCCCAAAATGTAGTAGAATTTTGTTTTCTTGCGCAAATGCAAATGTAATAGAAAATAGGACAGCAAGCTGGAAAACCCGTCATCTAGCAATTAGAATCTTTAAGGCTTTTCGGAGTAAACTATGAATTTAACCAGAGTTAATTAATCCTGCATAAATTAATTGAACCCGACGAGTTAACTTCGAAGCAGTTTTCCAATAGAATTAACTTATTATTAACTTAAAAATTAACTTGAAATCAAAGTGCGACACTATTGAAATGAGATCTAAATTTCGAAACAGAAAGGGCGACACCTTAGAGCACTATATAAGGGATGATTTCTATCGTTTCGCCCTATCTATTTCGATAGTTTTTTGACACACATCTGTTAAAATAATCTATTCAGTTAATCTAACTAAATTCGATGAGTAAACTTGGTATTTAAATTAAATGAAAAATATTTCTTTGAAGTTAACTCCGAGACTGGATTGATCTCGCGATGAAAAATTGAGCATAAGAGGATTAAAACAATTCAAACAACTAAAAACATATTACATTATATCACCTGCATAACTTGAGCAATTTTCGTTTATTAAAAATTTTATTCAGATACCGTTCAAAAAATCAACCATACAGAATATCGATATTATTTATTTTCACTTTTAAAACCTTTTCAATATAAAATTATAACAATTTATTTTAATTATCTATACCAACCCAAATACTTAGTACTTTTAAATTCTCTTTATTGTTAAAAGAATCGATTTGTTTTTTTTTTTTTTTTTGGGTTCCCCATATTTCCTAAAACGATACCTAAATCCCCAATAAAATTTAATTTAGTCCCTAAAACGATGTTTCCCTCGTATTATTAAGCCTGACAGAAAAGCAACAACAACAAAAATAGAAAACCAGGAACTTATTTCCAAAGACATTAACAGCAAAATAATGTCCTTCGAAATGTTTATATCTCTAAGTACTTAGGACCATCATGGACCTGGGGTATCAGTATATAAAGCAAAAAAATAAAATTTATATATTCCCTGGATAAATGACCCACGCATTGTCCATTATTCGTTCGTCGTCATGCAAACAGCCTGAGAGAATTTAAAAAAAAAATCCAAGAGATATTTTTAAGGCTATTGAAAAACAGAAATTTAATTGAAACAGAATTTGTTTTTTAGAGAAAAGTTTTGAATAATTAAGATTTTTTTTGTTCAGCATGCTATCTTAATTGTTTGCCCTAAGGACATACCCACGCGCACTCCTCCACCCTTTTGGATATGGAAAAGCTTAGCTAGAAAGAAAATAAATCAGCAAAAAAAAAAGGGATTAACCACCCAGACTACATCCACACAGAGTTGTCCCTATGCTATATAAATATAATGGATAGCAAACAGGACAGGACAATTACCCAAGTTACTTCCGCTAAATTAAAGCTCTTTAGTGTCCTTGGTCCTCTCAACGATTGCGACGACGACGACGACGATTCTAGTCTTTTTCATCAAACCAAACAGAAATAAACGAACAAACTAAGTTTTGCTTCCTCGTAAGTCTTTGAAAAAATTGTTCAAAAGTAAAGCAAAACCAAGAAAAAAATCGTACAAGGATCAGCCAAGGATAACACGCGACTAAAATCAGAACATAGAACAGAGCGTGGGAAATCTTATGACGGTTAATAAAATTCTGCCGAAGTAAAAAAAAAAAAATGATGTCATATCGAATTGGGCCAAATAGCAGATTTTTCAAATGAAGTATTCTTTTTCGAAGGACATTCATGACAAAGCGCTACAAGCAAATAAATTGTGTGGTGACTGATGCTGACTTTGGTAACATGCTGTAAAAACAGAAGATTCTCAGTCAGAAATGTGTGTAAGTAAGGTTCACTTATTTTGTGTGTTTTTTTTTTTATATATTTATCTATCAAGGATATGGAAATAATTTTCTAGGTCATATCTGCCCAGACAGAAGACATTAGGCAACATTATAGACAAATGAACAACCAGCAATATGAATGAAAATAATAATATGTACATGAAATAAAAACTATGCGAAGAAATAATATAGGAATGCGGAGTTTTCAAGGAACAACTTTTTGTCTACAGGGAAGTTTTTCTGTCAAGACTGCCAATGTTTGTGTATTTAAAGAAGAAGATTTGCTATTTTTTTGTTTGTTATTTCGCAGAGTGGGAAAAGTCGCTACGTTACCTACAACTGTCGGTACAGTAATGGAGTGGTACATAATAATATTCTGTTTATGTGTCCTTGTATCTCGGTATATCTATAATAAAACACAGCCAGTCATGTTGAAAATTGTGTGATTTATTAGCTTTGCATTGAGTTCATGTTTTGTCACTTTGTCAGGCAATTATTATAAATAGGTATGAATATTGTGAATTATTTATAGCTGAAAAGTTGGAAATTAAAATTTAATGATTCGTAAGAATTCATTGAATTCATTTTAAAAATTGATAAACCAAACTGAAAACCTATACAAATATCAAAGAAAACAAAGTCTGATCAAAGTACAAATATAGGCATAACAATTTTCACCATCAAGGCCAATGGGTTCACGACAAAAATTTCCATTTTTTTTAAATTTCTCTTTCGGATTTTGAAGGTCGTCAAATATTGATTGTATATCTTTTCGAAATAACTTTACAGTGAATTTAGTGATGAAGTTTGTTTTTTTTTTTTTAATTACGACTTGAATGCTGTTTTTTTTTTTAAATAAGAACTTCAAAATTTGGTCTGAAGCTTCTCTTGAACTTAAAAAACGCTGTTGAAAATATAAGGCCTCTCATGCTTACTTCACAAGTCAAATACTTTTCAAGTGAGGTTAGCATGACAAATCTCCCAAGAAAATAGACACATGTTGTGAATGCGAGTGCAGACTGCAGACATAGGCAATCGCTGCTATCAATAAAATTAAACAGGTTCTATTTTTTGAGCGCTTTCAAGAAGCAAATTTAAATACATAGATCAAATGGAATCAATTGAGGTTGCAGGTACTTGCGATTTTAATTAAAGTCGTGTCACCCTTATAACGACCCTTATAACGAAGATCAACTATCAATCAATATTTGACATTTGTCAATCAATTTTATTAAATGGTATTGTGATTGTCAACTGTCAATTTTGTTGAACCATTGTGATTTTTTTTTTAAATAATCTATTGTGAATGAAAAAAATCGGTATTGGGAAAAACAATTTTCATCGATTTTCTTGTCAGCTGTCAATTTTTCTTTCAATAGTAATTTGAAGTTGATGATTTCGTGCTGGTTACAAAAATAACTAAAACAAAATGTGAGTTTCAAATTAAATAAGTGATAAAAGGTCTCAAAAAAGTAGTAAGTAACAAAAACCAGTTATGTAGATTGGTCCAGTTGATGAAGAGAATGTGGAACTCACCAAGGTATTTTGTTCCAAACCTACAGCAAATATAAAGTGGGAAATAATTGCTGTAGAACTGTCGAATGTTTTAGCAGGGCTTCAATTTGTCCTTTATTTCTAGGAAAAGATCAAAAAATGCATCCCTCGATAGCCGGAAGTTTTTTTTAAAAAACTATAGAAACGAAGTAGAGCACGTATATAGATTAATTAAAAATCGAAACCGTTAGACCTACATTTGGCTTTCCAAATCCAAAGGATTGCATGCATCCCTCAAAATTCTTCGCATTCTTGCCATTTCAACGATAGCAGGATCATCCAACTGCTCATTTTCATCAAAAAAATGTTTAGTTGAAGTCATTTTGAATTTTGTTTTTATTTTAATTATTTCCTTTTACCAACATAATTTTGTTTTTAATTTTATTGATTTTCTGATAAATGATTTTCTTTGTACGTTCTTAAAAAAAAAAAAAAACAAACATCTGGCAGACGCACATTCACAATAATAGAAATATTTTGAAGGCATTCACAATAGCACAATATTTTACCAATTCATTTTCACAATACCGATTTTTAATTCAATTGATAAATTCTATCAACCGTCAATTGGTTGATAGTTTAACTTCGCAATAAGGATGTATATCTTAAACATGGAAAGGCAAACAATTTAAAAACTAAATAAAACAATGCAAAAAAATAAAATGCGAAATTGAAAAAAAAAAAATCAAAATAAAAATTAGCAAAGTAGGTAAAATAATGCGAAATAAAAATTATCGAAATAACATAACACAAAATATTGAAATACGAGTTAAAAATTGCAATATGAAATTTGCGAAATCATAATTTTGCAAAATAATATGCAATTAAGTGAAATTTCCAAAGAATTAAATGCGAAATGCTAAAATTCCAACACAAAAATTGCGAAACTATCATTGCGAAATGAAAAATAACGATAATTAAGTGACCCCGGTACGTTTGACAACTTGTAAGAGTTCCAAATTTAAATAATTTCGCAGTCTATAATCCACTTTTTTTGTGTTTTTTTTTTTTTTTTTATTAAAAATACCTACCTATTTTATTTGCCAATTTTATAAATCACTTCAACTGTATTCAATTAAGGCATATCAGATTTGTATTCACATAATTTAGTAGAAAATGTTTGATTCAGAGTTTTTAATTTTTCTAGGAAATCAGTTGGTATCAAATTTTGAAATTTTATACTAAATTAATTTATTTTTCCTTTCAGAATCCATTTTATTTCATGTGTGCGTAAATGAACTCCTTTAAACCGACAAAAAATAAATTTCAAATTTTAAACTTTTTCATTTGTTAAAAAAAAAAACATTAAAACTTCTCAAACTTTTTTTTTACAGTAAAGTAACATTATACAAATATGAGTAGAAATATCTGGATTAGTAGTAACAACACACTCTGAGTATAATATGTACATACCTACACAAGATGATGCATTATCCTTTCAGCTTAATATAAAAAGTGCATATATGCGCCCACTCAGGATCCCTCATACTCGGCCGCACAACAATACGTCAACCCCAACATTATGTGTTTGCATTTCATAATGCTCTGTGGGTGACAAAAATAAATATATAGAAAACAAAAATTATCCCATATACATATATAGCAAGGAAACTTTAAATAAACGCAAAAGGATATGCGAGAGAATAAGGTATGACAGATGGCAAACAAAGAAGTCCTTTATTATGTTGCTTTTGTTGTCTAAGTCGTTTTTTTTTTTTTTTTGTTATTTTGTTTTGCTATTTTTATGTCGCTTTTTATTTTGCTAGAAACATTTATAATCATATTCATTGCATTGCATCCTCCTCTACATCATATAACACCCCCATTCCACCCTCAAAGACAGCAGCCGCCCATCCATTGAGAACTTTTTAGCAGGCAGGCTCAGGAGATGGAGGACTATATCCGTTGGGTTGTTATGGTTTGGACGTGCGGTGGGGCCATTGGAGACGCGGAAATGTTATCCGCGAACAATGACCCACATAACGAGTACAGAAAAGACCTACTCACACATATACCACTACTTGAAAGTGTGTGTGTGTGTGGTGCGCTGGATGTGATGATTTATGGGCATGAAAATTCAAATATTTCAAAGTGGATTTTAGGAAAATGAATGAAATGAAAATTCTGACACATATTTGTGCTTCACTTTATCACTGAATCGGACGGTGGCGGCGGCGGCAGCGGTGTCGGTGTTGCGAGAGTGGGTGGAAATAGAAAAAAATGGTGGTTGGTGCGAGGAGGTTGATATAGCTCGCTGTTGGTTGTGAAAATTAAATTTAAGTCAAGTGGTTTTTATTGTCACAGTCTGGTAATTCCATTTGACATGGAAAACAACGACAAGTGGCGAAAAGGTCCTTGAACAACAAAAAAAAATCTCCGTAAATCGTTGTTTTATTTTATTTCATTAAAAATGTTTAATAAAGCGAAGTTTTTTATATTTTCCCACAAAACATTATTTATTTTGTCTTGATATAGATTTTCATAGATTTATTATTTTTAAGTGTCGTTATTGTTGTCTTTTATTTGCACAAAATTTACTTTTATTTTTTTATTTAGTGTTAACATGATCCCTTATGGCTAATAATAATAATAAAAAAAAATGTCTTCAATACTCTGATCCTAGTGAAAAATTGCCATTAAACTGATTGGAATAAATGTCGTTGATGTGTTGTAAATTTTAAGTGGCCTTATGGGATAGTAAAATAAATTGAATTGTGGAATAGAAACTTAGCTATTTAACACTCGGTAGAAATGCAACGTTTAATACCGTACAAAAGGATATACGAGTAAAGACTTTATACATACAAACTTAGCTTCTACATACACTATATGTACCTACATGTATACTAAACTTAAGCTCTATCTTAAGTTTTTGTGACTCTTCTTCGATATTGATGAAATATTTAATTAAACAAATATACAAAATACAAAAATATTAAATTTAACTTTTTAAAAATTCACAGAACAAAAATTAAATACAAAAAATAGAACCTAAAATGTGCGCCCCATGTTTTTCGCTTTAAATAATTGTATGACAAATTATTATATACTTTTTAGTCCTATTTAAAAATTAGTAATATATTTTAAAAATTTTATTTTTATTTAAAAAAATTATTTTTTTTTAGTCTTCGAAATTCTGCAATCGATTTTTACGAAATAACGACAAAGAAACAAAATTGCAATATTTTTATCAAATAGATGAAAAAACCTCAAATTTTACATTCCTATGTGTGATTTTTCATCTATTCAATAAAAAATTTTACAATCGTTTTTTTTATGAAACTTAAAACTTTAAACAGTTTAAATCTTTCCAGCTCTTATACTTAAGTATCTAGGTTGACGGAAATTTAGTTTAAAATTAAAAATTTTCCCGAACAAACCTACAAACAAAGAAAAAAGCGCGTTAAAAAACGTAACAACAAAGAGAAGTATAATTGCAAAATTCAACATTCTTATTTGTTAACCGGAAAGTGTCAAAGTGTCTATTGTAACCACAAATTTCTTGCTATAAGACCACTGACAATAATAATCACTCTCCAACCACATTCAATTTTTTTTACAAAACACCTGACGCAAGCGCAACATTCCAAATCAATTTACTCTTTGAAATCACACAGACCAGGACCGTACCGAACTTAATGTGAAAGTTTAATTTTTTTTTAAACCTATTAATTATTTTTACTCAGTTTTGAAAGAAGTATAGGTTCAGAGCATTGAAAGTTATAGCCAAGAGGTCCTATCGGGAATCTCGAGGGATATTTTGTTCCCTCCGAAATATTTTATTTTCAGGAAAATTTGTTTTGCTATCGCCGATTTTCTCCCCCGGCATAAATTTCTCTCGAACAAAAATCCAATACAGTGACAGATAAATTCTGAAGGAAATTTTTGAACATCATTCCCAGGGAAATTTTTTATTCGCGAAAACCCCCACCATTATATGAAAACAAAGTAAGAAAGAACCATTAATAGTTGGGTTAGTCCCTCAAAAAATATAAACAAAGAAGCCTTCACGAATGCTTTAAATGTGCATATATGCATCACATTCTGATTCTCAAAAACTATATTAATTCTTCTAAACAACTATTAAAGTTGATTTCCCTCCCCTCCCCCACTATGTGGCTACGTCCATGCAAAAATATATAGATATCCCTGAATGATTTCATGCCACCACCAAGTGTCGCGTCGTCGTCGGTCGTAGCCGTCGTCGTCATTATACTGCTGTGTGTGTGGCATTCGGGGAACAATCATGTCGCATGTCAATTTCTACACACATGGTCAGAATCTTTTGCCCCGGCATAATAATAAGCAACAAACCAGCAAACAAACACTCGAACCACGAATAATCACCTTCCCATTCTCGTTTGTGTTCGCACACAGAACACGCGAAACTCCTGTAAAATCATAAATAACCAGCTCTAAGAGTCACAGCCAGAAGCAGCAACAACAGTAACACCAACAGCAACAGCAGCACATGAATCTCTCAAGGCAGGCACATGCATACATTTTTATGTGCGATGGAGTGGGGGGGAGGTCCAATATCCAGGTGACAACCAAATGCGCACCTGAGTGCACAACTCTGTCTCATAACTCGTCTCTATGATCGCGTCCACAGTGAATAGTAAAACCATGTAGCGTCATGTCCGCTATAAGATTAGGCCAAACCGATTAAGCCCTGCACAAAGAGTCAGTGAATTGCATTCCCATAGATGGAGCTGCGCTAGCAATAACTCCATGAATAGCCATAGAGGAAAAAAAAATAAAAGAATTAATCGATTCAAATTGCGATTATTAATTATTGTCATTGGTTTGTGGCTCTCGCACTGGCTGGACTGGCCACTGGACAGTTGTTGCTGGACATGCCAATGTGTAAGCGCGCTTGTAATCCACCAATCGCCGGATACGCGCACACATCTGACAGATGCTCTATCTAACTGTGGTTGCGCTTGCGCATATATATGCAAATCTCTGCAAGTAGCTGGAAGAGTTCGAAGTTAGTAGCTGATGTTTCGCTGGGAACGCAAAACAAAGAAGAAGAAGAAGTCTTTTTACAAACGTGATAGTAATCGCTGTTGCTCCTGGGTGCTGGTGCTGCGGCAATGCACCTTAGCGATTCATGCAACATTAAAATTGATTCTCATGAAGAAGAGGTGCTGGTTTGTTGCATGGTTAATCATTTGCTGCCTATAATGGCGGGGATTGAGGGCAATAATAATGCAAGAAGCCTTGTTGTGTATGATAGCTGATTACGCAATCGTAAAGTGAAGGTGAATTAAAAAAAAAAAAATCGACAATGTGCACAGATTCGGAGTTGGATATGGAGAGCTTGATGGAAAACAAATGTTCTTTATTGAATAATATAAAAAAAACTGTTTCCAACATAAACACTTAGAAGCTCTGTGTGTTTTTTTTTAAGAAGATAAGGATTTTTGAGGTTAGAAGAGATTAGTATCAGGTAAATTATGATCAACACATCTGTGATGACAAGTGTAACTCTTAAGTGGCTTCTTTTAAAGAAGCCTTGTAGAATAAGATTAATTTAGTTGATTTTTTTTATCAGATCAATTTTATTTGTTAACAAATGGCAAGAAATAATTACTAATATCTAAGTAAAAAAAATTTATTAAGAACGCATGATGAAGGTGTTTTGGTGCATTTTGAATTCACATTCTTTATCGAAAATATTTTAGTATACGTATAGGATTACAGTTTAAGATCTTGAGAAGGAAAAGGAGATAGAAATCTGGTTTAGATTGAAAATTCTTTAAAAAACGTTGGTGTGAAGAAGTAAAATTTTGTTTGTGAGCTCTATACGTTTTATTTTACACAGAAAATAAACTTTGCCTGAAACGATATGATATGTTTCTCGTTTATGATAAATATTTATCTCCCATCATATTTTTGTCGCATGATCTATTTCTCGCATGATACCTATTTATATCCATTTATATTTTTATTTTTGTATGAGAGTTTTCTCGCATGATATTTTTCTACCATGATATATTTTTATCATTATCTATATATTTCTCACATAATAGTTTTTTCGCATGATATAGGTACTTCTCGCTTGATACATTTTATTTCTCTCATGATATATTCCTCGCATGATATTTTTTTAGCATGATATATTTTTATCATCATATATTTCTCACAAAACTTCTCGCGTGATATATTTTTCGCATAAAGTTTTTCTTCCATAATATTTTTCTACTATAATATATTTTTTGCATGATAATATTTCTAGCATGATATATTGATATGGTATTTATCTCGCAACATGTTTTCATCGCATGATAGTTTTCTCGCATGATATTTTTTCCGCTTTTTATATTTTTAGCACGATATTCTCCTCGCATGATAATATTTCTCGCAACATATTTTTCTCGCAAGATATTTTTCTGCATGTCATGGAAAAAATTATCATGATACTTTTTTTCTCATGATATATTTTTCGCATAATACAGAGTGATTCTAATAATATGAAATTCGAAAAGCTAGAGCGTGTAGGTTCCAGTGAGACAAGAACAAAAGGGGTGTATTTCCCCGTTTAGATGGGAGGGGCAATTTTCTAAACAAAATTTCTTAAAATCGAAAAAAAGTAAAAAATGTATTTCAAAAAATCTTCTTCTTTCATAAAGTTGTTATATTTAATAGTTGTTTTTGAAGAATTAATTTTAAAACAAAAAATTCATCAAATCTTTTTTCAAACTGATTGTTTTCAAAAATTTACGTTATGAAGTTCTTTTTTGGGTTTTAAAATTCAATGCTCTCATCAATTGCTGCTCACTCATTAGGCAGTGTACCTATCTTTTTTATCGGCGTCGCGTCGTGGACCCAACAAGATCTCCTTTATCAAAAAATTGATGCTGTCATCCATAAATGGAACAGCGACACATAAAATTAAATGTGCACATAAAATATTAAATTAAAAACTTTTTTTCAATGAAGAAACTTCAATACCTCCTACTTAGAATATGCTAACACTTTATTTTGACAGTCCCTGCAAAATACCTACCATAAGGCTTTGAACTCTTTCCTTTAGAGTTTTAAATAAATTTGTAAAAAAATAAAACAAGGTCATTGTTCAAGGCACACAACGAAAAAGTCACATCAACCATAAAAAAGAGCAGTAATGAGCCAAGGGCGCCTATTCAGTGTCTCCAGACACACTTAATTTCCAAAATACCTACCGTGCCACTCGACTTGTTTACAATTCCAGACGTTATTCGTCTGGAAATATTTTTACAAAACATTCCCTAATCGTAGCCGAAGCCATGGTCTTGTATTTTTTTTTTTTTTTATTTTTCCTCAAAAAATCCAAGTCAAACTACATTGAAATCGACGCCACTGCTACATGACCTATCCCACCATCATCATCGTAATCACCATCGTTATTCAACCACACACATCTGGATTTCGATTCTATCGTATCGTAGGAGAGCATCTCAGAACAGCTGCCTGGCATCTCTCCATCATCTTCTCCGATGTCCATTAGTAAATCTTCAAATGCCACAAATGATGATATTGCGGGTGGTTCGCGGGTGAGGCAATCGAATTAAAATTGCAATCAAAAATTCCGATAACGCCACAGCAATCAGCGACTATCGATGTAGATGATGGAGATGCGGATGGGGATGGCAATGCGGGCTACATAAACGGATATCCCTTGGAGCCGAATACAGAAAGACCTTATGTATACTTGCTCTGGCTCTGACTCTGACTCTGGCTGACTGTATGACTATTGTATAGCTCTATGTGTGTCAAGAATTATTATCTGATGTTGCAAGATATATACAAAGAAAAAGAAAACTCAAACTTGATGATTTTCCAACTTCGAAAGCAAGAAAAAAAGGACGAAGAAAATTTCTGTGGAAATCTTCGAGCGGAACGAAGGAAGAATATTTCTTTTGTTTTTTATATCTTTTTTTTTTCTGTTGCTGATGCACATCATAAAAATCGGAACTGCTCGTAGATACTTTGTTATTAATATTTATGATGCACGGGACGAGACGCAGCAGCTATAGGGTTGCGATGTGCTCTCCTCCCTCGGGCGGGTGAGGTTCTTAATTCTTTTTGCCAAGGAAAGAAAATTAATTACGTTAAAATAGAGGGAGAGATATGATGATGATGTGCACACAGTAACATGAAGGGAAAATTCCGGAATCAGCAGGATTCGGGTTGAAATGTTCAAGCTTTTTCATTTGGTTTTGTTTCAACTATGTCTGTTGGAGCTACGAGAGGATCCTCTAACTGGTGCTGCTCCTTTTCTCTTCATACATAGAATGGTGCGGTGGCGGCGGCGAAGGTGGGTTAAATATTTCGGAAGGATTCTTCGTCCGCATTTGTAGAATTGAGACTTTTTGAAAAGAAAATCTCAGCTGAAACCACAGCATGGTGTAATTCTGATTTATGATTCTTTGATTTCCGAAGATTTTCCGTATAGACGACCGACCGACGACGTTAAAGGGAATATGTTGTATAATTGAAATCGATTTTATAGGGATTTTGTTCTAATTGATTGGGAGCAATGTTATTGATTTTTTTTTTGCAGGAGTTATCGTAAACGTAAGAGCTATTTTAAATTGAAAAATGGAATTGTAAATCAAGTCTTTTTTAATGATCAGTGATAAAAAAGGTGAAGAAAGGGGGGAAAGCTTTTAATTTCAAACGTGAATGTATACGAACGGCTGCAGCAGCGGTGTATCAGATTTTAATGTAATTTGATAAAGAAGTAATTAGATAACGATAGAACATGTGATACCTACTTTCAATAACACAAAAGGGGGTTGCAGTTTGCTTGATAAATGTATACAAATGTTTACAAAATTTTATGAAGTGAGTCAAGAAAGATTTCGTAATACAAAATATTTGTTTAAAAATTTTTTTGTGTGATAAAACAGTCGCATTAAATTAATATTGAAGGTTTGGATGAAACAACGTGAGCGAGCTACCACAAGTTTTTATAGGCTAGAGTTATAGCTATTTGACGACTGCCAGGCTGCCGATTATCCCACTTTTATTGACATCATATTTTTATTAATCTGATAAAATTGATCAAATAGGAAATATTCTCTATAATTGGATGGTATATATATAAGGCGTGTGTTATAAGGACCGGACAGTGTTTTTTTTATATGGCTACAGGTATTTAAGTCAAAGTTTCAGAAACCATTAAACTTCTCAATTTGTTGTCTCAAAGTAGTACCTACTTAAGTACTAATAATTGTTTATTTATATTACACAGCGAATAAAAACAATATCGATGTAAGGGCACAGCCATGTGTGATGCCACTATTATGTCGATCAAATTCGTTTGGCAAGGTTTCATTGTGAATAATATAGGAGAACTATTCTTTACACATGTATTTCGCTTAACAACTCATGAAAATATGTTTGGTAATTTTGTAAACATAAACTGCAAAGAATTTAGATTGAGACGAAAAATTGAAACAAGTAGATTTTTTAAAAAGACCAATTTTCTGATTGAGTCGTTTTCTGTGAGTAGATGGATGTGGGTATGAATATCAGTATTGGTCTATAAAGAGACAGATTCTGAGCTTGTAACTGTAGGTTAGTTCATCTGAAAGATGATTTTTTGTTGTAGTTCCCGAACTGAAAGATATACGACTACAAATATGCAACTTTATTGTAACTTTCATAATAGTGGTCCTGTGCTATGCCATTTTCAACCCCGCCAACTTCTGTTCCGAACGTCAATTTCTAAAAAGTTGCGTATCGCGTAAATGCCAATTAAATAAATCAAACAAAAAATGGGTACACTTCAATCAGTTATCATCAGACTGTGAAGATAATAAGAGAAACTCAATTGGCTATATACACATTGAGAGTTTACATATTTTAGATACACATAAATTTTATAATATTTGTCAGCATGTCTTTAATTAGATTTAACAAACTCTTCGTTTTATGCATATAAGAAAACCTTTCGAAAACGGTTCGCTTTTCATAAATTATTCATGAACGCAACCATTTCGTTTGTGGAGGAAACAACAAAACCCTTAAATGAAAATATGAATATGCATAAAGCCCTTTCTACCACCAACGAATCAAACCAACAGATATGATGATTGAAGAAGAAAAAAAAAAAAAAAAAACTACATAAATTAATTCAAAATATAAAACGTTCAGCAACACAAATAATATCTAAATTTGGTTATTTCAATTCTATCTCTCGCATTCTCCGCCAGAGAGCCTTCCAATTCCAATAATATACCCTCGCATATTAAAGGCCCCTCTGCAACCCACCTATATCGGAATAACATTTCTGTGACGACTGATGATGGCAAAACAGCCTGATGGAATATTAGATTGAAATAAGCATGCGGAATATGCCTCCTACACAACACACACACACACACACATAAACACACAACACACATTCAATTGCAAAATCATTTGTTAAATTGCCTTGCGGCATTTGGAATTTCAAATGAGGATATAAATACTCTATATATGTAGCTAAGGAAGCTCTTGAAAAAATATTTATATTGTTCCAAACACATTTACCCATCATTATATTCTTGTGCGTAGTTATATATGTAAATTGTATAGTATATGCATACCTACATCAATTTATGGTATTTACGCTTGACCAAAAGAGGCAAAACTCTTCATCCTTTTAAGAACGATGATGACCAATATACAGATTAACCGCCTGTAGGAAGTTTGTAAAATCGCCTTAAGGGTTACTTCAAAAGCAAAAGCACATAGCAATGGTTTATATAATAATAAATATATTTAAGAAGGGGGTTACCCTTCTCAAACAAAAACACAGAGGGTTGTGTATATATGTACATGCTTCAATATTTGTGTTTTGCTATTCTAATTTTCTAATTTGCATTCGTAATGTAATCCTAGGGTCGAGAACGTTTAGACACCGGTTAACTGGTCGACTAAACTCACACCCGTTATTCAACTCTATAAGACAGGCTGATTTCTTGAGTCGAGATGTTTAAAAAAATGTTCGCATGGGCATGGTTTAAAATTATTATGGATAGTGAAATTCAAAATAAGTATAGGTACCATAAGTATATTATCGTAATTTGACTGAATTGCTTTTCATATGTAAGGGTGATTTTCTTGATAACGATTAGTTCAATTTTAATTTAATTCAAATCTTCCTAAGAAGATCATAATCAAAAAAAGAATACATAGTTAAATTCTTTCTTAGAATTTGAAAAGTTTTTAAAAAGAAGTTAAACTTCAAGCAAAAGTCCGAAATGTTTTTAGATTTTTAAATCACTTTTTCAGACAGTGCTTCCAAATCATTTTTGGATAATTTGCAAGATCCAGATACCAAACAAAATTGCGACTTTTCCGCAAATCGTCTAAATACGCAAATGCAAATCTTCAAAACCATTTGCGAGCACACGAAAACGTAGAACATATCGGACTGCAAATGCAGACATTTCGAAATGTAATTACCTAAAGGAGAAAGAAGATTTGAGTGCGCCTTGATCACAAATTTCCTTGCAAATTTTGGGAAAAAAAATTCTTCGTCCTGTCATTACTATTCAATCAGGAATTTTAGATATAGTTAAAAATAATTGTAAGATTTCATGATGTGCTTTAAAAAAATATTATTTGAATTAAAACGACTTTATCAATTTTAATAAAATTCTATTCGCAACCAATCGAGTCAGAGCTGAAGGTAAAAATTGTGTCCTCGTTGCGAACAAAAAAGAATCATCAAACCGTTAGTTATTAAAATACTCAAATAAAAAATTGATTTCTTTTTAAATCGAAAAATGCATTTTATTGAAGAGTTTGTCATGCAAAGTTATTAAAGATTTTTTTTAGAAAATTTTATTAAAATCCGTAAAGCATTTATAGAGTCTGAAATGAAAAACAACTAAAAGATACTGTTCTTATCGAAAAAAGGTAACTCTTAGTTTTGTTTACACTTGATTTTTTTTTTTTTGAAGTGAGCTTAGAAGAAGCTGCAACCTACAATTAGAGGCTTATCATAAGTGCATGTGTTAGTGGTTAATAAAAAAATAAAAAAAACCTCTGGAGAATGTCTCGAAATGCATGTTGTACCTACTATTAAAACAAAATATGAACAATTTAGGAAACATTTTTTTTTATATTAAATTTTTAATTTCTTCTTAGTTACGTATTTGTGTTATATTTCAATTTCTATAGAAAATAGAATTTTCTGCTAAATGTTATTGAAGTCAAATGTCAAATTCAGCTGATTTTCGAAAAATAATTTTAAAAATTATTAAAAAATGACAGTAAGAACATTCTCTCAAAAATCCATAAGTGGGAATCAACTAGCACTTTGTGGATTTGGCATTCTTATATAAATCCCCAACCAATACATTAAAGACAAAAACAACCCATAGTCAAACTTACCCATTACCTTACACCAGCATGTGAAAGTGGAAAATTGCATATTAAAACAAAAATAATATAATAATATTGTAACAAAATTTAAAAATCTATTGCTCCCACAAAAAAAAGATTTTGATCTTTAAACACCGACCCTCCCCTCAAAACTGGTTCTGGTCCTAATTTATAGTACCTACTTTTTTATAAAATGGTTTAAGACATAAAATTAAACCTTACAACCAAAATTAAGATTTCACAGAGTGTTTTCGAAGTTGGCTTTTATTCTTTTCTTTAAAACCCTTTGGATATTATTTGAAGTATGCATATGCGACGTTTTATGTGTTTGCCAGAACACTAAAATAATTGTAGTGAAAATTTTCCAAACTAAGCCAACAACTTGGGGAATGATCAGATCATGTGTCGAATCGTCTAAATCTTATATGCAAAAATAATTTAAAAATTATTCCAAATTATTATATTAACCCAAAGTCTAACCAATGTATAAAATTTATGGTGCCACATTTTTTTTTTCAATCTTCACATCACTTTACATAAATTAACATCAACATAATATTCAAACTTAAGAAATTCACCTTTGTTACTTGGGCGCATATATGCAAATAGAAATAATAATCCAGCCCGCTTTTCTTTATACCAAGCCTATTATTTACATAGCAGTTAATTGGGTGTAAGCATTAATAATTTATGAACCCATCAAATTTATACGAAGAACGACGAAGAAGATGGTCGTTGTTATTATCCTGCCAGTCATAATGCTAATATCATCGTAGAGACTCAACTTGAGTTGAGTCGAGTCGAGTCGAGAGTCCACTTCTTGATGCTTGCGACGACGATGGTCATCAATTTCTGTCAAAAAGCCCCAGTGACAGGATATACCTTCTATACTCTACTTCATTTCTCTTTCGTTTTCGTTATCTTTAAATGACGATGTGACAAGGACCTTCAATCAAAAGTCCTTTGGCAATTTTTCTTTTGGCACTTTTTCGTTTCGTTTCGTATTTTTTTTTTTTTTTTTAGATTTCAGGAGGGGAATCTATGAATCAAAAAAATCCCCCCGCATCTCTTTGCGTTCTGCAGCTAGTAAGCAAGCAAAGGACCAAAGGACCAAAGTCATGCTAAGTTGCGCGATGACACTCGTCTTCTTTGCAGAAATATTTCATTCACTGATCCGTTTATGATTGTGTGCAGAGTCAGAGCTATATCATATAGTAGGGCCCAGGACACAGGTCCATCTCTTATTTTGAAGGCAAAATGCCAGAAGGATTTTCGTTTTGTAAGTGTGATGACAGTTTGCACATTTAACGATTTTTTTTTTTTTTGGTTCTCTTTGTCTGAGAGTGAGTCTTATAGTGAAGGAAAGTTATTTTTTTTTTCTGAATAGGAAAAACATTGTCACCATATCCCACCCACTGCTTATGGGTAGGTATGGTTGTGATTGGGTGGTGATTTGTCTTAGGTTCTCTATAGCACTTTTGGTGATGAAATCTGTTTTTTTTTTTTTGGATTTTTTTTTTTGCCACAACACATGCTGTCTAATGTGATAATGTGATGGTTATTGGAAATAGTTTTTTGTTCTCGAATGGTAAATAGCATCGCTATAATTTCCATGAGCAAAGTTGTGAGTAGCTTTTTAATTTTCTTAATGAGAAATCATTTGGAAAACACCAGACGTGCGAATAAAGTAGATAATATAATATTCCTCTTTGCATTTAAATTAAATTTTCAGGGTTAAATTCTAATTCTTGAATTTCAGTTTTTACTTTATTTAATTTAGTCTGGCAGACATTCAAAATACAAAGAAATGTTTTTATCAGTTGCCTACCTACATACATATATCTTGTATAACAAAATGCGATCTCGATATTTTTTATATTTAAGGAAATTATAGAAACTCATACTGTTCCAGAAATAATATTTTATAATTCTAACATAAAAATCGAAAACAAGTCAAATGCAGTTATATTTGTCATATTCTCTTTTAAAATTAAGTATTACAGATGTATGAAACTTTTAAAAGAATCCATATCACTTTATTTTTGAATTCGAAGGATTTAATATTTTGTTTGAGGAATAACACTTCATTTATTTATTTATTTATTGAAATAATTTACAAAATGAATTTATAAATTACTTATTTAAGGCATCAGGGTAGCCAGACCATATGATGCCGTTTTTTAACTTTACAAGAAAGAAACTATTTAAATCACAATAACAGTTCATTTAATTTGTAATAAATATTAATTGTTTTATTTTTATTTTGAGCAGTATCTGATATATACCAACAAAAAATATTTACTAATGTCTCCTTTTGAAAGGATTCATAAAAGAATCGTACAAAAATCTTAAAACCCCGCATATGGGATATTCAAAAAAATAGAAGAACATTTTAAAGGTTAATTAAAGATCTTAAAAGTCCAGTTAGTTTCAAGAATTATCCAGTTATATTTTTTTCTAAATGAATTTTCCAAGTCATAAGAGATTTTTATTGAAGCACGTGCTTTTGAAAGAAAAACACTTTAAAAATTCTTTAAAAAATTCTATGGCTGTTAAATAATTGACATTTTATGATAATTTAGCTACCCTTTAAATTACATTATATACATAATAGGATTCAACTATTTTGAATCAAAAGTTCACGAAAAAGGAATAATTATTTTTCGAAAATCACACAATTCCCTTTCAGATGGTAACCTTCTTTTGAAAATCCCAAAAAAGTTCTAATTCTTAGAAAAAAAAAATAAAATAAAAAAAAATCACATATGTGTGTCTGAGCAATTACTGAAACTTACCTAGTAACTTTTAATGTCCATTTACTGACATGATGGTATCAATACATTTTTTGAATATCCCACAAATGAACTTGACAAAATCTTTAAAAATTCATAAAACAAAAACTGTGGCCAACCAATTAATGACACTGACTGGCATTTCGTGATCATTTACTAACCATTCAGATGGTAACCTTCTTGGTTGAAAATCCTAAAAAAGTGGTGCTAAGTGTTCGCTAAGAGCTTGAATTTTTTTTTTAATTTCATAAAAAATTGTATGACTAAAACTTACTTCTATTCTTTTAATGATCATCTATTGACTTTGAAATTGTATCAATTTATTTGAATATCCCACAAATGAGGTATTAACAATATTCCCTGCGAATTTCACAAAAACTTTAAAAATTCAACAATCAAAAACTATGGCTGAGTAATTGATAACAACGACTAACATTAAATGACTATCAACTGAAATTTCAGATGGTAATGTTTTTTTTTTTGAAAATCCCACAAAAGAAGTGCTCTATGGCATTGATTTTTTTTTATTTATAGTAAGAAAAATCAATGGCTTACCAATTTCTGAAACTAATTTTCCTTTAATGAACATTTGCTCATATTTTTAGGTGGTAACCTTTATTTTTTTTAAAATCCCATAAAAGAAGGCATCACATCTTCTATATCCTTTAAAAAAAAAAACACGAAACTTATAACTTTAAAAATAGACAATTTTTCATAAATTGTGTCTAGCTTTAAATAAGTAATAAGTTATTCGAAAAATTAAAATGAATCAAATTAAAAAAGGAAAGGTTTTCATTTCCATCAAGGTGATGCATATAGGCATGAGTATTTATGTACATATACACATATAAAGTACAATGTGCCTACATAAAAAGTCTTATATTACGTACATACTATATCAAATAACATGATATACAATATATAGAAATTCTTCTTTATTTATTTAAAAAAAATAATATTTTTTTAGAATTCGTCACGATAAACTCAAAGTTCTTTGCCCCACCAAAATCACAAAATCACACTCAAAAGATCCCTTAAAGCAAATAAAATAAGTTTGAAAAATAAATTAAATATAGAAAGCCAAAAACACGTGCCTTAAGTTAAATTTAAGAAAAAACAAAAGAAACCATAAAACACATGTGCCTCGATATATCTCCTTACAAATAGACTAAATTTTAAACAAATAAACACATGAAGAAAACATTTTTTTAATTTTAAAAAAAAAATAAAAAATGTATGCAAAAAAACACTTGGTAGGCATATATGTATAATAAAATAAATTCGCTCCCTAGCACGATAGATCAAAATTCGATTTCAAATCCAATCCCCCTTCAAAAAAAACAGAATACCTTTATTCACACCTCTTTAAAAAGCTTAAAAACAACTGGCGCCAAATACACACAGTTGGTGTCAAAAAAAAAAAAAAAAAAAAAAACAATAACACCCATCCTTGAAATATTTTAAACTCTGAGACGTGTAAGTGCGTAAAAATCGTAATATCCTTACTCAGATTAGGGATGACGCCGCCGCCTCCGCCCGAAGAACGAACGTTTTTCATTCGAATACCATCATTTCCTATTCACAAATATAGAAAAGGAAGGAAAAAAAAAACAAACTCCTAGCAACATTGCTGCAGTATTGTAATACCACTCTTGCTTTCAATTTTCAAAGATTAATGACACGCAAATCCTTCATTTTGCTTTTAAAGAGCCCGTCAGCCATTGGGGTGTGGTTTATGTCCTTAGACGCATAAACGCTTAAAAATATTGCAATTTATCGTTTGGAAAAAAAAAATCCTTTCCCTCATTTCCCGATATTTATAATGAAGACACAACACAAAATATCGACAAACGGGTATATGTACGTGATGTAAATAAATTGGTTCGACTATTTGGGTGGAGAGGAGAAGATTTGGGTTGGTAAAGTTAAATCAAAATTAAGGATTCATGCACATGTTTGGACAAACATACGGGCTACCCTCGTTTATCCTTTCAAAGTTGCAGATTACACGCACTTAAAATATGCGGGTGGGTGGGTTTGGTGATTGAGATCCAGTATGAAATGCCGCCGCCGCGTTGCCACTGCCTTACAGTGGATCGTTTTGACAAAAATTATTGTTAAGTTTTATTTAACACACTATACGAATGTGAAATACAGAAAATTCTTTTTCAATCATAAATCTTAATATCACTTTCTGCCATAAAATCACATAAGACTCTAGAATCAAAACAAATCAACTGCTTAATCTCATCCCACTACTCATAGACAATTATTGAGCTTCCGATTGGCTAGCTGTCAGAAAAAGGTAAATGACTTTATTGTCATCTGACAGCTGGCCAATCAGAAACTCGAAAAATTCTGAAATTAAAATGTTTGGTACTGATATTTTATGTGTTTCTTGACATAAACATGGGCACAATTTGTTTTAATTTTGGTTCGTTGTTGACATCAATATCGAAGCAAACAGCAAACTTGAACACAGCTCTGTTCTTTTTCTTCCCAAAACTGATAATTTTTAGCAATTTTAGTCCAAAATTCTGTCAAATAAAAAAAAATTTTGTTAAAATTTGATAAAAGATGACCTGATAACACAATTATTTCGAACACGAAAACCTTTATCGTAAAAAAAATATTTTTAACGGTTTTTAAAATAAAGAGAGATTTTTCTCATCAGTCTTAAGATTTAAGTTTTTTTTTATTTTAAATATTCACTTTTTGTTCCTCAAAAAAGTTTAAAAAGTCCCATTGTATTGCTGTTGTCGTTCTCCAAACGAATTGATATTCAAATGATTCCAAAGGGAATTATGAAGAAACCAGTACAAAACGAACGACGATTTCGACCCCCAAAAGCAATCGTCGGTAATAAAAATAAACATCAAGTGCAACTTTACAGAAAAAGGGGTGTCGGTGTCATAGCAGGATAATCCAGGATATCGACCAAACTCACACCCTATTTAGGAATTATATACACGATTGATGGGGAGACACATACAAAAGTGATTGTATGTATATATTTAGTTGTGGAAATGGGGGTTGACATCAGTTGCAAAAATTAATGTCATCCCCCTGATGCCATACAGACATATTATACAGACGGAACTGACTGTATGCCAACTGTCCTCCTACGCCTCCAAAGTTCGGTGGGTAAAGTGAGTTATGACATTGCAAACAGGATGACTTTCCATATTACACTAAGTTTGACTTTTTAAACTATTGGGTTTGGGTTGGTTTCGATATGAGTGTGGGGAGTTCGGTTATGTTTTTTTTTAGTTGGGGTTTAGGCGACCCTTTTTCATATCATTCACTGCGATGGTTGGTGTGGATTTTGTTCGTGTTTTTTTTTTTCTCGAAAATTACAGGGGAGTGGTGATTTTGCAATTTATTGTGGTGTTACACTCATAAAGTTTATTATTTTTATTATTTTCTTTACAAAAATAATATAAATTTCAATGTCAATGGGATTTTATTGTGAAATTGTATTTCCTCGTTTACCATTCTCTAAAAAAGGACAATTTCCCCCTTTTCATACCATCATCATAAGAAAAAGGATAAATAACTACACAGTATATAATTTTTTGGAATTCTACTATTTAATTGAGTTACGAGAAGCAATTTTGGCAATGTAATTGAATTTAAGTTTCTTGTTGCTCTTGTTGCAAATTATTATTATAAAAGGGTGGTGGGTATGAAAATTACATTTAAAAGTTAAATAAATTTTCTCGTGAAATTCGGAATAAGGGAAAATTATTAGTTTTAATCAGGCTATTGGGGTGTGAATTTGTGGTTAATATTTAACTTTTGATTTTATTTCTAGGAATTTTATGGAAATTTAATTTTCTGCTTTAATCAGGTTTAACTTTTGAGCTGGGCCTATAGACGAACTGATGGTGGATGAGGTAAAAAAGAAAGTGATACAGGAGATGTTTTCGTTTCATTGAGGAAACATTAATAACGACTCCGATGATATTGAATGAAAATCTGAAAATGTTAAAGTTTGAAATGCCTCACTGTCAATACAGAAGAAGGCAGTTAAAATATAAAAATCAAAAACGCTTCTAGATTCTATTGAATAAAATGTTTGACGAAGAAAATAAAATTTTAATTTAACCACTTTATAGTAAACTTGAGTCAATATATGAATAGAAATACATAAGAGGTTTAAATCACTACCCAATCAAAGAAATTTCAGAACAAAAATCATTCTTATATTTTCAAGGTGGGGTAAAAGTCAAAGATGCTAAATAATACGGCAATACGCTCTGTAAGCCTGTTCAATACAAATTTAATTACAAATAATAAAAAAAATACGACAATGGATTTTTTTTTGCAGAACAGATCTACACGAATGTGGAACTTCTTCCCCAACTCTATATACAGTACAAACTCGATTTACGCCTCTAAAAGAAATTGGGGCAGTTTCAATAACCGAGGTTGTTACACTAACTGGGTTGTATTTTTTTTGATACAAATTATAGTTGAAATAGCTTATTTTCTTATAGATAACGATAATGTTATATGAAAAAACTTTAGTGAAACCAAAACAAACAATTATTTTTGAACATATGTTTATTAAATACGAAAACGATATTTTCGAAATTTATACAAAAATTAATATGATAAGTACATACAGAATATTAAGTTTTTTTCTTAAAGAAGTTAGATATTTTAGATTGAGTTTTTTGCGAATTAATGTTTTTTTAAAACTGCCCTCTCTTCTAATGGAATGTTGTTCTCTTCGGCCCATTGCAAACTTATGTTTATATATTTCTTGTAACACCCATCCTGTACAAATTTTCCGTAGACACTAATGAAATCGCAACCCATTCAAATAAACACAGATGATTTTATGTGTTTGTGTATTATTTTTACAAGGAATTTTGTTCAGGCAAACTAGCTGTAAATTAACGGAGGAATACAGAATCAAAAGGAGAGCCTGCAACTAGAAAACAGATGAATAAACACAAGAAGTTGCATAAATCGAGGTAGATTTGTGAAAAGTTGCACCTATAGAGTCAAGACATGCTACAAATTTAGTGTAGCGAAAATCGAGGAGTTGCACGAATCGAGGATTGCGTAAATCGAGTTAATACTGTATATCCAGTCATTTAAGAAAATAATTTCTTAAGTCCTACTTAATCCTCCCTCTGCTTTTTAAAATCTTGCTTTTGTTTTAAAACATAATTTCTGGAAAGAAGTCATCACCCCTTGAGAGTATTTTGTCTTTTACCGATTCAACAATAAGTGGAGCTATGAGAGTGTGGAGTTTTCGGTATTGTAGTGCTGTGAAGCTGTGTGTGATGTAGTGCTTTGGATCTATACCTACTTTACATGTAAAATCATTGGTGATTCCAGCACAAGTGGATATGTCGTTTTTATGGTGTGAAAGGTGTGCAGCTATACTTAGCATGGATGATTGCAGAACATGCTAAGTATAGCTCCACACCCACCACTAAAACACCAAAATTCTCACTTATGTTTGAATCACCCATGATCTTACGTACATTATAGCTCCACAGCACTACTCTACCGACAGCTCTACCAGCTACACCGCACTAATATACCTACAGCTCCAAACTCCATAGCTCCACTTGCGATGGAATCGGTAAAAACAGAGAGTTTTGAGAATAACAAAGTATAAAGTATCAGTTTAATCTTAAAACATTCATGGAAAAACATGAGATACAAGTTTAACAAGTGTCTTGTTAAATTTACAAGATCCATTTTTTCAAATAAAGGTGCAGAAAACGATTTTAATAACATTATATATTATTTCCATGTTATTTCAACATGATATTCTTGTAAATAAAACAAATTTGAAGATTTTTGACATGACTTCAGTGTAAGTTTAAATAAAATTTGTTTGGTTATTGTAGAAATGTATGAAGAGGTACATGTCATGGTTCCGACATTATTATATTTATATCTGAAGAGTGTAGAAAAGTAGGCACTAACAAATTTAGATAGCTTATTGGGTCGCGAAACAAAAAACTTTTGTATAATCTTAATCAATCCTATAATTGCCTCTTGCGAGGCATTGACAAATTCTCCAAGAGAATCTCTTGTCATGAAAAAGAGCTTCTCATCCTAGCCGTTCGGATTCGGCAGAAAATTGTTGGTCCCCTCTATTCCTGCCAATAACACACACACAGGAATGGTTGAGAGTTGTAAGTCACTAGGCCCTGGTTCTATACGAGCTGTCGCGCCAACCAATTTATTTTTTTTAATTAAATATTCTCTTTGAACATGAATCCTCATATATTTGTATCACCTGTCTTGATTTCTTATACAATATATAGGTACTTAAATTCAAAATATAATAAAATCCTCAATTTGTCATACACTACTTATCCTTAATGAACAATTTCTCATCACCGAAAAAATACAATTAGCCTTCTCTGTATCCGCTCACGTTCTTAGAACAAACAAAAAAAAACCGCAAGGATGAAAACAAGAACAAGAATAAAAAAAAAAAAATCCCTGCAAAACCAAAACCAAATAACGCACCTTTCTTCTTGTGTCTGTGTTCATATACTTACCCTAATGGCTGTTTGCTTATCCTGCCAATATGTTAACAACAAATTCCAAAACATAAACACCGACCCCAAAGCAAAGTAACACCAAAAATGGTCCCGAATACTAACTCCTCAGGGAATATAAATAAATATATACCAATATATATAGAGCATAGGAACACCATCTAAAAATCTACCTCACCGTTGACACCTCCGTGAAAATCTTCGTGATTTCCGCAATTGAAGTGGAAGAATAAAAGCCGCACGAAATAAAAGGTATCCTCTCCATCCGCTGTGACTTAGACATTTTTATACATATATAATCTGAATGAAGCCATCTTAAAGACGAGACCAAAAGTCAAAGTCTTAGAATTTTATTTACCTTTTTTTCTCTTGTTGGTGCAGACGTTATTTGCTTCGCGCCCCTCCCCCCACCCCACACATACAACATAGGTACTCATTCCTTTCCTATATATAGAAGAAGGAAGCCCAGGAGGCAAACATATGCGAGAGCATCCTGCAAATTCGTCGTCGCTACTGCCACCGCTGCCGCCGTGAACTTTCTCATCAAACCGTCACGACCACTTTTATTCTCTCGAATTGTATGCTCCACTTCGTGTTGAGAAAAGTCCTTTTTTCGCAGCAATGAAGGACTATACAAAAACAACTTTCTTCATTGATGGTGCGGTGCACAGTGAAAATGGTATTCCAAATGAAAATTGAATTACCAGGGATTTAGATTTTTCGAGATTCCTTAATACAAAAACAACAACGAACACAAATTTAATACATTTCTGCCACTTCCACTGATGCTGCTATCGTTCCTTCTTATAAGGAATATCCTTAATGGCGACACGGTTCGCATTGGCTTAAGTATTTTTTGGGGGGCACAAGGCGGACCTTCATAGTAGGTACCTACCTTAATATATTCTTTTTTTGAAATCGTGCGATTTTGTTATTTCAATTTGATTGGTAATGAAATGCTTAAATGTACCGTTGAACAATTGGGTAACATCAAATTCGGTGAACAATATTGGCAGGGACTTTCTTTAAACTTTCCCTACTTAATACCAAACCAAATCATCCACCCATCAATGTGCTAATATTGCAAGTCCCCTTTTTTTCTTTAGATTTGAAGAAACTTTCTTTTTTTTTTTTGGGTTTGAGCATCTTGGACCATTTTGAGAAAACATTACATTGATGAATTGTTCGGGTTGGTATTTTCTTTAGCTTTGTTATTTTTTTAAAAAGAATTGATTGAAAATAAAATGAAGGGTCTGAGGTTAAATTAGCATAATTTTTTTTCAAGTTCGATTGGGATAAGCGATTTTTAAGGGAATTTTATTTTGGTGAATAAATTATTTATTTTTCAGGTTAAGCTAATTTTATAGATTAAGTAATAG
The DNA here is from genome assembly GCA_951394125.1 of Epistrophe eligans. NCBI lineage: Eukaryota > Metazoa > Arthropoda > Insecta > Diptera > Syrphidae > Epistrophe > Epistrophe eligans. Next base: position 10,890,135 of record OX596031.1, on the reverse strand, counting down.
AGTCAATAAATATTCGAAGTAAATTAAAGCTTCCTTCGAAGTTCAAGGCCAAGGAAAAATGTGAATTCTCATTTTGAATGAAAGTATAAGATAGTCAATTCGATATTTTATTGCTTCACAAAATCAAATCGGCGTTGATCGTAACAGTTTCGCCACTGTCCAGTGTCTGCACGAAAATTATCGAAATTATCTTGGACTTCAACCATTTAAGATCTAAAAACTAAGGCGTTGGGTCTTAAGACTTAAAATCTACAGTGATCTTTTGACCCTCTTAAAATGCTTATAAGTCCACAAATAAACTATGATTTTATAACGCACCCTGGAAGGCCAAAAATTTACAAGAATTTTCTATGGCCTCCTAGCCCAACCATTACGATCTAATAGTTCACTTAAATAAGTCAGAATTTCAAAGTTTTCGAAATAAGGTACAGCGACATCTATTGCAGAGCTTAAAATCTTGTAATTTACATATACACTTCTCAATTCATTAAAAATATATTTTGTAATTTTCAGCTCAATCGGATTATTATTTTTTGAGTTTTTAACTATTTTTGAGATCTTGATATTAAGCGCCATCTATTGGAAACATTTTAACATAGTGAAATACTTATTTAAAAAAATACTTTTCTATATTTTACTATTTAAAAAAAATTATAAAACTGATGATCCTTGATTTATGTTTGCCTCCTCATTCCTTTAGTATTTTTTTTTATATTTTTTTCTAAAAATCTTTTTAATTTCAAACCCAAGTGATTCCCCCTTTTTTTTGAGAAAAAAAAACTCTCCTCAGACTTGATGAAGTACTTGATGAAATTAAATTTTTATCTACTTTCAATTGATTTATCGTTTTCAACAGACACATCCCAATCATATAATACTGTCTCAGTCAGAGAGAGATGATCATTACAAGTAATTGAATCTAATAGGATTTCTTAAAAATAAGAAAATAAAAACAAAAATAATATTAAACAAAATGATCCCACGAATGAATGTGGTTGTGGGACAGTATTATTTAATTGAAACTATAATACTGTTGAAGTGACTTATTAAGCGCCAAGGGTTGAACGCAAAGACATATTATGTTATATGAACTCAATGAGACAGGGAGACCAACTTAAACAAAACGAAAGACAAATGGGATAATTGGAGGCTCTAACTACCCGGATAGGTGCATGAAGTCTTTTCATGTAGTTATGATGGGAAATATATCCGAATTTATATATGTATGTAAGATAAGTCGGACAGACAGAAAAAAAAAAAAAAAACTGATGACAGATCGAGCTGAGTAAATTAATGTCTTCAATTGTATGTTGTCAACAATATTCTAAGATTTATTAACCTGCATGGGGTGCTTTTGTTCCACACGTATGTATATAGAAGTAATTTATTGTGATGCTGGGAAAACTATACAGTATGGTTTTCATCCCCATTTTCATATACATTTACTGCAAAGGTTCCATTGCACTTGTACGTATATTATTATTGGAGATCATTTCATTTTTATTGACGTTTAATTATTTTGAATTTAAAATGTACATAAGATATAAATAAGATACTATATAACTGTACAGTGTACATATGCATTAAAAATTGAGGTCTTCTTCACATTTTAAACTAAGTTCAAAAATACCATTCTTCGATATATCTATTTAAAGTCATAAGACAAATTGTGTTCTTAAAAAATCGAGGCATAATCTTTAAGTATACTGATCTTCCGCTTCAAAATTAATTTTTGACATTTTTAAAACCTTTCTTTGCTCTTCAAAAAATTTTTAGTCTTCCATCGTCTCTAACTATTTTCCAGAACTCATAAATTTCAACCCTGACTTTTAGTAATTTTTTAAAGAAAAATTATTTACAAAGTAATGCAACATAACCTCAAACTTATTAAAAATAAACGGTATATTTTTAAACTTTAAGGTTAAAATATTTCGAAAACCTTACATTCCGGAAAAAATCTAAGGTCTTGATTAAGGACATCAAATACAAATTTTCGAGATTTCCGTTGATGTTTGTGAATTTTTTTGTTACGATTATGTTAATGGGAAATTGTTTAAGGCAGAGATTTTGTAGTTGGGACATAATGAAAAGGGAGATTATTAATTTGGGAGATTTTTTTTATTTTTCGAAATATAAAAAAAACAATGTGTTATTCGACATTTTAATTTGCGGGATATCGTAACTCTTCCGCAGAATATAATATTTTGTATGAAGTGAATTAAGAAGTGTAGGTAAATCTTAAATCAAGTTTTCTTTGGAGAAATGGAGATGAACGCCAAAATCTTAAAATATACTTATACATATGCGTATTCAAATTAATGTGTAGTTTGTGTGTGCCTTTTAAATTTCAAAATTATTCACTGACATTTTAAGAGTTAGTTTTTTTTGACAGCGGGAAGATTTACAGAAAGTGTTTTGAGAGTAAAATACACTCACGACATGTGATATTTTTTTTTTATTTTGTTTCAAAATGTATAGGTCCAATTCCAATCCGCTGTACGTTTTGGAAAATTTTAATGGAAGCTGATTTCCAGCAAGAAGACGAATTTTGTCCATTGTTGCTAACATTATTTATATAAATGTAAATATTTTTGAATTTAGGATTGGAAGAAAATTTTAATTCCAGCTTATTGCGATATAACCCGCCTCTGGGATTTCAGCAACTCATATAAGGGATATTCGCAAAAAAACATAATATGCCATCTGAAAGGTACATGTTATTGTTCAAAAAATGTCAACTACTTACAAAAATTAATCAGCCATAGAACATTTTTAATCAATGGTTAAATTTGTTTAAGGTCAACTATTTCAACTTATTTGTGGGATATTCGCAAAACACGTATACCAAATCAGTAATTGCAGTAATTGGTCAGGCATAGGATTTTTTTATTTTTTTCAAGGTTACAGAATTTAAATAAATAATTAATAACAATAAATAATAATTATTATTAATTAATCTATATATATAAATTAAAGTTTGGTTTTGTGTACATTCGCTAACCAGCCAAACCGGTTGACCGATTTTCTTAATTTGTTTTTTTTTTTAATTAAAGAGGAATAAGGGTAGAAGGTTTAGGATAAAAAAAAACTATTTTTTGTAACGCCCTGCGAAGCGGGCGGGGGTTTTGCTAGTAATAAATAAATTGAAATAAATAATAATAAAAAACGTCTTATAAGCTTGAAACACTTTAACCATTGATTAAAAATTGTCTATGTCTGACCAATTTCTGGAAAAAGTTCACCTTTTTTGAGCTTTTAAGAAGCATACTTTTAGAAAATACAATTTTTGCGAATGTCCCACATTTAAGGTATTTATATCCTGGAGCCACAAAAACCCCAATTAATTTCTGTATGATTTTAAATTTCAAATTTTAAATAAAAGAGTTTTTAAATTAAAAGAATTTTTCCAAGAAGTACTCTTTTAATAAAGGTATTGTCTATGAAATATGAAAGGAAAAACCTTTGAAATTCAGAAATGCTATTTTCATAACTAAATATGCAACCTAATAAAATCTATCCCAAATAATGTTTTTGCCAAAGTGTGTAGTATTTTGTTTATAAATAATTGCATCAATTCAATAGTGATGCCTTTATAATAAAACTTTGATTGCCAGTTCTCAGGTTTCATTAGATAGATTGTTACCACAATTATTCTAGAAAACAATGAAGCCTTATAAACAATAACATCAATATATATATCCTACACAGAGCCGAGCCACATTCACATTCTCATTTCATATTGATTTTTGTAATCGTTTGAGAAAATCTCTTGTAATTCAGCACATCTGAGTAAATACTTTAAGTCCAAGATATCTTAAAACAACAAAGCGACAAATAAATCCATCACCATATCATATCATAAAATTCAGAACCTCGCCAGTGATCCAGACATGTTTTCATCTACAGCTTAAAGATTTTAAGATGCATGTTATAAATGTATTGTATAGATATATGTTTTCATTCAACTGATTTTAGTCTAGTTGACGAAAATCCACTGTAGGTTAGGTAAGTAGATATATCCTTTATCTGAATTTTGTGGACAGAAAGGATGTTCTTTTCTCTTCTCTCAGATTGGTTGCTGAAAATGGCTTAAATCTCAATAAAACATAAAACATCGTATTTATATTATCTTTGCTGTTGTATATATTCTTAAGGTTCACATCATGAGAGAAGATGATGTGAAGATATTCCAAAGTGAATTCAAGAGTAGAAATGATTTTAGTGAAGTCCTTTATAAAAGACAAATTTATATAATATGTATATCTATGCTTGGCTCGGTGATGATGTTTCGAAACGAAACGAAAAACATTCAAAATGAATATATATACCTAGCATACAACAAACATTACATATATGTATGTATATGTAAAATCCTTTTGAACAATAAAACTATCCTCAATAGCATAGTAAACATGGCCCCAGATATACTTCTAGATTCCCTTTGTCTATGCCAAGACAATATAAATAAACTTTTGATCCTTTCCCGTCGAGAAAACCCACATATCTACTGGATGGAGAAGAAGACTTCCCTATGCATGTCTTCATCATAATCTCTCATGCGAAACCAACAAGAATCTTCAAAAACACAAACAGACACACATATATCTATACACATTTATTTATATATATAAATAGTTTCCTTGGACAATTATTGAAGGAAATTAAGTTTACTCCAAACACAAAGTTGTTGTGTTTTGGTCTATATCTCCAAAAGTGTAATGTGCCATATCACAAGGATCGTATAAAGGACATAAGGGAAGAGGATGACACTTCACATCACTGACTACAACACATATACTGTTTAAGCGAGAACAGCCGTGCGCCCGCCACCCATCGCCCCACATCATCAAGATGGGAACTTCTTGTTTTGGTGAAATTCTAAGCCATCCTGTGGTATTTGGTGAGTTCTGGTCCTATCCAAGGATATTTTTTTTTGAGTGGGGGAGGTGAGGAAAGGAGCAACACAAACAAGTACTTATGTCTCTAGTTATATAGGCTCTCCAAAGTGAAAATGCCGTTAAGAAGAAGCACACTCTTGATGTATCCTTAATTTTTATTAGTTTTTCCATTGATTTTGTTTTATTTCTCTATTTGCTCCACAAGAATTTGTATATATAGAACTGTAACTATTTTAAGTATGTGTATATGTGAATAAGATCCTTTGTTTTATTAGATTCTCTAATGCACAAAGAAATGATGGTTGAATTTCACCATGTTAGGTACATAGTGTTGATTTATTTATTTTGGACATGAAACTTTTATTTAGAAATTTTTTGTATAAGTTTCTTATTTTATATAAAATGTATTTAATCACTTCGACTTCTGGCATCTTTTTTCAGTAAAATATGTAAAAACTCAAAGCCCACTGAACACTGAAATGGTGAAACTTGCAAGAAAGTTAACAAATAAATTGAACAGCGAAAAAATTGACAGCTGGATGTTTGACAGTAATACAGTTGACAATTCTTGCACACTAAAATGTGTGTTCCATAAATTTTAAATTCGAACTCGATAATTGTAACAAATTATTTGGTCAAGTCTCCACTTTTTTTTAGCAGAAAAGTAATTATGTGCGGAAAAGTGACATTTAAGTGTTTTGTGTTTTTGTTGTTTCTTTCATTACTTTTACCCAGTTAAATTTTATCAGGCTCACTGAGATCTCAGCAATCTCAGATATATGAATGAGATTTCTAACTTTAGCTGTCAAAAAGCTGAGCCTTACATTTTTTGGATCCACTTGCTCTATTATTATTTGTTGCTCAATTTATACAAAAGAGATGGAGAGTGCTTTTGACATCTAGCGGAGAATTATTGTTCAGGTTTCTTCTTTTCTTTAGTGAAATTGACAAAAGTTTGCTCAGTGAAAACTCAGAAACGTGAACTGGTAAAATATCTGTAAAATGTTAAAACTTGCCAGAAAGTTAACAAAACAAATTAAATAGCAAACGAAATTGACAGCTAAATATTTTGACAGTTGTTACATATTTCTTGCACGCTGAAATGACTGAAAGAAAAATTGGCAAGATTTTCAATGGAGCAAAAACGATAATTTTAACAAATTATTTGGAGAAGTCTCCACTCTCTTTTCTCAGAAAATTAATTATCTGCGGAAAGGTGACATTTCAGTTTAAATCTTCTTTTTGTTTTTTGTTTCTTTCATTACACCATATGACAAAAATAAATTCAACTAAACTTGGTAAAAAAATGACAGTGAAATCCGTCCTATTATATTGTCGAGGGTGTTAGAGTAAAATTGCCAATTTGGATTAATTTGATGGAGACCAAAAGATTGCTTGAGCAAATCAACATAAAAAGGGGCGACTACCTTCTTGAATACGCATACATAAATATATCTAAAGCGAAGTCAATTGAATGATTTATCAAGACCAAGACGAAGAAATATAACAAAAATCACATAAAAGAACATCCCGACTTCCGAAGTTGTGTTGTTTGTGTATTTGGACAGATTTATCCAAACAAAACGTTTTGCAGGGTACATCATCAGTATCTTCCATTTATATATATGTATATATAAAAAAAAAAAAACAACAACATCAAACAGAAGGGAATTCTCCAAGCCTGAGATACATATCCGATGCGTTATAGAATTTGTCGATTTATGATAAACAAATTCCTGGACTGAATTACCCTCTCATACCTTCTTGATATTTTCAAGTCGATGAAATGCGAAGAAAAGAATAAACCGAGAGACAAAAGTTTATCCCAGCAGCGTCGTCGAGCTGGTACACAGCTAGGTAGCTATATGCGTAAGTATAACATTGCATAGTTCAAGGTTTTGTTTATACGATAAAATTTAATTCGAGATAGAAGTCCCATCATACAGCATGGGTAATGGCAAATTTATAGTTCTGGTTTTTGATATTAGTATAGCTTAGTAAAGAAGATCCACTGCAGATGATGATTTTATAAGGATCAAGATTATGTTTATGAGTTTTTTCTTTTTTTTTTGATTGGGTGCGGGGAATAGAAGAATTGTAATGAAAACGGGATTTTTATGATGGAAAGCAATGTGCGAATTTTTTTTTTTTCTTTTATTATTTTTTTTTTGTACTTGCAGCGAGGCGCCTTTAGAGTTTATTTTAACAATAAACAAACATCACAATTCGTGGAACAGCACAATGAGATCTGGGAATAAATTTGGCATCATTCATAGCAAAACTGAATTAGGTACCCAGAGAATAATTTTTAAGACTGAGTTTTGTATTTGAGAAAAACATAATGTTTATGTCGATTAAAATAAAAATTCTTGAGAATCCTTGAAACCAATGACGACGCACGATGGGGCATAATCTAAAAATATAAGAAAAATTGTTTAAAAAAATGCTGGAATTGAAAGCAGAATTCGACACAATTATGAGATTAGCTTGCAAAGAGTTATACACCTACCCGAGAGTAACTCTTGATATTTTTCTGAATGAACACGCACTTTGTATTTTTAACTCTAAAAAAAAGTCAGCTATTTAAGCTCAAAACGTGCGTGCGTGCAAACTTTGTATGAACATGTTTTCGAAAAAGAAGAAGTGTTAAGACTAATTTTGTAAAAAATGTTAAAATTTTAAAGTTAAAAATTTTAAAAGTTATATACCAAAAACCGATTTTTTCGCCAGGTCACCATGAATTAAATTAGGTGGCAAAATAAAATAAAAGAGGCTGGGTGTGACCCACCCTGGTAACTTCCCATTGCTGCCCCATAGCTACTGGACACCCAGTATTATTTTGCTATAAAGAAATTTTTAATTCAAAATCTTAAAAGACCTTATCAAATGTTCAATATGCGATATAAAGTGAAAACCAAAGTTGGGTGGGGGGGATATATTTTTTAAAAATTTAAGTTGTATTTTTTCCAGATGTTTTTGCTTTACAAAAAACTATCGATTTAATTTTTTTACAAACCCCTCCAATTATAATTACAGCAGAGTGTATTAAATAAAACTATTCCGGAGTCGATAGCTTTGTTTTCTAGATATTCGAGTCGAAAAATATTTTTTTTATTTTTTTTTTAGTGGTTTGAGTTTGAAAATTTTGTGATTTAAAAAAAAAAACTGTCAATTGAATAATTCTACAAATCTTATCAGTTATTGACTACGTTACTATTTATAGAAAAAAATTGTCCCGTCTTCAAAGCTAGTGTTTGTTTTCAAAATATTCGAGCCGAAAACTTTTTTCAACGATTTTTAGTATTTTCTTGTAGTTTTTTTGCTTTAAAAAAATTGTCAATTAATTTTTTTTAAATTTATATCAGTAACCAAATAATGCATCGTGAATAGAATAAAATTATCCCGAAGTTAATATCGTTGTTTTTTCTCAAAATATTCTCAAAATATTATTACAAACAAAACACATTTCATTTCAAAAAATTTTAGCATGTTTTTTGATTTAAAAAAAAAAAACTGCCCGCTGATTTTTTTTTAATTCTTTTCAATTCTTAATTACGGCATTATGTGTGAAATAAAATTAACCTGAAGTCGATAGCATTTCTTGTTCTCGAAATTTTCGAGACAAAACATTTTTTACAAGGTTTTTTTTTTTTTTTTTTTTTTTTTAAATTACTGTATAGTAAAAAAAACGCTTATTGAATTTTTTTGGGAACCCTTTCTGCACTTCGCGATGTTATTATCTGTAAAATAAAATTTATTCCAGGTTGATACCTCTATTCGTTCTCGAGATACAGTGAACGATAGTAAGGCTCACGAACGTACATACACACACACATCTCTCTAAAAATGATGGATTCGGATTTCTGGGACTTCGAAACGTCGAGAAATCGGACCAATTACAATAACTTCCAATGGGAAGGGAAGTTAAAAAAACCAAAAAATTAAAGCTCGACAAATTATTAACGCTTTATACAATAAAGCATTTCTTTCAAAACAACGCGAACTTTCCTATTGTTTTGTAGAAGCTTAGCAATAAAATTATGTCTTGTTTTGTATTACCGGATTTTCTTTTCTTCCTCTTTGGTAACAAGATAAATTATTATATTTGTATAGTAATTGTTTTATTTAATAAGAAACAGACTGGATGTATGTATTATTTAAGCTTTTTTAGTTTAGATTTAAAAACAAATATTATTTATATAAGTACAATGTAACCAAACAACAAAGTCATCTTAATTTATAGGTTTTACAATATTTATTCAAATTACCTATTATCATGACTGTTTAACGTTTAACCCGATTAGCCTTTCCGATTGGCCTATTTCACAATCAAATTATCGGCTAATTCTATCAATTCCGATTAGGCTTACCACCACGTTTCTTATGATTAATTTAATTCTTCATTTGCATGTATGTTTACACATGGAAAAGTGGTTTGTTCCACTTTTTTTTTAAACCACATACATATCCTCCCGAGCGCCATTCCTCCTTTTCCCCGTACAATAACTTTTTACTTTGCAAACAAATGATTCCTTTATTATTGATTAAAAAAAAAACTAAAAAAAATTAAAATAATGATAGCTTAGGTATATTTATATACATTTAATATTGTATTCTAAATCCTTTATCCTCGAACTCTATACACTTAATCAAACACATGTTTGATATTTCAAAAGGATAAATTCGATATAACATTTTTACAGACCGGCTGATGCCTTGTGTGTTTTAGAACTTTGGGATCGAAAAAAAAATAAAACAAAACAGAACAACTAGAATACTAGAATAAAACAACAACAAGGATCAACGAACCCAGACAATGATTTCAGAATCAACGACAACAGCAACGATGACAAAACAAAAAAAAAGGACCTAACTCAAGCTAAATACCATTTATCTAAATTACACACAACCTAAGACAATTTATTTTGATAGCACTCGCTTTTCTCTATATTTTTAGAATGTGTTTATATGTTTATATGTGTGGGATTGAGAGTGAAAGGAGAGGTCCTTATAGAATCAAAACCAAATGGAAATTAGCCTCATTTAGTCATGGCCACCCACATCGTATAGAAAAATATAAATTATTTAACATCAACGTTTATATTATGTAGATGCAGGGACGGTAGTTCACAACTAAGGAGGGGAGAGGGAAGGACAGAGGACAGTAGTAAAAGAGGCTCCTCTCAACACCGCATATACTACATAAACTCGACTCAAATATCCTTCTAATTTTGTCTTCAAAAATGTACCTATATTATTCTCAAAAACGAATACAAACAAATATAAACAGGAAAAAGAAATGGAAATGAATCAGGAATGAAAACGCCTTCTGTTTGTTTACTTTTCCTTTACTCCCGTTATCATTGTAAAAGAAAAAAAATAATAATATCCTTTTCTCTGTTTCTTCTGTTTATGGCCATTGGCAGTAAAGATGACTGCTACTCCATCCATCCTGCCTGTTCATTTCCAGTGAAGTAAATAAATAAGTAAATATCTAATAGCGTTTTACTTTAATTCAAGAAAATGACCATCTTCATAGGAAGGAAGTAAGCAAGGGAAATTGGGGGTGCTTATATACATATATGTATGTAGGGTCCGAAGGACATCTCCAACCAGATGAGTCCATTATTATATGAGTTAGTATGAGTGTTCTATGTTGGAATTGTGACAAAAACCGGACAGTCAAAGAGATGATGGGAGGTTATTGATGGGGTATTAAGTCATAAATGTCAAATTGAAGGAAAATGGGTGGAATGGCTGACAGAATATGTTTTTTAGCACCGGAAGTGATAAGTTGACTGAAAATGGCAGGAAAATATGGATTGATATGGATATTTAAAAGGTGGTGTGGACTGAATCATAGGACTATAGATAGAGAGAGAGAAAGAGAAACTTATAAATATTTGCATTTGAAAATGAACAAAGAGAAAAGGTAAAGTGGTCATCAAAAAGCACACAGGGTTTTAGAGAAAAGTGAAAGAAATTTTCTTTTTTTTTTTTTTATTGGTATTTCTTTTATAGCAAAGGGAATCCATTTAAACGAAGCAGATGGATTTTATTTGACTACAAATCTTTACTTAAATAAATGAAAAGATGATGTTCTTTCAAATCAAATTTAATGGCGATCTGGGTGTTAAGTGTATATCTAAGTTAACTTTGAAATTGTTAAATGCTTTGGGTTAACACTTAGATTTTGACAGAATAATTTATCACATCAATATTTGAAGAGCAAAATAGAACCTTAAAATGTATATGTAATAATGGTGATATGGACAGGAAGTGATATACGGTTTTGATCTTTGAATAAATAAAATAATATTCAATAGTATCATAGTTTGAAGTTTGAATAAGGATTTAATGGTGTTTATAGCTATACACACAATATTCTTATTTTATGGGTATCTATATTGAAACATTATTTATTTATGGTTTTAGTTTTTTTTAAATCGCTATAGGGTATTTATAAAATATTGATATATCAAATAAATTGCTATATATATATCTATAAAGTTTATTGTCAATCTGTACAATGATTTAGCAATGTGCAATTTTCATTGAAAATCATTTTCAAAGGTAATTCTATCACAAGATCAGCCCTATACTCTCAAACCACTATGAAAAAATTAATAAATAATTCAGACAAATGGCAAGTATGTCGCTTTTATTAAATCGGAGTTGGCTGACATTTTAACGGTTGAGTAGTGGGAGTAACGAATATGAAGAAACCAGAAAACTTCGTCTTAGTTAAAAGGTGGCCAAAATCTGGAATTTTAGGAATCGCAGTCAATTATCTTAGTAAATATTAAAAACTTAACACTATTGAATTGAATTTTTTTGATTTATTGATTAAAAAAAAATATAGCCTTTAGTCGACATAAATATACATAATTATATTTGAACAAAGAATGCTAACGCCAATATTTGCAACAACATAAGATAGGTACATATAAGATAACCAATTTTTTTAATTATTTTTTTTTTTAAGAAAAAAAGTGTTAGAATTTTTTGGTAAAGAATTTCATAGTTAATAATATTTTACATTTCTTCAAAAAAATATAAATCAGCAATTCCTTGTAAAACTAAAAAGTGACTTCTGGAAATTATTTCTCATCTATTCTACACTTCCATCAATTTTTGTTTTAAAACCTATTATTGGGTATAATAACGATTTAATCAAATTCTAAAATTGTTTTGACACCAACAAATGAGTACATCAAGCAGCGTATAATTTCTTTAACAAATCTTAATTTATTTTACAAAAAAAAATATTTAAAAAAAAAATTTTAATTTTTTTATGAAAAAAATGAGTACTCCAATTTTTAACTCCATAAATGTGGAGTTAAAAATAAATTTTCTAACAAAAATATTTTAAATATCGAATCGAATTTTTATAAAAATTATTTTGATTTTTTTCGAAATACATATATATTAAGATTTGAAAAAAAAAACTTGAACCTTGTTTTTTAAATAAAAAGAAAATTGGTACCTACGAAATATTTTAAAAACTTTCTAAAACATTCTCCATACAAAATTTTATCAAAATCAGTTTAACTATTTCGGAGTTAATCCAAAAATTGGATCTTTGAGAGGTGTCATTGATAACCATTTTTCATTAAAAAAAATACCAAGGTATTTAAAATTATCTTGATCTTTGAAAATAAATCTGTTTTTCAGAAAAAAGGGATTTTTATTATTTGCTTAGAAAAATTATGCCAGGCAGCATTATTTTTAGTGTCCGACCGAAGCTTCGGCCGAATTCGGCCAAAAAAACAACATTCGGCCAAACCTTCGGCTTCGGCATTTTAGGCCGAAGTTTTGGCCGAAGCCGAAGAATCTGTTTATTATATCGAGCATCGTACTAGGCGCCGGGAAAAATTTGAATTTTTGAAATTTTTGAATAACGAAGAAAAGATTGCAATCTTTTCTTCGGTAGGTATTCAAAAATTTCAAAACACATGTGTGCCATCATAAAAATTATTACTAAAAATGAATTATTTATTTCTTTTTTCTTTATAATTACTAATCAGTTATTAGTTATTTTTATTTTATTTGTCTTATGTTTTTTAAGCAATAAATTTTAATAAAAATAATATTTTTATCCAATTGGAAAGGAGAATTCTTAACTTTTTTCAACCTTAGGCTTCGGCCGAAGATTTTCTTTCAGCCTAATAATTCGGCTTCGGTTGAAAATCGACCTTCGGTCGGACACTAATTATTTTTATTAAAAAAAAAATAGAATTGACATGTGTTGTGTCAAACATACACGAGATCGAGTTCGATTTGTTTTAACGAGTCCATAAGTTGCCGTAATATTGTTTGTATGTATATGTACCAAAAGGGCGCAAAATTCTGGGGGCGCGTTACCAGGAGCAAGAAAATGTAATCTGATCTTGTGCAAACAAATATGTACTGCCATTTGCATTTTAATCACAAAACTTTTTCAAATAATCCCAAAATAACATCCATCAAAACTGCGCTAAGTTATTTCTTGCACACTAACTAATATCACCTACCGGGGATACCTCAATAAAAAAAACCGCATTGAAAGTCTAACTTCTAGGTAATATGGAAAAGTCTTATGCATGTGTATCAGTGTATGTATGGGCGCTTTCTACAAATCTTGCTTCTACTTATAAAGTAATCTTCATCAAGTTTAAAACCTGTAATATTGACGACTTCTGGACATTTATTTAGCTTCAAAGTTTTTATTTCAATTTTAAAACCAACTGTCATTCTTTTCTTGTACCCTATCACGTTGACTATTTTCAAATTTAAAACCTCAAATGTTCCTTAAAAAAAACAAAAACGAAGTCCTAATCAATAGAAAATTACAAATTAAGCCCATAATAATTCCGATTTTTTTTAAAGGTGCTAACACACATGCAGTTTGACTGCTAAAACTTTCGCACCATCATATTTGTTTCATTCATCTTCAAATCAGAAATTGTTTTGAAAATTTAACAAATTTACACAAAAACTACGCACTAAAGTCAACTTTTTGTTTTTCAAATTTTTCAAATTCATAAGCTTAACCATTGATTCTCCATTAAATATGTCCCTGTCTGTATATTTCGACATTCAAATACCTACCTTTATTTATAAGGAGCGTTCTAAATCTTATGATGTTACGAATTTAGGTTCAACAAACGAAACACGTACCTACTTCGCACCTATACAATATAACATAGTGAAAGTAACAAAATCTCAAGAAGTTTCATACAATTCTCACTTCTATAAAACAAAAATTTTCAAAATATGGCTTAAGATGTCCTTTAAAAAAAAAAAAAAAAAAAAAAAACATGAAAATACTGTTCAATAACGCAGCAAAAGCACGATTTGTTATCCAGAATATTATAACAGATATTTTTATTACCCACTTACTTACAATACCCGTCGTCGACATCTTCGCGCGATTTATAACCATCGTTCGTGAGTTCGTTCACATCCATATTCTTATACATATTTCTACTTATACACCTTAAACGCTAGAAAACTCAATATTCTCTTGTGGCACGTTTACACTTAATCATAAATCGAGTTTTTACTGTCGACACAGTCGTTCCTTCAAAAACAAAACAAAAAAAAAATCATCATCATCATCATTTTTCTTCATGACTTAAAAGCCAAACAACTCAACAACAACTACATAGGTAGGTAGGTAGAATGGAAAAACAATTTGCAGGACAAGAAGTCAACAGGATACATCAGGACCTGTGTTTAAAAAAAAAATCTTCTTTTTCTTCTCTCCCTTTTTTATAGTAAAGATGGGCAGAATCACAAAATGCTGTAAAGGCAAAATTTTCTCCACTAGAAATATACAAAATGTATACATATACAAAAAAGACCATCCCATTCTTACTTATATCATACACAAAAGGAACATTCGCGATTGTCGTCCTCCTCATGGTGGCGATGGGTTGGTTGGTCTTTTATATTTACATCAGGACACATTCCATATTGCTCGTTTTAAGTTGCCTCACGAATAATGGGTGTAAATTTACGCGGTTTATTTCGTGGTCATGTCACCACGTATTTTGTGGCTTTGTTGGTCGGATGATGTCCCTTCCTTGTTTTGCCTTACTTGTGTGGTGTCCTATATTGATTAATGAAATTCAAAAGTGTTGGAGAAATTGCATTGCATTAATGCCGCATTTTTACATTTTTTTGAAGTTATATCCTTCTTCAATATCTGACACATTAATCAATAAAAAAAAAACTGTGTTAAGAGAAGAGTTTCTCTAAAAATAGGCAACGATAAAATGAATTATAATCGCCCCTTTGAATATACTCTAAAAGTAGCATATTGTGTGTTTTAGTTTCTCCTTGAAGTATGCATCTACATTTTTGATATCACAAAACTAAAAATCACCAACCATTATGAAACAAAAACACCAATAACACAACAAATGTGTATATATGTACATTCCTACATTTATAACTGTTGCTTGAAAATTCTTATACATTTTAAGAAATTTGAATTTTTTGAGCTTCAACAGGGATTGTGAGAAGTTTCAAATTAAAGACCAGCGCCAGAATATTAAAACCTTGTTTATTCAGATTTTCAACCTCAACTTGTTCTACAATTAGTATTGTCTCATTCTTTTATCTTTTGATGATTCAAGGGAAAAACTGCATTTTTCTTATTTTCTTTTAAATATAACAAAATTACCAAAATGTCATACGTTAGTTTCTATATACTTATATATGTATAGGTACTTAATTAAAAACACACAAAACTAGTTATACAGCAAATGATGTATTTTCTTATTTCGGTGTCTTCGAATGCAGTTATTTAAGCTTGTGCCGTTTTCTTATTTATTATGTTTTTCTTTTTTTTTTTTTTAATTGTGTTCCAACTGTGCATTTTTCTGCAAATGTCAGTTTGCTCTAAATTACAATGAAATTCTAGTCAAACACACTCCATGTAGGTACTGTTTATTATTTCTTTTTTTATTTATTTTTTTTTTGTTTATTTTTTCTTTTCAAATGAGTTGAATAGAATCGTGATAAAGGAATTTTTTTTATTTTTACTTTTTTTGAAAGAAATGGTAACAAAACATATATCAACAGATATCTAAAACGGCAGCATTTATCTAGTACGCTCAATTGCTCATTAACTAAACTTTAAAGCTCTGATATGTTTGTGTATTGTAAATAATTGTATTTATATCTATAAAGGGTGTCCCAAAATTAACCAATGATTTGAATAAAATGGATTGTTGTTTATTTTTTATTGAATCATAAAGTACTAATGAAAGAGTTATGAAATGTCACACTGGACGAATGCCCCACACGGCTTTGCTGCCACATGCGCACGTTTTTGTCGAATTTTTCAAGACCCTTTTGCATAAGTGTGGCTGAATTTCGTTGAAGCAGTGTCGATGAACTTCGTCCTTCAATGCCGAGGGTGGTTGTGGGCTTTTTGAGTTCAAATAACCATCACTAATTGATCTAGTCTCACTGAGTTTTTCAACAGTTCTTTTCACAGTTGACGAAGTTAAATCAATATTCCGACGATACTTTGTACGAAAATTTCAAATTGTCGCCACCAAACTATCATTATTTTTGAAAAATTCTTAAACAACAGAAACACATTGTTCTCTCGTCTACGGTCTATTTTTAGTAACCCTAAACTGTCAGCTGTCAAATTCTTTTTTTGGGTTGCCAACACTTTTCTATACAAATGGTTGCTAAATTTAAATCTTGTATTAAATTTGGGACACCCTTTGTATGCCTAAATAATAAAAGTAAGACCTACATTTTTACACTAGTCAACTGACAATTTGGTTGCCGAAATCAGATTCCCGAAAGGTGCGTTGATTTCCTGCTCTTGAACTAGAAATCGATCTTAATTGCTCAATTGGATCAAGTTTTTGAGAAATTCGAAAATTAAAAGTTCTAAACAATTGTGTTTTTTTTTAAGATAAAATTTTCATCTCCAAAACTAGGAATGGCACCTAAAACTACTACTCCTTCACTAAAAATCCATATTTGGAAGAGCTCTGTTCAATAGATTGATAACAAATTGAAGTAGAATATAAAATTTAGACTCGCTTCTAACTAAATCAGAGCTACCAAATTCTATATATAAATTGCAGGTGTGTTAAACCTACGTTTAATCTTAAGATTACACTAAAAACCAGATTGATTCAGGTTTAGAATATGTTCCGAATTAAGCCCCAGTTTTATAATCCTATGCTCTTGTCTAAAGGGGGCCATTCAGACTAAGACGTCGCTTTTTTTTACGCTTCAACACAATTAACAGATTCGTGTAGCAAATGCAAAGAATTCCAAGAAATACTACAGAATTTATTTTTGAAAAAAAAAAAAAAAGTTGTTTTCTTAAAATTGGAAAAAGCTAGAAATATTGTAAATTATATCACAGAGATATAATAGAATAAAAGCCTAAAAGGTAATTAAGAACTACACCAGAATATATTCTAGCCCCATTTCCAAAATAATTCCACTTATAATTTTGTCTTAGGTAGCCCTTGCCTTCATTAATTATATTCCACAACAAAACATAAAGACTTCACATTTAAAAACTGATATTGTAAACATACAAATATACAAAAATAAAAAAAAAAAACAACACAACGCAAAAACCACTTCTCCAAAGGCCTTAAGGCTCTTAAAGTAATTTCACAGAATATACCCACCACTGACATAGTGGTACACTCTCATTCATTGCAACCATCCTTTTTAGATCCTTCACAATACAATTCACCCAATTTGTAGCAATTGTACACGTACCACCATTCATACTCTCTCTCTCTCTATGTATACTTCTCTTGTAGGTACGGATAAATATAGTACAAACCGCTGTCGTTGCCACCACCGCCAATGCCGGTGTTCGAACAATGTACCCGTATTTGAGTACTTGCTGCAGAGAGAGGAGTCTTCGTCTTTTAACAACCCCACGCAACTCAATCCACTAGCACAACAAGCACACCACACATGCAAGGAGGATGAAAAATTGCGTTCCATTCATTTTTCTAAGCACACTTTTATCTTCAGCAATCATCTGCGAACGTGAACTGTATACGATGTGATGTATCTTTAACTCAAGTTTTTTTTTTTTTGTATTTAATTTATTTTTAAGGGTACTTTAGGACATGGATTCGTAAAAAATTATGATTCTAATCATCCAACTATTTGTGTAGCTCTAATAAAAACCGTACTTTCCTAAACCGTTACAAAGAAATTCCACATTTTCTCAAAAATGACTTTAACGATTTTTATAAAATTTTCCAACAAGAAATATCTTAAACAAATTCTCGTTGACTATTCTACGAATTTCGATACAAATTTATACACTCTGAATTATTATTTTTTTTTATTTGATAGAAAATATGGTTTCGAATTAAAATTATTAGGACACGAAATAAAATTGTTTGATTTGTTTGTTTTATGCTGTAACCAACAGGCAGCAAAAGGTTTAGGAGCAGATTTAAGACCGAACAGTCTACAAGTCAACCTTTAAGTGAATAGAAATATGTTTAAGGGTATTTCATTAAATTTTTTCTAATGATATTTAATTATAAAATTATTATTACATTATTATTTTAGTCAGTAAATTATATATCCTTTGATGATGAAAATATTTATTTATTAATCATCAATAAATTAAATAAAATAAATAAATTAACAAGAAAATTTCCAAAATTCTTTTAGAATTTACTTAAAATATAAATTTCTTGATTAATTTTAAAGTAAATTAATATTTTTAATAAATTTAAATATATATTTTAAAATATGTAATCTCTGTTTTTTTAATGATATGTTGTGATTTAATATTTATATTTAAAAGCAACTACCTGCAACTCAGTTGTGTATTTTATTATAACAGCAAAATAATCGTGTATATCCTTTCTGTTCTTTCATTTAGTCTGTAGATTTAGATATACCTACCTACATATATGTTGAGCAGAACTGTTGGGGGGTGGAAGTACGTTAGTGAATTGTTATTTTGTCGCCCTTTTTTTGTTTTGTTTGTTTTTTTTTTTTAAGAACAAGAATATATCCCTTACGTGTGTTTCTTTTTTCTATATTTCCCATTTTCAAGTGAATTTTCTCACAATGACACAGAATCAGTCGTCATCGTCACTCTTACTTTGGTATTTACGTCCTTGTCCTTATTTTTTTGGTCTGTTGTTTTTTTTTTTTGGTTGTGATATCACTGTATTAACAGACTGAATAGCAAAAGCACACTACATCTACGCCTACACACACTTGATTCTTATACTGGTCAGTTTTTTTTCTTTTTTTAATGCGTGTAGGGAAAGTTGGGGTAGCTTTAATTTTGTAGCTTGAATTGTACATTCCGGTTTCTTGGGGCAGTGAGTTTTTTATACCCACAATATTATTTTTATCTTCTGTGAGCTTTATTAAAGTACGAATCACTTGGAAAAGTACATAGATATTCGTAAACAAAGAAGCAGAATTTTGCCGTTCACTGGGGCGTATACGTACTTTTTTAAAGTTTAATTTTAAATCTTTTTCTTTTAATTTTTTTTTACTGTTAACTGAAATTTATTATTTTTGATTATTATGATTATTTCCATATATAATCTTCTTTAAATATAACTTCCCAAGAAAAAAATAAAGGTGGATTTTATTGGAGTCACTTTCTATAAAATTCATGGCAATGTCAAATAACATCACCAAAATTCAGATATATGTATGCATAAAAAACTGTAAACTATACTCCTGTATTTGAAACAATGCTTGTATCAATTTTTATAATTTCTTAAGACAATCAAAAAAATCAACTCCCAAAAAAGTGCTTTGCATAAAATTTATGCAGAAATCATTTTCAAAAATCAATTTTTGAATTGCAGCGTGAAGATTGATAACCTTGCACCAAAATAATAGTGCTTTCGTCTTTATACATGCCTAGTGAGTTTATTTATTTTTTCTTGCATCAAATGAAGGAATCATAAAAATTGCGCCATTTAGCAGTAAAGCGTTCTCATTGCTTCTAACTATTTTGTTCTAAATTTTTTCCTTCGAAGCCCATGTACATGGCTTATTTTTGGTAAAAATTTTGTTCACCTCTCATTTTTTTGAAAATGATTAAATTTTTTATGCAGGAATATTAAGTAAGTTTAATATTGTAATGTTAAACAAAAAATAAGTTTTTGAATTCATAAAAATGATAATAATTTTTTTTTTTTTTTGGGAAACAAATTTCGCATAATAGGATTTTATTTTATATGTAATCAATGTGAGCATAGTTTCAAGAATCAAAAAATTAAACAAAATTCAATAAAATCCCGATTTTGTCCTTCATACGACAGTTAAACAAGTTTTTTTCTGAAATTTCCCAAAAAAAGTCTTGCTGTAGTATCAACGACAATATATTTTCCTATAACTTGAGTTCTGATCTTCAAGTTTAAGGTCTAAAAATTGATGATTAAATTTGAGGCTTCATTTTAGTATAAAAATTATACGAGTAGTTAAATCTTCAAAGTTTAAATCTCTTAATAACAAGCTGCGAAAGTTATTGGGGATTAATTTGCTGTGAAGGTATCAACAATAGGACTGTTTAATATATAAAGTTGTTTGTTTCACTTACAACAAATATATAAACAATTATTTTTTAGTAACTTAATTTTTTAAGCGTTTTAAATACCAACTATTTGTTGCAACTTTTTAAATAGTATTTAAAACTATCACATACCTATAAAAAAATCTCCAACAGTTTCATATTTTTTTTTACTTAAACTATCAATAATTGTAATGTAAGGGCTAAGAGTTTCCTTACAAGAATGAGTCTTCCTTCATTAAATTTGTTCTTAAAATTATTTTTTTGATAAGATTGCGTCATTTACCAATTTCCTTTCCACTGGCCAAAGGCACTCATTCGTGCCTTAAAAATGTCAGTACCTCAAAAGTTTTTTTTTTCTTTGCTCTTATATATCGCCCTACTCAAATTCATTCAGGAAATGCGGTTTAATTTTCATATTGAAAAACATAAGCACATACCGACAGAGAGTTTTCAAAAACACACTATTTTTGAAGGACAATAAGATTTAAACCAACAGATCCCAAACATCGTAGGTACAATGGAAGAGCTTTTACTTGTTCAAATAGAATACTTTTATATTCTAAAATAAGAGGAGGGGTGGTTTATTTTTGGGGAGTTCGTTCTAAATTCGCATACCTACACACAAAGAAGACAAGAATAGGTTTTGAGAAGGATTTTCATTTCATATTGTAATTCTTCTTCTGGGCTAGAGATATCTTTTTTTTTTGTTGATTTTTTGTATGTACAAAACCCCCTTTACCATTCTTACCATCATCAGAGCAGAAGCCTGCTAAAATATGCTTGTGAGGTGTGTCAGTGTGCGTTGTTTGTGTGTGTGAGTTTTAGGTTTGTGTAGGGAAAATTTACAATTTAAAAAGCAAAATGCTTTGGTCTTCTTCTCTTTTGAGGCTTTTTAGCGATTTTTTACATTGTAAAGGAGTTTTTTTTTTCCAAGCAGTATAAGGATACAAAAAAATAGAAATAGACTTTGGACGAAGTGAGAATGTACTCAGAATATTGTTTGACAAAATAAAAAAAAAAAAAATAAAAATAACGAGACCACAACCGCACTTACATTTCAAGGATCATTTTATCCTTCACTATCAAGTTGTTATTTTTTTTTTTTTTTAAAGAGAGATTTTGTATTAAGTTGGCAAAGGATATGACGAACGCAGCAACTAGTAAGAGAGGGCAAAAGAGAGGTTACGGGAACTCTATTTTAAAGAACTTTAAAACTAACTGCGAGTGAAAAAGATAAAATGTAACGTGACCTGAATGTCATAGGTTTATTTTTTGGGAAGGATAAAAGGCAAGAAAATAATGCTTTTATATCTTGAAAGAGAAAGTATAATATTTTTAAATGTGCAACAAAATATACAAAGAGAATGTAGATATATTTTGAATCAAGAAATAGATATAAAAACTGTTAAAAGATATTTTTTTTTTTTACCAAAAAAGGTAAGGTTAATGTGTTGTTATGTAGGTATACAGGAACACATTAAAGCTCTCGACCTTGATTCAATTTTTGATACATTATGGGGCCAACGAACCCTTTCGGATTTGTTGTTTAGCTACCTTTGCCGTTATGGTGGTGGCTATGAATTCAATCCGATTTTTTATAGAAAGCATAACAATTCTTACACGGTGATTTGGATTTTAGCCTTTTGTGGGAAATCTTCTGGGTAAAGTTCTGGGACAATGAAATGCATGACTGGTTCACACGAATTCTTTCATAAACTAAAGTTTTTGTGGTTTAGAATTTTAAAGACTTTGCATAGAAAAAAATTTTTAGAAAATCAGTTGGTATGCCACCTACTCGGTCTAATTGACCTAAAACTAAAATTTAAATTGCTCCCAGAAAGAATTGTCTTAACAAAAATTTTAACCAAATCAGTACAACGATAAAGTGGACGGCGGCGGTGGACGTAAACTCGTACCGACCCACACACCGAAAAGTGGAGTATAATTTACATTCATCACAAGGCGAAAATTTAAAAATAAAATTTTCACCTTTTTAACATTAAAAATGTTAAATGTAAGGAATTTTAAACATTTAAAAAAAATACTTGTTTTAATCGAGAATTTTGAAAACCGCATTTTTCATTTTTCATTTTTAATTCATTTTTATTTTTTCCAAATCTTATAACTATCTTAAAGCTAGAAAAAAATTCATAAAAAGTAGCCTGCTTATCAATAACTTACAACTAACTTACTGGCCCCATGCGGGCGCTCTAAGCTCTAAGTTAAACTATATATATCTTAATACTAATGCCTTTCGGCCTAAAAACTAATTTAATCCTAAAATTCCTTATTGGTTTTGTTTTCCACCAAGAAAGAATTTACAAAAAAAAAAAAAACTTGGTAACATATCATTTTTTATTTTATATAAAGCTTACAACTACCTAAAACTATGTATGTTAAAACTATTTTGAAAACCGCTAGTTGTGCCGAATGTCAAGGAATGTCTTAAACTTTTTTGATTTTTTCTTAAATTTTGAAGAAATTTTTTTTTTCTAGTCAAGCTTTAATACTTGGGTTGAACTAAGAAATTTTGTTTAAAAAAATGCTTTATTTAAATTTTCCTATTGTCCACAGCATAAAGGTTTATCGTTTGTCCTTTACTAGACATTCTTCTCAAAATTATTTTCACCTCAAAATATTGATTAAGTGGGCTTTGCTGGTTGTCTATAGCTATGGACACACTGACACACGAGAATCTAACAATCTAAATTTAAAATTTGAGTTAACAATGAATGTTAAAAAAAAAATAATTGGTGTACCTACTTGAAGACCATCGGTAATTTCACCGCAAGGTAAGTTTTACCATTAAAAAAAATGTATACATATATAAAGATTTCCCAAAATTATTAAAAAAAAAAATAATATATCGCAAGTACCGCTATTTTTGGTTCTAATAAAAATTTAAAAAATGTGTCAAGGATTTAAACTCTAAATCAATGTTTCTCAACCTTTTCTTGCGTATGTCCCACCAGAACCTTTCAAAATCCTCATGTTCCCTCTTAGAGACCTCAGCAATCTTAGTTAAATGAACATGACTCCTCAGCAAAATTTCTCTGTTTTGCTGTCAAAACTCTCTGAGGAAAAAAAATCTCTGAGATGCCATTTTTCCGAACGTGCCTATTATACCTAAATAATTTTTAACATAAAAAATCTGAAATATTCAATAAAAAAAATTGTATGGCTAAATATTAGAGAGGTTCACATTCAACGAAGTGTCACCCGATCCAAGTCGTTTTGATAGCGTTCACACTCGACAACTGTTGTACTGACATGAAATACATTTTCAAAGAACGAACATGGCACGCAGCTCCATATTTGCACCAATACTAGCGCATTAATTTAATTTTTTTCCTGACTCGTTTTATTATTTTGCTTACATTACAACCCATTCTCTTTTTTATTCTTACGAAAAAAATTGAAAGAAGACGTGAAATTGAAATTTTCGGTTGTCCGACTGCTGTTCACATTTACTACATCGGTCGTTCGACAGAGTTCGACTGGTGTTCACATTACAAAAATCTTACAACACGACGCATGTTGATAAACATATCGTTGGATGTGAACGGCCCTATTAGGAAGAAATGCATAGAAAATAAGTAAACACAGTAAGTTTTTTTTTTTTTTTTTCAAAACATTGTAGAACTGAAATTCAAGTAAAAAAAAACTCAGTAATTGTAATATTTAAGTTTAGTGGAATCATTGTCCTAGATGCCTCCTGAAAATAGATTTTATGTAAGATTAAAATTTAGAAAACTTCTGTTTTATTTCCTTTTTTTAAATTCAGACGATTTCTTTTGCATCAGCAAGTCATTCATGACATTAAATCCCATGAATGACAGATCCTGGATGTGTTCAAAAATATCTCCAAGGGTGGAAACACAAGAAGCATAGATTTTTTTCAGAATGAAGTGTAATGCAGCATAATTTTAAAGTGCCCCCCATATCAAATCAAATTACCTCACTGTGGGGCATGCTAATGTAATTCTCCGCCTGTGAAATATGTACACGTTTGAATCATCTAGAAGATTCTTCATTGAAAAATTTTGCTTTCGGCATAATTAAAAATTACAAATTTTGTATTTAATTCCTTTTTTTTTCCAAGACCACCTAGACCACCGAGACTCTCGTTTGTTTGGATACTTTGGAGGTATAGTATATCTCAATGTCTCAAGACGAGACCGTGACTTTTTTTGTCACGTGGGCAACCCTACTCTACTTGTATTCTATAAATTCGTTTTATAAAATTCTAATTATAATTATACATCGTAATTTTGTATACATTAGTCGGGTTTTTTTTTGGGAAAGCTATTCACAGTACCTACAGAAGATTTTTACACGAGTATACAAATGCAACGTACACAGTAGAAAAACTGCCAATAAAAGCAGGAGTAAAATCCTACTGCGGATGAGTTTGTGACGCTTGACTTGTCCATTTTATGTAACTAAAATTTATTCTTGGTTCAAGTGTTCAGTATTTTAAAATCTCTCTCAAAATTCTGTGTATTTTTCAAATCTGTGTTCATACGTATTTACATTGATTGCCGTTATAAAAGTGGAAAACTTCAAAAGCTTTTGTTCATTAAGTTTACCAATTCACTATACCCATATATAAATAACATATAAATACAAACTTCTTATTGTATCAATGAGTTAACGCATTTTTTTCATTTTCGGCATTTCGGCGGAAACATTCACGCATATTACACACTTTGCCTTACTTACTTATCAATATTGTTAAATTTTACAAATAAAAACCATCAAAACCTGACCTGAGATATGCGTTGGAATTTCCCATAATGAAATCTCTTGGTTTCATGCAAAATGCACTTACATCCTTCACATTTCATCCATCAGTGAAGCACAGACTATATATATTATATATGGATAAGAGAGAAGGGCATAACAAACATCTGCGTGAGCCTTATAACCATCAGTATTCCATTATCCTGCTTTACTATACGTAGTTTCACTATCTCTGCACAAATGAACATGTATATATAGCCGTGCCAACATTTTTTGACCTCATATTATCCTGACGATACCATCAATGTGAAATGTGCAAACACATTTGCGTTCCACTGTTAGTATAGTTGAGGCTTGGCTTGGCTGATGCTTGTGGAATTGCAGCATCCTTCGTCATTGATTTTTGTAAATGAATACACATACCGGATAAGTATGGACTTACTTGGTCCGTTTCGATATACACATAGTAGGTCATGCACTATGCGCCAAAAGTCCACAAACGGAACTTTTCTAATTTCCAACCAATGCAACGACAACGACAACGCACGATATCACCCTCACCGCATTCCCAATTCTCCATATAGCTTTTGGCGGCCCTCCTAAACCATAAGTGAACCTCCTCTACATTTATACAGATATATTCCAGATTTGAATTTGGCGGATTTTATTGCTCTCATGGGCAAAGTGTGTCGTTGCTTGTATTGCCCTTCCGATTACATTCAAGCTAAGCCAAGCTATTGCTTCTGTGTGCTAGCATTGGAGATTCAGATTGCATTAAGTCAAATGGATTTTTAAGGGGCATGGCATTTCATTAGAACCTGGTCATCAAGGACGAAGCCATAAAAATTCAGTCAATGCCGTGTGCTGTGCCATATTCCTGAGCTGTATCCTGCTCTTTGTGGCACTTTGTGGGGTGAATTCATAGTGCTGGTGCGTATATGATGCAAGTAGTTTGAATATAGGATTCCCCGAGGTATATACATAGAGATTTCCCCTATGGTAATTATATCCTTGGATATGATTAAAAGTTATGAACCATAAACTATTTTGAACCTCCGTCATCGTCGTCGTAGGTGGCACGCGGGTATATCAGTGATGTGCATGGAGTTTTAAGTTCAGAGATGGAATTCACCGTTCATCAAAATCACTTCAGTATAGAAAGATTTAGCCTATATACATTAATTTTAAGGACGTACAAGGACGACCAACTAGACACTCGGTTATCTATATGGCAACCAACGTTGAAAGTGACTGTAATGAGAGAGATCCTGTTTGGCTGCTCTACATACACGACATTCGAGGTGGAAAATTTCGCTTCCAAAATGGATATCTCATATTATATGATGTGACGTCTCCAAAACGAAACTCTGAAAATGCAAATTCCTATTTATCTATGGCCCTAAAATTGGAAACAACAAAATTGCTAAATGTGAGACCTTGCCCAATGCATCTGAGCAGAGCATACGTTTCCTCAAACCCAAATCCAAACTGGCCAGTAGAATAATAATGGAATTGCACTGGGCTTTCGGGGGTGCCATTTGATGATAAAGTCGATAGTTTCAATGCAGGTTTTTGGAGGTTTGGAGGCATTTGTTGAACATCAATTGAAGTTAAACACCAAAAAAGCTTTACTTATAGAAGAATTATTTGTATAAAAAAAGGATCAATCCTTTCTCAAATTGGGGATGTTGTTGTCGTAAGATTGTGGCTATAAAATTTTCCTAACTTTGAATCTCTTAAGTGTCATCGAATCTTAGGAAAAAATTGACATTTCCGTTTCGGAGATAAAAACAAAATTAAAAATCTTTCCGGTGATAACAATAAATCAATACAAAGGGACGCGGTGGTTTGCGGCTTATTCGCATAGACCTGCGACTTAAGAAAGCCCCACAAGCCCGAAGTCCAAAGGGGTCAAATCACACGATCTTGGTGGCCAATTCACGTCGCCTCGGCGCGAGATAACCATGCTATGAAACCGCACGTGCAGAATATCGATTGTGTCTTGAGCTGTGTGGCACGTAGCGCCATCCTGTCCATATGTCTTCGGTGTCCATATCATCCAATTCAGGCCACAAGAAGTTGGCGATCATCGACCTATAGCGATTGCCGTTGACGTTGATGGCCTGGCCAGCATCATTTTCGAAGAAGTACGGACCGATGACGCCTCCAGTCCAAAATCCACACCAAACAGTAACTTTATTTGGATGCATTGGCACCTCGTGAATCTCGCGTGGATTGGTGTTGTCCCAAATAAATCCGGCAATTTTGCTTATTCACGTACCCATTCTTCCAAAAATGGGCCTTATCGCTAAAGATGATTTTTCGACCAAAGTTGGGATCAACTTCCAACTGCTCCAAAACCCGATTAGCGAACACATTTGTACGTGTTGCTCGACGCTGTATAACTTGCCATAATGATTTGTCTTTAGTAACTGATTAAAAGACGATATTTTGACAGAAAGTAAAAAAAACCACCACGAGCTGCCAAAATCAACCCGTCCCTATTGGAAAACCCTTTACCTACTAAAATTGCAATAAGAAAAAAAAAACCTTTTTACTTTTGAAAATAATTCAAAAGCCAATTTTCATGAATTTCCACTTGTATGAATTTTATCCTTGATCTTTCTATCTCAATCTCTCTCCTGAACATCTATTCCTTCAACAACAACAAAATTACCACATCTGAATGTGTACAAAATTTACCATGTACGTATGATACGAACGTATAAAATTGCTACATGCAATATGGTTTCCTCAAATATCAACTTTAATAAGAATTCCAAATCAAATTGTTCATTCACGAAGGATATTTTCCGTACATACAAAAAATAAACCAGAATACAAAGACAAAGACGTAAATGGAAAAAAGTTAAAACAAAAGCATGCACCAATTATCAAAGAACAATTTTTTTGTTTTGCTCCTCAATTATTGCTTTTTCCTCAAAAAAAGGATAAAACAACAACAAAAAATGCAAAACATAAAAAATATTCCTTTACGAGGGAAATTTATATTTATGAATGAATGTATGTGTGTACCTTTAATATGACGATACATCATGTGGAATCCTTGAATTGTTTAATGTCAAGAACAAGTTCATCATAAGTCACGGTTTTAAGCAAAAAAAAAAAATATTAAGGTCTTTGACCAACAAGAATCCTTGTTGACAAGGACACAATAATGACAGAATGTAAAAAAAAAAAAAAAAGACATAAAATGTTTAGCGTTTAAGGATAAATTAATATTATATAATTTTTATTTTATTTTTGTCTTCCTTTTTGACATGTACCTACCTATGTACATATTTATGATTATCCTGCATCCAAGTCGTCGTGTCGTTGGTTGTCGATGAAATGCAAGTACAAACATATATCTACATTATATCCTTTGAAGCAGAATTCTGAAAATAAAATTTCAAGAAGCATCCACGAACATATTATATAGTCATGATGATGGATGTCCCCAGGATATTGCATTGCTTATTGAGCTGGAAAATTATTTACTACAGCATCGATGCATATGTATTTTTTTTATACATTATACCTACATACATAAATATATTGGATGCGAAACAGCATCATCATCGTCCTTCTCCGGAAACATTTACGGAAATATATATATTTTATTTTATTTTTATTTTCCTCATGTATGATTACCTCGCATAAAAATCAATCCCATACCCAGCACATATATATCGATATGTACATATATTTAAGTTTATACAATATACATTATTCGTGTCCACCAAGTTTTTTTATTCGTTGCGTGGTAAGATGTCGTATAAGGATCATTCGAATTGCACGGTTAAACCAACCAAGCGTTATGTTTATATAGGTATAGCAAAAAGGTGCCGTTAATGACAATTACTAGAAATGTTTATGAGTTGTGGAAATTGACATTTACTTAATGGCACATTATAAGCTCAATTTGAGCTTAATGTTGACGAATTAGATTAAACCACAGGACCATGATTGGAATATGTTCCTTTACTTTACGCACAACGGACGTTCATATTTATAATTTTGATCCTTACGAATACCTATAGCTTTCATTTTGGATATGTTGTGGATATTGGTGAATGCCACCGCCTGGGTGATATGCCAATAAATATAAGGAAGTCGAGTGTGTGGGAAAGGTCGTCGATATACCTATTCAAAGTAGAGAGGATAATATAATCCTTTTAGGTTTTCAATTTTGAAATTGAAAACATTTCGAGCGATTTATGTTACATCCATTTAAGAATATTATTAAGCCACATCATATGCAGGATTTTTTTTTTTTTTTTAAGGGTAGAATATTGTTTGTTTGTTTGCTTTTTTTTAAATAAACATTATCTGGGAGTGATTTATTTATGAAAATAACCATTGAGCCGAAAGTAATAAAGGATTTTTTTTTTCAAATTGATTTTCAATACAATAATTTTTAGACGTTTTTTGTATTTAATTTAAAATTTTCGAATATGTTTTTAGAAGAAAAGGAAAGTAGTTTATATGAATACCGATGGAATCGTTTGCACAAAATGTTCGTTAGTGATTTTAAAATAGAGGTTTGAAATATCCCAATTGATAAGCTATTACTGTTTTTCATTGAAACAAATATTTCTCCTTTTTTTCATTTTTCAAGTTTTATTAAAAAGAAAAAAGAAGAGAGGTTCTAATTTAAAGCTCAAGATAAAAAATGCGTTTAATTTAGCTTGGAATAGATTTTTAAACCTACGCATATAATACACATTTGATAGCAAAAGATCTGTCACAACAAAAATATGATTTCATTTTCTAACAAATTTGACCTTTCTGCAGCAGTTCGGCCAGAGTTACCACCAGCATAAAAAAATTTTACAACTTTTCTGAGTTTTATTTTTTAACCATTTATATAAATAAAAGTGATAATTCCTGTGACCAAAAATGTTTACTACATTCCAAAAGATAAAGAAAACATAAGAATTTTATCACAAAGACGGAAATTCGTTCTAAAATTTCGATAGCTTATTACAAATATTTGAAAAATTCACTATGGCAATCATGTTTTTGACAAATGTCAATCGAAAATAATTAATCACCATGTCATTCGAAAACTCAATGACAATCACATGTGACTATGGTTGATGTGACAATCACTTATCATCTTGACTATTTCACCCCTAAACTTTAATTAAGCTTAATATAGAAAATGAGTTGATTTATTACTGTCTGGACTTATTCTATACAACTGTTGGGTTGTACTCGTGATACTAATTTAAAGTAATTTACAAACAAAATTATCGAAAAGACTTTTTGGAAAGGTGGGACTTTTTGAATTATTAAGAGATTTTTTAATTATTTTCTTTTTTATTACCAAAAAAAATGGCAGAATACTGAAGAACTATTGACGTTGCATTTTGTTTGCTCGTAATAATAACATTTTTATCTTCAAGTTTTCTATTTTTTAAATAATTCGCCCTTGAATAATTTTACAACAACACCATCATTTTCAACTGTAAGTCCACTTAAATCAAGATATTTAAAGATTAAGAGTCATCCTGCGAATTTTATTGGTCGTTTTTAATTTCGTAATTATCATTTCGCAAATTTTTTCTTTGCAATTTATACATTTTATATTTAATTGTTTGTCAAGTTTTTAATTATGTTTATATAATTATAGTTATTTCGAAAAATCGTCATTTCGCAAATTTCACATGGCAATCTAGGATTTAACAACAATTTTATAAATTGGATTTCTTCATATGTACATAAAAAATCGTCGTTACCGTCGTTATTCTGTCTTGTTTCGTAATGAAAGTTCAATTCAATTTGTTGTCAATTCTGGCGTCCCTCAGGGCAGCCACTTAGGTCCTATTTTATTTGTTTTATTTATTAACGACTTGGTTTCAAACTTAAAAAACTCGTCTGTCCTTGTTTATGCTGATGACATTAAGCTTTTCAAAATTATAAAATCCTCCTCTGACTGTTTATTATTACAAGAAGACTTAACAATATTTAGGGAATGTTGCAATAAAAACCGACTTGTTTTAAATGTTGACAAATGTAAAACTATGAGTTTTACACGTAAAAAATTTCCGTTTTTGTACAACTATACGTTTGATTCTTGTCCGTTATGTAAGGTTTTTATGTATTCTGACTTAGGTATTATTCTAGATCCCAAATTATCATTTAATGATCATTTAAATTATATAATTAAAAAAGCCAATAGGGTTCTTCGATTCATTTAAAGATTCGGTCGTGATTTTCGGAACTCTTATGTTCTTAAACTTCTATTTATTTCGTTTGTTAGACCAATTCTAGAATATGGCTGTGTAGTATGGTCACCTTATTACTCGATGCATGTTACAAGAATTGAAGCGATCCAAAAAAGGTTTCTGCGTTTCTGTCTTCGGTCTCTTCCATGGGCAAGGGAAAATCTACTTCCGCCTTATTCTCAAAGACTAGCTTTGATCAGCCTCCCTTCTTTGACTAACCAGAAAAAAAATATATACAATTTTGTTTTATTGTTGGGATTATTAATGGTTCGATATCATTACCATCAGTTCTAAGTAAATTAAATTTCAGTTTCAGTCGTTCAAGTTTAAGGCGACAGCAACCTATTATTCAAATATTTAGCAGATCAAACTATGGTGTATGTAGCCCATTCAATCAATTAATAACAATTTATAACGAATTTCATTTTTGTTTAAAATCTGTAAATGATAATATAAAATGTAATAATTTTAAACTTATGTTTTCCAACAATGTTTAATAATAATTGTAAATTATGATATTAGATTATATTAGATTATAAGAACTATTTTTAACATTGTTAACGTTAGATTTTAACGAAATAAATAAATAAATAATTTTTATCTCTCATTAAATTATTTATCATTTCATTTGCTCGCTAAGTATTTATTATATTGATTTTTATTATTTCGCATTGTTACAATACTTCGCTTATTTTAACATTCAATTTTATTATTTCGCATTATTATATCTCAGTGGATATTGTTTAGCTTTTTATTATTTAGAAATATGCAAAATAAAAAAATACGAAAATTACCATATTACTGCAAAACGCTAAAACAAAACGTAAATAAAAAGTTAGAGACAAAAAATATTGCAAACAACAAATTAGCAACCAATAAATAATAATAGATTTAAAAAAACTGCTAGAGAACTTTTGTTTAATGATTGTTTTGCAGTTTGATTCAAAGACAAAATAAAAAATTGCAAAAATTGCGTTTTAAGATTTGCGAAATAATTTTCATCCAAATGAACAGCACCCTATATTTAAAAAGTCCCGAAATCACAAATATAAATTTTAGTAAAATAATTACTCACAATAAGAATAAATTCCAGTTATAGAGTTCAAAACGTTGCAACTTAAAAATAACACTAATTATTTTTAGAGACCCGATTAAATTTAGATTTGAGAATTATATTCATTTACTCAGTAATTTGTATTTGTTTTCAACAACACAAATAATATATAAAATTAAATCAAAACAAGTTTAACTATAACAAATCTCATAATACCCATCTAACATCAACTTACAATAAAATATCCTTATCTCATCATTAATATCCTTTTTCCGGCCACTTTAAAAAACAAAGACCTAAAACTCTCATCGCACATAAAATTAAATTGTCTCCAATTGCCTTCTGCTGCACTGAACATAGTATACGTACATATATATAGTCTCTGTGAATTCTTCATTGTTCTTCATCCTTTAATGTTTTATTTTCGTTCCTCATTTAATTAGAGAAACGAAACTCTTTGGATCTTTCGTGCGGCACAAAACAAGACATTTCCCAAGCTGTTGCCTGCCTGATGTGCTCCTGATTCTATACTATGCTGCTGCTGCAGCAGCACAAGACCAATTCGTTTTGGAATTACTCAAGATACATCACCATCATCACCCAAGAGTTCCCTATAACAACTTATATCTATATAGAGTACAGGGAGTTGGTATAGGTACAATAATATCCTCTTGTAGAGGATGTCTTCTTGTTCTCGTACTGCAGCAGCACCACCAACAGCCATTAAACACAAAAGGATCTTAATCTCAAAAATGTTATACAGTTATCATGGAGTATTTGTCCAGTCATATTTCTATCCGTTTAAATGTGCAATGTCTAGAGAGAGAGGCAGAGAGCTCCTTGTTAAAAGTACTGCAATCTTTTGGTACAAGTTCTATTGCAAGATATCCTTGATATAATAATAGCCGGGTTGATGTTGCTGCACTATATACCTATCTACCTTTGCAAAAGTCCTTTTCTTCGGTCCTACTTCGGTTTATTGTGGAGACGAAGAAGTGTTATACCCATTATTTTCTTTCCTGGCCAGCAAGATATCAAGTGGCGTTGAAGATGGTTATCAAGAAGAAAAAAATTAGATGATGCCGTGTTGCCCCACTATACTCATTATATACGTATATAGTATATAGTAGCCAGTAGTGGTTTGCTCTGGCTCCAAGTAGACTGGGACGGATGGTATAGATACTGGCAAAAGGATTTTTATATTTTGTTTTAGCAACTTGTCTTGGGTTGATACCGCGACGATACGACAATGAAGACGACAACGACGACGATGATGGTGATAATGATGCTGATGCAGAATATTCCCTGGACCATGCAACTCCTTTACCATTGCACCCCAACCAGCCCCTCATTCTGTTTCATTGTTTCTCTAGTTATCACCATGTCACTGAATTGTGTTAGACCGCAAAAAGGTTGCAACTAAAAATAAAGTGATTTTGTTTCCGAGAAAAAAAAAAATATCGCAACACATTAAGGCCGACTATTTTGGCAGGAGTTTTAAAAAAATGTTAAGGTGTAAATGCGAATATTCTTTTTCCTTAAATTATTTAAATTCTAAATTCAGTTAAAAATTTAAAAACTTTTATTCCTGCTCATTGACGTTTCCGAAGCCTTCATTGATGTACCTCTTGCAAGGACTTTACAAATACTCCAATGGAAAAGTGCTTCTCACCAAAGCCATTCAAATTGGGCAGAAAATTGTAGGTCCCCCTATGCCTACGCTCAAAAGAATGGTTGAAAGTTGTCAATAGGCCTTTGTTCTCTAGGAGCTGCCAAGCCTTCAAATTTATATTTATTTTATTCCTAGTCATACATGATTAACAGAATTTTCGGGATTAAAAGAAATATAAACTGGTGTTCCGCAAGGAAGTGTGGGAAAATAGTGCGTATACGTCGGAGTGTACATTTTTACGATTGTTTGTTTTTTGGAATATTGTGAGTAATCTTGGCTAAATTGAACTAGCAAGTATAAATCTAATAGGGAAAACAAAAACCAACAGTCAGTACCTACAGTTTGAGAATTCTCGATACCTATAGTATAGCAAATCTCTGAACCATTCAATAATTGATTTTTAATTTAAGCTCTAATCATGTGGGAGGTATGTGGATTATGGAGATGAGTGACGTCGAAGAAAAAAAAAAAAAACTCCGATCGTTGTCTTCTCGATCAAAATATGTATAAGAGCTTCTTGGTGCTCACTTACTCTACGCTCATTGAGTATCATCTACGAATCAAAAAAAAAAAAGATTGAGAGTAAGTATCCGAAAACGAACTCCAATACCTACAACATGAAGTGTAGATTTTCAATATGGAAGTGTTTCCGGTTCGTGAATTTGTACCGATTTTAGACTGAAAAATTAATATTGGGTCACATATATTTATGAAAAATTCCAAAATAATTTTTGAAACCAAATATGCGATTTTCAGGTCTAAGATTCGGCCAGAAATTAATTCATCCGGTACACTTCCTCCCGCCATTATCAAACCGCTCTCTTTCGAAAGTTCGAACTTGACCAAGCTTACTGGCAGGCTATAAAAAGCTCTCTTCGATGCAGAACTTGCCTCTATTAAATTCTCTATTTCTCAGGACGACGTCGTTATTTTCCGTCCTAGCGCGTAAGTTATTTCGGTTCGCAGCACAATGTATATACAAACTCGTCTTATTTTTTAAAGAAAAGTTAAAAGATAAAAATGTAAAAGTAATTTAAATAAAACAAATATAAATAAAAACAAAATATACAGATATTGTGAACGAACCAAATTGCCCGCACGGATTCAACGGAATCAAATAACCGCGTGGTTCGATTTTTTTTTAACACGTGCTAGTTTCGTGTAGTATAAGAAAGTCTACCTGGTTATATTTCTATTTAAAGTTCTTGAAACGAAAATAAAAAAAATCGAAACCCAAAAAAAAAAAAAAGGAGAATTGAAAAAGCCATACCTACTTACCGAAAAAGTGAAAAAGATATACCCAAATCTCATAAAAAAAAAATACTTACCCTACAGAAAAAATAACCTGAAAAAAAAAAATACTTACCCTACAGAAAAAATAACCTGAAAAAAAAAATACTTACCCTACAGAAAAATAACCTGAAAAAAAAATACTTACCCTACAGAAAAATAATCTGAAAACCAAATACTTACTCTAAGAAAAAAAATATAATCTGAAACCCAAATACTTACCCTACAAAGTAAAGTAACCTGGAAAAGAAAAACAAAAAAAAAACATATGTATCTTAAAAAAAAAATAATTCTGGAAAAAAAAAAGAAATACTTACCCAACAAAAAGTGAGAGAAAACTCTGAAAAAAAAACATTTTCATTAAACTCCGAAACAACATAATCAAGAATCCAGATCAACTGTACAACTATCATTGAGCAAATCAACCACCAGTAAACTCTGACGTCACCATCTTCATCCACAACCATCTTCACCAGTTCCACAATTTTCATCATAACTTATTTTTAATAATTTTTGTTATAATTTTTCTTAATTTTTTGTATATAGCTATTTAACTTAATTTCCAATTAAAATACCTTTTTATCAATCTCTATACTCCCTCTCTTATCTAAATTTATCAACGGCAATAGTAACTTTTTTTTTCCTTCGTACATTTATTTTTCTAATTTCAAAAAAAAATATATAAAATTTTCCTTAGAAGTGTATATTCTGACAACGATTTTGGAGCGGTGCACCTCATCAAAGATCATCGTCAGAGGTTTGATTTATGGTAAGTCCATTGTTTACATTACATTACATATTATTATTTTGTTTAAAAAAATATAACGATATTCCACGGAGGGATTTATTACTGTGATTTCAGTATTGATTCTAGAGAAAAAAAATTTAAGAGAAATTCGATTCTCATATAAGTTTAAGAGAGCAATCTATTTTGACAGGTTCGAAGTCAAACATTATATACGGTTGCTAATCTCCTCTATCCAATCCATATACATCAATGGTGTAACAGAGAAACAAAAAAAAAATATATACTTTGCCAGCGTAACAGTTGAGAATTTTGATAAGGTACAGTGGGGAGCAAAAAAAATGTATTATTTATTTTGTTTTTAAATTTAATTAAACATTAATTAATTTAATTAATACTTTTTTTACCATCAACAAAAAAAAAAAAAATCTATTATTTTGATAAAT
Source organism: Epistrophe eligans (assembly GCA_951394125.1). Taxonomy (NCBI): domain Eukaryota; kingdom Metazoa; phylum Arthropoda; class Insecta; order Diptera; family Syrphidae; genus Epistrophe; species Epistrophe eligans. Next base: position 10,853,504 of record OX596031.1, on the reverse strand, counting down.
ATATTGATATTTTTTTTGAAAATAATTTTCAGTAATTTATGTACTAGTAATTTAGTATTTTGAAAATTCGATTTGTTTATTCAATCGTAAGAATTATTACAAAGAGAACTTTTAATTGTTAGGTTACTGATTGTTGGTTATACATACTTTTCATAGTTTATAATAATTTTTGTATATTATAAAAATTATTTTTAGGTATTCTTAGGATCTTTTTTGTTAGGATTTAAGTTCGATTAATAAACATTGGCAGTATGATCTTTTTTGAATTGAAAACAGAATTCGGCCTTTTTCTACAAACTCCTCTCATGGTTGAATAATATTCTGGGAAGTTTCGATTCACACAATTTTCAGCATTCAGAAATAAGAATTTCAAAATGAGATCGTTTTAAGGATGTCAGGGGTGGATGTGACAAAAGTGAGGGTAAGCTATGAAAAGGTTTAGAATAATGACAATATTGTTTTAGATTTAGTTTGATGTTTTGATTTTATAAGTTACAAGCATTCTTTTGGGGCTACTGTAAATAGGAGGACACAGTAGCCAAGGTTGTATCCTTCAGGATACGTGGGAGGGCTTAACCTCAGAGAGACACTTCCATCTCGCTCTCTCCTCTCTAGAAGAGTTTGATATCAGTGTAGCCAGTCAAGACGAATTTGGGCTCTATTTATATGAACCCGTTTAATTTATTTTTTTTTAAATTCCTTTTTTTTCCCCGGCATGTAAAAACGTGACGACCGTCCAGTGCTACCACGGCAAGAACCCCCCCACCGACGAGCTAGGACGTGCTATATGCTAGCATGCCACGCGGTGGTGGCCTGGACACCCTTTCCTGCCTGCTGCCAGGATCAGCCCATAGATCCTGTAAGCTATGGGTTGTAATGGTGGTAAAGGGAGGTAAGGTTTTAGGATTATCAATGGACTAGTTTCAAAATGTGCTGACGTGATTTTTTTTGTTTAAGGGTTATAGCACCTCTTGTAGTTAGAGGAAACGGAACACCCTATCGATAATCCTTGCCGATAACACCTCGGTTCCGTTACAGGTGGCGCCCAACGTGGGGCCCGATTCGTCTTTGATTTTTTTATATCTTAATTGAAGTTCTTAAGTTTACAAAAAAATGAACTTAGTTTGTTTTTGATAATTAAGCCAACTATTGATTGTGGTTGGTCTACGACATATTCTTTTCATTATTGTGAATCATGAAGTGAAATTTTGTTTGTCCAGTAAATGGGTTTGAATATTTTCCTCGTTTAGTCTGTTGCGATAAAATTTTCCTTCATGCTTGATCAGTAGCAATCTGTGAATTTCATTGGTTTTGGTGAATCCGTATTTTCTAGCACAGCTGGAATTATAGTTGTTCATCCATTTTACTTTTGTAAGTTCTTATTTCGATGAAAACCCAGCAATGATCGTCCGACAATATAAGCTCGAGAAGTTCGGTATTGTGTCCGTTGCGAATTGCAATGTTTTCTCAATCGTTTGTTATGTAAATCAACTGTATAACAATTCAAAATATTAACATTTTCAGAATTTCAATTAAACACCCAAATTTTTCTAGTGAGTATACAAACAAAAAATTTTAAACCATCTTCATAATAATGCCTTTACCTGTCACATCCACCAGACAAACACATGATTAGTACAACAGATATTAAGTTACTTTTTGATACTTTTTTTTTAGGATTGTATGTTATTCTAATAGATTTAAAATATATTTTTGATTTAGTTTTTGATAATAATGAGATTTAGTTTGTTATTTTTCAGATTTTTTTTGATTTTTTTTTGAATATGGAATTTCTTTAATTACATTATTCCTTCAAGTAATTTGTTCAGTTTAATTTTCAAGTAAATTGTTTTGCCAATTTATTGACTCATTAGTTTTAGTTTTCTTAATTACAATAAGCTAGTTTAGGTGCTTTTGCATTTTCCATTTGTTTATTTTGGCGAGTTTGTACTTTGAGTTATTTCTAAGTGAGAGACGTATGTATGTCTTCACCTGGTAGAAGTCATTCACCTTATTTACGCTCCGGTCGTGGTCGCGGAAATTATAGTAGCAATCGACGGAATTATAATCGACGTAAACCATTAAACAATCAGAACGCCATGCCTCAAACTAATCCTACGGGTACAGAAGATTCCTCTGGTAGAAATATCCAGCCACAAGCCAATGTGAACCCAGATATTTCTGCACAAGGTTCTTCCAGTAGCACAGCTATATCATCCCCAAGCCAAGTTCAAGCGCAAAAGCAACCCAATTATAATGAGATATCAGATCTACCAGTGTTTATTCAAGGTCTCGTTGACGCTTCATTAGGAGTGGCTAGGGCTGAAGACTTACAAGTCATCCGTAAGGAACTTGAAGCAAATCGAGCAGAATTAAAAAAGCAAATGGCGGTAACTATCCGCGAAAGCCTTATGGCTCAGACCCCGACAGCCAGTAGTGAATACGAAGTTCGGAGACGCCACCCTTCACAGCCAGCATCTAGCTTTCCTATTCCCCAACCACCCACTGCACCAGAAACAGTTCCGAGATCTGTGCGCTCTAGTAATCTCAACCCTAACGCGGATGAATTTCTTGCGCAAATAAGAAATATGAATCTTCATGATAATACAGGTAGGACTTCGTTAGATAATAATCTGCAAGCTAACACCTCTAGGAGTTCGAATTTCAAGGTCCACAGTTATCATAAGTGGGGCTTGAAATATGACAATGTTAATATGACAGTCGATGAGTTTATCTTCAGATTAGAAAGACTCAAAGATTGTTATGGTGCCTCATGGGAAGAAATCGTTCTGAACTTCCACCAGTTTGTAAGCGGTCAAGCCGAAACCTGGTTTTGGGTTTACCTCAAAAGCAATCCCAGAGTAGACTGGTCGGCACTTCGCTTTGCGCTCACGGAACAGTTTCGTTCTTTGGAAACTGATCCCGAAATTTCGAGACAGATGTATGACCGTCGACAAGGCCCTAATGAATCATTCGACGATTTCTTAATGGCTATACAAAGAATTAATACTAGACTTCTCTGCCCTAAGTCCAATAATGAAATCATAACACTCCTCAAGCAAAACGTACATAGACGCATGGGTGAGTTGCTCTTAACCTACAGAGCTCAGAGTCTCAATGAAATGACATACGTTTGTCGCAATATTGAAAAATATATCAAAGAGCAGGATAAACTCAAAGCTAAAATTCCAGTAGTACCTTCTTTTCGCCGTCATGTCAATGAAATTGTAGATCCTGAAAGCTCTGCAGAGGTGACCTCAGATTCCATCGAAGCCTTCCAAATTCAGAAGGATTCTAGTAGCTACATCTGCTGGAATTGTAGGAAGTTAGGTCACAGTTTCAAGGAGTGTCCAACTGAACAGAGGTCTCTGTTTTGTTATCGCTGTGGGAAAGAGGGTATTACATCTCCGCAATGTACCAGTCCGAAATGTTCGGGAAACATTCGGAAGGGCAACCCGTCATCCGGGACTGCTTGCTCTCAGAACCGAAAACCGGCATCTTAAATTTTCCAAATACAAATTCCCAATCTAATCCTTCACAATTAGATCTAAACCAGCCAGTACAAATTCTTAAAAGACCATCCGCATTAGACCGAGAAAATTTAGTTTTACCACCTCCAATCATTACACCTATAAAAAAATCCCTACACGAACGTATTACCGCCTATTATGCCGCCAGAGAAAGAATTTTCAATAAACCAAAACCCAATGTTTCAGCTAGAATTTCAAGGATTAGAAGTATTAGTAAGAAAAAGAAAGAAACCATCCGGAGCATCGAATCTACTGTATTGTGTTGTACCAACGATCCTCGACCATACGCCGATGTTATGATTAATAATGAAAATATGTTAGGACTGCTTGACAGTGGTGCCTGTGTTAGCTGTTTTGGTACCGGTGGAGAGGATTTTCTGAAGAAACATAATATTCCTATTAGGAAGCAGTACGCTTCCAATGTCAGGACAGCAGATGGTCATCCTCAGGCAATTATAGGCAAATGTATAGTTAAAATCACGTACAACGACGAAACGAAAGAATTAGAATTATTTTTAGTTCCAACATTGAAACAGAGATTGTATTTAGGAGTCGATTTCTTGAATGCTTTTGACATTAAGTTGATGAAAGCGAACTCCTACGTTAAATTGAATTCCGAAATTTCCTCACTAGCACCTTATTTTGATTCGACAAAGATGCGTGAACTGTCTAAAGAAGAATCCAGGAAACTTAAAGCAGCCATCAGCATGTTCCCATCCTTTGCCACTCTTGGCCTAGGAAAAACCATGCTGGAGGAACATGAAATTGACACGGGCGATGCCGAACCAATAAAGCAACGTCATTATCCTGTTTCCCCGGCGGTACAAAAGCTTTTGTATGAGGAACTGGATCGTTTACTTGCCATGGGCATTATTGAAGAAAGTAATAGCCCATGGAGCTCTCCAGTAGTCTTGGTGCGTAAACCCGGGAAAAACCGGATGTGCCTTGACTATCGGAAAGTTAACGAGAAGACGAAAAAGAGTGCGTATCCTTTGACTCATGTACAGGCTGTGCTAAGTCGTATTTCAGATACACACTATATCTCTAGTGTGGATCTGAAAGACGCCTTTTTGCAGATACCGCTTGAGCAAACATCTAGGGAGAAGACAGCTTTTACGGTTCCCGGCAGACCCCTATACCAATTCAAGGTTATGCCCTTTGGCCTTTGCAATGCACCTCAACGTCTTTGCAAGCTAATGGACAAAGTGGTACCCCACGAATTAAGAGAAAACGTCTTCGTTTACCTGGACGATCTTTTGATAGTTTCACGAACCTTTGAAGAACACATACATTTTTTGAAAATCGTTGCTGACAGACTCACACAAGCAGGTTTGACTATAAACCTGGAAAAATCAAAGTTCTGCTTTAAAGAACTTAAATATCTAGGTTATGTGATAGGCGATGGCTGTCTGAAGACAGACCCAGCAAAGGTGTCCGGTATACGAGATTTCCCTATTCCTCAGAACCAGCGACAAGTTCGCAGATTTCTCGGCATGTCGGGATGGTATCGTAGGTTCGTGCGTGACTATTCAACCCTAGCTACCCCTATTACGAATACCCTGAAAAAGAATACAAAATTTGTTTTTGATAGTGAAGCAATAGAAGCTTTTAACAAGATAAAAAATATGCTTACTTCAGCCCCGGTTTTAGTAAATCCGGACTACAGTAAGACTTTCATCATTTTGTGCGATGCATCTTCAACAGGCATCGGAGGCGTATTGTGTCAGAAGGATGACGAGGGGAACGAACGTCCCATATACTACTACTCGCACAAATTAAACAAGGCCCAATGTAACTACAGTGTTACCGAAAGGGAATGCTTAGCAGCAGTTTTGAGCATAGAACAATTCAGACCTTACGTAGAAGGATATCATTTTGTAGTTGTGACTGACCATGCGAGTCTGAAGTGGTTGATGAGTCAAAAGGACCTCAGCGGAAGATTGGCTCGGTGGAGTCTTAAGCTTCAAGGATATGATTTCAAGATAGAGCATCGTAAGGGTTCACAACATGTCGTACCAGACGCGCTTTCGAGAGTGTATGCTACGGATGAAGTGAACCTGGAGGCCTTATCGAATGATTGTCCTTCCGATGTGCTGCATATTGATCTAACAGACCCCAGTTTTAAATCTGCGGAATATGTTCAGATCATCGACAACATCGAAAAGCAAAACGAACAGCTGCCAGATCTTCAAGTCTCGAACAATTTCGTGTATAAGAAGATGAAACACAGCACAGGGAATCCTCTCGAGGACGACCAAACGTGGAAGCTTTGGATTCCGTCACAGCTAACTCACCGTCTGATTACTTTAGCTCATGAACCACCCAGGGCTTCGCATGGCGGTTTGAGCAAAACCCTGTACAGGCTACGCCAACAGTTCTACTGGCCGAATATGGCTTCTCAGGTGAAGATGTATATAGGAAATTGTGAAACCTGCAAAACATCTAAAGCGTCTAATCAAACCCTTCGGCAACCCATGGGTAAGCCATTTGTTGTAGAGCGTCCATTCCAGCACCTATATATAGACTTCTTGGGGCCATATCCTCGGTCAAAAGCAGGAAATGTATACATAATAATCGTCCTTGATCAGCTGACGAAATTCGTAGTCATACAAGCCTTACGAAGTGCAACCTCCGAAACCGCCATTAAGTTTCTTAACGAACAAATTCTCTGTATGTTTGGTGTCCCAGAGTCTATTTTGACGGACAATGGCAAACAATTCACTAGTTCAGCCTTCGGTAAACTTCTTACCTCATACGGCATAAAACACGTCAAGACCGGCTCCTATGCTCCACAAGCCAATGCGAGCGAACGTGTAAATCGTTCCATTCTTGCCGCAATACGGTCTTATGTTGGTAAGGACCAAAGAAACTGGGATGCACAACTTCCCCTCATAGCTTGTGCTCTTAGAACAGGCTTGCATTCGGTCATCGGTATATCGCCTTACGAGGCTGTGTTTGGGCAAAAGATGGTAGAACATGGATCTGACTACGAGTGTTTGCGAAAACTTGGCTGCGTAAACAATCCGGAAATTGATATCATTTCTAAAAACTCTAAGATGAATATAATTCACTCTGCTTTGAAAAATTCTCTCGAAAAGGCTCATCGGACGTATGAACACCAATACAATACAAGAAGTAAAAACGTAGCGTACAACGTGGGTGATGTTGTTTTTAAGAGGAATTTTGTGTCGAGCGACAAAATGAAAAAAATTAACGCTAAGCTATGCCCGAAGTTTATTAAGGCAAAGATAATTAGAATCGTAGGAAACTGTTTGTACGAGCTAGAGGATGAAAGTGGAAAAGTTATGGGAGTCGTTCACTCGAAGGATATTAAGAAGTAGTTCCGTTTGACCATTCCGGCTACTCTAGTCTGAGCATGAGACGTATTCTCGGGCGTGGGTCGATAAAACAAAAAAAAAAAAACGTGAATCAAATTTCGTCAATTGTTTCATTTCTTATCCATTTTCTTGGCAGGGCTCAAAAATGTATAAGTTGTGTGGGAAAATAGTGCGTATACGTCGGAGTGTACATTTTTACGATTGTTTGTTTTTTGGAATATTGTGAGTAATCTTGGCTAAATTGAACTAGCAAGTATAAATCTAATAGGGAAAACAAAAACCAACAGTCAGTACCTACAGTTTGAGAATTCTCGATACCTATAGTATAGCAAATCTCTGAACCATTCAATAATTGATTTTTAATTTAAGCTCTAATCATGTGGGAGGTATGTGGATTATGGAGATGAGTGACGTCGAAGAAAAAAAAAAAAAACTCCGATCGTTGTCTTCTCGATCAAAATATGTATAAGAGCTTCTTGGTGCTCACTTACTCTACGCTCATTGAGTATCATCTACGAATCAAAAAAAAAAAAGATTGAGAGTAAGTATCCGAAAACGAACTCCAATACCTACAACATGAAGTGTAGATTTTCAATATGGAAGTGTTTCCGGTTCGTGAATTTGTACCGATTTTAGACTGAAAAATTAATATTGGGTCACATATATTTATGAAAAATTCCAAAATAATTTTTGAAACCAAATATGCGATTTTCAGGTCTAAGATTCGGCCAGAAATTAATTCATCCGGTACACTTCCTCCCGCCATTATCAAACCGCTCTCTTTCGAAAGTTCGAACTTGACCAAGCTTACTGGCAGGCTATAAAAAGCTCTCTTCGATGCAGAACTTGCCTCTATTAAATTCTCTATTTCTCAGGACGACGTCGTTATTTTCCGTCCTAGCGCGTAAGTTATTTCGGTTCGCAGCACAATGTATATACAAACTCGTCTTATTTTTTAAAGAAAAGTTAAAAGATAAAAATGTAAAAGTAATTTAAATAAAACAAATATAAATAAAAACAAAATATACAGATATTGTGAACGAACCAAATTGCCCGCACGGATTCAACGGAATCAAATAACCGCGTGGTTCGATTTTTTTTTAACACGTGCTAGTTTCGTGTAGTATAAGAAAGTCTACCTGGTTATATTTCTATTTAAAGTTCTTGAAACGAAAATAAAAAAAATCGAAACCCAAAAAAAAAAAAAAGGAGAATTGAAAAAGCCATACCTACTTACCGAAAAAGTGAAAAAGATATACCCAAATCTCATAAAAAAAAAATACTTACCCTACAGAAAAAATAACCTGAAAAAAAAAAATACTTACCCTACAGAAAAAATAACCTGAAAAAAAAAATACTTACCCTACAGAAAAATAACCTGAAAAAAAAATACTTACCCTACAGAAAAATAATCTGAAAACCAAATACTTACTCTAAGAAAAAAAATATAATCTGAAACCCAAATACTTACCCTACAAAGTAAAGTAACCTGGAAAAGAAAAACAAAAAAAAAACATATGTATCTTAAAAAAAAAATAATTCTGGAAAAAAAAAAGAAATACTTACCCAACAAAAAGTGAGAGAAAACTCTGAAAAAAAAAACATTTTCATTAAACTCCGAAACAACATAATCAAGAATCCAGATCAACTGTACAACTATCATTGAGCAAATCAACCACCAGTAAACTCTGACGTCACCATCTTCATCCACAACCATCTTCACCAGTTCCACAATTTTCATCATAACTTATTTTTAATAATTTTTGTTATAATTTTTCTTAATTTTTTGTATATAGCTATTTAACTTAATTTCCAATTAAAATACCTTTTTATCAATCTCTATACTCCCTCTCTTATCTAAATTTATCAACGGCAATAGTAACTTTTTTTTTCCTTCGTACATTTATTTTTCTAATTTCAAAAAAAAATATATAAAATTTTCCTTAGAAGTGTATATTCTGACAACGATTTTGGAGCGGTGCACCTCATCAAAGATCATCGTCAGAGGTTTGATTTATGGTAAGTCCATTGTTTACATTACATTACATATTATTATTTTGTTTAAAAAAATATAACGATATTCCACGGAGGGATTTATTACTGTGATTTCAGTATTGATTCTAGAGAAAAAAAATTTAAGAGAAATTCGATTCTCATATAAGTTTAAGAGAGCAATCTATTTTTACAGGTTCGAAGTCAAACATTATATACGGTTGCTAATCTCCTCTATCCAATCCATATACATCAATGGTGTAACAGAGAAACAAAAAAAAAATATATACTTTGCCAGCGTAACAGTTGAGAATTTTGATAAGGTACAGTGGGGAGCAAAAAAAATGTATTATTTATTTTGTTTTTAAATTTAATTAAACATTAATTAATTTAATTAATACTTTTTTTACCATCAACAAAAAAAAAAAAATCTATTATTTTGATAAATATATTGATATTTTTTTTGAAAATAATTTTCAGTAATTTATGTACTAGTAATTTAGTATTTTGAAAATTCGATTTGTTTATTCAATCGTAAGAATTATTACAAAGAGAACTTTTAATTGTTAGGTTACTGATTGTTGGTTATACATACTTTTCATAGTTTATAATAATTTTTGTATATTATAAAAATTATTTTTAGGTATTCTTAGGATCTTTTTTGTTAGGATTTAAGTTCGATTAATAAACATTGGCAGTATGATCTTTTTTGAATTGAAAACAGAATTCGGCCTTTTTCTACAAACTCCTCTCATGGTTGAATAATATTCTGGGAAGTTTCGATTCACACAATTTTCAGCATTCAGAAATAAGAATTTCAAAATGAGATCGTTTTAAGGATGTCAGGGGTGGATGTGACAAAAGTGAGGGTAAGCTATGAAAAGGTTTAGAATAATGACAATATTGTTTTAGATTTAGTTTGATGTTTTGATTTTATAAGTTACAAGCATTCTTTTGGGGCTACTGTAAATAGGAGGACACAGTAGCCAAGGTTGTATCCTTCAGGATACGTGGGAGGGCTTAACCTCAGAGAGACACTTCCATCTCGCTCTCTCCTCTCTAGAAGAGTTTGATATCAGTGTAGCCAGTCAAGACGAATTTGGGCTCTATTTATATGAACCCGTTTAATTTATTTTTTTTTAAATTCCTTTTTTTTCCCCGGCATGTAAAAACGTGACGACCGTCCAGTGCTACCACGGCAAGAACCCCCCCACCGACGAGCTAGGACGTGCTATATGCTAGCATGCCACGCGGTGGTGGCCTGGACACCCTTTCCTGCCTGCTGCCAGGATCAGCCCATAGATCCTGTAAGCTATGGGTTGTAATGGTGGTAAAGGGAGGTAAGGTTTTAGGATTATCAATGGACTAGTTTCAAAATGTGCTGACGTGATTTTTTTTGTTTAAGGGTTATAGCACCTCTTGTAGTTAGAGGAAACGGAACACCCTATCGATAATCCTTGCCGATAACACCTCGGTTCCGTTACAGAAGATCCCTTGGTCCAGTTCTATTCATTTGTTAATACACGATTAAAAGCAACTACATTTTCGGATAATAAAGCTACATAGTTATAACGTCTAGTTTAAAGAGTGTAACTTTAAAGGGTTTGACTAAGGCCAACTACCCTAGTGTAGCTTATAACGCTGAAAAAATCAAGAGTAAAATATTTATCAACTGGATGCTTCTTTATTATAACTTTCCTAAGCCTGATTTCGTTTTAAAACCAACAAGATTTTAATTCATATCTATCGAACTTTTTGTACAATAATCTGAGCTTAGGTATCAGTCTTGGTGATGTGGTCCAGGCTATTAACCCTAAACCGGCTATGATTGCTGAACCATTACCGACTAACCTAAATTGGCAAAGCAAATAATTTTGTTTTATAACTTAACTAATTTGAATTTCACCATATTTCTAGATAATCTATCAATATCTTATCAAATAATATCTGTTATCCTTTAATTTGTAATTGAGACTGTATTTTTTATGTCTTTATCACTTACTTCCATAGAAATCGCGAAATAAATTCAATAAAAAAAAATTACCATATCGCAAGTCCTTATATTAATTTCTGCATTATATTGAATTAATGGGTGATTTTTTAAGAGGTTTAGAACTTTAAAAAAAAAAAAAACACAAAAAATTCGAAAAAATGAATGAAATATTTATTTGAATCGATAGTTTGAACCTTGCAATTTAATGTTTAAAGATAATTTCATGCAAATGTTGACCGCGGCTGCGTCTCAGGTAGCCCATCCGCTGAGTCCAATTTTGGCATACTCTTTCACACATATCGGCCGGTATCTCACGAATGAATGCATGGATGTTGGCTTCCAGTGCGTCAATCGAAGCGGGCTATAGTCCCTATAGACATTAGCCTTGACATACCCCCACAAAAAATAATCTAATGGTGTCAAATCGCACGATCTAGGCGGCCAATTGACCGGCCCGAAACGTGAAATTAACTGTTCACCAAACTCGCCTCGCAATTGCGCCATTGTTTCGCGTGCTGTGTGGCATGTGGCACCGTCTTGTTGAAACCACATATCATGCAAGTCAAGAACTTCCATTTCGGGCAAAAAAAAGTTTGTTATCATCGCTCGGTAGCGTTCACCATTGACAGTAACGCTGCGATTCGCATCATCTTTGAAGAAATATGGCCCAATAATGCCGCCGGCCCATAAACCGCACCAAACAGTGGCTTTTTCGGGATGCATTGGTAGCTGTTGCAATGCTTCTGGCTGATCTTCACTCCAAATGCGGCAATTTTGCTTATTTACGTACCCATTCAACCAAAAATGAGCCTCATCGCTGAACACAATTTTTCGATAAACAACATTTCGAACCGAGCACGAAATTTGATAGTAAAATTCAATAATTTGCAAGCGTTGTTCATTTGTAAGACGATCCATGGTTAAATTGCAAACCAAACTGAAGCTGTTTGACAGTGACACAAGGTACTAAACACACGTCAGCTGTCAAAACCAGTGTTGCCAAAACCAAACCAGCTAAAAAATCACCCGTTATTTATAAGATTCCCTTATTGGCACCATTGTATATTTAAACTACGAAGACAAAAATACTCACAAAAAACCGCGAAGAAGTGGAAATGTTATATCCTCTTAGAAAATATTTTATACTTTGTTCAGCTGGTTTTGGTTTTACATTTTCTCTTCATTGTTTGCTGTTTGCAATTGCATCAGAACTTATACTTTCGCTTGTTCGTTGTTGTTTTAAAAATTTTGGCCCGTAGGGTTGGTATCTACATATACAATTTCGATTTCGACAAGCTAGACGTCAGCCTTATATACATACAGTCTTCGTTTTTCGCGGAAGGATTTTTTCCTATAGAGATATATTTATAGCTTTATACATCAGATGCACATTTAGAATGAAAAATTGAAGAAAAGGATGAAGAAGAAATAAAATAAAAAAAAATAAAAATAGTTACAAAATATTCACTGGGTGTAAATTGCTGAAGCAATAGTAAAAATAAGCGACGAAAATCCAACAAAATTGCTGCCTCAACAGCAGCAGTTGAAGAATTATTATCATTGCTAAAATGATAGTGTTCAGCACTGAATTTGTAATTGGGACGTTGTTGGTTAATTAAATATAGTCCTTGCAGTGTCCTTTCTGGCTAAAAAACGAATGTATTTTGTTGTTCTACTCTCTCAAACCCTTCAAGCGATTCGCTGTAATTTCCTAATTCCGGTTTTTATTTGCGATATATTGGTCCTACTCGTTTATGACAAGTAATGTATTCGTAAAAAAAAAATGGAACTTAAAATTTTGATCGAACTTGACATTTCTTACAATTCTTTCTATGTGTCAGCTCAGCTGCCGCATAAACGGCTACATCGATTTCCTTGGCATCTTCTATTATTTTGACATAAGGTACGACTAGACATATTTTTTCAATTTTTCCAGGATCAAAAATAGACGTCACCTTCCATACTAAATATTGCTTCTGCTGCTTAAAATCTTTCTCGAAAAAAGTCTGGTCATACATAAGAGCAAGTAGGTACGTGAGACCGAGTCGCGTACTTTATTTTTTATTTTGTGTTGCAGTCTTGCTAGTTGCTACCGGGAGTTGATTAAATAACATCCAGGATAATTATGTAGAACAATAAAATATATGAAGAATTGGAGGGCTCAGCAAGGAATAGTTGTAATCGAGCCATACCCATTCATACATATACATAAATAAACTATGTTCAAGCTCTATAGTACCAGTAGTACGCGTGGTTAAATAATATGTATATAGATATAAATACCTACCTACTCGTATTCCATTTGGTCCTTGAGTAAACATTAATCTAACAATGTTAACAGTTAAATCGAGCAAATAGCAATTTGCATCATTCGCTTGCATGAGTAGGTGACTACTTAAACAAAACATTTTATCCAATGTATATGAGAGTAATCCTTAAACATTACCAATCCAATCAGCGTGGCAGAAGCAGCGGTGACGCGCGGCGGCGGCGGCAGCAGCATGGTGCGGTGCTTGCGACCTAAATTCCATGACAAAACAAATACACCAGGACAATTAAAATCCATAATTACCCTCGGATTTTTGATCCCATCTGGGTTCGTCATTTTCAAAGGATATTCGCAAATATTGAAAATATACCCTAAAGAGGTCACCATCATCATGGTGAGGCGTGGCATGTCCTGTTCGAATTATCATCCTACACTTGACTTAAAAAATAAAAAAAAATAATATTCCATTACTATATATAGGATAGAGACAACGTCAATTCGAAATGAAACTCTCTCTCCTTGCAAATCCTTTAAGAAGTAAAAATGTAGCTTTTTAACAGACTGCTCCCACTCCTTCTCTCCAGGGAACATGATTTGATGTACCAATCTCCAAAGATTCAACGCAAAACACACACAGGAAAAAAAAGAACACACACATATTAAAGAATCGTTCTTATAACCTTATAGGAAATATCGACTAAGGAGGAAGAAACTATCTTTAACGACCAGACCACCACGACCGACATCATCACCCGCACAGAGTCGTCCACACTCCACACCATCCACCATCAGCCAACAGTAGGTATAAGCTCCTGAGAATTCCACAGACCACGACTTTGAAATTAAATCAGAAATCAAATATCAATTTAAGGTTTTTCTTCCTGTTTTTTTTTTTTTTTTTTTTTATTTGGTTTGGTTTAAAAGGGATCTTCCAAGGAGTCGATATTGGAAGGAAATGTGCAAGGTTGATTTATTCTGGACGATTGTGCGAAAAGGGAAGGGAACTTTTGCCCCGAAAGAGAATAATAAATTCGTTATGGGTGATAGGAGTTTGAGCGAGGCAGGTGCGTATACAGGATTTTTTACTTGGCGGGGTATAGGGAAGAGGCACTATTTCTGTTCACTTTCATTGGACATTTCGATTTTTTTATAATTTCTTTTCAGACAAATACAAATAATGACAAAAATGAACTCACAGCTGATTAATTTTTTCCCTTTACCTTGCAAACGATTGAATATATCTCAAGAAGTTTTACCATTTTTCTTCTAGGAAAAGAGTCTAGTAGTTCCTCGAAGCGAAGAAGAAATAGAGTTGTCCGAAAAAAAAAATAAATTGATGAAGTGAGGCAATTAATCACGGCATCAAGGGATACTTTAAGTGAAGTTATCAGTTCCTCGGAAGAGGCAGAACGCAGAACCCCTGAAAAAAAAAATATTAATTGGAATATTTGTGATAACAAAGTCTACAAAGGTTATATAGATTAAAGTCGATACTTCGTTTTTTGAATTTGATGTTGATGATTATTTCAAAATTGAATTCAATAAGGAAGCACTTAGTGATTTCTCCCTCCCCCCTCATAAATGAATCCGCGCCTGTAGAGAGGTGTCCGTATTGAGGGGTTTATGGGAGTTTGAATTTCCATTTGATTTGGATTTTTAATTTTTTTACTTCGTTCTTATTTTTTTTTTTTTATTTTTTTTATTTTGTATTTTTCAATTTAAATCAATGTGACTTGTAGCGGAAAGGAGTTTTTCACGGGCTGATGAATAATGTCGGCGGGAATTAGTTTACTTATTGCAGTCAAGTATAACCATTCGCATGATTGAATTCGAATGAAATAATACTGCAAGTTCATCCAAATGGCTATGGGTTATCAATTAAAAATTAATATTTGATGAATGATGAACATAATTTAAGAAATGTCAATTTTTTTTTTAATAAAAGTTATTAGAATTCTATTGTTTTTTTTTTTCTTCAATATTTTAGCAACTTATAAAGTCTTCAATTTATCAATTTTAATCTTTTACTTTTGAATGCAAAGTTTTTTTGATTTTATTATTTAAATGATATTTGTGGTGATTCATTAATTCATTCGTAAACAAGTTGAGTTGACAACTATTCGTAACTTTGGTACTCGTTCATTTTTTACGACCACCAATGCATTTCTACCAATTATTATAGTTTTACTTTGAATAATTAATAGTTCGGGCAATTAATTTTGTACGAAAAAAGAGTGGAGACTTCTCCACAAAATCCGTTACAATAATCAATATCACTCATCGACAGGGTATTGTAGAACAAAATGATTGATTTATAATTTCGTTTGAAATTTTTAATGGGATATTTTGTTTCCCATCAGCTGCGTTTTGGAGAACAGTAAAACCCGCTTAAGAGAAAAACCCGCTTATCTGAAACACTTTTTTCATCCCTGAGCATTGTTCGACCAATTACCTATAAAACACTCGGCTTAAGCGAAACTCGCTTAAAAAGTGAAAAACCCGCTTTGATATTTTTCATTGAAAAAAACTCTCTTAAGTGAAAAAAAAAAAATTGAATCGAACAGAACAAAAAATTAGCTGAACGCTTTCACTTCTTTTTTATTTTTCACCTCCACTATTTTCACCACAAAAATGACATTTGAATTTCTGATATGTAATAACCATTTTGTTTAATCTATCTATTATTTATTTTATTTAATTTTTTTCTAGGCAACTCTTAAAGATTATATTCAATATTTAAATTTCCGCTTAGGTAATGGAATTTTTAAATCCGCTTAAGTGAATTTTTTTTCCTTAAGCGGGGTTCGGTTAAGTGAAAACCCCGCTTAAGTGAAAGAAATACTGTGACATTTTGCCGTTTCTTTTAAGCGGATTTTACTGTATAGTGTTAAAGAAGGTTTTATTAATAAAACACAAGTTACAAGTGTCAAAAAGAACGTCAATAAAATTTAAGAAATAGAGGGGACCAAGATGACTACTTTGTGGTACTTACCCCTCATAGAAAAGTTTTTCTGATGCTCGACTATCTCATTTTTTTGTCAATAGATTTGAATTAATTTTTTTTTATACAGAAGCTTACCACAAGTTTAAAAAAAAATTAATTTCGATATTTCAATGATTTTTTGAAATTTGATTTTTTTAACTGCATGTTGATAAATGCTAACAATGTGTGCATTAATTTTTCATTAAGAATGTTTACAAAATGTTAAAATAAAATTTGTTTTTTCAAACCGCTCTAACGATTTTTAAAATTTTTTGACAGATGGAATTAAATAAAATCTTTAACAACTAATTTATTTATTTTAAAATGAGATGAATACAATTAAAATATTTAAATTTTGAAATCACACAGTCGTAATTATTAGATTTTTTTCTACATAGACACTGTCTAACTATTTTCAAATTGGTAGAAATATGCTTTAATTAACAAAAATAAATATTACATTATTCACGGTTAAAACAATCTACTCTTGTGCCTAAATTAAGCAGCTATAAGACAACAATAAACATGGTTTTTGAACACATTTTCGAAAGTTAAACAGTTGTCTAAAGTTAGACAATGTTTATAAATAAGATCAACAATGTTTTAACGTAAATAAGAGATAGTTAAGGCGAACCAGTCGTTCATTTTACTGTATAAAGTTTAAGTTTCGATAAAATTACTATAAATTATTGTTTTCTAGATATTGTGATAGACCCTAATAATTAACATAACAAGCAAAATGACAGTAACTTTTTAGTCTAAAACATTTATGTCAACCATTTTCTATATGAAACCAAAAAATAATGACCGAAGTCAATCTCCTTATCACTGCTCAAAAAAAAAGCCAAGACCTTTTAAACTACCACTCAAAACAAAACACCTTAAATTATATACATATCTATATAACTTTATAGTGTAGCGAAATAAAATACCAAATATCATTTTTTTAAACTATGTAGGTACATATTTGTATTCAATTATTTTAAACTGCCAAAAGTTCCACTTCTGCCACTTCAGTTCTGATGTTGATTTTCGTTTATCGAACCCCAAAATTATTAAATTCCTCCTTTGATGACGGTATAGACAGTTTGTGAGACCCTTGAGTCGAAATCGTAACTGCTAAATCATAACCGTTGTCACTATTATATCGACAGGAAACAACTCGTTGTTGTGTCTTAAATCTCAATCAATAATTCGTAATAATTTCAAGTTTGCTGTCAAATCACAATGACAGGGTTCAAATCGGATTTTGATTAAATATTTTCATTTTATTTGGTTTATTTGTGTTGTTGTTGTTTATTGTTAATAATCCCCCAAAAATTGTTTGTACTCAAAAAACAAGATATGGAAATAGAATGAATAACCTATCCTTTCACCATCGACATCAGGGTCTACTATAGTATAAAGGTACAATAAAACAGTTTTGCATAAAATACCCTGGCGCCAGGCGTTTACATAGTATACACAAGGACTTTAACCCGATCACACATTGTTAGTTGAGTGAAGAACAATATTAGGGTTACCATTCGCTTTGTTTTAAAAAAGAAGAATGTACGCTGATTAAATTCAATATTTTTTGTTTCTCTTTAAAAAACAAATAAAATCATGAAGTTGTTGTTTCATTCAAACCATCAATATGAAGTGTTTTTTAGTTAGCTGTGTGCCAAAAAGTGTAAGCATTTCAACCAAATTTTTTTTTAACAATTTCCCGTAAACTAATATTCATTACGAATGTGATCTAAAAGTAAAGAATCTTTAACAAGAAGTTCGGAGTAAAATCGATTCAGAAATTAATTCATAATCGAAGGTTTTGTTTCATTGTGTCAATCATAAATCATGTTGTTTCGAAGGCAACTATTTGCTTGGTGGGTTTTCAAGTTGGTAATAATAATTAAAAAAAAATAAAAAATTTAATACACCTCAAAATCCATTTAAAAGCTTATTTGAAATGACATAATATCTCTTTGCATAAATTTTGTCTCAGTTTTCGTTCCGACAAGTTCCCATTATGTTTTTGAAAAAGAAATGAAAAAAGCCTTAAGATGGTAACCTTAAAAGTCTACACATATATTATGAACTCGAAAAGCGAATTGAACGAATGCGATATGCCATCGAGTAGCTGTATGCAATGAAATGTCCCAGTTAATAGTGTTTATCACTTGAATTCATAGAAAGGATACTTTGAGAGGCAGCTTTACTCCTCGCGGACATGATATGATACCTATACTTTATCTGAGATAGGAACAAGTGCCATTCAACTGGCTGTTAACTTTGTACTAAGATATACATATGTATATATTGGTATGGTACTGATGGTATAGTCGTCGTCGCCATCGTTGACGTTGACGTTATATTATTGAAATGGGTCACGTGCACAAAAATATTACTGAAGTGTTTCCTTCCGTCACATATGGCTGCCACAGGACGACGACGATGACGACGACGACGAAAGGATGACATTTCTCCTGTATGTATATATTTTGTATTCTTTTGTATGTTGCCTTTCTGTTCTCTCTCTCTCTCGCTTTTTCTTTCTATACAGAGCACAAACGATAGCTTTCAGTTTTGGTTTTTATATTGAATTTTGTTCTTCTTTAAGCAGAGCAAAAAAAAAAAAGAAGTTAAGAAAATGTTTTTGAATTGAAATTTATATTGGAAATATGCAGTCGATTGTAAGGATTATAAGAAGGAGATTAGGGATATACCTTTACTATGTATAACAGTTGGTTCAAAAATATTGGACTTTGCTTGGCAAGAATATAAGATAAAATACAAAAAAAAAAAAACATAAACTTCTCTATAATATAGAGAAGGTCCGCTGAAGTGGAAGATGTGTTTTTGCAATCGGTTGAGAAGATGTTACTCCTTCAAATTGAATATAAAAGGGCGACAATTTATGCAGGGATTTGAATTTAATAATATTGAGAGAGAAGATGGTTTTGTTGGATATAATGTTATAGATATACCTACATATAATTCGTTTGTTTATTTGTTTTTTTTTTCACCATCAACCTGATTATGATGGTGTCCTTTTTGACTTAGTGGGAGAAGAGAAAGTGTTTTTTGTAAAAGTAAATCAGATTAAGCCAACCAACTGGTGTTAAATGTTAAGATGAAATTACGGACGAAGAAAACTTATTTTTCTTTTACTTTTTTTTTTTTTAAAGGAATTGAAGTGTGCTATCTGGTATGTATTAAGTTTAATAATTCAAAAAATCTTTAATAACCTCGTTTTGTATTATAGCACTCTCACAGTTGAATGAAAATGTTTTTTTTTTCTGAGGTATGTAGGTAAGGCTTTAAATTAAAATCTATTGAGTTTAATTCAGTCTAGGCAGGTTCGTTAAATTCAATAAAGAAGTAGCTTTAAGTCTTGATACCTAAATACGAATTTTATTCTGTACAACTTGAGGGGATGACCCCAACTAATCAATTTATATCTAAATAAAATAAAATGCAAGACTACATGAAAAAAAAAATAATTAAGTACGTTTTTTTAATCTGTTTTGATCAAAAAAATAATTTAGAAAATCTTTAAGTGCAATATTACTGCAATATTAAGTGCAATATTACGCCCGTGGCGTAATGGTTAGTGCTGTAGACTGTTACGGCGAAGGTCTTGGGTTCGATTCCCAGCCTATGCCACCTAAAAACAGAAATGTTTTTCGCGGATTACTGCCTCTTGCGAGGAATTGACAAATCATCCAAGAGTATCTCTTATCATGAAAAAGTGTTTCTCACCCTAGCCGTTCGGATTCGGCAGAAAATTGTAGGTCCCATCTATTCCTACCAATAACACGCACACAGGAATGGTTGAGAGTTGTAAGTCACTATACTCTGTCCAACAAAAATTGGCAGTGTAGGCAAGATAGGACGTTTGCCTCTCATTCTGGCTACAGTGGATTGCATAAATCTGTCCTTCATTAAAGCTTTCACAGGGTTGTCGTAGTGTCCACGATAACACTCATCATTAAAAACTTTTTCTTAAAGCTCGAAAATCAAAAGCACCTTAACAGAAACTCAAGGAAAAAAAGCTGAACGAATTACCAAATGCACACGGGTAACTCTGAATGCACATCAAGCAGCAGCCAATCGCCACTGGCCACAGCAATTCAGTGCACACTCAGATGTGCCTTGAATAGGACGTTGGGTCTGTGTCAAATGCTATTGGAAATTCACGGGCGGGCAAACATTTTTTGTGGAGGAGTTATTTCAATTTAATATGGTGCAAAAATATGGCACGCTACTGATTTTAAAAAAGCTTTCCCATAAGACGTGTACTGCCAATTTTTGTTGGACAGAGTATAGCCTCTGGTTCTACACGAGCTGTCGCGCCGACCAATTTATTTCATCTATTTAATATTACTTGAACTTGAATTAGAAGCAACGATTTGCAAAAAAAAAAACGGAAAGCTGTTTCCGTTATGTGAAGTTTTTGCTTTAAATAAATTGCTTCAAATTACTGAAAGTACCAATTAAACTGAGAATCACATTTTTTTTAAACTAACTACAAATTCAAGAGTGTGACCTTAAATGCACATTTTTAGGGTTTGATTTTAAAATATACACAATGTCAAAAGAGTAAATTTGAGTCTAAAAGAATTCTTTTTGATTACAATTGATGCTTTTTGGTAATTTACCGTCATAATATTCACTCCGAATGTATATTTACATTGAATTTGTATAATTTACATACGGATTTAAGTTTCAATCTGGATGAATCAAGTCAATAATTATGGCCTTTAGAGAACACCTTAGGTGTTAGGTGACTGATGTCAATAATGGCTTAGTGTAAATGTTGTTCCTGTTAAATGGTAGATCGTTCCAATTTTAGATCACAGACATTTTTTTATCAAAAGGATTCGTTTCCGTAAAAAAAAAGATTTTTCTTAACGTGTCGTAAATGGTTTTAAGATTGATACCGTAACTTGGTTTAAATGAATAATTTTTGTTTAAAATCTTCTAGATGGTGTTAGATAATCAATTGTCACATATCTATTTTATGATTTTTTGAAAAAAGAGGTCCAAATAATTTTTTTTTTTTTTATTTAATACGAACTTCTCCACGAAACTCCAAAATGTTTGTGGACTAAGGGCCGTTAAAAACTTTACTTTTAAGGTATCCTCAAAGAAAGAAGTCCATTGGGGATAAGTCCAGGCTACTAGGTGGCCACTTAATGGCCACTTTTTGTCCAAAAATTTTGCGAACAGAACTTAATGAGTTGTTGGAAGTGTGGCATGTTGCCCCATCTTGCTGAAACCACGATCGTCGATTAAAACAATTGAAATCCTCTAGCGCTGCTGGTGAAAAAAAAAACTCTGTAGCATGGCAATATACCGCTCTGTATTCACTGTAACAGCATTTCTTCGGATTTTCACGAATAGACGCTCTTATTCGCTCGACATTTTTAAGATCTCTTGATGTTCTAGGTCGACCGGGTCGTGGTTGATTCATTATTGAAATGTCTCCTCGAACTTTTGTACCAATTTTCTAATCAATTGAATCGATGGAGCTTCATTTTTTCGCCGTGTGTTGTAATAAGCGCAAAATTTTCGTTGCGCTAGAGTAAAAGAATCGTTGTTGCGGTAGTACTCGCGTACACAGAACGCACGTTGTTTATCGCTGAACGACGCTGAATTCCCATTGGTCGCTCTTGCGCTTCGTAACCCGTCCACCCACCCCGCCGTCACTGCTCGTCGCAGCTATCGATTCAAATTTAAACGGACTTTTGGTCCACACGTAGTATAAAGAATTTATTTTATTAAAAAAAAACTTCATCGATTTGATTATTTTTTTGAAATTGAATTTTATTGCGAAGGGTTGTGTTCATTTAAATCTTAAGTAGATATACCTACTACATAGAAAAGAATGCTCCCTAAATTGAATCTTGCAGCTCGAATTAATTATGAACAATTTTTTTAAATATTTTCTGGTAATCAACCAGCCTTAGAACACCTGTAGCTTAAAGCTCAAAACTTATAATCAATTAATATCTATAAGTAAATATTCTTGTCTTTTATTAGTCGCATTTTCTGCATAATTATATTTCCATTTTAAAACTATCACAAATTCTTCAACGAAGAATAAAAACAAGAATTCCTTATTGCATCAATCAATTTTGATCAAATTATGCGCTAAAGCATACCGCATTGGCTAACAATCTTTTCAGAGACATGCATATATAAATACCGCACACACCGACCATCAGATGAAGGTAACATGTCTCAGCTATTCACATCAAACTAACCGTAAATGATCAATTCATCTCTCCATTGACCACACGGATGTGCAATTTATCATTCCTCGTTGTTGTTCAATATTTGACCAACGAAAATATCTTCCCCCATCACTAGGTTAGGTACTTTATGTCTTAGCACAGTTGGAAAGGCTACTATATATAGATTCTCAAACTCATATACATATACATTGTAGTTTAGTTAAAGAAATCGTCCCCCTAGATAAAGAACAGCAAATTCCTTGTTTCTTTCCGGAAGAATTGTCATCCAATATATAATAGACTATCGCCGCCGAACCACCGCCACCAACACCAGACGCAGCATCATCATCACCCAGAAATAAGTGTCGAAATGACCATTCCAGGTCACCATTACCGCCACTCTATAGTACCACATTTCATCTGCAGATCAGCCAACTTCTCATCGTCATTGGTCGTGTCGGTCATGCAAACCGAAAGGATAACAATCTTATAGTCTGTATATTCCGTACCTATGTATGTATGTATAGTATATGCGGTGGTATGCTTATCACCTGCACACAATGTGAAGCTTCATCCTAGTTGTGGCACTGCAATTTCAATTGTTGTTGTTGTTTTTGTGCCATTGCCATTCAAATGAGGAGAATTGCCATGGCTTTCAAAGCACACGCCATTCACCCATATACCCACCATCAGTCCAGTCGGTATTTAGGAATTTTACCATTTTGCAGTCCACAGAGCTGCAGGACCATCATCTATATACATACATATAGAATGGCCAAACCAGAGCAATGCACACACACCAAAACTTTATCCATGGCAAATGTTCCAACAATGCAACAAAACACCAATGCATTTTAGCCCATATGTTACTTTTTTCAAAATTTTTCAGGGCAAGTTTTATGGAAAGATCCAAGCACAGGGAGAGTATTAAATTTGGAGAGCAAAACGAGGAGAAGGAGCTGGAAAAGTTAACGAAATTTGTTCAGAAAAGTCTCTAACGTTCCTAGTTGGTTCCTGATGGTTAGAGTGTAGACAAAGTGCTTTGGGATCGAATTCCTTGCTATATACTACTCCGATTTCTTCCAAAAGTAGACGATGCGATGATGGCAGAGGAATTGAACGAATAAGGGATCGGGAATGTGGAAAGGTTAGAAGCAAATTGCAAGAGCGCGGTGACCTATTCCCATACATCCTGGAATAAAATGAAATAAATGGATAGGTGGGGATATACGAGTTGAAGTATGCATGTACATATGTATGGTACATACATATTCGAGTATAACCGCACTTAAATGTAGAACAAACTTTTGCTCAAAGGGATATCCATTATCCTTTCGTTCCTTGTACAAATTGGATGAATATGTGTAGTGTATATAATATATACATATATTGGTTAGAGAAGTTGTAGTTCTTTGCTGAGGTTTTTCTGGCATGAAATGAGAACTTTAATGTGCGGTGAGTGTATGTTTGTTATCAAACAATGGCCACATAGCACTTGGCATCTATGTTGATAATCTCTTGGGAGTTGAAGGACCTTTTGTTGATTTAAGCAGTAAAAAAGAAACAAAATTAAAGCTTAGGTTTTTAATTCCTAGTTCAACTCGATAAACACCGAATGAAAAACTCTCCAAAAAAAAACTATATGATCCAAATTTGATGAGTGGCTTTTAAAAACTAGGGTAAAAATCCTTGAAAAATCGGTAAAAAAAACGTCCCCGAAAAATCGCACCAAAGTTTTTCTACCAACAGTTAACTTTCTTTCGTTCGCGAAAAAATTCTACCCTCACTAACTTTAAAGAGTGGAAACAACCAAACCTAAGCTAAGCTAAAACCTAATACTGAACTTTTCCACAGGAAAAAAGGGTAAACTTTTAACTGTTTTTCTGCTATAGCTGCGAATACACTTTCTTTATTTTTTTTTTATTCAACTTCAGTATCGAAATGACTTTTCAATTTTTGTTCAATTTTAATGGGACATGAAAACGGTCCAAGGACCAATTTTTAAGTTAAAATGCATCTCTCCTTCTTTATTCATATATGTATAACGATATAGACACACACATGGATCATTAGCCGCACCAAAGGATAATCTTTCGGCGCTGCTGGTAAGCTCAAGCAACCGAAGCGGCGAACTTTTTTTTTTATTTTTTCCCAGATGTGGTTGATTGAAGAAGGAAGGACACATTCTGATGATGGGTATCGTTAAATAAAAATTTCCAAAATGTATTCTCCCTTGCTGGAAGCAAAATAACTTTTTCTCTCGTTTTATTTTTTTTTTTGTAAATCCTTCGAGCTGGAATAAACTTCGTCTTTTCTATCTCCTTGGACTTTTTGGTCATAACTCGATGACTGATTACATTCGTCAGTCATGTTAATCAAATTTATTTGTGCAAATATATCAGAGTGCACTAGAATTGGCTTAATTGGATTACAGCGAGAGATGCAACGATGTACAATTTATACATCCCTATCCCTTCTATATGTATATGTATGCACATCAATATTCAAAAGGATACTAAGTTAAATGCGCAAAGCTGATATTTTATGGCTAGTCCGATATAAACTATGACAATATTCAATAAAATTTCATATTATACCCGATGCGATTCGGTATAGTGGTGGTCTATGGGGCATTGGGTAGGGTATAGTGGCATAGCATGATGCGGTTTTGTTTACTGATAGAATAAATCATACTGAAATATACTCAGTATAGCATATTGTAGCTAAACATAAAAATAAATAAGGAACTTAAGGGACGAACGAGGAAAATTTCCATTTTTCAAATAAATTTGACAGTTTGCCGAAATCAGTAGTAGAGTTGGAGAACTATCCTTATAACTGACAGTGACAACAAACTGACAGCAATGGAAGCTCTGCCTTTTGTATATATGTACATATGTGTGTAAGGGCAGTATGATATAGTGATGGGGTGCAACTGTCAGGATGCAATTCAGCGCATCAGTTACATTTGAAATGTTTACTTAACAAAGAGAAATTATATACATTCGAGGTATTCAACATTAAGTCACTTTGTGGCAAACAAAAATTGTCAACAAAATGGATTGTTTTTGATTTTTTACAAAATACACAAAAGCAATGGCAATCTTTTTTTCTTTTAAAATAAATAAAATGGAGAGAGGAAATCTACTGACTTACAACTCTTCTTGTGGGCTTGTTGTTAGTTGGAAAGAATAAAGGAGACATATAATTTTTTGCCGAATTCGAACGGCTTAGATGAGAGGCACTTTTTTAAGACATTACTTTAGAGACTTTGTAACTTACTTGCGTTCCTTAATAAAACTATGTATTTTTGTTTTAAGGTGGAAGTCTGAGACTCGGTCAACAAATGCCTGGTGGACCACTGTCTGTTTGTTTAATTTATGCGACAAAAACTAAACTAATAAAATTTGGTACACTGTTCTTTTTGTCAAAAATTCTAGGATTTGACAGCTAATTGTGCGACGTTCTACTGCCTATTTTTTTTAATTTAAAATTTAGAATATGGTACAAAATTTCAAAATTCAAAAAAAGCTAAATTTTTGTTTGAATGTCTTAAAATAGTAGGTGTGATAATGCAGATATTTACCAAATTCAGAAATTCGGAAAAGCAAGTCCAAAATGCTGCGCACTGTTCCCAAGGGATTATAACTATTTTGTATAGAATTGCTGTGAAATTTTTATACTGAACATGCTTTTTAGATCAAATCTGATAGAAATTTGAAGATTTTGGACACTATAAAAAACTAACTTTTAGATCAACAACTACTAATCTAAAATAATATTTTTTAAAATCTTGTTATTTTTTCTGTTTGCCTAAATTTAAATCTGACGTCAAAATTAGAATTCTGACAGTTCATTAACCTTAAAAAAATAAACTTCAATATTATAAAATAATTTTAAAACTCATTCATTTTATGCTCGTTGAGTTCAGATAGTTGAATGCCGCCAAAATCCCAAATTTCCAAAAATCATATTCAATATCTTATAATAATATCACAAAAATTTGTTTATTGCTTAGTAACAGTGCACCAGCATTTGGACTTGCTTCTTTAAATTTGGAACTTTTCTTCGTTGGAATCACATTGGACATTCAAAGAAAATATTTGAAAAATATAATTTTGACTCAGTTTTTGACTTTGACAGTGGCTTTTTTGAATTCGAAAAGTGTTAGATATGTATCTAATCCAAAATTGTTAGGTTCTAATTTGTTTTTTTCAATTCATTGATAACCCCAAGTTCAAAAATTCAGTTAATGCATGTATTTTTAAATTCTATTTATGTTTATTTTATATTTGTACAAATTTCTTTGAATTCAAAATTTCATTTTCTAAAAATAACAAGATTACAATTCTTCTTTATTTCAAATTTTTTTACTTTCAATTAATTGTCAAAAATTCATAAATCTCTGAATATTCAAAAATTCCACATTATTTACTTTAAACTTATTGCTACATAAAATTAAGAACATTTTGTCATCTTAAAATATAGATTTGTATTAAAACTCTAAGTTTAAAAAAATCAATTATAATTGACACAATTTCAATGACCCACAATGTCCCAACAAACAATTCATCCTTAAATATTATATTGTCCTCTGGTTGCTCCATATCTCTAGCACTATATCTGTCTCCATTATATGGACTTTTATTTATTGACAGTGCCTTCAGATTGCATGTCTATAAAATAAAAAAATAAAAATTAATAATAAAATAAAAAAAAACATTCTGTTCGCCCTTCTGTGTTCTATAGTTCTATATTTACCAGCACTCACTTGAGTGACACACAACAATCAATCAATCAATCTGTATATCTATCAATCCAGAGCATTTATGCGAAATTCTGTACAGGACATTGAATTTTTGTATATAAATGTACATCAGCGAGGAGATATATTGTGTGTTATTAAATTACCACAGTGAAATATGTTCTCGCATAATTTCTACGTACTGATAGTAAATATCCTTTTTCCCTTTTGCAATTTGGATAATCATTGAGAATAAGAGCAAAAAAACATATGGAACTGTTCACGGATTGGGATATGCAGTGTTTGTATCATTTGGTCAATCGGAACTCTTGATATATGTAAGTAATTAATTTATTTAAAATTAATTAGCAATGTTCTACATTCTATATTTCAAAAACAGCAAACCGATTTTGAATTTAATAGAACTTTATTGTTGCCTTGGTGGGTGGCCTAAGTAAAGGTACTGTGATTTTGATTAAACTTCGTACCCGTAATGTATAAACTAATTCCATTAATACTGCGTTTCAGTTTTTTATAAAAAATTATATAACAGAAATTTTGAATTTAGGCTAAACCGATTTTTATGACAAAAAAAATCAACGAAAAATTATCATGTTTTAAGAAAATTAAGGTGTTACCGAAAAAAGAGTAGGTAGCTGTCAAATCCAAAATTTTACTAAAAATTTGCCAAATTATTACATATCAATCAGATTTGGTCTAAAAATCATATTCAATAAAGAAATGTTAAAACAAAAGTTAGTTCATCGCTTAGTAACATTGCTCAACATTTTGGACTTTTGGAATTTTTATCTCCATTTAAAAGTGTAAATTCAAGCAAAATATTTGAAGAAATCATAAATTTGACTCTTTTTCTGACATCGATAGTGCTTTTCTTAAAACTTTAAAATTTTGATTCCATTTAAAAACAAACAAAAATGTAAAAGCGCCGAACTTAACCTCCCAGAAACATTAATTGGGAGTGCACCTTCGTCGTCAGGGAGTATATTTGTCACTTTTGGATGAAAAAACGATTGAAGAATAAAATTAATTAGCTAAGTTAAGTTTATAGTGAGGTTGAGCTTAACACCTATTCCATGTAAATCTGGCGTCGAGTTAAAAAAGGTTTACTTTGACAGTAAATCAAATGATTGTTAAGCTACAATTATCCAGTTCACGTTTCTGAGATCTCACTGAGAAAATTTCTGTCAGCTTCACCGAGGAGAAGGAGAAACCTGAACACGTTTTCTCCGCTAGAAGTCAAAAGCACTCTTCATCTCTTTTTGATGTGTAAACATCTATGCCGTCGCGGTAGGGTAAACTAAAAACGTAGACATTTCTGTGCCATATTACGATGTGATCTTATACGTTACGATACGTTGATGTAAATTGGATACGTTCAATATTGGGTACGTTCATTGGTACCTCAAAATAAATCGAAATATCGAGTTGAGTTTGGTTTGAAATTTGGTTGAAAGTTCGAACTCGCCGCGTTCTGTGATGTAATACAGGTTTTATATTTAATTTGATGTTTGTCCCGGCATTCACACTTTTTTTTATAAATGGATCAACTGCGGCAAAAATAATTTAGCAAGCGAATCCAAAAACTATCAGTCTCAGCTCAGCTTTTTGAAGCAAAATTGATGGATGTCACTGAGAGCTTACGTTCAGATTTATGGCGATTGCTGAGATCTCTGGGATGGTTAAGATATAGATGGCATTTTGTGTGCAGGAGCAAATGAAAATTAGTATGATTGTTCAAGTGCAAGTATATAGATTGCTTTAAATCGATACTTACTATAGATGTAAACATAAATAAAACAAAAACATTATTTTTTGTTGAATAACTATATTATAACCTGTAAAAGTTCAAGGGTTGTTCAAGTTGTTAAATTTAAAAATCGTTTTCAAATAATTCTTCTGACTTTATTCACAGTTATATCAAGTTAAATTTCATGTTATTTCAGCTTCAAGCTTTCGTATTTCTACAAAGCCCTTGTTTGTGCCTTTATATCGAAAATTGGCTTATCTTTATTTGAATTCTCAAACGAGTTTTCAAAACTCTTTGACAATACATAGACATACATATAATAAAATAATTGTGCTTCGAACACTGTATATCTATGTATATGCATGTATCTACGTTAGGTGCGCCCAGTTTCAAGAAGAAGAAAACAACTTTTAGGATAATTGAAAACAAACAAAATGTGGGCGTTGAACGATAAATGAAAAGTCAATCATTTGCATGCCATATCCTATACATTCAATATATACATACATACACTGCACATGATTATATAAACCATTATCAGTATAGAGCCCTTTGGATTTTGTATATGGTATTAATACTTCATCTGCGTGTTTCGGTATATTTCTCACAAGCTTATATATACGGGTGTGTGTTCCTTTGGAATGAAAATATAAGAATAATAACGGTATATTCAGATTATATACATAGACGGTTTTCTTTCTTCGAATATAATCTTGATTTTTGACATGCAACAGCTCTTGAAGGTTTTGTTGCGACAAAAAGCGTTACTAGTCGAATACTCAGGGTGTTTTGTATAAGAAGGTTGAAGCATGAACAAAAAACGTATAGAAACGGGGTCTTAACCATATACATAAGTAGGAAGTGAAATTTTCTAACAAAAAGATTTTATAAGCCAAAAATAGTTTATAAGCCAGAAATCCATCCTTCTTTAATCTTATTTTTTAAATTAATACGTTTTGAAAATTATATTTCAATATTGAAAAAAAATTGAAAAAATTTATTTTTCTTTTATTTTATTAATTTTTTAAACAAAAGATTTAGAAAAGAAGTCATTTTCAGTTTTAAAATTTATATTTCAAAAAATATTCATTAAATAGGTACCTTGATCTTAACAGAAAATCTGAAAAATTGTAAGTAATGCCGTTAATGGCCTAGAATTAATGAAAAAGAAACTCGATATATTTTATCACTGAGTAAAAAGAATATTAGAAACCTTATAGGTGTACTAACGGGACATTGTGCCATTGGTACAATGGGTATTTACGCACCCGATTTCTGTAGGAGCTATCAAGATGTTGAAGAAATAGAAACCATTAAACACCTGCTCTGCGACTGCCAAACCACCTAACAAATCGCCTCCGCTACCCTGGAAACAGATTTGTTGGAGAACTGGACGATCTAACGTTGATCTCAATGGCAAACATGAGGAAATTTATAGAAAGCACGGGTTGATTCGTAAATGAATCAGTCTAATGTCAAACATTAGTTTAGGAGTTATCTCTGTTTCAGGGGATCACAATGGACCAATAGGCCCCCATGTACACAGCAGCCCCAGAGCTGGGCACGTCCCTTCTTACCTAACCCGAGTAATGCCGTTGATATTATTTTTCTATTTTTAGTTAAAGGTGCCCCCTCCCATACGAAATTTTTCCTATTTTGACCAAACCTACACGCTCTATTCAAAACACCCTGTACCTGTATACGTGTGTATTGATGTTCCATTAAGTGAGTGTAAATTTTTTTTTGTTACACGAGGTCTAAGGGGACTATATACTTCAATTTTAAAGGACGAAACTTACTTGAGGTGCAGCATCATGAGATATGAATGAAATTGAATGAGCTTTTGTTCTTTAAATGGGAAATTCTCCAATTTTATAAAGGTTAGGTCAGATATTTTTCTGTAAGGCATGACTCAAGTTTTAAATCTTAATCGGGTTTTTTTTTTAAATTTCAAATGTAGGATACATAACAAACATAGATATAGAAATTTTAATCTCCGTGAATTCTTAATCAGGTACATAGTCATTCACTTGAGGTTCCTTTCGATGTAGGTTGAAAATACATACATAAATATAGAACACATGCTGATGTTTTCAAGAATCTTTATATACAAAGGGATGTTTGATAAATTTTACCAATTTGTCCTGTGCGAAAACCACAGGAGCACAGATTGGCATGAATTACTAAAATACATATGTCTTTTTTATATTTCTTGCAACTTTTTCGATCCTCTACTTTAATCATTTAAAATTTAGTACACTCGACTTCGATTTCATTCAAAGCTTAGCTACGAAAATGACACTGAATTTTGAATATAAATTGAATATCATAATTATTATTATTTTCCCCAAAAGTTTTTAAAATAAAGAAATGAGTTAGCGATACAAATCGATTTTCTTACTTTTTCAAAAATCAATTCTTTTTGAAAAAAATTCGTTACTTCTTAAATCTCCCCGTTGTAACTTTTTTGCTACGACCAGTGAAAAAAAAACGAAACGATCTAGCGAGATTTTATGAACACATATTAGTTGGTGAGATTTTAAAGATTTAAGTTTTTTTTTCTTTGACAAATTTTCACTTTTTCCACCAAATATTTTTGCTACAGTCAGTAGAAACAAATATCTACATAACGAGATTTTATCAATATTAATCGATTACAGTATTTTTTTTTTCAAACCCTATTTATTTCTGGGAAGAGTTTTTAAAAGTTTTTCGTTCGACATTTTGGAATTTTTCCATCATAACTTTTTTTACGATAATGGTATAAATAAAAAGAATTATTAAATATCGAGATTTTGTTATACTTGTTGTACTTTTCACAAAATCAATTAATTTTTTAATGCTTAGTATTTAAAAGTTTTTTTTTGTTTGGCACTTTTGACATTATTTCTGTTACGATCTGTATAAAAAAAAAAACATAAAATGATAAATCGATTTTTTGTCAAGATAAATCGATATCAGTTCTCTTATTCAAAATCGATTCAATATTACAGTTCTGGGTGAAAGTCCAATTTTTTTAAAAGTTTTTTTGTTCAACATTTAGGAATTTTTTTAGTAATACCTTTTTTGTTAAGATCAAAAAAAAAACAACACAATTACGTATCGAGATTTTGATAAGACAAAACGATTGTTATATTTTTTTTTTTTTCAAAAATAATCGATTCATTTTTACGACACCCGGTAAAAGTTCAAAATATTTTTGAAGTTGTTTTGTTTGGAACTTCTGAGATTTTTCATCGTAACTTTCTTAATTACGGCCTGTCAAAAATTAAAAAATAAATCGATAGAAATCCTTTTTCTTTTTAAATAAATTCATAGCTCAAACATTTTTCAGTACTTCCAACTTTTTTTAACATATTTTAAGGATTTTGTAAGAGTTTGACGATTGTCGTACTTTTTATCAAAATTGTTTCATTTTTTACGTCGCTTATTATTCCAAATTATTTTAAAGTTATTTTCTTTGGCACTTCTGACTTTTTCTATCGTAACGGTAAATAAAAGGAAATAACGTAGGTATGAGGGACATTTTTAAACAAATCTATTACAGCACTTTTTCAGAATTCAACCGTTTTTACGTCTTTGAAATCTGTCAAAAATATGATATTGAAATTATTTTAATCCACATTCAAACTTGTGTTTTACTTTAAATTATCAACAAAAAAAAAAGTAATTTTTTTTCTCCAATTAAATCTTTTCACACGAATGGCTTACATGGTATTAGGTAGGTAGTAGGTACGTAAGGTATTTTCCCACACACCCAAACAGACGAAAAACATACAAAAAAATATCCTTTCACCACTCTACTGCATTTCTTTGTCACTTCAATTTACTGGATTACTTTCGGATTATATACTGTCATACTCCAATCGGAAGTGATTCGAAAAACGAAAATTCGCCCGAAAATTGCCAGGATATGTGTACCCACCGGTAATACGGGCTGCAAACAGCCCGTACTTACACTTTCAACAACATCAAAAAAAAAAAAAAAAAAAAAACAAGTTTTATCGTCTGGTTTGATTTTATTTTTTTGCTCATACCTTCAGCCCGTGCGTCACTTCTTTTCATCTCTCTTTTTTTCTCTCTCTCTCTCGACAGAAAAACTTCAGCAAATCAACAAACGAACGAGAAAAGAAATCCTTGAGTAGATGTCATCTACAAGGATTACGAGAGTTTTATAAATTTTACTGCCTTCTTCGCCATCTTTTTTTTTTTTTCTTTTTTTACTTTTTTGTTGTTATACGCGGAAGTTTACTTTTTGAATGCAACTTTTCTCTTTTTCAAGTTTGTTTTTTTGCAATGTTGTCCCAAAAGTTTTCGACCTCCCCCAATCATGTTCCCACTCTATAGAGTAATCCCTCATCGAGTTCTTTTTCGAATTCGCTGAAATTTTCTTTTATAGCGGAACGGTTTTCCATTTGTTTGAAGGGCTTACAAAAAAATAAAAGAGGATAAATGTATATCTCATACCCACTTCCCTTAAGGTTTTCATACCGCGCCGCTAGCTGGCAGTATTTACAGTCTTCAAAAAAATATTTGTTCGAAACTTTTACGACCATTTGATGGAGTTTCTTCCAATATTTTCTCGAAAAAAAAAAAAAACTTTGACGGATATCCTTATTTTGGAACTAATTATATATACTGACTTTTGAAGGACTTATTTTTTGTCCTGGAAAAAAAATTGAAAATGCAGTTTTTTTTAATGAATTCCAATTTATCGACAAATCAAGATTTTCTTTTTTTTATAAATTTGGACGAAGAATTAATAACTGAACTAACAAAATTTATAAAACGGTCATTAAATCTGGAAGTGACATATGAATGAAAAAATAAGAACTAAAAATCTTTTATTGATTTACCTTAAATAATGTGGAAAGTTAGTTTCTTTTTTCTTTCTTCATGTTTCACGTAAAATCTTTTGTAAGTAATAGTTTTCGAATAGGGTCTAAAATGCTAAATGGTGATGTCCTACACTTCTCCAAACTTATGTTACCATTTTGTTCGTGAGGTTTTTTTTTTATTTTTGTTCTCCCAATTTTAATGTTAAGTGTAGGTGCTGCTGCAAAACAAGGATTTCTGTTGCCATTTTGTCATACTTTTTCGTCTTTCCTTTTGTTTTTTTTCTCTATACTCATCTGGGGTAATAAACTAAAATGAAGTGGCAATAAAATGCGATTTTATGAGAAGCTTTTGAAGCTCGGTACGCTTTTTTCGTTTATTTTTTTTTCCTTGCTGATATGATATTGTTAGTATCATGGCGCCTCATGTGTTATGTTTTTTTTTTTTTTTTTATTGGTAGGACAACATATGGTTGCGTTAAGTGCATATGGTGTTAAAGGATTTTCAAGTTATGACAAGGATGGGTCAATATGCGAGCATGCCGGATTAAATACTTCCAAGGGTAGGTACTAACCTACATACCTATACATTTTATACCTATCGATTTGTTGTAAAAATATGTTATTATTTTATTACTTATATATAAATACGATGGTCAACTGTTATTTGTTTTGATATTTACACTATTTATATTTTTAATATTTAAAATTGTCCCTCAATGCTCTATTTACGTAGGTTCCTTAATCCTTAACTATCAAAAAAAAATATTTAAAGGTAGGTACTAGAAGACCCGCATTCCCGTTGCCTTTCTATAAAAATTGATTAAATGAAAAAGCCTAAAACATAAAACATAAAAAAATAAAACACATTTTTTGCATTTCACTAACATCAGTCCAAAGCTTTCTCAAATCATAACGGACAAAGTAGTAAATCTGTGATTAAAAATGTTGTTAAAAAAAATATACAATAGGTACATCTCTTTTCTTCATATAGATATCCATAAAGCGGTCCTTGGATGACCAGTTTGCAAAAGTAAAATTATTTCAACAGAATTTCTTATTTACCTGGATTTTGTTGGTTTTAAATTTTTTCCTTACCCAACAGTCAAGTGCTTGTAAACTGTCAGGCTAGCACATGTGACATAGTATGCATAATGTTAATACTGCACAAAGAATGCTTATCTTCTCTCTCTCTCTCAAACCCTCAAAAATATACTAATTGACTGTCATCAACTTAAAATTCTCATTATTTTCTTTGAACTTTTAAAATTGCAATTCATTCAAACAAACTTTTCTATGATGCCACAAAATGCAAAGCCATCATCAGAGAGTTTTACAATTTGCCTAAAGGTAAACACATTCTTAAGAAAGACGAATATATATAAATAACTTTCTTTTTTTTATATTTGAAATTAAAAGAGAGAGAGAAAAATGAAAAATAAAAAAAAACGAACACAGAATTCAACCTTCCAAGTACTTGAGCAAACTCAATCCTTTGAGTTGCATAGCATAAAATTAAATAACCACCATATATCCAACCTTCTTTGAGCTTGAGAGAAAGCTATATGATAGGTATTCTAAGAAAAAAAAAATACAAAATCTTATGTTGTTTTATTTTCAAAGCCAAAGGAAAGTCCTGATGAAACTATTTGCCAAACACGATAACACACACACACACATACACACACACATATATGTATATAAAAAAAAAAAAACTGATACATAAGAATTGAAGAAGATATTCTCTTGGAAAGAAAAAGGCTTAGAAAACTATTCTGTACTTATAACAATGGTTTTTCTTTGCTAATCATTTTTGCCTTTTTAAGAATGTTTATATAAAAAACCATACCTACCTACATATATCTACTTCCTATAACGTTCGTTGTTATATATGCAATTTTATTCGCAATCATTTCCTGGAAGGAGCTTTGTTTTCTGTCCACTTGCTTGGCTATACTACTTTAAGTTCTTTTCCTCAGTTTAACAGTGTTTTTCTTTTAGTACTTCTTTTTGTTTTTCTTATTCTTCAATCTGTATAAATGAAAAGCAGGAATGTCTTATCCCTTAGCCCTTTATTTAAAAAAAAAAAAAAGAAAAACAAAACTTTCTCATTTTTGTTTAAATTTTTATTGAAGCGTTGAAAATGCTTTTGGGAAATAAGATACTATAAAGTGAGCTGGCTAATATTTGCAACAATAGACGGCAAAGAGGATCCGAGCCGGTCGAAAAGAAGTGACCAATGGTTTCGGTAATTAGTTGGATTCTCATGGATGAGATGAGGTTTCTCTCTTTACCTGAATTTCTTTGTTTATTTTGGGACAACTTTTTTATTGGTTATATTTTGGTTATTTTTTTTTTCTGGTTCTGGATTACCTATTTTTACTAAGAATTGATTTAAAGGATAGGTATTTTTTCAAGGTGTTATAGCTAAACAATTTGAAGGGTTATTAGAAATTATTTGGAAGGATGTATAAAAGCACGTAAATTTAATGTCTCACGTGACATAAATTTTTGATTTTCCAACAAAATTTATTTCTCTGTAGACTTCTACTACAAATGTATAAGATCAATTCCCAAAAGTCTTCAAATACCAAGAACTCGAAAACTAAGTTCAAATTAAAAATTCGATTAAATGTCATAATAAGAGATGTCGCGAATATTCGGCCACTATTCGGCCTATATTTTTGATATTCGGTATTCGGCCAAATGGAGAATAAAAAAGGCTTATTATCTTACAATAAAAGTTTTCTTTTCTTCAAAAATTTGTATTTTAGTATCTAAAATCTACTAATGGTAAGTTGTGGTGAATAAAAACTACTTTTTCGGCATTCGTTGGTAGCAAACGATTACGTCTATCTTCGTAAACAATTCCAGCTTCTGAAAATAGTCTCTCACTTAGATACACATTGTTGGCCGAATGTTCGGCTGCCGAATATTCGGCCGACGAGTGTGGCCGAATATTCGGTATTCGGTATTCGGCCGAATCACTATTCGCGGCATCTCTAGTCATAATGCTAAAGAATTTGTCTAATTCTTAAAATAACTGTAAAGAATTTTTGGAATGCATTTATCATGACAGAGGTAAAAAGTTAATCCATTCTCGATACCTATAATGAGATATAATGAGAGGCAAATGAGTTTGTTTTCAGATAAAAATCCCACCAGGTGTTCTAAGTAAGAGCACCAAACTGTTAAAATCCACGCTGGTGCTACTGCAACACTTCTTCAACTCGTCCACACTCTTAAGTGTAAATAAATCATCTAACGATACTTAACCATAATCATCTCGCATTCATGGCAAATTTATTTCTATTCCCACATCAGTTATATTTATAAACATTATTATATGTAAGTAATAATCCCTTTTGCAGTTGTTGTGTTATGGCGTGTGTGTGTGTGTAGAGTATTTGTATCCTTTTTTTGCGGCTATACTATAGTACATTCACTCGCAGTTGGTTGGAGGACGTGTGATTATGGCACTTTGTGTGTAAAAGAGGATACACTTCAATATACGTACTTATAGGTATGTAGGTATAAATATATATCCAAAGGTTGTTCTTTACTTTCATTTTAACCTCTGCTCGCTCTTATATTTATCTGTGTTTAAGTTTTTTTTTTTTTTATTTCATATATATATAAGTACACAAGAGCTTCTTTATAAATACCGTTGGTACTTAAGCTTTAATTCCACGTTTACTGATACACGTCTGGAACATGGAACCCTTTGAAATAGTTTTTTTTTTTTTTAAACTGAGAAAAAATATTCAACCTCCACAATCTATATGTTGGCGGCTATTGAAGGACGAATGAATGGAGAGAAGAGTGTGATGATTATTTAAGTCTAGCAGATGGACACCCAGTTCCCACAGTGAATTACTTTGAAATTGCTTTCTAGATGGACACAGAGGCTGGTCGATGAGAATTCTTTATCATTTAAGGATAATATTATTTCTAATCACTCTTCAAAGAGACTTATGTCGTGGAGGATGTGATGGGTTTTGTGAAAAGCATCAAGCAAAAAGTCCTCTCAAAGAGTTCATTTAATTGTGACATTTGATGTTTGGTTGAATCACTCTGTGAGTTACATTCGAATGAAATTGGATAGATAAAGTAATTTACTTTTCAATTGTGAAACGATCTATGAGGGTTTGAGAGAAAACGTATGAAGCTGAATACAATAAGGTTCAAAAGATACCAATTTATAGCATTCAAGTACGGGCAAAGGGCGTTTCTTGCAGGTATGCATGTTGCTTTTACTTGATAAGATATTTTTTATTTTACTTTAACCCCCTGTTTTATCTAACTACAATTTGAATCCTTCCCACCATCATCTTTTTTTTTTAAGACTATACCGAAATTTTAGTAAGTTTACTTCTAAATCTTCTTGAAATCTCGAAAATTGAGAACACAAATTCATTTTGTATTTCTAGTACATTTAGAATTAATCTTGTTAAATCTTCATAGTACCAATAGTTTCACAAATCGAACCTATTCCTATTCCCATATTGCGCTGAGTATAATATAATATAAAAAAGGTGAAACACCATTTAAATTTTGAAAGATACTCAGCCCTATCGCGAAAGAAATTTCCCTGGAGTTTTTCCCATTATGGAAAATTTTGTATCAGGAATCATCTTCAAAATTATTAGGGAAAATATTCTTTCAATAAAATAGCTATCGCGAATAACTTTATCCTTATATCAATACAAACATTTCTCCAAGTTAGTTTTTGGGGAAAAATTATTTCGTGGGGTATTCGCGATGGAAAACATTCTTTCCCCGGTATTTTTTTGTTTTTCCAGGGGAAAAAAGTTCCCATTAAATTGATGATAGGGCTGACTGTCAAACAGTCAAAAACGCAGTACACATAAGGTAATATCATTAACGATTTCATTTTTCCTCACTTCTGGGCTGGGCATCTGTCAAAATTGAAGATAATTGGGGATCCAGTCACATGTCTAATACCAATATTTTGTTGTTATTTTTAGTAATGTGGTAGGACCGTGGGACGTTTTTATGGGCACTCTAACAGCAATTTTTAATTTAGTTAATACTTATAGACGTAAATAAATAAATAAATAAATAAATAATACAGTATCTTAACTACTTTTAAACGATGCAATTACACCTTGCGATTTTTTAACCCGTAGAGGCGGGGGGCGTACGTATGGAGTGGCCTGGGTAAACAAAATTGCTGAGGTTGGAAAAATTGCAGAGTTGTTGCTCTTTCTTTTTATCAAAATAAATACAAAATTTTATCAAAGTTTTATTTCTCATTTCTGAACTGATAATCAAGATTAACTTTCGCAGAAAAAAAAATACAATTCTAAAGAGGGAGACGCTATGACATTTTTATCGATAAAATTACTTAAAATAATCTTGATCCACATAACATTTTACTGAATTGTTACGAAGATTTTGAAATCATATTAAAAATAAACAATATATTC
The DNA here is from genome assembly GCA_951394125.1 of Epistrophe eligans. Lineage (NCBI taxonomy): Eukaryota > Metazoa > Arthropoda > Insecta > Diptera > Syrphidae > Epistrophe > Epistrophe eligans. Next base: position 10,814,384 of record OX596031.1, on the reverse strand, counting down.
ATTCCGACAGATTTACTTTTAATGTATTGTAATGTAAATTTTCACTTTTCCTTACCTAAAGCCTGGAATCACCTTTACATAAATTTTATCACTTTATATTCAACCATAATTTATTTACACTTGAGGGAACAAAATGAAATTTTCAATGAACTCCGACAATAAATTATTTGTAAATCAACATGTATTTGAAATCAATTAGAATAAAATTAAATTTGTAAACGCATTAAGGATGGCAAAGGATTCTTAACAATCATGTGCAACACACACATTTATATATATAGCCAAAAGCATTGTAATACATAATGTTTATCGAATGGATTTTATTATACTTATACTTGAATTGAAAACATACTTTTTTTCTTGTAAGCTATATTTTGTTTCAATTAGGTATAAAAGCCATTTACTGATACGAAACATAAATATTTAAGTTCAACTTAAAAGCTCATGTTTTACCTACTTTTTTACCTTATTCTAAACTTTAGCATTATTAAACTAAAATGTTTAAGTGTCGTTTCATAAAATCGGGCTATGAGTTATGTTTTTCTTTTTTTTCTTTTAAAAACAACTTTGTAACTTAACCTAGAAGAGGTCATTTATTAATTTATTTGATTTTACCTCTTTTATCTCAAACATCCCAGTACAAGGCAACTTACAGCTATATAAGATTAACTTGCATTAAACAAATAATTAACTCTATTATGTTTATGTTTTGTATACCTTCAAAAGACCTGGTGTAGTTATAAATACTTGCTTCAATATTTTGAAATTGTTCGCGTTAAAATTGAACATGTTGAACATGTTGTTATAAGTTTTAAAACAGATTGCTTACATTTTGCCTATACATGGTACGGAATTTGGATTTCTTGATCATTTAGGAACAATTCCCTACTTGTATTGATAAAGTGCTTGTCTTCTATGAACTTACTTGTAGAAGCGGACCTGACAATAAAAGGGCCCTATATGGCAAAATAAATAATTTTGTTTCTTCTTTTTAACTCTTAAGTATTATGAAATCATTTATTTTAACTCCACACATTTCCCACTACAATAAGGCTGTGTTCAGAACATCAAACAAAAAGTTTTGATACGGTAGCATTACCTACACTATTCACACGCACATGGAACGCATCCCGGATGCTTTGCATTTATTTTAATTTTTACATTTCCGAATGCAGCTTAAAATGAAAGAGCGGTTAGATAATATGGGTATTGATGCAATGGCGTAAAGTCGTTGTAAATGTTGTAAACGGCATAAACCTTTCAAATTTTTATAAACATTTACAGGTTTACGAAGTTTGCCACGAGGACTTTACGACGTTGCATGAATCACCCTATTATTTATTTCAACTACAAAACCGTAATAAGGGTGAATAACAAACCATAATTTAAAAAGAAAAACAATTATTACGAGAGAAAAATAAACTTACTTCGCTCCATATTTTTGTTTCACTTTCAATTCAAACGTCAAATTGTCAAATGAAAGCATTCAAACAAAATTAGATGAGTTCGCTGCTCAGTTAATGCGCATCGCTGTAGTTTGGGATGTGTTTAGAAACTCATGTCGTTTTCACTATTTTCAACTCAACCTCATGACTATGCTTCTGATGCGTTTTGGAACTCAGCCTATTACATCTCAACGGATTTTATAAATTTTCGGTGTTCGAAAAATCGATCTTACTTTTAAAGGCTTTCGTCATTTGTGTAGTGAAAAATAAATAGATTCCACAATCTTCTCGTTGCCATATTTTCAATTTTTGAGTTGAGGATATTAAGGAAAAAAACTTACGTAACTTACTTAACGACTATATGTGGTTAGTTAAATTATTGTTTATTAATAAATATTTAAATTTTAGTTGACCTGTGAATTAGAAGGTAACTAAACATTTTTTATTAATGGAGTGTAATGTTAGACAATTAGCTTTGTTTTAAAATAAAATTTATGATATATGAAGTTTAAATTAATTTTCACTCGAACTGTGCATACTAGCGTCTTTGTAAAGGTACAAGTATAAGTTTACAAGTAAAAAAAGATTTATGAAATTTAAAATCGGCAGTTGGTCATTTTGTATAATTTTATTTACATATATTGACAACTGTCGTGTGATATTTTGTGCTCTAACTAGTTCAGGTGTTTTTCACTGATCTTTGCTATTTTTTTTCTAATTTAAACTTTTATCTTTCTTAAAAATGCTTTTGTTTAATAAAAATTAAATTACTTATACTGGAAATATAGGGCCCATATGTAAATTTCTTACTTAAAAATACGGCAATGTATAGTTTACTTAAGTGCGTAGCGTATTTGTATTCGATATAAAATGAATCCTTTTAAACACACATATATTTATAGAAATATAACTAAGTTATGGTGTTTTAGGATAAGAATATGTATGTATATATAAGTATTTTGTTTCAAAGGACTAAAATTGTATACTTAAACAACATACACTTATCGAGAGTTGGTAATACGAGTATAAAAGATGTTGAAACAACATGAGGAGGACAAAATTGCATCTAAATTCTATTTCATGTGGTTAAGAGTGCTTTGGAAATATTCCCTATGACACAAGTAAAGTGGTCGAATGGTCAACAGAGAATAATAAACATATAGAGTGAACAGTGGGGGCGAATAGTTTCATATAGAAATGAATTTAAAATATGCAATTTTAGGATTGCAACGAAAAAACAAAATTCTTGAACCTGTTAATTTCATATTTACCATTACAGATAATAATTATCTTTAACAAAATAAGTAAGCAAAAATGAAAATAATAATAATAATTAATAATGATTACGGAAAAATGTTGCAGACGTTAAAAATAATATTCATCGAAAGTTATAACATTTTAACATTAATGAAAAACTTTATTTCAAATATTTGTTGTTTGGTAAATGTTTTGTTGTCTAAAAAAAAAAAAACTTATTTACACTTTTTTTAAATTAATCCTAAAGCGACTTCTCCACTTTTATGAAATTTGATCGATAAAATTCATAGAAATATGACAAAACTTTTAACCGAATTAACGAAAAATTAAATTTTATAATGTGATTTTATAAAACCTCCATGGACTGATTTTTCAATACTCAGTTAAACATCAAATAAATTCTATACTTATTCTTCAGATAAAGCAAAAATGTTGTACTTATTTATTCTTTTGATAGTTAACTGGATGTTTATAAAATTTTAATTTTGCCTCAAGTTGAAGTTTTATCCCAGAATCTAATCAGGCCTCACTGAAATTGTGCATCGAAAACGTTATATCATATGTATGTATGTTCTCTGGGGCGTATACTATACCAAAGCAAATGCATATCAATCAAGAACTAAAGAACCTAGCTATACGCTACTTATAACAATTTACTTTTGTGTATTTATTTGCTGCTTCACCAACATGCTCTACATCCTAATCAAAATTTGATTTCAATCAAATTGCAAATTAATTGATTTCAGCCAAAAGATGTGTTTTCCAATGAGAATTTCGGTCACAAGCATCATATTTGTATACATATAAGTAGTGTGTCTTAAGTGCCAAGCAGTGTTGCCCCCCTAACTGTTAGAAAATGTAGTGAAGCCGATTTAAAATGTAGCAAATCAATTTTTGTTTGAAAATATGAATAAAACTAACAAATTTTTCAAATAACAAAAACAATTTGTTTTTTTATTAATTCAAAACAAATACATAGAAGTCTTACACAACGGAATATAATATCTTATGTTCAAAATACGAAAATAATCTTAATTACTATTTTTTTTATAATAATAAAATAAATAGTAAAATAAATAAAAACATATGTAAATAAAACCTGGATTTGTTTGAACAAGTGAAAATATATATCATTTCACTATCTTTTGCATCACTAAGCACTTCAATTGCAGTTTTTTTCGTCGCAATATCATTCTCCGATTCATTATTGTCCGAATTTCTGGAAACAAAATATTTTTTAACTTTTTTTTTGTTATACGTGACTTATGGCTTTAGTTTTTATTACCTTTTATTTTGAATTATTTTAAAATATCTTTTCATTTTTGTTTTTATTCCGTATTCGTTTTGAAGAGAATATTTTTTTTTTCAAATTTCAAGAAGCATAGCTAAACAGTAAACACATCTCATCTCGGTAAAACGGTAATTTTTTTTCGTATCTCGTATTCGTATTCATATGTAATGTACGGGCATAAGAGAGAAAGACGTAAAGAAAAGCAACAACTACTGTTTGAGCTCGTTGAGTTGTAAAATTTTCTGGCAGTCAAAAGTTTGTGAGCTTAAGGCGTAAACATAATCTTTGATGCAAATAAAACTTTTTCTGAAATTTTGATATTGTAGTGTTTTGCGAATATTTCCAGATTGTACGTAGTGATTTTCTTTGGCAAAAAAATGTAGTAAAAACGCTACATTTGTAATAGGGGGGCAACACTGGTGCCAAGTAATGGCAATACGATTTTGACACCAAACAGAAACGAATATATATTTTGCATATACAAAAGGTTAAAGTGTCATTAAAAATGCATTCTCAAACGGTTTATCAACAACAAGGGTATAAATACATAAAACAGTTATTTGGTCACCTTATACAAGTATATATGTACATATATACAAAGCCACACACATGCCCAGACATAAAATATATCTACATATATGTACATATTTTAAATACCTTTACCTATCACGATTTATGCCGAACCAATTTGAAGGTTTGACTTAGAGACATGAATGTGGGGAATCAACATTGCATAACCATCAAAAGCAAGATCTTGAGAGAATTAGGTTTTCAGTCAGAAAATGCCATCTGTCTATCGTTCCGTAATTGAGTTAAGGTAGATGTCATAGTATCGGTCCATGTGTTGTGTAGGTATATTTGTATGGTTTGGTAAACTCGTTATACTCAAACTCAACTTCAAGCAAACCTAAGTGATATCCACAGAATCTTAATCCTTTTGATTGGAATTTGTTCTGGACTTGTCGGTTGGTTAGGTTGCTGGATTAATAAATTGTTTTCTTCGAAAAGGACTTATGTGACAGACATGACACGAATATAGTAACCAATATTAAGTAAAATGTTGACATTTGATATCGTCCCATTGTGGTTCGTTAAGAATCAAGTGCCAGCATAATCAATGAGCATTGAACATACATATACATATACGTATACACAAAAAAAAACCACGATGAATGGTGATAACTTAACCTCATTTATAAAAAAGAAAGAAGTATTTACATATCTTGATCGATAAACCTTAATTACAACTAAAGAGCTCTTAAAAATATGCAAATATGTTCAAAAATACCATTAAATTTATTTTATTTATAAAAAAAAAAAATATACCACACCTATATTGCCTAAAAGTATGCAAATTTTGCCAAAAGAAATCACGACTTCCTTAATCACCTTGTTCAAAAAACCCAATTCTTTGACATTAAATCACGCGATTAAATCGATTCAAGCCTATTGCTTAGCCATAAAAATGGCAAACGACACACATAGCAAGGCATTAAAAGAGATTTATTTATTTGACAATCGCACATATTAAGTCGAAATCGCTCCATTAAACCTCTCGATGTTCTCTCATGGCTTATATGTATGTATATATGGTGTTGTGGTATGGCCGCCATTAAAAAAAGGGGTGCAAACAACCATCTAATTATACCGAATACCCAAATATAAAGGCTGGTGTGTTGCCTGTCAAAATGTCGTGCTCCAGTCGATCAAATGACGCGTGATCCGTTAAATAAAATAAATGGCTCCATTTCCATTTTGGTGAGCATATAAAAATAAAAACAAAAAAAAAAAACAACACATCACACACAAATACAACAAAAAACTCTGCGAAATCATAAAATAAAAATGCAAACAAAGTGCTAATTGGTCAACTATCTATAAAGACACATTCCACAGGAAGGACGACATATTGCCTCGATATACAGAGATACCTTACAAACATAGTTGTTTTTTGTTGTTGGAAAAAGGACAATGGCAATGGAAATGTCGGCCGCGTTCGATGTTCCGCCTCCTCCGCTTTTGAAAGCAACGCAACGCAACGGCTAGCAGAGTCCATGATAAACGTTCAGAAAACGATCCATAAATTACGAACGTAACCAATGGATAGGATAATAAATCAATTAAGCGCACAACAACGCACGTGTGTGAATATGTGTTGCAAGGATATACGGATAAACAATAGGAATGTCATTTTGTTTGTCATAGACCATTATCGCTGTCGTTGTTCTTGGTGTGGTTGAGTTTGTTTTACTCTTGTTGTTGCTTTAACTGTAAGTTGTGTGTCCTGCAGTTCGTTGTTGCGGTTGCTTCTTGCTTTTAAACAGGACTTCAGGCCCGGACTAAGCTTATAATTATAATAACCACACGTCCGCGACGTTTGTAAATGTGGGTTGTGGTATTCGTAATTTTTCTTAAAATTATTTGTGTCACAAAACTGTCAAAATAACGAAAAATAATTGGCCAGTTTATATTTCAGAGATCTCGGAGATTTCAACAATCTCACAAATATAAATACTGAGGACAAAATATTTTCGAATTCGCCTGCTCAAATTTTGACGGAAATATAAACTGACCTAATCAATTCAATAATGATTAATGACACGAAATCTAAATGGTAATCTGAACTGTCAGTATACTAGAACACGAAGACAACATTAAACGTCACTTTCATTAATTGTCAATAATGGCGGTAGTGATCTTAGTTTTAGACCGTTAACACAATGCATTCAAAAATTATAGCAGGTACTTCAAAAATTATTTAATTTAAAATACAACTTTTATTAACAGTTAAAGAATAAAGAGCGCCCATGTCAGGTGCTCACTTTTGTAAGTGCATATTCCACCACTGTAAAAAAAGGCCTATATTTTATACTTTGATTAATAGACTAAGGATTACATATAGTTTGGTTTTACTCTACATTTTTGTATCTATATGTGTGCATAAGTCTTGATAGATAGATAGATATTGTATGCGTGCAAGTTTTTCATCCAAATTTAATTAAATCTAAGAGTGATTCTGTTTTGAAAATAAACAAATGTTTGACTTTGGCTGATGGCATTCTTGCAGTTGCAGAACAAACTAACCCAATTTAAATTTAGCTTTAAAAATCGAAATTCTTCAAGGAATCAGAAAAAAAATATACCAATAATTATTTTTGTTTCGAATCAATCGATTAGTCAATCGATTAGGAAGCAGTTCCAATAAGAAAGGAATTTCGAATTAATCAATATAAAAAAAAACATTTATTTATTATAATGGAAAATTTGGAGAATTATAAATTTTTGACATCTTTAATAACTTGCCTGGCTATCTGTCGTTGGAATCGATATATTTTGAAAAAGATTATTGATGAAGAGGAATGGATGATAGGATAAAATATAGATGGATTATATTTCAAATGCAGAGTGGATCTTAAAAATTGTACAAAGTGATGCCAAATTTAAATAAATCATTAATTCATTAAGAAAAGCTTAAGTGAATATTAAACAGTTTTACTATTTTCATAAAACACGCTTACAAAGCTATCTTTAAGTACACCATTATTTTAATTTTGTCTTTAAGAATTTAAACCCACATAATTATGTACTAAATTGTACACTTACTTGAATTTTAGACTATTCGAAATAAAAACCAAATTTTTTGTCAAGGGTATTGTTTCTTGCGGAAAACTTACAAATTTAGAATTAATAAAATGAAACATAATTTTGAAGAACTCATATTTAAACGGGTTGGTACGCTTGACCTCATTTCAAACACCATGATGTGCATTTCCAAGCATTCTAATTGTTGTGAATTCACATGATGAAATTGAATTTGGATGTTCCGCAATTCATTCAAAATGTTAATTGTGAATTGGAATTTAGCAAATGAAAATTAATATGTTCTGATTTCGGTTCATTCCAATTTTCTGAACGAACGCATTTGATGGACTTAAAAGCTTTATGGATTAATTGTGAAATTTATAAAATTTAAATTTGTCCTTCATTTCATGGCGCAAAATGCAAGAACATAATTTTTGTTGTGTCCTTTTATTGATGTTTAAACATCTACGCCGGCGCGGCGGCGCGGCGGTAGGATAAACTAAAAACGTGGGAATTTCTGTAGCACATTACGTTGTGCTGTTACACGTTACGATATGTTGATATATATTGAATAATTTCTATATTGGGTACGTTCCTTCTTAGCTCAAACTAAATCGAAAGGTCGAGTTGAGTTTAGATTGAAATTTGGTTGACAGTTCGAACTCACCGTGTTCTGTGATGTTAACTTGAATATTTAATTTTATGTTGGCACATTTTAACCGTGAGTCCCGCTACTCACACTTTTTATTTATCTATTATTATTTCAGGGGAAGAAATCCATAAGAACATATGAAATATAAGAAAATACACCACACCAGAACAAGTCATTTTAGGTTTGTCGGCCACATCTATAATATAACGGGTGATTTTTAAGCTGGTTTGGTTTTGGCAACACTGGTTTTGACAGCTGACGTGTGTTTAGTACCTTGTGTCACTGTCAAACAGCTTCAGTTTGGTTTGCAATTTAACCATGGATCGTCTTACAAATGAACAACGCTTGCAAATTATTGAATTTTACTATCAAAATTCGTGCTCGGTTCGAAATGTTGTTTATCGAAAAATTGTGTTCAGCGATGAGGCTCATTTTTGGTTGAATGGGTACGTAAATAAGCAAAATTGCCGCATTTGGAGTGACGATCAGCCAGAAGCATTGCAACAGCTACCAATGCATCCCGAAAAAGCCACTGTTTGGTGCGGTTTATGGGCCGGCGGCATTATTGGGCCATATTTCTTCAAAGATGATGCGAATCGCAGCGTTACTGTCAATGGTGAACGCTACCGAGCGATGATAACAAACTTTTTTTGCCCGAAATGGAAGTTCTTGACTTGCATGATATGTGGTTTCAACAAGACGGTGCCACATGCCACACAGCACGCGAAACAATGGCGCAATTGCGAGGCGAGTTTAGTGAACAGTTAATTTCACGTTTCGGGCCGGTCAATTGGCCGCCTAGATCGTGCGATTTGACACCATTAGATTATTTTTTGTGGGGGTATGTCAAGGCTAATGTCTATAGGGACAAGCCCGCTTTGATTGACGCACTGGAAGCCAACATCCATGCATTCATTCGTGAGATACCGGCCGATATGTGTGAAAGAGTATGCCAAAATTGGACTCAGCGGATGGGCTACCTGAGACGCAGCCGCGGTCAACATTTGCATGAAATTATCTTTAAACATTAAATTGCAAGGTTCAAACTATCGATTCAAATAAATATTTCATTCATTTTTTCGAATTTTTTGTGTTTTTTTTTTTTTAAAGTTCCAAACCTCTTAAAAAATCACCCATTATTAGATTTTTTTCGAACAATTGTTCTTTCAATCTTCTCTCTTGAATTTCGCTTTCTTTTTTCTTAAAATCTAATATTGACATCCATCATTTTCATCGGCAGTGTAATTTCACTTCACAAAAAATTTAACATTAAATTTTGACAGTTCGAAATAAATGTGAAATTTTCGAAAATAACTGAATTATGTAGTGTGAGTTAAATTTAAAATCGATTTCAATTCGATTTCATTCAAAATGTAGAATATTGGCGAAAATCTTGTTTTGAAAATCTTGCTGTCAATCGTAATTTTAATCCCTAATTTAAATAGAAAAAAAGAAATTAAAACTGCTCGAACCCCTCCCCCTTCTTCAACTCTTATTTCGGCTTATGATGCGAATGCAAAAATTACCCTGTTTTTTGTCTTTATTTCTACAACTGTTACTGGAATTTGTATGTATGTAGATAAACATATGTACATATGTACGCAGTATATAGTTAGCTTTAATCAAATTTTCTACACACTAAGATTCAATTGTCGTCAAATCGACAAAATCAAATTGTTTCGCTTCTTTGTAATTAGTTAATTTTATGGTCAAAGAGAAGATTTGTTCAATGTTAATGCGGCTTGATGTAGGAGGCAGTCCGACGAATATATAAAATTTTGCCAATTTGCTACAAGATGTGTCATCATCATTCATACCAATCAAATCAATTTAGAACTAATTCTAGGCCAAAACCCAAACAAAAAAAAAAAAAAACCCTTACCACTTTGAGCCCAATTAGGCAACTAATCATGGAGTCCTTTCAGTGGCGTGTTCGTACATCTAAATCTCCTCACCCACCCCTTGTTCTCTCTAACTCTCTGTGGAATCAATCAAATTGCCATTCAAACGCATATACACCCACGAACAATATTATGTACCTATACCTATACACAGGAGCAGGATATTCAATTGACTGCCTTTCTCAAAATGTCCGTCGTCATCGTCGTCGTCTACGGTCTACATCGATAAATAAACTTTGTCGTCCTTTGCAGTTTGGCGAATCCTTTATTCACTGCCAGCCAATTTGGTCACCCTTCTTTTTCATGTTAAAGTCATACCCGACATTGGTTATAACCGACCAAAACGAATGGTGCGAATGTCGGTCGGTCGGGGTGGCAAATTGATTGGACGTGTGTGCCGTGTGTGACTACAGCTAATACGTCTACCTGGACTATCCTGCCAGTGATGTCCATATCCGTAATTTGGTGGCGCCTAATTACAATGAAAGGATTCGATAAATTGGAAATTGTCTGACGTAAAATAGGTGTTAATTGAGGCCGTCAATTGCCGAAAGATTGCCAACTGTTAACTAAATGAAGCGTGATATATGTATAAGTAAATACATACATATAAATATTTTGTCGGTGGATGAATAGATCTATATAATTATTGTTCTATACCTTTTCAATATGTAGCAATTATTATTGTTGAGGAAATTCTATATTATAATATTTTATTTGACCCTTGAATTGTGTTTTGATTATATTCTATTCAAATGCCCTATATGGCAAATTGTGTGTTTGTGTGTATAAGGGGGTTTTATTAACCCCCCCAAAAATGGATTTGATATTGAGAGGCGTTGGCCAATGAATTAGTGGTAATCATTCAATTGTGGCTTTGATTACATGATGTGTGAGAACCGATTAATATAAAGATATGTTATGCTTAGAATTATAAATATCAACCTACATAATTATGTACATAGGTATATGTATGTATGTATGTATGTATATTTATTATATAAATGAAAACCCATTTTGAAAAGGTAATTGACATAATGAAATTGTGGGATGTCATTTATTTAGGATATGAGTTCCAATTAATGGCTTTGTGGTATATAATTCCAGTTGACGTTTACTTTAAATATTAATTGAGGAAGGTTGGTTGTTTTAAGATTTTACGAAACTGACCAAGAAATAATAGTTAAATAAAATGTCCAATAAATGTATGTAAACACCCGACTTTTCGAATTTTCAGATGGAAATTTCCAATTTTCGGCTCCGTAGTACGTTTACCTGACTTAATAAAAATCCAATAAAAAAATATCCATGTAAATCGATGAAAAATTATGCGCGTGCAAACAAAAAACCAATTAATTTTTATATATATTTAGATATTCACATTATATTTAATTGGTATGTATTTATAAAATAAAATAGAATACCAATTTTAAGAATTTAATAATATACCCCTGAAAAAATCATTTAAAAAAATTCAATATCCCGTTTTCAATATATTTAAATATTAAAAAAAAAAAACTGTAATCATTTGTGGAAAATTTTTGTGTCTAAATTAAATTTAATCAAAATTGGTTAAGCTAATCAAAAAATAGTTTCGTTAATAACAAATTTTGTTAACTTTTTTTTTACCAAAATACAGTTTAACAGTCAAATTTATATTTATTTCTAACTATAGACATTTTGCCACCAACTGTCTAACTTAACTTAGACAATGCATTTGGTTGTACAAATTAATATAAAAGGTATAATGTTAAGTTTCTAGTTATGTAATAAATTCAACTCATTTTCTTAAAATGAATAACTTGTTTATTGAACGTATCCAAAAGATCACAAAATTCATTCAATACCTTAAGTGAATTAGATTAATTTTTTTATTAAATCTTTTAATTTTTGACGTTTCCATGTATAAATTCACCTCATTAGTGTAATGTAATGTAATTTACACACGGACTTATTTATTAGGCATATGGCTTCTGAATGTTATAATCGTTTCTCTTTATTTTTCCTATTGTGGCACTTTTATGAAAACGTCATAACTTCGCGCGTTGACTCTTATCAAAGAATTACGTAAAATTACTTCTAAAAAATTAATCCTCTGAGTTCTTATAGCTCGGCGTACAGATGAACGTATAAACAAACCAGGTCATTCGATCCAGAGACCGAAAGACGGTTTGAAGGAAACCACTTTTATGGAATTCTTCATTATCGTAATATGTTTTTGATTGAACCAATACGTTTTTTCTATAGACCAAGCAAGCGTAACAAAAAAAATATTAATTGAACATAACAAGCAACTCTGTACCACTACGGTTTAGACATTAAATTCCTTGAGGCATTATTCAGCAGCTGTATATATGGTTGCTTGTTTTCTTCCAATTTGCTTCACTTTCTTTTCACAAAAAATGAAACAATTATCTCAACGAAGAAAGGGAACATAGAAAAATTCTAAAGAAAAGATTTCCTTCCAGATCTATAGTTAGGTACAGCATGGTTACCAAGTTACTCTTTCGCTAACAAATTGCACAGAGAATCTTTTTTTCTTGTATATCTTACTTAACCAAACCAATCTTTCTTTACCATAACTTTGAAGAAGAAAAAAAAGTCTATCGCCTAAAGGCTACGAATAGCTACTAGTTCATAACTAATTGTTCCCCGTTTTTCCTCTCAGACTTATAATCAATTGCACAGTGAGCAGGATAACAAAATCCCAGAGTTTCCTGTGTATACCACCTTTTGTGTCCAGGAGTCGTTGGGGCTTGGGTTTGACATAGGGTTTGGTTTCAACTGCTTTGTTTGCCATAACAATAATAATAACCATGTTACCATAACCATTGAGGAAAACTTTATGACAGTTCAGTACCAGTTGAAGATGAAAGAGGCAAACGGAGCAGCAGCGCATCAGCAGTATAGAAAAGTTTGTGTATTTTTTTTTTTTTTTATTTCTATCTTTTATTGTTATTATTGCTCACGCCCCAACTGCCCCCAATAACTTCTTCCCCTTTCTATATCTACCTACTAACCCCAACCTGGAAAAAAAGATGAAACCTTTTTCCTTGAAGGAAAACGAATTGTTTTATGTTTTCCATTTCTTTTGTGGGTCGGTGATGTTTTTCTGTTTTTTTTTTTTTTTTTGCTTCGTTTTTTTTTTTTTTTTTCTTAATTTCATCGCTCGTCTTTTCCATTATTGTGTAGATTTTATCTGGCTGATACGAAAAGTCCTAAGATCTCTACTTCATCTCCCGAAACCGCCCATTCAGCCTTTAGATGGTAATTACTTCTTGCAAAAAGACTATATATACATTTATACGAATACAAAGTCGATGGTTGAATAAAAAAAAAAATAAAAGAAGAAAAAAAAAAAAACAAAAGTAATAGCAACTTTTTATTCTTAACCCTGTGGGGGCTATATCCTAAAACATAAATGCTAAGAAAAATTAATTTCGTAAGTCTTATATATTTTCGGCAAGAGAAAGCCTGCATCTAAAGAAGCAGATATTATATTTAACTGGAGTTGAGTCCCAGTGGAGTGATACTAAGAATGGCGGATTGAATTTTGCCAAATGAGGCCGAACAGTAGAATCATAAATTCTACACGATTTTTGAGGGCACGTGTTTTAGGTATCACCAGGAGTAACGAAAGCAAGATGTTAAAAAAAAAATTTAAATTTCAAGTGTTTTTCATGTTTTTGTATTTTTTTTTTAAACTTGAGCTGAGTGTGGGAATGCTAAGCTTTTTGGAAATGAAAATTTCATAGAATACAAATTTGAAGACACTAAAATTATTATCAATTTAAGTACAGTTAAATAAGGTTTTGACATCACAAACATTTGCAACATCATTAAAATCTAGAAGGGAAAAATTGTTAGACTCCCTTTAGAGCACCCCTCCCACCCATTTTACAACTTCAATTTTTTTAATCAGTTTATTTCAATACTTTCTTGTCAGAAACAAAAATGTTGAAAATTTCATGGCAAAAGGGAAAGGTCAGACAAAAAACATTTTTTTTTCATTATCTGATCTTAAAAAATAAAAAGCAATCTATTTCAAATGATTTGTATGGGAGCTAAAATTTAACGCGATCTGCGTAGGTAACATATGGCTTTAAGTGTGAAATAACGCAAAGCTTTTTTTTGCAAAACTTGGTATTTTTTTATCAACATATTTTTGTTGGGCTTCAAAATAGCGCAGAAATAGCGAGAATGTTATTTTAGGCGTGTTTTTTTAGAAGCCCGGTAGAGAATTGGAAGAAAAAAACGACCTTTGTGCTAAACAATTTAAAAACGACGTTATGTACTAAATAATTTACATATTAAATGCAACAACAACTCATCTCCTGCGGGTTTAGCTAAATCTAGAAAATTTCCGGGCTCAAATTAAGCGCACAGAAAAACCGGCTTTACCGGCTTTACCGGCTTGAATTATATAGATACGATAGTTTGTATGAAAACGCCATTTTTTTTACTGTGTTGGCATTTCTTTCCTCCGTTGTCGTTTTTTTTTAAATCAATTGTCCCCGGGATTATAAAAAAACACATCCTCTTTTTCTTTATTTTTGCATACTGGTATTTCTGGGCGTGTTTTTTTCTTAATCCCGGAAGGAACTAAATGAAAAACCAACTTACAGTGACAACTTATCGCCTAAGTCCAGACAATTTTCTGTGCTTAGCTCTTAACCTAAAGAAAACTGTATTACCGGCGGGTGATGGCGTCACTAGCCCGCGGTGTGGTTTTTCTCATATAATTCCCTCCGGGAATGGGAAACAAATGAACTTAATCTTTGATGTGATTAAATAAATTTTAGGCTCTACAGTTACGCTCTTTGTCAAATATTTTACTAGACTTTATTTGGATTTCAAAAGCTGACTGATTAATGAAGCCTACCCACAATTTTTTTGATCGGCCACAGTTTCACAGTAGGTACTTTTTCAAACTCATATGATAAAGTATATTGTAGGTATTAATATACAGTTATAGGTTTTGAAAATAAAGAAATATATTGCAATGCAAATCAAAATGGCATTAAATTTACCCCAAAATTATAATTTTGCATAAAGCTTGAAATGAAATGAAAAATATGCCGGCGATTGGCTGTGGGTGCATGTCAACATTCATTCCATTGGCCTATAACAACTCTTGCACAAAATTTTGGGGACCGGATGCCAGGGGTGATATGTGTATTTACAGTTCACATCCGGAATGGTAAGGGGCATCACATTCTAGTAAAGTATGTACATATACACTGAATACCGAAACGGTATTGTTATGGTTCTTTTATATAGAGACACATGTAAATCGCTGTATGCATAGGAAAAGAACCATTGTTATGCAAGGATATAACGCGATTCGATGACCTCATCGCATATAAATATACACGAACGATTACGTATAGGAGAGTATCGCATCATCTCGAGCCGACTGACCCATGCAATGTATGTACATATATAGACTTGTTGTAGAGAGTTGTATATAGTTATGGTGCCTTCGTCCAGCTGTTCTGGTTATCCGATGTAAACGATTTAATTCAATTTATGGTATTGATAGACAAATTTATTGCTATCAGCCATATTAATCGGTTCCACGGACGTTCTTATGGTGTGTAATTGAATTACAGCATCACAAACGGAAATGTCCAAATACACACAGTCAGATGTGTTTTGTATGTACGTTTGTGTAAAAGGATATACACCCAGGATCGATCAAAGCCCGATATAGTACATATATATGTATGTATGTACCTAGTGAGATGAGTGATAGTAAATTTATGCATGTAAATCCTGTGTAATTACTGATTTAGGGTCGAATTTATTATAGAATCGTTACACACAGCAGTGGTGCGGAGAATGGTAAATTTCAATCAAGATTCACAGATGATTAGCAAATTGTTGGTATGACCTGACCATAGATCACTATTCCCGATGTGTTGTCGGTTGTTGGATTGGATGATTAACATCTCTCATGTCTCTCTCTTTCTCTATCTCTTTGTTTCTCTGTCTGTCTCCAATGATGAGGGTGGCAATTATTTACAAAGATATGAGGTTATGTTAAGGTACAAGCGAAATACTATTGAAGATAACATCTCGCAAGGGAGCCATTCATTCCTCGATTTGATTGCGAATTATTATGAAGATAAAATAATGTAAATATGCTCATTTTGTTTGTTTGAGATGAAGATTAAGAAACCATGATGACACTTGTTTGGGGTTCATATATGCATTCGTTTTTCGATGGCCATTTAGGTACAATTAAAAATTGGAGTTAAAAAGTAAAGTTGTATGTTTATGGGGTGCAAATTATTAGAAAATAATAGTAATTTTTTTTCGAATGTATGAAGCCTGTTTCACAATGCGACGAAAATACGAGACGTGAGTCAGCCTGATGCCTTATTCGCAATACGACGAGGAAACGAGAAGAGAGCGTGACGAAACGCTGTCATCTTTTTCTTGTTATAAAATAGTTCCACAATTCACAATGCGACTAGTTTCTTGACGAGTTTTTTTTTGACAGCGTTAAATTCATTCGGTTGTTTTCTTTCAGTGCGGTGTGCGAAAAAGTGATTCAAGTTATTTGAAGAAAAACAATTAAAAAATAATTATATTTAGAAAAATGAAAAACAATTTGAGAACAAAAATTCTTGTGTTGTGATCAACAAAGCGAGCCATGGACTGCGATGGACGATGCTAGTAGAACTGAAGTATCGGGCAGGTGATAGAATATGGCATTTTCACCTGAAATTAAAATATGAAGCAGATTAGATTTGGATTAATTCTTCACTTTTGATGTTCTTTCATTTTTGTTTTATTGTATTTAATTGTATTAGTTTAAAATTAATAGATACATACATATTATGTACCTATTCTATCCAGTTGAGAAGATGCAGTAGTCTTCTGTGTTTTTGATTTTCTTTCACAAACTTGTCAAATGAAAAAAATCGTCGTCTCTTCGAGTCTTTTTTCAATTTTTCGAACTCTTGGCGTGACGTGACGATGGGAAACGCTTTATTTTGTATACCCTGGTATACTTTCATTGCTGAAATTGGTTTGCAACTGAGACGAGTTTACGTCACGCTCTCGTCTCGTCTCGTTTCCTCGTCGCATTGTGAATCAGGCTTAAGGAGATCTCTTCGTGTCCTCTCTTAAAAATCAGTTTTAAACACTGAAAATATACAATACCATAAGTTTTTTTCAATTTTTCAAATAATTGGCGTTACCAGAAGACGATAAACGCTTTCAGTCGTATTTATTAGATTTTTGTCTACTTAGACAAAGTCTAACTATTTTTAAATTGGTGGAAGTGTATGGTTTATTTAACAAAAATAAATATCACCTTATTCACAGTTAGGACAGTCTACTCTTGTGTCTAAGTTAGGCAGCTATACGACAACAATAAGCAAGGTTTTTAAACACATTTTCCAAAGTTGGACAGTTGTCTAAAGTTAGACAACGTTTATAAATAAGACCATTTATGTTTATCATCTTCTTATAAAGCCAATTATTAGAAAAATTAAAAAACTTATCGTATCTTTGTCCGTGATAACGAGAAACTTTTTATCGTGTATTTTTTTCATTATTTAAAACTGGACAACTAAAAAGAAAACTATTTACGCTGCTTGCGTCTCGTTTTCCCGTCGCAATGTAAATCAAGCTTAACAGTGGACTTATCAGTTAAAGCCGGAAACACACTTATCTCGTGTATTATGTCTTTTGCAATGGAGTGGGTTATTAAGTGTGCTGTGATGTTACAAACTGTCATTTTTGCCTTTCGCTCTTTAACTTTTTAGAATTCAGTTGAAATGTGCACTTTTCAATTTGGCTTACTGTGAAGAATTTCTTAATATGCACATAATTCTTAGTAATGGCTCAACCAATTTGGTTCTAACCAATAAAAGTATGTATTCAAATGAAGTTGTTGGTTCAATTTAAAATTGCAGTCCCTTATTGAAGTGAAGACTTAAATGATTCATCTTAATTCTTCACAAAATAAGTTCAATTTGAATTTATCAGTTCTATTCTTGCTGTTTATTTATTTATACCTCGAATAAAAAATATACCAACTTTTCTAAAATTGATACCTTATTCAAAATTACGAGTGAGCTTAGTTTTGATCGTTCATTCCAAGATCCCTTAATTACCTAGATTAGGTTAGGTATAGTATTTTTCAATGTCATTCAATATTATAGCTACAATATGATAAACTCTACACCTTGAAACAATAAACATACCTTTTATCTTTTATTTTATTTTTTTTTGTCGGAAAATTACTCGATTTTAGCTATTCCAAGACAAATTTCTCAATTTGAAATTCATCCATATGAACGTCATATACCCACCAAAAAGCCACACTGTTCACATTAATCTATACTTCTTATATACACGCTCTTAGAATCAATCTATGTCCCCATCGGCCAACTAGCTAAAGCAGCTTCAAGCTTTTGAGATATGTACGTGTGGAAATCGATTCGACAAAAATCCATACAAATTACGCAAATTCAAATTCAGGACAAATTTTCTCAAATCAGGACGAAACATCACATTCCCTTTCCATGAATTTTTATATATACAGGAGTATAGAGAGGAGGCCGGTGAGGAAAATTGTATGAGTACACCAAAGCGATTGCAATTTATCACATCATGTCCTTATGTCTTGTGTATGTGAAAGAGAGAGAGAGAGTTAAGTTGAGTTGAGTTGGGTATAGCTGAAAGCAATTTCCGCCGTTCGAATGTCAAATTTATTTGACAAATAGTACCTACTTTCCAGGATGCGATTCTTTTTTAACTGAACTCAACTCAACTGAACATACATGTACTCATACAACAAACAGACACATATTCCCATCGTGGCATAAACAGACTGTGACAGGAGTTTTATCAATTTTAAATGGTTTGGGACTCCTGGGCGACTCGGAATGGGGGAGAGTTATCCTGTTTGTTTCCTGTCGCTGGGGGTGATACGGTTTGGCTGGATTTATTATGACATTTTTGTTTTGTATTCTTCTTCTTTTTTAATCTCTTTTTTTTTAACGTTTTCGTTCCATTAAGAATTCTTATTTAGTGGCAAGGGGCTTTGAAGAACCTTTAAGCCCAGGTTATACTTGTTGTAATTGTATATAAGATGTTTAATATACGTTTGTTGGTGCGTTATACCCACACCTGGGTGCATTGGAAGAATACAGGAGTTAGTATGTATGTACAATGTACATATAAAGGCGTGCTGAGTTAGTGAGTGATTGATGTTTTGTTTTGTTTTTTTTTTTTATGATTATTCCTCGAGCACAACACATGTAACAAATGACATGACATTTAGAGCTTAATTTTAATGGGAAGGGGTTTACATTGTTTTAAAGCGATGTATTCATGTTGGGTTTAAAAATTTTAATGTTAATCTTTTTTTTAACATTTATAATTTTAACAATACATCATGATGAGGTGTATGCCATGGTAAGTAAATTGTACAGAATTCACTGACACTACATAGTTTGTAACTTACATAGTTCCAAAACGTATAAAATGCATATTTTATGCAAAGCTACGAGTTCCTAAAGTCAAAATGGAAATTGATGACAAATTCATGAGTTTCTAAACACATCCCAAACGTCAGCGATGTGCATCAACTGAGCAACAAACGCATTCAATTTTGTTTGGATGTTTTAATTTGACAATTTGGCATTTGAAATAAAAGTAAAACAAGAATATGGAGTGTAGAAGTAAGTTAATTTTTTCTATTGTTATTGTTTTTTTCGTAAATTATCGTTTTATGTTATTATGTTATTTACAATTGTTCTGAGAGCTTACGGCATAAAATCAATTTTACGAAGAACATGATCATCAAAACGATATCTTACCGCTGAATAAAATGCGTTCCGAAATGTCAAACTGATGTAAAATAAAATGTATACAACATCCGGGATGCGTTCCAGATGCACATGCTTCCGCATTAAAACTTTTTGTTTCACGTTTTGGAATTCAGCCTATATTTTAATACTTTCTTTATATTAATTACTGAAAGTAGGTCCCAGCCCTAAAACTTCAAGTTCTAATTTATTATATTATTTGAGAATTTATGAACAATTCTAGAAAATTAATTTTGAAATATTTAAGAAAAGTAGAATACTGGGATCTATAAGTAATGTAAACACTAATGGTCTTATTTATAAACGTTGTCTAACTTTAGACAACTGTCTAGCTTTGAAAAATGTGTTCAAAAACCTTGTTTATGGTTGTCTTATAGCTGCCTAACTTAAACACAAGAGTAAATATTGTCTTAACCGTGAATAATGTGATATTTATTTTTATTAAATAAAGCATATTTTCACTAATTTGAAAATAGTTAGACAGTGTCTAAGTAGACAAAAATCTAATAAATACGACTGTAATTGTGTATCCATTTTTTTCTTTAAATAACGTCATCTGATATTTCACGTTCCTTCTAATTTGGCACGATTTATTCATTTAGCGCTTGAAAATTGGTTAATAGCAATGCCGTGAATTAATTCAACAATTAGTATTCGCCTTTTCTAATTTCTTTAATTCTTTTAAATTATTAGCGGTTAAATAATCTCTGAAATCGCGGGGTACTATATAAAATCAATTTATTTATAGATATGTATAGACGGAAACTATTGAAGCTGTCAGACCATCGCTTACCGCAATCCTACTTCTATTTCCAATTAGAGTTTAAGCCTTGAAATAAAAAACAAAGGCATTTTACTTTCCACCTACAAAAAAAAACACCTACGCATTCAATAGAAAAAAATCTGTATAAATATCTGAATCGGAAAGGCATAAGAACACACAAAATTATAAGGAATCTAAGCTGCGAAAAAATATTAAAAATTTCTCACAAACATATTTTTTTTTTTATTTTTATTCCTTTCCGGTTTTCCCAAGTGTCCATACCATCATCCCTGAAGATTAACACAAACAACGAAACCTGCATCAGCACCGTTGAGTTGTGTCAGTTGTTGGTGCTTTAGAGCCTCACTGGGTAGATATAGGTAGGTAGGTATTCAGCCTTCTTTCTTTATTATTCCAAACCAAAGCTGTGCCACAAGCAAGAAGTGTTGATTAAAAATTCTTTCCTCATCACTGAATTCTCCTGCCCCTAGGGAGCTCTCACTTTTTTCTATGTTTATATTCCATGCCAGAGAAAGCTTTGCCGCAAACTTAACTGTATATATTCTCTCAAAACCCGCATTCTATATAATATAGCCTTCCACAAGAAAGGACGACGACGACAACACAAACACCGATGACGATGATGTTGATGATGAAATTGACGTTACTTTTCTGCTCACAGGAAATGTTGTTCAAAACACACTCTGCTTCTTGCCACTTTTACTTTTTGTAGGTATTCATCTTCTAGTTGAACAACGGAAGTGAAGGGAAAGCGTGCGTGGCTGACATCCAAGTACCGCACCGGATATGCATCCCTTTTATGCTGCAAAACAGAATCCGTGTGTTTTGAAGAAATTAGTGCCAAGTTGGTACACTAGGTGAAACCCACAAGGACACTAGCACATCATACGCTTCTTATATTATCAAATAGCATAGCGAGCCACTACCACAACGTCCGTGCGTTGTTGGGGCGTTATGCAAACTGCATCATCTGATAAAATACTAAAAAGGGGGATATATAACATAAATAAGAAAAAAAACATAGAACAACAGCTGCAGCAATGAAAAGAGGACCCCTTATGTGCATTTTTTACTTTTCTATTTTCATTGTATATAGCCGCGAGCCGATTAAAATAAAGAAAACACTTTTTTATAAATGGCGCCCAACGCGAGATAGTTTGCATTTTTTTTTTTTGTGAAACAAACTACATACCTTACCCGCATTTTTCCTTTAAGAAAAAACAACAACACCACCTATAGCTAAGGTGAAAAACTAATTTGCGGTAGTTTTCAAGAGCAACGACAACAATGACGGCAATATTGAAGAAAGAAGTTTTAAAATTTGACCTCGTTAACTGGCATAGCTGAACTGGCGAGGTGGTGGTGCGATATAGTGTGCCCTAGGGGATTGTGGCATAATTGCGGTCTGTTTTGACATGGATAACGGACCACATACACTCACACGCCACTCAAACGAGACATACACTACAAAACAGTTTGACTCGCATTCATGCTGAATTCCAGATCAACATTGATGTGATGTTGGTTAGGATTGACGTGCCTGATGCCCTTGTTGTTTTTTGTTTTGTGATGTGTTGTGTGTGTTCTTTATGTTTATGTGCATATTATGTTATCGCTAGTGGGCTTTTTTCATAGCAAGTTAAATTAATTTCATTGGAAAGTAAACAAAATTTTAAATTTTTAGTTTTAATTTGTTAGTGCACGTGTGATGATGGTGAAATAATAATAATATTTTTTTTTCACTGATTTTTTGTGGAAATATGTATAAGAGGGGTTCTCCATAGATTGCGGTTGATGGTTAATTCATAAATCAACCACATGCACGTGCCATATTGCCTGAACAATTAACCTTTGGCTCAACAAGCATTGGCCCCGTGGTTCTAAATTAAACACTTTTTGGAAAATTATTGCTGATGGGGGACTAGACCATCAGGCGAATTCAACACACCGCAATTATATGTGCGTAATCGATAATTTTAACGATTTTGTGGTGGCTTTGTTTTTGTATGTACTATATGTGTATATGTTTTATGTGAAAAGAAGAATATTCTGTGGGTATATAGGGTCGATGAAGAATCAAACAATTTATGGTGTCAAATGGCCTATGCGATCAAATGATTTGATTTTGTATTACATGTTGTGTGTGGTTAGGTTTTTGGGGTTTTGTTTGTGTACTGCAGTTTTACAGAGGACTTGCATTGAGTATCATTTATATTTCTTTTTTTAAAGTTCAATATATTTGGGTTGTTTTGTAAATCTTCTTTAGAGGGAAAGTATGAATTATTGGTTTCGTGGGAAAAAATTCAACGTTTTAATCAAAAATTAAACTACAAGAAGTCCAAAAAAGTGGTCAGTCTCTGCGCCTGCACGTCCACATTTCCTTGAGGATTTTGTCTTTACCTGGTTTTTAGTTTGGGGATTTTGGCTTTGGGAATTATGTTTTTGGGATTATGGCTTTTTGAAAAACACTAAATTCTAAAATATGTAATAAAATGTTTTTTTTTAAATAACACCGATCCTGTCCAGATTCATCTTCTTTTTTGGTTTTCTCTTGGGAATTTTCTTTTTATTAGATGTGTGGATTTTGACATTTGGGATTATGGCTTTTGGGCAAACATCACTAACCCTTTGTGTGTTTTTGGATTTGGAATTTGGGGATTTTGTGCTTGGGGGTTATTTATTGCGTTGGGATTATATACTTGCGAATTTTAGTTTTGGGGATTGTGTTTGCATCTCCAGCTGGAACTTTTACTAAAAATTGCCAAAAAAATTGCCACGCTATCAATCAAAAAAATGCCGTTAGGTTTATTTGAAAAGATAAAAATTTGTAATCATTAAGTTGGAAAGCCCAAAGCCAGGCCCATACACAATTTGTTTAAAAAAAAATCCTCTTATGTAATATTTTTCCTTCAAACGATTTACTCTTCAACCTCTATAATTCTTTTGAATCTTTCTTATTTCGAAAGTAACATCCTGACTCCAAATGTATCCGACCGGAAAACAATTTATAAAAAAAAAAATATTCGTTAAACTCACACTTTTTTCACACTCTCCAATTTATGATCATCATTTCCTTTTAATTACCGATTCAATAGCAAATGAACACTCTATCTGAGCGGGTCTCTATCTCTCTCTCTCTCTCTCACACTATCTGCTAACTGTCTCACGCGAAATTCAAAACGGAAATTAATTGCTTCCATACCAGAAGTATATAGGGAATTGCCGTATACTTCACTTCTTTTTCTCTTCACCCAGCGGATCCAGCCATGGTGCACTATACTACTCGCTGCCTTTATGGCTAATTAAATTCCAGCGGTTAATTAACAGCCAATTAAGCAAAATCACTTCTTCTTTCTGGTTTTTGTTTCTAAAGTCCTTTTCCTTTCCTTTTTCTTATACCACCATCTGTACCTTAAATATAGTATTCTCCGTTCATTTGATGGAATAAATATTGGTATATATTTTTCTTACACTTAAATATACCAAAAGCATAATTTGTCCTTAAAAGAAGAAGAAGAAGAAAAAGAAGAGCCTCATTCCCTTCTTCACTATATGTATATGTATACCTACTTCAACGACAACAACGACTTCGACGACGATTGCAAAACTTATCGAACAGGTATTCCGTTCAACGATCCGGAAATCAGGGGAAACCTTCTTTTTTTGCCAAATCCCGGTTAATGAAATAAATAAAAATAATAAAATCCAAATCAAAGAGTCCTTATCCTTGGGTTCCTTAGGAAACAATTTAAAAATAATTACCACCCTGCTAGTTGGTTGTTGTCGATGGTCGTAGACGTGGACCGCCCCGCCGCGCTTCGCACCGTGGTGGAAGGTGGTTTTGGTTGTTCGCCTATAGCTGTTGGGTTGTTCTCATGGATTGGAGGAATATGAACGAAAAGTGTTAAGGATGAAGAAGCATATTTTTTTTTTATTATTTTTATTTTTACTTCTTCATGCTGTTGCCTCCATTCTTGGTTGTAACTAAAAAGCAATTCATTATGCTCATTTGCCTATTCATTCGCGTTTAATACACATACCAAGATACATATATATGTATGTACATGATATGCTCTTGTAGGAGCAAAGAAGTGTATATTCCCATTTTGTAATTTTTCTCAAGGACTATTCAAAGGAGCAAAGTCGAACACAAACAAAATGAAAATATTTTCCTAATGAGTTGGAAAATTACATTGCACCGCATTCTATTGCAATAACCAGAGAGAAGACAAGCATCAGGACCAGGCTAACGAACTCAAATAGTAAAGAATGAATTAACATCTTTCTAAATATGTGTGTGCGTTAGATGTTATAAAAAGGTGCAGGGCTGGATTAAGGAGATAAACTCAGTAAGCCTACTTCATATGAACTATACATTATATGCTAAAAATGAAATTGGCCCTTTTGTCGCCATAAATGTCCAAAAAATTTAATATGTGGTCCAAAAAATGTACAAACAACGCTTGTTCTTTTTTTTAATTTCACCCGGAGAATCAATATTTCGTTGTTGGGAAATATTAAGGACAGTACAATGATGCATATTTAAGAATATGCAGCCCCTGACCAGGCTGATTTTCGGTGTTTTATTGGGAGAATCGATGTTTCGATAGGTGTGTTTTCACTTCTGAACCAAATGGTATAGATTATTTATTATCATGGCTTGGATTTTCACAAAACTGTGTAGTTGTTTTTGGATCTCAAAAAATTATCATGGACATTTAACACTTTTCTTGATGAAATGGAAGACATCAGCCTCAAACGAATACTTAGGGGCCCTCTTGTACTTAGATTAATGTTGGCTTTTGAAAGCCCCGAACCGCCACTGAAACGATGTTAATGTACCGTATATCTTTATTTTCCAGAACGAATAAAATTAAAATGAAAAAAAATAAAAACAGGCCAATAGGCTGGTCGAGAGGCTCAAATCACAAGCAGAAACATCGAATCGAAAAAAATATAATTCCAAAGCAAAGTATAGAAAAATAAAAAAAAAAAAATAAATTAATAAAAACAAAAAAAAAAAAGAGAAAGAACAAGTTGGAAATGGAAAAACGAATCCTTTTTGCGCGTTCGGTAAAGGCAGCACGCTGTTGAAACTTTTTTCATTAAAAGTGTGAAATGGAATTGCAATTCACGGATGCTGATTCGCTGATGTGTATACCTATATAAAACGGAAAAGAAGGGTGAGTGCTGAAGCGAGTTATTCCATCAGCTTCTCAAGAATCTCAATAATCGTTCGTGACATGGGAATCAATAATTACACTCTAGATGTCGCTACGTGTTGAACCAAACTCTCTGATGATGCTCAGTTGCTATATACACAGCAGCAGGTTAATTTTCGGCACTTTTTTTTGTAGATATTTTGTTGTTGTTTTTTTTTTTTTTTTTTGTTATATACGGAAGGCGATTCACATTCATTACAAATGTTGGGTATTCGATTTTTTTGTTGTTGTTTTTATTTTGATTTGAATGGTTTTCGTTTTGTTTTTATTTTTATTTGCGGATATTAAAAAAGTTTCAATGACTCATTGACGTTTGAGAGCGCGGCAACGAGAAAATTTTATTGCACATCACTGGTTGCTTGCCGCGTTTGCTCTTTGATATAGCATGCTAGGTACATTCAGGAGGTGAGGTGAGTTTTTTTTATTGCTAAAGTTTATTTAAGCATGCACACCGTATATACACTTAAGGTAGGTAGTTTGGGTTGCACTATATTATTACCCTTTTTTTGTGGATTACAGTCACTCAGTTGAGTGTAATATACCGAATGCAGCCAGAGTATTGTACTTGTCGTAGATCGTAAGAGAAATGCGCCGTATACTCTAACGGTTTTTCGTACTCTGAAAGTCGTTAAAAAGTTATTATCACTTTATGCGAAATATCACGCATTGAACTGAAAGGTGTATATATAGCACATACCTATATATTTTACTTTTTGACTGAGAAAGAGAACTTTACGAGATTTCTGTTCATGACTTGAGTAGTTTGACATACCTATTCCAGTAAGAGTTTTAGTAATTTCTTAGTTGATATTTCTTATAAAATTTGTTTTAAGTGTTTTACTTTTTCAGTTTTTTTTTTTTTATTTCAGGACGGGTTCAAGAAGTTTCATCAGTCGAAACAGATTTAAAAGAATTGGCTATGGTACCTATATTTGAAATTCTGCACAAAGTATGGGAAAATGTCTCATTTATACATTTAAACATTTCTTTTTTAATTATGAATGTTTTTTTTTAAATAATATTAAGAAGGTATACGATACATAATAAGGGTATTTATGCAACGTCGTAAGTTAACAAATTGTGTAAAATGAAACTTATCAAGAAACACAAAAGTTTGCATTAACGCCCTTTTTAATTCATTTGGTTAAATACTGTGTAATTGAACCAGCTGTTCGTTAAACGTTAAATATTATTTTTCAAAATATGTAGATATACAAATAAGCGTGTTCAGATTTCGAAGTTATTTTTAAATGGAGAACCTCTCCCAAACCAACTTGAAATCGGAGCAGAATGTAACCCGACGGAAATTACATGAGAAAACGATTTCAGGGCTAAATGTAAAACTGTAATAGTCGCAAACTCACGGCAGTGATGAAACGAAAATACAAGAAAAATCATATGGCGTGCCCATAACAAGTTTTATCGCCAACTAATCTCAATGCGATGGTAAAGTTATTAATTTATTTAAATCGGTCTCGCATTTCTGCCAAAAATATCATTAATTTCCACAAGAAGCCTTAAAATAATGTTTGGGGTATTGCCACACAACATTTTTTTCTCAGTTGCAGTGACTTTTTTATATTAAGAACTATTTGGTAGCTTGCAAATGGTTGATTTTCAAAAAGGATCAGAAAATTCAATAATTCTACCTGATAGTTTAGTTTTATGAGAACAAAAAACATGCCTTTTCAATTTGCCAAAATTATTTATTTTTGAAAAAAAACAGCGCCATCTGTTGGTTGCTAACGAAAACATACAATACTGAGATCTCAGTTACAGGATCAGAATTTCTCAGCAAAAGTTTACAGTTTCGCTATAAAAAAAAACTAAGGAAACAAAATTTGGAATCAATTGCTCAAAATCTTACTATTTGTAAAACAAAAAATAGAGTCCGATTTTAAAAATTAATTTTGTGTATTGAAATGAGGTAAAACAATAAATACTAACAGATTTGTTTGCAATTAGAAGGTTATACATTTTATAACGCAGGAATTTGCGATCTACGAGGTCGCATCGAAATGGGCAAGTAACCAGCTATACAAAATAAAATAGAATTTTATCAATCCAGACTTCTTAGTAAGCAGTCAAGTTCTATATCTATAATAGGTATATGATTGCCAAATAAAAACGTCTTTATTGTTTTATTGAATTATTTCCACTTAAATTTAATTCATGAGGATTTTTTTTCCAATCTTACACCAATAACTGAAACGTGACAAATGTTTGGTTTCATTTATTTCTAAATGAAAACCTTTATTTTTGCTTAATCAAATTAAATTATTTACAACCGAACCATCTTATACAATGTAAGAACAAACAATAATGCAATTTAATCACACGCAATATCAAACCACACTCCTTTCTTCAATCCATCAAAAATTATATTGCAACAATAAAAATTTAATTCAACTGCTTAAATGTTTTATCCAATTCCGTCTATATATAGCCATCTCAAAAATCCAATCATCTTCTACTCATTTCAAGTGTCACCCATTTACCTACTGACTTTGTTTGAATAGCAAACTTTTACATTCCAAAACTTTGAATATCTACCCAGTATACCTACCCCATCTATACCCCAGAGGACCCACATTCACTTTTAACTCACAGTTGCCGCTGCTTCTAAATTCAGTATAACCTCTCAACGGTAAATTTAAAACCATAAAATTTATATATTTTTTTTTTTTTTTGAGTTCAATCTCGCAAAGTCAAAACTATTTTACTATGCGAACAATAAACCTGTCTCGTTGATTGATGAATCTACTCTCCAACCTTACATTAATATGCTTTCAACTTCTTTATCGTCATCTCTTGTAGTTCGCCCATGTTCCCCGTCATAAAACGTTTTCAACAAAACGGCAACACTAAAAGACAAATCGAAAACTTTTCAAATTAATTTAAAACATGCCCGCACCGCGCTCTCTCACTTTTTGTCTGTCAAAAATCTCTCTGTTTTGTCAAGGTGATACCATCTCATACCGCCAGAGGTCGTATATATTGTAAAGAGAAAGAAAAAATTACATTTTACCAACTGCTATAAATCGTCCAGCATTCCCTTATACCTATCGCTCTACCTTTGTCAACTGTCAATTGTCGAATTTGTTGATTACAAAATCAGTCCTCCGAGGATTGCCGTATACCTGCTATATATATAACTATAAAAAGAAAGGGCGAGAAGTTTAAAATTCTGTGTCTCCTCCACCACCCTACATCATCCTCTAAACTTATTATCAGTTTCACCATTCACCTTTGGGCCATATACGGGGGGAGAAAAAAGTTACTCTTACCTACCTAACTTACTGTTGTTCGTTCGTGTTCCATTGAACACCGCACACAGTTGACAGTTGAAAACTTTGACGTATTCACAGAGATGAATCGTTATTATTTTTTTTTTTTTTTTTTCAAAAGCCCAAGCCGTGACTTTTCTCTCTCCATCCCTCCCTCTCCTCTCACCGTAAAATAGTATCAAAAACGCCAGCAGTACTATTTCGAAAATCCATTTGCAAAACGTAAAACCGTTTAACTTTTCCGATACTTTGTTATTCTTTTTGTATGAAATTTTAACCAAAAAACAAAAAAAAAAAGAATTTGAACGATGAAGAGACGATGACTCAAGGATATCATATTGAGAGAGAGAAGCATGAAAATGGTCTTTGAATATTGTTCTTCAATTTCTCGGAATATAGTTCAAGCTAAGGAAGAAGTTTTCCTTTTAACTTCGATTTCTCTCTAGCTAGCGCACCGCACCAGCACAGCACAGCACCATTTAAACTGATTCCATGTGTCTGGATCTGGATGGGTAATGTGATGGAATTTATCCCTCTCAAAAACTCAGACATATACATACATATACATATCTACCTGGAATTCTGCTTTTCATTCACTCAAAGGAAAAACGGAAAAGTTAAGTTATAAATCTTTGGTGTGGAAAATGATTTTGTGTAGAATCCTTTCCGGCAGGCAAATGATAAGTTATAATTTTGTTCTTATTTCAAGAATATAGCTATATAATAGATGAGTAAAAATTTAACTACATATATAATTGTAGTAAAACTATAGGGTTTCAGGCTTTGCCTGGTTTAAGATGTTGAATTTAAGTAGGTGCTAAATTTTCTTAAATGGTCGCCATTACTATGTTAGGTAGTGTGATTTGTCAATGGATTATAAATTTATATTTGTGTGAAGGTTTTTAATTATTTTATGAGTGATGATGTTTTCATTTTTCAATGTCAAGTCTCAGAACTTTAAATACTAATAATCACGTCGATTATGGAATCCAAAATACTGATGCCTGATTTACAAAGCGGCAGGCGCAGCGTTAAAGTGAGACGTCGACGTGACGAGATCTCTGCACAATTTTTCTCTCTTAAAACATACTTTAAACAGTGAAATAATACAAAATAAACCATTGGCGACCAGAAATGCTTTATTATGTGTTATTTCATTGTTTTAGGTTCGTCATTAAGAGAGGAAAACTGTAAACAGATCTTGCCACGTCGACGTCTCGCTTTGTCATCCCATTGTGAATCAGGCATGAATCCGCAGTGATTCACAGTGCCAGTGCCCTCTTTTTTCTTGTCGAGAAAAGAAAAGGGAACACTGTATAGTCCGGGAGCCGACCGTAAAAGTACCTACCTCATCGAGTCAATGGAAAATTTAGCCATTAACGAATAGTAAATGTCACGAAGTTTACAAAACTGCTGGTCGGACAGACATTTTCCGGGCCTTTTGGCGGAAAAATGGTCACTTCCGGTTGCATTTTTGGGTGTTAAGTTATACCATAGAGTCAATGGAAAATTTAAGTACAAGGTAAAAGAGATTTGATCGTAGATTTCAAATCAGTTGGTCGGACAGTCAAAATCCGGGCCATACCCTCTGTCCGACCAACTCAAAAAATGGTATTTTTGGTGTCGGCCTACCTCATCGAGTCAATGGACAAATGGGGTATCAAATGAAAGCTTAGACTGTCTACATTAAGAATCTACTGGTCGGACAAACTTATGATGGGCCAAACATGCGTCCGACCACTTTTAAAAAATAAATATGTTATAAATTTATTTAATATTTTTTAACTCAATATCAACATTTTTTAAGCCAAATTTAAATAAAATTAGTACCAAATGAAAGCTTTAACTGTAAAATAAATGAAAAAAATAACTGCAGTGCAAAAAACCCCACTAAAATTGATCACCAAAGTTTTTGATCATTTATTTTATAGAAAATTAAGATTTTTGTATATAAATAAAAAAAAATCATAATTAAGAATTTAAAAAACGATGTTTTTATACCAACAAATGACAGCAGGTACCTACTTATAAAAATTATAGTTTATTGGTTGTAATAGTAAATATAAGAATTTTATTTTATAGTACAGTAACTTTGTCGTCTCATAGGAGGAAGACCCTGCGTCAAATCCGGTAGTTTTGATTTTTTGCTGAGTTGTTTATGATGTTGGCCTAATAAAGAAACCAATTTATCGACCTCGGGCGCCGAACGCATCATGGTAAAAAATCGAAAAACCGCGAAATTTTCGCGTTTTTATAGTTATTGGTGATTTTAACCCTAAAGCACTAGTTTGCGATTTAAACTTTGCTAATATGATTTCAAACTCACTAAATTTTCTTTAATTTGAGCTTTGAATCGTGTCTGTAGACCCAACAGTTTCCAAAATACAGCTTCTCAAAAATTAGCAATATTTTTTTTTTTTAATAACAACAAGTAGCAAAAAACAGATTTAGGGTCTTTGGCATAAGATGCATCAAACTTCTAAGGCTTGTAGACTGGGTCAAAAGAAGAAAAAAAAATTGTATGGGAGGGGATGCCTATCTCTCCCCGTTTCGATGGAAGGGGCAATTTAAAAAAAAAAAACTTGAAATATAAAAATCACCATACATAAGTATTGGCACAACCTACAAATCCTATAGCTTTCCTTAAAGCCAGAAATCTATTCTTGTATTTTCTTTTTAAATAAAGTTGTTTTAATCAATAGTTTTGGAAAATTTTATTTTTTAACACAAAATTAAAAACAAAACAAAAACAGGCATTTGTTTTTAAACTAATTTTTTTCCAAAATTTACGTTACTGAGCAATATTTTTGTGTTTAATATTTAATGCTCTTACCAGTTTATAGTCAAACACCGAAAACCAGATGCCTGTATGTCTTCTAGTGTTGAAAAAAAGCTAAAATACCAAAATCTACTTTGATAAATACAGTCGAGTAGCCTTGCCGCCTTAAAGAGGACAGCCTTGCGTTAAATTCGGTAGTTCTGATTTTTCGCTGAGTTGTTTATGATGTTGGCCTAGTAAAGTATCCAAGTTTTTGACCTCGAGCGCCAAAGACAACATTGTCAAAAATCGAAAAAACGCCAAATTTTCGAGTTTTTTTCAGTTAGTGGCACTTTTAACCCTAAACGACCAGCTTTCGATTATATCTTCATTCTACAATTTAAAATTGACGATATTGCCTTCCATTTGAGCCCAAAAACGTCTCTGTAAATCTAAATGTTTCTAAAATACAAAATATAGCCTTTTTAAAGGAACAACACAAATAATATTGCATTTAATTTTTTTTCCAAGTGCTTAATTTTAATTTACCTTATAATTTTAATTTACCTTATAATGTTTTTTTTTTAACTTTCACAATATTATTTGTGTTGTTCCTTTAAAAAAGTTGTATTTTAGAAACTATTGGGTCTACAGAGAAGTTTTTGGGATCAAATGGAAGGAAATATCGTCAATTTTAAATCGTAGAATGAAGATATAATCGAAAGCTGGTCGTTTAGGGTTAAAAGTGCCACTAACTGAAAAAAAACTCGAAAATTTGGCGTTTTTTCGATTTTTGACAATGTTGTCTTTGGCGCTCGAGGTCAAAAACTTGGATACTTTACTAGGCCAACATCATAAACAACTCAGCGAAAAATCAGAACTACCGAATTTAACGCAAGGCTGTCCTCTTTAAGGCGGCAAGGCTACTCGACTGTATTTATCAAAGTAGATTTTGGTATTTTAGCTTTTTTTCAACACTAGAAGACATACAGGCATCTGGTTTTCGGTGTTTGACTATAAACTGGTAAGAGCATTAAATATTAAACACAAAAATATTGCTCAGTAACGTAAATTTTGGAAAAAAATTAGTTTAAAAACAAATGCCTGTTTTTGTTTTGTTTTTAATTTTGTGTTAAAAAATAAAATTTTCCAAAACTATTGATTAAAACAACTTTATTTAAAAAGAAAATACAAGAATAGATTTCTGGCTTTAAGGAAAGCTATAGGATTTGTAGGTTGTGCCAATACTTATGTATGGTGATTTTTATATTTCAAGTTTTTTTTTTTTAAATTGCCCCTTCCATCGAAACGGGGAGAGATAGGCATCCCCTCCCATACAATTTTTTTTTCTTCTTTTGACCCAGTCTACAAGCCTTAGAAGTTTGATGCATCTTATGCCAAAGACCCTAAATCTGTTTTTTGCTACTTGTTGTTATTAAAAAAAAAAAATATTGCTAATTTTTGAGAAGCTGTATTTTGGAAACTGTTGGGTCTACAGACACGATTCAAAGCTCAAATTAAAGAAAATTTAGTGAGTTTGAAATCATATTAGCAAAGTTTAAATCGCAAACTAGTGCTTTAGGGTTAAAATCACCAATAACTATAAAAACGCGAAAATTTCGCGGTTTTTCGATTTTTTACCATGATGCGTTCGGCGCCCGAGGTCGATAAATTGGTTTCTTTATTAGGCCAACATCATAAACAACTCAGCAAAAAATCAAAACTACCGGATTTGACGCAGGGTCTTCCTCCTATGAGACGACAAAGTTACTGTACTATAAAATAAAATTCTTATATTTACTATTACAACCAATAAACTATAATTTTTATAAGTAGGTACCTGCTGTCATTTGTTGGTATAAAAACATCGTTTTTTAAATTCTTAATTATGATTTTTTTTTATTTATATACAAAAATCTTAATTTTCTATAAAATAAATGATCAAAAACTTTGGTGATCAATTTTAGTGGGGTTTTTTGCACTGCAGTTATTTTTTTCATTTATTTTACAGTTAAAGCTTTCATTTGGTACTAATTTTATTTAAATTTGGCTTAAAAAATGTTGATATTGAGTTAAAAAATATTAAATAAATTTATAACATATTTATTTTTTAAAAGTGGTCGGACGCATGTTTGGCCCATCATAAGTTTGTCCGACCAGTAGATTCTTAATGTAGACAGTCTAAGCTTTCATTTGATACCCCATTTGTCCATTGACTCGATGAGGTAGGCCGACACCAAAAATACCATTTTTTGAGTTGGTCGGACAGAGGGTATGGCCCGGATTTTGACTGTCCGACCAACTGATTTGAAATCTACGATCAAATCTCTTTTACCTTGTACTTAAATTTTCCATTGACTCTATGGTATAACTTAACACCCAAAAATGCAACCGGAAGTGACCATTTTTCCGCCAAAAGGCCCGGAAAATGTCTGTCCGACCAGCAGTTTTGTAAACTTCGTGACATTTACTATTAGTTAATGGCTAAATTTTCCATTGACTCGATGTGGTAGGTACTTTTACGGTCGCCTCCCATACTAGTACTGAAAATCACTGCATGCACCTCTTTGGTAAATTGAAACTTAACGGTCTTTTTATTTAACCGTTCTTTCGCCTACCATCGTTATTTTTTGTGGTTTAATTAATTCGTTTAATTGATACAAATTATCAATTATTTTTAATAATGTTTATGTTTATTAAGAAAAATTTCAAGTAACATTTTTAATAGGTACAATTTTTTTACTTACACATGTACGTAGGTAGGTTCCCCATTTGAAGATCTATTTTTATTTGACGATCCAAAAATTAAGACATTATTTTTAGCATTTGATTTGTATCTCTCAAAAAAATAATATCTATATAATATGTATGATTCCATTTTCGGAAATCATCTTTGATGTTATCGCACCTTAACTGCCCAAAATTGTTTTTTTTTTAATCGAATAACAATCTGTCAGGTCCAATATTTTATATACTATTTGGTTATGCATCTGAATTCGGTTAAAAATGTACAATGTGGGTGATGCACGAGTCATATTTCTAACGTCTACGTCGTCGCCAGATTGTCTTTCACGTATGGATATATGATACCTACTATATTTAAATGGTGGGCACAAAATTGGTGAATCAATTTTTTGTTAACCTACCTTAAAAATAAAAAAAAAAGTGATTTCCTGACCAAGATTTTAACGATTTTCGAAAATGTTTTCGTCTGGGAAATGTCTTAACTACATATTTGGAAGTTTTATTGCAAAAACTTAACAAAACAAAAATTTTTTGGTAACAGATGGCACTATGGTCATTCTCTAATTCAAATATTTATTTATAAGAAGTGCTCTTATTTTACGATCCATAAAACCAAATAAAATAAGTTGGTATCTTTATTGTTAAAATCCAAAAATAGATAAACAATAAAGATTCGTTTTTTTTTTAACATTTTGACGTTACTTATACATGTTTGTCTGTCAACTTAAAATTTATCGTTTAGTGTTTATTTTTTTTTTACTGGTTTGTATGGGTATATGTATGTACTTACTTTTCGAAATGAATACACCATCAACTCCGTTTATTTGAGGTACGAGTTAATAAAAAAAAAATATAACGAAATAGTAATTATATTTCGCGTAACAAAACACCTCCTTGGCCTCGCATTGAGCGACAAGCGACAAAGCAACTGAGCGACAAAGACAATTTCAAGTGACAACTGATAATTATTTTGAACTATGATACTCCTGGTCAGCTTGTTGTGCAAAATTCCGCTGCTAAGTAACGTTCGAAAACATTGTACTTAATCGTTCTAGGCATGAAGACTCCCAGACCAACGCGAAACATTCGGAACGACGACGAATCTTTCGACTGTCAAAATTGAATTACAGGGTGATAAATGAGAGTACCATGTTTAACGTTTTAATTTTTGCTCTCACTAAGGATTTTGTCGCCCTCCACCGTTGGCCGAGCTCTAAAACTCAAGTTAATTGAATACTGAACCAGCTCCGCACAACTGCCCATCAATAAGTGATTTCATTTGTAAGAAAACCTTTTTTGTTCAGTAACTTTAACAGTAAAGTCTGTAAAGCTTTATGAAATTAGATGTTGGTTTAGCATTTCTAACTAAGTTAAATATATTGGTCGTATTTATAAACGTTGTCCAACTTTAGACAACTGTCCAACTTTTAAAAATTTGTTCAAAAACCTTGTTTATTGTTGTATTATAGCTGCCTAACTTAGACACAAGAGTAGATTGTCTTAACCGTGAGTAATGGGAATTTATTTTTATTTAATAAAGCATATTTGTACCAATTTGAAAATAGTTAGACAGTGTCTAAGTAGACAAAAATCTAATAAATACGATCTGTTTATGTTTAATTTTTATTTATTTTATACTCCGATTAAGTACCTATATTTAAATTATTCAAACTTTTTTAAAAAGAAAATACCAAATGAAAGAAATGTGAATTTTCAGTTAAATGGAGTCTACTGTACTTAATTGTTTTTACTCGTATAAAGTTACAGAAATAAAGTGATTTTTTTAATTCATCTTTTATATCAATCGAATTATATGAATATTTATTCAAAAATAAAATGCATAACATTTTAAAAAAATCAAGTTAAAAATTATTAGATTTAAGAATAAATATTTGTAAGTTTTTTTTTCTAAAATAAAAAATTAGTAAGAGGAGAAATTCTGGTAATTTACAATTGAAAATTGATTTGAAAAAATAACTACGTTATTTGGAGGGTGGTTACATACTTCTTCAGACAATTGAATATAAAATAAACATACATCAGGGAGAATGAGCTATAAGAGCATTCATTCAAATACAATTACATCTCATTATTTCTCATCTAGTGACATAAATTATTGCATGTTTTTTTTGTATCCATTTAATTATTTCTCTTTGAATTAACTCCATTGAGCAGTTTAAACGTCAACCGGAAATAATTAAAAATCAATTTCCGTCGCATTGCCATCACCACCACCACCATTGACTACTGTCATCATGACAGAGATAACTGCATAACTGTATAAGTGCATTCGCAAACTGCAAACGCCAGTGGACTGGCTGCTCGCTGCTGAAGTGCTGAGTGCTGCTGACATTGCCGGTGATCTTAATTGCGATCGATTGATCTTTCAAACAATAAACACTTGTTTTGCCGTTTGTCTCTTTTTCACTTTACACTTCATCAATAGAAAAAGACAATGTAGCAAAATAGACAGCAAAACAGAAATGCAAAAAAAAAAAAAGAAACAACAAAACAAACAAAAAAAGAAAAAAAAACACCGTCCCGCCTACTCCTGTTTTCAATTTTGCCTCTCCCAAGTCTCAGGTGAACTTATAGAAACGGATTCATGAATGGATGAGTTCCACCGATCACCGCAGACTAAACACGCAAATCACGCCATCTGTAGTACGAGCGGACGACATCGATGCAGTTCGGTGCTTTTATAACCTGTACGCGGAAAAACCGGGAACGCGATCACAAATCCATTTTTGTTGTTGTTGTTTTTGTTCATTGTGTAGGAGGAGGAGGTTGTTTGTTTTTTTGTTTTTGTGTGTTCTTTAAAACATTTTTGCGCTCAATGAGGGTTTTGCAAAAGAACGTTTCACTATTTCATTGTGAGACGCGTTCTTTGACGGAAGATACTTTACGCGCTTCGTTTTATATTCCATGTTAGCCGCGTGTCTGTTGTTTGTGTTTTGATTTGTGAATTACTTACAGACAACTACTAACTGTCAGTTGGAGTGTGGTTTTGATTGAACTGATTGAATTGCAGATTACCCTAGAGCCTAGAGGCATACAAATAATGATGAGTTTGTCTTGATATGTGACAGATGTACGCAATTTCAAACAAGTGGAATTGTTTTTTTTTTTTTATGGAAATTTGTTTTTTTTTTTTGTATTTTGCATTTTTCACTGAAAATGCCCGTAAGCAGATTAAGACAAAGTGAATAAAAAACTGTTTGATTGAAAAGATGATCCAATAAAATTATTTTAATAAAAGTGTACTTTGTGAATATAATTTCTGTTTAAATGGATTACAACCAGGAGACAATAACCATGGTAAATATAAAGAAGGATTATAAATATATATAGTCTTTTGTATGAGATTTCATTTTTTATATTGATTCAAAATAGATTAAATCAATAATTCAACAAGTTAACAAAAAGAAAGTAATTCAAATTTTGATTAGGGTCACTAGGGCGTATGTGGAATATTTATCTGTGCAAATGTTTTTCATCATTAATTTTAGCATGTGAAGTACCCAGCGATGTAATGTTTAATGCATTGGACTGTCACGCCATGCGGCCGGAGGATGTCTGAAGATCGAATTCCAGCTTATTTTCCTCCTAAAAAATAAAAATGATTTTTTTCAGGTTTACTGCCTATTGCAAGGAAATTATAATTCCTTCAAGAATATGACTGAGTTCCAAAACGCATCGGATGCATATTAAATGCAAAGTCATGAGTTCCGCAAGTCTAAAGAAAAAATGGTGACAAAGTCATTAGTTTCTTAACATATCTCGAACGTCATCGATGCGCATAAACTGAGCAGGAAACCCATTTAATTTTGTTTTGGATGCTTTCCTTTGGCAATTTAACATTTGAACTGAAAGTGAAACAAAAATATGAAGTCTCAACCGAAGTAAGATTATTTTTCTATTGTTATTATCACTTTTTTCGTAAATTATGACTTGTTATTCACAAACGACATCTATACGCTGTTTCATTTTAAGCTGCATAAACTGCGTTCTGAAATGTCAAACTGATGCAAAATAAAAATATATCCAAAGCATCCGGGATGTGTTCCAAATGGGCATAAATAGTGTAGCGCATTAAAATTTTTTGATTGACATTTGGGAACTCATCTTGTTTCTTGGTAACCTCCATATTATCCATTCTGATTCGAAAGATAATTGTAGGCCCGCCTTCCATTCCTGCTGACTAATAAGTAACAAGACATATTCAGGAATGGTTGGGAGTTAGTAAGCCACTATGACTTAGTTTTCCACGAAATGTCACATCACCAATTTATTTATTTTCTAATGTTCGAGTGTATTTTATATGTGCGCCACCTAAAAAAAGAAATTTTTTTTCACGGGTTACTGCTTCTTGCGAGGAATTGACAAATTCTGCAGAAGTATCTCTTGTCATGATCACCCTACCCGTTCGGATTCGGCAGAAAATTGTAGGTCCCCTCTACTTCTGCCAATAACACACACACAGGAATGGTTGAGAGTTGTAAGTCACTAGACCCTGGTTCTACACGAGCTGACCAATTTATTTACATATATATTTTTTTAATATCCTTGCGTTTTCAGAGGAGGTGAACAATAACAAAGCTCCTGCTCCCGTTTTGTATAAATAATCTACCGGTGAGCACCTCCTTATACAGTAGGTGCTCTTATACCTCAAACCAACCTCCCTATTTATTTCTTAATCATTCCCAAGAAAAAGATTTTCTAAGAAATTCACATTTAATTTACCCCACATAATCACTTTTTTATCATTCTCTTCTTATTTTATCAAATTTGTCTCTTACTCTTTATTTATAAATTTTAATAAACCATTGGCATGAACTCCTTAATATTAAGCAATTAACTGAGCTTACTCGCAAATGACAAGCATCAGGTGTTCCACTCGTGATGCGGTGTTAGTTTTTCAGTTCATTTAATGCGTAACAATGGAATAGGTACATACTTACATTTAGGTGGTTATGTTGACAACATTGCATTTAAAAATCGTATAAGCAATTTTTTTTATTAACAAAAAAAGTCAAAGGAAAATTCAAACAAATTATTTTCAAAAAATTTAATTTTCAAAAAAAAAAAACGGAAATAAAATTATCTATAATCGTAACTTTCAATCAGTAAACTATACAATTTTTTTTACTTAAGATTAGTTACTTAAAATTACCAAAGTAATTAAAATCCAATGCACTATTACTGGTTTCCGATGTATTTACTTTTAATAAGGGATACCATAACTGGGATACAAGCAATGTTCCTAATTTGTGTTTTTGCTAGAAAGCAATATAAATCGTACATCATATAGCATCTTTTATTAACCAATATATTTATTTAAAAATTAAATAAAATTTAGCCATACAACTATTCTATGGACAGTCAGCTTCTTAAAAAAAACGTATTTAATTATATATTGACACTGATTGTTCACCAATTTATAAATCGTAGTCCTTAAATGGCTTAATATCTTAATTTAATTTTAATTTCCTTGAACCCGCTGTGTTTTTAATATTTATATAGCTCTCCATTCTTAATTACTTTGTCATCATATATACAATAAGATTTTTTGTTTTTAACTGATTCATCATTGAACTTTCGCCATCAAGGTGAGTGCCTCATTACTAGTCCGCCTGATTGTACCTATATATAACAAAAAAAAAAAGTCACTCATCTCATTATTTCAACCCACAAATTATTATTACCGGCTGCGGCTGTCGTCCATCCATATCATTTATAAAACTGTCAGTATATAGATACATACAAACATACGCCACCCCCAAAGATCACATTCTCTCAGCCCCCCACAAGCAAAATGACCGCAGTATAAATTCTTACTAATTTATTGAAATAATATGACACCAACTCTAATTTACGCCCGGTTACCATTTATTGTTGTTTGTTCTATTACTGAAAATACATACCAAAAAAAGAAAGACATACAAAAAAAAATTGGAATAAAAATCGCAAAGAGGAAAAAATAAGCACAAAAAGAAAAATCTTGTCTCAATTTTCCAAAAATGGCTAAAATGAGTCTCCCACGCAATATTTGTACAAAAACACAGCAGCGTGCACCCAAGACTATGATGATGGTGATGGTGTGGTGCGCGGGAGACTATATTACAGACGCCCGCCACAAATCTGGAGGAGGAGGCTATAGCGTGTTCGCACATAAAGTTAACAACTTGACACCTACGCTGCCGCACGGCCATATTGTGTTGGCCTGGCTCTCCACACTGCATAAATGCAACACTAATTTCCCTCGTCGTTGTCGCTGAGGCAATAGAATGGAAGTCCAGGAGACAGACGCACGGGTGCACTGCACCACCTCCTCCACTATATACTATATAACCGCTTAATACTTTGATTAATCAAGTGCGGAGCATAGAATCTTTGAAGTTGCAATGTGGTGCTGATTGCAACCAGTGGTTTCAATTATCCGGATTAAGTTCTGGGCCGAGATTAATGCATAAGTATAGTGCAGTGTAGTATTACGCCATAACGCAATGCGCAAAGTGCACTTTTGAGTTCGAGAATCATCGCATATGACTTGACTTTTCAAGTTCGATTGCAATTTGATATATTATGTATATTGACAAATAGATGAAAATTCTTGGAGCGGATTATCTTCATAAGGATTGAATCTTTTCATTAGTCATGGATGAGGGCGAGTTGATTTATAGTGTTTCGAGTAGATCACGGATAACTTCTACATTTATGAAGAAATAAAATAAAAAAAAACCGTTAAACAGATCTCACATCTAAAATTACATTGAATTTCATTGCATTTGAATAAACCTGATTAATATTAAAATAACAAACATCTATTATAAAAAAACTGCTATAAAATGTTAATGTTCATGTTCTTGCAACCCAAAATTAATTTTTTGACAGTATTATTTAAACTTATTAAAAGCTTCTAAAATAATTTAATTAAAATCGGTTGAATAGACAATGAGAAAGAGAGCAAATGAGCGAAAAGCAAAAAATGGTCCTATTAGAGTTACTGTGTTAATAATGGTGTAGTAAAAAATGTATTTCTGTAAAATAGTAGAACGTACTAATATTAGTGCACATAGATATTTTAATCAAAATCGTACATAAATAGTTCAAGGTGCCGTTAATTTTGACTAAAATAATTAATTTTCCTTAAAATAATATAGATTATTTTATTAAAAATCGACCAAGTCATTTTTGAAATATTGTATTTTCAAAAAAAAACTGAAACTTTTTTTAAAAATCCCAAAAATATTTTTTGAAAATTATGGTACATATTAAGATTTTTCAGAACTTTTTCCATAAAAAAAATTATTAAAATCAGTCGACACGTTTTCGAGAAAATAGAAAATCAATAAAATAGTTCTATGATGGGAGGTGTCATTAATTACCATTTTTTGTTTTTTTTTTTAACCTAAAAATAGCCTTTAACTATTAAAATTAATTGATTTGTAGACAAAATTGTGGAGCCATTTTTGAGAAAAAAAAAGATTATTTTAAAAGTTCTAAAAAAAGTATATTGCAGGTGCCGTTATTTTTGGGCCCAAAAAAATTAAGAAAAACGTATCGGGGGAATGCCCAAAAAACACCAGGTACCACCACCAGGTGGTATCGACCTATCGTCGAATAAACAGACAGAGAGACAGAATTTCGAGACCCACTTTTCCCGTCTTCCATCATGTCATCGTAATGCCAAGCTTGGTCAAAATCTCAAGATCGAAACTCAAAATACGAGCTTCAGGACAAAGATATGGCAAGGCTACTTTCTCAAGATCTTATCTTTAACAAATACATTTTTTTTTCTTTTCCTAAAGAATGATTGTTGTATATTCCATTATTGGCAGAGTTCGACACTTATTCATTCGATAATTTATAGTTTCGAAAGAGTAAAACCGTGTTTATGACCTCATGCAGTTATTTATTTCATGCCTTAATTTTTCTATTGATATTAAATGCTAAATCAAATATTATTTAAATGGCTACAACAGTAAAAAATTATCCTTAAATTCACGAACAAAAAATATTTGAATCTATTGTTATAAATGATGTTAAATGAAACCACAAACCGTTTATGGGTTTTCTGCAGGTAGATAGAGGTAGGTATATGATTTTATTGCATTATTTTTTTTAATTCAAAGCTCATAAAATTACAATTTCCCTATTCGAATTTACCATTTTCCTATGTACAATGTACATACATATGTACATATAACCCCAATGGATTAGCTGACTCTGCGTAATCCACCCAATTGAACTGTGGTAGCAAATCCAAAATTTATCCTCCTTCTCACAATCGAATTGAAAAGGACTTTCATTTCACCAATTTTGGAATCACCTCACCATACATACATATCTACCAATTTAATCCCACAAATGAACATGAAAATGAATTAATCGCTTTTGCGTAGGCCTTCTCACAATCGACGTCTATGTAAGGCAACCCGCGCACGAATTTGGCAAACAAAACTTTTGAAAAAAAAAAAAAACAAAAAAATCAAAAAATAGAAAACAAAAAATCAATAACAAATGTCTAAAATCCTAAACGCAAACCTCCTATAATCCCATATATCTGCATTTGTAGCGTGAGTACAGACAAGTAACTAAATTATACCTGCCTATACCCACCCCTTGCTGTATAACTCGTGCATTAGGAACTGAAATTATATTTTGACCATAAAACTCGACGACAACACCGTGCGTCGTCGTCATCATAGAAGACAAACTAAAAGTACCAAGTATCGGCATCAATAACAACAACAACAAGTATCTGTACAGTGTGTTCACTTTGAGTCAAGAGAATTGCAAAAATTAAGTCGTCGCAGTCGTATTATGTTAGCTGTGAGTTTGCTTACCCTCTATGTGGATTTGGTTAAAAGATTCCGTCTAAAAATTCCGCCCAAACACCTTCGCGCCATAATCCATATTTGGCTGGAAAGCATATAATCTGTGCAAATAGTTGGGTTCCGTTTAGTTGCTGGAGCTATGACGCGAGATTTCCCCCTGTAGTCAGGGATGTCAAGTTGCAAATTTTAAATAACAAAGAAATTATATTTTAGAAACTTTTAGGAAGTTATGAAAATTAAAATAAATCTTAATAAAAAATTGAGAATTCTGAAAAATTTACTAAGATCCTTTTTTAAATATGGAAATGGCTGGTGGTTCAAGTTTAAACTTTTAAAAATTCTGGAATTTTGTTTTCAATAATTTTTTTATTTCAACATTTCTTGTTAATTTTAAATTTTTTTACTCACGGTTGCCGTAAATTTGAAATTTCGCATTCCAAAAATGTATGTTTCTATAATTTTAAATTATCGAGCCTAATTTTTTACAAAAATTTTGTTCAGAATTTCGTCAATCAGACTTGTATTTCATTTACAAAACATAAAGCTTTTACGGCATTTTGAAGCACCTTCCAAATTTAAGCACGAAAAATAGAATTTTAGAGTAAATACCAGACAATTTTGGAAAATAACCTTTTGGTAGTAGCCCGTGGCGTAATATTAAGTGCGTTGGACTGTTATGCCGAACGTTTTGGGTTTGATTCCCAACCTATGCCACCTAAATACAGAAAAGTTTTTCACCAGGTAAATGCCTCTTGCGAGGAATTGATAAAACCTCTAAGAGTATCTCTTGTCATGAAAAAGTGCTTTTCACCCTAGCCGTTCGGATTCGGCAGAAAATTG
Organism: Epistrophe eligans; assembly: GCA_951394125.1. Taxonomy (NCBI): domain Eukaryota; kingdom Metazoa; phylum Arthropoda; class Insecta; order Diptera; family Syrphidae; genus Epistrophe; species Epistrophe eligans. The sequence goes on along the minus strand of OX596031.1, from coordinate 10,769,932 downwards.
TAGGTCCCCACTATTCCTGCCAATAACATGCACACAGGAATAGTTGAGAGTTGTAAGTCACTAGGCCCTGGTTCTACACGAGCTGTCGCGCCGACCAATTTATTTATTTAATTTATTTTAACCTTTTGGAAAAGATATTTTTTTTGTAATTTGAATCACTTTTCAAAATCCAACATTACCTCCTTAACTATAGCCTGATTAATTTTAGGAGAAGACGAATCGAGAGAACCAAAAGACTTCATCTTTCTCTTGAAATGGTTTACATTTCTGTCAATGGAAGTCATTTTTGGTTATACGGAATCGAATTGGTGATGGTATTGTATAAAGTGGAAGTGCAACAGCTAAGTAAGTATATGTGCATTCCCTTATTGGGATTATTTGTGACTTCACAAAAACTAACAAGAGAAGTTGGTTAGAGCTAGCATTCAGCATCATAGCACTAGGTACGCACTCACAATGCGTATATAATTGTGTTGTATTTCGAACAAATTCTACGGTTTCCACCAACGCGCCTACAGAAGTACCAGAACTCTTGCAATCTTAACCATAAATGGAATTTTTTGTGGAAAATAGAATCTTGCATTTAGAGTTTGGATGCTGATTATTATGACTTGAAACCATGAATAGAATAGGTTTGAAGTAAGTTTTAAAAAGTAAGTGAAGTTATAATGCCTCAGCAGATAATAATCATTGAAAGAATAGGAGCAAACTTTTTAGTGAGGCAATAAGGAAATGTTATTGGAGAAAAATAATTATGGATTATGACCGATTATGGAATTCACAATTCTGGAGCCGGACCGGAGTGATTCGCAGACTATGTGTTCCCTTTTCTTTTCTCGACAAATGAATAAGGAGAAAGGAAAGCACTGCACTGCGAATCTTTGTGAATTCCATAATCTACACACATCTTTTTGTTTGCAGAAGTTTATACATTTATACAGCAGTTTTAGACCTTAAGATATTCTACTTATTTTATTGGTGTGTTATGTTGGTATCAAAGAATAATATTTAAGAAGTCGAGGTCATAATTTTAATTTAATATATTTTTAACTTTTTATTTGATTTATTTCGTTCTTCTGCAAAAGCATTTATATAACCATTTTCAGAAACTGCTCTTGATCATAATGCTGTGACTTTATTTATGAATTTGGTAAAAAAAAAAAAAAAAATTGGGGATGACGAATTATGAACTCTTTATCGTCGCCGCATTGTCTTGAAAATCAAGAATCAGCGTTATGCGTGGGTTCAAATTCAAATAAATTGAACAAAATCTAAAGATCATTCAAAGTAAAATTAAAATTCCGACCAAAATTAAAAAAACTAAAAAAATCGGTAAGAGTTACCATGTTTGTAGTTTTATATATCTTTGTGCATGGCGATGGGACACACTATAAATCTGTGGTTTTTGGGAGAAACATGATTACACGCCGCATAAATTTTTTTCAGTAAATGAATTTGAATGTTTATTAAAAATATTTAAATAATGTCATAAATAATTAAATAATATTTAATTTATATTTATGTGCATATAATTATATACATGTACAAAATTCGAAGCAAATCTGTTCATTCGTTTAGATTCTATAACTCGATGTACAGTGGATGTGAAGAAGTAATTTATTTTTGGATATACACACATAAAAATCATTGTGCAAATATTCCAATTTAATGTTCTTTAAAACTTAATAAGTTAAGTAGTTTATGGTTTTTACAAAATAATTTTAAAATGTTTAATGTGTTTCTCTGCCATAATAAAGGTAATAAATTTATGTTTTTTTTTCAGTCCATAAATTATTTAACACGATTAAATTGAAATAATAAAAAATATATAAAAATTTATTAATTTATTTAACTGACTGATAAAAAATAAATAATTGGAAATTGAAGTTTATTTATGCAGAACATTTATAAAATATCTCCAAATCATTTTATGATGACGGGATGGAATTTTCCACTTGCGAATGTACGGTACGTTAACTTTCACTTGGGCGCCAGTTTAACGAATTCAGTTATTTTTTAGGAAATTGATTGGATCCGAACATTTTATGTGGTATTTATTAAGTTTTTTACATAACAGATTTATTCAAACAATATAGGTAGTTACGTAGAGAATTTAAATTACACATGCAGTCAATTTTACAGCTATTTTATGCCATATGTCTAGTATTTAATTCTAGCAATAAAATGAAAATCCAACAGTTTTTTTGCTATTTTTCATATATTTTTTCTTAACAATATTTTTTTAAATTCTCACTAGTTCACTAGGTCAAGTTAAAATAATTTTCATAGATGTCAGTCAATAAAATGACAGCTATCCAAAACCACTGACAGCTTGTCAATTTCTATTTAAATTACCTTATAAATATATCCGCTATTACCATAACAGAAATACATGACACAACCACCGAAAAAAAGACTCCAAAAATACATTTTAAATCAAAAAGTCGCACGATCATCTTCCATGCCCTGCATAGTGAAAACAAAAAATCAAAATACAAAAAAAAATTAGAGCACACTCACGCAGAAACATTTTTGAAAATATGTATAAATATACAATCTCGCAGCAGCCAAACATATATATTATACCTATGTTATGTATGTACTGTACGTATTGAAAACCACTACAGACTGCCAAAGGTAGCAATGCGAAATTAAAGCCGCATTCTGCCATCTACCAAATTTAGGCAACTTACTCATATTTCGAAAACTTGCGTTCCAAATTAAGAACTTTTCTCTCATTTAAAAATCAGCTCCTCGTGATCGCGGAGCGATTCTTCTTCGAACGACGAACGACACAATGTTCATCGTATATAATGTATAAGGTGTGTTTGGGCTATAGATAAATAAACGCCAAGAATAAATACTTACCAAAGCAAGAAAAAAATAAAGTGAAGTCATTTGTCAGGCATACAATGTTTTTGATATGAGTGAAAACCCTCGTTTTCAAAAAAAAAAAAACAACAACAAAAAAAAAAAACAAAAGAAAAAATCACATAAAAACGCTGTCATGTTGTTTCGAAAAGAGATTTTGCTTTCAAATCTCATTATTTACTTATCAAATAAATCTCATTATTTATACTCAAATTCAACAGGGTTGCCAGCACGATAAATTCAGCGTTTTTTTAATACTTTGTTTAAAAAAATATAGGTATACAAAAGTGTTGAAATTTTTTCGAAAAACTGAATTAAAATTTTTCTCTTATACATACAACTTTTTTGACAAAACTAGATTTTATTTTTGTTACCAAACATCAATACTTCTAAAAAAAATAAACTTTTTACAGACTATATTTCCATTGGAAATGAAATGAGATTTTTACACACCTTGTTGCCGAACTTTTACATTTATGGACTGGACTTAACGTTTGAAAATAAAAATTTTAGAGTAAATTTTTTCAACAAAATTGTTTTTTTTTAATATAAAATAAAACTGGCAACCCCCTCAAGAAAGCTATGAATCAACGCACGAAGAACTAATTGATATCGTTCAATGCGTCATCGTTTATGAAAAAGGAACAAACAAAAAATGGTGTTGACTTCAACAAGTGGCCAAAACCGATTTTTATTTTTCTTGTAGTGGTGGTTATTTTTGGCTAATCGAGGAAGGAATATCGGTGTGTTATTTTTGTTGTTTTATTTATTTTTTTTTTAATATTTTTATGTATTTCGGGTGTTTAAGATAACAAGCAAAAAATATCTACTAAAGTATTTTGATATTTTATTAAGACATACATATATTTTATTTTGATTTTTTTTATTAAAAAATTTAATTTCTTTTTTAAAATTTTTATTTATTTTTTTTTTTTATTTAAACTACAAGACTATAAGATGACTGTACAAATGAAGAGGTTAATCCTTCGATTGGGTTATGTTGCATTTTATTTCAAAACAATTAATTGAAATCAGTTGATTATATGAATGTTTGATGGCACCTTCAGTTCAAAGTGTGTAATTTCCATGACAGATATTTTTTTTAGGAAAGGTAGAAGAAATGAAATTGTTTGGTTAATATGAAAAATCTAGGTTAGTCGAGATTTTATTTATGAAAATTGTTAAAAATATTTTAAGTAAACTTGATGATTTGCCAATGAAATCGTAGTTCAAATTCCTATTCGCTATAGGGCTTGAGACGAAACGAATATCATCTCAGTCTCATGTCTAGAAAAACTAGATGATGGTTCTCTATAGGTCTAAGCCATCTGAGATGTGACCGTCATTTTATACTGAAATCTGAAATTTCCTGGTTTCTCCGTTTTATAATCAACAAAAAAATTAATTTTTGAATTATTAAGTTTGAACGTTTGTAGCAGATTCGAGATTTAAAATTTGGCTAAATAAGTCTTCTAGAAAACCTACTAAACCAATCTATACGAAACCGATATTTTTTCCATTTTAAAGAGACAAATATCTTGTATCGTAACCAGCGCTTTTATTCGCTCAGTTCACTTTAAAAAAAAAAACATCATTTAGAAAAGAAAACTAGATTTTTAGATCGTTTTTTTTTTCTTCAATAATATATACATAATTTCTTAGAAAACAGCTAACTAAATTAAAAAAAAAATAGTACGCATACGCCCCCCCCTGTATCTTAAACAAAAACAATGCAACTAAAAATTCATAACAAATTATTCCTGCATTATTGTATCATCTTTCCAACGCCCCAACCCTTAAGACTGTGTTATTCATCATTTATACATATTTCGATGTTTTGTTTAAAGGTTATTTATAAATATTTTGCCATAAACGATGTTCTTACCATATTTGGTATAAAAATCGTCCGAAAAGATAGCCTTCTTTTCACCTAATGCGAATGAAACTCTAGGCGGTTGTTCGGCATTTTGTTCTTGACGGAATTCTCTTTCAGTACGAAAATAACTTTTCAAAAATAAAAATAAAAAAAAAGAAACTGGTGCACAAGTCTTGCATTTTTTTTATTTTTTGTTTTTGAAAAACACCACTGATAAGATTTTTGAGTATCCAGCCATCTATTCGTACCGGCCGCACATAGGAGCATTTGCAGCAAAAACCTAGCAAAAATTCGATTTTACAAAAAGTAAAAGCTTGGTATAGTGGATCCTAGTTTTTCAATGAAAATTTCCACTGCAGATATGCATTTACATTTTTAAAAGATTTTTGGAAATGTTGTCTAGCTTTTATAGTTTCAATTTTTTAGCAAACAGTTATAGTATTTTTATGTATTTTCTTAAGTTTTAATGATTTTAATATTACCGTGTTATTCTGCAATGATTTGCACTTTATAAGTTAAATTAAATGTTGGTCAACTCAAGCTATAAGAAGAATATATTGATTGATTTTAACACAATTTAAGCAAAAATTATTTTACATATTCATAGGTATCAATAACTAAATATTTGTTGTATCCACCATTTTTTTACAACAAATTATACTTTAATTAATAGAAAACAGTTAGTTTTATTGTATAAAGTCTAATTTAAAATTACAAAAATAGTGAGAAAGTTAACGAAAAATAGTTTTGGCCAGGTTTTTGATGCAAATACTCCCCTATGTGCGATCTCACTGATGCGTTAGGCGGCATGCCTATTTCAACTTTCAACTGATGTCGTCATCGATGATCTAGCAAAATACTTTTCTTTCTATTTCTATATTGTTGCCTCTCGTTCTCTCCCTACACACGTAATAATTGAATATGATATTTTAGAGGGTCTAGAAATAAACCTAAAAAGATCACAAAGCCTTCTGTGTATTTACGGCTCCGTGTATGCTCAAAAAAAAAAAAAATCTAAAAATCATCTCCCATTGGACATCGGATGCTTTGCTATAGCCAGATCACCATCGTGGTTTTTGGGTGTAAATAGAATGTTAGAAACGCTTCGCTCACACTTTTCGAAAATACGCTCCCTATTGTAGTGTGGATTTTTTTATGTATTTTTTTTTTTTTTTTTTTTTTGAGCTTTTGCCTCTTGGACGTTGCAAACGATACGACCGACGACGACGAAGGACGGTTCTGTAGAAAATACAACCTGATGAGACACGATAACAGATGAGAAAGAAGAGTGAAGACATACTCAACGGGACGGCCGTCATCAATAGACGACGTCCATCTAAGGTGGATATATTTTCGGAACGGACTTAGTTGCGTTTTGGATGTCAACGCGTACGGGCGGAAATTGAAATTAAAAAAAGAATAAAAACGGACGTTGTCGGTAAAAAGAAAAAAAAATTGATTTAAAAAAAAGGAAGATTACCTTTGAATACCTGAATTCTCAAAATACTCAAGTGTTTACAAACAACGGTCACGTGCCTTGCATTTCGTAAATCATTCACGGTGGTTATCTTTAACAAATACAAAAAAAAAAACATTTGAATATAAAAATAAATAAAAATAAATTGAAATTCAAAACTTTTATTAAAAATTTCAAAATTAATTTTGTCAGTTTTGGTCAATTTTCATTTTGCCGAAAAAGGAAATATCAGCGCACAAAACAGCACTCATACGACTTTATCACGGCAAAAACAAACCGGGAATCGAATTTCAAAAGAGAGGAAGTTCCCTTATTTTCGTTATTTACAGTAAAGTTAGTGCTTCCGGAATTTAAAAAAAAAATATAAAATGGATACGTGTTGTTTTTCGTGAATATTTTTTTTTTTTTTATGAAATATATTGTGAACTGCATTTAATTATTATAATGTTACCGGAGTTTTTATTCAACGGTAATAATTCAAAGTTTATTTTATCAACAAGTATTTTATAGAGTTCTGTTTGTGATTTAAGAGAGCATTTATTTTGGAAGAGATCAATGAGATTACTCTTAAAATAATCTGTGAAAGTTTCATTGAAATTTTTTTCTTGTGATTCAATCGGCATTGCTGCATGTAAGGTGTCATGTAACGTATATTAGATTTGAAGTCAATGCAGCATCGCATATTATAAAATATGTTGTGCGATTTATTTTGATAGAATTTGAATTTGTGGTTATCATCAAATTATTAATAAATTAGTCTTTCGAACAATGTAGCAAAATCTTGCGCTATTGTTATCGGACGACGAAGTGTACGTGTCCATGTGCATCGTTCAATAATAAAATGCATGAATAGTTATGATGATCGAGGTACAAGAGCTTTTGTATGATTTCACCAGAATCAATCGTGAAATTACAGATTTTTTGGTAACACAGGGTGATTGAAAATGCCTCTTATCTTTCAATCTCCATGCGTACGTGATATCTGATGCTATTTAATACATTTCCTGTTCTGCTGGTTGGATTCATTTATTTTTTTGCAGTTGATGCATATTATATCCAATATATCCAGGAATAAGATTTCATTCCCTTTTTAATAAAAAATTCAGTTCAATACCTTTTATTGATATTTTAACTTTCTTAATGAGTCTACTTTAAGAAAAAAAAAATGACCACCCTAACATAGATTTTTCAAATTTTATTTTTTTTTTTTTTTTTTTTACAGTGGGCAATAGCATGCAGGACATATCGCGTGACGACATCAACCTCCTAACCGGAGCCGGATCTACATGCGAAAAAGATATGTGCTCATCCGTGATCCGATCTTCGGTCATATCACCCTTGCCATTAAAATCACCCAACATCCAGGCTGTCCCTGAAGTAGCCTTGGTACATCCCATTAAATTGGAAGAGGACAGCAACGACTTATATCAAACCCCTTGGCATCACATCAGCAATCAACCACTTGAAATGGGTTCGAGTAAACTGCTTCTTCAGGGATCCGATGATCCATTGATATCCCGAGGTGCCAATACAGTTGATGATGATCATCCGTCTGACTTCAATTCTATAATTTCTCCAGTTCCAATCAAAACTATGAGTTCTTCAAAAAGTCAACTAAAGGCGAAACTCCAGAGTGCTGCCAAAAGACAATCCATGCCCAAGACTAAACAAAAAGGTGCAATTAAGTTAAGGTTTCACCATCAGGCTTTGCCGGCAGAATACTTAAGCCATTATGAAGCAACTCAAGGTCAGCACATACCGAAAGTACCCCATCCTCCAAAAGATCTCCCCCCAAAGCTCATAGCAGAGAAGTCACCGACGAAGAGCTCACATGAGAACGTTCGAAATTGGTTGCAAAAAATTGCTGAAATGCAACGTCAAACAGCAGCAAAAGAGGCTAAAGACGATTCAGGTGGAGAAGAGATAACAAGCTTTGAGCCACATCTTCCCGAGGTTGATTTAAATGCAAATATTCAAAAACCTCCTAAAAGAGTTGTTAAGTATTCAGACCTCCCGTACATGGGCGAAATGACTCTAGACAATTCAAAGCCACGTCGTGGGCGTAAACCCAAGAAAGCAGATATTTGCCATTTAATATATAAAAACTACGGTACCATTCTTCCAGGAACCCCGAGAGCGGCCATAGATGGAAAACTAGTGAGTGAGTGCAATACAGTACTCAAAGTGGATGAACCATTGAATCTCTGCTTACGGGATCACGCAGATTCATTCTCTGCCTCTAGCAACGATGAGGAAGAATCCGAAACAAAAACCAACTCAAACTGCCCCACGCCAATTGCAACACCATTAGATTCAGTTACAGATTCATTGCTTGCAGCAAATTTAAAAATGTCTCTACCAACAGTTAGAGCAAAAGAACCTTCTACAACAGATCAGCCTGGTTGGACAAATTCAAGTCAAAATTCAAATATTCTACTCCACCCAATGAGCCTGTACTACCAAAAGCTTATCGAATCAGGAAGTTTCGCTGGAGGAAATCTAGAAACTATCAATTGCAACAACCAACTTGCCCTTAAAATCCCACTACGGAATACAAATCTCCTGCCCCTTCCAAAGATTGAAAGACCTTCTTCAACTACAGAGTATCCCGAACAACTTCCAACACCGAGTTCGGTGAAGTCAGAAAACTCAACGGCAACTTCTATCAGCCAGTCTACCAACCATCCTCCACAAAAACGTAAGCGCTCCGCAATATTTATTCCCCCCATGCCAGCGGAAAATAACTCAAATCCTGCCACAGAAGTAAGCATTTGCAAATTTAAGTTCACAGGCGGCGCCAATCCTTCTCTGCAAGAGAAAAAAATGCTTTCAGTGGATTCGGATGGCAACTACCGCTACTACAGTGGAACAGGAGATAAATCAATGCGAAGCTATGAATATTTCCCACGAGAAAGCCTTCAACAATCTGGAGCAGTCCCTGGAATGAACTGTGCTGGAGTCTTTCTAAATGCTACCGGCGAAAAGATCGCCATGGATGTCCCTCCACCCTCAGCTGGTCTGAGTAATGAACTCCTTCAGATTCCAGATTCTCCAACCAGTAGTATACTCCTTCCATCAGTTTCAGTTGCAACTTCAACCAGATCATCACCGTCGCCATTTCCTTCACCGGGTCACTTAAAAAACCCAGAGAGCAATAATTCTCATCATCATCACCAATTAGCTCACAGTACGAGCAAAAAAAAGAAATCCCGAAGAGCTGTGCAACGTGAAAAGCTGGAAAAGACATTTAAAGAAAAAGGCTTTCTTATACAAACTCAACAACTAGAATCTGCAGAGGGTGCCACGTATTGTAAATTTAGACAACTTAAAAAATTTACACGATATTTGTTCCGCAACTGGAAGGATTATCTTCCACCGGGAGAGCTACAACATCCCAATGCAGCTGCTGTGGCTGCGGCTGCCGCTGCAGCAGCTATAAACAATCATCATCAACACACACCTCCTCCGCCACCACCTGCATCATCCGTTATTGGTAGTATTTTAGCAGAAAGCTACACGAATCATCAGCGGAGTAAAGACACTCATGAACTGCATGGTATACAGAATCTATAAGCAATCTCGCAATCTTATACAGTTGGATTTAATCGTATCCACCTGTATTTAAAAATGAGAAATAAATACAAAATCCGAACAACTTATCAATTCAGAGGGTCATATCCCTTAACAGGAAATGGAGTCGGATTATCAGTTCCTAAGTTTCTGTCAAACAATAAATAAAACGAAATATTGGGCAACCTTATTCATAAAATCAAACTCCAACCAGAAAGTGAACAAAAGTTGCTTCACAAAGTCCAAAACATTTGATTTGGCCAAGAAACAATAAACAGGAACTTAACACAAAGTTCACGTCCCAATTCAAAACTAAATTAAGTTTAAAATACACAAGACTAACTAAATAATTTATAAAAAATGAACATCGACTGATTTTCAAATAACACAAAGCAACAAAAGTAAAACTGCCAAAGATATTATTAGATTTCTTTTTCTTTTTTTTTTTGTAAATACATTTATATTTATTGTTAAATGTTTATTCTTTCAAAATGTACTTACACTTTAACGAAAATATGAATAAAACATTATAACTCGAAAAAAAACAAATAAAACTCATCTAGTCTATGGTTAAAAACATACCATAAAATATGTGAAACAAAAAAAAAGTATATTTTTATTGTTAAATTATATTTTCAGACACAAATAGTAATAAATTATGAAAAAAATGTTATAACGTTTATAATATAAGTCATAAATATATTTTTGCATTTTTTTTTTAAAGTCTCGTTCACGGTCTCTTTTTTGTAAATAATTTATAATAAATTAAAAAAAAAAAATTTTAAGATAAAAAAGATTTGAAATTGATTCTTTTTTGTTTTTTGTTTTTAGAAAAATGTTCTCTAAATGCCGTGCTACTAATTTGTTCTAATTATTAGGTTGTTAATTTTTTTTCTTCCTATATAAGATATTATTTTTTTTAAATCTAATACTGCTTCTTTATTGTAAAATTAATTAAATAATTGTTGTTATCGAATATTATTGTTTATATTTATATTTCTTTAATTTAAAATGAAAAACAATTAATATGTAATATGTTAATCGAATAAATATATTTTTATACATACAAAAATAACGAATCGTGTTTTCATTACATACCATACATATTATATTTTCTTTTAAATTCCATTAGATATATTTCAAAAATAACTATTAATATACAAAATGTGTGTTTAATGGGCCAAAAGGGTTCTTTAATTCAGTTCCTTTGTGAGAACATTTTTTTTATACATTCAGGGATACTACGTACAAATTAAGAGCAGCCTTTTTCATACACTACGTAATCGTCATTGATTTCGTTAATCGATTTTTTTTAACAAACTCCACTTCTTAAATCTTGAGTTTTAAAATAAACAAATAAACAAAAACATTACAAAGTAGCCAAAACCTCAAACGTTTTTAAAATCATAAATATCATGATGATTTTCAGTTTATTATGGTGATTCTCTTGGCGAAAATATTAAACAAATGACATAAATGACAAATGTTAGAAAATCGAAAAATGTGTAAACAGATCGAGGCATACTTCTTAAAAGACAGACAGAATTGAAAGACCCACTTTTTTCTTGTTCTCTATCATTGCTATGAAAAGTTTGATAAAAATTTTGTTTTAGATTTTTTTAAGAACACAAAACTTTACCTTTATTCGAAGTTAAAATATTAGATTGAAATAATATGTTTAAATAAACTTTAAATGACCCTATTAGCACCACCTACACGGAACAAAATAATTGTCTTTGTTGTTTTTTTTTTTTTTTACTTTAGCACTCGTTTAAGTCAATTCGTTACTTGCAATGCAATGTGTTCACATTTTGATTCAAAAATAAGGCAATATTTAGTAAAGATTAGTAAAATTTTAGAAGAAAAAAAAACATATGAATCATTAATGTATTTTATTTTTTTTTTTTTTTGTTATAGTGTTTTGTCAATTCCATGAATTTGGTTTTCCTGTATTGTTTTTACATTTCCTTTCTTTATTGAACAAGAATTTTTGTTTAAACAAAAAAAAACTTTATTTAAGAAAAAACTGTGGACAGGTTAAAATTTTTACTTAATCTAATTTTAAGCTCCGAAATCACATTTCTGATTAAGCCTTAATTTCTTTCAATATTCTATAAAAAAAAAAGAACACTTTGTTCGTAAATTTTTACTTTATTTAAAATTGCTTCATTTGGTCGATAATTGATTTAATTCAGTATTAATATTGTTCTTACCCTAAATTCTATAATTGTTTTTTTTTTATTGTTTAAATTATTACTATCTATAATTTTCTCATTTTCAATAAATTAAAGCTAACTGTGCTAGCATTTAACAATTTTTTTTTTTTTTTAATTTCAAATATTGTGTTGAATTTTTATATTACGTTTTAGAATAAACTGTTTTGTGGAAGCTTACAAACATTTGCAAATATTCTCTAGAGAATTTTTTCCTGTCAGATAAAAAAAAAATAGGCATTCATATTAAAATTAAAAAAAAAAAAAAAACAATTAGTTTTTTTCAAAAAATCAATTATACTGTTAAAAACGTAGGCTAAACTACGCATATCCATTAACCACCCATCATATGCAAATTCTATAATTCTCGAAATAATTCTGGCAACAGAAAATGGATTTTAAGAATTGGAAAAGTATAATGCCAGCAATTGGTAGTTGACATAAAGAAATTTGACTTAACCACACATTAATTATAATTATTCCAATAAAGAACGCAGTTGCAGTGCCAATGTTTCTAGAGCTGTTAACAGTTTTAATTGTTTTAAAAAGCTTAAAATAAAGAAAAACTATAAGCAATTATTAATAAAGGGAAGGGTAAATTATTAATAAATTAAGGGAAAATCAAAAAACACTTAATAACTGGAATTTCCAAATGAAAAGAAATGACGGGGGTCAGAAAGAAAAAGTACAAAAAGTAATAGCGAGGGGACTTTATGCTTTCATAATGAACCCTATATAATATAAAATTTTGTTGTAGAACAACAAGAAAAGAGACAGATTTAGCAACTTCCACTTGCAGCATTTTTGTTTCTTTTATATTTCCTCATGAATTACAATACTCTAGATTCATTCATTTTTATAATATTATTTTTCTATTATGAAGAATTAACTACAACTAAAATTATTGTTTTCAAAATGAAACAATATACATACATAAATAGATTTCATATTTCTAGTATAAAAAAATTGGTATAAACTCGATATAAATATTGTGCGGGTCGTCGTATTATTAGTATTTATGTAAACAAAAATTAAATGGATTTGCTTGCATGTGTTTAATAAATGCATTGCTATATAAACTGTTACTTACATTCTAAACATGAATTTGAAAAAAGGTATGTAATATAAAACAAAAACAACACTTTGTTCATAATAATTTCCTTCGGTATAACATTTTTTTTTTTTTTTGAAAACTTTCTAATTAATTTTTTTTCTTAACTATTTAACAATTCAATAATAGAAAATGGTCCAATGGTTAAAAGATAAAATGCAAAACTTACCAATCACATTGTAAATGGGTAAAATAAAGTCATTAAGAAAGGTAATAAATTTATTGTTCGTTCTTTTTGCAGTGCTTGAAGTGGGTGTATTTCTTTGAAGGAGCTGTGCTTCTTCTTCTCCTGCAGGGAAGACTTTGAAAAATTAGTGACTGAATAAGGATAATAATGTGAAGTCCTTTTCAATCTTATTATTTTTTGTTTCTTTTTTTTTTTTTTGTTTAGTCATCTTAGGCTGAATTATTTGATATGTTTATATTGTCATTATTTGCGCAATCTAATTGATTTTTAATTGGCGTGGTTAATTCGTTTTGAGTCATTGGACATACAAAATCTGTCCATTCGATCTCACTGCCTTTTGTGCTCTTTCGTCGTTTCAATGAGAATTGTGACTTTTTTTGAAGCTTGATCTTGGCTGTTATGTTAAGCGGCTGATAACCGGGCTGTGATTCTGCATCACGTTTACCTTGAATGGTAGCACGACCAAGAAGCTCTTTGAAATGCATTGCCAAATGACGACGTAAGAGAGTCTTACTCGGAGAAATACTTAATAAATCAGCCAACAACTCGACTGTGAATCTTTGTTCATAGAGCATCAAAGCTCCATGTACTCCAGCGCCACGTAAATTCGGAGCATACTCCGAAAGATCAGCAACCTTCAGCCATTCCATTACACGATGTGCAGTCCATAAAGCTACTGGTTCATTGCTATTGTCGTCTTCGGATTTTGAACGACGAATAAGACACTCCGGATCCCATTTCATTTCTCGCATGCATTGAATACCCCGTCGAAGGGAGACGATATGCAGACATGATGTTACGTGCAGATGTGCAAGATCTTCCATTGTCAAACGATGCAGCATGCGACCATCGACTTTTGCTATCAGAAAAGTATCTTTGTATTGTGGAAGACCAATATCGTCGAGCCATCGCATAGTCCAAGAGACATCTAATCGACCTGCTTTCAATGCTAATTCATCATCTTCTTTTCCAGTTAGCTCAGATATGGCTAGAGTGATTTTCTTTCGATGCAGTGGTGATTTTAAATTGAGTTCTTTTTCAATGTCAATGGGAGAGGTCTCGAAGAAACGAAGACTGAAATTTGATTTAAGCCATTTTCTGAAAATTAAGAAAGAATATATTACAAAAAAGGATTAATGTAACTGCACGCGAAATGTCTTTGTCCTTTTATATAAAATCATTTATAAATAAAAATTTATTTGCAGAAACGACTTATAGCCGTCTCCTTTGACGCAGTATAACACTATATTTAAATGGTTTTTAAATTCATTTGTGCACCTACGAGTCTTCTAAAACTAATTTCCTGATAAATAAAATTCTGAACCAACTTAGTGTTTAGCCGATAAAATCCGCTTTAAGAACAATTTCGGCAGTTTTGCTCGTGTAACTTGTTGTTTACATTCTCATATTTGAGTTCTTAAAAGCAATATAGATTTAGGACGCCAGTGATAGTTCCGAATAAATACGATTTATATTTTTAAAATAAAGAATAGACACATTTCCATATTATGTCCTTCATAATTTTTATTTCTCATAAGTTAAATATCGGACTTACGCTCAAGTATACCGATTGAAATCGTTAACATATATAGTAGTATCAATACCTTGAATGCTTTTAAAAAAGGTAAATCCATCAAAATTACACACATAAATTACTCGTTCTACTTGACAGAGCTTCATGCAATTAATAGACTTAGTCGAAAACAAATAATTTTTACAAGAGCTTAAACCTTGAATTCAAACTTGAATTTTAATTTCGTTGATCAATTTAGCATTAATCAGTTACGAACACCAACATATAAATTTACGATCTACATAAATGATTATAAGTGCTGTGAGAAAATGAAAGAACCTTAATCTGAATCATGACAATTCGTCATGTATTCAGTCGGACGCTTTGGGCAAGTGCAAATAAAAAATAAGCTTGCTTTGTTGTTTTTTTTTTTAACTGCGATTATAAATTTTGAAGGTCGTAGTAAATACTTTGTCGCTTACCCACTTAATAAAAATAAAACCTTATCTCGATTGTTAGAATAAAAAAAAAACAAAACGAACAAAATAACTCACCTACAATCCTCCTCATAGCACCCAAGTCCCATGTCACACAACCAATTGCAGATATCATTGCAATTCCAATCGCTATACGGCTTTGCTGATGACATCATCGATTGTGTCCATTCGATACGGCCAGCCGCCGTAGCCCTTGCACCACCTCGTTTAAATTCACTTTCCTCTGAAGACGGAGGTAGCTCCAGATTTCCACTATTACTTCTCCGTAACTTGCCGAAGATATTCCTTAGTCCTTTGACTTTGTCCTTCGATTGACTCGGCGAAGGTGATGAATTTTGCTGCGACATAAAACTCCCATACATGTCGTTTGCTTCATCGATCATAATCTTATCAGCATCGGCGAAGGCCACATTACGTTTGCCGCCGCTTTGTTGTTGGTTAGCATTATTGTCCATGAGCGGTTTCTGGTTCTTAGCATGTGTTCGTGGTAGACTATGGAATTGTGGATGCACCTGGTATCGCTTTGTAGCCGGAGGGGTTTTTGGAGTTCCCTGCAAGGAGTTGCCGGCTTGTTGCAGATTGCCCATACTGCCAAACGGTTGCCTTTTAGCTAACCCACCACCACTGCTGGAACTGCTCGAATTACTCTTCAACTCAACGTTTTCTCTCTCCAAGGCAGCACGGTGTAGCTTCAACTCGCTCAAAGCCGTCATAAGCTCGAGCTTTTGCGTTTCCAAAGCAGATTGTGATAGCACCTATGAATAAGAGAGAATGACTTCATCGAGAGGTAAACACAAAATCAAATACAAAAAATCGTGGGAGACTGTCAGTTCAGTTTATTATTATTATGCAAATAAGAAGAATTAATATAAATCAAACTATTAGAGCAGAAGACGTTAACAAAAGAGAGAAGACTCAAAAGAGTTTCCGGTTCAATGGTTAATGGCAATGGCAACGAACTCGATGTAAACACAGATACACAATGGAAGAGGAAACTTACTTGTCGCTGCAGACGTTCTTCGGCTGCACTCAACTGCTGTGCTTTCTCGACTAATTGCCGCTCCAGTTCCAATATCCTACCGCCCTGTTCGGCTACCTTGTCAGTCATAGTCTGGTATTGCACGGCCAGGGCTTCTTTATCGCGCTGCAGTCTTCGCAGGCGCTCATCCGTATCTTGACGCGGTAGGTGTGTCTCAAGCCAATCAATTATAATCGCCGACGTTACCGGATCTGGTGAGGGGGCGTTGCAGCCGACTTGTTGCAATGCCAGCGCTAGAGTCTTGGCTGTCGACAAAACATTCGCAGCCGATATTAAATTTCTTTCGGCATTCGCTGAATTCGCAACGACATGATTTAATGTTGATCCGGATATAATGCCATCCATCTGTTGCAGAGCTGCTTCCAACATTTTGCTTGCTTCTTCTGCTGCTGAGGCCGAGGAATCTGTTGCTTTTCTTGTTCGAGCACTCATTTGGTTTGTATTTTCGTTGTTTTCGGTTTTTCTGTAAATTTAAGATAATTCTCTTTTACATAATATAAATGTATAGGCAGTAAAAGAATTTATCTATTCTCGTTTTCGCAAAACAAACTATTTTTAGTTAGAAAATATTTCTATCCCGATCTGAATAAAAAATGCAAAAAAAAAAATATTTTGGAAATCAAGAAAAAGGAAGAGAACTCGAGTGTGAAAACAATTTTTTTTCTTTGAGAATTGTCAAAAGTGAAGTACGAGGGCTCGTTCACAATTGAAAATTTTTATGAGAAATGGGTGTGGAAAAGTGAAGCCAAAACTCATTTTTGGCAAAAGTTAAAAATACATTGTCCTCTTTCACACGAGGAAACTGAGTTTCCAACTACTTTCAGTTTTTAGTTGAGAAGGACACCAAGTAAGGGTAACGAACCGTCTACGATTGGTGGAAATGGGAAATTAAAAGAAAAAGTCAAAAAATCTCCAGCAACTTGCTTCCTCGTGTGAAATTCTAAATTTCTGTCATATCAACAACCGAATTTTTGTGTAAACAATAGGCCAGTCGTATTTATTAGATTTCTTCAGAACACTATTGTCCAACTATCCACTGTCTAAATAGTTGGACATCAACTTATTTTGGATATGTTCAATGAACATTTATTCATTTCAAGATAATTAAAATTTTGACAATATTCTTTGCTTATTGAACATACCCACTTTAGATCAGATCAAGATCATGAAAATAAAACAAACCAGGATCTTAGTTACGGCATTGCCATTTACATTTTTTCCGTTTGTTTCTATATTTGTATGTACCCGTTGTCTTTTTTCTTTACCCTACTGACGCCATTTGGAAATTAAGGTTCAAAATTAATGTGGAAATCCACATTAAAACAAAGTTGGATCTTGTAATACAACTATACGACTACCGTTAAAAAAAACAAAACAATTTTAGCATCTTGAATGCTTTAATTTTTAAATTGTTCAAATAGCACCGAATGCTGCATATCTGTCAACACTTCCTTTCAATTGTGATCCTACCACAAAACCTTCAAATCTGACATTTCTCTACCTCCCGTATGTTTACGAATTAATATTTTTCGATTATTCTTCCTAAGAAAAAAAATAATTAATTTTATAATTAACGCATTATAAATATACCTTCCAAACTAATAGTTATTTAGTATTTATTATCAAAAAAATAATGTATTAGAAATGAATCGCTTCGAATACGCCGCGGCCCGTTTGTTTGAAGGTGAATCACTTGTAAGTCAGGACCGTAATGTCAAGCTCTACGATGGCGATGATAAGGTAAAATCCCAAATAAGAAAAAGTAAAGACTTTAATAAACCCTTTCCTAGACCCAATTCGAAGAAGGTGAAGTTGTTCTCACAACACATCGCCTTTTCTGGGGTCGCCCAGGTGAAATCGCTAAGGCAGCCACAGTCCTCTGTCTTCAGCTGAAGTATGTCTTATCGCTCAGCGAAGAAACAGCCAGTTCGTTTATCTTCGGTCGCAAAATACGTATAATAATACACTTAAGACCGCCAGCAAGTAACAAAGCTCCCGGTCCAATGGACTTCAGCACAGCTGGGTTCATCAAACTCTCAGGCAAAAATGGTCTCAATAGAGAATTCTCAATAGCGCTGTGGGAAACAACCGAAGCACGGGTGTGGGAAGTTCGCTGTAACATTCAACCAGGTCCTGCCTCTAATACACCTTCGCCTCGTAACGAAAGCATTCCGAAAATAAAACTTCGAACGGGGATCGGTGGAATCGAAAAATCTATCGAACAGAAGCACAAACAGACGAACGAGAATATAGCGCTGGCTTTTCAGGATTTAAAAGTTCTCATGGCCATGGCTAAAGACATGGTTGGCATTTCCAAAGAGATCAGCAGCAGGATTCGTGAACGGAAGGGTGAAATTTCAGAAGACGAAACGGTTCAATTCAAATCTTACCTCATGAGCCTGGGCATTGACGATCCAGTAACCCGAGATGCATTCAGCAGCAATTCAGCTTACTTCAAGAGTCTCGCGAGGCAGATATGTGAACTTCTATTGGATCCTATCGAGGTGAGTTCAAAATTCGTCCTGTTTTTTAAACAATTTAACAATGTTTCCTCTTAGCAATCTGGTGGAATGATGTCACTGGCTGATGTCTATTGCCGAGTGAATCGAGCCCGTGGCTTGGAACTTCTCTCTCCCGAGGATCTTTTAAATGCCTGCCATTATCTAGACGGACCAATAAAGCTACGACAGTTCCCCAGTGGAGCGCAAGTACTACAAATGGAATCACAAGATGACGAAATTGTTGCAAGAGACACAGCCGAAAAAGTAGAAGCTGCCTCTTCGATGGCTATTGAAGAATTGTCGAAAGAAATGAAGATTTCATTGTTGCTCGCTAAGGAGAAGCTACTGGTAGCCGAAAGAATGGGATTGATTTGCCGTGATGAATCGATAGAGGGACTCAGATTTTATCCAAATTTAATTCTACACAACCAGGACACCGCTATAGATTACTAGTAGTCGTACGTTTGTAATGTTTTTTTAAAACCATTGTTTGTGTCGCAATTACATATACCTATTATTTTTTTCTGTTTAAGTTAAAATATGAAAATATAAGAGCTTTTTAAATTTTAAATTTTCGTTTTTTTTTTATTGGTGATTTTAAAGTGTGGTAATTTAAACTAGAGAGAAAGATATTTCTGCTGAATACTGAAACGCGATTAATAATATACATTATCATATACAAAAATAAACCATCGAAAATCTGTCGGTACCTACAACCTCTTAGGCCTTTTTCAAGCGGAAGGGCACTTATTATATATCTTTGGAAAGGTTTTGTCCACAGATGTTCACAAACAAAAATGAGCCATTATGGCAAGTAGGGGTTATATATATATTTTTTTTTCATATATGGGTTATGAACCCATCCGATAATTTCAAATCATTCGATGAATTAAAAGTTTTTACCTAATTTCCCTGTTTCGCATACAGTTAATTATCTTGTGAGAGTCCCGTTAATTTAAGCAAAAGCTCCGAAAACATCGATATGGTTCCTTTATAAAGCTCATAATTTTGTTTAAAATGGTCAAATACTTAAGGTTACAGTCTTAAAATATAATAATATGGGGTGTCAAAAAAGTTCATACAAAGGCTGTGCCATCCCTTAATCAGTTGGATTTTTTTAATTTCAAAATGCAAATGTTGATAAAAGAAATTATACATATTCAACAAAGTTATTTCCTCAGCTCTCTTTAACTATTTGATGTTTGGCCAATCACAGAAGAAATTTTATGGAGTCTTTTGGAGTTTTCAACAAAAAAAAAAGAGTTTATAAATGTGAGTACATATTAAATATTCGGATTTTTGTATAAATTTGTAATAAGGTAATGGTCATAAATTATACATCCTTGTATATAGATGTTTCGCCACTCAGATGTGCACAAAAGAAAGTCATGGATGTTGAATTTTGTTACAATAGTTCAGCGCTTGTTATAAGAGGTGTATTATAAGAGGTGCCCTGCCCTGTAACAATGCAAAACACTTAAGTATAAATACAATGAGAAAAAAGGGAAATTGTTCGTGCCACATATAAAGTCAGGAAAGGATTCAAACTTTCAGATTTTTTGGTTTGAAAATAAATCCAAGCAATCCATTAGCTGTAATATGAAATATAAATAAAACAAACAAATTTATTTTTTATAATATATTTTCAGAAATTATTATTCTTTTTATATTTCCATCGTTTAACCTTGTATGTCCATCCATCCTTCATCTTATAATAATTTTTTTAAAGTTTATTTTCACATTTTTAATTTATATTATAAATTTATCTTATTTAAATAACAAAATATTTCATTGCTCTCCGTTTCTATTTTTCTGCTCTAATCATTTAAAAATTAAGTTATAAACAAAATTAAATAAATTAAAAAAAAACTTGAATGTAGCTAGTTATATAGAATTAATTTAGAAAATAAGTCTATAAGAGTACCATAATAAATATATATATATATAGAAAGTTTCACACTATAGAGATTTATATTAGTTTTTGTTCGGTATATTGCCTTCCAAATTCGTTTCAACAAATAAACTTTTTGCAGAAATATATAATAATATTACATGACACTGGGTGGATCACATAGATTCACTTAAATGTATAGTCTTTAATTAATTAATAACTTTATATAATTTATTTTTTATTTGTTCTTTTTATATAATATTCATATATACATATATGTATGTGTATATATATGTTAATGTAAATCGTCGTAAGTCATTTGCATTATAAAGCGTTTTTAGTATTAAAAATTAATTAATTAATAAAAAAATAATAAATCAATTAAAAAAAAAATAATATTAATATTAGTAATACTTTTTATCATTTATGGTTGTATCTTTCGTCTTTTTTTTAACTTATCTCTCTGCATTTTAAATTTACAATAATGTTTTTGTATTTGTTTATATAATTTTTAAGTTATTGATAGTATTTAGTATTTTCATTTTGTCTTCTCACTTTCTTTTGGTGTACCTATTTCATTATAATTTTATATTTGTTGTTATTTAATTTAGTGAAATATGTTAAAAGATCATTATATTATATAATTAAGTTTTTTATCTCAATTAATTTTTTTTCTCATAGTACAGTTAATTAAAATAATGCATCGATTGAATGTTAAAACTCCATCAATGAGTTATTTTCTTTATCCTTTATTTTAGTTGATTTTTTTTCTTAAATGGTTCTTAAAATAATAACTTTTTCTGTTTTCTTTTGTATAAATTTATGTACAACATTTACAAAATGGTGTTTATTTATTTTGTTTTGCTTTACTTAGATTAACAACACGTGTGATGTAGTTTTGCGTTTGACGACTTGTTTTTATTTTGCTTAATAAATTGAAGATGAGTAGAAATAATGAATTTTATCTTCTTAGCCTACAATATAGTTAAGTAATATTTTATTTTTTGCTCTTAAAAATGGTTTTACTTTTTTGTTTTGTTTTGTTTTTTTTTTTTTTTGTTTGCTGGCTTCGATTGTATAGGAAGTTTGTTATCAGTTTTAATTGTTTACTTTATAACTATTTATTGTATTTCAAAATGCATAAAAAGGAATCGAGTTTCGTTTAGCTGTTGTTGGTTTGGGGAAATAAAATAAATAAATATTTCTTAATAATACAAAAAATGTCGATTGAGCAACCCAAAAAAAAATTAATTTTTAAATTTTACTTCCTGACAATTTTAACATATTTACTGAATGGAGAGAAGCAAAGATTCCACTATCATTATATGTACTGACAAAAAGAGTAAAAAGTGAATGTACTGCACATTATGATTAATTACAATACATATAGAAATATTGTAACCTATAGACGTTAAGCTCCAGTATCAATAGCAACGCAATTATCAATAGAAAAAAAATTAGACAACCTTAACAGTAAGTATTCATGAATTAAGATCCTGAAAAAAGATACTAGCAAATAGACAAATATGCGATTTATCCAGATTCAAAACCAACTCAATTAACAATTATCTTCGGAAGATTCAAAAACAACTCAATCAACGATTATATTCCATATAGGTTCAAATTAGCTGAATACAAATCTCAGATCGTAATCCAACATTTAGCACTTTAAGTCCTGATTAAATTTTAATCACAGACTTTATTAAAATAAGACAAAAATACGGTAAGAATAAGCCCTCACTTTTAAAGTTATTAGTCTTTCCTAAATTTTGGCTGCACGGCTTTTATTGAAGGCGATAATTTATTTAAAAGATTATTTTGTGTAAAACCCTTTATGTACCGAGTCTGATAATATCGCCGGTAAGTGCGAAATGTACATGTACATACAAAAATAATTGTAGAGAAAGAAAGAAGCTTAAAGTATTTTTTATGGCTTTGTAATTATAACAGGCTTATGAAAATTAAACTACAATACTTGTGTTAAGTCTACCATTAAAATAATGAAGACAGAACTTTTTCACATGCCATATTCTGGTCTGGTCGTTTCCAAATAAATACTCTGAACCTCAACATATCAATAATCACAAAATTATCAGATCGATGACGAGGAGGGGCAAAGGAACGGCAGTTTTAGAAAATTAAACTAATCTTACTTACTAAGTTCTGTTCGATTTCCATGAATTATTTCCGTTTTTGGGTACTTTCAATGAAATGGAAATTGGAGATATCAGAAAATTATTGAATTATGTATTTTAATTTTATGCATAGCGGAATTTAAAATTCGAGTTTTACGTTTATTTTGTTTACGATAGGATCAATTGAATGGTTTAGGTGATCGTGCAATACATTGTGACATTGTAGTTACATATATTTGAAGAGTTCATAAATGGGCTAACGAAAAAACGCGACAGCTAAATTTACATCGCTAATTACACTAGTCTCCAAATTATACTTTTCGAAGATTTTTGGTGTTCTGAATATGACCCGACTTCAGAAATTCTCCATTTTCGCGATATTTATGTCCTGCATCAAAATTTAGTTTGGATCTTTTTGTATTTCTTTTATTCTCCGAATCGAACATGATTGTCTCAAAAAAGTTCTATAATTGAAACTTTTCTATATCACAAACTTATTTTTCTCCACAAAACTCGTTTCAAAATCTGTAAATACTAATCTTCACTGACTCTACTTCCACTATAATTTAAATTTCCCTGCAGTAATCACGACTAGAGACAGCAAGGAAGAGGGTAAGTGATTTATTTTTTGGTTTGCAAAATGCAGCAACGAATGCACACAACGATTGTGTGTCTCGTTTCATGATTTTAATAAATTTTAATACCAACTGTTAAAACAAGAAATTTTGTTCACATCATTGTTTCAAAAGTTATTGATATTTTTTATTTAAACTAGCTATTTAAATTCACCTGGCCCGCGCGCTATTCTTGTTTTCTTCTCAGGACCCGAGAGCTTGAAGTTTTGCAACTCCTTGTCATTACCAATAATTGAAATCTTTTGTATCACTCACTGAAAATTATTTATTACAAAAGATTCCACAAAGCATTTAAATTAAAATAGAACGATTAATCCGTTATTAAACAAAAGAAAAACCATGTCATTTCCCTTGAAGTTTAAATCCAAAATAAATTAAAAATTAAACACAAACAAAATAAGTTTTTTTTTTTTGTTTTTAAGAATTTAATTTAAAACATAATTTAATTAGTTAAACAAAAATTTACAAAATATATTTATATATGGTGTATATATATAGATGTATGTATAGTTACAGGATAAATTAATACTACAGCATTTTATTATGTATAATTTGTTTTTGTTGTTTTTTTTTTTTTTACTTTAATCATAATAAACTTTTTATTCTTTTATATTTGCATGAATCGGTTTGCATTAATAATTTGAACTTTCTTACACAATATTATCAACATGAGAAATTTGTTTCTTTTTATTTAATTAAATTTATATCATTTCATTTAACTTATCTAAATTGTGTACTAATTTTATTTAATTGTTGTAGTTTCTGTTCTGTTGGGAAAGAAAGAATATATTATATATGTTTTTATTTGTTGTCAAATAATTAATATACTAATTAAAAAAAAAACTTAACAATAAATATCTATATATGTGTGTACATGTTTTATATAAAAACTAAAAGAATTAAATTAGAAAAAAAAAAATCTTATTAAAAAATTTAAGAAAGAAATAATAATAAAGGGCTGAAGGGAAACGACGACTTCGACGACACATAAGAAAATAATAAGAGCATTTGTTATTTCCCCAACAACAAAACATTCATAACAAATTTTAATCAAAATTATTTGTTTAAATCTTCAGTTTTTTTTTTATTTTATTTAAATTAAATGGTTCGAACTGATATCCTGTATTAAGAGGACAGTTCCATTTCAGTTTAAGTCGTTTGTATTTGTAATTATTAATTGATAAGTTTAATGTTTAAACTTAAAACTTTAAGTTTGTCGCTGCGCTTTTTTTAATTTCTTTATTGTTTAACTAAAAATATTTGTTAGTTTTATTTTTTTTTTCTATACATTATGAAAATAATTTACGGTTTTGTTTAGTTTACATTTATAATATTTTTTTCCATTTTCTTATTTACGTGTGGAAAGACTATACAATTCAGGTATTTGGTAAGCAATTTGAATGCATCGTTTTATATTTATTTTTATTTAGTTATTCTAATATCTGTTATGTTCTTTTTTTTTTTGAATTGTTAAACATTGTTTTGTTTGTGTTTGTTTTCCAATCCCATTTTATCTCTATTAGGCTATATTGAGTTTTAAAATGACCAACATTGACGTCACAAATAAAAAAAGGGTTTTAGAGAGGAACTTTTTTGTTTATTACACCAGCGCTCAAAATTAAAAATATATACATAAAAAAGCTTTCAATAAAATTCTAGTATATAATGATGTTGTTAAAGGCAAATATTGTCTAGAACATATGAACGAGATTAAAAACGCGAAATACAAAATTAAAAAAAAAATTAGGACCAGTTTTTCTGTAGAAGATAATACGAGTTTAGTTTAAGTTAAACTCGATTTATCGCAAAAAATTTCGTGACTTAACTTGAAAACCAATTTCTTAAAATTGAAAATTTTTAGTAAATTCATCCGATATCATATTCATAAAGGCGCTGTATGTAATATGAGAACAGCATGTTGAGAGTTTGTATTTTATGTGGAAAGTTATTTTACAGTTACAGTTTACAGTTTTTTTCTTTCTCTTAGGCAAATTTGCTTAAACGAAAGCTAATGTGACAGTATACGCTGAGGGAAAAGAAGAATTTAAACATTTAGGTTTGAACGCTTATCTTTTACTTTTTCCTCAACGTTTATAATTAACTTAAATATTTAAGTTTCGTTCAACAAATGGGTCTTAGTTGCTTTTTTATGTTAGTATTAAGTGTAAAGAAACAACAAGTAATACTTATCAAGTTTCATAAACTTATAAAACATTCCAGGTAGTATTTCTCCTACTGACTTGATATGATTAATTATTTCAAAGTCCTAAGTGCACAGAACCGAAGAGAGTGCAATGTAGGAATCGATTATTGTTAGAAGGCTAGTTGACAGCTATACTGCTCAAACGTTTTTGTTTGAGAAGATAATTGAAAAACACTTAAAACTTTTGAATCGATAGGTGGGTCCTTACGTTCAAATAGATAAGTGGAAGAACAATACAAGTACCACTTTACTTTGAACAAACTGTGTTTTTTTTTGTATAAATAAAGACCGGCCTCTTTTACATTAATGTATAAAAAAAATTAATTATTTTTCTGCGAAACATGAATTTACATACGAACATATATCTATTTTTTATTAACTTATAACGTTTTTCACATTTATCTGACAGATTTTTAGTGAGGTGTAGTACTAAACAGATTTCAATATATAATTGCGTTTTTAAACTATACATATGTAGGACAGGAATTTTCATTTTGAGTTGAATAGACAATTCGGTTCCATGACACAAAAAGGGCGGAAATACAAGTTTCTAGTTCAAATGCAACGCTTATAAACGTGGATAAACTTGTTTAAATAAGATTAATTGAACCTTCCTAGACCGTTTTTTTTATGTGTTGTTAAATTTTGAAAAGCTATTGGTGAAAAAATACAATATTATTCTCTAACATATGTATGGAAAGAGAAAATTACACGTTGGGCTTACGGAAGTTGAAATTCCACATCATAGCGAAGCAGACCTTTAAACTTTAATAAAAAAGCAAATTTAAAAAGTCAAAGAGCGACATATAGACTCCCGTAGCAACAAAAATGCATTTTCATCTCCATGCATATTGCATACGCAGGATCACGTTAAATACAGTTCGCAAGAAAAGTGTGCCATTGATTAGGTGCTTTAACAGAAATTTAAGTTTTTTGCACCTAAACTTTGCAATTTACAAAATAAAACAATATTTTTCACTTAACTTATAAGATCACAGTAAACAAAAAACATAATTCATCACAAATAAAAGATACATTTAACTTTAACTATTATGTTTAAAATTTTATTTTGAGCGCTAGCGCAATAAAGTGCATGCATTTATTAAAATTTTCTCCGTCGTAAGCAAGTTCAAAGTTAATAATATCAACAAAAAAAAAAAAAAGACTCAAAAGTCAATAATATATTTTTATACAGTTTTTCTTTTCTCTTTTATCAATTTTAATAATGTACAATTTTTATCTGATGCAATATATAAAACAAAATATATCTACTCAATGAAATTTATCTAATTTTTTTTAGATTTGCATGCACCAAGACGTGGTAGTAGTAGTAAATAATATTGTGGTGGTATTGGACAAATTCCACAATGGAAAAATGAAAATTAAAAAAAAATTTGTCCGACTTTTACGTTCTAGAATTGAAAAAAAAAAATAAAATAATTTACATCAAGAGGCAAATATTAAATTTAATGTTTATAAATAATAATAAATAGAGAGAGGAAGAGAGAGAGGAAAGAGAGAAAAACCTTTAATTATTATTATTTATTTACATCAGTCGCTGACCTTCGGCGTTTTTGATTTTGACTCGCTGCCGTCGCAACTGCTATTGCGGAAATTGTTCTCTGGCTAAGATTTCCAGTGGCAGTGCGTCCGGTGATTTGAATATGCTGCTGCTGTTGTTGTTGTGATTGCTGTTGTTGTTGGCCACTTATCACAGTCATATGATGCTGCTGATTGGACTGTGATACTAAATTTTGTTGCTGCTGCACAGTCTGTTGATGTTGGTGTTGTTGTTGTTGTTGCTGCTGCTGCTGTTGAGCAGCTGCTACCTGAGTAAGAACCCTCTGCTGTTGCTGTTGTTGTGCCTGCTTTTGCAATTTTAATTGCAATTTTTGCGTTGTCATTACGAGGGGTGTGGCAGTTAAATTTGCAGTTGTCGTTATTGCTGAGGAAGCTGTGAATTGAATTTTTAAATAAAAAGAGAAATTAAATCTTAGTCTCGATTAAATTAGAATTAGATAGGTTATTATCAGATCAAATCTTTTATTTCATTCTCAAACGTTTTTACAAATGGGATAGCATAAACATGAAATATCTTATAGACTATGTATGTATGTAAATACGTTTTTTATTTAAATGTACATATATTTTTTTATTATTATTATTTTGGAACACTCAACCCTTTTTCAAAGTGCATTATGAGGATAATTGTAACAAGAAATGAATTAAGTAAAGTGAACGAATGAACAGTTTTGTTTTATGTTTTATGTAAATAAATATATATTTGCACAAGCAACGCTTGGTGGTTAGCTGAGCACGAATTTAATGAGGGATCAGGGAAGCGTACACACTAAATGGAAATTGCAAGAAAGGAAATATGTATGTATAACCATAATTTATGTATTTTTTCGAAGAACTCATCAACATTTATGAGGAATAATTTTCAGCAATACTACTTGCCTGTTTTTATTGTCTATTAAATTTTTTTAAATCATCAACTAACATCGAGCTAGTGAAATAAATAGGAACAAATCTTTGCTAACCTGAAGAACAAGTATTGGAAAGTATATAAATAACAAAATAAAATTTACACGAAAAAAAAATAAGAAGGCTTATCGTCGTTGATACATTGCACAAACGTCGTACATAAATATGTACTCATGTACATATTTCTCTCCGATGATGGTTATGATGAATTACCTGAGATTTAATAACTCTGGTAGAAATAATATCATTATCACTTTTTGATCAGATTTAAAATTTTCAAAAGGATTGAAGAACTACAAAATCACAAAGACCTCATACTCAAATTTTGGTTATACTTCCACCCCCAAAATTTGCTGTCGGCTCTTAGACCTTAACGAAAATAATTATAGTGATAGCAGTGATATCAAACATCATAAATCAAAATACAAAATATTGTATTTTGCAATCATCAACATTCCTGATTTTGTAAGAATTAAATTGTGGTCTAAAAGTTTTCTAGCAGAATTTTTTAAAATTTACTTAGCTATCTCCTAAAAATTTCAAAAATCTATAATATTATTATATAAGTAATTACAATAAATTATAATAAACAAAATTAGATAATGGACGCAAGAGCGCATCCTTGTATCTCATTTAATATATGTATTGATTTATCAAAAAATCCAAACTTATTGCACGCCAAAAAATATTAGCCTACTAATACAAGCTTACCCACTTGGCCACACAATGATGTTAAAGTTTCGTTTTTTTAGACCAAGAAATTTTATTCTAAACGCGCCCAAAGAATTCTTAACTTCATAAAAACTTTCCAATACATGAATTAGCCTAAATCTAAATTCTTACACTGATTATTAATGTATAAGTCCAAAAACCGATTAGGTAGTAAACAGTAAAAAAATTTAATTATGTACATATACTGAAAATATTTTTGTATAGCTTTTTGTATGAAATTTTTTCTCTCGGGAACTGACTGAAAATAATGATTTCAAAACGTGACAGGTATAAATGTTTGTTTGCACTATATCCTTATATAAATTTACCAAGAGAATCAAGTACGACCTTTTAAATATAACCCTATACAATTATTTTGTATTATAAAGCAAACCTTCCCCAAGCTTACCACCAATACTTGCAATTGCAATCCTTGCAATCCCGGTTATACTTCTTTTTGTTTTTTTCAAAATTCAATTTGGTTTTTGGTTTGTACTAAAATTTTGAAATTACTCACAAGTGATTGGCGTAGATATTTTAAGCGTTGATCCAGCCAAACTTCTCTGCGCCGCAATCAATTGACGATTCGTTATTTGTTTGGCACTGACAACTTGTATATTCCTCGTCCTTCCTTGTTGTAGTGAATTCAACAGTTGTATTGACTGCTGAGTATTTCCAGTTGTCTGATTACCAGATGATCCAACACCTGAACCGCTTGTTGCCGCCGTGTTATTCCCTAAATTAGCACCACCTAGACCGCCACTGCCTGAGGTACGGATTGTTTGAGTGTTTAGATTTTTAACACCAGATGCAACTAATTGAGCTGTGGGTAAAAGATTTTGTTCGGGCAGGCGGAAGAAAAACGAGAGAGAGAGAGGTGTAGGAAGGGTTATGGGAATTGTTTTTGTTGTTGTTTAACAAATGGTTAGCAATGTTATGATGATTAAAAAATGGTCCCAAAATGCGAACAAGCAGTTTTGTTAGCGCAAAACACAAATATAAATCAAGGGGACAAGCTTAATTGCAAAATAATGCGTGTTTAGTACTTACCAATTGGCAATGAAAGCATGGATCCGGCTGCAGAGCTCACACCTCCTGAACCCGTATTTGTAAGTACCACAGTTTGTGTACCTGCCGCCGATGCACCACTTGTATTACCTACTCCCATTTCTCGACTGTTGCCACCACTTTGCATGTTATTAACTTGCGTTGTACTTGTCACAGGAACTGATACCAAAAGACTTCGGGTCTGCTGCCCAGTGCTTTGCATCTGATTCTGGTTGGAATTTTGCTGAGCAGTTATGTTTCCACCAGAAAGTTGAACTGATATTGGCTGAGGCAGCCCTTGGATTTGCAGTTGAACGTTTTGCACACCAGGGAAATTAGTCCTCGCTCCTTGGAGCGATGACAGATTTATACTCTGAAGATTGAGAGTGGCAGTTTGCTGCTGTTGTTGTTGCTGTTGATGGGAAATGGGAGAAGGTGATGCTTGTGGCGGTGGACTTGACATTGGCGATATTGACGCAGCTGGAGATTGGGCATTTGAGATTTGCTGGACAAGCGCTTTTGTCATATAATGCTGCTGTTGGTGTTGTTGGGGCGAGAGACCTGCTCCAGGACTGTTGCCGGTATTCAAATTTGTATTGCCACTATTCAGTCTTTCGAGGAGTGCCTGATTCGATGAGATAGCCGTAGAAGTTGACACACTGTTTCCACCACCAGACTGTGAATGATCACTGCTGGGTGATGGAGAGGTCCCTACCAAAGCATTCATTCCTGGCATTGTAAAATTTAAATTCGTTCCACTAGAAGTGTTCGATGCATTCGAATCACTACCCGGAGACGGAGCAGCAGCACCTACAACAGTCGAATCTCTTCGTAGTGCATTGGCCGTGATGACTCGCTGTCCCCCACTATTACTCAGAATCTTGATGCTGTTATTGTTGACGGACGCACTTGCGTAACCAAAATTGGCGTTTGTCATGATGGCGGGAGGTGATGCGAGCTGTGATGCTAAGGCGGACATAGAAACTCTAACATTTTGGGGTTGGCCCGTTGTACCGTCTTGATTTAGGCCAACCGCTATGACATTCGTCCCACCATGTGAGCGCTGGCCAACTCCATGAGTACCACTTACTATGTTGAGTTTACGCAGATTGGAGTGGATCGAGTTCTGAAGAACTTCGTTGGGTTTGCGTTGTATTGTTTGCTGTTGTTGCTGCTGTACAAAGTTATCTGTCTGTTGGTGGGTCGATTGTTGTTGTTGGTGGTGCTGCTGGGGCTGATGAACTACAGTAACTGTTTGTTGCTGACCCGTCGAGGTGGTAAAAGTCTTACTGGCAACGGGTGTGCTAGTCATGGCGGCCGGCGCACTATTCAAAAGACTGAGAATGGACTTATGTTGTTGTTGTTGGGTTTGTCCTCCACTATTTGAGGTTTGTTGTTGTGAACCTGATAATTAAAGAACAAAATTAAGTGAGGACCCAAAATGAAGAGATAAAAAATAAAAAATTGAGTAAATTCCCAATTTAGTAAAACGATGGAAGTTCTAAGCTCTCTTCAATTAGTATAGCAAGAGATCATTGGACTTTACAAATGTCCTTGTTTAACTCACCAGAATTCTGTTGCTGCTGCTGTTGTTGTTGCCACTGATTAGCTGTGTGGAAGTTGGTGACAAGAAGTTGCTGTTGTTGCTGTTGTGATGTAACAATTGAACCAGCTTTTAGTTGTGCCTGCTGGAACATATAAAACCATCTCAGATTCTGAACGAATGAAAAAAGCTTAGGATACCTACCAAAATAGGTCCACTTGCAGCCAGTTGCGATCTAAGCGCCGAGTTTGCTGCCGATATCACTTGAGTTTTCTGCTGCTGATGAACACCACTTCCCGAAGCTGATTGAATTGTGAGACCCGATGTTAGAGTTTGATTCCCTCCCCCGCTTCCAGAGGGCTGCTGCTGGACAAACACCAATGAACCATTACTCAGACTTAATTGATGCGTAGGATGATGATGGGTTGTTTGCACCTGGACCGTTGCACCATTCGCATCAATGTACTGTGGAGGTGGTCCTTGTTGTTGTCGTATGTGTTGCACAGTGCCCCCTGCCGTTGTTATGCCAACAATATTCGCTCCCTGCAGATTTATGTTCAAGTTTTTAGCCGAGCCAACTGTTATGGACTGATGGTGATGATGAAGATGCTGCTGCTGCTGCTGCTGCTGTAGACTAACATGCTGCTGCTGTTGTTGTTGTTGTTGCTGCTGCTGCTGCTGTGGTTGTGAAATTGCCACAACCAACTGCTGCTGCGGATGCTGGGTATGATGTGAATGCTGATGTTGGGAGTGCCCCGACACCGACGCAACTTGGTGTTGTGCTACAGCAGCAGCCGCCGCGGCTTGTTGCTGGGCAGCAGCGTTTGCAGCTGCAGCTGCTGCCAGAGCAGCCTGCTGCTGACGTTGCTGCTGCAGGAATACCTTAACCGCTTCTCTATGCTCAGCTGACATTCCGGTGTGGGAGATCTTGATAGGATGATCAGGTATATAATGCCTAATCTCCACCGCTTTGCGGCCCTCTTCCGTGAAGATCTCCCTGAACTGCTGAATGTAGCGATGCGCATGTGTCCGGGTTCCCAACGAAAATTGGCACGCCTCTCCGTTACGCTCACCCACACGATAATCACGATCCACATATAATTCACCCAGGTACTCGGAATTCATTGGCCTTTGATATATGGACAGCTTAATGTGGTAGATAACACTACGTCCCTTATTATCCTTGCGCTCTGTCTCGAGGACATACTCTTCAATCAATTCCGGCTCACAGTCTGTTGTATTCTTCGGCCATTCACATTCCTCAGCATATTTCTCCACGTCTATACTCTCCGGGATGTCCAGAGGCGGATAGTCTAGGTTGGGTGTACGAGCCGCCACAGCAGCATTTGTTGGTGTTTGTGAGTTGGCGTTTGCATTACTTTGATGATTACTACTATGACTATTGCTACTTATATTATTACTATTACCACTACCACTAGAGCTATTATTGCTACAAGTTTGTCCACCTGATGCGCCATATGAGAAGATGCTACTGCTACTCTCCAAGCCTATGCCACTGCTCGTACTTCCGCCGGCAATTGTGCTATTATGCAGCTGCCTGGGTTGCTGTCGTAACCTTTGCAGATAATCACAAAGTTCCAAGCCGTAGTTATGCGTAAATTGATCAATTTTTCTCTTCCGATTGATCGCTACTTGGGTGTATTTGCGCATTTGGCGGCGAATTTCATGCGTGTTGAACATTTGCCGGACGAATTGACTGTTTATCTCATCCCGGCCGATGCTGGGGTCTGGATCGAGACAGAGTGGCTCTGATGTCGCCAGCACCAGTTCGCTTTCGAGTTGTAGCCTCTCCTCGTATGTGTGCAGGTTGGCGCGCTTGGCCAGCTTCTGTACGTCTGAGTAGATTGTGTCGTTGGTGGGCCTTAACAGAACATGATAGATATCACAGCTATTTGATGAAATTGGAAAGGTTTGGCGAAAATCTCTTATTTGACAGATCACACAACCCGAGTAGAAGACATTGGGTGACCGGTTCTCGAGGAGATCGGAAAGGAAGCTTGGCAACTGGCCACTGTCGATGCATTGCAATAGATTATTTACTTCGTACGGCCACCGGAACACTTCGATTAGGTTGACATCTTCTTCTGCATCCTCGGCAGTGGCTGCTGTCGTCGTTCCATGTAATATATCACCCTGATTGCTAGGCGAGGGCATGTGCAGTAAATCATTTTCGTGGCACTCTTCATTTTGCAGCAGATCTACGGGGAGGGAATTATTGTTGTGATTTATATTTACAATTGAATTGAATTTTTGCTGTTGTTGATGTTTGCTGAATCGACTAGAGGGAGAATTATTATTGTTGATGGAAGTTGTGGCGAAAGATAGTGATATTGATGAGGCTGTTTGGGTTGATGATTTATTGTAATCATTTGATGAAGATGACGGTGTGGTATCATCCGATGTTGACGACTGTCGGTCGTCATGGTATAATGCAAGCGAGTACCCCCTGTTTCCGGGATAGAGATTGACGACGATTTTGTTAAGTTTTTCACGTTGCACCAGACGTTCCAAAACAAAAGAGCGAGTCCGTAGTCTTACCTACAAACAAAAATTAAATTATAATATAAAATTATTGTTTTCATAAATAAATCCACGTTTTGAATTTTTTGAACTTTTATTTTGCGAGATGTTAGATTACAAAAAAATCATTTAACTTTTTATGACAGCTGCCTAATCAGAAGCTTCAAAAATTCAGAAATTGAATAAATAAATAAAGTAAAATAAAAACTCAATACAATCTAGATCATGATATTTTAAATTTACAACACTCATGGAATATTTTAGGAAGGCTTAGCAAAAAGGTAAATGTGAGTAAACTATATTTTTTTAACAAAATAACAAAATGGTCTAGAAATTTCATTACTCAATTAATAAGAATTCGTAGATCAACAGTGATGTCGTCGATTGACACTTTTACATCTACAGATATGAAAATAATTGCCTTAATCTCCTTGTACATACGAAATTGCAATAGGCTTAAGACAACCCTTGATTTTTATTTGAAAATTTGTTTAATTTTTAATCCTGAAATTGGAATATACCATATTTTAGAAGTATCTGATCAATTTCGAATGTTATTAGGAAAACACAATGACTAGAAAGTCGATTTATTTTATGTATGTTCTTATTTTTTTGTTGAAAAAAATATAATTAATTTAAATACACAAACATAATTATGTACAGTACATTTATGTATTTATCCATCGTCAGTCCAAATCATTGAACACATTTTTTCTGACAAATGAAACAAAAAGAAGAATCAAATATTATTCTACTTGCCCCAGTTTGTTGTGCGATATTCAAATCATCCTCAACCATTTCCAAATATAATTCCTTAAGCTTGTCCTGCATGTTAAAGAATTTTGTTGAACTCGAAGAACTTGAGTGAGTTTCACTCGATCTAGGTGTTGTTGTTGGTATTGTTTGTTTTACATTGGACGAAGAGGATCCTGTAGATGACGCTAAAGATGGTTCATATCGACTACTACTACTCCGATGGTGCTGATGCACCACAATTGGAACACCACCACTTATATTCGACGTTGTTAATGTAGATGTCGCTGAAGTTTTTTGCCTTTTACTTGGCGATCCAATTGTTGAATTGCTGCTACTGTAGGAATTCGAAGATTGACGTTTTTGTGATGATGGTAATAACGAAGCTCCTAAACCTCCTGAATTACGGCTAACTCCACCACCTCCAGTTCCTCCGGATATCGATGTTGTTATTGAAATGTTTGCACTGGTGCCTCCTGTTAAACTTCCGCTGCTAATAGAACTCGAAAACTTTGATTTCGCTGACGAAGACGCCGAACATGAAGGTGGCGTTGAGAGTAGAGTATCGGGCAATGCAGGCGACGGTGATGTTATCGAATTAAGACTCGATATGTGTGCCGGTGAAAGCAGGGAATTCTCTGCTGACGACCACGTAGTCGCGGGTGTTGTAGATGTTTCACCTGACAAATGCTGGCTCTGTTCAGACAAAAGGTTTTCGCTGAGTGATGAGTTGATGCTTGAATAGTCTGGCGGTGAATCGGGCCCATCGAATATACAATATGGCGGTTGACTGGGTATTTGATTGATATTATGCAGGAGGCTTGAATTGAGAAGACTTTGACTGGATTGCTGAATATTTGGATAGGGTGGTGGTGGAACTTGGTGATGACGAGTTGTGGTTGCTTGGTGTTGTTTTTGTTGTTGCTGCTGCGGTAGGGATGGTGGGGGAATTGAAGAATGTCCTGACGGGTGTGCAGCGGGATGAGGAGGTGGTGGCTGTGCCGCTTGATACTGCGTCTGGCGAAGCACATTCGACGTGTTGTTAGAGACCTTTAGTCGCAACAGGGTGTCGTTAATTATAAACTGAAAGCGAAAACAAAAATTTTAATAAAATAGTGTGAAAACGTAGGAATTATTATTCAGAAATAGAAAAAGAACTCGAGCGACTGTCATTAATTTAAATGGTCGATCACTAAAACAATTTGAGAATATCTAATACTTGAAAAATAAAAAACCCTAACATAGCAAACAAGTTTCAAAAAAGAATTTCCTTTACTAGTTTTAATATAAATCAATAAATACTATAGATTTCTCAAAAATTCCAGACACAAATGAAAAAAATACTTTTTAAATTTCGTTTATTATTTTTTGTGGTACATCTTTAGAGGTATTGTCGTATTAAAACAGTTACAAATATTACTACAGTAACATTTGTATATCAAATCAATTAATATAATGTATTTAATAAATTAAATTAAATAATTTACATACATATACTAATTTGTAAAAAAAATTCAAAAGATAAATAATACTAAGCAGAAAAATAAAATATGAAATTTATCATATGCACAAAAATCTATTTTGTCAATATTGTCAATATACCAATCTCTAATTAAGATTCAATAAAAAATGAACCAACGCTTATATTTTTAGGAGAAACTGACGAATCCTCTAAGTTTGTCACTTGTCACCTTAGCGGTTTAGATTCAAAAGAAAATTGTAGGCCCACTAAATTCCTGGCGATAAGACGCACACGGGAATGGTTGAGAAATTTTAGTAACTGGGCCCTGGCTATACACAAGATACCCCACTACCAAATTACAAACAAAAAACGTTTTTTCTTTTTTTTTTTCAATCACTCCTAATCGTTCAAAAATAACATTAAGTTCATCTTTGTTTCTTTTTCCGATCTATGTACATACATAAATGTATGTAATTATTTTGTGAAGGAAAATAACCTTATAAATGCTATTTTAATTACATAAGCGGTGAGATAAGACAAAACGATCAGATAATGAAACAGCAAGTTTACAAAACGGGAATAAACATTTAGCAAAATAAAATCTTCCAAAACAATTTGACATCGCGGGTGAACTTTTACGAAATGATTGAATTGAGAAGCAATTCAAGGACCAAAAGAAAATTCGGAAAACAATTATTACGAGTCCCTTAAATTTTATTTTTTTAATTGCGAAAGGATTTTCGTGCAAACGGCCTGTATAATTATGAGAATAGTTACAATGTTAACAAAAAATATAGATTGATATGTACATATATATACATATAGTGTATTTGATATGTACAAATATTGTGCCCTAATAATTATACTACATTAAGGACCTGTTTCATAATGTCTGAGTAAGGTTCTGACTAGTTATCCAACACACTTATGTAGGGTTCATTGGTTGATTTTAGCTGGCCTGAAGTAATTTTCTAACAGTAAACACGAAAAATGAAACTTGTTTGAGAATTTTTATATGCGGGAAAACTAATCAGAACAGTATTAAGACATAAGTAATAACAATTTCAAAATCAATTTATAATGGAAAATTAAGATTTTCAAGTATCATTACATTTCCATATAGGTTTTAAGATAGTCTCGTAATTATGATTATTATATAATTTGTAAAGTTTTCATCGATTAATGCCCATATAATGATGAATTCATCAAGAACAATTTATTTACACATTAGCTTGCTTTTTTAAAACTTAAAAGTATCCTCTGCGAAAATATTTTTCCAATATCTCTGCAAAACTCGATTCTATCAATCTTATATCTTTAAAACGTATTCCTCAAAAAATGGATATTGTTAGCTAATTTTTTTTTTTTTTTTTTTTTTTTTTTTGAACCAAAGATAAAAATAGTATTAAAAGATATTTTCTTCATATTTACATACATATATTTTTTAACTTTTTTCAAAAAATGTAATATGTTTTTTTTTATCAACTTTGCCATTTGCAAATATTTAGGTCTACTTTTTTTCTTCAATTTTGTTGCTCTCTGCGACTAGTTTTAATAATTAAGACCTAGTTACAAGAATTTATATTCTTCTTGTACTACCAAATTTTTAAGAAACAAATGAATCATAGATAAATCACATTTTTTAAATTTTCCATTAAAAATTGATAATAAAAGTGTAGCAGGGTTTTGCAGTTTCAAATGAAAAATATTATTTAGACGTTGCAGTTGTCCAAATGCACCCATATAACAATATGTATTTCAATTTTTATCGAACGTTTTTATTTTATGAGATCAAAATGTTTAAGTATTGTTCAGATAAAATATTCCACCTGTATAAGGACTGGAATCGACACATTATTTGTCGAGAGTTCTTCTGGATTACCAATGGAAAGCGTCAACAGTGAGGGATGTCCTGTTCTCTGTTATAGACAGGTTCACTGAACAGCAATCAGAACGAATAGTTCATAAATATCCTTACTCCACAAATCTAAACTTATAGAATATTTTGATTCCGTTAAACATTTTTGTTCTCTGCTATTAGCTTTACTTGTTTATTTAACTCTATCATTATTGTAAAAATAATATACCTACCCAAAAATGAACATCCCCGAAATTTTATGATTTGTTCTTAAAAACTGTAAACTAATTCAATTGGGTTATGTACCCTTAATAAATAGAATAATTTCAATCTCATAATTTCAACTAAAGCATTTTAGTTTTTGATGAAAATTCTCAAAAACGACTCAAAGGACATACAAAGTATATAATTTTCTCTTCGTTTCCTCTTTCTTGTATAACAATCTTGTTCAATTTTAATGTTGTATAATTTTAGTTTATGCACAAATTGAAAACAAATCCCACGGGCAGATCCCTAAAACAAACTTAGAAACTTTGTTAATAACAAATTCTTCAGCAAAGTTATTACTTACATCAGCTTCTTGACATGATGAGTCCAAGCTTTGCATTGTGCCTGAATCTTCCACATTCAATCCAATATTATTGTTAACTTCCAATGGATCGTTTTCGTTTTACCTTTTTAAGTTTAACTTTTAGTTTAATTTTTGACTACTGTTGATATTCCAGCAGTACTTTATGGTTCTTGAAGTTTCACTTTTTTCTTTTCTTGATGATGATGGATGGTGGTGATCCTTTCTCGGGTCTTTGCTTCTGCTGCTGGTTCTACTCTGACAGTCTGTCTTACTTGCTCTCCTTTTTCTTCGTCGTCGTCGTCTTTGTGTCAATCACTTCAATTTTTCTTCTTCACTTTTTCACCACACAATTCTACAAATAAAAACATGGAATTCATTTATGAAATTAAATATTGTTTTAAATTTTCATGAAGTCGCAACAAAATCTTTTTAACAATTTCCTACACTTAAAAATGGGCATTTTTTTTGACAGGAGTCTTTTAAATCAGCCAAGGAAAAAAAAAACACCTTTAAAAGACGACACAAGTGAGAAGGAAGAAAATTCCCTTGCCTTTTGAAAGTGTGAGCGAAAGTGAGACAGCAGGGCGGCGAAGGAGGAAATTATCCCATTTGCATTGAATTTTGTTTTTTTTTTTTTTGTTGAAAAACTAATTTTCACAAAAAAATTTGTTCACTTTTCGTAAACAATTATTTCTGTTGTGAACTTTCTCATTGCTCTCACCTTCTTACAATTGTTTTTATTTTAAATTTATTAAAATTGATATCCTTCTAGCTACTAAATGTTGTGTAGGGGGAAGAGAAATTAAAAAAAAAGTTTTGCACAATGTTTGGCATTTGACACAAGAATTTTGTTGAAAAATACTTTTTTTTTTCTAATTTTCTCTATCCGCATTTGATTACGGAGAATTTTATAAACACTTTCTCATTATTCACTAATTGTTTTTGTTTGATAGATAACATTTTTTATTTGCATTTATGTTGCGAATTTTTCAATGGAAATCATTTTTTTCTTCTAATTTTCGAAAGAAAATATTAACCAAAATGAATAATGGGGGAGAGAGTGAGATAGAACTGAAGATTTTCTTTTCTGTGGCTGAATGACATGTTTTGACAGATGCAGATGGGATATTTTTTTGACATTTTACTTTGTTTGTCTATTTTGTAGCGTAGTTTGAGAACGAAGTGGTTAAAGGAAAGAGAAAACCAAGTGTGTACGGCACGTGCGAGAGGAACGAACGGATGTAAGGGGAACATTTTGGTAACGAAATAAGAAAACAGTAGTGGAGTTTGAAAGTTTCCAGACAGACAGCTGATTTTGTTTTGTCAACAAACTTTCTGTTATACAAGGTTGATGAAGAATTTTTTGAAAATATTATATATACATATGTTCTTATTTATAAACGTTGTCTAACTTTAGACAACTGTCCAACTTTGGAAAATGTGTTCAAAAACCTTGTTTATTGTTGGCTTATAGCTGCCTAACTTAGACACAAGGGTAGATTGTCTTAACCGTGAAAAATGTGATATTTATTTTTATTAAATAAAGCATATTTCCACCAATTTGAAAATAGTTAGACAGTGTCTAAGTAGACAAAAATCTAATAAATACGACCGATAGTGTTTTTTCTCGATCTGAAATATTAAGTTCCAGACGTTTTCTTACCTGCACAACACTTAGCGCTACCAATTCCTACTTATTTTGGTTCAAAGTTCTGTCAATGTTAAATTAAAAAATATATTACAAAACATTATTTATTTATTTAAATATAAAAGTAGAAATAGATACAAAATACACGCCAACAACACATGAATTACTATGCTCCTAAAGAAAGCGGAATAATTGTTTCGATTTTTTTGCGGAATAATTTGCAAA
The DNA here is from genome assembly GCA_951394125.1 of Epistrophe eligans. Lineage (NCBI taxonomy): Eukaryota > Metazoa > Arthropoda > Insecta > Diptera > Syrphidae > Epistrophe > Epistrophe eligans. The sequence continues at coordinate 10,729,367 of OX596031.1, read as the reverse complement.
AATTATAGCGTCTTCGGATATTCAAACTTTTACTTCAGTGCAATTTTCCCGACTTTTCTTGACAGCCATTGAAGTGAAGTAACAAAAACAATAAAGAACAAACACAAAAGAGAATGCTAGAATCGGATAAAAATACCAAAATTAATCGGATAAAATTACCAAAAATAGGTCATTGTCTAGTTGTCATATACATATGTATGTATATATTGGTAATGGCTGGACTGATTTTGTTACAATTTCACAATATTTTACACTTTTCACTTTATATCGAACGGTTTCATATGCGATTCAAATATCCTGTGTTAAAAGTTTGTTTGTATCATTAATAATTGTAAAAATAATTAAATTTTTAATTTTTGATGCTAGAATTAAATTGCTACAAATAAAAAAATTTATTTATTTTTAACTTTCATAAAGGTATTAATAATTTTATTAAATGCGAATTATTGTATACAAAAAATTATAATTTGGTGGTGCGAAAGCTAGTGACTTACAACTCTCCACCAATCCTGTGTGCGTGTTGTCAGTCAACAGGAATGGAGGGGCCTGAAAATTTATTCTAAATCCGCTAACATTGGAAGCACTTTTTGTATTGCACATCCTGGAGGATTTTTCACTTCCTTGCAATATAAAATCGACTTATATTATGTAAGGTACTGCAAAACCTTACACCTATACTAGTCCTAGTTCCTAGTTTTTAATAAATGTTGAATATTACCATCCTGAGTTTGTCTTTGCTAAACTAAACTTAGGGTTTTGTTATTAAAGATAATTTAAACTCATATATAAACAATGAATTAGAGTCTAACAATAAACACCATAAACGTATAGGTTGTGTTTTTATCTCTATTAAACGTCAGACAGACAAACTTAAGAAATTAAAATTTATTTTTTTACTGCGAGATTGAATTGAAATTTTTGTTTATTTTCAATTTATAATAAAATTCACGCCTGATTCACACGAACTTGCTCTAATGTACTATCACCTTGTGGTTTTTAGACGTATAAATTTTTGTCTAGTTAGATAGTGTCTTAAATGTTCGAAATAGTTGAAAATAAGCTTTTTTAATTCAATAAAATTTCACTCTTGTCAAGGCTTAGAAAATCCATTCCATTGTCTAAGAAAGATAACTCTTCTCTTAGACAATGTTTATTTATAACTTGGACGACTGTCTAAAGTTAGCAACTGTTTTTAAATACGACTGTTAATTCAAGCAGTTTACCACTCACCAACAGCACTAAATATAATCGTCAACAAAATCAAAACATATCATCATCACCATCACCATCAGCGAGGAAGTGCATCGAAGGGAGATAATTTATTATCTTCATTTTTTATTACATTCATAATTATGTTATATTTATATTTTTATGCAATGTATGTTGTATCTGTTTATATATTCAATTCTTTATGAATAGCAGCATTAAACATAGATTAAAAAAAATACCTAGTTTAAAAAAAAAATAGTTTTCAAACTTTTTTGAAATCCTAGACTCAGTTCAACCGTTTTCTTCCGTAGATTGTTTTCTTGGAAGACCATTTTGATTTTTTTTGAGACTAGGCAGACAATACTCAAGAGTATTCTTAATCATCGGTCAGAATAGCCAATGGAAAGTTGTTCGTATGTTGATACGGGAGTGCAAAAGGACTGATCAAAGGAACACGATATAAGTGTATCTTTTTTGTTATTTTCCAATTTTTTTAAACAAAAAGGATGATTCAAGACGAAAAAAATAGCATAACTATCAGTTTGACATTTTTGAACAAACCAAATTTAGGGAGCTAACGTTGAAAATTTCGCATTTCCTATTCTTATATTACAGTTTTTTACCTACTATAAAACTATCAAATAAAAATTCTGTGGAACTCAAATATGCGATTCGTAATAACTTTAATATTTAAGCAAAATTATTACATTAATAAATTCCCATTAGTTTCGAATCAAACCAATTGATTTTAATGAATTAAATACGGGTTCTAAAATGACATTTATTATTTAGGGCCTATACTTATGATTTTGTTGTAATACTCATTTTTTTATTCCCTCCTATTCCCTTTGTTTAAAAAATCTGTCAATGAAATCAAAATTAAAAAAAAAAATAATTCTTTTAGTCGAACCCTAAATGACAGAGCCTTTTAAAAATTGAAAAAGTTCTTCAATACAAATCATATTATTATTTTTAAACTGACCTGCATTCCAAAGATGTTTTTATTTACAAAAATATCTTATATTCCAATTACAAATGGTTCATCCCGTTTAACACTTTCCAATATCGTTACTTGGAAATATAACACTTCTGTCTGTGCAACATATTACATCCCTGTAGAAATTAATTCCATTTCATTCCATTTCGCCTTGAAAACAAATCCCTCGAATTCGTTGCTCTTTTTCGTATTCTCCCTCGCACGCGAAACGCACACCAACCAAAACACGACCAGACGGAGCCCACTACTATTTCAACTTAATTTACTCACACACTTAAGCCCAACAACTTCACCCACTTATACGGTTGAACCGTTCTCACTTGAAGTACACAAATGCATTGCTAGCCAAATAAACATATGATAAAGTATAACCATCTCTGTCAGAAGGGGGGCACAAATTTCATTGACAAGAAATGCCGAATATTTTCGTTCTCACACACAGAAGGGCGATAAAATTTTCACTTTTAGAAACTTTTTTCTCCCCCCAACTTGTTCTCAAGCGAATATTGAATTAGATTGGCGAATTAACACAATGGGCTAGAAGCATAATTTTATGACCATGGGCGAATTTATTTGATGGATTTTTAAGTTTAATTCTGGAGAAAACCACGGAGCGAAACAACGATCAAGTTCTCTTTAAAAAACTAATACGAGCATAGATGTGTGGGTTACTTTGCCGTGAACTATTTGAGATGAAACACGTATCCATATGGGATTTGAAGTAATGTGCGTGAAATGGAATTGAAGAGAAAACGAATAGTTATGGAAAGGGTAATGTCAAATTGAAGGGAAATTATTGCGATGTCTGTTTGATTTTATTTCCCGAATTTACGCATTTCGCATAAGATAGGGATGTGTTCGCAAAGTATATAATATTTTGTTGGCACTTACGTGGAATGAGCGTCGAAGTAGGGATTTACACGGTAAATAAATTGGCCTACTATTGCTTTCGAAGAAGGGAATTGTTCATTGATAGCTATTGTTGAAAATCAAATAAAGTGAATCAAAATAATGACAAGGACAAAATATTTATGGGGGTGTTCACCCAACGCTCATTGTGAGTTTCACCCAAACAACTTTTCGCTGAGAAAATCTGACATTTCAATGTTTTCGAGTTTCACCTGAAATTTCATACTCGAAAAATTCTCCTTATTATAAACACTCATTGCGGGCCGAGTATAATGCCATTGACAGCATAAATGTTCACTTATTTTTAGTTGGCGAACGAATTTTCGTTCGGAAGAAACTCAATCACAATATATTTTAAAATTCCAGTCGAACAAAAAATTTTAAGGTGAAATATTTTTCGGGTGAAACTCACAATAAGGATGAATAAAACTTATGAGTGGTCGATATACATGTACATAGAAACAACTATTATGGCGATAGAATATAATAGATAAGATTTATTGAGATTCATCAAGAAAAATTTACAAAACCATTGAACTTACTTTAATTATGTAAAGGCATGGCTAGATGGGCTTTCAGCCAAATGAAAGCTTGTTTAAAAATTTCAAAATTTTGTTACCATATTTGTCACCGTATCTTTTCCAGAATTGGGCACCTTGCGATAAAATGAACTATATTTTTCCCTTCGTTGATGTTACATATAGAGAGCAGTTTAGTCGCTGTGGTGTTACTGCGTTCGTGAGAGGATAACAAAACTCTCTAAGTTATTTGGCGTTTGAGAAATGGATATCTTCTTAACTCACACATATGAGTACCATTTATATCATATCATAAGGCAAAAATGTTTGTTTTAATAATAAAATTTATCAAATGATTAAGTTCTCTATTTTTATCTAAAAAAAATAAGTTTCATTATAAAATTGGTGAGAAAAGGTAATAAAAAAAGTATCACAAGGATCAAGTTAACCAAGTTAACTTGTTATTACCATTGATTGAAGAAAACTACCAGTTTTTCCAACAAATTTGCAATACAGAAATAAGATTTTCGCAATTTTTGCTTCTGGTTTATTTTTTTATTTATTCACGTAGAGCTTTTTAATGACTTGACCGATTTTGTTACAATTTTGCAATTGAATGCGTCTGAATAATTTAAACAATATTGCATTTAAAAATTTTGAAAATATTTTTTTTTACAAACAAAAAATCAATCAACAGTTTTATAATAAATCTATTTGGCTACTTTGCATTTCTTGTGAATTTTCACAATTTGCTGTCAAAATCAATCAAAAAAAAAACTTGGTTTCGGGAAATTTATTGATAAAAACCAGCCATTAATATAATTGTTTACCTATTGTGAATGATAACCACGATACACAACCATAAAACTTTTATAACAAATCCGACAACCATTTTTGCCCAAGAGTGTCATCTGTATCTTCATAAGAATAACCAGTATAGTACAGTTAAATTCAAACATTTGAATTGAGAACAATCTTATGAATAACCGACTTAACAAGGTATGTACATATATATATAATGCACACATCTAACTGCGATATATCAAGGTAGAATAATAGGCGTGTTTTTTTTGCAAGCCCGGTGGGAATTGCAGGAAAAAAACGACCACAGGGATTAGTGACAGCGACACAAAAACAAAATGGAGTTTTCATACAAACTATCGATAACAAGTATATAATTTATGCCGGTAACACAGTTTTTCTGTGTGCTTAAGTTAAGCCCGGAGAATTATCTGGGTTTAGCTTAGCCCGTAGGGGATTAGTTGTTGTTGTATTTAACATGGTGATTGTTTAGCACCGACGTTGTTTTTTTCGACCAATTCCCTCTGGGCTTACAAAAAAACACGCCTAATAACACTTTCAAAAGCGAAATTAAGTGGTGGTATGGAAACAAGCGAATATTCGCCCCTAAAACCAAATTAGTGCATGTTCTTAAATAGGTACAATACATTTTGAAAAAAAAACATGACCACTCAATTGAGCAAGCGAATCAAATCTTCAGTATATATTTTTTTACAGTGAATTGTGGACATTTTATTGATTCCTCTGAGACTTGAGATATATGTATAAACTGTTCAATTTTTGGCGTTAAAAAAGCTAGGTATTGTTTTTGAGAGTTGTTGATTTTTCTTAATGTCAATTTCTGAGTTAATTTTTCTTTTCTTGACACATAATAGTGTTTTGTTGAATCATTTGCAAACTACCCTGTATTTATTTACACGTTTTCAAAAAAGGATAAGGGGATTTACGAAAAGATAAGTAATTCAGTCTGTGTAGGGTCATATCACCTTATTTGAAAGCTAAAGAGCTATCAAAACAAGAATGTGACTGTCACTTCCTAACTTTGACATTCATGTCACTGTACGTCTAGAGTTTACACATGCCTGCAAAAATGGTACAACTTGTTATGAACCCTTTTTTTTTTAACCATTCAAACATTGTAAATGACAAAAAAGTTAATTACGTCCCAGAAAATGTAGAAAATATAAGAATTACATTTCAAAGACGTAATTTTAGTTTTAAAATTTCGATAGCACATCGAATCATCTTACGCAGAGGGAAAATAAAGCGACAATCATAATGTGACTATTGTTGATGTGACAATTACTTGTCACCTAAGTCGATTCCACTTTCATCCCTGGCTTTTATAGTTGTTTTTCTTTGCGTCCATCAAATTATCTTTCTGAATTCAACTCTCATTGACTTTCTATGTGTGTCTATCACGTTCCAAACATAATAAAGATACAAAATATATATTTTTTATTTTAATATTAATTTTAATTTGTTTCATTTAAGGTATTACATAATACATAAATAGTGATTATTATTTTTTTAAATCTAAAATTAATTTTATATAATAATTTGTTGTCATATATATTAATCATTACATTAAATATTGAAGTATTCTAAATTACAAAAATGCGAATAAGGAAAGAAAATACTAAAAATCAAATCAAAACCAAAATAGATACAAGGAGATGAAAAAGAAAAATAAAACACTCACTAAAAACCGCTTAATTAACAAAAAAAATGTGTATTCAAAAACAATAATTTCATTTATGTATTATTTAAAATAATATTTTTTGAAAATTATATAAAAATAATAGGAATTCATTGGCCGTCTTAAAATAAAATACACAAAGTTAAATATTTTTGTCAGATATTATTTTTTTTACATTAACATGTTGATAAATTAATAAAATTACAAAATAATAGAGTAGGTTAAGGTTATGTTTTTTTTTTATATTTAATATATTTAAGTGAGAAAATATACTTAGTCACAAAGCAAAGGAAACAATTAATGTGCAAGTTTAGAATTTTACTGTGGGTTTATTAATTAAAAACTAAAGAAACTATTAAATTCCATAAAGAAAAAAATTGAAATCATTTTTAAAAAATTATTTTTTTTCTGTTGAGTTCATTGATTTTCCTGCAAACTTTGAACTTATGGAACTATAAGAAAGTAATATTGTTTTATTTTATTTTTTAAATCGCAATCAAGCTTAAATATTTCTGAATCTTTTTTGAACTTTAAATAAACAATACATTTAACAATTTTATTTTTAATTGATTTTCAAATTGACATATTCCTTAAGCATTTTATATTATCCTCTTTTATTTTTAAATGTAACGCATTCCCTTCTTATATCCGAAAAAAAAAAACTTTATATCACTAAACATTAAATATTTTTTTTTTGTAATTTTTTTGTCTTGAGATCTTTTTTGCCATGTATAGGTTTTAAAATAGTGTAATAGTATTAGTTTCACAAAATAAAAACCATCAAGTATTTTGATTTTTCTTCTTAACAATAATTAAGAATTTATTAAATTTGAAATTCAATTTCTCTGTTCTTTGTCTGCCTGCAGTTTTTTCCATGTATCACCTAAAGCCTTGGCAAAGTGATCATCAACAGATGGCGTTGATGAATGTGTGGATGTTGTTGTTTTGGATGAGGATGTTGTGTCGTTGTGAGGAGCTAATGCTACTAAAGCTGGGGACTCAACCCGAGCTGCTGCTACATGAGGTGGTGATTGTTCGGGTGGACTAACTGGACTCATGATAGGTTTTGTGGTCAAAGCCTGAGGCATGACTACTGCAGCTGGAGGAGTTGGTGTAGAAACATGAAGTTCTACGGCCTTATGTAGTAGAGTTGGTGTAACTGAAGCCATTGGTGGCATATTTTGTTGCATTGCTGGTGGTGGTGGTGTTGGAGTTGGCGTAGGCGAGGGCGTCGATGGTACTGGTGATTTCTTCCCAAAGAGAGCCACATAATCAGGTCCTAGAGAGCGACGGAAATGTTCATTTATCACGGTTTCACACATCGATATAGATTCTGCAATAAAATAAAATAAATGAAAAGTGAGGACGTTATGTCGTTTTATATTTTTTTTTTAATTCAAAACTTACCAGTACTTTGATTGTCATTTTCTCGATTTGAGATTAAAATACTGTCACGTGAATCACCACGTTTTGGTGGCGCTTGTGTTATTACACTCGGACGAGCAAGTGTTGTGGCAAATGTCGATCCCGGCAAAGGTTCCCTATAAGGTGGTGGTGGTGATGCTCTTGGTTTCATTGTTGTCGATGTTACAGACATATCAATGGGACTTTCAATAATTGGCAATGTTGTTCGATTTGTAGACTCACACAGCGGTCTAAGGCTGGTCGGTTGGGCGACCATCATTGGTGGTGAAGCAGGTGGGGATGCCGCCACCGATGGGGTGTTTTGTGATGACAACGAATGTTGGTATTCTGAAGCTGTGCGAATTCGCCGATCGCGACGCCATTTTGTGGTGGGAAGTTCTTTGGCAGTTAAGCGGGATTCTGGAATAGAAAATAAAAAGAACAATTATTATTAAATTGAAATGAGGTTTAAGGTGCATTCATATCGAATAAATGAATACATGTGGATGCAGTTAAATGAATTTGTCCGCATTAGGGAACGCAAGTTAATACTTTTTGCACAGATATGTACTCGTATCTATGTATATGTAATTTAATTTTTTATGAAGCACTAGCAATTAATATATGTAAATCATTAGACATTAATTTCATAGGCTTTTAATTGTTGGGATGTATATAAACTTGTCTAACGAATATTTATGTACATACATGATGAACAGTGGTGATTTCTTTAAACGTTTCGAGACCAAAAAATATTTATTATAATGTGAGTTGGAAGAGGTTTCTATACATAACGCCACTTCCCCCCTAGTAAAATTTTAAATTGATTTATAATTTATAAATTCAAATAAATCTTATATTGATTCATCAATCAAAACAAAAATAATATTTTATGATCTAAAGATCCAAGCGTGCTTTCCATACAGTATCAAACATTTTTATTTATTTGTTTTGTAATCAAAATGTCCGTCGCCCATATCCGTTTGCCCTGCAGACAAAAGTTCCGCTTATAAGTCAAGATCATTACAGAAAAAAAAAAACAACAACTCAATAACTCCCTACATTTTGTTATACCTAAACACCAACAACTTAAATAAACATTACGCGTGTGCCAATGAATAAATAATTTGACATTATCAACCCAAAATGGCTTGCAGAACGTGCCACAGAGAATTCCTTTGCCGATTGTATCAGAAACAAAAAGCTTCATAAATATTCTTTTCGGGTTGCATCTTCCTTAACATTTAACAAAATTCAATTAAAACCGGAAGTTACCTAAAAGTATACATTGACACTACATACAACGTTATAAAAAATGCAAATATCAGCCACCACCACTGCAGCTCATCGGTCGCTGTCGCTGCTGTAATGAGATAAGTTCATTCATGAGCGGAACATGTCGTCGGCAACCAATCATTAAGCCATGGCCAAAAACGGAAGAAGTATTTGTTGTTGTTGTTATTGGTAGTTGGGGGCATTTCGTGCTTACATTGTAAATATGCTCCCTCAAACCACCACTATGACTGCGTGCGGGTTGATGATGGATGAATAATAATTTTTTTTTTTTTTTAATAAAAACTCGAACATAATCATAATCAAGCAATGGTTATGGTATATAAAAATATAATGGGTATTGGCTGGGTCCCCCGTGTCTCACACTCTGTCACAGAGTATCTTCGTCGCAGCGGCGGCGGCGCGGGGGGGGAACTTGAACCAACAATTTCCATTATGCAATAAATGAATTCCTTTTGAATGACAGAAAGCATTTTGCATTTTACTAACCCGTATTTGGTGGAAAGATTTGCGATATCTAAACAAGGAAGTGGCTTGACAATCAATGAAGATGGTGGCCTGCCCTCTTGGCCCTCAGTCTCTTCTAGACCCACTAACTATGTATATATGTGGATATGTATATATACCTATATAATTAAAAATTCCACCGTGGGTGTTTTTTTTTTAAGACGGGTTGAATTGTTAATAGTTCCTTGGCTTTTGTCAATGCTTATTGCATATTTGTATGCAAGCAACGTAAACAATAATAATGAACGTTTTTTGATTGATTAAAGCAGGAGTAGCTAGGTGGGTACAAAGTGTGATAATTGGATGAATATTCTTACAAAGGAACTTCTATTAGGCCAAATGAATGGTTTTCCTCATATACATATATGTAATGTATGTACATTCCGTTGGTATATGTGTGTCAATCTGATGTTTATCGAACTATATCATAGCGGTTTCTGATTTTTTTCAAATTTGGTTCAAATTATATAAAAGATTATAAAAGATTTTTAAATGTGACTAAAGCCTAAAACAGAAGGATTGGTTTTGAGTGCAACATTACTGTAAGCCTCGAATTGGTCCAAAACCTGGCTGCTTTGACCGATAAAACATAGAATTTGCAAGCAAAAGGTTCGATTGAAAATATATAAAATTTTTTAATATCTTTGTTTTTTCCATGCCTATGGGTTTTGACAGCAAGTTGTGAAAATTTGTAAGTTACTAAAAAGGTCTAAAGATTGCAGAAATTCATCACTAATCCATTCCAGTCTTACGTATGTAGATAGTGCGCTTGCACTTTCCATTGTGCCAGTGCTGTCGAAAACATTACTAAAGTACTATTTTAAAATACTAAGCGAAAAGAGTAGTGGACAAAAAATTGTTAAAGTACTGTTTAAAAAAAAAACAAGCGAAAAGAATAGTGGACAAAAATTTTAAACAATTTGCCTGTTTGGAGTGTAAAAAATAAAATTCGTGAAAATATTAAACGTTAAGAACAAATAGGTATACATTTCTATTCAGTCATGTCATTTTATTTGTACACATAAAAAAGCAAATATTAAGAAAAAAATTGATGCAAATATAATATTTTTGCGTTAGCGGATAGATAAATACAAAATTGCAATCATTTCGTCTACTATATATTTACTTAGTAGAGAGCACCACCTGACATGTGCACATATTCGGATAACACGAGCAAGAAGTGTTTATTTTTATTTTTTAATTTTTTTTTTGTTTATATAGCATTCGAGCCCATCGTAGGGCAATAATCAATTTTGGTTCTAAAGATTTATGGAACAAGAAGTCGTTAAGAAGGTAATTCGGTTAGTTTTAAACAAAAGAATTTTTTGTGTTAAATTTCTTATTAATTATTAAATATGGAACAAAATTTTGAACGCTTAAAAAGTTATTATAAATTCAAATTCTATTCAAATCAGTAATTCCTTTGATTTACCTATAGTACATATGTACTTCGAAGGAAAGACGTACGTTTTTATTAGCTTTTCGTTTTTTATTAATTTTGCGCACTGAAAATGACTGAATTGAATTGATATAGGTAGGTAGGTACTATAGGTACATTATGAACAACAGAAAAACAAACTTCAACTGTTTCAACAAATTTATGCAAATAAAAGTGTTCCTATTTTTATAATGAAAAGGACTTAAAGTTATATATCTATTATTTGAATGTTTATTTATTTTAGGCTTTAGAGATATAAAACAAACATTTAAACAATAATATGTGATGCAATAAGTGGCAGATATTATAATGTTCAATATAAACAAGCATGGTTAAGAGAATAAAATTCTATACAAATGTTGAAAAGAAACAAGTACCTATGTACATATATAATATACTCAAATCTGTAACTCAGTTTTCTCGTGTGAAAGGGGACTAAGCATTCCCAAATAATTTCCTCTTAGACTAGGTTCATACGACGTTTATTCGATTTCGTATTTTCTGTATTTTATTGCAGTTTTTGGCTTTTATAAAAAAAAACTTAAAAAATTTTTTATTAAATTTGATTTTGCGTTTTTATATCATAAACCATGAAAGAAGATTTTTTTCCTGATAATAATAACTTAACCTTTAGCTTAGAAGAAGACGTTGAAAAGTCGATGACATAAAACAAGAGGGTTGTTAAAATGTACCTAATAAATTTCATTAGAGAATCCCTTATCATATTTAAAAACAAAACAACCTTCTCCTCTTAAGTGCAGTTTTGATTTCTCTATAGGTAGGAAAATTGGAAGAAATTAACTTCCTATTCAACTAAATTTTATCGAGGAATCTAAGTTTTTATGCCTATATATTCACATACAATTAAACATACATATGTATGTATATTTTTCGAACACAAAATTACAATAAGTGAATGCCACTTCCTTTTGTATCTAATAAAATAATAACAACTTCATTGAGTTGAGTATTTCCAGATAAACTTTGAAAAAAAAAAAATTCTTTTACAGTCACCAGTGTTACCTACCTATAAAAGGAGTAGGTATGAAAACTGAAAACATTTTTCTTTTTTCTAAGATTTCAAGAGAAAAAAGATGACAAACAATCTGATGCCTTATTAAATATATACGCATTGCCAATTTAGGAAAAAAATAAAGTCATCAGCGTGCAACGCAAAATAATTGGGCCCTTAGGGACAGAAGCTTATCCAATTAGTCAATTCTATTTGTCTCATCCATAGTTGTGATTGCTGATGGTTGGCTTGTCATAAACGTGATCTATGTTGGTGGTATTCTTTGTCACGTGCCCTAGATGAGCAAAATGACAAATATGTCATTAAAACTGATTTTCTTCTTTGAAGATCAAACAAATGAAAGGTGTAATGAGAAAATTCTTATTTTTTTTTTTTTAGCTTTCGACATTATTATGTAGGTAGACACATTGGATATCTCGATCATCAGTGTAAGTATAAGGAGACTTAGATTGAGTGATATTGCTCTATAGACTTTAACAACATTTTAATAAAGATATTAAAGTATAGGTAGGTACTAATACCTATAGCTATCTCTGTACCCTTATATCACTCTCATTATAAAGGAGACCGTATGACGTTTTTGAAATAGTTTAACCTATGAATTTATATTCTTACGAAAGTTAGGTAGGTATAACCTTAAAATACCTATACCAACGTACCGCATCAAATAATCGAAAAAAGTTCCAAGAAAGAAAGAAAAAACTTTAAAAATCTACAAATTGGTTCAAAAATATAATTATTCAAAACAACACCCACTCACTCAATCATTAAATCAATCTCCTCCATATATTATATTCTCATCAAGAAGTCACTCAACATCCAGTAACTAAATTAAATAACCCCAATCAAAAGCCATCTTCCAGAATCATCATAAAAACAATCTCCCTTTCTCTCATAAAAAAAATAAAAACTGCACCAATTTCAAAAAAGGTACAAAAAAAAAAAAAAAAAACATTTACAAATCATAAAACAACACAAACAGTGAAACAGCATACAAAAATCTCTTGTTTTACTTCACCTTCTTCTTCCTCTATAGCTAAACCATCATACCATATACCTAGAGTGGGTGTTTCTGTGATTCATATTTAAAATAATTGTAATTTTGTACATTTTCTTCACTCCAAAGATACAATAGTATCTATAAAGGTATCTTCATAGGTTATATACATTCTCGTAAAACAGTCAATTCTTTTGCACTAAAGTTGAAGGCATATATGTAAGCCTCCAATCTTGGGGAGACCCCTCTCTCTATCCCTGCTCCCCTCCTACTTATATCTTCTCTTTTACTACCTCTTAAATGAATGAATGGGCAGTAAGTTAAGGAAAATACAACAACATCATCCAAGAAACCAAAAAAAAAAAAAAAACTAAAAACGTGAATACAAAAGTGGATAAATGAAATAAAGACAAAAAAAAATCTTTAAAAAACTAGTTTGCTACCAAGTTACGCTTTAAAAAGCAAACAGATAAAATCTTTTCGGAGAGTTTGAGTGCTGTGCAGGAGCGTAATGCCGCGTGCGACCATATACCTACGTAGGTAGGTAGATTTTGTATGCATAGACATATACATAGGTACAAATAAGAAAAAAATGGAATACGTTCGTACACCTCGACCTCACCTCTATATCCAGATACAAATAAAAAAAAAAAAAAACATTACCCATGGACGTGTGCAGATACACCTCTAAGACTTAAGTTAGAGTTAAAGATGATGATAGTTTGCTTGGCGCGCAAAGACCAGGCCTGGCAATGCGTATTAAAATGCGGGGACTACATACGAAAGGGGGCTTTCATCTCATCTCATTTCATTTGATTTGAAAATGAATATGTTTAAAAAAAAAATAAAGGTAGGTATTAAAACCAAGAATAAAAAGAAAATGAGAGCAAAAAGTTGAGCAAGATTTATCAGCGACAATGGCAGCGAAGCGACAGCAACAAGACAACAGACGGCAGCATACGGAACGCGGTGTATTCACCTTTTAATTTTTATTATTTTCACATTTGAATTTAATGAGTGAAAGATAGTAGAGGTCGCGTCTTAAGATGAACGTGATGAAGTCTGATGTGCTGTGTGGATTTGAGATGTAAATATGATTATTTACTTGGTTTTACACTGCTACTGAAAAAATATACATAAATGTATGTAGGTATGTTTGTAGTTGGTTTAAGGGAATTTTATTATGATAAATATCTGAGATTCATTAAATGTTTTAATTAAGTTTTTTGTTTTATGTCCTACATAATTAGCAAAAATTAAAAAAAAAAAATAGGAATTTTTGATTGGATAACTATTAAAAAAGTGGTCAGATAGAAAATCTAAGCAGCATATTATTATATACCTATCTATAGCTACCTAGATTTAAGCTGTTTTTCTACCTGCCTTGTATTTTTTTTAAATACTTTCTTAAAAATTCAGAAGCTTAAAAAAAAATAAATAAATTTAAAAGCCAATTAGCAAAATTGTTTTATTTATCTCACAAAAATATTTTGTTTTGTTTTAGCTAGTTAAGAATTTTATTAATCAGTTTTATTTATCACTTGTTTTGTATATTTAATTTATTTTAACTCTTTGTTTTTCTATTTTTGCATTGATTAATTCCAGAAATAGTTTTTTTTTATGACAATTTGATGATTTTAGTTTTTTTTTTTTTTGTATATCTAATTAGATTTATGTACGTACATTAAAATGTAAATTACTTTTAAATTTGCATTCCATTTACTAAAATTTGTGTAAAAATCCAATTTTGTATGAAAATTTTGTTTGGATGTTTACCGAGATCTACAAGACGACATAGGGTCAATTTAAGTTAAACATTATATAGTAGGTACTTCTTCCTCAGATAAAGCAAGTATTTGATCGTATTTATTCCTCTCATATCTGCGAAATTATTTCTAAAAGAGTTAAATCCCACTATAGCAGAAATAAAATAAGTCCGATCAAAGGATTTTAACTCTTTTTTTGAATCTTCCCTACGCTGACGCAACTTCGTTGCTTGATTCAAGTATTTCAGGACATAAATTCCTTACAAATTTTTTACTTTTGTTGTATTGGGTGTAAATTTATTATACGAACTTAGTCCCACCATTGATTGGAACTTACCATTACCATTTTGAAAGTAAGTTTATTTTACGTTTTGGATTTGGTTCTTAATTCATATAAACCAAGTTTAAATTTTCGATGGAAATTAGTTCGTAGGCTCTTAGCAGGTACGATGTTAAAGCATCATTAGAATGATACTTTTTAACTGATATTTAGATTTGTTCGGGAGCTTTTTGGACCAAAAATTGCAATCTGTTGAGGAGTATGAATGTAATTCTTTAAGAAAGAAGTGAAACTGTCGAAATGTACACGAACCCCTTGAACGAAAAATGTCTGCCACTTTTTAAATGTAAAAAAAAGTAAACATATCTAAACGTTGGAATCTCTTTAATAACTTGTAACTTTTGTAACTGTAACTTCGTAATCTTTATTTAATTTGATAATAAAAAAAGTAAAATTGTAAAAATAATTGTTTTTTTTTTATTCAAAAATAAAAATGAAAAAACAAGAACAAAATTTCACTTCTAATAAAAAATAAATAAAAGATGCGTTCCTTTACTTTGAAAGTCTGTGATTTTCTGTCCAAAACAACATATTTTATTATTTTTTTTTATATGAACTTTGACAGACTTGAAGTTTTGGACGGAAAATCTCAGCTTTGACAGACTTCTGTGTAGTTTTGGACGGAAAATCACAAAGTTTCAAAGTAAGAAACGCACCTTAAACTAAAAATAAACAGCAGTCATTTTGTTGTTGATTTTCAAAATGGCTCATGAGAGAGTTTCTACCCGAAGAAAATTCTCCTGTAAGAATTGTCAAGAAGGAGAAATAATTTACACTCTCTTCTGCCCGAAACTTTATAAAATGTGCGTACGTGAACAGAATTGGATTAAAAAAGGTAGAAAGCGGAAACAGATGACAGATATGTGTTCACAGTCACATGTCTGCTCATGTCAAATAAATAAACCGATTTTAGTTTTTGTAAACGTCTGTAATGTTCTCTTCAACACAGAATCGCCCGTCTACAAAAATAATTTAGGCGCTAGACTTTTACAGCCACTTCTCAATTAATTCGCAAATGAACCACCGCCGTCGTATTTTTTAAACATTCTGTGATATATTTTACTTAGTTTTACCCCTTCTGAGGTGATAAGTAAATACATCCACACATCTTAAATGACAGTTATTTACGATCGTTATCTAAGTAAGTTTAACGTTGTAGGTATAGCCCCTTTTAGCAACACTATTGCCCTTTTACTTACTGACCGACTTTCATTTATGAAAATATTGATTGGTTTTAAAATGAACCAAAATTTGATCTCACAACATTTACTGAAATTTTCTGTTCAACTTTGTTGGTATAATTTTTTATAATCGAAACTTTTGAATTCAAGAATTCCTTTGACTGAAATTTCATAAACCATATAAAAAATAAATCCATAAAATTCAACTTTGATTTAAATTGAAAAAATTCCAACTGAGATTGATATCAAAATCGTATAACTAATTTCTCACAAAAACAAAAATACCTTGCGGGGGCATCTCTTATTATTATTATTTTTTTTTGTTCGATGTTGGTTCTTCTTCGACGAATAAAATTTATTGTTTTTTTTTTTTTTTTTTGTGTAAAGGAATTTCGCGAAATGTGTTCTCATTTTTATTGTTATTTACTTTATATTTTTTGTGTTTCTTTGTGAATCCAGCCGTTACATTGATATTTATCGTTAAAAGTGCACCTCTTTGACTGTGGTGCGGTGGTAGTTGAGGAGGTTGAAGCAGAATCAGAAGCAGAAGCATCGAAAGCGAGACAAGGAGGGATAGAAAGGGTTATAAACTCAGGAATGTTAATCGTGTAAACGCGCAAGGAGTGCAAGGATTGGAATTTCACCTTATCCATGCCAGTCATTGTACAAATGTGCCCTCAACAAACTGCAAAACTCAAAGGCTGCTTGTGGTGTGTATCCAGAGCGTTCGAAGGTTGTTTTTCTTTTTATTGTATTTTTATGTTTGTAATCCAAATTCCACACGCAACTGTGTAAGCGGATTGGAATTTCTGTGAAGTATATACCTAGGTATAGTGTGTTCATTTTTCTCTTTTTGCAACACAATGTTCTTTTTCTTTTCTTTTTATTTTTTATATTAAACTGATGGCGGCCTTCTTTCCAGCAAAGATATGGAATGAATTTTTGTAAAAATGCAGGATGGTTTCGACCATCGTATCGTCCATGGTCGTCATCAACATCATCTTTTGGTCGATGGAAGTTGTGAGCTTATGATGTCAGATTGCAATGCAACGTGAAATGACTGGTCACTGTGGAATGCATTTTATGATGGCTATCGATTTTATATATTCTGCTGTTTGCAATGTTTTGAGAAAAAAAAAAAAAACATTGAATTGATCGAAGGCATCAGTGGAAGGAAAGGCATGTTGGAAGACATGGCATTCTATTCAGAGCATGGGTAGTTTTTTTTTTTTTTTTTTCTGAAAAAGGTTTCAATGTCCTTAATGGATGGATGAAACAATTTCCAGTGAAACACGGCATCGTATGAAATTTGATGAAGTTTTTTTTTTTTTTTTAAGGAAAACATGCAAAACATTTTTAAGACCTGTCAAGTGACAGAAACGAGTAGCTTAGTTATACGTACATCATTTTCGTCATAACTCTTTCATATTTTTGGATTTGGATAAAAACTGAAATAAGTTTTGTTGGAGCCCTGCTTCTTTAAACTTTTTAAGACTGGCCCATTTGTAAAATCCATTGGATTTAAGGGCGGCGAGTTTAGAGGCCACTGCTGCGAAGAAATTTGCCGACGGAACTTGGTCAAAGAACAATAATTGCTCGCTAAGATTTCCTTGAATAAAATGTTAAGTTAGTTGCACATGAAAAATGTGGCCAAAACAGTAGAGTCATAATTTTCTTTGTTTTGAAAGTTATTCTCTGCAGATATTTTAAAAGTTTATTTCTATTAACAGCGATATTGTTTAGAAAGTGTCCACTTACGTCCACTGTCACATTCTTATGTAAGAACAGTCCTTATTTTCATATATGCTTAGAAGGCAGAAAATGTATGATAAATCTTTCTTAAGGCAACAACCATGATGTGTACTTTTTTTTGGAAATCCGCCTACTACCACGCCTACTTCTTTTATATCTGAGATTCCTCCTTATGATCCCATGTAAGTTTAAATTTTTTAATTAAAATCTCTGAACCAAAAGCATAACAATTGTAAATTTTTTGTAAGTTCGCCTACTGCCACACCCATTTTTCTTATATTTCAGTTTTTTCCTTATACATAAAAAGATTTCTTTAAAAGTTGAAATTTTGTAGTTTGACAAATGTTCAATAGGTGGCCTCCAAAGCGTGGTTCACATAGTTTTATATAATAAGTTTTAAAACAAAAACTATTGTTGTCATCTTGTCATCTTTTCAAATTACAAAACATCGATTCTTTCCACAAATTCTCTTAAGAGACTTTCAATTGTTTGTGTCTTTATAATTGCCTTTATTGGCCTTAAAAATTATTTTTCTTTTTATTCTTAAAATATTTTAATCTAATCTGACTTAATTTTCTTATTTTAGCTGACAATACATACAATCAAGATCCAAAGAAGGTATCCCACTTTAATTACATTCCATGCCTGAAAGCACAAAACTGAGTTAATTTCATATAGACTACCCACATTATAAGCCTCTTTATTTCTATAAGCCTTACTATACTTTGCCAAAGTTGCATTTCTTGAAATCCTTTCTAATACTTTTCCCACTTAAGCCCACACTCAAAAAAAAAAAAACAAAAAATAATTCTGCTCCTTTCAAAAATAATTTTTGTTTTTTTTTTTTTTTATTTTTATTGTTTTCTTCCTTCATAAAGAAAGATACTTGCTGATGTCAGTCAGACCTTTGGAATATAATCGTTAGACACGCTATTCTGAAGATATTTTTTTCCATCTTTCTATCTCTATAACGACAGCAGACACGCATCACATTTTTCGCCCACTTAAATGCAATAATTCCTTTGCCCCAGACATGGATCGAAGGCATTGAAATTGGAATTGGTGACAAGTAATTATCGAAATGACTTCCGTTCCTTGTGTGCGATCGGGTTTGGTTGGTGCTGATGCTGATGCTGATGATGATCTTCTCTTCTTATTTTTATTATTTTTTTTTTCTGATCTGCACAAGTGATTCACCAAGAAAAGATGAATGGGATTCTTTTTGCGAAAAAACGAGTGTGTGTGAGTTAAAGCCATCCCTATAATTTTTGCAACAGCGAAAATATACTCTGTCAAGATCATGAATCGCAAAATCTTGTATAAGACACACCCCAAAGACGACGAAGACGACAACGTGAAGAACGCTCGATGGAAAAGAGAAGAAAAATAAAACACTGCAGATGAGCAGTTGTTCTGAATGAGGTGGTTTGGAAAGAGGATTTATCGAATCTTGCCCCAGGCGGGTCAAAAATATTTCGTGGGTATCTGTTTTTTTTTTTTTTAATTCATTTTTCCATCAATGGTTTGGTGGGTTATTTAATTTGTATGAGGTTAAAAACGTTTTTTTCTTTGTTTTTATTTCTTGGTTAATTTTATTTCTATTTAATGTTTAACCTGAGGCTCCGGATGTTGAGTAGTCCCGCCATATGAAGATGTGCAATTAATTTCAATAAAAAAAAAAATAACCCGTATTTATTGAAAATGAACCGGAAAGAACAACGAAATCGCATGGAAAAAATTCATTGGCTAATGGAGTGCCAGAGGGCTTCATGGTTGAACCAGTTCTAGTGCTGCAGCAATATTATTATTTACATAATTATCTTGGCATTTATTCACAAAAATACATTGAAATTAAAATAACTCTTTATTAAGTTGTGAGATTTGAATGTTGACTACAAATAATAATAAATAACGGTTAAAATATGCTTTCAAAGTTTATAAAAATATCTTCGTCGTTCAATGAAAAACTCCACTAAGTAAATATTTTAGAATATTTTTCAAAATAACACTTGGTATTCATTTCCCTCGGTTTAAGTTCTTCACTAAGTTTGTATTAAAAACAAAAAAAATCTTCAAAGTAATAAAAACCGGTTAATTTCACAAAAATTTATCAGAGATTAAAATAATCATTTTCTTTCGGAATTCGAATTCAAAAACTTATTAATGTGATTATATATCACTAAACACTCATCATAAAATAATTTGAGTGGATGTTGCAAAAAAATCATTACAATACATAAGTATGTATCTACCTAATCAATAATTTGTCGTAAATTCATGAATTAATAACAGTTCCGTTAAATGGCGCCCAGCGTGAATTTTAATTCAAATGCAAGAAACTTCCATTTAAGGGAAAGGTAAAAGCTATACGAATATTCCCTTTCATAAAAAATCATAGCATCCAGAGAATCAAGTGAGTAATCAGCAATTAGTCATATATTCATAAATAATCTTTTCTTTAATTGGCGCCCAACGTGGATTTTATTTAAAATTAAAAAAAAATTCAATTTAAAGCAAATTATAAAAACTTTACGAGAAGTTCTTATCATGAAAAAGTTTTAGCATCCAGAGTATGTATTTAAATTTTCGCAAAGTAACCTCTCATCAGTCTTAAGCCGATAAGAATAAAAAAAAAAAACTAATCCATGAAAGAATTTATCAAAAAATCCATTCCCCAACCCCAACTGCTTAAAACTTTAACCGGCAGATGTTCCAAGAATACAAAAAAAAAAACTCCAAGAAAATCGAAAAAAAAGCGAAACCGTCAAAATGACTTCTTTGGAATTTAAGTCGAATGCAAGACCCCAATCCTTTAAAGAATTCCAAAGATTGCAATTATCTGCTCACGCATAAAGCATCTTCTTTTTATTTCTTTTGCTTTAAAAAAAAAACAAAAAATAAAACAAAAATAACAAAACTCCAAAGTTGATGGTTTCATTCTTAAAATTACTACCACATCTCACGTATATCTCTGCTGGTAGGTTTTCTTATCTTTATATAAATAGGTATGTATGTTTTTGGATTCTGTCTACAGAACAAAATATTTAAAAAAAAAAAAACAACAACAAAAAACTAATTCAAAGAACATAAAAAACTACGGTTGCAGCAATAAAAATTCAGATTTCTTTTTCCAAGAAGATGAAGTCAGGCAGCAGCAACAGCGTGCGGACAACAACGACATAACACCCATTCCTTGAAAACATTATCAAAAAATATGTATAAGTGTTCTAAAATGGAGCTACCGCTTTCAAGGGTTCCTCGCACACTGCGTGCGCTCCTCCCTCGCTTGTTCGCTTTATATTTGTAAGTATATGCCCAAAATCGAAAAAAGAACGGCCTTGTAGTTGACCTTATGTTCGTTTTCATGTTGCTCCACCGCCGCCGCCGCGAATAGAACTACATACCATCAACGACCGGACAGTCGTCGGTCGTCCCTATAGCCGATGTTCGCCCCGCTCGAAAGCAATTTATATCCCAATCACAATGTACAAGCCCCAAGTTTCTCAGAGGCCTCTCTCTACATTAAACACTTCTTCCCTCTCGCCTGCTCACAACCCGAAGCTTGGGTAAATGGCTTTTTCGTTCCCTTGAATGAATGTCCCTCGCTTGAAAATTGAAAGAAGTTGTTGAATTAAAATTGGATACACGCCCGTTTGTGTCGTTCGTCGTCGTCGTCTTCCAAGAGTCGTCGTCGTCGCGGTATTTTCGGCGGATTTCTACAGTGGAGCAACAAACAAAAATAAAGAACCAAAAACGAGTTACCAAAGAAACAACAAGCGAACAAAAAAAAAACCACATCAAGAACCCACCAAACAGCTTCTGTATTTCACGTAGTGACCAATAAATAAGATAAACCGCGCGCGCATAGGATCCAACCGACAAAAGAAGAAAACAACATAAGAAGAAAAATATAATTTATCTCGGAAGAGAAAGAATACCAAGCTTGAAAGAGGAGCCATGTTTCTGCTTGCAAGAAGATAAATGGACATGAAGAGGGTTTGAGATGAGAGCGGAAGAAGATAAAACGAAAATGCAGTGCGCCCCTAAGAAGAACGTTAAAAAGTTGCTTACTATCACTTCCACTCTATAGGTAGGTAGTTAGGTAGGTACCTACATACACTGGAAGTTGGATGGACTTGGAGCCGGAGTGGCGTTGTGGTGCGGTACGCAACGTTAAGCCTCTTCACCCGTCGTCGTCGTAGTCGTCGTCGACGTTGTTGAAAACAAAAGAAAGAGAAAAGAGGAAACGAAGAGATCTTACGTCGAGACTTTGGTTTGGTTTTGGTCGTCGTCGTCGTCGTCGCCATAAGTCGTTTTTGTAGTGGTAAAACTGAGAAACTGGATACGAATTTTTATTACACATTTCCGGTCATCTTTTCTCGTTCGATTTTTGTCCCGATTAATGAAATAAATACGCATGCCATAGTGGACTATCTATGGGCCAGGTTTCTTTTTTTTATTTGTTTTCTGCGTGTGCTAAAAGAGTTTTTTTTCAATGCAGATAAGGTACCTTACAAAAATGCGGAATTTTAATTTAATTCATTTTGGGGGAGTGGAATAAAATAATATTTTTGCAAGAAATTGAAACACTTCCTCTTCCAGTAATTACAGAGTTTTGAAATTACTCGAAATAAATGTTTATATTATTCTGAGCAAGTAGTAAACGAACAGACCTCTTTTTCGAACTGAATTAACTGTCACAAACATTAATTGTGTTCGAAAAATGACATTTGACATCTGCTCGTGTTTGTTTTTCATTAGGTCTGTTCGTTATATTTTCTGCACTAAATTTAACATTTTAAATTTTTAAAAGAAAGTTCTGTCAAAGTTCATATAAAAATAAAATAAAATTGGACTAAAACCATTATAACATTTTGTAATTTAATAGCCTATGAATATTTCTCTTGTGTTTTCGTAAGCACTTCGTTGTCTTGTTGTAGATAACAGAAAAACATAGTAATGCATAATTCAACAGAGTCTTAAGCAAGTAAACAGTAAAGCACTTCATCCACTATACCAATTTCACCGGCAAAGACCCTAAATCATAAATACTTAAGATATAGGCACTTCCAAAAATACTAATCATCAGATTAGTATGATTTATTGAAGTTTGCTATTCGAAAATTATTTCGAATATATTATGATGGATATAACCACTGCATCATCATCATTAATGACATCACTGTTAATTTTAAAGCAAAGTGTCATTTTTAATACTAAAAGACTTTTGCAATAATCTTTCTGACATCTTGTATAAATTCGGCTATGTCATAATTTGTTTGCATCAATTCAACGATAACAATGACACGACCTACTCATCTGTCACAAACTAATTAAAAACCCATAAATCTATAACTATAATCTCCCAAACTGACAGGTCAAATTCATTCACAATGGCGCCATATTTCCGTTTCTCATTTAAAGTTTAAAATAAAAAAGTAGGTAGTTTGCAATTCAAAACAGCTAAATTTTTTTTCAATTTGCAAATACATACATGCATACATACATATATAAACTAGTTTCGTTCTTCTTTAATCAACGCAATACTAAATAAGAAGCTTAAAACAAAAAAAAATATTTGTTTCTCACACCCAAAAAAAAAAAAAAAACAACTAAAAATAGAAGAAAAAAGTTGAATTCCAATAAAAAGAAGTGTCATTGGGAAGCACAGTATGGTAGTTTGGCAGTAAAACAAATTAATTCAAGTTTGCCACTCCATCAATGTTCCCTGCAAGCCACATCCCCCTTTGACCACACCATCATCATCGGGCACAAAAAAATATAATATTTTATCTTCAATCAAATTGTAATTCTTAAATTATGCAAATTTATCGTGAACAAACCGCTTACTGCTTAAAGCAAATGTCATTTTAATTTTTGTACGGCTATTTTGCAACTTTTTTTTTTTCCACAAATAAAAAAAAAGAATTGGTTGGAATTAATTTAATAATTACCGAAGGTTTTGGTTTGTGTTTTATTTTAGTTTTTGTCACGCTGCCGATTAGAGGTGTAAGATTATATTTATAGAATTTTTGTTAAGCGGTTTTTTTTTTTTATTTTTTTAATATATCTACCATTGTGAACTGAACTGAAAGAATTTTTTTGAAGGCAAAAGTAAAAGATGAAGGGCAGTGCAAATTTTTTACTTAAACTAAAACAAATTGAATTTTGTATTTAAAATGTTTTTTGAATAAATATTTTTTAAAAGGTTAATCCAGTCGAAAAAGAATTTTTAAAACCAATAACGGAATTATTTTAAAACGGTATTTTAACGCGAAGCGGGTAAATTCCAATCAAAATGCATCAACCTTTTTTAGAAAAATAAATCTCGGCATGAGAGCACAGCAAACATTTTTCATACAATTTTCGACGTGTTCATATATTCTGCGCCAAAAAAAAGCCTTATCATCAAAACAGCTCCAAATCAGAAAAGTGTATAGGATTATTCTAGAACTTAATAAGTTAACTTTCAATTTTTCCACTTGAAAAAACATAAACAAAATATTTCTAATTTTATATCAAATCACAAAAATAACAATATCAAACATATCGCGATGGATAAATTCGTCGATCATTTCATTTCTATGTACGTACGTGTCAATAAAACGAGAAAGTTTGCATAATTTTTGTGTTATTCGTTTTTTTTTTTTTTGCTATACTATTTCAGCAGACCTGTTTGCTTTTAATTTTTGTTTTTGTTACTTGAATTAATTTCATTGTTGATTGAGTTGTCAAGTTGAGTCAGAAAATTATCGAATCTATTTATTTTTGTTTTTGTAACTATATGCCATATGGTTGCCGGCTGTGTGATGGTTCTATTCTATTTTTTATTTAATTATTGCATGCGCCACAATAATGGAAAATAAAAAATATATATATGTACATATGTACATTACAAATAGTATAGATATTATATATCTATACAAATAAACAAAAATGGGGACATCGCATCGGCTTAAAGGTGTGCAAGTTTAAAAAAAAAAAAAAAAAAACAAACAAATAAAAAACGGAAACGAGTATTGAAGTGTGATTAATACAAAAAAAAAAACCAACCGCGTGGTCATTAAGCAAAGATTATGGTTTTTGGATACGTCCGACATCGACATGCCATAGCCAGAATAGACTTTATGGCGACTTGTTTTAAATCACAATAATGATGGGTTATTTGTTCACAAAATTTTTAACTGGAATTTTTTATCGTAGGATTATGTCATGCATATGTTGAAATCAATCGATGACAAGCCATTATTTGTATAGAAGTGAAGGTAGAATCACTATATATAATAATAATCGGAAGCTAAAGTCATAAACAAACAAAAAAGAATAAGTCACCCATAATAAATTGAAGTGAGAAAAATTAATTTATCGTTTTTTTTTTATTCCTACTTCACAATTTATGTCAGTTTTATTTAAGTGCAAGATGCAAAGCAAAAGTGAACGAAACTGGACGAAAAATAATATTTCAACATATCCTCAGTTTGTTAGTTTACTTGTCAAAAACAACCCCCAGTTTCAACCATTTTTAAATTGTTCATATTAATTTTGACAGACTTGGTAAAAACAATGGTAGATATGTCTGAACAGACAACTTAATGTGATTTCCTTGTATTCACTTATTTTCGTATGATCACTTATGTGCTCCTCCGACACACTTTAAGCATTAAATAGGTAGTAAGACATAGTTAGCTAATAAAATATTACGATGTTTTGAGCTTAAATTTTAAGCTTCGCATGCAAATCTTGTTAACATAGAAGTCACGTAGAGATTAAATTTAAATCAAACTTTTGTATGTGGTCAACAAACCGACAAAAAGGTTCAAGTAAATGTTTTGCCTTGAAAATTATTTCGACAATGTCTTTTCATTGATTTATACATACAAAATGCAAATAGTAATAATTCGAGTTATATTTTAGTGTACAGGGAAATATGATGTGATAAAAATTAATATTAAGGCGCGTTTTATTCGAAAATTTATAGTTTGTGCAGTAAAATTTCCCTCGGCAAAGAATAACAAAATCAAAAGTGTCAATAAATAAGCCAACAAATTAGTGAATATAGAAGTGGGCAAGGAGTGTTGAAATGGAGATGGCGCTGTTGAAAAATATAAATGACTTGAAACTTAAATATCAGTCCTCTTTCACACGAGGAAATTGAGTAAGGCTAGAAGAGCACGAAGTAAGAGGTGTGAACGAAATCTCTAATATAACGCAGCTATAGTATAGCTATAGTATATAGTTAGTATGGTACGAATAGAAAGCCTAGGCTATTAATTTTCAAATATTTTAGGAAATAACAGAGTTTACCTACTTACCAAATTTGTTAAGTAAAATTAGAATTAAATCCGAATCTAAATTGACTGAAAATAAGCAAGGAAACATGAAACATTTAACTGGTGTTTAACTCTAAAACTATAAGGATGATCTTGCAATGAATAACTGGACCGATTACTACAAGCGACTTCACATTTCAACAGAAATGGAAAGATGTTAAATCACAGAGATTTTAGAGAACAGGTTTTATAACTCATTTAAAACAATAGCAAATTTTGTACATGAATGTTTTTTGACAGTTAAGTTTAAAAAAAATCGCCAGTCTTACACTCTGGTTCATTTGACCGAGTCCGAGTCTAAAACTAGGGTTTTATTTATTTTATGGTCATAAATATTTCTGTAACCTAAGTTTGAGAAATTAAAAAGCCAAAGTTTTAAAATTTAGAAACAATAATTCACAAATATTAAATTGTATGTGGTACGTACGACACTTTAGGTAAGTCTTATTTCACATTTCTGCCATGACTAGTTTCATCCGAAACATTTTCATGTTCGAAAAAAATTCCCAAGTACACACAATTTTCTGGCGAAATGCAATGCAATTGCCGCTATTTCAACAGTTGTCAAACACACGCAAATTTTTGTTCGAAATGTCCCTGATGGATCGAAGTGAAATTGTAATAGTTCTTTTTTTTTCAGGCGAATACAAAATATTTAAAGTGATGTAATATTTTTTAAGGCTTACATCAGTGGGAGGGGAGCTTCATTGTTTTTTTTTGTATTTGGATTAAATAAAATACATTAGGTATAAATTTTATGATGTATCCGAAAGTTCTCGAATTTATTTTGTGCAACTTAATTAAACAAAACAATATTTATATTCTCTCCAAAATTCGTCTGAAATTTCCATCCAAAATCTTAAATTTATTCAACGGTTTTACCTAATAATCAGCAAATTAACTTGTCAAACTAGTTTCACATTTGCATCAATTAACTTAAATGAATAATATAAATTTGAATTCAAAAGTCACCCCTAATCGTTTCCTCTTAAACTCATTTGAACAAAAAAAAAAAAAAAAAAAAAAAACAAATAAAACGAGAACGACAAAATATCTTGCGATTCGTGATTATGATACAAATTTTTGATTTAAACCTTGTCTATTAAAAAAATTAGGTTAAATTTTACCGTCGTAGTAAGATTTTCTAGAAATAAAGCTAACCTTTTTGCAAATTCAGCTGTTGCTGTTGATGCTGTTGCTGCTGATGGTGGTGCTGATGTTGTTGAATTTGCTGGTGATGGTGCTGCTGTTGATAGAAATGACGATGTGCTGCTGCTGCAGCAGCAACCGCTGCTGATGAAGTAAAATCCCTCCAAGGTTGCCATAGTAAACTATTTGCAACATTTGTTGCATTACTATGGTGACCATTTAAATGGGAACGATTGGCCGGGTGATGATGCGGGTGTTGATGATGTTGATAATGATAGGGATTATTTATTGTCATATTATGATTCGGCGGACTGCTATTGCTACTGCTGCTGCTATTACTGCTACTACTACTACTGCTGCTCATGGGGCTGCTATTGCTGGTGGTCATACTCCTAAGTCGATGATTTGAACCTGCAGCTGCGGCTGCAACCCTTTCGATTTCTTTAATCCGATTGTAGTAGGTTTGTTCGAAGGCATTTAATATACGAAGGTATTCCATAGTTTAAGGGTCAGGAAACACTGATTTTTTGTTTATTCAAAAAAATTATAACATAAAACACCATGCACACACTCGTTTTTGAAATATTCTAAAATTTATTTCATTATGCTCTTGGAATAACCTTTTTTTTTTCTTCAATCTTGTCTTAAAACAAGTCACAATAAAGATTTTTTTTATTCAAGAATTCAAAATGTAAACCTTAAAACTTTGATTAAAAATTAACTCAAATTTAATACCAACGATAGTGATTTTCGTTGTCTTTTTAACACAATTCACACGATTTTGGGTTTCTTAGAAAAAAAAATCCGCACACGCGTTCAGGCTTAAAGATTCAAATTGTAAAAGTAAACTCTAAAAACTTGAGCCTATGATTGATTTAGGTATATACGACGACAAAGTGAAGTTTACATCAAAGATTTAATGAAACAAAAAATATTTGTAAAGTTGTATCAAAGTTGTGAGCTTTTAACTAAGCTTAGTAAATCCACAACACCCTTATAGACGATTTAGATAATTCTGCTCACTTAGCACTTTTAATTGCGATTTTCTTGTTTTTGGTAATTTTCAAAGCAAATTCGAGACCAAAACACACGAAGGTAATAATTTTTTTTCTATTTTTTTGGTACAAAAAAAAAACCAAAACAACAAGAAGAAAAACCCCGTCCAAGTAACAGAAAAGTCGTGCTCAACGAATGAAGGTATAAACATTAACTGAAGAGACATAAGTTCTCTTGAAACGAAACGACCCACCGATACCGAGTATACTACGACGATCGGTATATTTTTCTTATTTTGTGTTGTCTTTGTATATATGTATATATATCTTTAGCTTGGGGACTACATATATGTGAGACTTGGAGTCTTATACCGAGTCAGTGTATAGGTTTGGAGCTATAGTTGTTGTTTCTTTTTCTTATTCCGTTTAAACTAACTTTTACTATACACACATATTTTGAGAGGGTTTTAGATACATACGGTTACGTGGGGGCTTGAGAAAAAAAAATGATTCTATACCCAACGTCTTGTTAGTGAATGTAAACTAATTGAAGTCGGCACAGCAGCGTTCGCGCTCAATATATGATTGTGTCTTGATGTGTATTAAGTTTAAATCGTGATATTCGAACATGCCAAATTGTGTGAGTATTGGAAGAGTTGAGAATTATTATTATTATTTTAGTTTTTATTTAATTTAATTTTTTTGCTGCAAACAAGGGAAAGAATATGGGTGGAAATGTTGAAAGCAAATTTCTTAAGAAGAGCTTATAGTGGAGCCGAGTTTAAGCAATGATATCAATATTGATGTTGTAGGTTTCAATTGAAAACCGTATACTTAAAAACAAAAAGATCATCGTTATTGGAAGGTACACGTTTTTTAAATGTCGAATGTTATTTCAAAAAAGTGCGAAATCAATTAAGGTTTAAAGCGGTCTCCCTTTCCTGCTATCTACTTTGGCCGTATACGTCATTTGTGTCAAAAATGCAATTGCAAGATGTTCCCAATCGCAAACTGCAAAAGAAAAACCAATAGAAACTTTTTTATATGCAAAAAGCATTATTTTCGATAAGTTTGGGGGGTTTGACAGTTTGATAGAGTTAACGACAAAAATATTGAAAAGGCTCTCTGGCGTTCGTAAACGTCAAATGCGTTTGCAGGAAAATTGACTGACGTTGATCAAACAGATTTTGTGCAACCAGTACGATTGCACATTTGACGACAGCAATATTTGTGTCAAAAAATGACAATCATTTGACAATCAAATTGACGTTTTCGAAGATCTGAGTATACAAACAAAAAAGGGAGCTTCTAACTCCGAAAATGTTTTTGTATGACGCCCTAAACATACAAAAATAATACCTTGACTAGTCCAAATTTAAAAAAAAAAATACAGTAACAAATTTGACACATCTGCTCTTCTGAGAACTTACTTACATTCACCATAGTTACGAATTGTTCTTATTTAGTACTTACAATTATTAATAATTACAAATAAGAATTTACAATGGCAACACCTTCTTTGCCCTACACTGATCTTTTTTTTATTTTAAATATTTCGAAGTAAACAGCAAAAGCGAATGGCGAACTTACAACTACACCAACAAAAAAATAAACAACACAACTAAACAAATCACTTAAAGAACAAGACAAATAAAAAAAAAACACAAACTAAAAACAACAACAAATGAAAGAGAACAACACAATCCGCTCAGAGCTCACACAACAAGCTAGTCTTAAATGTTTATCATGTTTTTTTTTTTCTGTCGCGTTTTGTTCTGATTTTAAGCTGCGATTTCGAAAAATAGCAAGAATAGAATATACAACGATGAAATACAATAACAACAACAATAAAAAGAAGTAAAGCTTAATGTTTACATAAGCATAGAGTAATAAGAAGAATGGTGGTAACAACAACTACCATTCTGAAAGGCGGTAATTTCCATTCGCTTTATTTTTTTTTTACTTGTTCTTGTTTTTTTTTTTTTTTTTTGGTCTTCGAATGTTAGCTCGTTCGTTCGTTGGTTCAATTGAAGCATATTGATTAAACTCAGCTTAAAATAATAAATAGCATTGGAAAGAAGAACCAGAACAGAATAAATTAAAATAGAAAGGAAAAGACAACCGATTGGAATAAACCTATTTTCAAATTTAATAAACGACTTAAGAACACTCTGCACAGCACATGCTGGCCATGTCGCGTATGACGTTGCTTATATATGTATATCTCTTTTTTTTGTATAATATTTTGCAATTTAGATGTTCTTGACATGGCACTACTTTTTCATAAAGTTATTTTACTTTAATAGCGATAGCGAGAAAGGGGTTTTTTAATCGGTTGGTACAAAGTTCTATTTTTAGTACACAGATCATAATCAGGTATTTTTATGGAAATACAAATATTTTTTACTTATAAAATTATACGAAAAGAATTCAGTACCTTTTACTCTACAAAGTATTTAAAAAAAAAAAAACATTGGAAACGAAAAACTTCAGTAAAACATTCAGCCTTATTGTGGAATTCACCCGAACAACATTCCACTCGGAAAGTTTGTCATTTCACCTTTCGCCTATTGTGAGTTTCAGCCGAAATTTCATGTTCGAAAAAATCCCCTTATTGTGAACATTCATTTCGGGCAAGATTGTAATTTATTTTTAGTACGAAATTTCGCTCGGGCGAAACTCACAATAGCATTCCAGGCGAACAAAAAATTTTAAGGTAAAATATTTTTCGGGTGAAACTCACAATTATTCTTAAAAATTCTTTACAAAATAATTTTGCATGGCTTTGCCGTCTGCCTGATTGGTTTTATATACGTTAAATAATATAGTAAGTACAAGTAATAATTTGACACACATAAAGTAATTTTGAGAAATTTTAAATTTTAATTTTAAGAAAATTTCATTAATAATATTATGATTGAATATATCTTACATATTTGGACCCATTGGAAAGCTCGAGGGAAATTTTGTGGGTTGGGGTATTATACTGTGTTACTTTGTTAATTGAATAAAAATTGTTCAACAGGCAATTAAAAAACCTATTCATAACTGTGAGTTTTATTGTAGAAGTTTGGAATTACAGAATTTCGAAAAGCAGAATAATGGATTTGCAGAATTTTGGATTTACAGAATTTTGAATTTACAGAATTTTGAATTTACAGAATTTTGAATTTACAGAATTTTGGACTTACAGAATTTTGAAATACAGAATAATAGAAAAGCAGAATAATGGAATACAGAATTATGTTCATACAGAATTTTTTATTCAGATACAGAATTTTGGAACACAGAAGACCGACCCGTTCCCAAATTTTGTTTCCCCGGGGGAACATTTTTACCCTCGAAAACTTGTCTACAATCGTAAATTGTAAAAAAAAAACGATCACGAGAGTGTGGAATCCCTTATCTGTGATTTTCTTTCCCAGAAATTTCTTTGGATAGAAATTCACAGTTCGGCAAAATACAGTTTGAGAACAAATGTGAATGGAAGGCATACAACATGTGGTGCGTGTCTTCGAATTTGTATGAATTTGCGTACCCGTACTTTAACGGAATTTAAATACTTTTGAGAAAAGTTTTTCCTTATGCTCTTTAAAATTTGACAGTTGGTGAAGTTCTGTGCAAACATTTTTTTTTGCTTTTACTTTTTTTTGAAAAAAAATCCCCTTATTTTTTATTACTCCCGTATATATTTTAAACGGCTAGACCCATTTTGTTTTAATATTAATCCGGTGTTTCTACAAAAAATTCAATTAGTATCACATTTAAACATTTAACAAATCAAATAATATTTTTTTTAAGGTTTTTTTTTTTTTTAATAATACAAATTCTATATACTACTGAAATACATCAGCCAAGTAGAAGACTTAGCACTATTTAATTGGACTTGTTGAATTATTCGTCATGAAATCTATGTTAGATGAACTGAACTTAACAAAAATTGCGTATTGACAAGATCCTCACTACTCGCAGGGACGAAACGCAAATTTTTGTGGACTAAAGGCCGTTAAAAGCTATTTTGAATCAATATTTTTTTTTTTAGTAAAAATAAATTAATTTTTTTGTACTTTTTTGTTTTTTCACAGTTTCTTTCTTTCGATATTATGATATATTATTATTTTTTTTTTGTTGTGATCTTTCAATTATAAGTAAAAATCTTTTAAAACAATTACACATTATTAAATCGAATGATGAATTTCACACAAAATCAGAAATATTAATACAAACTTGTTTTACTTGACCTTTGATTTATAAAAATTAAATTTTAAGCAATTTAATCCAAACAATAAAAATATATACATATATACTCACAAGTAAAGGTAAGACTCAAATTATATAAATTATATAGAAAGAAGAACATCTTGATTTACCTGAAAAAAAAGAGAAAGAAAACAATTTTTTTAGTTTTATGGTAAAATTAAATTCGTATTAAAATATTTTATATCAAAAAAAAAAAAAAATATCTAAATCATAAGAAAGTATCTAGTTATATACTCATTAAATATATGATAGTTAAAAATAGTATATGACTGTGAATAGTTCAAAACATAAATGGACTCTTTCAACTCGAGTTTTTTTTTTAAATTTAATTCTTTAAAATGAAACAAGTTTTTTATTTTAAATTTATAAAAAAGAATCACTATTTAATGAATAAATTAAATGTTATAGGTTTTTTTTTTTTCTTAATTTCCGTTAGTATAAAAATAAAGCTTGAAATATTTTTAAACGACAATCCATTTCAGACTTAATTTTAATGGATTTAAAAAAAAAAATCGCATGACATTAATAAATTTATACATTTGTTCTATTTTTGGTCAATTTTATTCTTCTAAGAATCAAAATAAATTAACCAACAAAACAAAAAAAATAAAATGAATACAAATAAAAATTAACATACATAAATCGAATGTGGGAATTTTTGGTCGAATTTCGATTCAAAAGACGTAAGCTGTCTGTCCACAAAAGAATTAGTTAAGTAACTACGTATCTTCTGTCAATAAAATTAAGATTTGCTTTCGCAATTTTTTTTTCTTCTGTTGTTAACTTTGACGCATTTTGGCTAGCTATGTAGACGTTTTATTTTTATTTTTTGAAAAATTTGCGTGGTTTGCTAAAAATGATGATAAATGCAAAACATTTGGAAAGTGATTTTATTAATACACATGTACCTAAATATACAAATATATACATTATATGAGTTTGAGCTTATTATTTTCGTGATTTGTTGAGATTGAATTAGTCGATGAAATATTTATTTGATGATGCTTTGCAATGACATTTAATAATAATAATAATGGTGATGATTGGCACATAACGCATAACTGTCAAAAATTATATATGATTAAATTACTTAAATTGTTTTTTTTTTAAGTTCATTAACATTTTATTTGTCTGGAAATTTCAAGTCTAATCGCAAAATAAATAATTTTTTTAGACGAATTACTCAAAAGAAAATTAATCAAATGAATTGAAAAATTGGGGATTTTGATGAATAATGATTATTGAATTTTTGTTCAAAAACCGTGAGTCGCACTTATTTCTTGCTTGTATGGTTTTAGGCTTACTTTAGTTTGAGTTCAAGTAGCCGCCAGCAAAAGGCACGTATACACAATCACACTTGTCAACTTGTGTCGTGTGATGTTTTGTGGAAAGATTTTTTTTGTCAAAATCACTTCTTTTTCGATTGTTTGTGGGAGAAAGAGGGGACAATGTTCGTGAGAGAAATAACTTTGTGAGAGTAAAAGAAAATTATTAAAGTTTGCACGCTTAATTAATACTTAACAATATAACAGACAAGATTAGTGTGGTTCCGGTTCCGGGTGTAGGTTAATTTTATATGGAAGGCAGGTACTTGCGCATATAGAGCGACGAATCCGAAAAAAAAAAATTAATCCCATTTTTTTGACAGCAATGGTGAGACGCAGGGTTTGAACTTGAGAGATCGCAAATCGCAGTAGATTGAACGAAAAATCGCAGTGAAACCAAAATGTTCGCAGTAGAATTGAATTTCAGCAGAAAAAAAAAATAAGTGTCCACATTCTGTGTTAATTTTAGTATTTTTTTGTAGATATTAACAAAACAAAAATATAATAAATAACATTAAATTAAGTCTATATTCTTTGGTTTAATATCAAAATCAATAGTAAAATTAAGAAAACCAAATTATTACATTAATAAATAAACTCTAGCTAATAGGATGAAAATGTTTAGCTTTATTTAGAAGTTAGTTGATCAAAACAAATTTTACATCTACATTTTTTTTATTTTTTTACAAATTTAATCAAATTAAGCGGTGGCACAAAAACATCTTGCCGATTTTTAAACTCGTTTGCGCTTGCGGTATAAAGTGTTGGTCGATGTTGTGCGAGTGCGTGTACATTATCACATTGTGAGAGTGGGAGGGTAAAGGGAAACAAGAAAGAGAAACAATTATTGCAGAACGCAGCGACAACACAATTAGCTGACTAAAGAAAAGGCTTGCATGAAAGAGATACAAATATTTGTTTAATGTTTGACATTTCGTTCTACATTAATTTCTATGAACAGTGATGTTATTCAAACCAAATTAGGAAAAATCGCAGTGGGGCAGTAGATTTAAAAAATTGGAAAAAGTGCAGTAATTCTACTGTTTTCATAGTAAAGTCCGAACGCTGGTGAGACGGTGACAGTTTTGTTTTTAGTGTTTGTGCGCGTGTATCTCGATTGATTTTTTCATTTTCCTAAACTTTCTGTGGAGCCATTGCATCAAACCAAGTGAATTTAAATACACACTTAAAAGCAGCTGTCATCTCGATTCTTAAATTTTTCAATCCAGATCTAAATGGGATTTTCGAGATTTAATTCTTAATGTAAAATGAAAGAAAAACAGATTTCATATGGTATTTGCTAATTCATTTTGACAGCTAATTCATTTCTGAATTTAAATTGGTAGTTATATGAGTGTCTTAACCAGCCAATATTTGTATCCAAAAGTATTGCGCAGTAGTATAAACCATGAAATTACTGCGTTGCTATCCATTTTTTCACAATATTTTTTAGATTATTAACTTTAAGTTCTAAAACAAGTTTCAACTTCGAAAACATTTCAACTTTTTGAGAAAATTAAAATTTACAATTTCATTAAATAAATCAAGTATCTAATAAAATTTATAACTTTTTCAACACATCGATTGGTCGTAAATCGCTGAATCATATTTATTTGAAGACCACCAAACTTGTTTATAAATATATATTTTAAGCTTTACAACTCTTAACCTTTCTTATAGGTTTAGAATCATTTGAACAAAAAAAAAAAAAAAAAAAAAATACACAATAACATCAAACGTGCTATTGAATATTCACACTCAATAAAAAAAAAAAATCTTTCTTTTTCAAAGCCGCACCAAGGTACGATTATAGGTTAGGTACCTCAAACACAAAACATGCATTCAGATATATAAATACTCGACTCCACTCCTCAATGAGTTGAGTAAAGTATAGAAAATCAAATTCGAAACAGTAGCAAGCGCAATAAAAATGTTAAACCAGCAGCGCAGCACCAAAAAAAACTCTGATGAACGTCTGAACAACAACCCCTTTCCTCATATTTTTTGTAGATCGGTGAACTGAACGGTGAACTGGTTTTTCCTTCTAAAAAAAAAGCCGAAGCTGAAAGAAAAACCCACGATCATGGTTTCGATTTTCATATAATGTGCACACATCATCGTACCTATAATACACAACAAAAACAATTCAGCGTCAGCGTTCTTTGAAAACATATAGAATCAATGGTAGTAAAATCTGATGAACGTCATCGGCTATATGGCTTATGAAGCGTAGTAAACGAAAACTTGCTCTGAATGAAGTAGACCTTAAAAAGCAAAACCAAGCTCCATGGATGGTTCTGGGGTGGCGAAGTTTCGTTGAAGTGTTTTTTGAGAATTGAATTTCTTCTTCAGGAAACAACAACGGCTCTGAATTTTAAGGGCACCCTATTGTTCATTTTTTTACATAATTCTTAATTTTAGGAGTAATTAAAAACTTACGGTCAAACAGAAGGGAGAAAGCAGCTGCTTTAGGAATTAGGATAAGTTCAACTAATTCAACTTGTCACCGCTGATCATTCTTATTAAGTATTCAGTTATTCAGTTGTAAGCCAAATTAGATCATTTTGTAAGCTTTTATCCAACTCCTACGGTTTAAAAAATTCAGTGAAATTTAAATACATAAGTGATAATTATCCAGTCGTAGAACTCATGACAGTAAACTTCTACAGAAATGATGTTGTGACAGGTAACACGTGCCACCATCTCAGTAGTAAATATAATTTTCCACTCAGTTGAACTTTATATACATACATACGATAAATTTTATCTACCCAGTTATAGCTATGTATATATAATACTTATATACCTCGTCCCTGGGCTAGAGATCAATATTTTCAACTATAAATTAGGTAATCATTATTTTTATGGCATATTTCAAACGTTTTTAAATGTTTTAATTTAAGTAAATATCTCACACGTTTAAATTCAAACAAACCATGACAAGCCCTATACCTATTTATCTAAGCAAGGCAAAGCCAAGCCCCTCCTTTATACGGAACACATTTTCCCTGCTTTAGGTAGGTACACCCTTGAATAAAAAGATAGATGTATGAAATATTCAATAAAGATTCACAAAAAAAAGGTTTAGCTTTTTTATGAGTCAGAAATAAAAATGCAAACAAAACTAAATCACAAGTAGAAGGTCAGCTAAAGTAATCACAAACTCAGGCGATGTGGTTTATGTAGGCAAAAAAAAAAAAGAAAAAAAGTGAATCAGGCGGCGCGGTTTAACTTGACTCGGATTCGGAATGGATCGAGTCGACTTGCTCGGCCGCGGCGATAACCTGGTCAAGCTAGAATTTTAATTATGAGTCACATTTTTTTAAGTGTGATTGAACAACTAGCTTTTGAATTGAAAAAAAAAAAACCACAACACAACACAACCGAAAGGAATATAAAAGATAATTATTATAATTGTTCACAAAGATATATACGACTTTGTTATATATTTTTTTTTTGTTTCGCTTTTTGTATTTGTTAATTTGAAAGGCAAGTGTTTAATTAAGGTAAAATATGGCAGAATAAGTTAGGTAAAGAGCAATTCAAGTTTTACTACCCTGACAAAGATATTCAGATTAAGAAATGATCAGATCAAAAATATATAAGGGTGTCCGTTTTTCCCCTAATTTAATTCAAAGTTATTTATTAATTTTTTGTTTGAAATATAAAAGTAAAGCATTCTTTAATTAAAAAACAAAAAAAAACGATCTTGAGGTTAAAATGAAAAAAAAAATATGATACTTTAATTTTACAAAACTACAGTCTAAATGGCTTGACAATAATTATTACTTAAATTGATTTCTTGGACTTATCGTGATATTACGATAATAAAAAGCTTAAAATCAACTGTTCAACTGAGCACCACGTGAATCATTCCAATTTTCACTTTTCCAGTGTGTGAGAGAAAAGTTGAAAAAATAAAGATCTCTTTTCGAAATAAACCAAAAATTGAAGTTTTGCGCTCTTCGATTCTTTATCAAAGGAAAAATACTGTTACATATTTCAGTATATTGTAAAAAAATATAATTTTTGTTTTCTTCATTTGTTGAATCTTCTTCTTTAAAAGTCGTGCAGTCGTATTTATTAGATTTTTGTCTACTTAGACACTGTCCAACTATTTTCAAATTGGTGTGGAAATATGCTTTATTTAATAAAAATAAGTATCACGTTATTCACGGTTAAGACAATCTACTCTTGTGTCTAAATTAGGCAGCTATAAGACAACAATAAACAAGGTTTTTGAACACATTTTCTAAAGTTGGACAGTTGTCTAAAGTTAGACAACGTTTATAAATAAGACCAGTGGTTTATAATTTTAATCGAAAACAGGCGATAAGTTAAATATTTGCATTAGTTTATTTTTTTTTAAATAGTAAAAGTCCCAACAATGAACTTTTAAAAAAAAAATCTATAATTAATAAATAAGGTAAATAAACATTACCGGTTTACTGTGTACCACCTGTTGATTCACTGTTGCCACCCTCTGGTACATAGTGAACTGCCGCTTAACTATTTTTCATTATTTATACATTAAGAAAATCCAGATTTTATAAAAGGGACTTTTGTTAACTCTTTGAAGTTTTGACCAATAGTTTGAAAATTATATCGAGTGAAAAAAAATGGTTCACTGTTTGAACAATTTAGCTTAGTCCATCAGATTTTTCATTTCTTTACAGCAAAATTACAATTATTTAACGTAAAGCAAAAAAGGCTTAATTAAAAACAATTCAGTCTTATTAAATATGAGATTAAAACTTGAGTAAGAGATGAACAATTCAGTTATTGCCTGTTGACTTGTTTTTTTTTCTAATAGAAGCTGTGTATAATGTTTTTAATACTAAGGCTAAGTTATTCCGTTACGATTATCATTATACCAGAGAAGAACATAATATGCAAACAAAAACTTGGCACTCGGAGGGTTAGAAGCTATTTCTTTTAATAAACCTTTAATAGATTTTTTTTTTCTTTAATTTAATTTTTGTTAAATTATTAAAAATATGTATTATAAACAACAAAATAAAATAAAGACTTTATAAAAGCATACAAAAGTTCAAACAAGACTAAAGTTTTCTTAGTAAACTTAAATAAAAAATACTACACTTGGTTGAAAAACCATTTATGTATATTTCAACAAAAGAATTTGACAGATTTCTATTATGTGCACGTCATTTATAACAATTTTTTTTTTTAGTTTCAAAATATGTTGATGATTAAATACATTACATATACATTAATAATAATAATCTTTTTTTTTTTTTTTTTTCTTTAATGAAGAAACTCCCATAATTTAATTGATCTTCACCACTTTCCATTCCAATTTCATTTCTGCTGATGATGGACTTGTTGTTTCTGCTACTGCTACTGTTGTTATTGGTGTTTTTTGTTGTTATTATTCAAACCACTGAAGCATCCCAAATGTCAAATCATATTTTGCAATTAAAATGCATTTCATTTATCATCCAGCCCACCTTTAAAATAAAAAATTTTAAAAAAGAAAGAAAAAAACAAAACTACAACCGCCCATTTAACCTGGACTTTGTGAAAAAGATTTCTTTTTGCTTCGCATACAAAATAATATTATTTCCTTCTGGGAGATACACACACGACGTGTGTTTATCTTTTTGTTTTCAATTTTTTTTGTTGGTATTTAAATGTTCCCTTAATAGGGTATCTTTGAATAAGTTTTTTGGTGCACTTAGAAAAACTAAACAAAAATTATAGAACATTTCAAACTTTTTTAAAAGCTTTTCAAGCTCTTTTTTCCTTTTTTTTTTTAAAGTCGTTTTAATTGTTTTTTTAAAACTTTAACTAACTTCTTAACTTATATTTGCTAAAAAGTTATTTTTTTTGCTTATACATACCAAAACACATTTTTTTGGATTTATTGTGAAAATTTCTAAAAGCTTTTAAGTTTTTTTTTAACAAACTTTAAGCTTTTTTCTTAAGTACTTGAGTATTAATTCTTTTAGAATATTAGAATAACAGTTTTTTGTATTGTAAAATTTTGTCTTAAAACCTTATAATGTTATAATACTTGAATTTCTTTGAAATTGATATTTTTAAATTTCAATATCAAAAAATGAAAGATAAACGCTAAAAAATTAATGAAAATTAAGTAGGTATGTATCTGAAAAAGGGCCTTTTTATGAATTAAGGTTTTGGCAAATATCAAAATTTACTCATGGAAATAATTTTATAAAATATTTTAAATTTGATAAAAGCTTTAATAGAAGCTTTTTCCTAAACGCTAACCAAAAAATGAATAATTGATGGTGCGACAGCTTGTGGCGAGTTAAGCCATATGAGACTTAAACACTCAAACAAAATAAAAAATGTACTTTTTGTAAAACCGCTGTTTTCCAAAAGAAAAAAGGATTTTTGGAAAAATTTGTAGTGTATATCAGGTTGTTTAACAGCCAAAAAATAGTGGTTAAGTATGTTTTTTTTTTCTTCAACTTTGGCTATGTTGTGGCTAAGAGAAAGATAAAGAAAAAGTCAATGAACACAGAGAGCATGAGATGAGGTACTGTTGTTGCATTGTGGCGCACTTTTCTACTTCTTCTTTACGACTACCTCCTACCTACCGAGTACTGATGATGCCTTAAAAAAGATATACCTACTCTCCTATACTCCTCTCAGTATACCACCACCTTCGGAGAGACTTTCTTTTATTATTATTTTGTATATTTCTTTGCTTCTTGGATTTTGTTGCTTCTTTATACTTCTTTCTTTGTTGTTTTGCATTTTACTATGTAGTGCTTGTGATGACTTTTTGTAACACTTTCTTTTTCAAAACTCAAGTCAATTAATTTACCACGGCCATGAACGACAACATGGCGGCGGCGCGGCACGGCGATGGTTGATTACGACGCAACGTACATAAGTTGCCATTTATAAGTCGACTGCGGGGATAACGTTCATTGTCGGTCGTTCAACATAAATACATACATAATGTATGTAGGTATATGAAGAAGTTTAACCTCTGGCGGACTTAATAGCCCCCTCACAGGAAACTTGAATGCATTTTTAATAGATAGGTGATTTTTTATTTCGCGCTCCGAAAGGAGGGATTTCAAAATTAAAAAAAAAAAAAACAAAAATAATAAAAAGAGATTACAAATTATACAAAAAAAAAAAATATTAAATAAAATCCAGTAGCTGATGTTTTCACTTATTGCACAGAAGTTGCCCCGCAGTTGTTCAGCAAAGTGATAATGCTGATGATGACAATGGTTCATGTAATTATGATGGATTAAATGAACACCATCAGTTGCA
Organism: Epistrophe eligans; assembly: GCA_951394125.1. Taxonomy (NCBI): domain Eukaryota; kingdom Metazoa; phylum Arthropoda; class Insecta; order Diptera; family Syrphidae; genus Epistrophe; species Epistrophe eligans. The sequence goes on along the minus strand of OX596031.1, from coordinate 10,688,189 downwards.
CAAAGATGTTGTTTAAAGATAAAAGGAATGAATAAAAAAGTAACTCTAGTTTAATTTATGAAAGAGGGAATAATTATTAAATTTGCTTTTGTTAAATATTAAGTATGTATATGGAAATCCACAGGAGATTAAGGTATGTACAACAGAAATATCTCTGAATTCTTAGTGTTAAAGAGGTCATAACAGCTTCAAGTTTCAAGGCATCGGAACTGTGTTAAATGAAAATAAAAAAAAATAGAAAATGTTAAAAGTGTTCAGGTTTTTTTTTTTGAAACGCCTCGCGGGATTGGCTCACAATTGTTTTTCTCTGTATGAATTAAAAAAAAAAAAAACATAGTTATTAGAGCCGATCCTTTCATTCAATAAACCAATACCAATAGCAATATTTTTCCAATTATGTTTTTAATTTGTTTGAGATCGTTTTTGATTTTATTAGTTTTGCAAAATTAACTTATCGCAGACTAATTGCAGTTAAAAAAATATGTACTTGTTATAAAAACAACATAATTAGAAATAAATTGATTAATCACCTCTGAAGTTGTTTAGACACCAACGCCAGTTATATACATATGTACCAATTTATTGGAACAAACAATTTTAAAATCGTTAAAGCGGTTTAAAAATAAAACATTAAAAAATTGTTTTAAAAATCCAAAATTTATTTTTTTTTGAAAATTTAATAGTTTGCAATAGTATTATTACTTTTTAGAAGCTTTTGTGTACAAAGCTTCATTAAAATCAGTTGAATAAATAAACAGATAGTCAAAAACCAAAAAATGCTTCCATGAGAGATACCGTTAATAATAGATTTATATAAAAAATATGTTCAAATAATTTGGTAGGTTGTACTGCTACATTAGCTCACATAAAAAATTAATTTTGATCAAAATCGTAGGAGTCGTTTTTGAGTAAAATGAGATTTTTCTTAACGGTTTTTAAACACTTGTATGGTATAGGTACCGTTGGCTATAAAAATAGTTTTTATTTAAAATCTACTAGATAATGTTAAAAACGTGCTGGGTACCAAGTTTAATGAAAATCGATTAATTAATTCAGAATTTTTTTTTACAAAAAATACTGAATTTTTTTTACAAAAAATACTGGGGCCTGATTCCGTAAAACGATCGAACGATATTGTTTTGGCAATAGATGTTTCTATCTTTCTCTTTCGATCTAATAGAGATGGGTATTGTCAAAACGATATTGTTCGATCGTTTTCGTTTTACGGAATTAGGCCCCTGATTTTTTTTTTAAGTTGTGGGCTTGTTTTTTGAGAAAAACAAGATTTTCATTAAATTGTTAAAAATACCGTTCGTGGTTTTGTGCGTCTGTAACTTCATGCGTTCACTGTAATTCGAGCTAGAGCCTAAACGGGTGGACCAATTTGCTTAAAATTTCGTAAAAGAATTTGTACGTAATTCTCTATAGGGGAAATTAGAATTTTTGTTTAGATCATCTAAATCGGGTAACTGACAAACAAAGATTTTAGTTTTTTTTTTTTAATTTTCTAGAAAAGGTTTTAACGATTTAGTTACTGTAAGAAAAATGTGTTCCAGATTTAAACAACGAAAATATGGTTTTTATGTTTTTCTCCGAAAATTGCATTATTTTTGAGTTAGACCTTTTAACCGTCTTAATTTTACTATAAATTTGGAGTATGGTACTTCTTAATACATATTTAAAAAAAAAAAAATCATTTGAAAATTCTGAAAATATTTTAAGAATCCTTTTTTAAGCAGGTATTTTTGACTTAAAGAAAAAAAAATTCTTTAAAACATAACTCCATTCCTATAATTGTAAGCCACAAGAGCAAGTTCGTGCGATGCACTCGGGCATGTTTTTTCATATAAGATTTGATTTTAAGCGTTCCGAATCAAATCAGATTTTTATAATAAAAGAAATGTATGACAGGACTGAGATGGTGCATCTGAAAAAATAAATTTAAAACTATGACTGAGATAACAAACAACCAAAGAATTTTTCATTCATTGCATTACAGTTAAAATTGCCTTTATGTAAAAAATTCAATTTTTAGTCACTTATACTCATACATAAATCGAAAATTGCAAATTTGGTTTTACTTTTGAATTTCTGCATGAAATAAGCCATACCATAGTAGTCATCAATAAAATATTGCGTATTTAAAAAATTGCCTCAAAGATTTAACTTTTTGTTTTTTAAGTGAATCATCATATAATATTGGCGGGCTTTAACACACACAAAAAAAAAAAATAACTGCAATGCCTTGTTTGCGATAAAAAAAAACTCCTTCCCACTGCTGCCCATCATTATGCTTGCTCGTATAAAGTACAAAAAATTCTTCTTCAACTGTATGACTCACTCTATACGGATTTCTTCAACAAAATTGAGTGGTAAACCAACACTTTTTCGATTGCGTAACCATTCAAGCAAAGCTAAGCAAAAAAAAAAAAATTTGTTAAAAAAGAAATAAAACGAACGATCACATATAAATAATGACTTTCTGCAAATTTCAATTAAAAATACATTTTCTAGCTGCCGCGCATAAGTGCCATTGGCAAGATAACAACAACAACAACAACCATCACAATTTAAATATACCTACCACAAAAACTTAAATACCTATCTTTTTAAACACTTAATTCCTCTCTTTGCCTGGATGGTGATGGACGATGGTTGACCAAGAAAAATGAATAAAATTAAAAAATAAGAAAAAAAAAAGATTGAAAGTGACTACCTATAAGATTGTTCAGTAGCTTATTGTTGTATTATAGATGTGCAATTAACCTCAAAAAGAAAGATTTTGTAATGAAAATGAAAAGGTATATTAAAATCCCATGATTAACGGACTTTTCGACTTTTCTCTCTTGGAAAATCAGCTTGAACAACACCATCGTTTGGTCTTATAATGGCGCCAGCCGACGTCGTTCACCATCGTCGTCGTCGTCGTTGTCGTTCTCCGATCTACGCAATCAGGCGTTGAATTTTATCGATTTTATTATGTATTCGTATTAGATGGAAAATTAAGAAAAATCAATCATCATTCTTTCGACTTAAGATTGGGGATTAAACTGTCGAAAGCAATAATTTCTCAATATTCGTTTAATAATTTTTAGGAAAGGAAATATGAATTAAATTTGAAATTTTATGCAAGAAAAAATAATGTAGATTATTTTTTATTTCTAATAAAAAAAAATGAGATGAACTGTGTAATTCCTCTCAAACGGTTTTCGTTAGTATCTATAGTAACTTCAATTTATAGTCTGGGAGGTAGAGTTTTATAAATGTAATCTTAATTTTAACCCGGATTATTTTTGTCTTAAGTTTTTGAAATTGTTAACTTTTGGAAAGTAATATTATCTGTACTATTTTGGTGTACGTGTGTGTGAATTTGGAACAAAACTGGTCGAGCCATTAACGAGGTATATACCTGAATAACTCAAATATAAAATGAAATTTTATAAAACAAAAATTCAAACCCATATTTCCGCTACCTATGCTAATTGAGTACATATTTTTTTTTTTAAATGAGTACAAAATCGATTGGCGTTTACACTAAGCGTTTTACTCTTCACAGAAAAACAAAGCAACTTCTCAGACTATAATGATTGATTGTTACTCCAATCTGCAAATGATACAATGTTGCAAGTATAAGATTGCTTTGCGATTTTATTGCAAAACAAATTGATTAGCGTGGCCGATGATGATGGTGTGATGTGAATATATCTGTAAAATGATATCGATTGTTATAGCTATTTAACAGATAATATGATGAAAATTAGGTTTCTTATGTTATGGCTGTACATTTATTAGGAAAATCAAATGTGGTAATATCGGTAAAGTTAGCGGGAAACATTTTTTTATATATTTATTGAAGATATGCTTAAATATAGATTGAGTACGTTTTTTATTAAAGAAAACAAAACTAGACCATTGATCTAGACTTCACTTTACAATGAAGAAAATATTTGCTGATTTTGTTTTTCTTCCTATAAATCTAAAATAAGGATCAAAACTCTGACGCAAGAAATACTTCTTTATTATGGAATAAATTAAGGAAATATTTTATCCACGGCTTAGTGATTCCCTGGACCAATCTTTTTTGACGTCTGTAAAAAGTTTATCTCTTAATTGTGAGAAGGAGATTCTAGAAGCAAACTAAATTAAATTCAAATTTCAACCAAAATATTTCCTTCGAAAGAAACAGTAAAAAGGTATTGCATATTTTTAGATGAACAATATCAGGAACAGTATTTTTCAGCGAAATCAACCATTTTCCCGTAAGCCGTTTCCATTCCGTTATTGTTGCATTTTTAAGTTCTCTATAATAATTTTCTAGAGAAATTTTCGAACTGTGGCCGTCAAACTTTCATTATTTTTTTAAATTGTTGTTGGACAATGAAAACATGTTATTTAACCCTAAACTGTCAGCTGTCAAATTGTTTTTTTTTTTTTTTTTTTTTTAAGGGGTTGCTGAAATTTTACTACCCAAATGACGGCAAATTCAAATCTTGCGTACATTTTGGAACATCCTTTATATTCAATAAACATATTTTACATCAGAACTAGCATTATAGGTTAAAGATTTTTCCAATAAAACATCCATAAAAAGATCTCTCATCGATATCTACAAAAATTATGCGTGTAAAATTACTTTCTAATTTAGTAAATTTATATCTTCCGGAAGTGATGACAAGTGTTTTCTCTCTTAAATTTAAATAAATTTCCATTTCCAGCTGTCGCAGAAATATTTTCTATCTTTTAAATAAATTAATTACAAAAAAAAAAAAAAACTATCTGAAGTATTTTAAATGTTTTATAAAATTGTCAGCAGTATTTAAACGATGGGAATATTTTTTTTTTCTTTAAATTTTATTAAGAAAGTATTTATGTTTATCGAATGTTGTGTGTGAAAATAAAATAAAATGGCAATGAAGTGAAATCCAATAAATATTATTTAATCACATAACTTTAATGTATAAATATCTCCGTATAAGACATAAATACATATGTATGTATGTAGGTATTATATTGAAAGAGAAAAAAAAAAATAAATGGAACCTGTCATGATGCTGAGGAAGAAGATGTGTAATTAATTTTGAAAGAGTACGACTGATGTTGGGATGATAAATGTTTCACCTATAATAAGTGGCCAATTGATGGAGTTGACCTTAATTTTTAATCGATATTAATTGCATCTGATGGTATAGATGCTGCGAGAAAATATCAAAATATATATGTATCATGTAAGTGGTGGCATACATATATGTTTGTATACATATGTACAATGTACATCCCATAAAGGCAATGCAACACATAATAATATGTAATAAATTTAATTACTAATTTTGTATGTTAAACTCATAAATAATAATTTTTGTAATAATTACTGTTATATATGAACTTTAAATCAACCTGTTTTACATAATTCATTTCGAATAACTTTTTGTCTTCTGTTGAAATAATAACTTATGATTTTCCAAGGGCACATTTAAGGTCCTCTGGTACTGAACAATTAAATATTTTAGGTGACATTGAAATGACAGTTCCAGACTTTTATGATGAAATTATTGAAAAATTAATAAAATAACAAGAAATATTTGAATACTCAAGCTTCTACTTATCCTAGGTTTAAGAGCTTCAAATTCTTCATAACAAAACAAGCAGAGCCTTGGTAGAATTTCATCGAAAGTAAGTTCCATGAAAAATCTCTTCAATAATATTTATACACAGCATTTCTTAATCAAAATGATCTTGACTGTCACGCCACCTACTGGAAGTCTGGGAATCGGACTTAGCCTATTCCAAATAATTGTTTTTTTTTTTTTTTTTTTATTCATCGGTACTGCCTCTTTCGCGGAAGTAAAAAATTTACCAATGCTATCACTTTTCATGAAAAAAGGTCTGTCATCTTTGAATTTTGCAGAAAATTGTAGGTCCCCTTCCCCCAATGATCAACAAATTTGTCAATTTTTCAATATTTATCAACTATCAATTAATGTTTGACAATTATAATAAAAGTGATTATAGGATTTTCTCCATGAAAATTACTGATAAGTACCAGATGGTGTAGTTCCAATAATTTGGACAAAATTATACGTTCTTTCTCATTTGTTTAGCCTTATATTCTTATTCTTATTCTTTTAATTAATGAGCAACTGGCAAATTTGAGAAAACTACGAAATTAGATGTGTTTTGGTTTCCTCCTAGACTCATGAATTGGATTTCTTCTTCCCTCCGTAACAAACCCTTTCACTATCAAATCGGGAGTTCTACAGGGTAGTTACTTGGGACCAATTTTTTTCATCTCTCTGTGTTGGTTGTTAGTTGATGTCGTGTAGTCAGTTCATCGTCGAATGTAAGCATAATCGGTGGATGTAATATCGTAGATTTGAATCAATACATAAATAAATAAATAAAGTAAAGAATCCCTCAAAAATTTCGAAAAGGTCAGTTAAAATACTTCGAACAAAAAAAACAAGTAGGTCTCAATTTCCAAGAAGCTATTTAATCACCATCTTTTATCTCTTAAGGGAACTGTCAATTTCCTAATTTTATCTCTAACTGACAGAAACATAGATTTAAAAGATTGTTTTAAATTTCCTGCTTTTTAAACCCGTACCACTTGGTGACAGCCGCTTCAAAGAATCAAATCCCGGCTCGCAGTAGAATATTAAAATAACAAATTTAAACAAAACATTTAACCCGGCATTATAAAAATCAATTAAGTCAAAATGTTACATAATTTGTTTGTTTTTACATTTTATATATATGGGTTCAAGCTTTGTGAACATCTCATTACCATTATACCATCTATAGATGGTCCAACAAATCCAACTCAAAGCCAAGCCCTCGCGCAGCATGAATGAATCTTAAAAAAAAAAAAAAAAAAAACTTCAAGACTTGATTTTTTGTTTTTAAATTTATATATTTTTCTGGCTCTGCCCATAATCCACTCTGGTGCGATTATCTTCATCATCGTGATTTAAACAAACAGGTTTTATTCTAGCCTCGTTATACCGGCTTAAATCGGCGCAGCGGCGAGGTGGCGGCGGCGTATATAGTGGTGATTCTATGTTCAAGTTGAGAGGATTATTGAATGAAAAGGAGTGGTCCATCCGTTGGTCATATCACCCATCATCATCATTATTGTATGCTTGGTGGAGGAATCAATGTTGTTAGCAAAAGAAAAAAAACGACGTCTGGGTGTTGTTTCTTCCCGCATCAAAAATAATTACAAATGTTTTTAAACGCTAGTCTTTGAATTTTTTTTTTTTTGCTAAACTAGGAAGGAGCCATCAACTTCTGCGACGCGACTGGCTACCAAATAAGGCCTCGCACCAAGAAGACCTGGTTCGCAATATTTGTGTTGCTAATAATAATCATCATCATTGAATGAGAGCCCCTAAGGTTCATCGAAACTTAAAATCGCAAGAAGCAAGCGTGGGAAACACCTCCAACACACCACACCACATTCAGAGGCAAATAAATAAAAATATATTTCCCTCATCTTTCGCTAGCAACAGTAGAGCTAGTGCGGAGCAATAATCTATATATACAATCCTATATACCTTTAGTTTGAGTCATGAATATTTATGAGGAACGCACATCTCTAGATCAATCCAAATTAACGGTTTGTATGTATGGAGGGTATATACATATTATTCGTCGTCTTTGGGAAATAATTTAACTCTTCCTCTGATGTGATGCCGAGGTACATACTTATGGTAATGTTGAGCTTGTTCGGGACAAAAGATGAAAGACCCTCTCAAGATGCATCAAGAGTGATAAAAATTTGTAAAATGACGGTTGCTATCGAATTTGAGAAAGAAACTGGCTACCGGAGTTTAGCAGTTTCAAAAAAAATAATCCAATCCAAATGACATGCCACATGAAGTTGTTAATGGTTTTGGAGTAAAGCATCATCATAACGTCGATATAATGATGATGATGATGATGATGAAGGTTTATAAATAGTTCAAAAGAAAATAAGAAGAAGTTCTTTTACTTTTTTTTTATTATTTATTTTCTATAATTTTAATTATATGTTTTGAGAGGTTCATTCGGATTTTGATTGTTTGAATTGTTATGTATTCGGTCTCTATTTTATTTTTTTTTTTTCTGGAGTATAGATCAAAGGATAAATTCCGACGACCAACGACGACAACGAGACGGTAGCTCTTCCTACAATGGATTGAGGCGACTTTTTTCTAAGAAGGTGGGAATGTGTAATTAATTTTTGATTGTCGATCGTTACAAGCTGTTAAAATGCCACTGGAGTTTAAAAGAATCGATCGGAAAAGTTCAAAGAAATTTATTTTAAATGGTTCAGGGAAATGTTCACCTTGAAAATGAATAAGAGAGAATTTAAATATTAAAAAAAAAAAAATAATCTTAATGTTATCCAGGAATTTAAGACCTTTTATAGATGTTAAGGTATTTAGGTATACTCAAAAACGAAGTCATCAGATTTATTTAAGCCTTTATTGATGCATTAAAAAAAAACAGTAGTAAATTAATAGCGAAGAAAAAAAAATCAATGGAAATAAAAGAAATTCTACGGGAAAAAAGCAAAATATAGTCCAACCCTGTAATCCTCAGTACAAAATCATTATCTCATAGTACGGTACGTAACTTCAGGGTTGTGTGCTAAAAGCTTCATAATACATCAGATAAACATTGTAGTCAAGAATAGCATTCTAAGCCAGTTTTTCAATACTAAGGACCAGTTTGTTCACAATGGGTTAAATTTGTTTATAATTAAGTTTATAATTAAACGGCGCTAATAAACCAGAATCGGCTAATTAGCAATTTATGGATTTCTTGATAAAAATTTTGGTTACCATGCACATTTAATGATTTAACAGTTGCAAAAATCTTTGATTAAATATATAATCAGCTGGGAACAAACTAGCCCTTAGTTTAATCTAAGTTAAATCAGAGTTAGTCAAAGTCAGTTGTAAAACGTGGATCATCTTCGGATAAAGATTCAACCAGGGTTCAAGGTTAAAAAAAAAAAAAAATGTATACATATCTAACCTGTGCCCATGCTTACACGACTAATAAATATTTACTTGATCCACAGTTAATCCGCAGAAATCGGTTGGTTAAAATCTTAATCCGGGGATAAACCACCTTTTTACCTATAGTCAAAACTAACTCCTATTAAGCTGAGAGTTAACTTCTTGGACCCAGTTGTTTAGAGTAAGATTAAAGTTAAGCCTAAGTTAACTCACAAAAATTTGGTAAGTTCACTGAATAAATCCTTTTTATGTTTCATCCTCCAACTGTCGTATTTATTAGATTTTTGTCTACTTAAATCCTGTCTAACTATTTTCAAATTGGTGGAAATATGCTTTATTTAATACAAATTAATATCCTATTATTCACAATCTACTCTTGTGTCTAAATTAGGCAGCTATAGACAACAATAAACAAGGTTTTTGAACACATTTTCGAAAGTTGGACAACTGTCTAAAGTTATACATTCTTAAATAAGACCACAAGTGTTTAGAATCGGTTCATCCGCATGAATTCTGTACGTACTAAAAAACTGCTTCTTGAGTTAACTGTTAATAAATCTATGTCGCCGAAAAACTGGGCCTTAATACTGCCAACAAAAAGTTAACTCATGAAAGAGTTTTTCGTGAAGGTAGGAAATTTAACCTTAGTTGTAAAAAACCTACATATATGGGAATCACCTTTCCGTAGTATAGCACTTCAATTTCGATAGTTTTTTGACGCGAGAATGTCAGAAAGATCTGTTAAGTTAGTCCAGAGTTAAATCATCTAATTTGTTTAGTTAACATGTTTTAGAAGTTAATTCGGGTTGGATAGGATGATATTGCACTAAAAAGCAAAGCCTAAGTTCATAAAAAAAACATAGACAATCATAAGAGAATTGATGTCAAATTTACGACATGTATAAGAACGGCATTAATCGGAGGATGAAGTCGTTAGAACTTTATGAGAAAAAGATTTAAAACTCGAACGATTTCTAATATATCGTTAACCCGAGTTTAACTAACGAGAGAACTTTGTCGAGAATCCGGATGGTTAGGAATTTGAATTTGTTATTCATGATCATGAGCATGACTCATGAGCCTATTCAGAACGCCATTCCAATAACCCACGAAGTGATATGAGTAAAACAGTTAACGACAAACGGAAAGGAATGAAAATTGGAAAAAAGTCACAAATAGATAGAAATAGCAGACGTGACCAGCTATAAGTGCTCTAGTGTGTCTCATATTTTAAGTTCCTATACCCGCGTTAAATGAAATAACACGTACGTACATACACACCCACGCAAGGTCTATGGGACCGAAATTTAAAGAATTCGTTAATATTTTTTATTTGGAAAATATTAATGAAACTACAGTGTACTCACTATAAAGTGAACAACTAAAAATCTGACGCTTGCGAAATGGCTTACATTTGCGATTGAGGAATACTGGTTAAAAATATTATCTATTAAATATTTAAATGCAATATTTTTTGAACTATTAAGTAGCACTGGATTGCATTATAACAAAATCGATAAAATTATTAAAAAACATACGGAAATAACCGAAAAATAAGGCAGTTTTCTCAAAAAACCCTCAAAACCCTATTTCACCACAATAATTTGTTTGTCAAAAATCTGAAACGCATATTTCTTGTAATTAATTTGGTCATTTCAGGTACGAAGTTTAATCAAAATCGTTAAAGTTGTTATTGAGAAAATTTGAAAAATCCAAAATCTTTGACATGTTGGTAGCTACCCGTTCTAGATGAGCTTAAATCACTTCTAGGGAATCATAATAAATTTGAAGCAAATAATTTAACTTGTTAAGGCTCAAGCAAAAATTACAGCGGACGAACGAACGCACATACCGACGGATTATATGACAAAAACAACTTTTTCCGACTTCTCCATCCTGGTAACACTTCGATTTAACTAAATTTAATTAAAAAAATCGACATTTTTCTGAAACAACCAATACTTTTGCCATACAGAGCCAGAAAAAAGCGAAAAAGTTATTTGGCGAATTGATAAACCTACGCAAAAAAATAAGAAGGTTCAAAATTTGCTTGGAAAAAACACAATTGTTAACAAATCAATATGAAATAGCGAAAGAAGCTGTTTCTTCCATGACAGCTACCAGCCAGTTGCCTAAGTTCTATTTTTAAACAATTCAGAACGCTTTCTTAAAAAACCTCTATCTTCAATTAAGGCAATTAATAAACGTCAAAGCTGAGTTCAACGATAGTTAAATTTATTTAAAATTCAATAAAAACATCTTTTTTATATGTTTGACATTTAACTATTTAAAATATATGTATATGTTCTCATTAGAAATCCATTCTCGACTTCCTGCTGATCTCACTTCCGAAGAAGCTGTCTACCTCGTAGCCCTCGAGAAATTTAAATTTCAGAAGACCAACAAACAAAAAAAAACAAATAACGCATAACCTGTAAAGATATTGAACATTTATGAATGAAAAACCTGTCGATTGGTGCAGTGGTTTCTTTATATTCTTCATCCCATGTAAAGTTAACACACATAAAATTAATTTAAAACATGTTTTTATTCTAAAAATAGCCTATACAATTTGATAAAATTCACATATATAACCTAAAAGAGCTCTCTTTTCTGTGTTATTTGAATTTATTTACCTTGTAAATGTCTTGAAATAAATATTAAAAAACAAACTCCGTTTCGGTGTGTAGAGAAAAGCACTAAAACCTCCAATTAAAGTCATAAAGTTGGGCTTCGACTTGCATACTAAGTACCACTTAATTGCCATACTTAAGAGATACACATTCATAGATACAAACCAAATTAGAGAAAGAGAGATACATTTCCATTTTAATTCCATTAATTTAGTTCGAATACACACAAAAAAAAAACACAAAAATAAAAACTAAAACTCTTTCCTAGGATCTGAGAATTAATCTCGAATAAATTGAAAGCGGATAAAAGGTTTCCATTGGTAAATTTTTTTTTTTTACTATGGTGGTGACAAGATAATTTAAATTATTGTTTCATTGGAAATCATTTCCGTTGTAGAGTTTCGGTTGAAATTGTTTAAAATTTTGAAATTTTCTCACGCACGCGCGCATGGTCAGAGCGTTTATTATTATTTGTATGATATTGTTTTGTTTGTTATGCTAATGAGGGGAGACTTAAGTTATCTTGTAAGCTCTTCTTTACTGCTTTTTCTGTTGTTTTTGTATTATTTTAGTTTTTTTTTTGTTGTTTTTATGACTTTATTATTATTATTATTTTTATTATTGTTTGATGACATCGTCATTTTGAAACCAATATAACGACATATAAATGATGCGTGTGATGAACATTATATATTGTCATGGGAAGTTGAAATAACTTCCGGTTCAGATAAATAAATAAAGATAATAAAATTTTTTGGGTTTTCTGAATTCATGCTGGGCTTAAAAGAGCTTCAGTTTTTAAACATCTACTTATGTCTTAGGCCGTCACTTTATAAAAAAAAAAAAACTATTGAAATTTATACGAACAGGGTCGGTTTGTGTATCCGTTCTTTCTAAACGGGTGGACCGATTTGCTTCCAATTTGGTACAAACCATTTTTATGTAATTCCTCAGACGTAAAATTCAATTTTTTGTTTTATGTCTTCTAAAACGGGTACGCTGCCATACAAAGATTTCGGTTTTTCAAATTTTCTCAAAAACTACCTACTTCTAACGATTTTGATTAAGCTTTTCACCTAAAATATAACCAGAGTGATTGTGATCAAACTGTTTCAAGTTTTTGTCAAAAAAAAAAAATGTATTACGGAAATAGGTCTCTTTGACGTTTATTTTTTGAGAAAATTGACCTATTTTTGAGTTATTTAATTATAACTTTTTAATTGCTTGATCAATTTTATTATAATTTTGAAATCTGATTCTTCTTAATAGTTCAAACAATATTGCATTTAAAAAATTTATGAATATTTTATTTTAAATGAAAAAGAAAATCTAGTAGGTACTTTTTTTAATGAAAAAGAAAATCTAGTACTTTTGCCTTTTTTTGAAATTTGTTCGTTAAAATGTAACCGCAATAGAGAGTTCGTGGGATCCAGTTGTGCATAATTTTTTTTTGTGCAAAAAAAGTTCAATATAATAAAATCTCAATTCAATTCCAAATGAATATATCCTTCAAATTCCATCAACAAAATGTGTGAATACCAAAAATACAAACAATCATTGCCGAATCAATCTTATCGCAAAGTTGTTTATTTATTTTCATTTTAATTTTTTTTTTTAAATTTCAATCTTAATGATTTCATTTGAAAAGAATTTGATTCGAAAAGATTTACATCATTAATTTGGATCATCAAACGAAATGAAAAAAAAAAAAGAAGAATTTAAATGTTTATATAATATGAATATAACCAAGTTAAAGGAGGGCCTGATATCATAAATCAAAGCAATTTTTCAATAAATTTAGAAACCATACCTATGCGGGTATATATTCATCGATTAGTAATTTGGTTAATCTTATTAATTTGTTTATTTTTTTTTCATGTTACTGAAAAAAATTTAATATCTTTGAAGCTCATACTTACTTCTATATCAATAAATAAAGAAAATATTATTATTAATTATCTTATTTATAAGTAGCTTTCCCTTATTGAAAAAATAATAAAATACATAACTCATTAGTCAATAGTTTACTTAATGTACTTAACTATTTATACATCAATGAAAAAGAAATAAAAGAAAAGAAACAAGTCAAATTAAACATATATTTTTTTTTTATTGAAATATTTCTGTGATAATAAAAAAAAAAATAATGTGCGGCCGCTAAAATATCTACGAAAACCATTTGTCACGTTGATATGCAAACAAAAATAAATTAAAAAAAAACTACCAAAATCTGCGAGATATATACATTCATATAATATTCCGTGAGAAAACGAAAATAAACAAAATTTAATGATAAAAGCGTGCTTTCTGCATTTTTTAAATTCTCTGACCAAAACAAACATTTAAATGTTTGATGGAATTTATGTGTTTTATTTATTTATTTTTTTTTTTTTTTTGATAAAATTTTATAATTAAGAATTGTTAAATTATTTAACGATGAAATCACTTTATTTCACATTTAAAAGAAACTTGTTAACATAATTTAACTTTTAATGTTTTTGAATCTTTACTAACAGGTGATTTTTTAGCTGGTTTGGTTTTGGCAACACTGGTTTTGACAGCTGACGTGTGTTTAGTACCTTGTGTCACTGTCAAACAGCTTCAGTTTGGTTTGCAATTTAACCATGGATCGTCTTACAAATGAACAACGCTTGCAAATTATTGAATTTTACTATCAAAATTCGTGCTCGGTTCGAAATGTTCATCGCGCGCTGCTTCCATTTTATGGTCGGCATTCTCGACCTTCTGAGCAGTCTATTCGGAAGATTGTGACCAAATTTCGCACCAAATTTACTTTGTTGGACATTAAACCACCAACACGTTTACGTACTGTGCGTAGTGAAGAAAATATTGCGGCCGTATCAGCTAGTGTGACAGAAGACCGCGAAATGTCGATTCGGCGCCGTTCCCAGCAGTTATCATCGCTACCGAGCGATGATAACAAACTTTTTTTTGCCCGAAATGGAAGTTCTTGACTTGCATGATATGTGGTTTCAACAAGACGGTGCCACACAGCACGCGAAACAATGGCGCAATTGCGAGGCGAGTTTGGTGAACAGTTAATTTCACGTTTCGGGCCGGTCAATTGGCCGCCTAGATCGTGCGATTTGACACCATTAGATTATTTTTTGTGGGGGTATGTCAAGGCTAATGTCTATAGGGACAAGCCCGCTTCGATTGACGCACTGGAAGCCAACATCCATGCATTCATTCGTGAGATACCGGCCGATATGTGTGAAAGAGTATGCCAAAATTGGACTCAGCGGATGGGCTACCTGAGACGCAGCCGCGGTCAACATTTGCATGAAATTATCTTTAAACATTAAATTGCAAGGTTCAAACTATCGATTCAAATAAATATTTCATTCATTTTTTCGAATTTTTTGTGTTTTTTTTTTTTTTAAAGTTATAAACCTCTTAAAAAATCACCCATTACTTATACATATAATGTATGAGGATATGTGGGAATGTTGTTATATCGGTACTAGGGGAAAGGAAAAAAATTATTATAATTATATTATAATTATAACTAAATTATAAAAATTGTTAGCCCCAACTTTGAATGAATGAATGAATGAATATTTGGGGTATTAATTGCACTGTGACCCCAAGATCTATTGTGCCCCCCCCCCTTTTAAGAGCTAGATAAGAGTGCTCATTTACAGCTCTTCCTCCAAATTCGTCACTTTGAGGAACTTCAGTATTTGGAGTATTTTAAGAGAGGGTAATTTGCTCTTTTCTATCTGGTGACGTCCACGGTTGCCACTTTGGTAATTTGTGACCGAATTTGGTCATTTGTGACCGAATTTGGTCATAATTTTTTCACTTGGTCGCATTGTCATTTTTTATTCCATTTGGTCATTTTTTTACGAAATGAAAAAAGAAACTCGACTTTAATTTTTATGCAACCTAAATCGCTTTTCTTATCGTCTGAGCGCGATTTTATAAAAATATTTGTTTTTATTAATTATAAATATTATCGTACTCATTTCTCTTATCTCATTTTAAAAGGCTTTGAGAAGTTAATATTTGTATGTTTCGTTATTTATGATTGTTACTTTTATTTATTTATGTTATTGATCTAATTTAATTAAGTTTGTTAGGTACTTTGTGAATTTGTTTTTTTATTATTAATAATTAAAAAAATAATATGCCATCTGTGTAAGAATAATGTTAAAATAAATGTGAAAAATTCATTGTTCTGTGTTTAAAAATATTTCGGACATAAATTATTTTGGTCATTTTTACCTACAGTTGGTCATTTTTATTTTGAATTTTGGACACAAACTTTATTTTCAAGTGGCAACTTTGGTGACGACCCAGATATCTAGTCTATGTCTTTGATGCACAAGTGCTTCACAACTGGTGTCTCCTCGTGGGTATTGCAGAATCTGCAAATGGCATTGCTCACCAAGCCAAGGATGGTTAGGTATCTTTTAAGTTTGCAATGGCCAGTGAGGAGACCCGTTATTTTCCTTAAATTTTTCCTACTTAAACTGACACAGGATGTAAAACGTTCTTGGTTATAATTCCCAAGTAACAGTTTTGCCTGTCTCAGCTTAGGGAGTTCATTCCAAATTTTATGTCTTTTGGTCTCCTCTATTGTTTTGATTTTATTTTTAATTTCGTTTTCTCCTATTCTAAAATAGGGCTCTGGAACCGTTTTTTTTTTTTATTAATTTAATTTAACAAAATCGGTCAAAAAGCTATTTTTTGGCACAAATTTGAAACATAGTTTTGTTACAAAATTACTTTAATTATTAAATTTCGAAGTTTAATCAAATTTGTTAGGGTCGTTTTTGAGTAAATCTGAAGAAAAAAAACGGAATTGTTGTATCTGCAAATACACCTTTGGTATAAGATAAAACAAAAATTCGAATTGATTTTTTGTTCGTGGGTATAATTCGGCTGAACATAATCTCATAAGCATGAGGAATTTTTGTCATATTAAAAGAGGGCAACACACTACGGGGCCAAAAATTGGAAATTTCGACCAGAAAATTAAGAAAAATCGTGAAACCCAAAATTGCATACTTTCAGGGGTGATTTTTGTTGTCTTTTGTAAATTTATAGTACGAAATTTAGATTTCTACCCGTGCGAAGCGGGGAGTGGGAGCTTGCTAGTTTATTGTTTTCACATTCCATAATACAGTTATTTAAAATAAACATTTCAAAATTTTGAGAAATCGAAATTTAGTACATTAAAACTCTTTATACTCTAAAATTCTGTATTTCAAAATTTCGTAAATTAAATATAACAAAAATGGTTTTGATAATATGTATACATTTTTTTTTTACTGTCAAAACAGTTTATAATTAAAAGAATTTTGCAATACAGAATTGTGTATTTATAGAATTTTGAAAATGTACGTATAAAATTTCAGATTTAAAAAAATTTTAATAAAGGAATTTTGGGATAAGTAGGTACATACAAAATTTGAAAACCTGATAATGGCACATATGATACAGAATTATGACCAAAAGACACTTTCTTGCCCCACACACCCCTTAACAGGGAAAAAACACCCCCACACTTGTGTGGTTTTTCTTGTCTCGGCACAAACTATACAAGCTTTAGATTATTTTCGTATCATATGCGAATCACACTGTGTATACAAAAATATTAATTTTTTTTTCGTAAGAATTAAAAAATTCAAGATTCTCATGAGAAAGCGGCTTTGTTTAAGAGTTCGTCAGAAATGATGGAGCGTACGTAGTGACAAATGAGTTGATCATATGTATGTATGTACATATGAATATTAAAAAAAAAGAAAGAAGATTTGTATTGTATTTCCAACACATTCACATGAAACCAACCTATTCTGATGAACAATTCTGAAGTATTCGTCAGATTATATAGTTACTCATTCATTGTAGCCTTATTTACATATAAATCAAAATTGGATGGGTTTTTTTTTCCAACATTTTGAATAATTTAATTTGAATTGTATGACCGATTTCGAAATGAATAAAAACACGAAATGCGTTACCTGGAAGAAGCCATATTATTCGAAATTCATCAAACGACTAACGGACAGCCACGATAGTTGAAAATTAAAAATTGTATTTTATGATGTCAACTTTAATAAAAATCTAAGTAATCTATAATCTGGATTTACATTGCTGATAAAATGCAATTAATTGAGTCATATTTCATATAATCCTCTTTTGCAGTTTCTTTATCATATATATTATTTCTAGAGTCTGGATACCTTTTCCGACTTTAATACTGCACCGTTTTTAACAAATGAGGTGTCAACCGAAGCGGAATTACCAACTGATTTGACGAATTATAAATAAATGTTAATATTTTGTTCAAAAACTCCATTTGTTTTCTAAATATTATTTCAAAAAAGTGAACTTTAAAATGAACACTTCCACTTTCTAATTGGTAATATTTTGGCATGTGGCATTAGGTCGCTTCAATTTATTAGGTCCGTTCAAAATATTTGTTTAATATGAAATGACAGTGGGTCATTTATTTAGCCAGTTCACGTTTTTGAGATCACACTGAGCAAACTTCTGTTAGCTTCACTTGAGGAGAAGGAGGAACCCGAAAAAGATTTCTCCGCTAGACGTCAAGAGGTACTCTCTAATCCTTTTTTTTTAATTATGTACATCAACTGCGACAAAAAAAAAAATATTTGAGCAAACGAATCCAAAAAAATATCAGTCTCAGCCTTTTGACAGCAAAAGCGAGGAATCTCACTGAGGAATTACGTTCAGATTTCTGAGATTGCTGAGATCTCAGTGAAGCTGAGAAACCTGAACTGGCTAATTTTTACGTAATTGCAAGAATTCTCGCACGGCTAGGCTAGTGTAAATAAAATGTAATAAAATCACGATTACCTGATGTTGTTGAAATATTTCAAAAAATGTAAGACTTTTTATTCAACTTAGGATATATATTATTTATTAATTACCTGAAAAGAAACAAAAAACAAAAGTTAGCTAATAATCAATGGATTAATATATTTTTATAATTTTATAATTCGTGTTTTTGATACAACCTTAAACTACAGAAAATTTCTATAAAACAACTTGTTCAGCAAACATAAAAAAATCCCCAAACCTTCTAAAAAATGATAAATATCATGGGACAAGTATTCGGCCAATGAATGTATATATGTAGCTACAGTTCAAAATATTCTAATTTTCATCGTGATTTAAAACAATATATAAAAATGTTCATATTAAAAATCAAAACCAGAGCTAGACCAAATATACCTACAGAAACTAATTTGCATTTCTTAAATTCCCTCGCGCCATAAAATAGAATATATTTATATTAATGGCGTGTGGCCTGCAAAAGTCATATATGTATGTATATATTGCATTGATGACAATCAATTATATTTTACAAAAATAAATTTTGCAACAAAATCAGTTTAACAGTTTCCGCCCAAACACCTCGCTCACGCTCACGTACCACATTCATATACGAGAAAAATTGTTCGAATTTGAAGAAAAAAAAATAAAATAAAATAAAATTTACATAAAAATTCTATTTTTCATTTTATTTTTTTTGTTCCTCGCGGTTGGTTGATGTTATTTTTTTTTTTTAGTTTTTTGTTAAACAATAAAAATAAAATTGTCAAATTCATTTGTTTGCTTTGGGATTTTGTGACTCAATATGTGGTTTTGACCATAAATGTCGTATCGCGTATTGTCTGTGCCTCCCCATATGCATCTATGAACAAAAATAAATGTAAAAAAAACTTGCAAGGTTATATAAAAAAAAATTGTTTTGTGGTTAAGGCACACTTTGTTGCAGATACATTATTTGTCACTCACTTTTAGTGCTTAACAACAAAAAAAATCGATGTTTACCTTGGTGAACTAAAACATTATTGTTGCTGTTCATGTTAGATATTTTTGGAGAAAAAAAAAAGATTAAAAGGGTGGGTGAGATTAATGCTGTACTTAAAACGAGTGACAAATTGCCATAATTTCTTTATTATCTTGTCATTCCTAATTATCTTGTTCATTTTCCAAAACTTACCATTATTTTTGTCATAAAAGCCCAAGTGACGTTTAATTTTACCATTACACTGGCATCGTGTAAACACTGTGTTGATACCGCTTTACAAATAATGACAGCACAACATAAAGAATGAATCATAGGTTTTTATTATGGTAAGGTACAATTTTACAAATCTGGTGCTTCTAAATTGAATTATTTGGAAATTTATCATTTTAAATCAGTTCCCCAATTTTTTTTTTTGTCAATTTGTTGTGCCTACACAATTCGAGTTAATAATTTTTTTTTTTTATAACTTTGTCACCGGCCAACATAATTGGAAGTCACTTCATAATTATTTTTATTATTATTAAAGCTTTATTTAAAACATAAATAAATTATATTAAGAATAATCAAATCAAAATAATGGTAGCTACCAGAACCTTTCACACAAAATTACTTTATAAAAATTTCAACAAAGCTAATTTTTGGTGGAAAGCTTTATTTTTATGAGTTAAAAATTGAAAGAATCCTTAATTTGGATAAAACATTTTGATTTTGCAGTTTTTTGTTCTACATTTCTCGGGTACTACATGCTACTTTTCTTGCAGCATGCTAATTTTCTTCCATGCAATTTTTATCGCATGCTTTTTTTATCGCATGCTACTTTTCTCGCATGCTACTTTTCTCGCATGCTATATTTCTTGCATGCTACTTTTTTCGAATGTTATTTTCTCGTATACTACATGCTACTTTTCTTGCATGCAATTTTTATCGCATGCTATTTTTCCCGCATACTACTTTCCTCGCATGCTATTTTTCTCGCATGCTATTTTTATCGTATGCTACTTTCTTTCATGCTACTTTTCTTGCGTGGTACTTTTTTGCATGCATTTTTTCGCGCATGCTATTTTTCTGGAATCATACTATTTTTCTCGCATCTTATTTTTATCACATGCAATATTTCGCGTTTGTTTTTTTTTTCTTTTTTTATCGCATGCTTTAGGTATAAGTATCTTTCACGGTATTTTTCTCGCATGCTACTTTTCCCGAAAGTTATTATTTTTCGTATGCTACTTTTCTTGCATCATACAATTTCCGTATGCTACTTTTTTAGCATGATATTTTTCTCGCATGCTACTTTTATCGCATGTTATTTCGCCCCTTTTTGTCTAATTTTCCTTGGCTGTTACAACTTACAAAGGTTAGACAAAAAAACAGAAGCTATACATTTTGGGTTCATGTTGTTAGCTACATAACGGTTTATTACCAAGAACAAAAGGAAGAGAGTTTCCTATGAGCCTTTTTCATAAAGTGGCATATATAACAAATATAAAATTTTGGCGTAAAGAAGTTTATGAAATAAATTTATTTTTTTTAAAGAATTTTTTGAAGCATTAAAGTTTATCGTTATTCATCAATAATCTATTTTTTATGTTTAAAACCAAACCGCGTGTCTTAAAAAAAATCAATCAATATCCATAAATCCACTGAAGTTTTCAACCATAAATTTAAAATCGTCTTGAAGCATTTTAATTATAAATCCATCAAATTAAATTGTCGTCGTCATGTTGGAATTTGAAATTCCATTTGAAAAATAATTATAAAAAAAAAAATCAATGAGAATTCTGCCAAGTTATATTGATTCATATCACACTTTTGTAAATTTAAACATATCAAAGTCACTAAACAAGCCATGAAGCTACAATTTTACTCACCATTTGTCTGCTCAATTGACTATAGATAAAATTTATCATGCGTGAAGTAATTTTTTTATTTTTTTTTTTTTTTAAGTTTTAATTTTATTTTTACTTCAACAAAAACTGTTTTTTTTTTTTATTTACATTTAGAGTGTCGTCTGCGTTGTTCATATGTACATATATTTATTTGCCTTAAGAATTTCATGTGAATGTAAGTATGAGTAGACAATATTATAATATCCAATAACCATGTATCACCGCATTGCAAAAAAAAAAAAAAACAAAAAAAACATTTTTTTTTATTTTGCGTTTATAGCAAAAGAATGAAGGAAAAGTTTGTATACCTAAACATTTTTTCTGCAAAATTTAGTTAAATCCAACAATATATGAAATTCAATGCGATATGACGCCAAAGTACGTGATTTTTATTTTAGTTTTACTTTCCATTGAAGTGGTAAGAAAAAAAAAACATAAAAATTACAAAGAAATTGAAAAAAAGGTACGCCGAGCGCCGAAATTACAGTGGGATAGTTTATCTTAAATAAAATTTTAATTTGCAAAAATAACGATAACGATAAACGGGTTATTGCCTCTTGCGAGGAATTGACAAATCCTCCAAGAGTATCTTCTTTCATGAAATTGTCTCTCATCTTCGCCGTGCGGATTGAGCAGAAAATTGTAGGTCCTTTCCATTCCTGACATTCCTGACACACTCATAAAAAATAGCCACCAAATTTACTTATTTGTTAATAAAAGTTGGAAACCCTGTATATTTTATTGTTTTTCGATTTGAGAGCCGTTAACTATATCGATTATGTTTCTTAACTTAGAGCAAGTTTTGGTGATGTAATTTCGTTATTCAGTAGTAAGTACAAACTGAATTTGTTTGCAGTGGATTTATAAAGTAGTACCTAAGTGTCACATACGTAACAAAAATATGTTAAATTTTGTCTATTACATATGAGATTAGTTGTATATATCTGTTTAAGTGACCAAAATGGGTGACTTGAGTGACACTCAAATTTAAACAGTCAAACTGGGCAATAGTTTTCAGGTAATATTTTCCAGCACTTGAACATTAGATGAACTATTCGCAAATCATCAGTTGTCTATAAGGTCACAAACTTAACACATATATAAAATGGATCCCATAACTTGCAAAAGTTTTTTTGTTTAATAAGTATATTTATATTCATTTATTTAAATGATATAGTGCGTTTTTAACTAATTTAGAATATTCTGGGAATATTGTATTGTATTGTATCACATCCGTAACAATTTAAACGTATATTGGTACATTCTTATTTTTATTTAAAATTTAGAAATTTATTTTTAATACCTACCTATGTACTAAATTTATTATTATTTAATTTTGATTTAATTTTTTAAAAATCTATGTCATGTTTAAAAGTTAAATACCCCATTGTATAAAAACAGCTTATTTTATGCCACCAACAGGTAGGAAAGATAATACAACTTACGCATAATTTACTTCATAAAACTTATCTCTCCATCATGGCTACATATGTAGCTATTATTACGTTATGGGGATTGTGAATTACAATTATTTTTGCGAGCCACATAATATAAGTTGAGTTGAGGGTCAGACAAGGAAATATTTCCAGTTCAGGTCAAACAGTATCAGATTTGCAATGCTTGTTGGATTGCTTATAGCGTTGTGTTATATGTATGTCGAATAAAATTAGCACACAATGAATTTCATAAACTAAAAAAAATTAACTTGGTCAATATTGTAATTTAAGCAATATGAATATTATTACATCAAGTTAATGTGAGTGTCATATATAATTATATGTGTATCAATTATTACTATATTAAGTTAAGTGACACAGTTATAAGTTAAGAGAACTTTATGAGATTATGTTCTTTTTTGTGAGGAGAATATAATGAATATTTGGGGTATTATGATATGATATGCCCGCAACACAGACAAAATATTATTTCTGTTGCAATGTAAATACCTAATTAGCCCTAGCGAAAGAAGTTTCTCTGGAGTTTTTCTTTCCAATTTTGGGAAATTTAGTATCAGGAATCATCTTCAAAATTATTAGGAAAATTATTCCTTTCAACAAAATAGCTATCGTGAATAATTTTTCCATGGAACTTTTTTCTTATATTAATGCAATTATTTCCTCATGAAAGTTTTTGGGGAAAAATTATTTCGTGGGAGATTCGCGATGGGAAATATTTTTCCCCGGTATTTTTTTTTTGTTTTTCTGTGGGAAAAAAGTTCCCATTTAACTGACAATAGGGGTGAATATGATTTTTACTGGAATTTCCGTATGAGTTGTAAATAATTTGTATTTCTTTCTGTTTCATTATTTATTTGTTTATTAATGTACAGCTATCGCTGTATAAAAGGATTTCGTGAAAAAAGAAAACAATAATTCAATTGTGTTGGAAAAATTCTTTATGCTCACAATTGTTCACGAATCACGAGAGTTGCTTAAATCTGCTCATACTCGTGAGTGAGACATGTATTATTTATGCTCCTTTAAAATTTGTTCTTTATTTTACATTTATGATCACACTCTCGGTAGCGAGATTATGACAAAGCTCGCTAGCAAAATATTATCTGTCAGCTATTTACATATGTATGTAAATGCCAATGCATTGTTTTACTAAAACACTACTCACACTAAAACACCCGTTAACTCTGACGTCAGTAAATAAATAAACCGAGTTAAACGATTTTTAAATTTACAAACGCCTCTCGCCAAATAATTTCATATCAAACTTTTTTTTTTGTAAAAAAAAAACAAACAAAAACTGCTACTACTACATATTCTCAATACTGAAACAAAGAATTCGACCCATTGGAATGTTGAAAGGAAAAATAATGTACCCAGTGTTGAAATAAAATAAACAAAAAAAAAATAACCATAATCTAGGTCAGTCATAATTTTTATATTTAGATATTTTCTTTTTTTATTAAAAATGCGAATATTATTCAAAAATAGTTAGTTTATCAGACTTTTGACATTCTTCTTGTTCGAATGCAAATAAATTCCACAGATTATATGGTAAATACTTCCTCTCTGTTTTAGGTGAAGTAACCCACATTTTTGTATTTCTTTTGTATTTCATGCATAATACATATTTGAATATCAACCCAATTTCGATGATAATAATTCAGATTGGAACGACTTTTTGCACATATGTATGTATGTACATACTTAAAAAAAAAATGTTTTGTTGAAATGCAGATCGTATATAGCAAAGAAAGATTCCAACCTAATAATAATTTGCAAGGCAAATCAATTTTTTGACATTTTAAAGTTTTATTTGTTTTTGCTTTTTTTTATTTATTGTGGTTTTTTGTATTGTTAAGAAAATTCAATTATTCTCAAGATAAGATATTCACTCTACCTATGTATACAAAATTTGAATTGAATATTTTATTCGAAAGATTTTTTATCTTGATTGATTGACAAGACGATAAGACATTAATATTGTGGTTAAGTTTTTTTTTACCTGTGATATTTCTTCTTTTTTTTTTTTGTGACAATAAAGTCAATATTGTTGTTTTTTTTTTGCTGTTTTAATTTTGTTCATAGAAAACCTTTGTTTTATTTAAAAATAATTCTAATTTTTTTTTAAGTTGAAATATATTGTTAAAGAGAATAAAGACCTGACACTTGAGTGCGATTATATAGTAACCGTGGGAACATATTAAGAGTGATCTTCTCATATTATGAGACTCTTATTAGTTATTCTTATATTTTTTTACCATCTTTGGATTTTGCTGTTTTAGGTTTCTAGAACTTGAGCGAGTCCAATTTTAATTATTAATCGCCACAGTCTTTTATTTAAAATGCAAAACAGATGGCCACAAAAGACTTTTTGTATTGATTATAAATTTGCACAAAAAAATAATCAAAATTCAAACAAAAAAACGATGTATGTATGTAGTTGGAAAATGTTGGTATGAATCTTTCATTAATTCTGTAAGAACTATGATATTTCTAAAACAAATTTGTAAAAATCTCTGTTTAAGCTTAGATACGGAAATCAAGTGATGAAACTTTTATATTTATTTGTTTATTTTTTTTAAATTATCACTTACACTCCGTTTCGCCCAATCAGACCGTTATTTTAAACATAAATATTGTTAATTGATCTTATATAGAAGGCGACTGGTTAGTTGATGTGCATAGGTGGATGATTCAGGAGAAAAAAAAAATCTTATGGCAAAAGGAGTACCAAATCTTTTTTGGGTAGGTACTAACTTTAGGGTTTAATCATCAGAACAATTTCAGTTCTTAGCGAAGTGGTTAGTATGAAAGGACTGTTACGCCTGTTGTCTTCGGTTTGATTCCCAGCCTATGCCACCTTAAAAAAAAAGAACATAAATGTTTTTCATGGTTTACTGCCTCTTGCGAGGAATTGACAAATACCCCAGGAGTAAGTATCTCTTGTCACGAAGAAGTTCTTCTCACCTAAGTCGTTAAAATTTTGGCAGAAAATTGAAGATCAGCTCCATTTCTGCAAAAATTTCGGTCAAAAATGGGGTTAGGGTTTTTTGTCGAAGGAATTTTTATTCGGAAACAAATACAACAAACCATCCATCTTTTAATATGGACGCACCCATTTGCCACAAATAAATAGCAACATTTAAAAACAAAATATTTATGGATGATTTTTGTTTCGACACGAGCAGGTGAAACCCGTTCTAAACGAATCCTTTGGTGGTAAGAGGACAACAGTCTTTGTAAGCACACTTTTGGTCGATCAACTTAAATTCTTCATCTGTTTTCCGCCAGGTCAGCTTTTTTTATGTTCTTGAAAAACCGTTAATATTTGGTATCGATATGAGCCGTGTTTACAATTTTACAAAAAAAAGGTTCAAAGGGCCTCCGAAACAGTTTCAATTTTAACAATTTCAAGATTGCCAGGAGTGCCAGGCCGACTAAAAGATTATGATGGTCGATCTTGAAGTCAAATCCCCCCTAAAAAAAAAACCATCACGAACCTATTCGTAATGGAAATTATATAGCCTATAAATATTCGATATTTAACCAAAAGTAAATACTTACTATAAATGCTTCGTCATAATCTTTGCTATTTTAAGATAAAAATTCACCACAAATCCGTTATCATAAAAATTCTCGAGAGTCATTCCAAGTGCATAATCATGATGATAAAATAATAAATTATTTGAAATTTAACTAGAATTTCAATTGGATTACCTCGATCACATTCTAAATTTAACAGCCATTATACCTACCTATATATGTATGTACGTACTTTCCGAACACACCTTAATGCGCCTCATATGCAACAATCTCTATGTATATCGGAGGAGGGCGGGTGAGGCAGAGACCGAGGCAGAGTTGAGTTGAGTTCTCCCTTGTAACCATTCTCGGTTTGTTTAAATTTGCATATATCGCCTTATGCCTCATTACTAATCAAACTCACATTTGAATGGGAAAATTCAAAGTCAGACGCCTTTTTACAATACAAATAGTCACGGATTGCATTTCCAGTAAAAAATAAAAAAAAAAAAAATACATAGACCATGCCACCTCTAAATAGAGGCACGTTATAAGAGTCTCCTTAAGTTGTAGTTTTTATATTATAATAGGTACTATAGCGCCGGCCGGTGTTGGTTTGGTTTGGTTTGGTTAGTTTGGTTTAGTGCCTATAGTTTTTGAGTTAAGCAAATTTACAAGGCAAAATCTCATTACCATTTTCAAGCAGCAGTGACGGCCACCGCCCAGATTTCTTAACACTTCACTAGAAAAAAAAACACATCCCAGAGAAAAAAGTTAGTTGTTGAGTCAAAGTACGTGAATAAAGGAACACTTCGAATTATTGGATTAAGGCGACTTTTTCTAAAATACTTTTCTTCGAGCATTAAATTGTAAGAATGTTTTAATAAGAGAATAAATTCCAGGTAAAATATTACATATTTTTTAAAGACATATAATAAATGCAAACGGTTTAGTATATCCGTAATTCGTCAAAACTATTTAAAGTTAATCCTAGTGCTTGTAAGTAAAGTCGAATACAATTTATTTGCAGGATTAATTTACCCTGGTTTAACTCAGGAACTGCAAAACTAATCCGTAATCTACTGATGCAGAGTGTATTACCTATACCCTACCTTTATTTCATTCAATTGGATGATATAGCAGTTGAATTACCACGGCGGCGCGCGGGCGTTAGGCGGGAGTATCGTAGGTCAGTTCGTTTATTTTTTTTTGCTTTTTGTTTTTCAATTAAAATTCACAACAAATTGCTTTCAGTTTGAATATGAATGTGCATCGCGCGCAGAAAAAAAAATGAAGAATAAAAAAAATATATAAAAATTACATAAAAACTTTTTGTATCTAACCAGATACACCTTGGAATTTTATGTACATATACACACACGTAGAAAGCAACGTATAGTCGCTATCGTCTTTTGTCGTCGTCGTTGGTCGTTATTATTGTTGTTTTTGTCATCCACCCTCTCGAGATTCGGACAAAATGCATTACGATATTATATCGAACCATCCCAAGTTGGGCGAACATAAATACATATATGATAATATTTATGTGAATTTTGCAATGCATGAATTTATGGGTACATAATTGTTGTACTTTATGTTTGTTGCTGGCAACTTTTATAAGAAGCACACTTTGGAATGCTGGAAGCAAAAATATATTATTAATATTATTAAATATGTTTTTTTTTTCTCTCTCTACCGAATTGTTGGCATTTTAAATTTATCTATGTGCGGGGTTTGTTATCGTTAAGTCAATTGGATTATGATCAGATCATCATGTATTTGGTTTATCTAGAGATATTCATTTATGAAAAACAGCTTTAGATATCGAATCGGAATCGGAGGAATTAACGTGTTTTCTTCTGTTTAATTTGCACAAGAGTTA
Source organism: Epistrophe eligans (assembly GCA_951394125.1). Classification (NCBI taxonomy): domain Eukaryota; kingdom Metazoa; phylum Arthropoda; class Insecta; order Diptera; family Syrphidae; genus Epistrophe; species Epistrophe eligans. Next base: position 10,659,997 of record OX596031.1, on the reverse strand, counting down.
TGAGATCTTAGATGGATAATTGCACTAGACAACAAATTTCAAATTTTTAAATATATCTCAGGTCAAACGATGTGATTATTATTTTTTAGTAATTATAATTAGTCCTAAATCTATCACAGTTTAGTTTCCAAATACAATTTTCCTTTAACAAATCAGTTGCAAAAATATCTTTGTCGTATGCTAAAAATTTATTTCATTTGCAAATAGAAATTAAGTTCTAAACACATCTCTCCAGTTTATCGTTAGAAAAAGTGAATGACATTACAGTTTTTTTTTTATCTGGCACCTGATTAAATTCTTTTGTCAAATATCTGCAAATATTTTAATTTTTTTTGTAAAATTTATTTCCAGATTAGATTTGATTTTGGAATTTAAGTCATGGTAAGTCAAGAACGTAGATAATTCATCACTGTACTGAAAGATTTCATAGCGAAGATGTGTGATTAGTATTGGTCGATTATACTCACTATAAATGATTGAAACGTTCATTAGATAGATAGAAATATTTTTATCTTCAAAAATTATAATGATAGAAAATTATTTAATCTTTTTAAAAGTATCGAAAAAGTTGTAGGTCTTGAAAAACAAGTAAGAAATAAAATTAAAAAAAAAAAAAATTTAAATCTTCTACTTAGTTAATTCGTAGGTACACATGAATGTATGTACCTACATATGTATTTGCAATATTAAATTTAATAAATTGTTGTTAATTCTTGTTTGTTTTGACGTTTGTAGATTCGTTATTTGTTATTCTTAATCTAACTCTAACTTCGACTCTAAATTTAAATCTAACTATAATCTAACTCCAACACTAACCTCAACTTTAAATTCTACTCTAACTCTAACTCTAAATTTCACTCTAACTCTAGCTTTAACTCTGACTTTCACTCTAACTCAAACTCTAGCTTTAAGTCTTTCACTCTAAATCAAACTCTAATTCTAACTCATGTTTTAACTCTTTACTTAAAAATGAAATTAATCATCGTGCGGCATCGGAACGAAGTTTAACAATAAGACAATAGTTTAACAATAAGACAAAACTTCATATTTCCATCTTTAATCAATTCCATTTAATTTCAAATAAAAAAAACTCATATCCTAAAAAGTCAATTAAACGGAATTTTAAGTGTTTAACGTTTTTTACAAAAAAGATGAATGAAGAAAATATTTAATTTTTGTATTTTTTGACAGACCCATAAAAACTAAACAAAAACCAATTAAATTGAATTCTCCAGAAATTTAGAACGTCAGCTTTAATTTTGAAGGGGAACCAGCAATCACTTTACACCCACTAACAATATTTATTCTATCAGACGTTTGTTTTTTTTTTTTTTTTTGTGAAAATATCTTTTAAAGCAATAAATTAAAGAGCCATCAATTTTATGCAGAAAGCAAACACAAATAATACTATATAGCGGTTGGCTTTTAAGAAATTTATTTAAAAGAATTTTAATGATATGCATCTGTTGTTTATTTTTTGCAATATATATTTTTTTTTTATGTTGTTTTGTTTTAAATGTTTAAAATGACAAATTTACAGACGAGGTCGTTGAGTTGGATTTTGAAGACATCTAAATAGAATTCTTAAATTTAAAATTAAAAAAACTTTATATATTCTAATAATATAGATATGTAGATAAGATTATTTTTAGGGCCAGACTAAAGAAATGCATTTTTTTAAATTGTTATACCTACCTAAATTAAAATTTAAAAAATTTGGTCCTGGTCATACGGGGATTCGCAAAATCAATAAAAATAGAACTGTTATAAATTGAAATGTGTTTAATCATATGCATGATAATTTTTGGACGAGTCTTGCCAATTTATAACAGTTTAAACAGTTATAACTGTTATAATTTAAAATGTTAATATCTTTGGGTGCACGAAGTATTCCAAAAAGAGGGTCCAAATAATCATGATGAAGGATGAGACTAGAGTTTATAACAGTTATAAAAGTTTTTCGCCATTGAAAGCGTGTGCATATTAACTCTAAGTGCGCGAGGTATGGCCACAGGCGGAGATCCCTGGCCCTAAGAACTATACTAGTTTTAGTATTTTTTTGTAATATTTCATCATGAAACGCTTTTAGACTCCACTGTGGACACATTTCTCAACAACAATTGTAATGAATTAGCGACAGAAAAAAAAACAAGTGAACCACACACTCACGAGGTCGGTATTTTCGCAGTCGTTTGCAATTTTTTTTTTCTTGTGATTTCGTTCACTTTCGCCTTTCGCCTTTCGCCCCTGCTGCGTGAGTGAGTGCATATGAGCATACCGCACGCCACTTTTAAATTTACAATCTTGCACCAAAAGAATTTACATTGGAATGTTGTACTACTCTTGTTGATAAGGTCAGTCCTAATTGAAGAAGATAATTAATTAGCACACAGCAAAGTAAGAAGAAGGAATTTGGGGGGTGGGGGAAAATCTGTCGTGGAATTTCATTTTGAAAATATACAAAAAAAAAAAAAATAATAATTTTCAAAAAGAAGCAGCGACAACAAAAAAAAAAAAAGTGATAATAAAATTTGTCTTATTTTATCTCGAAAGCACACTCCCACGACATTCCGAGAATTCGCCTATATATTTTAAACTACCTAACCATCGACCAATGATTTATTTTTGAAAACAAGAATATTAATTTTTTGTGTCTGAATTGTTGCCAACAAAGTGGATGACAGCAGATGACAACATTCTTAACAATTTTTTTTTATTCTTTTCGTTTTCAATAATTAATTTTTATTTAACATTAAATGGTCTGAGTTGGGGGAGGGGGGTGGTTGTTGGGTCTGGTTTGGTGGTTTTGATTTATTTTTAATCGATTTTCAATTTTGACACATTCCAGAATATTTGGACAATATTTTAATTGAATGAATTTCGGGGGAACCATAGATAAGTCAACAAAATTCAATTAAGTCAGCAATTTTTATCGGCGGCGGCGCCGACGTAAAATAACTGCGAATTAAAAAAAAAAATTGACAGTCGACCTTATTTTGATATGGTAGAGTAAAAATAATGCCGGACGGATGTTGAGTAATGGAGAAGTAAATGTACATATGTATGTACGTGTCAATTAAGAACTACTAGAGCAGAACGGCAATGAAGACAGGGTCCTCTAACGATGACAAACGAATTCACCATTATTGGTTCTTAAAGTTTGCTCACGGATGGACTATGTGAGCTGAACATGAAATTCAAATCGATTGATAGATAAGATATATTTGATAAGGAATGTGAATTCTATAGCAACGATTAGACGGCCAATCTAAATGTCAATGCGTTGACTAATTGACGTCACCAAAAATATATTCATGTCTGTCAACGCATGAAACGCTAAAGATCACACGAATGACGCCAGTCGGTAAATGCGGTCCTCTAATGCGTTGACGTTTTATCTATGTGAATGCATTGGTGTTTGTATGACTTTTGGATGACATTTGAATGGAAATATTAAATATACGTCAAAATATGTTTGTTGCTTATCTGTCAAAACCTATAAACTGTAAAATTCAATTGAAAGCATGGCTACGATGTCGATGGATTAACAATCGTCTTAAAATTTTGACGTCAGAGTAATAAAATAAGGCATTGACCATTTGTGTTCGAAGTTCCCCCTGATTGGTTACACTGTTTTCTTGTTAAAAAAAAAAATATAAATATTCACTCTCGCCAACATGATTACAATTCCGTGTAAATCCCATCAAAAGGTCGCACTGTCCCTCAATCAGTTTTTATAAACACGTACGTGCCTTCTCGCTTTCTTGATTCCAATTAAAACAAACCCCCCTCTCTCTCTCTCTCTGTCTTTCTCTTTCCCCTCCCACTTTGCCACCTGAAAGAAGGAATGTCTAATACCGAGAAGAATGTAAAAAATGTTTTACAATGACAACAACAAACGAATACAAAGTCTCATGAGAAAAGGGAATTCCAGAACAATTTAAAGCCGACCCCACACTCTAAATCCGGGTTCTGATTACATTTCAATGTACCTACAAAAAAAAAAAAAAAAAAATGCACCAATGGACAAACAACATCCGCGTTTTATGATAATTTTGTTTTGCTCGCATGTCATTCGCTGGAATTTCAAGAATTTACTTTCAACAGAAATAAAGTTAAAAAAAAAAATAAATATAAAGGTGCTGAAAATAAATCATCTTAAATGGAATTAAGTACATACATAAAGTAAAGGTAGCAACAGCATTGAAAGAATTTGTATTGGAATCGCACTTCATAGGGGCGGCGGCGACTTTAAATGGATTAATTAGAATCCAGGGTTTAATGAGACGATAAAACTTTTAATCGACTTTTCAGCTTCAAGTACACAAAAATGTCGGTCGATTCAATTGCACAATAAAGCCGGTGTGTGTTTGTGCCTCAGATTAATTGACGAGATTACGTAGAATTGTTGGTTACATTTTTTTTTTTTTTTTTTTTTTATGTCTTGAATGTGTTTTTTTTTCAGTGAAATGCGATCACAAGTCAAGACCGTCCGCCACCGCTGCCCTCGCCGCCGGCCGTTCGGTCCCCAGCCAGCCCGAGAGTCACCGTCACCACAGTAGACATTTCGGCGTAAATTCTGCTGACTGATAGTTCGGTTAATGAAATGGTCGCGACCTGAGCGGTGGCGGTATGGGTACATATTCCTACTCTACTCGTATATATATTTTCGGCGGAAACTTTTGCTTTTCATTTATGCGCGACGCGATGCGTCTTCATGTGTTTATTTTTGTATAGTATTTTTTTGTTGTTTGCTTTTTTGAAATTCCTATACTCAAGGTTTTGAGAATAAAGTATAAAATAAAAAAAAAAAATCGTATTCCTATTTTTAGATTGGAATTTTAATTGGAATTAAACGGGGTAGGTATATGTCAACGTCGACATTGTTTTAAATATCTTCGATGAATTGTTTTCTTAAGTTGGTCGGTCAGCTAAAGAGGGAGGCACAGGAAATGTTTTCATTTACCTCAATTAATAGAAAAACAAACAAATTTTTAAGCTAAAGGAATTTGCATAATCTTGCCGGCTTTAAACACATCGCTTCGAGCATTATATATATGTATCTACCTAGGTGCTGTTTATCAGGGTGTTAAGATTTTTGTGTCAAGATATTAATAATATGTATGTAGAAGATAGAATTTTCACGTACCTACCTTACATTCTTTCCTATTAAAATTATTTAAGTTGAGTGTTTTTTCATCAATAAGGCATCTAATGTTCATGGTTTTGGCAACAATATTTGGTTGCAATCTGACAATCTTGAAATCAGTGAGGTGTGATGTTGCGCGGTGTAAGCTAGGTAGGTAGGTACTAGGGTTCCCAACCGTACTATAATATATAGTATTGTACTATATTTCGAGTCTCTGTACTATATACTGCTGAAGAAATATATAGTACGAAAAAGTACTATATTTCAGTTTGATTTATCAATCATTTTGCAACATATAAACAAATATCAAACACACTTTGATTGCACTTTAAGGTTCCATTTTATACATGTATCCGAATGAGACTAAGTCTTGCTGTCAAACGTCTATAGTTTTCAAATGTTTTAAAAATAAAAGCTTGTTTCAAATATGGAAAGTGGAAGCGACAGTGGAAGTTCGTCAAACTCCAGTGGTAAATTAACACCTAAAAAACGAAAGGTACAAAAAAGTCTACAAAGACTACTAAAACGCAATATTTATCTACAATTGGAAAAAGTGGAATTGGCCAGGTTTTCCAACCTTCTTTGTCGGTTTTTGTATGAATTGTCTCAATTCAAATCAATTGTTGACTGATTTTAATACTAAACGAAATTTTTACGAGAATAAAAAATATGAATGAGTTTAGCGACAGAAAAACAGACCAAAAATGGCAATATATTTTTAAAAAATCCGAAAACAACTTACCAAATGTAATTTCTTTTTTACTCTCTATTCCTGCCACTTCTGCATTTACAGATATAATTTTTTTCAATTATGAATTCCAAATGGCGAGAAGAAGCAAGCATTTCACTAATCAAAAATGAACTTTTAATCTACATAAATTTGAAAATTGATTGCGATAAAGCCTATGACACATTTATTTTAAATACAAAATTGTTAAACGATGCTAAAAGCACAAAAAAATATAGATTTTATAAAAATAAATAATTACTAATAATATGTTTGGCCTTTTTTTAACCTTTTTATAAAATACTATATATTTTTGAAGAGTACTATATTTTTTATAGCTAATAGTGAAAAATACTATACTCGGTCGAAAAAAAGTTGGGAACCCTAGTAGGTACATAGGTACTTTGATAGGAATGTGTGAGTTTTGATAGAAAATGTAGGTACCTACCTATCTAAAGTTATCTCTATATCTCAAAGCAATTGGTAGGTACGAAATAATATATGGTTATGCAGATAAACTTCACGTAGGTAATTCTCATGACTTACTTATTTTCTATTTTGTTTGCAGAATTTATTTTCACCTAGTTTGTGCGGCCAATGCATCATTGCTGAATATTCAGATTTTTGAATCTTTCAAGCTGCCAGGTGAAAATAAAAAAGATCTAAGTTTTTATGAGAGAGCCAATCAGAAGGTCAAAAAATTCCTCGATATTCATTACTAATTTCGGATGCAGATCGTTTCTAAAAGCTGTCCCAAGATTTGAATTTTTTTCTTTATTTTGTTATTTTTTTGTATACATAAGTGGCTGGTTTTAAACGATGAAATTATCCCTAGCTATTTTAAAGCCCCTAGGCTAGGGACGTATGTGGTGGCAGGGGTAAACAAAATAACTGAGGTCGGAAAAATTACAGAGTAATCACTCTTTTTTCTTTTTTCTTTGTGCTTTTTCTTATTGTTCGAGACATAAGTGGAGTAAAGAGTGTGAAAAGATGTTCCTTTTCATTTAAAAATCGTTTTGTTTAAAATTAAAAGCATCTCTTCCATCGAAAGGAAACCAAAACAGTCTCTTTGATTTTTTCGATTATTCTCTTCACTGTTAACAAAGTTTAATCAATTATTTCGACTATACCTACTTGAATTTTTAAGCTATGGCCAGAGATTATGAATTAAAAAGATAGGAATCTTTCGTACGTTCCACCCTCCAAAACCGATTTTGTTTCCATTGTTGTTTTTGTAATTTCATCTTTTGTCGATGAATAGCTGTGAATTGCAACATCAATTTATGCGGTGGTGAGTTCATATTTTTGCACTAGTGTGCGTTAAAACATGGACACTAGTGCAAAAATATGAACTCACCACCGTCCGCCAGCTTGTAGGCAGACCAGAATGACAGCCGAGCTTTCCAATCTTAATAATTCATAATCTCTGGCTATGGCCTTTCATCATTTTTTAAATATCGTGTAATGCCCCATTTTTACTAACCCTATAAACTATCAGCTGTCAAATTGTTTTTTTCTTTTAAGAGTTGCCAACTCTTTATTTTACGCAAATGGCAGAAAACTCAAATCTTTCGTTAATTTTGTTACACCTTTTAAATGGCATTAGCAAATTAAAGATAGTTAATTAGTTAATATATAATTTTTTAAGATTGATGGCTGGCTGTTTTCATTTTGAAGTTTAATATTTTATTGATCACATTGTTGTTCTAAGCATAATCTCGTCCAGGTATCCAGTTATAAATTGTAGAATGTGAATTTTGTTTGCTTCCTGCACGACTTTTTTACAACTGTGGTAAAAAAATTTTTGTGTGCGCTATTATTCACGTAAAACCTATAGCCACTTTTGTGCTACAGAATGATACCTTATTAATTAGTCTTCTTGTTTCAAAATATAAATTAAGCTTAAGTTTATTTTTTTTAAATTATACAAGCAATGTTTATTATTAAATATGTAATATATTTAAAAATATGTTTTTAAGAGAATAAATAAATTATGTATAAAAACAAAGTCCCTGAATTCATAGAACATTGATTAACTTCGAAATTGAATAACAACGAATTTGTTTTAAATATTTTGCACTTATTTTATTTACATAGTATAAATATAATATTTATCTATTGGCTACCTACTATTAATTCCAAAAAAAATATTCCTTCTTTTAGTTTATAAAAAAACAACATCCCAGAACCCCAAACTTATATCATTTTTGTCGACATGGAATTCAATGTTTTTAAACTAGAATTGCATCAATTTCTCAGAAGACATTAAAAAATTGTCTGCTTCAACCTTCTGTTTTTCAGTGTTTCCCATTGCCAAGAAGCAAAAAAAAACATATCATCGTCAGCTCTTGACAAAAAAAAAATATATGACACATTCTCATTTAGTTGGAATTAGAAAATTGAGCTAAAAAAAAAAAAAAACATTAATGGCAATTATTTTTTCGATGGAAATGTACAATGTACATATGTACTAACGTTAATAGAAAAACAAAAACACATACAGTACCTACAGGTCGAAAATATTTCTATATGACACATTACGGCCACCTTACATCAGACAGCTGAAATGTAAACAAAAAGAAACTGCCTTACCTACATAAAATATGTACATGTATAAGTTTTCCTAACGACATTGAATGTTGTTCATTCAAATAAAACGAAAAAAGGTTTTAATGACTTTTGACTATGCCCTTTTTTTTTGGTGACATTTTTGATAGAAAAAAAACATGTTAAACAAGGTTCCAACAAGATCAAACCTTTGAAATTTGCATGTTTGCCGCCAAGAAATTAGGTCAAGCAGAGAAGCAGCCATCATTATTTTATTCTACTCGTAAAAAACAAGTTCCAAGAAACCAATTATTGTTGTTAAATAGATATGAAATATTTCTTTGTTATTTTTGAAGTTGTGAAAAAAAGGAACGAAATAAATTGTAACAGAAGCTTTAAATATTTGGCAACCATTCGTCATCTTGGGTTACAAAACGTCTGCAAACGAAAAACAAACAAAAGAATAAAGTAACGCCATCTATCCACGTCTCTTCTTACTTCTCTTACTTTACTTATACTACCTACCTATACTCTGACTGAATGTGTTGTTGTTACTTCACTGAATGTTTTGCTTTTGAGTTTTGTTTTTAAAAAATTATGCCTCGACTGGAACACGAACCTCATGATCATGTTGATGAAATTGAGTCACACACAGAATTATTTTTAGGAAGAGAAAGAAAAAGAAGCACATTGTGACTGGGCTGGAGGAAGAGTATCTATCGTAAGTTTTTTCAAAATGGGAGTAAAGAAATATTAAAGAAAAGATATGAGCAACTTTGTTGGAAGATCGTGGCGTTGGCGTGCACCGCGTGATCTGTGATCCGAACACAACAGATTGTCGTGGTTAGTTGGATTCATTTCGTGGATGTAGAGTAAATGGTGTGTGCATACAACATAGTGGAGAAACTTGTACCACCGTCGTCGCAGTGAGATATTTGATACAGAATTTAAAAAAAAAAAAGAAAAATATTAAAACGAAGGAGCATTAAGTGATGGCTCACGTTTGTTTGTTTTTTTTTTTAATTTTTTAAATTTTGGAGTGCCTCAGGTTGGAGTTTTAGATCCTTCGTTTTTTCTATGTTGTTTTTTTTATATTGGGTGTTGCTTGAAAGCTTCAGGTAAATTGCATTTAAAATCTGCTTCACTGTCAGATTTCTGATAAGTTATTTTTTTTTTAAACATCGAACTTTGTCAAAGGATTTCACATTTTCAAAGGTTATTCTGAAAATGCAGTTATTTTACATCTCTAGTCAGTTCAATTACAACTAGAGACTTATCACACTCAAACCTTGTAACCTTAAAAATTCATAAAAATATGTCATTGGTTAATGAAAATCATCATATCATGTCAAGACGATTTTCTTTTAAAGACAAATTGGGTTCTACGTTGGGCGCCATTTGCAATAAAGCCGAACAATTTTTAAAACTTAATTTTGAGCGGTTTTTGTCCTTTCTCAATATTAAGCTGAAACAAAGACAGAGAATTTATAAAACTTCATCAGATTTTGAATAAAACAAAACAACAGTAGGTATGCCTTCACCTAATTTATAGGCTCGAGTTTTAGCAATTTCAAGTGGGCAAATATAATTATCAGGCTATTATTAATTGAAAAATACTTACCCAGCCAAATTCTGTTTAGACATTTTGTATAATGTTGAAATTTTTTCAAAAGAGAAAATTATGTGTCCTCATATTGACCACTATCTTGACTGAAAAGTATTGTATTTCTACAAGAATCCTTTTCCGTTTTACTTAAAGTTTCACACATTTTTCGGTGTTGAATTGACAAGTTAATATTCCATCATTATGGCAATTATTACCATCACATAAAAAAAACAAACAAAAAGAACTTAATACCCAAAAGAGGGCTGCGAAATGAATTTCTCTCATCTAGATATTAAACCATATGGCCGGTTTTTGTTGCTAGGTATAAAACAAAAACAACAACAACAGCAACTAAAGCAATTTTAGCAATTTCATGACAGATGGTGAAGAAAAGTATGACAGTTCACAAAACTGAAAGACCATCCAGCAACATATTAAACAGGTCTATCGTATCGGATCTCGTGAATATTAAAAACAACAATAACAAAACAACAACAATAAAAAACAGTCAAAACAAAAAAGGTAATAGAATGAGGGTGAAGGAGAAAATATAAAAAAAATATTTGAGATGGATTATAATAATACAAAAAAAAGCACAATAAACTATGTATGGGTGCGTGTTTAGGTCGAAGTGTTCTCTTTACGCTTCACTGCCCCTAAATGAACAGAGAAAGAAAACAAAAATAAGAAACATCAAATATAATTAGAAATAATATGTATTAATAATCACAAGATAATTTGTCTAAAGTAATTTAGAGAACAAGAATGTCATTGTCAAGAGTCAAGTGGGGAAATATTTGTTTGAATTAATAAAAATAAAAATATGGAAGCTTTTTTGGTCTTCAAGGCTACCTATGTAAAAAGGGCATTATAGGTACATAGGTAATAGATTAGGTAGGTCAAAGACTTTGTTATGAGAACAAAGAAATAGCTAGAGGTGACAGTTGGATGAAAAAATAAATGAACTTCCACAACAATGGGCAGTGAAGTGACAAATGTGAGAGCAATGAACAGATGGGGGGAGGCCTCAACTTAATGAGTGCGTAGGTGCTACAAAAGAATTATGTATCTTTTTAATGAAATAGGTAACAAAGAAACTGTTAACAAGGGTTAATGACTCGAAAGTTTGAAGCAGAAAATTATAATACATACTTGTGCTAAATTCTCTACTCTAATAAACATAACCGAATTATTTTATTTCTAAAATTAAGTGTAGCTTAAAGATGGGTAGATTTATACTACAAAAAAATGTCCGCAATAAATAGGTATCAAGCTTATGCCTTTGTTTTTGTAAGAGATGGCCGTTGATTAGTTATTGACAACTTTTGTAAAATTCGGGGGAGGTATGTACCTTCGTCTATCGACCTACAATTCTTAATACAATACTACTTTTCTATTTCTTTTTTTAATTTGAAATTTTAGTATTTTTAGAAATACCAAAGTCCCTACATAGTTAGAATGATTTCAATAGTGACCATTTCTTGTATGGCAGATTTAAGAGGCTATTCCTACCTAGTGCATTGTTACCCTATATTTTTGTGTAATAATCACCCCAATAAACATATCAATTATTAATTTCGAAAAAAATGGTTACACGAGTTTTGCACTCAAACCCAAATGTAAGCCACCTTTCAAAATAAAAAAAAATGGACTTTTGAAAAATAACCATTTTTTCAATTACAAATTTTTATATTTCAAAGAATACATGTTTTTAGAAGTACATACATACATACATACGTAAGAAGGATTTAAAAGAGTAGGTAGTAAGTTTTACATTATTTACGGATGCGGAAAAAAATTTTATGTCTCCTCCATTTCTGGCGGCTCAACACTCACACGAGGAGAGTTTTATGTCGCTACACATGGGTTCCTTCACACTTTCGATCTAAATGTGGTATCATTTGTTTAATACTGTGTAAGTATGTATGTATGTATGTATACTATACATAACATATATGTACATATGTAGATATTAATTATATTCATACTTCATACAGCAAATTTTTTGTTCTGTTCGATTATATTTTTTTTTTTCACTTAAGAGTTTTTTCAATGAAAAATATAAAATTTAACTAAAAATAGGTATGTTTCAGGTATGGGAGTTTTTCACTTTAGAAAGTTTCGCTTAAGCGGAGTGTTTTATATGTAACTGGTCGAAAAATGCTCGGGGATGAAAAAGTGTTTCAGATAAGCGGGTTTTTCTCTTAAGCGGGTTTTACTGTATTATAATATTAAAAATAACAAGATTAAAAAATTAATCCAAAAATATTTCATTCTCCGAATAAAAAGGAATGCTCATTGCTCATGTGAGATTTGTATAGTAGAACCCGCCTAGTGTGAACACTTTCAATAATGTAGGAGGAAGGTAGGTACAGGTTTAAAAAAAACTAAATGTTAATCCGGTTGAAAAATCTAGAGGTTTTTTTAGTAGCGGGGGGAGATTTAGTTTTTTTATTTGAGTTTTAACTTTTTCTAAAACTTTGAATTAAGAAAATAAATAATACAGGCCACCTAAAACTTAAGGCACGTCGTGTGTGTAATTTTTCCAAGCACTGCCATGCCCACTTTTGGTATATTTCAATAATGTTTTTCTTAATTAGAGTCTAGCAGTCGTATTTATTAGATTTTTGTCCACTTAGACACTGTCTAACTATTTTCAAATTGGTAGAAATATGCTTTATTTAATAAAAATAAATATCACATTATTCACGGTTAAGACAATCAACTCTTGTGTCTAAGTTAGGCAGCTATTAGACAACAAAAAAAAAAGGTTTTTGAACACATTTCCCAAAGTTGGACAGTTGTCTAAAGATAGACAACGTTTATAAATAAGACCATAGAGTTTTTTTTAAAAAGCTCAAAAATTGTAATGAGCTTTCTTGAACATAAGGTACCTACCTATGAGATTTGTAATATTTTCAAGATTCGCCTTCTAACATGCACTCTGTTTTTTAAGTTCTTTTTGGTCCCGAAACATACTTATTATACGCATATAAAAAAGCGTTATTTTGTATTATGAGTGTGACGAAGTAGGGATCTATCAGGTCAGTAGGTACTAAAAAAATAAAAATTAATTCAATAGGTGTACAAAATTGAGTGAAATCCGTCCAAAAAAAAAAATACATATCAGAAATTAATCGAGCTTACCTAATTTAATTTTGTATTATTTCAGAGGAATTTCAGTTAAATTAACTGAGGTAAGCGCGAACCAGAAGGAAGGATTCTCCGTTTTTCAATTTCACGGTCAACATATACATATATATACCTACCTACTTACATATGTATATACAGCTTTGTCAACCCCCTTCTTATCCACTATTAACGAAATTCACTTTCAAGGACTGGAGTTTACATTTAGCTATGATACCCTTTATTTATATACCTATTTAGGTATGTACTGACTTACTTACATTATTATTATTTTAAAACATAAACTCGACTAAGATTTCTATTTGGTGTTCATCATCAAATATTGTTGGCAGTCGGCCACCCCCTTTATATTGATTAAACATTAACATTCCTTGGATAGGTACTTCATGTTTTAATAATTTACTTACCATTTGCACTGTCCTGAACCATTGTAGCAGCTCTGGATAATACCTCCAATGGGGATTCCATGATGTGTTGTTCTTTAACTGGTTTTTCGGCTTTAAGTTGATACAGTTTGTGTTTTCTTTCACAATAATAAGTAATTTCTAATTAGAACACAATATAAACACTCACGCACCGAAATAAAGAACGACTTTCTATATACCGGCAGCAAATACAAATAAATACCAAGAATCGGTAAAACCAGACGACAATGAAATGAAAACAAACAGAAACACGGAGAGCAGCAGGACTAGTTTGCTGGGTTTTTCTTGTATGCAGTTTCTCCTTTATGATTCTGATGACAGATGGCGAACAGCAGTTCTGTCTGTCTAGCACCTGGACACTTGTAATATATCCTTCTCTTTTTCACAAGGACACTACTTTTTCGAGGATTTCAATCGATATTTTGCTGGCGTCAAAAAAATTCCAGACTTTGCAATTTCACAATTACTCAGCAAAAATATAACTTTCAGATAAAATAATGATTCGCAACTTCATTGGCAAAGAAAAAAGTTGTTAATCTCTCTTGTTACTGTTACCACAGTTAAGTTGTCAGAAAAATGATGGAACAACACCAGAAAATCCAAACCCAAACGATGGCTCCTCTGCTTTACAAAGAAGACGACTCACGATGGCGATGGTGCTGATGGGGACGACCGCATTCCAAGCGAAACAAACGAAAAGAACCAACCAACAAACAACAAAATCGATGGCGGCGGGACGGGTGATTTCTGCGGCACACGATTTTTTTTTTTTTTTTTGTACAAAAATTCACGAGACGGATCTTGCTGCCTGCTGTCAGTGGCCGGCGAAGGGGCGGAGGAAATAATAATAAAAAAAAAACAACAAGAAACACTTCACACGATACGAAAGGTAGGACGGTAAGAGACCATCACACCACACAGCTATTCAACAAAATAAAACGATAGATCGACGAAAGAGTAAGAGAGAGAGAGAGAATGTGGAATTTGATTTATAAATTATTTTGTTGTAATTTCGCTTATGTTGTTGCTATTTTTTACTTTGTTGTAAATCAAATAAATGTTGATGTTCAATTGCGAGTTTATAAAGATTTACACTCAATTACATTCCACAACACTTTTTTCTTCTAATATTTTTTTTATGGAACACTTCTCTCTTGGCTTTGATTTGATTTGATTTGCAACTCTCTCCAGCGGCGCACTAGACGAATTCTTTTTTTCTTTATTGGAATTTGTTTAATTTTGTTGTTGTTTTTGTTGCAGAATTAAAAACCACTAAAAAGGAACTTTGATTGATTGTTATTTTTACAACAACTTCTCTGAGTTTCTCCGGATAAATAAGAAAAATTAACCAAAAGCAAACTCTTCTTTCTTTTTGTGTGAAATGCGAACCAACTTGCACTAACAACAAAAATTTTACAGTGACAACGAGAAGACGATTAATGATGATGATTATTTATACTTTTTTTTTTGTTGTATTATTGACAATAGCTTGATAATTTTCATTTATTTATCGAGAATTTTAATGAGTTCCATTGATGTTAATAGAATATTTATAAACTAATTTTTGAGGAGAGAATTGAGGATTAATATAAAAACGACCAACCGCAACGCGACGGCAGTTTTTTTCACTTTGAAAATTTCGTCAAATGGAATGCGAAAGGAATTTGTGGAATGCAGTCGAAACGTGTTCAGTAGCGACAAGGTTGGTTGCGGAAATGTAGAGAAGTAGAAGAAGACAAATAGAGACAGGGCAGATGTTTTTGTTGTTGTTTCAATTTGTTGATGATTCGTTGTCAATAGATGTCGTTTGATGAGTGGCAGTTGAAATTTTGCTGGTTTTGAATTTTTTTTACAAGGTACTTGAAATTCGTACCCATATTAATTAAAAAAACTCACAAATTATACTAACTATTTCTTTTCATTTACTTACCCAAACCTGCCAATTTTTACCAATTTAAGAGTTTTGAAAACAAATATTTGAATTTATATTCAGAATAATTTGAAGATTTTCAAATATTAAAACATTTATAATATTATTTACAAATAAAAAAAAATCAAATTCAATAATAGGCGTGTTTTTTTGTAAGCCCAGAGGGAATTGGTCGAAAAAAACAACGTCGGTGCTAAACAATCACCATGTTAAATACAACAACAACTAATCCCCTACGGGCTAAGCTAAACCCAGATAATTCTCCGGGCTTAACTTAAGCACACAGAAAAACTGTGTTACCGGCATAAATTATATACTTGTTATCGATAGTTTGTATGAAAACTCCATTTTGTTTCTGTGTTGCTGTCACTAATCCCTGTGGTCGTTTTTTTCCTGCAATTCCCACCGGGCTTGCAAAAAAACACGCCTAATATTAAGGATTAGGTACTAAAATAGAAGTAAGAAATGTACTTTAATTTAAATTTAAAAAACAAAGAAAGACCCTGAAGCTCAAATTGGATTTTCAATTATATTAATAATATTTTTTTAATTTTTTGATATAAGGAAATAACTAAAATATAATTTTTATATATGAAATAAGCGGAGCCGGAATGTTTTGTGCACTTTTAGTGCTGAATTATCTTTGCTTATAAGCATGGGCGAATTTACTGAAAATTTAGTACAAATAATTTTTTTATGAATTGAAAATTCGAAGTTTTATTTAAGCTTATCTATTCAAATTTTCTAGAGTACGGCTGAACGACTTTAGTTTAACTTCATAGTCTTTGACAAATAATAATATAAAACTCAGATGACGGAAATACAGTTTTGACTTTTTTTTATAGATTTTCATTCAGAAGGTTTCAAAATAAAAAAACCAATATTCGTAAACAGAGGACTCCATACACATTCTTGAATTGGCTTTTCGAAATACAACAACAATTTGTCCGACGCATGACGTTTTTAGCCTTAAAATATAATACTATTTGCAAATTAGGTAACTATAAAATAATTGACTCTTTTACAATGCTAATTTATAACAATTTTATATTTGACATTATTTTAATTCGGCCTTGCAGGACTAGAGCCCTCCGCCGGTGTGGACATATGTACTTTAAGCATTCAGAATTAATTTTAATGTGACGCGAAGGCAAAGAACTTAAATGAACGCCCGTGTTTAATGAAAACATGGTATTAAAAATTTTGACATTCAAGTCTTAACTGCATTGGCCAAAAAAGTGAAAAAGTACAAAAGTGAAAATTTTCAAACTCATTTTGGGATAGTGTTTCTGACTGAAAAACTTATAAAAATGATGCAAATACCTTAAATTACAGTTTAGAAAAAAATTTGTAAATTCTTTTTCACAAAATAACTGCGCTATCGGAAAAAAAAATATTCTTACTTTTGCAATTTTGCAAAAGTGGTCAATGTAGTTAAGTTGAAATTTTCCAACAAAAAACTTTAAAGCGACATCTCTTCAAATAAATTTGAAGCTTTAAAATAGCACTGCCAGATTAAAATCATTGCATAAATGATCATTTTTGACATTTCTCAAAAGAAACAAAAAAAACACTCCATCATTGCGAAAACGAGTACACAACATCGACACAGAACTATTTGTGCTTCTCTAACACTCTTTTAAAATGCAAACACCATTGACTTACTAGATATGGACTGCCAGGAGCCAACTTCACGATGGTTCAACCTATAACTAAACGACACTAGTGCTATTTTTGCTGAAGCGGAAAACACGGTGAAGCATTTTTGACACTTCAGTTTTCTCCTTGTTTTTCTCCTTGATTTTTTTTCATGTTTGTGTTTTGTTTTTTTTTTTCCATTGCATTAGTCTCGAAAATTTTTTTAACCAAAATAATTAAAAAATGCGGTATAAATTAACTAAATAAGAAAAAAGATATAAAATTCTCGCACCTCGCTGTGTTCGAAGAACTATTCAAGGAGGTTCGGGTGACCAAAGAAATTTGTGTCCAAGTGGTTAATTAAGTGCGTCCGTGCAAGTATGATAAGTGGGCGACGGTGCTGGTGGATAATTTGTTAATTTGAGAAGTTTAACAATTTTGATTATAAAACACACTCCACACGATCTCTGTGCAGTGTCCAAGTGAATAATCCATTTTGACTGGGAGTATCCGGTTTACCTACAAATCCTCGTAGTATCCTCGAGTTCAAGCACTCGATCCGGAAGAGATTTCTTTTAATCCGTCGAAAGTTTCTTTGCTGAGCTTGATCTGGCTGGTGGTTGATAAGTCGATTAACATTTTTAAAAAAATCTTCACCTAAAGATTTTAATCGATAAGATAAAAGAAAATATTTATGGCCTTATTTATAAACGTTGTCTATCTTTAGACAACTGTCCAACTTTAAAAAATGTGTTCAAAAACCTTGTTTATTGTTGTCTTATAGCTGCCAAACTTAGACACAAGAGTAGATTGTCTTAACCGTGAATAATGTGATATTTATTTTTATTAAATAAAGCATATTTCCATCAATTTGAAAATAGTTAGACTGTGTCTAAGTAGACAAAAATCTAATAAATACGACCGTTAATATTTAAAAAAAATATTTAAAAAAAAATAGCAAACAAATGAGAAACGTCAAAATTTACATTTGGGTTGAAACAGATGGCTCTGTTTTTTTTAATGAAATAATTACAGATGTCAGTAGTTTCTTTGGCGAAATAAGCTTGTGCAGACAAAGTTACAACAGATGGCACTGCAAATAATTACATCTGTTTTCCGCGTCTACCGTTTTAGCGATCGTGGCACTAAGGAGAGGTTGAACCATTTTCATTTCGGCATTTGTATGGAAATGACACTCGACTAGCAGTCCATATATAATAAGTCAATGGCAAACACCCTCTTCAAAAATAATGATAAAACACTCAACAAAGAAGAAATGCTAAAATGGCCAAAAAGAAATGTCAAAATGCAGAAAGATACAAAAGCAAACACCTTCCATTTTTCATCACCAGAAAACTACCCATCATCTTCTTGTTCATCGACATCAACGACTGTGTAACCAAAACCAAGAACTAACATTCTTCTTGGCATTCAATTTTATACAACTACAAAAAAATAAAGAAAATAAATTGTAGTGACTATTTTAATATTAAACGAAATTAAACATTCCAATTACAACATTGTTTTTTATTTCAACTTTAATTCTACGTTCGTTGCAATTTTTCAATACAAAAAAAAAAACAATCGATTTGCAAAATCTCAAACCAGGTGAGCAGAAAAATCAATTCTATATTCAATCTTGGAAAAAAAAGTGTAAGATAAAAAGCAAAAATATTAAAGTATGAGTAGGTAAAACTCGAAAGAACGAATTCCCAGAAAAGTTTGTGTCATCAGTAGTTAACTAATTCCACTGCAGCCGGTTGGAACAGCAGCCAATTGCTTGAGACTTGATTGCAATTCGATTAAAAAAAAAGAAGAACCCAACAACATGGCCATCAGCTTCGAGAAGCATCGCGAGAAGATCATCGCCGCATGGAAAGACGTTCTTGATGACAAAAGCACTACAGATTGGTATGAATTTAAATTCGATATTTTAATAATTATTATAAATATATATCGTGCTTTGCTTTAGGTCACTTTATGGGTATGAGGGTAATTCAAATGACCTCAAAGTCGTCGGCAGTGGAGAGGGTGGCATCGAAGAATTAACCGAAGAAATGAATAGCGGCAAAATTATGTACGCCTTCGTGCGTATCGAAGATCCCAAGACTGGGCTGAATAAGTTTCTTCTTATTAACTGGCAGGTAAGTGAATGTATAATCAAAAAAAATTAAATACAAATAAAAAAAATACTGGAGAGAGAACGTGGGAATTGGCAAAGATGTCTTGTCTTGACTGCGGGAATTTTCCCAGACTTCTTTTTAATGCCTCGTGCTGTGGGATTTGTGCAAATAGCATTTTCAATCACAAAAGACCGCAAACCTGGTATGTGGTTATTAAACTGTGTCGTCGCAGTTGATTTTCTTTATCTAATCAGAAAAAGGTTCAATGTTTACTCTTAATCTAATTTCTCACCTGCACTGAATGTATTGAGAAAATAAAGTTGGAAAGTATTTTGACTTTAAAGAAATCAAATGACAAATTTCTAAAACTGAAAGACTGGATTTTTGATTGGTGATTAGGTACTATGAGTGATGTGTGACACATTTTAAGTGAATAAGTGTGGGCATTGTAATCTGTCCTGTATGTATTTCTAATGTATGGAAACAAAAATCACAAAATATAAAAACTTACAATTTATTTAAAGAATCAAATAATTTCTATTGATTGAAAAACCAGTTATAAATGACTTGTTTATTTATTTACATATACGCTTGAAATTAAATCTCTGTCGCAATCGTAGTCAAGTTCTCTTCTGAATACTTGGATGCTACCATACCCATGTCTGGCACGTTAGATTGAAAGACTTTTCGGACCGGAGATTTAGTGCCCATTAGCTAAAAATGACCCAGCCATTGTCGCAATCGTAGTCAAGTTCTCTTCTGAATACTTGGATGCTACCATACCCATGTCTGGCACGTTAGATTGAAAGACTTTTCGGACCGGAGATTTAGTGCCCATTAGCTAAAAATGACCCAGCCATTGTCGCAATCGTAGTCAAGTTCTCTTCTGAATACTTGGATGCTACCATACCCATGTCTGGCACGTTAGATTGAAAGACTTTTCGGACCGGAGATTTAGTGCCCATTAGCTAAAAATGACCCAGCCTTAGTTCAATACATAACCTTCTTATATCAAACATTACCTTAATATCTTACATAATATGCTTTATCTGTGCAGGGTGAGGGTGCTCCCGTCAACCGTAAAGGCAGCTGTGCCAATCACATTCATGATGTTTCAAAAATCCTCGGAGGAGCTCATTTAACAATAAACGCACGCAATGAAGATGACATGGACGAAGAACGTATTCTTAAAAAACTCGGAACTGTAAGTTCGGCATATAGTTTCAAAGAACCTCGAGTAATTGTTGAGGAACAAAAAGCACCAGTTGGAACTAATTACACAAGGGTAATTCCAACTAAGGAATTAAATGCAACTGTTATGCAAGATTTTTGGAAAAAAGAAGAAGAAGAAGAAAAACGTCGTCTTGATGCTGAAAAGGAACAAAAACGAATTGAATTGCTGAAGTTGGAGAAAGCAAGTTTTTGTATGCATTTTTTAGCATTTTCTAATTTTCGTATTTTTTTTTTTTCGCTTAGGAACAACGCGCCAGAGAAGAAAAAGAACATTTAGAAAGAGAGAAACAAGTTGTCAATAAATCTAAATTGCAATCAGCTCATGTACCCATTAAGACGTAAAGATCACTTTTGAAAAAACCCTTTTTCTTTGAATAAAATAATTACTAAAATTATTTCCAACAGATCTCCTCAGCCTTTGAGTCCAGAGAAGACACTTAATAGCTCCGGACAGGGAATGACTGAAGCTGAACGCATGCGTCAGCTACGTAATCAAGAAGCACGTGAATTAATCGGATCTAGAGTTGGTGCCGCTAAAGCGATCTTCACAAGAAATACTAGCGAAGGGCAATTACAATCTAAGTAAGTAAGATGAATGAATTATTATGCCAAAAATACACTCTTTTCGACTTTTAGATTAAGTTCTGCACCACCCGCTAAGCCAGCTCGAGCATCAATCGCACAAAGAATAAACGCTCTCAATAATCAACAACCTGCAGCTCCACAAGAAGAACCAGCAGCGCCAGCTCTAGTAGCAGCAATACCACCAGCAGTTTCTGTTCCTGTTGATATAATTAAAGAAATTGCTCCGTCTCCTGCTCCCCAGCCAGTAATCGAAGTCATTCAAGAAGAAGCACCAGTGAAACCAGAAATGACGGCAATAGCGAATGAAGAAGTTCACACAAGTGCCACCACAGAAGATTACATGGATCAAGAGGAACAATATTCCACCATTAAGAGATCGCCACATAGCAAATCGAATTCGTTGCAATCACCCGATGAGGTTACAGTAGTTCAACAGATGCCGGAACCTGTACAACAACAGCAAAAGCAATCTGCCTCAAATGGGGCTCTTCGACAGATGAATGAGAGTATGGAAAATATTGTTGTTTGTTTAATGAAAATGATACAGTTATAATGATTTCAGTTGCTGACATTGTCAATGAAGACGACCTTATCTGTCAGGATGTCTTGAGCGATAATGGATTAAAAGCCAGGGCACTCTATGACTACCAAGCTGGTGAGATTCACAAACTTTCTCTCTTTTTGAGTCAATAAAATTAACTTTTTCAGCTGATGAATCTGAGATAACCTTTGATCCAGGCGATATCATCACCCACATTGATCAGATCGATGAAGGCTGGTGGCAGGGACTCGGTCCTGATGGAACGTATGGTCTATTTCCGGCCAATTATGTTGAACTGATTAATTAAACAAAAAAAAAAAAAAATGTTCGTTGTCGTCGTCATCTTCTTCTACACATAAACACTCTTAGCGCAGAAAAAAACACACCCACAATATTTATAATTCATTGTTCTTCTTATAGAATTTTATACCTTTAACTAGATAACTAGAATAATCAATTAAAACAGTCCTTTTGATACCATTAGATAAAATTTCGAAACCAAAAAATCACATGCTGATTGTAAGATTTAACACATTTTTAGATAAACCTTTTCACACCTAACAAATTGACACTTTTAAGGAAGGGATCGAAAGATACAAGTTGAAAGGATTAATTTCATTAAAGCTGGATGAAGCTTTAGCTCTTCTTTGCCTTTAATCAAAATAATCTTTGTCATTAAAGGCCTAAACACAATTATTCTTCATTGGCCGATGTTGAATTTCAACTAAATCTCTCACCCAACAAAATAAAATCACTGGCAATAATGAAAATGAATACAAAATATGAATATTTTGCCAAAAAAAAAGCGAATAAAGTTAAATAATATATTTCAATAAGAATTTTTATGCATGAGAGAGTTATTAATAATAATAAATTAAGAACAAAGTTCTTAGAAGAAACCATTTTAAGGTATTATTAGTTTTCATTGTTCGTCCATTTTTTTTTTGTATTAAAAAATACATAAATATATATATTTTTTTTTTCATACTTTAACATAATTTTAATTTTCTAAATAGTAACCATTTTAACCATTTATATACCTACATACATTGTCTAGAATGTAAACCTTAGTGCCAATCATTTATCATTATTATATTATAGAAAAATGATAACATATTTTTCTCATTACAAAGCAGCAGCATTAATTAATATCCTTTTTGATTATTAAAAAAAGTAAACCTGTTTACCTTTTTCATGATATATTTTTTTTTTTTATAAATTTGGCACGATCAAATTATATTTGATTTTTTTTGTTTTGTTAATTTAGTTTTAATATTTACGAATTTTTTATTTGTATTAATATCTTCGCGGAAAATTCCATTTAAAAATAAATTAAAATACATTTTTGTTGATTGCATTTGTTGATGTATAACTGTAATTTAAACAAATTTAAAGACAAATAAAAACTGAATGGGAGATCAGAGTAAATGTTTAAAACTAAACTGTTGTTTTTTTTTTCTAATGAAAGTAGTACTTATAACCTACATAATATGTACACCCTGATGGTAATGAAGAGATGAGATAATTAAATATTCCTTTTTGAATTTAATTTAAGTATCAACTCATCGCACCGGTTGGGTAAGCTTTGATCGCCTCATCTTAAAATTTAGGCTCTATAGACGGAAGTAAACATTTTTAGAACATGATCGATAAAGTCAACGATACCTTTTTTACAGAATTTTATTTTCTTGATTTCAATTTAAATTCCAGCACAAACTTTTTATCTTATGGATAAATTCGCAGCAACGAACTAAGCTGAATTTTTACCCATTTCCATTAAATACCTCATATTTAAAAAAAAATTCTAAAATTCTTCTTCCTCTGGTTTAGGTGGCCCAAAATACTTTTCGTATTCTTGACGCTTTTTTTCTTCTCGTGCTTCACGTTCTAATTTTCGTTTATCTTTGAATCTTTGATGAATTCTTTTCATTTCTAAGACTTCCTTCATTTCTTCTTTGGCTTCTTCCTGCAAAAAGTACACATAAGTCTTTTTTTAAATTTTATTCCTTAATTACTTACATTCATATTTAATCTCAAAACCAATGCCCTTCTTCCGTCCGACATAGGTTGACTGTAATTCATAAAATTTTTAAGCCTCTCAGCAGGTGCCACTCCTCTCTCAACAACCAAAACAATTCTAGCCCATTGACGTTGCCATTCATTTCGAGTTTCAGCTATTTTTTGATATGTATTACCCATCATAGCAATTAACATATTCACCAATAATACTCCAACAATAACCATAAAAAGGACAAATAAAATTTTTGCTTCTACTTCATGTTCCGTTGATGCCATTGCTCCATAATAATCACCGAAATTTGTCAATGACATCAAGAACATAGCCACAATTGATTCCATTGGTGATGGCATTGGATTAGATTGAGTATCATCGATATCATCTGGAGTGGCAGGATTATCGAATGTTAGAAAAATTATGTAATAAGCCTGAGAGAAACCCATCACAAAAACGAGGTAAATTGAAACAAATCGTATGAGATCTCCCATTACCATGCGATAGATCATCACGACGAAAGGACCAACTGTTTTAAAACCACTGTGAAAAATGAAGGTTTATATAAACTTGACATAGATATAGAGAGCTTACATCTTACCGACAAAAAAACAGAAAGTATGGGGCAGTAGTGAGCATTATAACCACAGCAACGTGATCATCAACTTCGGTCATACAAGACAATCGCAGCCAAGGAATTGTCATCATTAAACAACAAGAGAAGAGAAACATCAC
Source organism: Epistrophe eligans (assembly GCA_951394125.1). Lineage (NCBI taxonomy): Eukaryota > Metazoa > Arthropoda > Insecta > Diptera > Syrphidae > Epistrophe > Epistrophe eligans. The sequence continues at coordinate 10,635,597 of OX596031.1, read as the reverse complement.
ACGTGAGGGCGCTGTCATCTGTTAAGAAATAAATGAACATTAAAAAAGATCTTCCAACTTGAATTAGTTAAAATTATTTAAAATCATAATCAATGGTAAACGTAAATTTCTTATGTTTGGACCAATTTTATTAATGTCAAAAATAGTATCAACTATCTTAATGATGTAGAATGTTTCAAAGCAACAAATGTGTTTGCTATTTTACTAAAGGTTTGGATTTTAATTTTCTTTTGGGCATCAATTTTTTATCCAAAATCTCTCCGTGAACACAAATTGTTGGGCGCCATTTTTTTATTTCAATTTGTATTCTGGTTGTTATAATCGATCGGGGTAAGAGTGTGCAGTCATTTAGAAATTTGATAGAAAATAAAAACTACAAATGCAAATGGTTGTTAACTTTTACCCAGAAGTTTGTGCAACAGGCTTGGGTTTACGTAGTTTGAGTATGTTAACCAAAATGTTGAATTGGAACGTCTGTCGTCAAATTTTTGAATATTTTCCGAAAGGCAACAAGTAGGCCAGATTTTTTTCACATGAACTTGAAGTTAATATTTATTTCAACTGATTAGTCTGTTTCAAATTACTAAATATGAAACTGAATGAATTGTTGGGCGCCACTTTTTTGACAGAATTTCATTTGTTATTCTTTCGGAAAAGTGATAGAATCCATTTTTTGGCGTATGTTTATGGAAATCGTAAAAAAAAATTGTGGAATTATGTTGTTCTTGTTTAAACAAACATAAATAAATACAAATGACTCGATTTTCATTCAAAACCTCAATAGAATCTAAAATATGTTTTTTTTTTTATGACGTACCAAATTTTCTACGAACATCTTATAGCCCAAAAACCTTGACTCTCGTAGCGCCGCCACTATATAAAGTATTGATCCAAAAAATATAACAATTTCAGCAACAACTCGAATCTACAAAAAAAAAAACTGAAGATGTCATCAAGGTTTAGAGGCTTAAAATGCATTTAGGTCTTTCTATACCTTTGCTTTTGTCGTTTCCAAATGCATCAATGGACATTCTTCATATGCTGTCCACCAGGAGGGTCCTGTATCTTCCTCTTCGAATTCAAAATATTCCGTTAGATTTAACCAATCTTCAAAATTAATACATCTATATACATTTAGCTATCAGAATTTATATAAGTTAAAAATATATGATTTACCATAATCCCGAAATGATTGGGTTTTTCTTTCTTCATATTTATCCCTTAAATTGATGCCCGTATAATTCCTCTTCAAAGCAGTTTTGTTCATCAAATTAACACTGCCTGTAACACGCTCTGTTGCATTTCCTTTAATTTTTTCGTCATCGTCATCATCATCGTCTTCCAATGGTGGTCCCGGTCGAAGAGTATAGCTCACCAATGAGAACATAAAATACAAAGAAAATAAATGAAATTGTTTATAGAACCGGGATTTGACAAAAGTATTCCATTTAGTCTTGAGAAGATCAATTAAAACACCATCTAAAAGTTCCAAATGCTCATATTTATCCTGCAATAAAAAAAATGTTACAATCTATCTAGGTCTCTTTAAAGATTTTGGATGTAAAATCTTACCCCAAAAACGACTAAATTCAAAGCTGAATCCTTGTTAATATTCCCAGTCTCTCGATCAATGGTATCAATTTTTGACAATGGATAAGCAGCACAAGTTATACTTCCAAGTTGCCAATAGATTTCTCTTTCAATGTTCATTATATGAAAGAACATCTCAACTCGACCTAGTTTTGCAGCTAAAGTTAAAGGGGTCATGTTTTGAACATTTCTTATGTGCAAACTTGATCCAACTTCATAACCCACATCAAACATTTGTGATTTTTCATATACAACCAACATATGGAGAACAGTATTGCCATTTGTATCTTGGAGGTCTGGATCAGCACCTCGTGCCAAAACAAGTCGAAAGCAATCTTCTTGATTCAAACAAGCTGCAAAACTTAAAGGATATTCTCCCCAGTATACATAGCCCTCGTAATTGCTGAACGGAGCAACTCCGACATACTCGTGATCTGGCGAGTCATAGCGAGATGGTTTTTGATCTTCGGCACTCATGAAACTTCCACAGCACCTATGTATATTTAAAGATTTTTGATGATTTTATTATTTACGAGGTTTAGGTGAGTTTTTAAAAGCCAATGAAATGAGTTCAACAGCTTGGTTTCCTTCAAGACCATGAACCATCTTACCTCTCTTGAACATCTGCTCCAGCATCTAGAATGAACTTAACCATAGCAGGGTCTTCATTTACAATAGCAATATGTAAAACTGATTCACCATAATATTCATCAGAAACATAAATATCCAATATAAGTTTTGGGTAAAATCGAAGAAGCCTCTTTGCCAAATCTGCATGCAATGATGTGGCATTTAAAAGGCACAAATGAAGAATTGTTTCTCCCACAGCCCCTCGAAGCTAAAATAAAAAAAAAACACACACATTTCAATTTACTTTTCATTTTTGTTAAAAATTTTATAAAATTCCTATTACATTTAAATTCCAGCAAACCAATCTGTATAAACTCGGATTGGCCATGTATTCAGCTTCAGAAACCTCTGGACAATGTTCATCGATATTAAAATCTTCATCAGGATTTTCCAAGGCTCTTATTTCCGGCAATTGTTTGTGTCTCGGTCGTTCTTTGTTTCGTAATAGAACCATCTTTGATATTGGTATATATTTTCCAGCACCCTTATTATACAGAAAAGGTTCTACTTTTGTCTTAATAGCATGATCAATTTCAGCAAATTGTTTACTCTGACAAGCACGTTTCATCATATCCACCAGAAGTCCACCACCTTTGAGATTTACAAATTTATAGAGGGCTTGTGTGGAGACTCCAGCTTGTTTTTTGACACCACTGGTTACATTACTTTCAGTATTTCCCATTTTTGGAAGAAACTAACTAATACTACTTGATAACTGCACTATTTAATTCATTTTTAAGATGTTGGAGCTATTTTTATTGTATTACTAATTTAGTCGAGGTTTTAACATTGTAGTTGAGAATTTTTTTCTTTTTCTTATACAAATAAAATATGTTTACAAGAAGGACATCGAAATTTTTATTGATTTAACAGACCGAATTTTTATGTTGCTAAGAGGCTTCATTATTAAGTGTTACAAAAATGACAAGCTAGAATTACAAGCTATTAAATATAATTGTGTATATTGTTTGTTAACACAAAAGAGGATAATTGCTTTGACATCTTATATAGAGCAGCTACCATTTTATTTAGGTTAAATTGTCTTCCTGTAGACTGCATCGCGTAAGTTGAAGTTGTTCTTTTCTTACTATATAGCGCAAATATTGGTTTCGTGCAAAAAAAAAAAACAAAAATCGAAAAATCAAAATTAACACGGCAATGATGGAGGATTCCGAAAAATTGAGCTTCCTCATACCGTCTGTGGTCAGTCTGTGCTTCCATGTAATTTGGGCTAGAACCTAAACGGATGTACTGATCAGCTTCAAATTCGATATTACAAAAACGAGTGAATGATTTTTGTGTAAATTAAATTTTTAATTGTACATTAATAAATACTTAAAAATTGTGAAGAAAATGTTAACAAATTATTAAAAAAAAAAAAATAACAACGACAACGCTTCAATGATTTTCAAATTTAAAAAAATCAAATGTTGTTTTTGTGTTGGTGTCAAAATATGTAGTTTCAAAAGTTCAAGAAACAATTATTTGTTCGGAATTGCTAAATAAATTTATACGTATAATACGCAGAGAAGCTTCACTGTTGACAGATTTCTGGGACTTAAAAGTTTTGTTTTTCTAAAAAAAAAAAAACAGTTGTTTTAGAAACAGTTTTAATTCAGAGCCATTAAAACTGCACGATTAAACAGGAGGCTATAAAGAAACCGCAAAACCGATTTCTAGAAATTTAAAGAAAACCGCCTTCGCTAGTGAATTTTAGTCAAAAAACTGTTTCCATACCCCGAAAATTGGAAGTTTTTCACAAAAGTAACCCCTCTCAAGATAAAAAAAAAATCAAACATCGTATTGTGCGTACCACACACAATTTTTCTGAAATTATCATTTCCCTATTTATTCGCTGTTTTGGAATTTTTGAGAAACTATTATCAAATTCTTTAATTTTTCTTTTCAGAAAATGGCTTTTCCGCTTTAGTAATGTTTTTTGTTCTTTTCTTAACGAAACCTACGAGAATTAGCTTTTTGTAACATTTTATGCGAATCAACATTTATACAAGGTGTTTTGCAAAATATTAGAAAAAAAGACTAGGAAGTATAGGTTGGGTCCAGGACAAGAAAAAAATTCTATGGGAGGTGGGGTCTATTTCTCTATTTATGCGGGAGGAAAGGTTTAAAAAAAAAAATCGACTTGAAATACAAAAAAAAAAAATCATAAAAAATCAACGGAAACACTTCTAATTGTGTTTTTAAATCAAATTGTTTCAGTAAAAAGTTTTGGAAAAAAAATTAAAACACAAAATTTAAAAAAAAAAATTGGTTTGACTAAAAATAGATAAGAGAATTGAATATTAAAAACAAATATACTACCTATTAAGAGGTAAAATTTTGAACAAAATTTGTTTAGATAAATTTTTTTAATTTTTTTCCAAAAATTTTGAGTTTGAAAATTATTTTTTCAAAATTATAAAAATTTGAATCCATAAGATTTTTTTTGTGTTAATGCTAATGCTAATGAGTTACGAGAAATTTACAGTTCAATTGTGCGTCTATAGCACTCTTTAAGTCATTCAACAAATTAATAATCTCTGGGGAGAAGAGATTTTCGGTTAACCAATATATTTTCCGTCTGATTTCCTCAATGGTGGATTTTGCTATTGCGCCCTATAATCGAACTTTTCGTTGTTTTCCATAAGAATGGTGTAGTAAAGGAGTAACGTTAAACTCTATAGAAATGATTGATTGATTGAATCATTTGTGTTTGCTCGTAATTTATAATATAGCAGTGATTTTTTTTTTTGAAGAAGTGGCTATTCACTTCAATAAATACAAACAGTAACAAAAAGTAATTATACAATACATTGATATTGTTTATACACAAAACAAAATTTGATTTTTTTTTTTGCGTACACCAACTTGCTGAGTTGTTTATATAAAATGTAGGTATATTGTATAAATATTCATTTTCCTCAAAATATAATTCCCTCCCAAATTAATCTTCCTTTTACGTTTGTTTGCTATGGAATATGTTTTTGCTTTCCTTTGCTGTTATTGAACATTAGCAATGAGTTGTTCAACTTTGCGGTTTATTTGCAAAATTGTTTACCTACAATAAAGGGTTATAAAACTAAAGATTTTGTCTGTATAGGTACTTGATTCTGTTTGTTTTAGAAAGAGAGAAAATCTCACTGGAGTGTAATTTTAAAAATATTTAAGTAAAGATTATGATGAATATAGGTACCTAATATCTTTTCTGGCCAGATCTTTTTAAGTTCTTTTTAGGAATCTGGCAAATATTGCTTTTTTTCCATTTAATTGATTATTTGCAGAATTTATAGAATTTATTATATATTTTAAAATTAAAATTTTAAAAACTAAGGTTTTTTTTATCAAAATGATTAATTATTTAAATTAATAAGAATTTGAAATAAGTAAAATGTACGATCTCGAAACAATTTTTAAAAGTTAGTTTATTTGCCAAATAATAAAAATAATTAATTAGTTAGAATAAAACATTTAGTTTTAACTTTTTTATTAAATTATCTCACCTGTCATTATTTTGCGTTTCATAAAAAACAATTCAAACCAATAAAATAAAACGCATTACCTTCAAACAATATCTTTATAAAGTATAATTATATTTAATATCTATTTTTAATAATATTTTTATTTTTTTCATTTTCATCCATTTTTAACAATAATAATATTCATTTTTTTATTTATAATATTTTTTATAATATAATTATCTTTAAATATTTAAGTAAAAATAATTTAACATGAGTTCTTTTTGATTTATTTTAAATTGTTTTATTATAATTTCATTGCTTATTTTGTTTTCTTAATAACTTTTAAGAAATTTAAAAAAAAAAAATTTCTTTTCGGAAAACAAAAATAAATAACATTCGATGAAAGTATTTACTCGTATCATTTTTTTTTTTCCATATTATATTTTATTTTTAAATTTTAATCGCTTTCTCTTTCTAGGCACAGTTTTACAAACTACATTTTTATATTTTAAATATTAAATTTTTACCAAGTTTGCTCTTTTTTATGTATATATTATAATAATTTAATATTTATATGTTTGTAAATTTTTCTACAGAATATTTAATTTATTTAAAATGTGTTTTTCTTTTTTTGTGTAATTTTTTTTTGTGAGGCCTTAAGAAATTTGTCTTGAAGATCTATACATTTTTTAAAATTAATTTTCATATTTTTTTTACTATAAGACTAGTTTTCAAGATTTGCTTATCTTAAATTAATGTGTTTTTATTAAAAAAAAAAATAATAAAAGAATGGTTTACTGTACGAAATGGTATGGGCAAAATAATAATAGTAATTTTTGTTTGTATTTAAATGTTAAAAGATTTGTTGGAGGAATTAAATGGCATGCCTTTTTTAGGTGTAAAGTTATTTAAAGGTGAATGTCTTATTTGTTTTAAATTATTTTTTAGTGGAAGCTTTTCGTTGCCTTAAGTTAAGTAAACAGTTCTTTTGAGTAAAAAAATAATGATGGTGAGAAAAAAAGAATTTTTTTTAAGAGAAAAAACGTGTGTGATGCAGCTGATTTTTTGCAGTTTGTAATAAAAATATCTGAAAGGAACAGTCTATTTAAAAGCAAGTACAAATTTCAAACTCTAGGTTTTTTTATGCACCAAACAATGTCAGTGAAATTGTTTGCGCGGAAAAATTTCGTGGTGAACAAATTACAAAGTCGAACACAATCATTCTCCTCTTTCGGAATATTTTTCAACGGTTAACTCTAACCTCAAAGTTCCACTAAAAGGAATTTTCAATGATTGTCAAATAAAATTTCAACGTTCTTTTGATTTGTGTTTCAAGTTTTAATGATGGCTTTCAATGACAAGGCTTATAACTGTTGCGATATAAAAATAAAAAGTTACAAAATTTTTTTTAATATTTGGTAATTTTGGAACGAAATGAATCATAGAATCAAACTGTGCCTACGTTCTGTAACTCTCGCATCGATAAAATCAGTCGAGAAACGATGAAAACTGAAACAAATCGTATGAGTTTTGTTCCATTTTTCATCGTTTCTCAACCAATTTTATCGATGCGAGAGTTACAGAACGTAGGCACTGGATGAATTCATTCTAGAAAACAGTCTGAAACTGAAGAAAATTGTGATTATTGAAAGTGGACTCGATAATGATAGGTTTTGTATTTGAATTTAATGTTTGTCAAAAAAACAGACCACTATTTTCGATAATGTTCTACTTGTATGTAATTTTTCATTATAATTTATAATGTATTCCAATAAAAAAGAGTGCAACCAATTTAATTAAATGTATTTGGAACGATATTAAATTGAAACATTCTTAATATTATCGACCAACTAAAAAATTATAGGCTTTCTAAGCAGAAGATAAAGAGCTGTTGAAAGAAAATTTAGTTAACACTTCTGAAACGAATGGAAAACGAAACGAAATATTCAAACAAAGCGAATGAAATGGGAAAAACCAAACAAAAAAGGAACAAAATTTGAAAAAGAAATGAGAAACATTGAATATGTGTTTTTTCTTAATTTTTTTTTGGAACAAATTTTACACAGCTTTATTACAAATAACGGTTTTCTTTTTGTGATTTTGCTTTTGATTGGAAAATGTACTACTATAAGATGTGACTTTTTTCTGCTGTCATCATTCGGATTTGGCTTCAGCTACAGATTCAACCTTAGCTGATGACCCAGAGTTAGACTTTGTGACAGCTGCATTAGTGGTGTTGGTTGTGGTGGTGGTGTTAGTGGCTTCAGTACTGCTCTCCTTTGGAGGACTTGATCCCTTATTTGAGGCAGGAACATTATCAGAACTTCCACCTGTTTTCAGAGACTCTGGTGGTGGCAACGGAATTGCTTCGTGGACATTTGATACATCGATTGGTTGTGCCTCAGCGGGTTCTGCAGTAGTAGTATCTTCCTTGCTGGTGGCGGCGTCTCCAATCACAGCTTCTTGTGGTTGTGCAGTCTTAGCATTTTCTTCAGCCTTTGCCTCGAGGACATTGATTGAGGCTTGAATACATTTGATGGCCTCTTTGCGAGCCAATCGGATGCTCTCCTTGCCTTGGGTATCGATGGTGTCCAGTTTAAGAAGATTACGTGTCAACATTTCATCCAAGTACGCATACTCCTTATCCTTGCGCAAACCACTGAACTTTTCGACTTGTGACATCAGATTAAGGACGTCTCTCTGGATGTCTTGAATCTTATTAATGCTTTCCATGGTATGAGGTGTTGCGGGTGGTGGACCCTGCTGTTGCTGTGCCGTTGGCTGTTGTTGAGTATTGATTGGAGTCGGACGGTTTTGTTGATGCTGTGGGGCTTGTTGTTGTTGATATTGTTGTTGTTGTTGTTGTTGGTGTTGTTGAGCTTGGGGAGCAGCTTTGGTGTAAGTTTGATTAGGCTGGGACTCCGATTGGGGAATATCTTTGTGATTGATCAATGGCTCAGAGCGGCCTTCAACGAAGATCGGAATTGTTCTGATATAGCTGCCACCAGGAGTCTGAGGTGTAGCAGGCTGTTGTGGATGTGATTGATACGTTTGAGGATTATAGGCTTTTGGGAACCGGGGAGGTTGCTGATTTGCTGGATACTGCCTCTGCTGTTGTGTTGGCGGTGGAGTGTTGCGTTGTGTTCCGGTGCCTTGAGAATGGAAACCTTGTTGATCTTGTGGGTAATTTTGTTCCGGTTGCTGTGGTGGAGCTGAATGAGATCTAGAATTGTGACCCTCACCCTCGGATGGGGTCCTAACACCCATATCGACTGTATTCCTCAAGCCATGATGATTCAAATTGTCCGCATTTAGATGATGTCCATCGACCTCACTGCGATTTCTATCTGCCGAAGGATCTTCTGTTTGAATAGCTGCATCACATACATTTCTCATCTGCACTGGCGGAGATTGTTGTTGAGTTGCCTGATGTGGCGGCGTTGTTCCTGGTTGTACATAAGTCTGATAATATTGTGGTTGTTGTGTAGGAATACGTGGAGATTCTGCTGAACCACCAACACCACCACCACTGGCTTGACGTCGCATACTACCAAAACCATCTGGGATATATTGTCTAAACTCTGGGGGTAAACGTTCAAAGAAATCATCATGTTGAATGCCATCGGTTGCTTTTGGAATACCAGCGCCAGTACCAGCACGCCTTGCCCGACCTAGCGAACCGAATTGAGGAAAATCTGGATCATCATCATAATAAGAAGGAGAAACAGAATGTAATGGATTTTTGCCATTACGCTTACGTGATCCAAATGTGCCAAAGGGGTCACGCATTCGACCCAAATGTGAGCGTAATCCAGCATCAGAAAACATGTCATCTATATCCGGATCGAAACCAAAGTCTTGCTAGAATGAGAGAAGAAACAAAAAAATAAATTCCACATTAACACAAAAAGTTTTTGAAATGGTATTTGTTTTTTTTTTTTTTTTACAAATAATAGTGATAAGGAAAAACGCTAATATCTTCCGTTTCTAAGAAGTTTTAGATGATTTTTCCGAAACATTTCTATAAAAATTCCTTAATCTATTTTAATTTCTTGTGAATCTCAATTTCAACGGAAAATTTTCTGTACGATCCCAAAAAAGTGATAGGTTTATTATGTTTTACAAATCATTTTTGCAAAATACAATAATGTTCGTTTTCGTGGAATTTCATGTTGTTTGTTGGGAAAATTATAACAAAATAAATGATTTTAGATTATTTTTTTTTTCAATTCAATTCCCACAACAACCGCAAACTTTGTGTGCGTTTTCAAACAAAACTATTGTGAAACAAATTGTGTAGTTTTTTTGTGTTAATCACATGCAGAGCGGCGCTATTTTATTTATAGTTTTTTGGAACATTTCCAAATTTTTCTGCAAATAAATTGATGATAAATCTTCCTAATATTACTTTGGCGACTAAGCATATGATATATATTTATATATTTAAGACACGTTTTTTCTTGGCTAAGTGGTAAGATTTTTTTTTCATTTAAAAATGTCTATTCTCTATTATTCAATTAATCATATGTTTATTTTTTTAATTATTTATTTAATGACACAACACCTAATCAATTAAATTATCAGATTTTGTGTTGAGTTTGATACTAGAAATGTCTTTAACTGTTTATTTTTTTTTGTCGGCGTTCACTTTTTCTAGAGAATATAAGCCTTTATTATTTTTTATAAATCTATAGTGTTTCATTTCATTAAGCATTTGAGATAAGAAATTTGTGATCTACCTATAGAATGATAAAAAGAAAAGGTTAGCTGAAAAGATATTAATTCAAAGCGTTATACTTTGAGAGTATTTTCATATAAAAGACTCAGTTTTTGCATTATTATTTTGCCTTTTTATATTTTTCTATTTTTGAAACTATTTGTTCAAAAAGATCGAGGCTTAATTTATGCGAATCGAATTAGCTAAAAAATTGTCAATTTTATTGATGTCTCTTACAAGTTGAGTCCCCATTGCTTTTGTCAAGAAAAGGTGCCTCTCACATATGACGTTAGAAGTTATTGGTTACGGTTAAACGAAAAAAATCTAGATGTACATAAGTAAATAAAATGGCCCTTAAACAATTTTTTATATTCAAAAATTAATTAGTGAACATAAAACTTGAGCAACTAGCCCCAAGTACCGAAAGAAAAAAAGAAAAAAAAAAATACTTACGAATGCCCAAAATGCTTTGTTTTTTTTTTAATAACGTCAGACAACTCTGAGCAACAAATAAATAAAATAAATAAATAAACTCTAGACTCTATTTAATGCAAAAAAAAGAAAAGACATGTATTTAATTGTGTCAATCAGAAGTTATTGGTAGCGAGAGTAAATTTGACTCTCGGGACCAATTTGCACCAAAAGTGACCCCTTATGAGTAATAACAAAATATGATGCTTTTTATTTGGTCTCACTGCAAAAATCCCAAATTTACAACATTGAATGAAGAGAAATACGCAAATTAAACATTGATTAGCTAAAAACTTAAAACTGATTATAAAAAAAAATCTAAAAATTCCAGTGTCAGTCATTTTCAATAATTTAATAAATTATGAATATTGAAAGCAAAAGTAATTCTCCAATCGATGATAGATTTTATAGCCTCAATTTAAATGCAAATTGAATTGAAACTCATATCACTAAAACATTCTCTGATCGACTGTCAATGATATAGATAAATTGATAATAAATCACACCTCTAGAGTCCAGAACATGCCATAAGCATTTATGAAATAACAATCTGTATATGAATCAATTTTCAAAATTAAATAAACACATAATATCCAATTCAAATATTTATAATCGTTCATCTACAACCTTCTCCCCTAAAACACAATCTAGATCAAAATTTTTTGTTCGCAAAAATTAAATCTAACCCAAAAAAGTGTTCAAGTGGGCAAACAATATATATCCATCATCTATTTCACGTACTTTTGATTTAAAAAACACAACAAAAATAATATCAAATATAAGAAAAAAAATCAAAAATATTTACTCGAACTCTAGATGAGTGTTAATTACATTTCAATCTGTTTGATGTCAAAAAAATAAATCACAAAAATAAATACCACCCAACTCTGATGGCTCTGGTATATTTATATATACTCTTAAAGACTTGCTCATCTTAACCTCGAGGAGTCGTTGTGTAGAATTGAGTTCGCAAAACACACAAAGAGAGGCGCTAAAGCTCAATTGAAATCAATTTAGACTCCCTTTTTTTTGTTTTAATTGTATGTTTCGCATTCAGATTTAATTAATTGGAATGAAAATTTATATCAAAAGGGCGCCCTCCTTTAACTCTTTAGCTGCGGTAGGCTATACATAGAGGCACTCTGATTTTATCCATATCCATTAGATTGACGTAGTGGATGATAGATATTCTATAGATAGATACACACTTATGGAATAGCAATTAAATTGTTTCCGCATTTTATGGCAAGCGAATAAGATAAAGGTTCTAATAGGCGGTAGATATGTTCATATATATATCTATACATTTTCAAGTATCGACAATCGGCCTACGTTTCAAAAAGATACTTGATTTACAACAGACAAACACTGTTAGACCAGACTAGGCAGTAGGCTTCATATAGTAGATATATATAGATATTTTAGTTATAGAAATTCCTGAGTAGATGCCCACCCGGAAACAACAACTCTTAAGTAGAATTTAGTTTCCAATTCTCGCATTTTCTTTTTCTTCTTATTTTTCTTCTAACTAAAGTACTACTACATCAGTATATATTTCACTCAATAATCTGATTTTGAAATTATTTTGCTTTTAAATAGCGTAACCATGTGGGTTTAGGGGGAAACATTAATTAGATATACGCACGGGTTTTTATAAAACAAGAACTGTCTATAAAGTAGGAGAAAGGAAAGATTTAAAAAAAAAATAATATTCGTAGATTTAATGTGTATGAATTTTTTCTCCATTTGTCATCTAAAAATTCTTTAGTATCTCAAAGATGAAAAAGTATCTAAAGCAGGATATCACTTCCTTTGGTTTTTTAAATGAGCCCACATAACTTTTTTCCTAAAACTAGACTAATATGTTATTGATACTAGAAAATCTACTTTTTTTTCATTTCGAAGACACATAATTAGATTATTTATACAGTGAAACACGCACGCGCGGACGGCGGCGGCGGCAGCCGTCTAGTCAATTCGTAAAACAGAATTTCACAACAATAATTTTATTTTATTTATTTTTGTTTTATGCAAATAAATTTTTTTCTTAATTATTCATTATTATCTAAAAGAAGCTACTTAAAATATTTCTCATAGATAAAAAATTATTTAAATTTTAAGAAAGTATCTTTAGCAAAATTTAGATCTTATTTATAGTTTCTTTTAAACATCAATTGATTTATAACTTTTAAAGAAGAATCATATTCCATAGATTCTCAATTATCTATTTAGATTCTTCTGCACATTAAACTGATTATTTATTTTATCTATATGGTTCTGTTGTTTTTATGTAGAACATATTATTATATCGTCTGCCGAGCGACGCCACGACGACGCATTTTACCTTGGGGAATATATTTATATATTATTTTTTCAATTTCTAAATACATACATACATTCATATTTACAAAAATTCGACATACATTTTCATTGCAAACAAAATTCTTCGTTTCTCGCAAAAATTAAGCGTCTGTTTATAATAAATTTTATTTTTGCTCTGGATATTTTTTTTATGCATTTTCGTAAAAAAAAAAAAAATAAATAAAATCATCATCTATTCGGTTTCGGACAGTTTGGCATTTGGCGTGTGTGTGAACTCAATATGTTTTGTTATTTTATGAAATGCGTATAGTTTTATATGAAACTGGCACGAGTCTCTGATTTGGATAGCTTCCAGAAATTATAAAATGGAACAGGAAGATTTATAGTGTTGCAGATGTTGCAAATAATAATAATAATATTTAAGTGAAAAGGTTTTTGCACTCTTTTTTGAAATGCATTTAAAGGAAAAAGATTTGATTTTGATCTTTTTCTTTGTTTATAACATACATGTAAAGGTGACCTCATTATATAGGAAGATCTTTTGTGTTAAGAAAAATAAGGAATAGTTAGTTTTTTCATTTTTATGGACATCTGATTGCAGGGGGTTTTCAGCACCAGATATACCTAGCTTATTGTTCTTAGTCAGTTTTTTTTTTTTCAAACGTACATACATATAGAAGATAGGAAGATCTATCCGTATAGATTGTTGGGAGAAATTCAAAATCAGTCCACAGTTTCTTTGAAGACCAAGAAGTTTATATATATAATCATTTTTATATATATACATAGGTTTATATTTACCTAGATGAATTTTGAAAAAAAAATTCAAATTTATGTGAATTAACTGGATTTTGATTTTTATTTTTTAACCCTTAATTTAATTTAATTTAATTTTTTGAAATGAGCGCGTACGAAATATTGCATCTAATTTTTAAACATTTTTTAAAATATAATCAAGAAAGGTCTAGAGACCACTTAGAATTAAAATATTATAAATATGTAAGGTATCTTAATTTTTAGTTTCCAAGATCAATTTATATTTAAATATGTATTCTAATTATCTTCGTTTTTAAAACAAAATTTTAAACTTTTTTAATAATCAAAAATATATTTTAATTTTTTAATTTTGATACACAATGAAAAATTACAAAAATGAAAATGAAATTTTCATATGTAATAATAAAAATAAAATCTATTAAACTTTTTAAAAGATTCTTTATCAAAAAAATTTAACAAAATTAGTTGAACAGTTTTCGAAAAAAATTTGCACCCTGTGCATTTGCACATCTTGCACATATGGTTGGTCCGGCCCTGGGTATAACTAAAAAAGAATCTCTATACTTAGTAAAACGTCCCATTCCAAATTGATCCGGAATAAATTCATAGAAGTGCAACTATTATCATGAAATTAGGGACGAATGCAACTACTATTTAACTAGCAGAAATGTTTGTCAATACTAACAAAACAAAACAAAACAAAACACATATGTATGTATGTATATACCTTCTTTTAATCATTCATTAACAATTCATCAATTTAATTTTTGCAATTGTATATGTTTAAAATAAATTTCATACAATTAATAAATAAATTCCTTTGGATAAATAATTGCTTTGGATATATTATAATAATTAAAAAATTATACATGTATTTAATTCAATATATTCAAAATCGATTCGCGGAAGATTAAACTCAAACAAATTAATGCAAATAAAAGTTAAATTAGCTTTGTATGTGTTACCCTTGTTTTTTTAGACATGATGATGTTTGTTTATATACAAATTATACTCAACTTTAACATTTTCAATAAAATTAATAGCATCGCCAATAACTCTTTAATGTCAATTTTACATAAATATGTACATACAAAATTAAAAAAATGTATACGAACAACGAAATTTAAATAACTTGTTTAAAGTTTTCGCATAAGTATCCACATATTACTTCCAAAACCAAATTTATATGCTAACTTTAATTAATAGGCTACAAGATAAAGACAAGATAAACTATTTATTTTTAATGAAAAATAATCAATTGCTAATGCAAAAAACTTGGCTTATATAAATAATAATAAAATTTCAATGTAAAGTGCAACTTTAAATAAAAAAAAAAATATATTTCCATATTTTCTAAGACTTTGTCACTGGCGTGTCATCGTTTTTGTATATTTATTAGCAAAAAATTTTAATACAATCTTTGGCAAATTATCAAAAAGTAATTTTTCTTGATAAACACGTTTTTGAATATTTTAAATTAATTGATTAAATATATATTTAAACGTCAGAAGATAATACAAGAAGTTGAGTTTTCCAGTTCCCCAAGAGCTTGCAAACAAACCCGCCTAATATTGTGTATAGTGAAGAAGAAAAAATTAATTTTTTTTAAAGACTTTGGCGCAAAATTTTAAACGATTTAGTACGATGTTAAAGCCATTTTATCATACTAAAAAAGGCTTTAACATCGTACTAAATCGTTTAAAATTTTGCGCTTTTCAATTTTTGCATCGAATCGTACTTTTTAGTCAAAATTACTATGGAAATTCAAATTTTTTTGGGGAAGAAAATTTTTGTCCTACTATAGTTGGAGTACTTTATCTAGGAAGCTTCATACTTTTCGAGAATTTGGGGGGTTTGAACTGATAATTATTTTGGTCATATATTTTTTTCAGCACTATAAAAAAAATTATAATCAATTAAGCAATAAATATACAAAAATATATAATTATTGCAGAAATAATTCTTCTTGACAAAAAAGGTTTTGGATTAATTTTTCGATAAAGATCAAAAATACAGATAAAAACAAATATTTCTTCAGTTCAAGATTTAAGCTTTCTACATATATGAAGGTACATACATATGTCTCCCCAATGAGATATTTAAAAAAAAAAACTTAATATACTGGACTATACTGGTTTCAATGCGATAGATAATATAAATTGCATATTTTAACTTTATTTGCATTTTTTCAGAAGTAAATGAAATTTTATTTTTAAATTATTATAATTAAAAAAAACTTGAGTAATACTTAGTTTATGTGACAGGTGAGGTGACTAATCGACAAATTTGTACACAATATTAAACTTGTAGTTAAAAATTATTTGAACATGTTTCGAAAAATATTGGCAATTTTGTTATTTTAAATATTGAGATGAGATCAAAGACCTTTGATTTTTTTTTAAATTACTTTTATAATGACTCATGAAAATCCTATCGATATCAATGATTTTAATCGCAACAAAGGTTCTTTGTATAGCATTATATATATATATTTTAAATTAATTTTAAGGTAAATAATGTTTTAGAAGCAATTTGCCATAACAAAACTGAACTGATAATATTTTGATAAGATATAGAAATGATTTATAAAACCTTTACAAATATATATACCACACAGAGAAGTGATAATTAGCTTTAAGAACTTTATGTTTAAAATCAATTTTATAAATGCTTTATGTGTTAAATTTTTTATTGGTAAAGAAAAAAGGTGCATTGTTATTTTTATTGCTAAGAAAATTGATTTTAATATATTTTTAATTAATTAAATAAAATTCAAATTTGTATTTATTTAGTGGTTTAATATATGTAGGTACGTAGAAATTTACACATGTTCAACGTGTAATTAAAACTATTGAAATAATATTTAATAACAATTGTTGATTTCAAGAGTCAAGTGACTGTAAAGATAGGTTAAGATAAGATAAATACATTTTCAATTCTTTAATAAAATTTTAAACAGAATAATTGTCTGCTTTGGAAGAAGAAAAGAAGTAAAACAACATTTAAACTGGAATTTAAGAACACAAACATTTTAAACAAGGTATATTTTAGTTTCTTAAAATTTGAATCGCACAAAATGAAAATTGTGTATTTTCTTACCCCCCAAGAATTACCCCAAGTTTTTCCCATTTTATCGTTACTTTAATTCTTTTTTGTCAAAAATCTCTTTGTATAGTTACACCCGAGTTTTTAGGTAAAAACATGAAAAACTGATGATTTTTGGAAATTTTACTTTTTTCCCAAAAGTTTGATCTGAGATGATAAATGTTTTATTTTTTATCAGGCAAGATCATGAATTTTACATATACCCATGATCTTGCCTGATTTTAAAATCCATTCCAATGTTTCTTAAAAAAAAAATTTATTTGATACAAAAATGTATTATTAGTTAATAAAATGGGAATAGATAGTTACTGTTAAAAAAACACACATCTTGGGACAGAGACATAATAAATCTTAAAAAGGTTATCTTCTAAAAATGACCTTAATTTATTAAATAAGTAACGCAAGACTAGTTTATTTTATATAATATTTATAAAGTCAACTACATCCCCATTAATAATTTTGAATATTATTAACATTTATCGCTTTTGTTGATTTATTTCTTCATTGAATATAAAATCAGGGCAAAAGTGATGTTGTCAAAATACAAAGTCGAAATAACAAATGTTTGTTAAATTATTTAAAAAAAATTAAATTGGTAATGTAATTCGTATGTTCTTTAAATTACCAATTTATTATTAACAAAATTATTTAAAAATAAGCAAAGTCTATTATTTTTTTTAATACTAAATATTTCTATTTTTTTTTAATAGTTGAAAGTTTAGAAAAAAAATGTTTCAAATAAAAAAAAAATTCAATAATACATTTTTAAAATTTTGAAAAATATTTGCATGTTTTATAAATAAATATTTTTTTTTCAAATCAAGTTTACTTGAAAACAAGTTAAATAGTTGTACATCTCCTTATTCATAAACGCATTCCAACAGTGGCCTACAAATTTTCTCATACACTCACTCACATCATTCCGGAAAATTGGAAATTGAAATTGGTTGTCCATTCTTATTGGTTTACCTATTCTAGAGTGGTTGCCAAATTCCAAAACAACCAATTAATGATTTTAATGATTACATACATACCTAAATTTATCAGGAAAAATACAAAAATTAAGAAAAAGTATCGGTCTAGCTAGGCTATTGAGCTTCCATTGGTTCAAAGAACTGCGCAGATAATTTTTAATGCGTTTTATGGCAGAAAAATTACGTTCCGCTGTTGCACAGGTATGAATACAAATATTTTCAATGCGGAATAAATACTCGGAAAAAAATAAATTAGATTTTTGTCAACAGTAATTTTGCCTCTAGAATAATTTTAGCAGACAGGATTATTTTTGTTTTTAAATTATTGATGTGCTGAAAATTTGTACGGCGTTGTTGAAAATTTGCGCCTGAAAAAGTTTTCCATCCTAGACCTACAATTCCTGTGGTAAAAATGGCCCAGAATATAAATAAAAATGGACAAGATCGTTTGACTGGAGTCTGGGATTAAATTGCTTATAGAGCTCTTCACGTAAATAATTTATTTGTATATGCTTATAATTATTAATAGAAATAAAACAATATTTTCTATGTTTGAACTTTGAATCCGAAGTATGATAAGAACAATCTTACGATTTAAGCTCTTATGGCTAAGAGAGAAGCAGTTGTTGTTTAAGAATAAGTACAAGTTGAGCGCATGATATTTTTAATTACTCGTACATATTATGGGATAGCTTGAAATTATATTTCTTTAAAATAAAATTCATATTATTCTTTTCAAAATTAACAAAAAAAAGTTTATAAATTTTAATACCTAATTTAAATTCCTAGAATATCTTTAACTTAATTTGTTTGAATATACTTAAAATATTCAGTTGTTGTTAATTTTAATTAAAAAAAAAAACAATATATTATCCAAAATCTTTACATTTAATATTTTTGTCTATATTTTTGGCAAAGAAATATTCAAAATATTTTCATATACATATGTACGTGTACATTAAAATTAACTTTGTATAATTAAGTTTAAAATACTAAAATAAGGAATGTAATAAAATTTACTTTTATTTTTTATCACTGCATCAGATTAAAATTTCAAATGCTTGGCATTATTTAATCCAATTAGTTTATTTTTGTAGAGGTTGATTTGGAATGATATAATAAAATTAAGGAACATGTTATAAAATAAGCATACTATATGGTCTTAGTGTGTAAGCAATCGAATAAACAAACACAAATATAAAACAAAAATATGTAGTTTCATGTGTTTCAATTAGGAAATTTTTAAGAGCCGACACTTTGAACGATTTTTTTTTTTTCAATGAATAAATAGTACTTAATTATTTCTGTGCCTATAGTAGAAATAAAATATTGAGCAGTTTGCGGGAAATATATGATCTTCGTATGCCCATTTTTTTCAGTGCTTAAATTCTTTTAATATTTGTGTATTTTTTTTATAAAATCAAATTTAGTTAACTAACTTGACATAAATCTAATTACAATTAAGTCAATAAACAGTTTTTCAAGAGAAAATTTATGCAGATTTACCTAACAAACTCGGAGGCTATAACATTAAAAATCATATCTTCAGTAAGACAAGAGTTAACTTGATAAAATTTGTTGAGCTAAGTGGGGTTTAACTTTAATATCGCACTGAAAAACTGTTGCTTAATAGAATAAGTAGATAAGTCTGGCATTTAATTAATATATTTTTAATACTTATTTAAGGTTTTTTTTTTGCATTTGAATATATTTTATTATTTGACGTATAATAAAACAATAATTAAAAATCACATTTAAAGTTTTCTTATACAAAAAAAAATTCACTCAACTCCCAACTCACATTAAAAGCAACACTTAACCCAAAACATAAAAGAAATAAATTCGGGATTGTATAACCTATAATGGTTTGTATGAAACACCAGTAGCATTAGCCTTTTATTATGCTAAATTAAGAAGAATCCCCGTAAGCAAACAATAACACAATAACAATGTAAATAATGCCTCACACATGAGCTTACATAAGCTCTTCTGGCTGAATACAAAGTAGAATTTCCAGAATCATTACTCTTAAAAGATTCATGAAAGTCTTTTGTAATGTTAACTGTAGGTTACTGTATAAAATAAACAAAATAAATCATAAGAGAAAAAAGAACAGTAAGTGGTATTAATTAAATGGTTCATAATATTTATTAGATAATTTTTTGTAATTAATTTAATTTGAAATTTCTAAACTCCCAGAGACCAGGTGAATTCTTTTAAATTTTGACAATAATTCTAAGCTTCAATAATTGGGAATTGTTATTTATTTAAAATCATACGAGGAGTATTAGACTCATTAATATCGATTTTCAACATATACCTTCGAGTCTTATGTAGTTATTCATTATTCAATTGCCTTGACTTGTTTAGGGCACGTGCGACATAAATCGATATAGAATCCAATAATAATAAACCAAAGTATTCTCCAATTACAACTGACAGCATTCAATTTTCTAATTAAAACCTCATTTTTCACAGCTACAATCATCACTTAGTCTATTATTATATTACAATACCTCATCGTTGGTTTATGATTTCAAATGTTAAATAACTATGTACATATATGTAATTCTAACGTTTCAAGATTTTTTAGAAACAGTTTGTTTTTATTTAAAATTCAGAGTTTATCTAACTCTGACCGTTAAAAACAGTGGCGATGGCGGTAGAAGATATCTATTTTATTTAGTTTATTTTCCTTTTTTTTATAAAACACAAACAGTGGCGATTAGTATCTTAATTGCATCTCTAAAAAAAGAAAAAAAAAAGAAAAAACAAAACCCACCTACTAAAATTTAATCCATTCGTGATTTACTGGTTTAATTCTTTTTCATCCCCCATTATTTTTTTAATTGTTCACCTTTCTATAAAGCGGAAATGCCAAGTCAAAATATAGGTACATATACCTATATCTCTTTTAAAGAATCAACGCATAACTTACCCTACACAGCACACATACACTTTTCAAATTTGTCTAACACCAATCTAATACTTAATCTAATGCAAAAACAAATTTGTGGTATATTTTAGTATTAGTCATATCACTCTCTTTCTCTCTTCTTACTGTCTGTTTTCAGTTTCTCTCAGAGTGTCAAAAAAATTCTTCTCGAAAGTTTGAGAACAACTTAGTTCTTGACATATAGTGAAAAATCTATCCAGAAACAATTGGAAAATTCGATGTTCTTTGAAAAAGAAAACAAAAAAAACTTCTAGAAAATTGAAAGAAGATGTAGATAATATAAAGAATGAAGGATAAGAAGAAAAAAAACTGTGAAAATGACTCAATCGAAAATTTTCAAACGATGACGTTCGTGTGCGGTGAGGTTTTTGACATTTCTATAATTTTTCCTTTTTCATATGACAATTTCTGTCAGATTTTGACTTAGTTTTCCTCACCTGAAAGTGTGGTGGAAATTGTGATTGTCTTCCACCTCCACTGCCACCACTTGGTGATCCAAATCCAGCTTGTGGGTGATGATATCCTTGAGGCATATCCATACCAGCTGTTGCTGCATTATGGTGATGGTGATTTATTGGTATTTGCTGTGTGCTGCTATAAGTTCCATTTGCATTTGGTACACCCTGTGCGGGGTTTGTTGTTGTTGTTGCATTTGAATTTGGCATGTTATTTATTTTTTTTTTAATTAAACTATGACTTAACTGCTTTTTAAAGTTGAGTTTTGATTAGAGACACACACTGGTTTATCACAGTTGTTGTTTTTTTTTTTTTTTGTATTTTCAATTTTATTTTTTTACACTTCAGGCAGGTATAAAAATAGATAAATCACCTCTCTACTTTTGAACACACATAGATCGTTGTCGGCGATTCTCTTTTTCAAGGGAAAAAATACAGTAAGATAGCAACAAGAAAAAAAAACACCCACTATTTCATAAGATGTATTCCAAAATTTATTTTAAAATCTTATGTGTCACAAATTCAAATTCATTTCATTTCATTTCATTTCAATTTAATGAAATTATTTTCCACAGGTTTTAAGGAGATTAATATTGTATAACTAAATTATATTTTTAATTTTTGTATTTAACGTTAAAAATCAATAAATTAATTTAAATTTAAATTTAGTATTTAAAAACTTAACTGTGTTTTTTTTTTGTCGAAGATATTTTTTTTTATTCGCAAAAGATACAATTTGAATTTATAGATAATTTTCTTTGAGATATATTTTATTGGTTTATTCACGCGTCTCCGTTCGCCTCATTAACTTGGCCGCTTCAAGAGTTGAACTAAAACTGTGTTCACATCATACCTCGGCGTTAAATCAACTTTTTTAGTGTATTTGTATTTTTATTTTATCTTTGTATGTTGGGGTGATTCTCTCGAATAAACCAAAAAAAAAAAAAAGAAAAGAAGAACAAAATGAAAAAAGAGCGTGTGCTGTGCTGCTGCTACACAAGTCGAACCGAACGATGATGTAGTAAAAGTATCTACAACTAAAATACGAGTAGGTATCTACTCTACAGTCGAGTTATAAAGTTATAGTTGGTATAGTTGTTGTGGATGAATTTATTCGACGGATACACTTGAATTGGCAAATAATGCGCTTAAAAAATCGACAGTATATATGATTTTGTCAAAGAAACGACGACTACAACGACGACGACGACATACGACAATGTTGTCTCGTCACTAATGTTATTATAAATTCTATCTTTTTATTTTTTTGTGCTTTGCTATCGTCAAACCTATAGAACAACGAACGACAAAAGCCGATAGTAGATACTCTGACACACATCAGATTTAAAAATAGATTTAGACGTGGGAATGATGATTATTTACACGTTAAGGTTGATTTTTGTTTCGGTTGTTTTTATATACATGTACAATGTACATATGTATCTCACATCAAAATATATTCTCAGTGCTGCTTCTTCACTCTCTCAAATTTTTTTTCATTTTTTGTTGTTAATTTCTTACTAAAATCTAAGATGTATTTGTATCTTTAAAATAATTTTTTTTAATTTAATTTAATTTATATTTATAGATAAAATACCTATACTCTATTTTATTTTACTTTTTTTTACTCAAAATGTTTGGCAATACATACTTTTTTTTTTGTTTTAAGAGAAAGAGAAAAAATTAAGAAAAAAATTCGTCAGCATCCATAAACATTTTCTATCTAGATAGATCTCGAATGAAATGAAGTGGAGAAAATAAAGATAAAAAGTAAAATATTTTTTTCTGTTTATTTTTTTAAAACATTTTTTGTTGTTGTTATGGTACCTACATACATACATATAAGTATCTAGGTATGAAACGATCTTGTTTGGGCTTATATTTATTGGAGTTTATTTTTCTTACCATGTAGGGGCTACTGAAGATTTGTGTGCAAAACATAAAAAAAAAAAAATAAACATCATCAGCGAGTTTTGCTGTTAAGTACAACGGAAGAAAAAAGATCGATTAGAATCGGATGACCGATTTTGTTTATGGTATTGTTTGAGTTGATTGGAGATGTGAGTGGCAGAGGTTTTTATAATTTTTTTTATTTTTGGTTGACAATAATTTCTTATAAAACATCTGAACTTTTTTTTTTTTTTATTATTTTATTTATTTTTTTTGAAAAAAAGAGAATGTGCAAATTTGTTTTTATTTATGACAGTATTGTGAAAAAAGTTTATCCATAAAAGCTAAACCTATATTGTTCAATTAGGGAAATTGACTTAGATTTATTCATTAAAATATTTTGTTCATCATTTTAAAGAAATTCTTTTAAAATCAAAAACAAATGTTTGCGGTTTTGTTTCCAATGAATTGATTAATAATTATATGAACATATACATATATGTATTGTATGTGAATAAGATATATTTTTTATTTATTTTATTTAAAAGGTTTTTCTTTGAATCAAAAGCATACACTGCTCATCTGAATTTTTAAATTAAATAAGAACTCCTTTTGCTCCTTTTTGGTATTCCTTCCGAATTGAGATTTTTATTTAAACCAAGACAATACATAATATGTATATTCTTGGATCAAATATGAAGCTGATATTAAGAAAAACTTTTAATACATTATTGCTCATTAAAAAAAAGTTTTACAAAATTAAAGTGCATACTTTTGCTAATAGGTCACGCTGTACAAAAATGAATGCTTTGTGTGATAGCTAAAGGCACTTTCAATTTTAAATTGACGTTGTAAATTGGCGGCGATGAGAAATCAAACTATAATTTTTAATTTCGATATAAAAATTTAAGTTCAATTAATTACTAAATTAATTAAAAACCACAAGAAGTGCAATGTGCATACAAGTTGTCGTTTGTATAGAGGATAAATTCTTTTTTTCGTAATAACTTAAAAGGATAGTTTTTTTTTTGTTGATTTCTCTTTCAATCTTTTTCCAAAGCCACTATAGTAATTTTGATAAATCTTTTTACATGAAAAATGCAAACGTGTTATTGGTATTTTCTTAGTGATTTAAAATTCTTAACCAATCCTGGTGTGGTTGATATTTGTAGGAAAGTATTAAAGTGAATCAACAATTCTCTTCAGAATCCAAATGGCAACAATGTTCGAGTAAATTTCAGCCAATTTTGGAAATAAATGCTCACGGTTTAAAAATGTTTTTCAGGGTGAAACCTTTTGTGCCTTATAAGAGTTAGACAAATTGAAAGACGTTAATCAACTTTGACAGTTGCTTTTAGCAGATATCCCTATTTACAATTCTAAACAAACAGAAAACGTCCAATAAATAATAATGGTAATCAGTATTAAGACAATACTTTAAATTAAAAGAAACCTTAAAATAATGTGGGATAATAAAAGGTGCTTAAATTTTACAGACATGAGACTAACACCTCTATTACTACCGTTAATTTATCATTCAATTGATAAATCTTAAATATTGAAATTTAGTAATTTTATCAATAGCCGTGTTTTATATAGTGAAAGTGAAAAGCAGCTCAGCAAAATTTGTATACACAAGAAAAAAAAATCATTTTCTTATTTTGTATACAAACAATATTGTTATTGTTTACGTTTAAAAATATTTGCTGAGTTGCTATACATTTTCACCAAAACTGTAGTACCAAACTTCAATTCTAACTGATTTATTATCAATTGGCAATTGTAAGAGTGTTGTTCGTTTAAATCATTCCGCGACCTAAATAAACACATTTTTTATCGATTTCAGTCGATTGGTTTAGAACCAAAATAGATAAACTAATAGCTAAAAAAAATATAAAAACCTACAAGTATTTGAATTAAAATATAAGCGAAGTTTCAATAACAATTTTTTCAAGGAAAAAACAATGATTTTTAAGTTTTGTTTTTTTATTGTAAAGAATTAGTTAAGAGTTCTTAAGACTTAAAAAATATTTTACTAATTATAATATTTATTATAGAACATATTTAATATAATGATATGTTGATTTTATACTCATACCTTCATACCTACTAAATACCTAGGTACTTAAAATTTTATTTTAACAAAAATGTTGTTTTTTTACGAATGCAACTGTATGCTCTATAGTCTCTCGGATATTTTTCTTTTTCTATATTTTACACTCAAGCGCATACCAAATGTATGACTAAGCCTAAGAAAACACAAAAGAAAATAGGCAAAAAGAAAAGTAAATCTAAAAATGAAAAACCGAATTAAATTTAAGTGCGCAATCCCAAAACCCCTTAACAGCTAAACTACACCTAATCTAATCGCAACGGAATTCAAGAACGCACTCTTTTTTATATGGTGATGTGTGTAAAGAATTGCGATTGTTTACAATATTTTTCTTATTATTCTCTCAAAAAATCCACATCCACATGTAAATAGTATATTTTTCTCTCTAAGACAAAAACAATAAAAATGTCCCTTTTTTGACATAAATTTCCTTATCAATTAAGGATGCGCCCTTATTTTCAACCCTTATAGCTTATAAAGAATGGCAAGTACAACAATGTAGTATGTATATGTTTATGACTAATGCAGTTGACCTAGTACACTTAAAGTGAGGCTGCCACGAGTGTGACAAAAAAAAAAATAGTGAAGAATCACTCGCAGCAGAGTTGTTATGATTGCGTAATCGTTTCCTTATTTTTTATTCTTGCTGCAGAATTTTTTTTTTTGTATTCGCAAAAAGGATATTTTTGTTTTTGTTTGAAGAAAAATACGAAGTCAATAGGGGTAGGTAGGTTAGGTAGGTAAACTTTGTATCCATAAAACCAACAGAACTCGAGTATATCGAGGCTCAAGGGTGAATGACCCTATTTTGTTTTTTGTTTTTGGGCTAAGTGTGTTCGAACCTGCGTTTTTATTTCTCTTTTGATTTGTATATTGATTTCAAAGTGTTTTTTTTTAATTCTTTAAAGAATGGTGATTGAATTTATTTGATGAAAATAAAGAGAGGGTGTTTGAATTAATTTAACTTGTTTGGGGTAGTATGATTAAATTATTCATTGAATTAGAATTTGTGCTTACAAAAGGACAATGTTATGGGAAAAGCTAATTGCATACACCACATCACATGTCAAACTTTATGTGTGTGACCACAGGTGGCGGTGGTGTGCAATTATAATTCGATTTTACGATAAATTTGCTTCTTGTGTTTTAGCTATTGATTGAATTAATTTCTCAACAAGATAGAGAGAGAGAGAGATATAGACAGAGGAGTACATCATGGAACAGGAATTTTAGCATATTACTGTGGTATTAAAATTGATTTTATAAATAATGGCGTGACATTGCTTTGATAAGAAAATTACCTTAATTAAACTACACGTGGTGTCCTAGTTTTGATATAGAACATAACAAAAATGCAGCTCTTGGGGAATTTATTTAACGGTAACAATGTAAAAATGATAGAATTATTTAAGATATTGCAATTTTACAAACAAAAGTTCCTTAACTGATGGCTTACTTATTTAAACCAACCAACAAGTTTTTTTTCGCCAGCTTGATCCCATTAAATTTCTGTTTTCTGTTTCGCACGCCAAATTGGTTGAAGTCCACCTTCCGTCACCAGAGTCTTCGGCGGGGACGCCAAAAATTAACAAAGGGGTAAAATGTAACCATTTTAAATAAAATTAAAACACGGTCTTAGTGTGATAATAATCTCTCCAAGAGCTTTTTTGTAAATTCTTAGACATTATTTTTCAGTGCGAAATTAAATTAGGTGAGTTTACTCGTTTTTAATCAATACCCACCAGTTTTATACGTTAAAATGAATTTTTAAAATAATTCCTTAAAGTAATGAACTCTCGTCCTCATTGAAATTATAATAAACTTGTTAACTTTCTTTAACCAAAAACAGTTTAATGGTATAAGAAAGACGTGCTAATTTTTCTGTCTCCATTAATATTTTTATTATTTTTTTTTCTTCCACATCACTCGCCAATCCTTCTGTCTTAAATTATTATCATTATTTGATTTTCATCTTAATTGTATATGTTAATAATATTAAATGCCTGTCTGTCATACTTAATAATATCGGTAAACCTTTGGCGCCAAGTCATTCTTTTATGAATATCAAATCTCATCACAAATCGTAAAATACAATGTAAATTTCTCATAAAATTCCAACAAGTTCACATAAAAAAAAAAATGAAAATATCTGCAATCGTAGCTTCTCGAATTTTAAATCTGTGATCGAAAAAAAATATCAAGATCTGCAAATAACTTTTTGGGAATGAACTTTCAAGAAAGCCACAAAAAGAAAAACAAACAAATATATGTACACGAATACCTGCGGGTTTTTCCATCAACGTCGCAGCGGTTTTGCCACCAGATACAAAAAGCACGTCATTTATGTTTGTTCGAAACACTTGTTCTTTTTTAATCAGACAACAACAAAATACATAGATATGGTGTTGATGACGTTTTTCTGTCAAATTATATTGAGTAGGTTGATATTGGGTCTATCTGTATACAAAAACAACGTTAGGCGGTATCTATAAACTATCTATAAAAATCTAAATCACCTGGAAATATTATACATGTACATATGTAGAAACATATATCGCAACTCACCCTATAGATACTTATTTGTTTTTTTTTTTTTTAAGAAAACCACTAATTGTAAATTCAACCCACACCATTTGTGCCATACGTCGTCGTCGCTTCGCTGCGCTGATCGTGTCGCCTTGCGGTTCTGCCCATTTATGTAGGTAGATCCTATATATGCCAACCCACCTGAATGTTCAGATAGATACTCGTTCACTACGTGTATTTGCATTCGAATTGAAGTATCTAATAGATGTTTTCTGTTTCACAATATTGCTTTCGGAAGTTGTTAAAAAAAAAAATAAAAAATTAATGAAAATAAAAACGTGCAAATTACCAAAACAGAACACCTGAGTTATTTTGAAACTTAGAATGGAAATAACGTAAATTAAAATTGTTAAGAGACATTGTGATCGATAATAAAAGAAGTTCATTATATCGTTGAATATCTGTAGAGTATAATAATAAAATTTATTATCAATAAGACACTATAACTACAATAAAAATTACACTTTAGTTTTGTATTCAAACTTAGAATTAAGTAGATACATATGTATACCATATGTTGTGTAGGCACCATGGATTAGTAACACAGTGGCATGACGAACAAAATATTGGCATAGAGACAAAAATGATAGAAATTAGTTTTACTACCCTTTGAGTAAATGAAATAGATAGCTTTGCATTTTTAAGTATTTGATTTTTATTGTGATAATGGAACAGCAATGATAAATTGGATAATACGAATGAAATCGAGCACGTGCTCCATATAAGGATCAGAGGAAGTGATGAACTCCATCATTTAAGAAACAAATTATAAAACACTATTTGCTTCAACATTGACCAACACCATAATTGCTTTAACTCACAAATGAGAAGTATATGCTTCTCTCGATAGAGTATGTGCTTTGGTTTATTCATACCTTATCCTAGAGGAGGTTCTCATTAAACATGTACATTTATGTTCATTCTCAATAATTAAACACCTTCTCAGTTATTTTATTAATACCAAATGGAGCACCTGCTCCGAAAAAAATTTACTTTGAGCAGGTGCTCAATTTTATTCAAACTTCCCCGTATATTTAAAAAAAAATTGCAGAACTTATTAAACGCCATACATTTTAAATCAAATTAATTCCCGAGTTAAAGGAAAGCTACATTATATAAATTCAATTAATTTTGTATCTTGCATTACTCGCTAGTTTCAATGAAAGGTTTAAAAAAGATTTGAAATAATTCAATAGAAGACAAAAAAAAATCATTTATGTGGCAAGACGAAGGTTTGGCAATATTGTTAAAGGAAAAGTTTGTGTTTGTCAAAAAAAAACATTGATATTCGCCAAAGCAATTTGAACGTGTTAATTTTACTGATGACATAAATCAATTTGTGAATACGAATATGTACTTACTTATTCTTTTATGTTTGCCAAAAACTAATAACGTGACGGGTTTTTTTGAAAGCAAAGCAACCTAACCTATTCATAATAATACAAATTAATTGTCTTAAATAGGTAATACAAAAATGTGCATACAATTTTAAAGCAAAATTTAAAGTGTAATTATAATGAGTAATAAAAATACTGACATTCTTAGAAAATTGTTGCTTCATTAAAAAAAAATTCTAAAAATTTATTTTATAGCTTGGATCATGATGAATGTTGCTGATAAGAGACATAAAAACAATTGACTTAATAGCTTTAAAAAAAAAAAGTATATATTTTCAAAATCTAAGGGTACTTATAGAGATCTTTTGTTATAGGTGTTTTTTTTTTTGGAAAATTTTGTAAATAAAACAAAATTTAATTGAAAAAAAAAAATTCTTAAATATGATACGATTTTAAATTGAATTTAAGTTCTCCTAGTCCCAAACATTTTAAACGAAAAACCTGGGGCATATGCGATAGATAATAGTAGCGACTATGTAGAGTGGCATGCGCATGTGCCTCACGTTGAACAAGTTTAAAAGACCTTTAATACTCCTACAGTAATATTTCTTATAAACACAATATCGTTGTTGAATTAAACAAAAAAATTGATAAATTTAATAGAATAAAACAGAGTTAGCTATTTAGAGTTTAATTTTATTAGTTTCCCCAAATAGAATTTTATTTATTTTTCATTTTTAAGACAAACTTAAATTATTTAATGATTTTAAGTAAAATTGCCACGTCTGGCAGCATGTTTGTTTCAATATTTTTGTTTGGCAGTTGTGATTAATTACTAACTAACTAACTAAATCAAAGGAAAATACAAAACAACTTGTTTTGTTGTTGTGACGTTACAGATTGTCATTTTAAACTAGGTTTAGCACGTCTGGCACCTATATGACACAAAAAAAAATGTCTATCAGAGCTAAACTTAATATAAAATAACATAAACTACTTCGTTTGTGACAAATGACGTGACTGCATTACTTTTCTGATGTCATTTTAATGTAGGTTTAGTATGTCTGGCACTCATTTGACCTCGATCAAAAGGTCTGGCATAATAAAATTAAATCAACTACTACGTTTTGGACAAATGACGAGACTGCATCACTTTTTTTATGCCTCTAGGGCTTAGCAACACCCAAAAGCCCCAGCTGATAACTGCCAGATGTTGATTTTATTGATCCCTATTTCAACCATAATAAGAAAATTTATAAATTTTCTTTTAAAAACGTTCACCAGCTCGCCAACTATATTTTCAATTTTAAAATACGTCAAGACTGGAACCCATAAGAGCAATGACATGCAACCCACTTATGCATTTTATTTTAGTGAATTGTCAACTCTTTTCTGTAAACTAAACTGGGTTAATCTCATATAACCTGTCACAATGACATCCATTTAATAATCCATATAAACCAAAGGAATAACCCCATAAAACAGTAACTGTTTCATAGAAACAAAACAAAAGTCATCCATAGGTGTAATTTTCCCACATTCAATAAAAAAAAAACAAATAAAAATAAAAAAAAAACATTTGTAGAAAAAAACTCGTCTCAGATAAAAATGGAAGAAGTTATAGCGAGTAACCAGTTAAAAATAAAAATAAAAACAAAAAACTTCAACATCATTGTAATCGGCTTTATTTAGTAAACATCACAAACGTTACCTTAAAAGCCATACAAAATATAGCAATTATGGACACTTCTCTTGAAACAACAACAACAACAACAGAGAATAAAAAAAAAACACTCAACACCGATTTCAAGAGTAAATACTTGCTGCTCCATCAATTACTCACTTCTTCTTCCAACGAATCTAACTAACAAAATGTGTTTTTTTTTTGTTTGTATTTGTTTCCAGTCAGTCACAGACATATGGAATTAGTATGTTTATTTTTGTATAATCTTACGACGACGATGAAGATTATGACAATTTTAATATTTGTTGAGTTGATCTCTGATTTCTATGTTAAGAGGTTATGGGGAGCACCTCTTACCACCTACCTGTTACTTACTTCAAGCAACCAATATCTATATCAACCATCCATCCAAATCCACATCCACAACACACGCACACACAAACGAGTCAAGTTCGATTTTAAATTAATTATTCTGTTTGCACTTTGAATCGGATGTCACTGTCACTGATATTGGTGTAGCTTTCTTTATTCCAATTTCGCATTTGATTACCGGATTCAATTTCATTTTCAATTCATTACCAAACTCTAACCAAATGCAAATCCGTGTGTCGATTAAGTATTTTATGTTTTGTTGTCATTTGAAATTGTATCTCTCAATATAAGCGTCGCGTATAGTTGGTCGGTTCGGGCGTTGATGCAATTATAAATTTGAAATTATATAATCGAGTGATAGATGTACATACATATACCTATATGTTATGTACATATGTAGATATAAATGCATTGATCTGAACAAAATCTGCGGTCATGATCAGGCTTAAATTACTCTTAACAATAGATGCCGCTGAATGAAGCGCAAAATGGAATGGAAGCCGGATAGAATGGTGGCGGCAAAACACAGTGGGATATTTTCAAAAGTACAAAAAAAGAAAGGTATTTTTAGTATGATGCTATGTAAAAACAGGATTTTCTAAATTTGAAAATTTTCGTACTACTATATCAAAGTTAAAATCACCAAGTAACTATTTTATCTTTTTTAGTATCATAGTCCCCTTTCACACGGAGAGTTTCCAGAAACTTTCAGTTTTAAGGTTAGAAGGAAATTAAAAGAAAATGTCAAAAAATCTCCAGCAACTTGTGTCGAAGTGTGAAGAAGGGGAAATATTTGGTCCAAATGTCACTTTTATAATTACAAATTTGTAAATGACATGTCACTTTGACAATTGCAAGTGGAAATGGTATGTTTATTTACTTTTTTCATGAACTGTCACTTAAGTTCATTACGAAAATATGTTAAATATGATACTAGTTGAAAAAATTAAAAAAACTAAAAACATTTTAGTAAAGAGCTTTAAAGTTAGAAAATTGTTAAGTAGTATATCATGCTACTGCCCTTAACATCCAGGCATTTTTAAATTTTTTGCCAATTTTGTTAAATTTAACTTTGGAGCTTTAGGTTTTTAAAACTTTGCCAAATTTTTAAAAACTAGGTTTATAAGCAAGATGGAAGCTTATATCGAATTAAATTAAAAGAAATTACATATTACAGGAATTCTGTAGGAAATTTAGGATGCACCAAGATTTTTTCTTTATCTGCTAAGTTTTATCTTTTTATTTTTATTTTTATTTTTATTTTTTTTATTCTGTCCCACTGTACCCTTTCGCCGTTTTGTGATTTGATCAGTAAATGAGAATAATACAATACTGCAGCGAACAAAAAAAAATTGTTATAACATTGAACTACTCCTACACAAAAAACCACTCAGGTCATGCAAAATTAGAGAGGAATAAGACAAAAAAACAATTAAATAATCATTTACCTGACATTTTGTACGTAATAAATTTATTTTCATTTTTTTTTCATCGTTTTACTCTCATTGACTTACGAGTATAATTATATACTGGTATTTGTTCAAAATGAGAAAATAAACAACAAACACGAAGAAAAAGAACGTTAAATCATTAGAAAAAATGTTGGATCATCAATGTATTTTCGGACAATTTTCTAAATATTTGTTAATTAAATTATTGTGACGCATGTCGGTCGTGTCGATTTAACAGGTGAATTTGTATTATTTTAGTAAATACAAATTTAAGTGTATATTTGAAAATTTATAATAAAGTTTAAGGTTTTAAAAATTTATAAAAATATCAATATGAAATCTTGTTTCATATATTTAATCGCTTAATATATTTTTTACCTTTGAGCTTAAAATATTAAAAAAGTGTATAATTTCTTTGATGGTTCAAGGTTTTTAAATATTTATTCGTATTCAATTTCTAATTAATATGATGAGATGACATAAATAATTAAGGGAAGAGTTTAAAAAGTCATACAAATTCTAAACAAAAAAATGATTATGTAAAATGTTTTCGGAAAATAATTTGGAATTTTATTTGTGGCGCAGGGAAATAACTTCACAGACAATAAATCCACAGTGAACGGAATTTTGTTTCATTAAAGTGGATTTATATATATTATATAATAAGTAAAAACCTACAAATTAATTAATACATAAGTCCATGAAAAAATTGTATGGACTTATAGCTCAATTTGAGTGATTAATTTTCAAAGAAAATAGTTTTCTTCAAAGGTGCTGTTAAATAAAGGTTAAAAAAAAGTGAAATAACTTCAAACCCGCCAAGGCCTTAATAATAATTTTGCGTATCGAAATTATCAAAAACATAAGTTTTGGATAAAAAAAAAATCAATAGAAATATTTGGAAATTTAAAATTTCGGAAAAAAGGATGTTGAATTTTTTTGAAACTTGTTTTTAGCTTTTGGGGAGTTCTGATCTCAAGTTTTATTTTTTTTTTTTGAAAACTTCTAAGCACGAATTTTATGCTTTTGGTTGTTGACGTGAGTTGGACTATCATTACCACTTTTCTTTAACAAATTTCAAAAATCAGATCGTGGAGAATTTCTGTTTGACTGTCAAAAAAAAATGTAATACAAAAAAAACTTAACTAGAGCATCTAGTGGGTCGGTTGTGTTAACACACTGATTTTAAATACAAAAAAAAATTAAAAACAATGGCAACACTTTTTTAAAGCCAAAATTCCATTTTTTTATAATTAATTTAAATCATTGGTTTCTGAAAAATGAGTTTTTATACTTAAAGCTTTGAAAAAAAAAAAAAAAAATGTAATTATGTTATGCTTTTAAATCAAGTTGTTTTAGTTAATAGTTTTGGAAAATAAATCTTCAAACTCAAATATTAAAAAAAAAAGAAATATTTTTTTTTTTCAAACTAGTTTTCTTTTTCAAAATACTACGTTATTAATATTTTTTAATATTCAATGCTTTTATAAATTTTTAGTCAGGCACTAAAAACCAGATGCTTTAATGTCTTCTAGTTTTTGAAAAAATCAAAAAATAACAAAAATGATTTTTCTTTAGTTTGACTTCAATCCGTTGTTCATAAAGTTCTAAAGATCATAATTTCCATTTAGTAAATAGGAAAGTAGACTTATTTATTTTTGATTTTCTCAAAAACTAGAAGACATTGAAAAATCTGGATTTTGGTGTTTGATTAAAAATTGATAAGAGCATTGAATAATAAAAACAACAATATTACTTGATAACGTAAAATTTTGAACACAATTAGTTTTAAAAAAATTTGTACATTTTACTTTGTTTTTTTTTTTTTTTTTTTATTTGGAGTTTCCAAATTAATTGATTAATTGATTGAAAAACAGAATCAAAGGATGGAATACTGGCTTAAAATAAAGGTGCAACATGATATTGTAAGTGATGCCATAGTTTAAATTTTTTTTTAAATTCAAGTCGATTTTGTATAAAATTTCCCTTCCCGCTTTAAACAGGGGAAAATAGACTCTCCTGCTAAATGACTTTTTTTGCCTTGAACACCACTTTGTCGCATCTTATGCAAAACATCCTGTAGATATATAGTGATGTCGAGAAAGTGAACACAAGTAACACACCTAAGTAATAGTAAAGTATTAAAGGAAAATGAATAAAATTCTTCAATATTAACTAAATATTGGTATAAGTCATACACAGAGTACCAAAAATATAGATAAAGACGGAATAAGGATTTTTGTGATTCTCAACATGAAGTTTTAAATCAAAATCTCTTTTAAAACATACGAAGAATATATATCTTAGCATTAGATCTCCAAATATGACATGTATTTTATGTACCTATTTAAAGTTAAATTCATCACAATCGTCACGTCCGAGTTGTTTACTTTTAAGTTCTGTGTCTCATGAAACTATTTTTATACTCAATATGATTAACGACCCAAGAATAGGCGCGTGGGCTAATCTCTTCGAACATTTTATCTTCTGATTCAAAATTCAAGTAAATTCCTATTTTGAAATTGAAATGAACTATAATAATAAGTTCCACAGAAAATAACAAAATACATTTTAGGACTTGACATGAGTGGCAACGAGTAGGCGGCGGCGGCGGTGGCGCGTTTCGGAAGCAATCAATTTTTGCATCCATTTTCAGACTGTATAGCAAATTGAATATTATGGAAGCCTCCAGTGCTGAGCAATTAATTAACACGAGGAATCAGTGCTTGTTTGGGTCTGTGAGTCACAATGAACAGCCACACAGATGATTTACTAAGTACATCTCATTGCCACCAATGAGAGTGCAG
The DNA here is from genome assembly GCA_951394125.1 of Epistrophe eligans. NCBI lineage: Eukaryota > Metazoa > Arthropoda > Insecta > Diptera > Syrphidae > Epistrophe > Epistrophe eligans. The sequence continues at coordinate 10,599,901 of OX596031.1, read as the reverse complement.
TGGCCATTTGCTGTTTCTGGAAAATAATCAAAAATCATGTTGCATTCAACAACATTTATATTATATGAACAATAAGATCGGTGTTTCTCTTATGCAACCGATCGAGTTGTTCTCATCGTCGCGTCGTCGTTGTTGTCGACATCGATGATGTGTCGTTGTCGTCTAAAAAAGGAAATACAAGGCAACACACGTCCGAACACCCGGTCGCGATCGGGCGGGCGTTCAGCTGCTGTGTGCATCTCTCGGATGTGGCCTCATTTTGTATTCCGATAAAATACGATCTGTTGAAGTTGATTTTGATAGAAGATCATTTCAGAATAAACAGATAACGTCGACAAATTGTCATGTTTATTTGAAACATAAAATATTGCTATATATTATTTTTTTTCATGCACGAGAAATATTTATTTGGGAAAGTTTTTATTTTTATTTTTATTTGGAACCACCTACAAACGGGATGCCCCTGTCACTCTAAGAAAGAGGAAAGGAAGGCATTGAAATAGTCCATTGACGTGGCATAATAGTTTACCCCAAAAGAAAAAAAAAAAAAAAATAAGAAGATTATTTCAAACTCATTATCAATTTGAGATTTTGAAAATTCTTAAAAAATAACGACGCGGTAAATTGCCCGATGTGTCATACCACCAAATATATGTTCTACGAAATGAGTTTTCATTTTTTTGTTTAAATTTTTTTTGCATTTTTGTAAATACAAATCGTTGCCAAATTTTGTATAAAAAGGCGAAAACCAAAAACAAAAAAATCTTAATAAAATAAAATAAACTCATATATGTATATGAGCGGCAACGAAGACAACGACGACACACCATCAGATACAGATACATTGCGCAGTATCTCACTTTTTCAGTCAGTCTAATTGGGAAGAGAAATGTTTTTTTTTTAAAGATTTATTTTTCTTCTTCTTAAAAATGTGGTTACACTTGATTTTACTTTTAATAAGAAAAGTAAATAAAAAATATTTCATTTAAAATTGTATGTACATATATTCGCTTATACACATCACAAAACAGTTGAAGGTGAAAAAATAATTTTTGTCCCAGTTTTTATGAAAATTTTGTTTTATTTTTTTTTTATTGCGCAGCAGCTTTATTGGAAAGTGTTTTAATATGAGAAAATCTGGTGTAGCGACTTTGTTCTTTCTTTTTTGTTTAGCATTGACATATTTAAGATACAGTTGCATGAAAAAGTAAAATGTACAAGTAGGTTTTTTTAATAATTAAATCTTAAAATTGAATTTTCAAAAAAAATGTTTGATAGGAGAGACTGGGGTTAGAAGTGACACTTTTTTTTTTTAATTTAAAAAAAAATCAGTTACACTTACAAAAAAACTACCATTTTATAAAAAAAATTCGGAAAAATGTTTTTAAAGAGTATCTGTCATAGAACCATTTTTTTTGATTTTCTATTTTCTCAAAAACGGCTAAGTTGATTTTTTGACCAATTTTTTATACAAATCTCTCAAGAAGTTTTAAAAGTATTGTATACCAAAATTTAAAATTTTTTTATTTTTAAAATATATTTTTTGAGAACTTAATAATTCGAAAACGATTTGGTCGACTTTTATTAAACTAAACATATAGCAATTTTTTAACATAATCTAGCAGAATTTAAATAAAAATTATTCTTATTACCATAAATAACGGTACCTCCCATACAAGTTTTTAAAAACCGGTATGAGAAATATCATTTTTCTCAAAAACGGCTACTATGATTTTAATTAAAATTTTTATGCGAGCTAATTTTGGTGCAATCTACCATATTATTAAAAAAAAATATCTATCTATTATAAATGGTATCTCTCATAGAACCATTTTTTTTTTTGGTTTTCGACTATCTTATTATCTGTTAAACCGATTTTAATGAAATTTCTTACACGAGCTTCTTATAAGTTTAAATAACAAACATATATTTTTTTGAAAATTCGATATTTCGAATACGGGTAGACAATTTTTTTTCAAATAAATTTTTTAAACTCCGCATTAATAAATATTAAAAAATGGCGTACCAATTTTTTGTTTCTTAAAAAGGTTTTCAAAATTTTATATACATTATACAAAATTATTTTTTTTTAAACCACTCCAACGATTTTTAAATTTTTTTCTTAAATTAGAGTACAATTTTTTATTTATAAATAAATTTTTTATTTATAAATGCAGAGTTGAAAAAAATTAATTTTTAAAAAAACTATCGAATTTTCAAAAAAAAAAAATAAAAATTAGATTTATTGAAAAATTTGATTTGCAATATTATTAAAAATTCTTAGAGGATCTTCTATAAAAAAAATATATTTAAATCGAACCTCCGCTACAGGGCCCAGGTGGTTAAAGACGCACACGCACGAGCGCTAGGGCTCGACGATTGAAAAAAAATTAAATCGTTTTTTAGCAATTCGAAAATCATCGATTTTTCTATGGGAGATACCATTTGTAACTATTTTTCGATTTTTTTTTACAAAAAAGGTATCCTACATGTTAATTTTTTTTGTTGGTTTTTTGAAAAAAAAAAGATTTTCATTTATTGCTAAAAATATTTGTACTTTAGGTACTTTATTTTTGGTCCTAAAAAAATGGGAAAAAACGTGTCAGGTTTAGGCTGCAGCCAAATGGATAGACAAAGAGACGAACTACATTGGAACACCCAATTTTTATCCCACTTATTCCCTAACATCGTAATTTCAAGTTTGATAAAAATCTCGTCTTTGATTTTTTACGAATCCATAACTTTTCATATGTAATTATATGTATAATGTAGTACATATTTATATCACAAGTAAAAGAGAAAAACCCAATGGGCAAACGCTTGAATTTAATTTTTTCTAAAATATTGTCTCATACTTGGGCATTAGATGAATTAAATTCAGAGATCTTAAGCTTGATGATGAATTATTTCATTTAATAATTTATTTTATAAATGCAAAAAAAAAAAACTTCTTTAAATGAAATTCTTGTGACTCAGTCGGATATTTTATTTCACTGTTTTATTTTGTTATTGTGCATATAAGTTGTTTAAGTGAGTTTAATTTGAAAATATATCCAAAAATGTGAATTTTTTTAAATTTCAACACTTGCTTTGTTTGAATTAAGTTCAAATGCATTTCGAGAATTCAAAAGCTTTTGTTCATCAGACTTCATGTATAAATATATAAGGTAATTGACATGTTCCAACATCTACATCATTAATCAAATAATTCAATGTTAAATTCAATTTGAATATATGCAAAACCCAATCAATACACTTACTGATAATCAGGCGCTGATTTTCCAACAATCCCTTTTTTCGGTTTTAAATTACCTTATTTTCCATTGAAGCAAATCCAAAATACCTACATACTTACATATATGTATATATGTATATATAATGTATCCAGAGTGTTGCCTTTGTATGTATGAATGTATATAGTATTTTATGGCTCAATTTCACACCCAGTCATCCGTTTGGACGAATCAAGTCGTCTATATACGATGAATGATAAATCGATTACGTGCACATTCCTTCCTCTCATGTCAGGTAATGAAATTCATTGAAAAACGCTTAATTCGAGCAATGAAATTAATCGACTCTCATTCTATAAAATTCAGTTTCACAATTGACTGGGTTTTCATTTTGGTTTTGAACGAACATATCTACAATATTTTACATATACAATATACATATATGTATCTACACAGAGAATTAAGAACATATTTATGGTTTCGAATGAACTTGAATGGGAAACATTTCGGACACACCTCCATGAGTTTAAATATCATATTGTGTACCTACTGGTGGCATGCTAATCGAAATAAATTTTGAAATTGCATCTCTTTTTCAGCAACAATTAAAATTAATTATGCTCGTTTAACCGCAATAAAAGTTGTTGTCATCGTTACTCCTTTAAAAAAAAATTTAAAAAAAATTTAAATCGAAATGTACACCTGGATTCAGTCGCTATTTTATGGAAGAAATAAAATGTAAATGCCATCTGAAGCATATAAGAATATAATAAAAAGTACTATGAAGTCTGGAATCGCAAATCAGTTTAACGATTGAATTTAACGAGCATCCACTCCACAACAAATTTATAAAAAGGATAACCGGTGACCTTAAAACATGAGATGAGATTTAAAATTAAATAAAAATCAAACAAAGTATTCTTTGGTGTTGCAGGAGCCTGCATTTAATTTGAGAGTTGTAAGCTGCCATTGAATTAACCTTGGGAATTAAAAACAGAAAAAATTATGGATTTTTATCGCATAACAATTTTACCTACTTTTTTTTCATCTAATTGTCAAATTGTTCAAAAGTATTCATGACAAATCATTTGAGACGGCATCCGACACATCTGACGCAACGCAGTACAGACACACCCCCACACATTTAAAAAAAGTTTAGGACCAAAAGTAACGGTATCTGCCGCACTATTTTTTTAGTTATTGAGGAAAAAATTTAATAGATAATATTTAGGTCAAAAAATGGTTGTCAATTGCGCCTTTTGTACAATTATTTTTTTTTTGTAATATTCGTTTTATCGAATTCGGTTCAACTAATTTTGATAATTTTTTTACGACCAAAAGTTGCACATGGTATTTTTGGTGAATACAAATTTTGCCTTAAAAATACGAATACAAAATTTCCAACACTCTTTAAATTTATGATATTTAAAAAACAAAAAATCTACTAAAAATAGAAAAACGATTGTTTTCTCAAAATATTATAATGAAAAGTAGTTTCTGCATAAATCAAAAAAATTCCTCAAGTATGGGTTAAATATTTTTACTTGTTCTACAGGGCAAGAATTGGTTTCGTGAAAAGAACATATAATTCGAGGTTGTAATTAAAATTAACACTACGATGATGGAGAAGTTCGAAAAAGTGGGTTTCGTCAAACCGTTTGTTGGAATAAGTTACAGTGTCCCGCTTCGGTGCATCTGTGTTTCAATGTGTATGTGGGTCAGTGTGTCTGTGCATCCGTTCATCTCTTTAATTTGAGCTTTGGTCTAAACGGGTGTACCGATTTACCTCAAATTTGCTACAGAGAATTTCTCTAAAAGGAAAATTCGAATTCGAAAAGCTCAAATAAGAAGGGTAGCTGCCATGCGACGATTTCAGTTTTTTTTTTTAATTTTCTCAAAAACGGCTTTTACAATTATGATTAATCTTCGCACTTGCAATGAATAATGAAAATGAGTAAGAAAACTGCGTTTGTTTTTGCCAAAAATTCAGAACGAATAAGATTTTATAAAATTGATTGTTTGTTAAAAAATAAAATAATAATTTTAGGTCAATCTATATTTTTTTTTATTATTTTTTATATGCTCATCTTAAATTTTGCACAATAAAGTACATATTTTAAAATATATTTTTATAATTAAAATCGTAAAGAATCGTTTATAATTGTTTGTCATCTATAGGCATGTCCATTGAATATATTTTCAGTTAGATTCAATAACAGACTACGAATCCTATTCTGGAGTTGACACCATAACCTTAACAACAACAAAAATATATGATAATTATAAATCTTAAAATATAAAGTTACTAACCTAAACCTGATCCTGATCCACAACCACCTTGATAACCGCCTGCACCACCACAACCTCCTGTGTAACCACCTTAAAAAAAAAATTCGAAAATTATAAGTATTTATATTCCTCAACTTTTATATTAAGTTACTAACCTTGTCCTAAATATGATCCTGATCCATAACCACCTCCATTACAACCACCGCCATAATAACCTGTGATAACAGATGGGTAAGAACTTGTGAGAGATCCTCCGAAACCGTTGATGTAATTTCCACCACAACCACCTGATGTGTAACCACCTTAAAAAAAAATCAAAAATTATAAATTTTTTAATTCCTACTTTTTATATGAAATTACCAACCTAGCCCATACAGTCCTGATCCATAACCACCTAAGCCAGCACCACCGCCATAACCTCCGCCAAGTCCGCCAGATAATCCTGACCCACAACCACCTAGATAGCCACCGCCAAGTCCGCCAGATAATCCTGATCCATAACCACCTAGATAACCACCTAAGCTAGCACCACCGCCATAACCTCCTCCAAGTCCTGATCCATAACCACCTAGATAGCCACCTAAGCCAACACCACCGCCATAACCTCCGCCAAGTCCGCCAGATAATACTGATCCATAACCACCTAAGCCAGCACCACCGCCATAACCTCCTCCAAGTCCTGATCCATAACCACCTAGATAGCCACCTAAGCCAGCACCACCGCCATAACCTCCTCCAAGTCCTGATCCGTAACCACCTAGATAACTACCTAAGCCAGCACCACCACCATAAATTCCTCCAAGTCCACCATACGATCCTGATCCATAACCACCGCCATAACTTCCTCCAAGTCCACCAGATAATCCTGATCCATAACCACCTTGAAGACCAATTAAGCCAGCACCACCGCCAAGTCCAGAAGATAACCCTACTGTAGATGCCCCTGAGGAAGCGTCAGCAGCTGTGGAAGCTGAAGTAGTTGTGGAAGAAGTTGTTGTGGAAGCAGCTGAGGAAGCAGCAGCAGCAGCTCCTGCAGAGCCCCCTACTGAACCTCCTAGACCACCACCTAGACCACCGCCGAGACCACCACCTAGACCACCGCCTAGACCACCGCCTAGACCACCGCCTAGACCACCGCCTAGACCACCACCTACGGAAGCCCCTGTAGACGCACCTGCAGAAGCTCCTGCAGAAGCCCCAGCTAAACCTGCAGAGTTTCCATATCCATGACCATAAGCTCCTTTTCCAGATTGAAGGATAACTAAATTAAAATATTGTTTAAAAAAATTAAAAAAAAAAATTAAAAATAAATTAATATAGAATTACCAAGAACAAGGAAAATAGCTCCTGAATAAATTGTGAAGGATCTCATTTTTGATATTTTTGAGTGACTTTCACTTCTGATATCTAAACAAAATTTGTCGGTCTATTTATTTGAAAATATTCAACAAAAAATTCTAACATTGATATTTCAGTATCGTGAGATTCAGTCACGAAATCAATTTAAAATTGTTTTTTTTTTTTTTTTTTTTTTTGTAATCAGTATAACTGGTAACTGATAACGAACAAAAATAAAATTGAATTTATTGTAACAATTTTTAATATGTATTATAAAAATTGTGTACTATTTCAAACACGTGTAGTGCAATGGGCACTTGGCCAATTGTCCTTACAATATTTTTAATTAACCTCTCTCAGCAATTAGAAAGTGCATGATGAGTCTAAAGATTAATTTATTTACTATAAAATGTATTGGTGATAAGGGCGAAGGAAGGGAAGAAAAGAAAACAGAATTCATAAATCAGGAAGACCAGTAGCCGAATATTTTAATTTTAACCAGTTATAAGCGATATTTCATCCTCTTAAGTTAAATGGCTAAATTAAGATACAGCGATGAATATTCGGCAATGAAAATGAAAATGAAAACATTTTGTAAAATAGCGTGTGTCACCATCACCACAGCGACCGATATGTGGTGGTCAAATACAAAATACAACGAATTTATACTAAAGCGCTTAATGATTTGTTATCCCCAGTGAAACTATACAAGCCATGTAGCTAGAACATTTGGTGCAATAAATATATTGCAAAAATTCATACAAAAAAGGACTCCTGCTATACACCGAGAGAATCCTTGAATTCCAAGGGCCTAATTGTAAATTTTGAGCGCTGTCAACAAAAAAAAAAAAAAAAAAAAGAAAGACATTCGAAAAAACGACAACACCACTGGAGAAAATGGAAAAATTTATTGCATCAGACACAAAACATTGTAATATGTTAAAAGCTGTGGAGTTATAGGAACATTTAAATATTACATGAAAGTTCAACTTTTGGTAAAATATTAGGTACATGAAAATTCAACTTTTTGTATTTTTTTTTATAATCTGGTGAGCGAGATTTACTGCAAAATTAAAAAAGATTCTCTTGAAATGTCACATTTCTGTGTACCGTCACTTTACTCTTACATTTAGAAAACCGTTTAAAACTTCTCTTTACAGAATATTAGAGAAATTTAAAACAGTTTTAAAATTCAAAAACTTGCCACACATTTATGTTTTTTTTCTAAATATATATTGAAATTTTTAAAGTTCACATCTTATTCCAAAATATTGAGATTTTCTTCAATACAATAATTGAGAAGTAAATATTTTCCTATAAAACACAAATTTTGTCCATTAACCAAAACAACATCCTCGCTTTCTTTTAATAATATTTTCGTTTTTAAATAAAAATTACATTTTAAACCGAAATCAAACCAAAAATTAACTTTTAACGAAATATTGAAATTTTTTTCAATACAATTGAAGCGTTCAGAAAAATGAAAACTCAGAGATTTTTCTTTCATCAAAAAGTGAGCAAGCGAATCCAAGATTTTTTCTTCAGCATTCTGACAGCAGATTTTGCCGAGGAATCCTGTTCATGTAACTGAGATTTGTGAGATCTCCGAGATCTCATTTTTCTGAATATGCCTTATAACAAATATAACAAAGATGTATATATTATTCTATCAAATTAAAATGCTGGCTATTAATCAAACCAACGTCATCGGATTCTTCTTGTCTAATTTCATATTTTATAAAAACAAATCACTTTCTAAACCGAAAACAAACCAAAAATTAACTTCTAGCGAGATATTGAAATTTTCTTCAATACAATAACTGAGAAGTAAATATTTTCCTATCAAACTCTAAAGCTGGCCATTAGCCAAAATAACATCGTCGTCGTCGCATTCCCATTGAAACTAAAACATAGAAATAAAATAATAATATACAAACAAAACAACAAAAACACTAATTTTTCTAGCTCGTCTATAATTTCATGTTTGTTTGTTTCTGTCTGACTATATACCTACTAAATGTATTTCAACAAATTTTCTTTTGGAAACAAATATCTGAGTTGGTTTTAATGACATAAAATAAACAACCATTCCACACCGGAAGTGATGGTGCCTGCTACTGTTTGCCTAGGTAGCAGCTAGTCATCAATAAAAATGTCCTTAAAATGAAATTGAGTTGCATATTGTTTCTAAAAACACAAACTGTCAAATAAATATTCTTTAAAATGGTTTTTTTTTGTTGAAAGAACTAGTTAGCATATTTTGTGTTATTTTCTTAGCATTCCAAACATTTTTTTTTTCAACTTAATTTTCGAATATTTTCCAATCAAAAAGTACAAAAGCGATATTTAAATTATACATTTTTTTTTTTCGAAGTCAAAACAAATTATAAAATCATACATTGTGTTCATAATTAATTTTAGTTTTGTATGGTTGTTGTTGTTGTTATTGTTGATGACGTTGGAATATTTTAATAATTACTATGAGGAAAGCGTAGGAAGGGACATCATCAGACATCAATGCAGTCATACGTAACAATAAAACAAAAATTGTTTATTTATTGTTTTTTTTTTAGTTGAAAATAATATTTAAAAAAAGTTTTTGTAAATGGCCGGCATTTGGAATGACGTCGTAGTTCAAATTAAGAGGGGGCGTTGAAAAGATTTGTTTTATAAACTTTTTTTTTTATTCGAGATTCTTGCCCCTGTCTCGAGGCCGCTGAAATTCTTTATAATATTTAAGTGCTAATGAATTGGATATATGTATATTTAGAAAATAATTGAGTCAATAATTAAGCTGCAAACAAAAGAAAAAAATATATATATAATGTTTTTCTCTTTGATGATATTTTGTATGTACAAATATTGTACTTTTTTATGTTAATATAAGAAGATCAGACCAGCTAGACCGTTCTTCTTGAGCTCGCAAATTATTGTGAAATCGCAAAATTAGAAGCATAATTTATGCTGATAGAGGAAAAGTTATACAAGTTTCCTATTCATTTTATAAAGTGTTTTTTTTTTTTTTTTTGTATTTAATCAGAAATTGTTAAGAAAAAAATTAAATGGACACGAATTGAGACTTTTTTTTAATTGTTTTATGTTTTTCGAAATGTTTGATACTTAAAACTACAAAAATTAGTTAAATTAAGATTCTATGATCGGAGGAAACAAATTTTACAAATAAGATAGAAAAAATATAGTTTTTTTATAATAAGTAAAATTATTAAAATAAAATTATTAAAAAAATTTAAAAAAATGAAGGCTGATCTTTATAAAAATTTTACTTAATTAATTATTTAATTGACTTTTCTTCTTAAATGCTCCTATTATAATTTTTAGTAGAATGTTAAAAATCAGATAATTATAATTGTTTTATTTTTTGAGCAAAAAAGAAAAAAACAATTTTTGTTGCAGCTTATTTTTTTTTTAGTTTGAGAATATTATTTTTAACTAAAAATTATTCATGGAAACACCTTAATTCAAAAAGAAATAAAAAAACTAAAAGATGAGATAGCAGCCGTAACTAAATTGAATTGCAGTCTAAAATAGAATAAATCACTTCTGGAATCTAATTTGCTTTGTTTAAAGTAACGGAACAAATGAATTTTACGATTTACAAAGTAAAGATGGCAATAAATCACTAACTTCCTAGACTTAATCTCAGTTTATTTTAAGGATCAACGGAAATAAAAATAATATTGTTTATAGATGAAAAAGTTGTTTAACATTTTTTAAAAACCTTGTTTTTTGCAACTTTAATTTAAAACACAAACAATTGCATACTTTTTAGTGAAAAACTTTTATTTTTCATGAGGATCTCTACTCAAATAACATTTTGTAAAATTCACAACTATACCAACTTTTCCCTTATAAGAAAATTATTAACTGGACAAAATGTATATAGTTTGAATTTTCTCAAAATATACTTTCAATAAACTTTAAAGCCTCCTCAGCCCCATCAGAAAGAAACTTATTGCAATTTCAATTGTCACATCAAAAGTTTTTGCCTTTCAATTTAAAACTTCAGAATAACTCAATTAGAAACCCAATTCCAACCCACATACCCTAACCATCATCACAATTCAAAAATATCCTTAAAAATAAAAAAACTTTCACAAATTCACTTTATCATAATTTTAAAGTGCAATTCATGGTACAACATAATTTAATTTCTTTTGCAAACAGAGTTTTGTGAAAAATATATTTTACCTGTCATTTTTTGAATATATTGCATGAATTTTTAAATAAACTCTTAAAAAAGTCAATATTTTTATAAAATAAATATTGTAGAGGTGCATTTAAATAAAACTTTTTCATAGATTTTTAATTATGCTATAAATGTATACAAAATAAAATACATATGTATATATATTCAATATAAAGATTTAGTGGTTCACTCGGGCGTATACGTATTTTTTTTTTTAAACTGAACGTCACTGGGTTTACTCTTTCTCTTTTTAATGCACTTTTTTTTGGGAAATCTTTTTCTAATGTTAATTTAATCTACTTTAGAGGAAGCATCCTCAGCCAAGTCATATACCATCATCACTTAATATATAGACAAAGACATGTGAATGGAAAAAGGACGAAGAAGAATCAAAAAGGGGACCTTTAAAAATGCAATAAGAAATCAAAAGGAACAACAAGCTATTTATAGGATATACACAGAGGCAACGGCAAGAGATCTCCTGAGATCCTATAAATAAGATTCCCTTGTGTAAAATGCATATATTCCATATAGTGTCTAGAGGCAAGTTTTTCACAAATGTACCTTGTTTTTAACGATGTAGCTCTTTTTTTTATTAACAAACTCTTCTTCTAAGAGAAAATAAAAATATTTTGTATTCTCTTAAAGGGCGCATGTCTCTCTCCCTCGAATGATTTTCTTCTTGCAAAACAGCTGTTATATAACAATAGCTCGGCAAGTGTAAACCATTTAGTATGCCCCGACTGTGTCTTTATGTGTATCCTTCGAAGGTGTCCTTTTTGTTTTATTTCTTTTTTTTTATTTCGTCTCTAATACGTCAGCCTTTCTACCGCTACTGGCCTTCTGTTGGAAATAGGGGTGGGATTAATGTCCAAGTTCTTATAGGCTACGCATTTTACCATAAATGATAGTTCATTAGCTTTTTTTTATATAATTCAAAATAAATAGGTACAGGATATTTTAAACAATTATAATAATTATTCCAGAATTTTTATTACTTCCAGACATGCATATTGTGTAATTAAATGGGTGGGGCAATGCATTTCACAATTTTTTTTTTGTATATGCAATCAAAACAAGATTGTATACACGAATCTGAGCAACGAACACGTTAATGCTTTTATCTAGCTAAAATGCAAGTAAACATTAACTTGGGAATTCCCAAAGTCGATTTAATTCCATACTATATACATATGTATATCCCTGGGGATGAATTTATTCTTGTGAATCAAATGAACATCAAAATTCATTAAAAGAGCTTTTGTCTAGCTAACGTGATGGGAATGATTTAAGTGTTACCATAGTAGTTTCATTTAAAAATTAAATGAAATTCATGAATTAGGGTAAAAGTCGTCATTTTAATTTGGTATTCAATTTTTCTGCGTAATGACAAGTATTGGAGCCGTAAAAAAAGTAAATTCGATATTTTTTTTTTAATGTACGTGACATATAAATTGTTTTGAAGCCTTTTTCAAAAATCTCATTTTCTTAAAAATGGCCCACAGACTAAAACAACAAAAATTAATTTAAAAAGTTAAAGAATTTTCTGAAAAAAAATTATTAATGGCATCTCTCACAGAATCATTTTCGGCATATCCCATATGAAACCATTTTAACTGATTAACTGATTTTAATAAATTTTTGTATGGAGAGTAATTTAAACATTTAAATAAATCTAATTTTATAATAATTTAAAAAAAAACATATTTTTTAGATTTTTAAAAAAGTTTTATTTTTTTTTAAACTCAATATTTTGGTTTGAAATTGGTCGATTTTTTTTTTAACTTGACTCTAAGCGGTTTTTTAATATTATTTTTGGAAGATTTTAGACAAAAATTATTTGTATAGCCAGTTCTAATAGTACCTTCCGTACAACCATTTAAATATAGTTAAAGATAATTTCATTTTTCTCGCAAACGATTCCTACGATTTTCAATAAAATCGGTGATAGTATTAGTAAGATCTACAATTTAACAGGAATAAATACAATAATACATCTTACCGTTATTAGCAGTAGCTAATAATTTTGCATATCAAAATTTTAAAGAAAATCTATAATTAATTCATATATATGTACATAAAAAAGTGGGTGTGGCAGAAGGTTGTATGTTAAAGGTGTTTAAGGTTTAATAGAGTTCATTTTCAAAATTACAATTGTGAAGGTTAAATAAAGAAACAACTCAGATGAAAAAAAGTGGGCGTGGTAGTAGGTGGATTTTTTAAAATATTACATGTCAAACGAATTTAATTTCGAAATTTTAGCTTTTTAGAGAAGAATTACAAGTAAGGAAGTTAATAAAGAGAAAACTCAGATAAAATAAAAGGGACCGTGGTTGTAGGTAGATTTCCACAAATATTACATGCCGTTCTTAAAGTTTAAATGAGTTTTATTTCGAATTGTTAGCCTTTTAGTTAGACACATTAAATAAATAGAAAATTTAAATATAAGAAAAAATGGGTGTAGAGGTGGGCGTGGCATTTGGCGAAAAAAATTAAACTATCTACATAGCTTAATGACAATATCTTTGTTTTTAGAACGTTGAATTCCCTACTGTAAAATAATAAAAGTATGCGATGCAAATTTTACTGAAAATGTTTTCTTTACCTTCTCACCGATAATTTTATTTAAAACCACTGGTTTCTATTGTATTATTATTTATCACTCGATAAGCGTTCTTCGATTTATTTTATTTGGTATGAAATCCGAAACTAACTCAATCCATCTGCCACGCTAATCGAGCTGCAGCCGCGAATTTTTGCTGGGACCACTACTATATCAGATTAGAAGGGACTTCACCTGCTTAAATGCCTAAATAAATCTATCTAAGCCTTCAGCAGATTCCATTCTTTTCTAATAATTTTAAAAAATTATAAAATATAGCAAATTTTCTATCAGTAAATAAGTACGTATACGCCATAGTGAACATTTTTTGTTTTACTATAAAAAAAAATACAAATCAATGCTACGGCAATACTAACTTATATAAAAGCTTTTAACTCCTTCTCTTCAATGAAATAAAAAAAAACAAGCTTTCAACAGGATTCATTTTCGTACCACCCTTCAATCCATTCACCCACCCACATAAATATAGTTGTACACATTTGCTCGGTCGAAAGTATGTACTTTGTTTTCCTGCCGAATCTCTTCGATAAAATTGTAGGCGCATTCACCGAGAACTGAACCGAGTGAAAATACCAAATAAAAAAAAACCTGTTTGGAAAAAAAGAAGGTATAAAAATCCTTGTATCTATCGTCACAGAGAAAATCCAATTCAGTCTTTTTCCAACTCGGTCCGCTTACGGTCTTGAGTAGCAGCTGCCTAAAATTATATATTATTCTCTTTGATTAAATTTGTTGTTATTTTTGCTTCTTGTAAACTCTGTTTTTTGTTTCTTTTTTTTTTTTTTAGTTTCTGGGGATTTCTTTTTGTTGGTATTACGAGGGTTATTCATTGCGGGTGTTTTAAAAAATCAAAAAAAAAAAAAAAAACAAGGTTCATGTGACTAAATAATGTCTGCAGTAAAAAAATCCTTTAATTTTGGAAAACTTCCTCCGTAAAACGGTAGTAACATAATAAATAATAAAACAAAATCGGTTCAATTTTATCGGTCTGCGTCTATCTCTTTTTTACAACCCCTAGAGCTCTGATAACCCACTCGGTTAACGATTTGTGTCGTCTGGTAGCACCACCGACCGTACGAATAACCAAGCAACCAGCCGACCAACCGACCGACCGAAAGACCAAACGACCGACCTACCGTATATATTCTTGATCCTTGCTGCTGCAGCTACAAAACGGAAAATGTGTGATATAACGTGTGTATGGGGTTTTTCATTCTTTCTACTTGCTACAGAGGCTTTTGTGTATGCAAAATAAAGGGGAAGGATTTTTTGTTTTATTAAAAGAATATCTAAAATAAAACAAAAAAAAAATAAGTAAATAAATAAATATAAATAAAAGTGCAATAAGAAAGCACTTCTCGAAGGAAGTGCGAGATTCCTGTGTGTGTGCGATTGTGTGTGTTTGCGTTTGTTTAAGAAAAAAAAATAATCTCAAAAGACGTTGTTTTTCGCCGTCGTTGTTGTGATACAAACAAAGAGAAAGGACACATTTCCGAAAAGGATATTCTTAAGAGGAGCGGGAAAAATTCATAGACCAGCCCATGGTAAGTCAGATGTCGTCGTCGTCGCATCCAACATACAAATTACTTAATTAGTCCTTAATCATTTAAATGTCATGATGGCAGGCATATCCTTGCTCGAAATCATATTTTACTTTAGGTAATGTGTCACCTGGAATATGGTTTATTGTAACAAACGTCATTTTAAATTATGGTAATAGTTTCAACACAAAAAAAAAAAAAAAACAACATGACATTTTTTTTTTATTTAAATTTACTTCTCATGTGAGTGCCTGTGAGTTTATTACAAAAATAAAATAATAAAGAAAAAAGCTCCAAGTTGACACAATTTTTTATACACACCTTTAATTTGGAGTGTCAAATTGCGTTACACTTTACCCGTTTTATGAAAGTCCTACCTGCCATTTGCCACCCCAAATGTAAAACCTTTTTTTTGGAGAAGAACTTGTATGGGATTTTTTTTTTTTCGTTAAATCTGCATTTTTTTCGCGTGACTATGTTAATTATTTTATTTTATTTTTTTAAGGAGGTTGATTATGGAGAAAGTCGATAAACCTTAATTTACCTCAAAATGCGTAGGTTTCTTTTTTCCCTTATTTGCTTAGGATTGACGTCTATTTACTTTCGCTGGGTGCAATTTATTTTTCAAAAGTTCAATGTACTGTGCCACATCATTTGGGATTGGCTATAAAACGATATGGACTCAGGTGGGTAGGTTTTTTTTGTTTTTAATTTTTGTTGATTGTGTTAAATCACAATTTACCTCGACTAAACCACTGAGACTATAAAGAAATAAGAAGTTTGTATAATTGTTAAAAGGCACGTGCTTTGATTGAAGTATGAGGAAAATGCTTTGTGATACTTAAAAGAAAATCATGAATCATATTTTATACTTACGTTATTAAGAATGGTTTTTTAAACACACGTCAGATATTAAAGAAAATTTAAATATAGATAAAAATCAAATATTTCATAAACATGGTCGAAAAAAATTAATAAAGTAATGAGTCTGAATATAATTTTGTTTGTCTGTGACTCAATCAGCGACTTGAACAATTTGGTTTAAATTTTATGCTTGGTTCTTAAATATACATATGAAGTGCTTTTCTTTTCCTTTAAAACTCAGTGATCTTCTGTCAAAAACAGGGCAAAAAACTGTCAAAATTGTTTCAGAGTTTCAAAGTGAAGGAACGCACATATAGCATCACCAACGGTATAAATTTTAAAATTAAAATAATTATATGCTTTCTTTAAAAGTTCTTGCAATTCAGCTTAAAGAATGTTTAAAAGAGCTTAAAGCTTATTTGTCAACTCTCCATTAAATTTAAATTTGACATTAAAATTTCCTGTGCCAAAATAAATCGACTGTCAATCTTAATCAAAATAGACGCTACACAAAACCTAATTTAGGGTTTAAGTGACAGTGCAAAAAAAAAACAACAAAAAGATTTTCAATTTAAAGGGGCCAAAAAAAGCGAGATGATCAATCTTTATTTGTAATTTGGAAAATTATATCATTTCGACTCTGATAAAAAAATCAATAATAGTAAATAATGCTGCAAGTATCATTTTTTATTTTTACCTGATTATATAGTTTTTAAATATTTCTTTTTTGTGACCTTTTATTTTATTAAATTTGAGTTTTCCTCTTTTTAAAATATTATCCGATTAACTTTCTCAAAATATTAGTTTATTCTAAATTTAGATAACAAAATTTCTTTTAAAATTTTTAAATTCAGTATTTTAAAGTTGATAGAGAAGGCTAAAATAAACAATGAGAGAATGAGTCGATTAAATGCTAGATACGCAAACACACGTCAAAAATCGCGAAAAGTATTCGCTATTCGAAAGCTCAAAGATCAAAACATTCGAAACATGTTAACATCTCAGAACATATTGCGCATTGAATGCCGGCCGCTTCTTCAAGTAATATTAAACAAAAAATTGAATGATTATGCGAAAATCCATAATGGAAGGTTTATCAGGGTAAAAAACTTGATTAACAAAAAACGCAAACAAAAGGTTAAAGTTATCAGATTTTTTAAACAAAGTCTATAAAATCTTTTGCTTTTGAAGTTGAAAAATTAAATTTTGTGTAATTACTCATTATCAGTGATTGCAAAAGACCATTGAAACGTCATAAATTTCATTGTGTCTCATAAAAACGGTGTCTTAAAATTCGCGTAAAATTTGAATTTCACGGCATTTGTTCGGTAAGATGTTGCCGAAAAAAAAATAGCTCGATTGCAGACAGTTGAGGGTTATTCAAAGCGGAGACGAAGGAATAACGTGTTTTCATTGTTAAGCAACAGTTTGAAAAAATAACGAAGGTTTGGTGATGATGTTTCGAAAAATCTGCAGTCTTCTAAATTTTTGCATTTGATTTTCAAAAAAGAGTGAATGTTGAGAACGATATTTATATTTAATGAATCAATAAAAAAATGATTTCGAATTAAAAATCTAAAATTACTTCTTTCGTAAATTTTGAGACACCCTTTAAAATGGAAGATAAAAGTGCGCTATAAGAGCTGGCATTCAAAAATCAATTTCAGAAATATAGAAATACATAAGCATTTTTATAATTCCACCAAAAATATGTACGTAAAAAAGTATTTTGTCTTTTTTACACTTTTTATTCAGTTCAGTTACTTCTACAAAATCTTGAATTCTTACTTACTAGGCTTTACACCAGAACAATCCTTACAAATTGTGCAAATTTATTTTGCAAAAAAATGGTTAAGTTCGTAAAAACTATATAGGTATTGCTCTTGTTCTCTTGATTCTCATTTTCAAAATTTTGTTCAACGATAAGGCTTATTTTCCGTTGCACAGTTTATATTCAACAAAAACCAGAAGTATACGATGCAATTAAGTTATTGCAGAAAATATTTGATGATAGCGCATAATAATAATTTTGAGTAATGGTCTTGTGATCTCTGTGATCTCCCACGAACGTGTGATGGAGCTGTGTCAACTTAGCTCAAAAAAATCCTCAATTTTTGTATGTAACAGATGACCAATTAAATGACCATTTTTAACCACCCACATAATTACCGAAAAAATCGATTTTGAAAAATGATGGGGCAAAATAACGCTGCCCCAAAAAAAAAAAGAGTTTTTTAATTTGATAAATCCTTTTCAATGGTTTTTTGGAACATTACTTATAAACCTTTTACTTTTTTTTTGACCACGCATAAAATATTTTTTTTTCCATTGATTTAATTTAATTTGAATTTCCAAATTGCGTTTCATTTGAGACAGCCGTTTTGCACACATTTCGCGTATAAAATTATATTCAAAAATTAATAGAATTATCTTTTTAATAAATCGATTCTTGTGGCCATTACCATAATTTTAATACAATTAATTTCATTTGAATGGGAAATACCTTTAAAAAAAAACACTCTTTGGGAACTATTACAGAAATAGAATAAGATTTCGCTTTAATTTTTCTTCGCATCGTTTCAACAAACAGAGTCCTGTCCTAACTACTATCAGCAAATCTTTGCAAACAAAACTGATCGCAAGCCAATGTTATAAAGTTCTTGAAGTGTTTTTGTTGAAGACATACAGCCAGTAAAATAAGACTTTCCCTTCAAAAAATTATAACAAAACTGAATTTTGTTGAAAAGCTTTATTTCTATGTATGTATATTTATAAGTATGTATCACGAATTTTCTTAAAACTGAATATAGAAAACGAATCAAAAAATAAATTGAATGTTAGTACATATTAAAAAAAAAAAACTTTAAGGGCCTGTTTCAGAACGTCTGAGTAATAAATTTCTCTAAGTCTTAAGTTCTAATTAGTTATCCGACAGATACATTTTTGGGACAGAATTGAAACAGTTATGGAAATGATTTATGTATTTATAACCCATAAACTTATGACCCTGTACCAATATTTATGTGTCGGATACCTAACAAATCCGAACATTACACTTAGAAAAATTCAATATAGCTGCCATAGACCGATTTATTTTTTATTGACTTTTTTTCCTCCTATATAATGACTTTAATATTTCCAATAAATAAGCGATTAAGATTTTTGCCTAAAAAAAATTGTGTGAAGAAAAATTCCCTTATTTGTATGTTATTCCCGTGTATCTCATTAACGACTTTTCCTATTTTGTTCCAATTTTGCAAAAACAGCTACACTTTTATTTCTACATTGCTTTTCATATTTTTTTAATTTTTTTTATAAAAAAAAACTAAAACCAGTGAAGAAATCTAATTTTCGAATTACTTTTGACTAGTTAATACTATTTCTTTAATAGTTATACGTAAAGCATAACTTTGAACAATAAGAGCAAGTTTGTGCGATTCAATCGTGCACCTAATTTATACAGTTTAACTTTCTCTTTTTACCAGATTTTATTCTGATATCGTATTTCTGCTTAATAAGAAAATCATATCACCCAAAGGGTACGAATATTACTTGAACTTTGTTTTCTTTGTGTATATAAAAAGGGGTTTGGCCTCATTTTCCCACATGACGACGATACAATATTTTTTTGCATCTTGTGGCTAACCAAACTTAAACCGGTAAACAGAAAAAGGACATTCTAACCACTAAATATAAAATATGTCAATTAATATTATAGAAACCTATTACGAAACATACGATAAAATAAACTAATTTATCAGAAAATAAACAAATCCCTACACACATGACTTATTGAGTAGCCTATTTGACTTTAGTCCTAGTTAGTTCCTAGTTTCTTATGCAAAACTGTCGATTCGTTATTTTGTACAGGACATCTATACATTTATAAAGAATCTCTCAGTCTTGGGTTCAGGCTAAGTCTAAAGTACGGTTAGCCTTAGCAGATGATTCGCATAAATGTTTAAGTGGTGTTATAATTAGTTTTGTGTAAGAGCAAGAGTGTTTAAGTTCTTTTAATCAGAATTAATGATGGATAAAGGGTACGAGTATATGGTTGAGCTGTTATGGATGGTCGGGCGTTTAAAGTGCTCTAAAGGTCTTTTAGATTATGACTATGACGATGACGATAACGATGGCATAGAATTGATAAATAATTTAAATGAAATTCTTGTGTTTAATCTTCAAAAAAGGATCTTTCTCTTTCCTTCATTTTCTCTATGTTTTCGAGCATTATTGTAAAATAATGAGCTAGCTTATTGTATTTTATGTAAAAGTTCAAGGAGAAATGGAAATGTTTTATA
This sequence comes from Epistrophe eligans, assembly GCA_951394125.1. Taxonomy (NCBI): domain Eukaryota; kingdom Metazoa; phylum Arthropoda; class Insecta; order Diptera; family Syrphidae; genus Epistrophe; species Epistrophe eligans. The sequence goes on along the minus strand of OX596031.1, from coordinate 10,579,505 downwards.
GTTAAAAAATCTTTATGAAATAGTTTCTAATCAGGTATGAGAGAGTGTGGATGATAAAAGGTATTTTCTTTTCCACATAATCTAATATTTTACTTTGAAGATGAAGTAAGGATGTATTCTGAAGGATAAACCTGATTGCATCGAACGCAACCAAGAATTAAGCAACACCCAATGGGGAGTTGCCCTTCTTTGATGTTTGAATGACATATTATACAACTTCAAGGTTGAGGGGTCTTTGTAAAAATAAATACAAAATAAAAAAAATATTTCTAAAAGTGACCCAATTTTAGACACACACCTTGGTCGGATGAAAAATGCACTTAATGCATTTTTTTGTTGGGTGTGTTTAATATTATAGCAATTATTTTTTAAGTAGGTACTTGTATACTTTGTATATGGTATTTCTCGATAGCTTTGCTTTTGTCATAAAATCCAACATCGCAGTAATAAGAATTAACCAAATATGACTTGATAAAATTCTAAAATTCTTATAGTGACCTAGATAAGAATGAAAAAATTATTATACTCATTGAAGTGAAGTGAAGCAACTTAATAAAAAAAAAATCTATTGAAATTATGTAAAGAATGAATAGCGACATTGTGAAAAAAGACACTTTTCACGAAATGATTTGCTTTCATCATTATTTGCCTTAAAAGATACATACTTCTGTTGTCATAAAAAAATAGTGTAACGTAGGCTATATATGGTTCACTTTCACTATAAGTAAACAAAGGTAAAGATAGCAGGAAATCTAAGATAATTCCCAAATTAGTTTGTTTTATTCATAAACCAAATATTTTTTTCCATAAAAGTGAATTCTTCAAAAATAGAATTCATTTAAATATTTTCGAAGAACTACATATGTATGACTCATTTTATTGAACAAACACAAAAATAACCCCAATCGTTAACCTAATAAAATTCAAATACTTAGCTAAGCAAAAATATTTCTCACAAAAAAAAAACAGAAACAGAAAGAAATATGGATAGGATATAAAAGTGCCATAAAAGAAAAACCTCACAAATTTCATATTAAAATTTTATTTTTATTTTAAAACACAAAAAAAAATAAATTAAACTGACACCAATAGATAAATTATAATTTAATTTAGAAAAAAATCTAATAAATCATTTCTCTCACCATTATTTTAAAAACAAAAAAAAAACTAAAAGCACAAAAATATAATTTGCAAAAAAGCACAAAGCAGAAAAAAAAATTAAGAAATATTGACCAGGCAAGCACATTCAATGATCAAATTAACTTCAGTCTTTCTTTTTCTACCCCATCATGTACCTTGAAACTGGCTAACTGGCAACTCATCCATGTAATGGGAAATTGTCTTCTTCAGTAGAACAAAATACTCTTTTTGTATCTTTGTGAGCTTTACCTATCTCCTTTTTATTTTGATCCCATTTTTGTTTAGAATTTAATAGAATAAAGAAAAAATCTATAAAAATAAGAAAATACAGTGTGACAGTTTATGTTGAAAAGTAGAAGTAAATTGAAAAAAAAAATGTATAAAAGGAATATTTAAACAAAATCATTTCAAACAAAACTAAGGCATTTAAGGGAATCAGAAATTTAAAAAAGGAACATTTTTTTACTTATCATCAAAACATACAAACGTTGAGCTCATCAAATTGGTAAATAGGAAAATTTTCGTAAAATGTTTTTTATGAATCTACAAATTATACACTTAAAAAAATTTTAATAGGAAGGCTGTATCCGCTTATTTATTGGCTTTAAACATTTCAACTTATGAGCCAAGCTGAAAAGTTAAAATTTGAATAGCTTGGTCAAGAAATTTCAGTAGATAAGTTTTATTTAGGGTTGGAATACTATCCTGAAAGAGTTAATTTGTTTTTGCAATCGATAATTTTTTCAAAAAAAAAAAAAAAAAAAACACAAATCAGAAAAACTCTAAAACAACCAACATATCTTGGTATGAACGTTTGAAGTAATATAATACATTTGTAAAAAAATAATTCATCATATCTTTAAATTAAAAAGTAACATAAGCGAGAAAAAGAAATAAATTCTATATATTTTAAATCGTGCATATCTTTATTTTTTTTTTTGTTGATTTTTTTATTTTAGTGGTGGTTTTAAAAATTTTAAAATGACACAAGTGATTCTGATTATATTATTAATTTGTATCGGAAATAAAAGTTAATGGATACAATAATTAAATATTGCAGTTGTTTCATATATCAGCTAATAACTCTTCAATAGCAACATCGATTTATTGCGTTGGAATTTTTGTTATAATTATAAATAAATCACTAGTATTTTGATATATTACATGTTACTGTATAGTTAGTATATAATTTCTACAAACTTAAGGAAAATTTAATTGAAAACAAATCAAAACCATACACAAAATCAGGAAAATCAATCGTAGAAAGAAATAATCTGCTCGTTCTTTTGCTGATGGCTCCCTTTAATGAGAGATTCCTATAAATCCCCATTATTATTTTAATATTAACAGAAATATATACATACCTACATTATATTTATTTTATTTTTATTAAATACTAGAGCGTGTATAAAAAAATAAGGTTTTATAGTATTTTTCTTAGAATTGACAGCAACACCTAAAATAAATTTTTTTAAGTCAGAAATTAGTTCTTAAATTTTTTTAAAATAAAGTTCTTTAAGTTTTTAAAAAAAATAAAATAAATAAATAATGAAATTAACCAGTGCAAGTGAGTTAGCAATTTGAGAAATGTCAAATACATCAAATAAACTTCGGTTGAGAGAAAAAGTTAAGGGAAAATCTTTAAATTTACCACGCATTTTAAGTAAATAAAGGTCAGTTTTTCAATTCGAGTTCATCCAAATTATGGAGTTAAACCCGTGTTAATTCCTAAAACATGTTTTTTAGTCAATTTATATCCCGAATTAACTCAACGAATTTGCTGAGTTAATTCTGAATTAACTAAATAGATATTGTTGATGACAGACACGACGTGCTTGTAACACTTTCGAAATAGAGGGAGCGAACTTTGGAAATAGACTTTTCCATGGCGATGTTAACATTGATTTTAATTAATTCCAGGGAAAAATGTAGATTTAAATTTACATGAATTAATTATTTTTTTGACAATGGAAATTTAAATTTATTACATTTTTTTTTTACCAAGAGTTTGGTTGAGTTCTAAAACACGCATCAGATGCATATTTGATGCAAAGTTATGAGTTCCGAAAGTCAAAAGATAAAATATTGAAAAAGTCATGAGTTTCTCAATTCATCAGCATTTATAACTGAGCAGCAAACGCAATCAATTTTATGTGTATGTTTTTATTTGACAATTTGAACTTAAATAAAAATAAAAATATAAAGTCTAAAGCGAATTAAGTTTATATTTCTATTTTTTCTTGTTTTCTTTTTCGTAAATTATGGTTTATTATTCACTCTTATTACGGTTGTCATTTTACTTAAACGATAATATACCGTTCTTTCATTTTAAGCTGCATAAAATATGTTCCAAAATTTAAAACTGATGCAAGGTAAAATGTATGCAATGCATTCTAGATGATTATGAATAGTGTAATCCTACCACCGCACCTAAACTTTTTGTTTGACGTTTTTGGAACTCAGCGTTCTTCTTCTGAAAAGAAAAGAAATTTGCTTTTCGATTTGTTTTCAAAATCAGAATTATTCTAGAAATGTTTACACGTATCAAATTGTTCTTCCGGATCACCAATCAAAAAAGGCAATTAATTCTATACTGAAAACTTCTTCTAAGTTAACTCGGATTTATATTTTTTGCAGGATTAACTAGCTCTTATTTAATTCAGTGTTAATTCAGGCATAGAAGAATTTTAACCGGAAGCTAAACCTTCTTTTTTATTTTTTTTAAAATAAACTGAGTTTTCTTATTATTACATTAAATATAACTTACATCTGTCCCACTGTATGTCCTCAAAGATAATAATGATTGCCTGGTTGTTTTGTAGAAATAAAAATTCATGGTAGAACTTTCGGCGCCAAATATCAAACCAAAAAAAAAAAACAAAACAAAAAAATAACTCTAAGAATACAAAAGTTAAAAGTTAAAGGAATCTACTACTTGTCGGTAGAAGAGAGATAGCATTGTATGTAGAAAAATAAAAATAACAGTTGAAGTTATGTGAAGACACAAAGATTTCCATCAAAATAAGGATTCTTCGCTAGACAGAATGTCGATTGTTGAAAATGTCAGAAAAAAAAAAAAAAAAAAATATCACGTGAGAGGATGACTTCTTCTTTAATGTGTACGTATTGTATACATACATACATACATACATGTACTTTGCGGGTGGTTATTAGAAAGAGGAGATACTCTCTATACCGCATGTTAAATTTTTTTAAGTCGCAATAATGTTCAATATTTTTTTTTTTATCAATGATTTTTGTCGATGTCTCCATGTTGTCTAGGATGGAACTGGCAATCGGATTCATATATGTATATGTATAATCTTTGGCCAGTAATTCTACGAAGATAAAAGCTCACTCAAAGGTTTGGAGTAATCGAATTAAGAAGGTTGATTTGTGTTAAGAAGATTTTAAGAAGTGATATAACTTAATGTTTTTTATATGAATGGGATGGGGCATTTAATGGAATTGTAATAGAAACTTTTTTTCATTTGCAAGGCTATAGGAGAAGTCTGTAATTATGGAAATTAAAAATCAAAATAGGGTAGTAGGTTAGGTATGTCCATCAAGCTTTTGAAAATAAATAAAAAACAAACTAGACTAGATTAATTGGGATATATGTAATCAAAGGATGCCTGCTTTATTGATATTCAAGGTTCATTTAGAATAAAATCTGCTCGAGGTAGATATAATTTATGAGAAAACTTTTTGAATAGAAATAGCAATGCGTTAGGGATTTCCTTCTAGAGATGATATTAAATGGGCAAGTTTTTTTATGTAGGTATAGAAAGTTTTTGCACTATGCTTTTTTTTAATGAAAGCTTTCAACTATAAGTAAAAATAATGCTAAAATTGTGTATGGATCCATTAGTGGATTTGATTAATATTAAGTTAATTTAGAAAAGGTAGTGTACATCTTTGAATGGAAAATAGCATCAAACTTTTGTATCAACAGAAATAACATTAAATCGATTTTTACAACTTTGATTTATATTTGTTCCGGAGAAACAAAATACAAGATAAACTTAAATATATTCAGAATAACATTTAATTTGAAAATGTTATTGAAATCAAAAAAAAATTTGAAGGAAAAAATTCCGTCAAAGCTGACTTTTCATGGGGAGCTTTATTTTTAGGTCTCCAATATTTTGTGAAACCTTAAAATAAAATTTAGTTATCTAGCTGCTAGAAAATAAGTGACCAAATACGGGCATGCTCACGTACCTATGAACATTTGATTTTATAATTGAAGCGTGTTTTCGATCTGCCCTAAATTTATGTAGTCATTAAGTTTCAAATTGTTTGCGTTTTGAAAATTGCAATATCCTTCCTGTAATTACACATCCTAAAAACCCACAATTACTTTAACCCCAAAAACCAAACATTTTAAGTCCTTAGCTTTATTTTGGGTTCATTAATTCATGTTAATGACAAATTTCTTTGCAAACAGATTCTATATAAACGAATTTTCGCTAAGTTGCGAAAAATATTTTGTTTGCTTTTAAAATATTATGAAGCCTAATTGCGTTTAATATTTTACCATCAAGCAAACACAAATTTTGCCTGGAATATATTCCAAGGGAGGCTTAAAGGTATGGTCCTTTTAATTTATGCTTGCAAATGTGTGTATCATTAAATTGCGATTTAGATATTCATCAGATGCAGATTAAATTACTCGAAATATATACCAATATTTCGTAATGTCGTCTGTGCGTCACATTGAATTCACAGAGATATTATAATTTTTGTTTGCGGGCTTGTGGTTTTACGTTAACAAAAAGTTTTGAGTTGTTTGTTCTTTGGGAAAGATGTGTGCTTTTAAAAAATACAGGCATTAATTTACAATTAATATCAAGTATGAGTAATGGAATAATAAAGAACAGTGTTTCGGAAATATTGTGGACACTTTTCTTTTTTTTTGTATTCATCACGTAATATTTAGTTAGGTTTCTTGTTTAAAAAAAGTATTTTTAAGCTGATGAAAATGATGAAATTTTAATTTTTTACGATTATGTAAGAATGTTTAAGCATTCGAAAAGGAGGAATTTATGAGTGACTTGATAATAACTTAAGTCACTTTTTTTTCTGGATTATGTATCATCATCCGAAAAAAAGTTTGGTTTTTGTATTTTTTTTTTTTAGAGACAATTTAAAGTAAATGATAAAACGTTTTTCAGTCCTGGAGATGATTCACCTCTGAAAAGAGACCGAAATATGATAATAGTTTGGATTTGTATGAGCTTGAGCTCACTTTCAAGGTCTGTGGCTGGGAAACAGGAAAGTCTTCCAATAATTGCAAATTGCAAGTGATATTTTAAAGATTGTAATCTTTTAAACTCCTTGGTTTTTTTTTTTTAAATAAGTCTTTTTATATTTTATTTTATTGAGTCGATTTGCCTTTTCCTTAAAATTTAATTAACACAAACTTATATGAATTTTAAAAATCAAGATCAAGCTTTATAGCCTATTAAGAGAAAGAAGAAATTTCTTTCACAACGTTTACTATATCAATAGTTTTAGTGTGTATCGAAAATTTTTAGAGAACAAATAATATAAATATATACTTGTTACGAATGGAGGCTTTATTTCGTATTAATTTAGTGTTTTTTTTAAAAAGAACCAATGAAACTTTTGATAGATCTTCAAAAAAAAGTCGAACGTCATTCATCGAAACTTTAAGATCTCCTAAGTTGCCATTTCCTGCCATTTGTACAATCAGTTTTATTATTACAAGAAATTAAAAAAAAAACTTAAAGCTATATCCAGATAACTTCGAATACAAAATTTGAACAAGCTCAACTACCCATTTTAAATTGTTCACTTTTATCATATCTTTGAACAACCAAAGGACCAAACCTTTGTATTGCAACTTATGATATTCTAAAAATTCATAAAGGCATAAAATAAAACAGTCTGAAATACATAAAAATAAATTAAGCTTGAAGAAAAAAATCTTATTAAGATAAACAATTTTTTTTAATTTTTTTGTTTTCTTAGAATTAGAAATATAACCAATCATATGCAGAATGTTTCAAAGTTGAATTTCGACACTTTGTAAAATGGGCCCTGGGTTTGTTCTCTCGTTAATGACGGAGTTGTAGTTTTCAGAAACATTAGTTAAAAAACGGCAACGGCAACGGCATGACTTATAATACTATACCTTGTTTTAAATCCAGAAACTTATTCTTTTATTTAATTATCAAATAAAGTAATTTCAAACATTAATTTAAAAAAAATCAATACAAAAAAAAATTTTCATTCATTTCTTTTGTATTTAAAATTTTATATAACTTAGCATTAATTTCTCCTTTAATATAAAATGTTTTTATAAATTTTTAGTAAAAAAAAAATGGTTTAGGGTATAATAGTTTCTGAGAAAATTTAAAATTATGAATATAAATGTTTTATTAAAAATTAATTTTTGTTTGTACTTATTTAATTTAGTACATTTGAGCAGTGATTTTTGATTTAAAAAAATTATACCTTACCAGATAAATTTTCATACCTAAATGACTTTGAAATATCACGTTTATTGCCTTAATTATTTTTTGAAGTCAAAATATATACATATATAATGCACGAACTTGTTCTTATGCATACGATCACACTGTGGCTTTAAAGTCTGGATATTTTAATTTTAATGAGCCTATATTTAATGTCACGTCCAGCCAAAATGTAGTTTAGTTTAAGTTAGTATTATGTGAGTACATAAATATGAACAATATAGCACCGTGTTGCACATATATACATGGAACTTATAGTTTAGACTGTAAAATTGTTAAGAAATTAATATAATTAGAAATAATTTTATTAAATAACGATGTAAATCATTTGATATTTTAAACAAATCTCAATTTATGAGAACAACATTTTAAAAGTCACTCACATTACAAATTCTGAAAACATTTTTTCGAAAAAATATGCTGCACAATTTATTATCATTTATTTATGCGGAGTAAAAAAATTTATTTAAAAAAATCATCTTCTTATTTTCGAAATAGAACTCGTATTCTAATAATTTTTATATGTAATATTATTTTAACTTATAAGAAGCTCTTGTGTTTATGCTAAAATAGATTTAACAGTTAAAAACTGCATCCGCGACAGATACCTTTCATAAAGTCATTAAATAAATTTTGTTGTCCAATAATATTATGGCAGATGATATAAGCTCATATAAAAATTTTAGTTAAAATCGTAGGGGTCATTGCTTCCGCTCCGACGGATACCTCGCTAGGGCAGATTAAGTTTTCAAAATCAAATATTGAAAGATTTGTAAAAACTCAAAAAAAAAAAATAAAAATGTTGGTAAACAAAACATTTAAGACTTTTTTAAATAAACTCCATAAAAAAAATGATAAAATACAGTTGAACCGTTTTTGAGAAATGCAAAAAGCAAAGAAAATGGTTCTATAGGAGGCACCATTTATAACCATTTTTCTGAAATTTTTTATTTACAAAATATGTAGTAGCATTTCTGCAGAAAAAATTACTGATTTTTTTTCTAAGTTGTGGCCTTGTGGGCACGTTTTGTGGGAAAATAAGTTTTTTTAGTTTCTAAAATTTGTACTGAGGTACCGTTACTTTTGGTCTTAAAAATAAGTGTAGAGAAATGCCTAAAAGTCTAAAAACGACCTATCTGTCTGCAGACGACAGACAGACAGACGACCAGAATTGCGGGACCCACTTTTTTCGTCTTCGCTATCGTCGTAATGTCAAGTTTATCAAAATATCGAGTTCAGTTTTTTTACGAATCATAACTTGCCATAGGTACTATCTATGTATAATATGTGTTTATGTATCTCAAGTGTGTGCTATCTCAAGTAAAAAATATATTTTGAAACACGAAACTCAAATGAGGTACACCATTTGAAGTAACATGAAAAGTCGTAAAAAAACAAAAGACTCCCAAAATTGTATTCAATGTCTAGACAAATTATGACGTCATGTTTCAAAAATGTATCTTCAGACACATCTTATCAAAAAAAATAATCAAAAGCCAATAATTAATTTGAAAGAAAAATAATTTAACATAAAAGAAATAGTCAGGCAAATGTCAGTCTACTTTTTTAAGAATATACATAATATAATTATATATAAACTTAAAATATTGTCGTGCATGTTTATGGTTAATTTATGACAAAAAGCTTTATTCTTAAAAATATGTTACCTAGACGTATATAAGTTTTTATGAGTTTTCCGCAATTTGTAGTAGGTATGCAAAAAACCACTTTAGGTATGGTATATACCTGTTTCTACCTTCTTTTCCCTAAAGCCCCAAAAAATATTCAAGAATTCTTGAACTTCAACTATTAAACATTGGAAATTACTATACTCGTACTATTCCATAGCAATTTCACGTAAGTTCAACCACAATTAACAGTAATCAGTTGGGGATTTATAATATTCGTCAACGCTTAAGGTTATACTCGTCTATATGTATACCCTAAAGAAATACATGCTGTGAAATAACTCACACTTTACCTACACTTAAATACATAAAATGGTAGGTATATACATACATATTTTTGAAACATTTGCCACCCCATGATGGTGGTGATGAAATGACACACAAAATGGCAGTGTTTTCACCCTCAATTAGTTAGAAAGCAAAACACCGCAAAATTAGTATAGTTCCCCTCAGCGGGAGTGTCAGAGGGAAATCCAAGGAAAGATAATTTGGTTAAATATACAAAATCATCATCGCACCTCTAGACACTTTAACCTTCATACTCCTATAGTGTTGCCATCATATTTACAATAATTACAGTCGTCCTTATTCTCTTCCCAAATCATATATTTATAATGGTTTTACGGGAGGAAAAATACATATTATATCGTGTCCATTTTGACTTTAGTCGCATTACAACAAATTAATGGTTTTAAGATTAAGATTGGCTTCTGCATTTCTTCATCTGATTTTAAATCAACATTATAGGGAAGATGCTATTTGTTAATAAAGAAAGGCTGGAGATTGATTGTAAATATCCTGGTTTAAATATTTTTTTTTTTTTAACTTGTCAATGCAACGAATTATGCACTTTAAAGCTTTCGAATAATTAAATATTTAATCTTCTTTATAAACATGCCTCTCACTTTCAGCACTGTCTGATGAGAGAAAATTGTCCAGACGATTTGAATACCAAATTTCGAAAATAATTCATCCTCAGGCATTTATTTAATGATGTCGTAGATAATTCCAGATTAGCCTTCTGATTCCCCACTAGAACAAATGCTTGTCAATGTGTCTGGAAATTTTGTTTTTTTTTTTTTAATTCTTTGATTTAGGACTATGTCATCTCAAGATAAATACCAATAAACATTGGATATTCTGCTTCAATTAACTGCTATTTTATGTCGATAAATACCAATAAACGCACTAGAACAAACAAAATCCAAACACCTATTCTAAGAATTTATCACATCGATTAATTCACAATTGAAATTTCGTCTTAATAAACTTGCTGCTGCTGCCGTTAGCATTATAAATTTTCCATTAGATTTAAATCTCAATTAAGCAGGTATCATCCATTGTAATTTCATGTCCCCTCTTTTAAAATCCCTTTTCAAAGTTTGAAGAACAATAAATATTTCGAGTATACCTTACCTACACACTACACTCTGCGTAATAATATCTCCTTTGAAATGTTCACAATGTTAAACAATTTCCACTGTGCAAAGGATTACTTACATTTGCCTCAAGGCGGTTAGGTTGTCATTTAACCTTGAGTGGACGGATAGATGGTAGGTATAGGAGGGCGATTGTAGTTGGGGGGTAACTGGATGGCCTGTCTGTTTACACATAATTAAAGAAAAATACAAAAAAGTAACAAAGTAAAAAAATTCATAAAAAAAAAATGAATTCCACTTTATTTATTTTTTTTGGTTGAAAAATTTCCAAGGCCACATTGCTGTTGGGTCGTTGACGAGCAAAAGAAATGAAGAAGTCCATTATGTGTCCTTGAATCATGCTCATCGTGGTTTATTGTAGAATTTGCAGGGTGGGAGGAAGAGATAGAGAGATATGGACGAATGTCAAATATGTTTCGTTTTTCGTTTGTTTAATTTGTCAATGTTTTTTTTTTTTTTTGATTTTTAAGACATTTTTCTGTGGTAGTTATTTGGAAGCCCAAAAAATAATTCTGGCTGAGTAATTACTATAGACAAAAAATTATGATGGCAGTTTTACGTGACAATAAATTGGAAAGATACATCTGTGATATCTAAAGAGTGCCTATAAAATGAAGTATTTATTTTTTACTTGAAACAAGTGTTAATTCATCACTTAGATTATAATCAACATGAATTATTCCTAAAGGCACAATTGGGTCACACGTACTTGCTCTTAGTTCAAATGCCTTTTAGGGCTGGCCACGAGATAGGAGGCCAAAAGTTTCAATGTGAAGAAACAATGATGAAACAGAGACAATAATATCTCTAAAGCATCCGAGACAAAGACCATATTTTTGGGATGTCTTTTACAGAAAAGATTAAAAATAACAAAACATTAAATTTTGCATTAATAGAATTAAATGTTTTAATGTAAAAATATTTAGGAGGTTCTTTATTCAAACTCATGTTCGAGATTTTCCCCTCAAAATCATAAAAAAAAACCAATAAATTTAGACATGTAGTTAATATACATACCGACGACTTTAGAATGCATACACTCATTTGGTGTTTTGATGGCATTTTCCATGACTTTTTGAAGTATTGCCGTTGTAATTTTAGTAGATTCCTGTGCAAATGTTAAATTTCAGCTCCTCTGGAATTTATATTTTGTCAATGTAAATCTTTTCATTAAGGTAACTCCATAAACAAAAAATCTGGACCTTACAGAGTTTTGAAAGCGATATGAGCGGTTTCACCATCTTGCTGAAACCAAATGTGCTCAGTGTAAAGAACGTTGATAGATATTTATGGATATGGATATTGGTAGGAATAAAGGAGAATTATATACAATTTTCTGTCGAATCCGATCGACTAAGGTGAGAAGCACTTTTTCACAGTGTTGTGCCATGTAGACTATAAATGTAGACTACACGATTGTCTACGTGTAGACAATTCAACGTAGACAATTGGTAATTGTCTACATAGCAACGTCGACAATGTAGACAATGTAGACAATTCATAATTCTAATAAAAATAATATATATATAACCTATGCCTTCGAAGACGGTTTTCAGCAGTATTTAACAATTTTTTATTGCACACCGTGCAAATAGCTGAATTGTTGTTGGCTTTTGCAAAAAATAAAGCCTAACTCATCGAACGTGTTATTCTTCGGCCTTCCCGACATTCCCGAGAGTATCTCTTGTCATGAAAAAGTTTTTCATGACAAGAGATACTCTCGGAGGATTTGACAATTCCTCGCAAGACTCTGAAACCGCGAAAAACATTTTTTTTTTTTTTTTTTTTTTTAGTTGACATATACATATGTAAGCTTGGAACCCAAAACCATCGGCGTTGCAGCCTTATGCACTAACCGTTATGCCACGGCTGGGATTCAGTGTGCCAGTGTTCAAAAACCTGCTAAGATGAAAATGATAAATGTCATTTAATTTCGCAAAAAATTCTTCGTCATTCTAGGCAATATTTAGGACAGTTCTTCAGAACTCTAAACATTTTTTTGGGTCACCAGCACTGAGCTGGATTTTGGGTAGGGTATGGGTGCAAATTTTTTGTTTTTTTTAATTGATGTATCGTCCATAACTAGGTCCTAGGCCTTACATTTTCAATACTCCCATATCGCTCGAATTTGAATAATACAGTGCAAATTGTTGGAGCTTATATGGAACATTTTGAACTCTGTTACTAGTACGCACGTTAAATTAAATCTCTCAAACCTTATATCTGAATTAAAAAAAAAATATTCACAAATAGAGATAAGTAACTTTTGGCTCACCCTGTTCATTCTGTAGGTCTGTAACTCGACCCTAGCCTAAGCCACTAATGTCAAGTAAAGATTTTTTTTAAGTAATTATTTTTTATTTTCAAACATTTCGATGAGATTAAGACAAAGATACAAGGATTTCCTTTCTTTGCGTTAAATTTTGCAATAGAGTTTGTACTAACCTCACGATAAGCAAAAAAATTGATATTTAAAAGGTTGTCATCTAGTTCTGGCATTCTTATATGTTTAAAATTTTAAGTCTCAAGTCCACCGGTAAGTTAGTTTAATATCGATTACAAAGGTGTTAACACAATTTTGAGGCATTGATTTAAATCATATGTTTACTTTCTTAAATAAATAAAAGTTCCATTGAAATAGGAAAACACAACTTTTTTCAAGAGGGTTTTCAAAATATTCATACAAAGTACAGACAAATACTAAGCACAAAAAACATCTCAATGTGAAAACAACAACGGTGATGTGAATTTTTGAAAAAATCATTCATCTAAAAAATTAAAATATACCTACATATTACCCTTTGAAATGATAGATCAAAAATTTAAACTGTAATTTAAATTATATTATTAACCTATACACCCAAATCGTTTATATAAAATATATTATCTTATAATCCTTTGAACAATCAACCATGATGTCAAATTTTCTTTTTCCTTAGAACTAAAAGACGAATTATTATAATATTAAATTGAATATAAAGCAGTCACTTTTATACACATCAACAAACCAACAACCTTCCATTTCTTTTATCGTAAATTATCCTTAAAAAATATTTATGAACAACACCGCCGCCGCTGTAAAAGTCCTTACTCATCATATTTAATATTCTTACAAAAATGTATATGCAAATAAAATGAATTTCTATTACTTCTGCTTGGTCGGTTAAATGGATGAACGACGACGATGAAGGACGGGTTGTTTATGCTTTTGCATAAACAATTCGATAAAAAATAAAATAAAGGCTAACCCAGGATACAAAATTCCCAAGTCTATACATAAAGTGACTGAAAAAGGTATTTTTTTATACATATATATATATTTAAAGTGAAAAACATTCGTTCTTAACCCGATTTGCGGTTTTGCTTAAAATAACCAACCATCTTCAAACGTGACTTGCTTTGTCGAAGGTAAACCATATAGTATGTAGGTGCCTTAGTTAGGTATGTTCCTATTTCTCATTCACATATAATCACCCATCCTATTGATATCTCGGATACGAAGGTATTTATATTGTATAGATCCTTGGACTTAACAGTCCAGAAAGCTAGGTTGCGTTTTGATTATGAAACAAAAGTTTAAAGAAAGGAGTTTATGAAAATAACATGAACTGTTTTTGTTTTGAGCCGATTTTTTTTTATTCTGAGCATTAACTTAAGAATTAATAAGCAAGACCGACGAATCGTGGAAAACTCAAAGTATTGAAGATCATTGAACTTTTTATAACAACCAATAGAATTTGAAGACAATAATTGTACACTGATAATTTTCTATGAACTATTAATTTTGACTGAAACATTAATAATAAAATCAAATTTAACGAAGGAAATGTTGCATATTCCATATTTACAACCATAACTTCCTGATTATATAACAGAAAAAAAAACATAGCATAAGGTACTCCCTTCAATATATACAAAATTCCTTCAAACACTCAAATGATCTCTTAACCTAATTCCTAGGACACATATGGTAGGTACGTCTATGGTATGAAGGTGGAATTTACGTTTCTATTTTTAACTCCATTCATCCATCTATAGGGGATTGTTTAAGTCTCCCTTCATACAAACTGTTTTTTTTGTCTATTTTTATGTAGGTATGCTCACAGGAAAGAGAGACAAAATAACAATAAACAGACAGACTCTGTCTGCCCCTAGGGGTTGGCAGGAAGTGGTATACATATTGCCCTGGCTCCCTCGGCCCTGCTTAATGCATCTGAATGTATAATTTTATGCTATTGTGCATTCATTATTATTATACTAGGAACACAAGACACAAAGTCCATTGTTTTTGAAGGTAGGTACTTCAACTGTACTTAGGCTATTTATTTATTTTTTTTTTTTTTTTTTTTATTTTTTTCTTTCTGCGTGAATCCATGGCTTTTATATTTTGTTTGTTGTGCTTAAAGTTGAAAAAGAAATTTCATTTATATAAATTACCTTAATATTTTATTGTTGTTGTTAAATTTCTTATATTTTTTTTTGTATGAAATGGAAACTCTTAGTTAATAATAAATAAGGAGGCTTTAAGGGTAAGGACCATCGTGATTCCTTATCCTTGTTAGCCAGTTCATTTATTATTAAACTTATCAAAAGCTGATTTTGGAAAAATAACTGTAATCGATGGTATGATGTGATGAATAATAAAAGAGCCGGAAAGACACTGCCCCAAGAGCAATTGTATGTTAGGTACAGTACATATGTATGCGGTGAGTATCTATACATACATATGTATATGTAATACTTTTGCTTAAAATTTGTGAAAGTATTTTTGTATAGTATTGTGTTTAAAGTTGTTGTAGAAGGAAAATTAGAATTTAATATTTCGAGATAGATTACAAAGATAGAAGAGTGAAATGTAACATACAACGGAATATACATATAGAATTATTTCAGTTTCATCGAATTTTTGGGGGGTTTAAGGGTAGCACATGTTTTTGGAAGAAATAAACATATAGTTAGAGCAACCAAATTGAAAGTTAGGGTTAGGTACATATATAACCGGTGTCCTAAGTTTAACACAAAATTGTAATTAAATCCTAAAAAAAATGACAGCTGACAGTTTAGACTTCAGTTGAAATGAGTGAAATGAACACTTAGTCAATTTCGATAAAATGGCTGTTAGCGTTATGAAACTAAATCTCGACTTGATTTCAGGGGCATATATTTTAAGTAGGCATTAATATTTTTAACTTCAATTCACTCGTATTCTTTTCATGTTCTCTTATATTGGAAAACTATATGCGTGTAGTTATAAAAACAGCGATTATTTTTTTTATATATTTGGATAGATGGGTATCCTAAGACACTTGATGGGATTATAATTCAACTTAATTATTTATATATTTTTCTCTGTGAAATATTTCTATAATTTTTTTTTATGTGAAAATAAAACATTTATAATACAAGACCCTGCGGAATTTTGTGGGCTGCAACAAAAAGTAATTTGGTAAATGGTATAATAAGACAAATCGTGTAGGTAATGATTCCTTTAAGTTGAAGTTCGACATGCATCCACTGTAATGTACTTATTATTCGAAGTAAGATTTTTGTTTAAATTAATTATTTGAAGTCCCCCATTGGGCGCCAATTATTTGGAACAAGTTTTTTTGTATGTTTATTGTTTTTTAATTTTAGAAACACGTACCTGTAGCGATTTAATAAGCCGATAGTACTGTGCTGCTAGTGCTCTTATTAATCTAGTTATTAATAGTATATTTTAATATGTTATTGATAAGAAAAAATAAATAAATAAAATAAATAAATAAGCTTTTTTTTGTATTGCTTCTTATCCAATAGGTGAAATATTTATGGTTTCACTCATAAAATTACTGTGAAATCAAAAAAATCTTTCATATTCATTTTCGTCTTTAATTGATAAATATTAAAATATTACATAATAGACCAACCTTAAGTATACATAAAGTTTGAGAGTGAAAATGAAATATTCTTATGAAAACACACTATGGAGCCGAAAATATGAAATTTCGACTGGAAAAGTCAGGAAATTCTGGGGTGAATGATGGCAATATCTAGAAGTTCTATTTTTTATAAAAAGAAAGATATTGGTTCTAAAAATGACAAACATTACGAAAAAGACTAAAGACTAATAGAGAATAAAAGACTAATATCATTCTTCACAAAAATCGGATCGCCAACAGATGGCGTTAGGCTCTACGACGCTAAAATGAAAAAATAAGATGAAAATAAAATAAGATGAAAAATTCCATCTTTTCTTTAAATTTTTTTCTTAAATAGAACCAAAAAAGCTTTGGAAGAAGAATGAAGTATTACTTATTGATGTGTAAACATCTATGCCGGCACGGTGGTAGGGTAAACTTAAAACGTGGAAATTTATGTAGCACATTACGTTGCATTACATTAGATACGTTCATCAATATTTGGTAAGTTCTTTCATAACTCAAACTAAATCGAAAGGTCGAGTTGAGTTTGGGTTGAAATTTGGTTCAAAATTCGAACTAGCTGCGTTCTGTGATGTAAAACCAGCACTTGAATATTTAATTTTATGTTTACACATCTTAACCATGACTCCCGGTACTCACACTTTTTTTTATTAATTTTCAATTCACGAGATTGGATAAGGTTGGTACCAGACCCTGCTCTATGCGCTCTGTAGGTATTATTTTTTTCAAAAGTTACAATAGGTGCCAGAGATTAAATATTAATGAATTTAATAATGAACAAAATGAATTCTTTATAAACTAACTTATGATGTGAAATAAAGAATGAATGAATTCCACAAATTTTTTCAATACCTACATTATTTGGCTCCAACATTTTATGAAAAATTGTATAAATAAAGAAAATCTTATAACAATGATGTTGTTTTTTTACAAAATAAAGAAAGGTATCTGAAAATGCAAAAGGAACAGCTTTTAACAGCAGCTGAATTTATTTTTTTTTGTTGAATTTCATTCTTCAATTTCTATGGATAATCTTTCATTTTCATAGAATCCTTGAAAACTATATAATATACTTCGTTTCTTTCAATGGTATGGTATTCTGTTTGAAGATTATTGTGCAAAAACTATTGTGTTCTTCAATTTTTAATTAACTTCTTTATCCTTTGTTTTATACTTCATTATTGGCATATTCTTCTTTTGATTTGTTTTACTGTAAGTAACAGTCAGTATTCGTGAAGGAGACTTCAAAGGGGACGCAAACAGAAACAAAATCCTTCCATATATATAGGTATTGGTATACACTAAGGATATTTTACTCGTTTCGTGTCGTGTCGTGTCGTCTTGTCTCAGTTCAGTTCATCATTTTCATCACTTTTCCCCACGGTAGATTTATTTCGTTATTCCCTTTCAAATGTGGTCTCTTGACAAACGAAACAAGGACATCAAACGAGATTCTTTCAATTTAACTCAATGGTTCTATGATGGTGGGTACTTTGTAATGGCGCTGCTAGCGGTGTTATATTTATGCAAATGACTGCTATAATGACTTGTTATGATGAACAAGCCTAATGACGCTTGCAAATGACCAGGCAATCACATGAATCCATTTCCGGCTATAATAACCTTACGATTGGATATTATCAATCATCATCACACACACACACACACACACACACACAGTTGTACAGAAAAAACAAAAAATCCTTCGCAATCTAATGACACCTTCATTGTGGAAAAGCAAAAATTGCACTTCGATTATGTCTCATTTGTCCTTGATTAGTAACGGCAATAATTATAGTATGCCATAGCCTATATATGATATGAATGGCCGACCTCTCAGGACATGAATGAATACAAATCGATAAGACACCAGAATAAAGCATATTCTAACAATAACGTTTCATTGTATAGAAAATTCTTCTCCCCTCAAACCGTCCTTCCCCAGATCCTTCCTCGGAAAATCTATCCTTACATTGTTGTTGGTTGACATTATGCTGCTATATGAGCTGATGCTGCATGCATATCCATTGCAGGATCATAATTCCCACTTGGTACACGTTTAATTGTTCTATTTCTGTCTTCATGTCTTAGTGACTCAGTGTGTGCAAGGTAATCTCATCAATGCCACCTCTGACATATAGAGGTCCATTCTCTCGCCTGCTGCCATCCATCCTTGATGCGAGAAGAAGAATCCTTCACAAATGCAGATGAAGAGCTCAGATCTACATGCCAAAGATGATGCTCGGCAATAATTGATTCGACTTCGAGAGTTGTTAGTGTTTCATAATAGATGCGCCTTGCTCTATTGTGAGATGAATATGTTTTATTTTTTTTTTTGTTATATGCGCTTTTTTCCATGCACATCACTCTTCTCTACTATAATTATTATTCTCAATATCTCGTGTGTCTTTCTGTCTCTTTCTGAATTCATGAATTTCAATTTTTAAGTAGCTGATGTTGCTACTATATGAATTATGACGTGCTGTCTTTACAGTGACGGATTTATGAATCTATGACGCACGAAGGTAAATTCTCAAATCCATCCCTTAGGACTTACACTTTGGTAGAAATGTTTTTAAATATACATTCGACTCCAACATGAGTGTATAGAAAACTCCAGTGACTTATACAAAATCTTACTTAATTTATTAACTGAGCGCACATTCTCAGATCGACTGACTGACGACGACGGGCGCTGACCATATAAATAAACCTGCTTTTTAAGATTTCTCCTTCATCGTACTGCTAGTTCCATTAAATCTGAAATAGGCAGAGTTTTTTTTTTAATTAATGTGAAAAATGTTTAGTAAAATTTTCGCCCTCTTAAAAACGTTAACTTAGAGAGTTGCTTTTGACAAGTATTATAGTAAATCCTCCACCATTTTGTACTGTCTTGGCTCCTGAATGCTGTTTTCAATTGCAGGATAAATGAAAATACGAAACACATATTGCTGTTGGGGGTGACTATATATATGTACATATGGGGCATATCATACATATGTATATATCATGCGGAGAAGTTGTTTCAGATTCAGGCATATGGTGCTGCTTTTGCACCCTCGACATAATCTGTGTGCATTTAAGATGATAGTGCTTGTTCCCGTAGCCTTGAGTTGTCGTTGATTATATTTTTTTTTTTGAAAATTGCAATTTCAAAAAGGATAATGAGGAACAATGTCTCTGGCGTATTAGATAAATAAAAGTTTTTAATTTGAAATGGAAATTCTTTGTCAAAGAAGAAATAATACAAGAAATAGAATACAATTAACAAACAAAAACAACAACAATAAGAACACTCTCAACACGTGTTTAAAGTTCATAATTAATGAAACCTGATTTGATATTGAAGGTTTGAATGAAACAACAAACACTTGGGTGAGCTACCACCAAGTTTTTTATAAGCTGCGAGGTATAATGTAGCTGTTTCACGAACGTCACGCTGATCATCGAAATCAGGATCAGGTATAAGTTATTAGGTGGGGTGAAGGAGGATGAAATTCATATTAATTTGAATATCCTGAAAAACATTATTTTTTTTAGAAAAAAATGTGAAAATAAAAATTGTAGCTTATGAAATTTTGCGGAAAAAAGGTTCTGATACTCATTTAAAAAAGAAAGTGGTTGTATGTCGATATTTTCGCAACAAAGTTTCGTGAGAAGTTGCGGTTTTCAGCTTAATTTGGCAATTGTTGTTGAAAATGCACCTTTTCATCGAGGTATCACACGACAAAAATAAACAACCTTCAAGAAATCCAATTTAGGTCCGTAAAGAAGTATATATAGGATGTTTGCTACAAATTTATTAACTCGATTCGCTGTTGAACTAAGCGATTTGTTAAACCTCATAATAGCATATTCGTTATCTGAGGGTTACAAGCTTTCCATTGAGGATAAGAAATTCGAAAACATTTTTTATATAAAGTGATGTTACTCGATCGACCCCTAAAGAATTTTTTGGTTATCAATATTTCCGCAATTGAAGATTTGCGGTTTTCAAAGTCAATTATTTATTTTTTCAATATCTTTCTAAAACTGAAATGCAAAAGCTTCTAGGAAGTAATATTTCCATCCAAAGTCTAATTAATTTATTTCTAATTTATTAAATTTTAAAATAAAAAAAAATATGCAAAGAGATATTTCCGTAACCAATCCTCGGTTGTGGTTTTCAGCCATGAATAGGTAATAAATAGAACTTATCCTCAAATTTTGAAATTCAGCACTTGTTGTAAAAATTGACCAACGCTCTCTATATATGTTGGACAATTCTAAAAGCTCCTTGAAAATATCCTTTTTTTCTCTTTAAAGGCGATTTTCAGTGATTCTTTTCTGAAGATTGCCAACTTTCCATCGAGCTATCACTAGACCAAAATAAACAACCATTAAAAAATCCGATTTAGTTCCTTAAAGAAGTAAGATGTTGGCGATCACTAATTTATGCTATTTTGAGAGCTCCTAGTTCAGTTGCAGAAAGACTTAAAGACTTCGAGAAAAACGTGCTAATATCCGTTTTTTCAAATTTATCGGTTCAAATAAAGTTGTATAATCTTTTTGGTGTAGAATTTCATTATTCACAATTTTTAATTAAAATATCTTTCAAAAAATGGATAGTGATGCAAGTTATTTATATATATAAAAAAAAAATCCGTTTATATCCTACAAAATCATTAGCTCAAATTTTGAATGCTTAACCCATAATAATAAATTTCTACACTAAAATGCAGCTTTGAAGGCATTTTTTCCAAGTAAGTATCTTATGTTTGCGTTTAAGAAATTTTAAATGTGTTCATCAGAAGTTTAAATTTAGATTGGTATACCTTACATATATATGCCAGTAAGACCTAGGGTCTTATATAAATTAGTCAATATTAGAAGGAATAGAAGGATAGGATAGATTTTTGTTGGCACAGTGGATTGAGAAATTAGGTTTTGATTTTTGTCATTAAATCCCAGGGGTGGCGTTCAGTTGAGGGAATATAGAAAAGAATGCTGCCTAGACTGAGGATCAAACCCACACATCCAAGTTAGCAGTCAAGCACTACTTCCACTGCGCCGGGGCCATCTTCTTAAAGTTGCCATCATCCTTGACAACAAAGAAACTAAGATTATGAATACGTGGTTTACCTTTGTAAGTAGCTAGTAACAGAAAGGTAATTAGCAAAAACAACAATAAAATATCTGTAACTCTTGTTAATCAAAATTTTTTGAAATATTTTCCATCCCTTTATGGGTCTTTTATAGCGTAGCCTGGCTTAAATATGTAGATATTAGGTTTCGCCATCATTCACAAACCATAAAGTTATTAAAAAATATAACTTTTTGTTTGCATTCATCTTATTCTTAAAGTTATTCTTCATTCTTTTCCTCTTTTCGCATTTTATAAACATTTTCTTAAACAAAAGAAAATATAATAATATATAATCACAAAGTCAAAGTTGCAGCTTCAAGAAATAGAGTATCGTATATTTGCTTTGTTGTCGTTTCGAGAAAAGAAACATCAAAGCGGAGGATTCTTTCGAATAGAAAAAAAACTTTCGATATGCGTATTTCAATATTTATTCTTGAAAATATTTCATTATTTTTCACTTTTTATTTTGTTTATTTGTTTTATCGCTGAATCGCCTTTGACATTTTTTTGTTGAGTTTTTTTTTCGAGTAAAAAATATACAAGAATAAACTGAAGTGTGCATCTTCGATCTGACGAAGAAAAAAGAGTATATAGGATAAAAATATAAATGATACATATTGCACAGTGCTTGGGGTCCTTTAAGCTTTTGAAGAATAAATAAATTTTATCCTTGAGAACACATGCAACCTATATATCATTTTTCTGTGAAAAAAAAGAGAATCGACCAGTGAAATTGTAAAGAATGTATGAAGGACAAACAAGATTAAGCAAAAATAAAACTCCAGCAGTGATTAATGAATTAAAATGAATCGTTCCTCATAGTAACAGTTTTATTGATTTTGCAATTTTTGTTTCTTTTATTTGGGCATAAATGTTTTCACTCACTTAACATATAGTGATAATGTGCGAAGGCCGGAAATTTATTTTTAAAATTGTTAAAAATGATTTTTATTTTTTCTCAACACGACGACCATTCACGAAGTTATAGTATACATATTTCAAAAATGACTGCAGGACTTAATTAAGGATTCATAGTTGTTCCAGTGCTATTATTTAGCATCATGTTTAATGTTTCTATTGGTAAGAAATTCAATTTATTTTTTTTCAAATTTTTCAAAAAGCCAGTTTTGAAAATGTGAGGAAAAATCTAATTAGTTACTATAGGGCAAGTTATTTTATTGATAGATTAAAAAGATTGAACTCGAAACTTAACAAAACGATTAATATGTGGGTTCGGAATTTTTTCAAATAAATTGCTCTTGACATTTTAAAATCTAATAAATCCATAAAATTTGATTCATTTAGAAATTAACATTTACTTATTAAAATCAAGAAAAACGACAAGGAAATTATGTAATCTAATAACAGGATTCCAAAAATTATTACAGCAATATTTATCTATTCCTGAAATCTTACATTAAAAAAAATTACATAATTTTAATGAACCCTTAATACTACATCAGGAAGTAAATCGTACACTAATTAATTTTTTTAATTTTTGATGTCATAATTCCCAAATTGTAGTGACAATTCATCAATGTTTTCCCAGGACAATTAAGTTTAATATAACCCATCATATTTAAAATAAAGTGATTAAGTGCATGCATTCTTTTTGAAAACTACCACGTCCCCAAAGACACGTGACAGCACAAGTCAAATAAAACATCAGTAGGTATAACAAGTGCAATTCACAATATAAGAAAAAAAACTAGAGAAGGATAGGAAATTTTGAAAAACTACTTAGATAGATATGGCAATTTCTGGGCTTCACATATACATTTACGAATGCATATTGGTGATAGATAAAAAATTCAAAAGCAAAATGAATAGGAAATCACAAAATTATTTTCAGATGATACGAGGAATCTCTTAAAGTAGTACATATTACCCATTTCCATTTTTTTTTAATTTATAAATATTAAGATTTGTTGTAACTTTAAAACATTTTAAGTCAAAGCTAAAACTATTAAAAAAAATATCCTCAATTATCCTCTTATTTACAAATTAACTAAAAAGTTAATCCACGGTCCTTATTAATAAAAAGAAAATAAACTTCATTGAAATTGGCTTACTCGAGTTTATATAGTACCTACCAAATCTTTAGCAAAATCTACTACATTTTTGAATGTAGGAATGAAAGAGTAAGTAAATTATTTTACTCTTGGATTTGTTGTATCGTTAATGTACTAGGTATTTATGGGAAACATTTTCTATTTTTCATTTTATTCTGGAAACAATCTATTAATTGTGAATTTTGACATTTTGGTACAAATATTTTGTTATGAAACTTTAACCAAAAACCATATAGGTACAATGAGATAAAAAATTAAAAAAAAAACATTAGTCTAATTTCTGTAATTTGAAAAGAAGCTTTTAACATCAAAAATGCAAGTACGTGCATTTTATTTTATATGAAAAGGACTTGAAAGGAGCGAGGTCGTGAAATATAAAACAACTGCAAAAAAATGGAATGTCTACACAGCTAGTTAGATATACGTGCAATGCGTGTTTTCCAAACGTGCGAATATGTTACGACCACACAAATGAACGTGATTGCTAAAGATGATTTTCTGAATCTACTTGAATAAAAAAAAGAAAAATTCATATACACTCCGCATAACTTGATTAAATTCAAATAATTATAAGTAAAACCTTTTGATGAAACATTTTATGTACCTATGTATTTATAATTAAAAAATGGAGTGCAACGAAGAAATTCCACGATGAACTTTTTTTGTTTTTAAAAATTATAATGGACATTAAACATATATAGATAACTTAATAACCATGTTTTTTTGTGAAAACACAAAAAATCACCTATCATTTTCAGGAATGAATCAAATAAATGTTAAAACATTTCCATTTTCTGCTCCAATCTTCCACACTTTCAATGATCAGTTAAATAAATAAGATTACTGGAAAAAAATAAGAAATAAAATAAATAAATGTTTTATGTTTCTTTAACTAAACAATTCTACTTAATTTGACTCTTAACTCTTCAGTTTGGGTGGAGTCTGTCATGTTTGACAGAACAATACATATTTTTTTACAATAGGCCTGTTTCTCTACTGTTTAGGAAAAGTTTTGGAAAACAGTTTTGGGATACAGCTTTTTGATAATGTTGTTGTAATTTTCGACCAAAAATGAAAAGTAAGGGAACGCATTTAGGATGTTTCTGATTTGTTTCTGGGTAAACGTCACTTTTGACAACAGAAATTATCAGTAGCTTGACAAGCAAGAAAAAGGTAGTTGGTAAAATGTTAGGAGTAGATTTTTCCTGGAGGGGAAATGAAATAAATTAAAAAAGGCTCTGTCATTTTCGTGCCAGAAAAAAGTAAAAAACAAATTTTGGGCAGATTTGAAATACCACAGGACGGTATCCCGCGAGCCAGTAAAGAAAAAGCAGACCTAATTTATCATTCAATACGATGAAGTTTTTTTTGTCTTGTTGGATGTTGAAGACAGATTTATAAGATTAATTAATCAAGTGACCCGCAGTGTATGTCAGAGTCAATTAATGGTGTAAAGTGAAAAATTCTTTTCAGAAATAATTTCATTGAATTTCCCACAAGTTAAAAATGTTTTTTTTTTTTACTTCACTTTAGTTTGAAATACAAGTGGTTCATATAAAGATTAATATTTATTGATTGACTTGAGCTATCAAAATTAAAAGTACTTTTATACTTAAAAAATTTCCAAGGGAGACGATCATCATAAGAAAGTTTTGTAATTCAATGAAAAGCAAGAAAAATTCGATTTTTTAAGATTACATAGGAAACCTCTCATTCGCTATCACAACCAAAAAGGTAGTGATTTTATTTTCTATGAGTCATGTTTATGTTACATATGTAAATATGTATATGAATGTAAGCGAGAAAAGCACGTTTTGACCAAAAAAAAAACAGCTGGCAAGGTTTTTTAACGTAAGACTTTGAAATTGGATTTAAGAAGTATTGAAATGTGTTTTAATTATAATGACTTGGCTCCTTGATATGACAGATGTGATATCCTTTTAAAAACCACCACAGCTTTTTTTATCACGTTTTCTCCCACATGTAGTATTATTCATACTATCTTTAGACTATCGAAGAATATAAAGTGGTTACCAAAAGTACATTATTATTTAGTGAGATAATTTACTCGGTTAGGGCCATTCAAAAATTTACTCCTCGAATCAATGCTTAGCGTGGTGGAGTTTTACGCCGGAGGGTTGTGTTCGAAATCCATGTTTTGATTGGGTTTAATTAAAAAAAAAATAAAACAGAACGGAACGGAATTACCAAGAATGTATGATTTTACATGGTTTTGTTTGTAACTGTAGCTGTTGAACTCTTTTTAACTTAAGCCACCAAAGCTTAGACAACTAACTTGCTCATAGTTAATTCTTACCACAAATTTTAAATAATTTTCATATTTTTTTTCTTTAAATTTACTGAAGAAAAAACATCAAATCAGCACCATGACAGAAGAACAACACTAATTGAAAAGTTAAATTTGAAACAACTTGTGTGTTTAAACATTATGTGTATTATGTATATACAGCTGGAGTTGGAAAGGTATTTCAAGGCAACCAAGCCTATTATCAGATTTTTTTTTTTAGTGGTGCTCATTTATTTATTTTATTCATTTTTCTTAAAATATTTTCTTTCCATCCATACCATCTCTTCTATATTGTATAATTTATATATCAACTTCCAACAGTTGCCGACACGGGGATAGACAAAAATATAGCTTCGTGCAATTTATGGTCTTCATTCTTCAAGCTAAATACATAGGTATATATAAAAATATTTCCGAGGACACTCCCAACAAACTATACAATTCGTTCAAAAATTCAGAAGTAATTTATGACAACACATGCCACAGGCCAAAAAAAAAAAAAACAAAAAAATAACACACAATCTTGTGGTGGAAACAAATGCTTGTGGCTTATTTCAAGTCAAGGTATCCATCACCATCACCATTCCATATACGAAGCTATCCGCCACAGAATTCTATTACGCTAACCAAGTATGCATTGTGTTTGAAGATGAAAATTACATTTGTATATTAGACACATTTACTAAATGTGTTTGTGTGTGAAAAAGGGAAACAATCTCTTCTCTAGTCCTACAAAGGTCGCTATACTTCATAATTGCAAAATGGAGAAAGTACATGGAATAGGTATGTGCTGAGGATTTAATTTAATGAACCAACCATACACATGCAATTGTGGTTTCAAAGGACACAGTTAAGTAATGAAAGTAAGAATAAAGTTTTGCTCCCAGGAAATGCATCTCAACCATCAAAAATGGTGTTCTTGACCTTTAAAGTTTAAAAACTTGATGGTTTTAAAACTTTCACTGGAGCTAAAAAAAAATTGTCAGCAAAAATAGAAGTTTTTTTTTAATTTTAAATATGGACATTCTTTTTTTTTTATGTTGGTCATTATTGAAAGGACTTCCTTGAAAACACTTTACCCAAATATGTTCGTCCTTTTGTTTTGGCAAAGTTTTACAAAGGACGTAAAATAAAAATAAAAAAAAAAGAAATGGATATTTTCTCCATTGACGCCCTTGAACATTCAATTGTTCAGTGTGCCTAATAAATGAAAATCATACAATGGCAATCCCTATACAGGGTATCTCATATAAATATATAAATGATTAAATATTATTAAAACTAGAATTAACTTAAGACTTTTCTTCAATCTGGAAACCAAGTTAATTGAGGAGCAATTTTTTAGTGTTCAACACCTCAAAATTTACAGCTGAAAATTCAGATTTCTGGAATTTTCAGGCTTCTCATTATGGCAGCGCTTTTCATAAGGTCTGTTTCTTAATTGTTTGGTAAAAGTTTAGGAAAAAGTTGACGCTTTTTGATATTGTTGTTGTAATATTTGATCAGAAATGAAACGAAAGGAAACGCATTTGGGATGTTTTTGATTTAAACGTCACATTTGACAATAGAAATTGATGAGTAGTTTGAGAAGCAAGAAAAGACAAGAGGTAAAATGCTCGGATAGTTTCTTCCTGGAGGGGAAATGAAATAAATTAAAAAACAGTCAAAAGTGCTGGCATTTTCGTGCCAGACAAAAGTAAAGAAGCACATTTTGGGTAGATTTAAAATAACACGAGATTCCGCGGGCGAGTAAAGAAACAGACCTATAGTATCGCCCTCTCTGTTTCGACATTGTTTTGACACACATCTGTCAGAAATTCAGTCGATCGAGAGTTAAATCACCAAATTCGATGAGTTAATTTGGAATATTAAACAATAAAAAAAAAAATCAGGAATTAATTCGGGTTTATATATCTGCGTTCAGATAGCAGTTTGTTTATGTTCAAGCTGACATAAGTTATATTTTTTTGAATATCATGCTTTTTTAAATATTCAATTGTCTCAATTCACAGCATTTCGTTTTTTTCTGTTTATTTAAATAACACCCTATTAGGGAGGGACAGTCTTATAAATAGGAACGAATAAAAAGGTATATATAAATGCATGCTAAGTTGAACTGCCGCCGGCAAATCTATTCAATCGAATCCCACAACTACATATTAATTTCATGCTATTCACAAAAATATTACATTCCATTTCATAGCTTGAACAAAATAATAAAATGCTGATAGAATATTTAGAACCGAAAAATCTATATAACAAAAGAAAATGTCTTAGAAAAATTGGTTTCATTCACGGTGGATGCTTCTAGGGGTTATACATATATTTTATCTATATTTTTAGGAGAAGAGCAATTTTTTTATAGCCAAATAATATTTATATTGTGTTGTTAGTGTTGATGTAAATATAGTTGCCCTTGGCCACAGATGATGTTGCATTATCGTCACTGAGAAATAGATAGTTATTCAACTATTCTGTGGAATGCTTATAGATACGAAGAATAATAAAAATAAAAATAATAATTGAAGCTCCAGAGAGAATGGCAAAAAAATGTAATCAACACGAATATAAATTTGAATGGGTTTTTTTTTATGGCGAATTGGTATTATTTATTTTGTTAGGGAGATTTTTTGATTTTCATTTGAAATATCTAATTGTACTTTTTGCAATGCAAATTGGCTATTTTTTTATTCACACTAAAAATGATTTTTTTTTAACTTTGTGGGGCGACTGTATAGATATGTGATTTGAATGAAAGAATAATAAAAGCTATGGGTAATCCGATTAAAAGTAAAGGTGGAATATGATAAAGGTATTAAAGTAGGAAGTTGGTTAGTGTAAATTTGAATACGAGATAGAACAAAGCCAATTAGAATTAGCTTAGATAAAAGTACTTACGAGAAATTGTATTTTAAGTGACGCCCAACAGGGTAACTGCTTTGTGGGAAATTTTTAGACGAAAAATCAACAAAATAATAACTTTACTTAGTGGATAACCAAAGATGGGTTTCCTATACATTATCTCATTAATTCAGCCTTGTTGTGAGTTTCACCCGGAAAATTTGACATTTCACTTTTCGCCTCCGAAATTTTATGTTCGAAAAATTGCTCTTATTGTGAACATTCATTTCGGGCGGAATGTAAAGTATTCACAGCCTAAATTTTCACATATCCGAACGAAATTTCTTTCGGGCGAAATTCACAATAGCTTTTAAAATTTCGGACGAACAAAAAATTTTAAGGAGATATATTTTTCGAGTAAAGCTCACAATAAGGATGTATGTTTCATTGGCACGGGCGTCCTAAGTTTGGTTTGAACGATTGAAATCTTGTTCAGCCCTATAAGGGATATGGGACATTATACGGCACCGGACAATTTGTTCCAAAAGCAATAATAGTGAAAACAAAATCAATGAATGTTTCAGTTTTTCCCACGAATGACATGACGGGTGAAAGGTTGTATTCACATTTTTTGAAATAAGTAAATCATATTAACTTATTTTAATTTATGGATTCTCGTAATTAAATTCAGGATCATTCCAGTTTCTGACTTAAACTAAAATATTTTCAATATTTTCAATATTTTGTTGTTGTTTCTAATGATGCGGTGAGTATTTCTTGTGGGCAGTAATTTTTGACACTTCCAACTTTGACAGCCTGCACAATATATTATCTTAGATTTGTACACTGTGTGTTTCTTTACTGTTTGGGAGAAGGTTGGGAAAAAGTTCGGAAAAAATTTTGGGCTCGAGCTTTGTGATGTCGTTGTTGTAATTTTTGACCATAAATGAAAAGTAAGAAAATGCATTTGGAAAGCTTCTGGTTTGTTTCTGGGTAAACGTCAAATTTGAAAACAGAAATGATCAGTAGTTTGACAAGCAAGAAAAAGGCAGTAGGTTTAGTGTTAGGGGTAGATTCGTGCTGGAAGAGGAATAAAATACATTTAAAAAAAAGTCGAAAGCTCTGGCATTTTCGTTTCGTAAAAAGTGAAGAAACGAGGAAAGAAACAGATCTATAGTGTCACTCTTTCATTTCGATAGATTTTTGACAGTTAAAAATTAAAGTTAATCCAAAACTGAAAAACTAGTTTGCAAAATTATCTAACTTCGATTTAACTAAGGTACTTAAAAATTAAAAAAAAATATATGCATGTATATTGATTTTAATTTAAATTTAAAAAAATCGATATGCTGGTTTTATTAATAAAAACGGTATATACAAAAATCATAAATAGTGGAAAACTTTTTATAAATCACTCACATCCAACAGGAGAACTAAAATTTCTTACGTTCTTTATGTAGGAGCTGTAAATTATTTTATTTACACCCGAACAACTGTCTAGTCAACACTATTACTACACACACACAGTATACCTTTTATCAGCATCTCCAACATTCATAAAAACTTTCAAAAATAAATTTGTCCCTTGTTTTCCTTGACATTGGTTAAGGCATTTGAATTACATATATTCCAGTTATTCCATTAAAAGCTTCAGCTTCAAGTGAAAGTCCTACATAATGCTTACCTACTTTATCTGTCTTGTTAGGTCCATTCCTTTCCTGAATGGTATATACTATCACTTTATGTCCATAATGATTCCCTGTAGTAACATCATCTCTATACTTTGATTGTAAAGAACGCCTTATCCTGTCCAATAAAAGTGTCAGAGAATCACATTTCACCACTATAATTATATATGGAGGTATATAACTTCATATAATATAGGTTAGGTATTAAGTTTTGGATCTTATCTTGGTCTTATGTGTATTCAACGTGATATCTGATATCTTATCGTTCTTTCCTTGCTTTCACAAGGAATTAAGAGATGTGAATATAAAATAAAAGTTGTTTGATACTCAAAGATGTTTTCTTATTACTATTAAGAAAGTTAATATTTACTTATTGTTCCTTAAGAATTTACAACAGAAATTCTGCCAGAAAATTTTGACTAGCTGTCATTTTTGTAATTAAGGTCAAATGTATATGTTATTTTTCCTTTTCAAATTATTTCAAAGATATCTTGATGTCTTTTATTATCCCAACTTAACCATCAGTGATGAATGATAAACAAAATGAGAAACGCATTTTATGATTCTAAAACAAACAAAGTGGTTTTCATTCATTTCTTATTTGATATTGATGCACCTGACCTGAGTAGTTTATTCATTTCTAATTCCACACTCAGATGCATATAAGGACCTTCGCCCACTTATGAAACAAAAGTACTAACCCTCAAGTAATAGTCTCTTAAGAGAATGAGCTCTATCTTTATAGCGCTGAAAAATAAAACCTCTACATTCCCATACTTATGTGATATATGGATGGTGAAAAAGTTTTCACTAATAGTGAAGCCACTTTAAAACTTGAATACTCTTTAGCTGTATATATGAACAAACCACATACATATATGAAATACACTTTTGGTCCTCTTTTCATTCAGTGGGTGTAAAATGAAGAGTGGGTAAGGGTATGAAGGTTTGAAAATATTTATAAAAAAAAAAGGACCAACTTACGATTTGCATGCTTTTTTTCAAATGATATATGATGTTGGTATATGTACTTATAGTCACAGTGGAACTCAATTGAATACACGCTAATGTGTCGCGAGATTGAACAAAACGAAAATAGAGATGGAAATGAAATATCCTTTAAAGGACATGCAAACACAAAAACTATGTCATTTGTAGTGGAAGTGGGTACATAACAATCGATTTAGTGTCGATGCAAAGAGCCTTATACGAACGGCAATGGCAACTATAATAACTTTTGTTCTAGAGACATGGTTTCGAAAGTCGCTGCAAATTTTTCCTTGGGGATTTTTTTTTTTTTCAAATTCAATACCAAAAATGTAATTTTTGATTAATAATGATTTAAGTCAACATACATACATACGAATATAGTCAATCGTAAGAAATCAACTATATTACGTTGTATAAATAAGTACATAGTGGGTTTAAGGTATACCACTACCACCTACATATGATTGAAGTTTGCAAACGGAAATTAAATCTTCCTGATATATGGTTCATTAGGTTTTGGATTTACATAAATGGTAGATAAGATACCTACCTATAGAACAATTATTAAATTGACACTAAAGCTAAGTAAAGATGGTTGTTAAATCTGTCAGTGAAAATTATGTCTAAAATGTCTCACAACTGTGTGAATTAACAATTTGACGGGACAAGTATTGTTTTTTACGTCACGATTCACCGATCTGCGAAAAGAGTACGGCCACACAAAAATCAATTCAGAAGTTCCATCATACGTGTCAGGGAGAAACAACAACAAAAACAAAAACAACAGTTTGACAGCTCTTGTTCGAAAATAAGCAAACACTAGATCTTTTTGGAAAAAAAATTGTGAAAACAAGTTCGGGAAAAAGTTTGGGCGGCCCGAGCTTTTTGAAGTCATTGTTGTAATATTTGACCAGAAATGAAATTAAGGGAACGCATTTGGGGTGTTTCTGATTTGTTTCCGGGTAAACGTCACATTTAAGAAAAAGGCAGTAGATAAAATGTTTCGGCAGATTCTTGCTGGAGGGAAAATGAAATAAATACAAAAAAGTCAAAAGCTCTGGCATTTTCGTGCCAGAAAAAAGTAAAAGAAACACATTTTAGGTAGAAAATACCACAGGATCCCGCGGGTATTTAAAGGGCGTTTTCCTTTTTTAGTTCAGAGTAGAGCTCTGAACAGAATCTGAACACTCCGAACATACTCTGAGCGAACTCTGAACTGAGCGTGTTCTGCTCTGAGAGTTCAAATTTATTTAAAAAAACACGCTTCACGAGCTGTCACTTGTCAAATTTTGTGTTCAGCTATTGAACTCTGTCTGCTCTATCAATTTATTCTGAACTCATAGAACGCGCTCTGGACATGCTCTGAACATGCTCAGAGTGAAAAAAGAAACACAAAATTGGAACTTGAATTCCCTGGCAAAAAAAGGAAAACGATTTTTTTTTACCAGTTCAGGATTCAAAGTATGAAATGTTAAATGGGATATTTTAAAAAATAAACTATATGATGTATTTTTGAGAAAAGAAAAATATTTAAGTATCTATTGGGTTGCAAAGAAAAGAGAACTTTAAAAAAAATTATTAAAAATAAAAGCGCGTTTAATCTTTAAAGGAAGTAATTATTATTTATTTCACACTAACAAAAAGGATAATCCATGGGATTATCACTTTCATCCTTTTTTATTTATCAAAAAAAAAAGTAGTCATATCTCTACGGCGTGTAGGTAGATTTATCTATTTACCACATAATTCCGCTTTCCCTCCAATCTTTTTTTCCAGTTGTCCTTTTTTTAAACCCAAACATAATAACTGTGACATGTTCTGGGCCTTGCAATCTTTATAAAAACCAAAATTTCCCCAGAGAGGTTAGGTTAAAAGTAAAAATCATAGAAAATTCGTCTTTTGATTTCTAAGTATAAAGCAATCAAAAATCAACCTAATCTTTCTATTTTCAACAACAACAAAAAAACTTTTTCATGTCCTTTTTGTGAATGAAATCAATCTTCTTTCCGAAAATGTGATTTTTTTAATAAAAATGACTTTGCCTTCTTTATTTTTTTTTTCATCATGGACATCATTTTCAATATACCCTCCTATTTTGTTTGTCTATATAACTATGTATAAAGAAAAGTAGGTAGATGGAGATCCTTGAAGGTATTTACCTATATATAAAAATACTCTACATGCCTGTTTTCTAAGACGCCAAACCAGACACATCCTTCGTCCTGCAGTCTTGTCTGACAATAATTTCTCAAAGACAGAAAGAAAAAAGGAAACGTCATATAGTATATGTATGTAGGTTGGTGCCCACCTACAACAAAAAAAAAAAAGAAGAAGAAAATCATCCTTCCCTATAAAGGAAGTCAAACATAAATGAAATACCCAAGGGCCAACAATATTATTGCAAGTAGGTACCTACATATATAACTATTTGTTGTGCACTTTTGTTTTTGCTATAGAAGCTTGCTTATAAGCTTAAATCAGGACGTTTTGATATTTTTTTTCTTCAAGGAATGCATTAAAACACAAACATACACTGTAGCTGATGTCAATAAGATGGTATAGGGGAGGTGAAGGCAAATGAGAGGTGCAAATCCTTTAGAGAAAAAGTTATATGAACCTACAGCTACCAGATAAATATTATTTCCTCAAGTAAACTGTGCTACGGGCTAAACTATTTATCATAAAGATTTAATGATATACAAAAAAAAAGAAGAAAAACAGAGTCTTAGAGGATAACGAGGTGCGCCGTACCGCCGTAAGCATATTTATAAGTTCTCAGCAACAACAATAAAAAAAAATCCACGTAGGAGTAATTTAATTATACCGCCTGATGCTGGCATAGACACTTTTCAATTCATTACGTTGCTTTTGCACATCGCTTTCTCCTCATTTCTTGCAGAAGTCCTCAGATTTTTTTTTTTTTTTTTTTTGCAACACGAGCTACACAAATACTTATAACAAATCAACTCACTCATACCATTTCAATTTCTCACTCAACGTCAACACGAATAGTATATTTCTCACTCGTTATCATTAGCATATAATCCGTCGATTGTGCTCTCTTTCTCTATATTAGCGAGTGTCCTTGACGATGCATTGTGCAAAGTATAAAGTGTGAGATGATGGTGGATTGGGGGAGGTGGTACAATTTTGAGCTCGACTATCAGCATCCTATCTTTCGCGCCACATCCATGTTGACATCATCCTCGTAGTCGGTTGTTATATTGTATATGCGCTGCTGTTCCTTCATCAATGATAGAATTTCTGTCTGTGTATATAGCTGTTATCCTCATTGGGGCAGATAGAGTGGCCATTCATTTAATGTCTATACACTGCACCCCACATTTTCATGTCCTTTTTTTTAGTCGTTGTTTCTTTTCTATTTTGTTTTTTGTCTTAGTTTTTTTTTTTTTTTTTTTTTTTTTTTGCTGTATAAACAGGCGGACATAAACAGCATAATCTAGGTGAATGCACATTGCACACGGATTGACAAGCTACGCATAAAGGCAGTTCATATATCTACATAGTGAACAGCGGGTGTAATGTGTACCTTCATAAAGTAAAACTTAAAAGAATATACACAATCCCTTGCACTGTTCATCATCAACATTCACCTCTATGCACCTACCCCCCTTATGGAGTCAGTTTATATGGACCTTTCGTGTACGATGCGGGTGTAGGTCGAAATTGCACTCTGTTAGATTATTGGATGTTCCTGGGACACGTAAACAGCTCGGCATTTGTTGGAGGCAGAACTATACACGTGAGGCGTTTATGCATACATTCGCTTGATTTTTTGCCAGATTTTGTGTTTATTTTGTTTATTCACAAAGCTTCGAGCATCAAGGGTACGACAACGATACGATCTACTCTATATCCTAGAATCTATATACCAACACTTTTGCATCTACAAACTATGTATAAACAAATATTATAATATGTACATATATAGCGACCGGTATAGGAAAAATGAAAAAAAAATCGCATGTTGTGTGCAGCTTAAGGTTTGTGAAAATTTAATGAAAGGATGAAAGGTGAAAGATTTAAAGCTCATCTCCTCAAAGATACACATACAAAGATTTTAGTTTATAAATATGTACACATACACATATATAAAATAGTTTGTGCCCAGATATGTATATCCTGGAGTTAAGGGATTTCAATTTGATATATGATTCCAATAAATGTCTAACTTACTTAAGGTAAAACTTATAACCGGGTAAGTTTAGGTATACCTATCCTATACCTACATAACATATGTACTTAGATAGGTACATATATCTTTTGAAATTGAAATGAAAAAAGGATCAAATATAAGTTTCGGATAGAAGTTTCTTTTTTTTTGACACACTTGGGAGTTGTCACTTGCTTATTAGATTTGGAGGTGAAGAAGTTTTTGTAATATGTGTGTTATAGTGGTACCTATATACCTACATACATATGTCCTGATGATGCAATTTATCAAGGACGATAGTCTCACGGAGTTATTGAATTAAAAAAACAAAAAGTTTGCTGATGTGGATAATGGGAATTGAAATGATAAGTTTAAATAATAAATTTTAAGAACTATAAGAAAATTGATTGTGATGGGATTTGGATTGTTGCTTAAGGAATTATATACGAATGCTTTAATTTTATAACTGATGATAATTTAAGGTCTACTCATTAAAGGATAATAAATAGATTTTCTTTTTGTTCTGGTATAGTTTAGTCTTTTCATTTCTTACCAACTTTGGAAATTCACCCCTATTCAAACGAACTCCTCATTAAAATTATATTAAATTAGTGATAAAAGGATCACCCCATATCCACCGCGCTTGAATATTAATTAAAATCATCAAATTTAACAGAGAGATTATGATTCTGTGATATATTTTCTGGCTTCATTGTAAAACTAATAAACGAAAACTAAGAACTCTTGCAATTTCTGTGAAGTAATAACTTTACAATTCATTTCCCATAAAAGCTTGATGGTTTGTTAATGTATTTACCTATTTTTAAAGGTTAAACTCCGAAATGTCTGAAATGAACTGATTCTAAAAACTTTTTCAATAGTAAAAGGTTACACTTTCCATGTCGAGTTTTTCATTTCTTTCTTTTTTTTTAAGTGCTGTTTAATGGATGATGTCGATTATAAGTTTGGATGTGATTCCTAAAGATGGTACCTCTACCACTAACTAGAGATATTTATATTTATTTATATGAGATTTGATTTATCGAAAAATGCTTCAAACTTAGGAACTTCCTATTAATTTTTTTACAAACCCCACCAATTCATAGTTACAGCATTGTGTGTAAAATAAAATTATTCCGGAGTCGATAACTTTTTTTGTTTTCGAGATATTCGAGCAGAAACATTTTTTTTTTTAAATTTTTTTTAGTGGTTTTAGTTTGAAAATTTGTTGATTTAAAAATCCTGTCAATTAAATAATTCTACAAACCTTATCAGTTATTGACTACGTTACTATGTATAAAATAAAATTGGCCCGTCATCTAAGCAGACGAAAAACGTTTTTCAATGATTTTTAGTATTTTCTTGTAGTTTTTTTGCTTGAAAAAAAACCGTCAATTGAATTTTTTGTATATTTATATCAACAACAAAATTTGGCATCGTGTATAGAATAAAATTGTCCCGAAGTTTATATTGTTGTTTGTTCTCAAAATATTATAACCGAAACACTTTTTTCACAAAACTTTAGCATGTTTTTTGATCTAAAAAAGAAAACTGCCCGCTAATTTTTTTTTAATTTTTTTCAAGACTTTATTACGAATAAAAAAAAACCTGAAGTCGATTTTTTGTTCTCGAAATATTCGTGACGAAACATTTTTTAACAACTTTTTTTTAATTTACTGTAGTAAAAAAACTGCTAATTGAATTTTTGTTGGAATCCCTTCTGCACTTCGTAATGTTATGTCCTACAAAATAAAATTTATTCGAGGTGAATATCTCTATTCGTTCTCGAGATACAGTGAACGATAGAAAGGCTCATGAACGTACCAACGTATGAACGTATATACACACACACATACAGACATCTCTCTAAAAACGACGGATAAATAAAAATTTATTTATTTTTTACTTCTTCTTGATAATTTTCTTTAAAATATAGCTCCATTAAAGTTAGTAACCACAATATCAAGGTCTAGCAATCCAGTCGTCCATTTTTGTATTTTTAATCTTTTGTTTTATTCAGTTTTGTTTACACTTGTCCGAGTTCGACAATTCTAATTCACTTTTCACAAATATTACAAGTCCTTCCTGACACTGACGGAATCAAGGAAATTACCCACTTGTCATATAATTGCTACACTTGTCAAAATAAATGCAGAATTTTACAAGTTTTTAGATTTTTTTTATACCTACTTAGTAGATGTAGAGATATTAAATTAATGGCGTAAAGTCGTTTTAAACGTTGTAAACTGCGTAACCTTGTTAAATTTGTGTTAACATTTTACCAGTTCATCACGTTTACAAGGACTATTAATATCCCTTATATGTGTATTTACTTGTCGCATTCTATGACAAGTTTTATAGATTGAGCTGTGTTAAAGAATTAGTTATAGACTTGGCGGACAAGTATAGTTGGACAAGTAAATTAAAACTTGTAAACTTTTCACGTTGTGTTGCAAGCCCCAGACTTTAGTGAGGGACAAAATTAACCGATTGTGAAAACTGTACAGTTTTTTTAATCCTTACCACCATATTATTCATTCGTTTAATCCAGTTTAAAACTTAAATCCGGATGTAATTAGGCACATTTATTACGTATATTTATTTAAAATTTTTGAGTTTTCATGTTTTTCTGCCTTTACTGATCGAAATTTTCAATTTTCTGTGCTAGTGTCTTTAACTGGTTTAATACGGATCCAATAAAAAAAAATCTCGATACAAATCGGATGATTATTCAGCTGAGTTATACACATACAAACAGAATTCATACACTTTATTTTTTTTATATACCTACATAATACGTATGTATATATGTATGTATTTAGATTAAATATAAAATAATTATTTCTTTTAAAGAAAAGTCTGTGAATCAGTGCCGTATTCAACTTTGCAACCAAAATACCTACTTTCTCCCAATCCATGTATTTATTGTACACACAAAAATGTACACCAAAACCAAAAACAGTAGGTACCAAATATTTTACTTGTTATTCAATGATCTTTCGAGATAAGTTTTTTTAGCATATAAAGTTAAATGAAGGCAAATCTTGCTTTTGCTATAAAACAATTTGAAACTGCCGTAAAAAATAAACATTAAACAGGTGTGTTTTTGTTGAAAATTAATTTAAGCTTTATAATGCCAGACACGTGCAATGTGCTCTTATGAGTGCAAGTAAAATAAAATGCAAAATTGATTCGCATTTGGCACAAGTGTATAAAGCATTTAGCATTGTTTTTATGTATGCCTAGTAGGTTCCTAAGTGGGATTAAGTTACTGTATAAACAAAATTACAAGGACTTAAAAACCTTTCAAATAAATTGAATGTACCTGCTTAGAGACTTTTAATTTTTGATTTTTGTTCTAACAAATATTGTGTCAAATGTTAACAAAATCAACAAGCAGTTTTCTGTCGCAACTTTATCATATTAAAATCGAAGATAAGCATCAAGCACTTTCTTCAATGAATTTCCAAGAAGAGGAGGCGCGGCGGTCATAGGGTTTGCTATTAATTATACATTTTCATGCTAAGAAATAATCCGTTAACATTTTGCCAAACATATTAAAAAAATACTCTCTTTACTTTAATACAAATTCTCTACTCTGTACCTATAAATTCTTTTCTTTTCATTAAACCTATGTACTACTTACAGGCTTTAAAAGTTCAACAAAATAAGTTCAAGGTTCTTCCTTTGTAACATTATCATGCACGACTAATTGAATAATGAGATTCAATTTATTATTTATAAGAACTCATTGTTTCAAACTAAAGTTTCAAACAAAAAGTAAAACCAGAGTCTTCTCTTTCAATTTTTTTAATTGAAATTCCCTTTCAGGGAGCTCCACTCATCAATGAAAGAATATATACTGCATGAGTGCTTTTAAAATGTCTGACCATAGACTTTCAAATTCAACTTACAATAACAATAAAAAGAAAAGGCAAGATCTGTCATTCAATATTACATGCAAATGGAAACTTAAAGATTTGCATCATTTGCATTTTGATGCTTGTATCATAGTTTTTTTTTATATCATTCTTTTATTACAAGAAACAAAGTTAAGCTAAAAAAAAAAACAAGGCAACTTCTAAACCCACAAAATATGACCTTAAGATAAAAAGAAAACAAATATCCTAAACGACTGTTATTCCTGTTCCTGTCACATTTCATATTCTGGTGACACTAACATTCCCCCAGACAGCACTTGTCTCGCACTAAAGAATGCAACTGCACCCGAAGCATTCAAAAAACTATTCTTTAACTGGAACTAATATACAGCTGGACTATAGCAAGGACATTAATATATAGCATATATGTACATATCAACGGTCCAGTTTTCTTTTGTATCCTTCTGTCAACTCAATAACTCTTTTTAAATGTTTACTTTCATAAGCACTAAAGTTGGATGAAAAAAAAGAAAGAAAAAATAAAAGAATACAAAACAAATATTATGTAAATACACAGCCTAGTTTGTGTTTCACAAATCGAAAAATAAGCCTCCCTTGTGGATTTTAAATGTATCTATGTATATATGTATGTGCTTAAGGTATCCTTTTTTGTTCAATATACTCACATTACAATTGCAATAAATTTTTTTGAACAAAACGAAACAATTATTGAGCAAACAATTTTAAACTGTGTTTTTATTTACTTGTTTCAGGTGCTAATTTAAATTGAAAAAAAGACGTGCAGAGAAATACTAATTCGAGATTTGACAACAGATAATCCAAACATAAATGAAGAATCATGGGAAATGGAATGAACAAGGTGAGTAATTCAAAAATTATACTTTTGTAACGGAAAATCTATTAGCGGAAATACAAATTCACCTTACAGTCTACTGGTGAGCTTCTTAGATATTTCAGGGTTCGGAACTTTGGTTTATTGTGGGACATCATAAGTGTGTTGAATACATCCTGACATCTGTTGTTGAATAGAGAAAATATAAGGTGAATTAAAATGTAGTATATTTTAGTGATGACCAAATTTGTATTCTAAATATAACGAGAGAACTAATTCGACTGTGAAATTGCGATTATTATTAAGTATACAAATCCCCCCCAAACCAACGCGAATCTGTCGTGGCGACGCCGAAACAACAAAAACAACGTGTTGTTTTAATTTTTTTTAGAGCCTTACTTCTTTGTTGTGAATTGAAACAAACCATATGAATTTTGTTCCATTTTCCAACGTTTCTCGATCAATTTTACTTATTCGAGAGTTACAGAATGTAAGCATAGGTATTTATTATTTGAATTTTAGCATAAAGATTCACCCACAAAAAACTTTGTACATTTCAAGAAAACCTTTCTGTTAAGACTGAAATTCTATGTAAAGAGATGCTCTCACCGACGCCCAAACAGTATACGCAAATAAAATCTACATTTTTACACAATCCCAATTCTCTCGACCTAAAAAGTAAAAGCAGCCAATAAAATTTACCGAATTACAATCAGTATAATTTGCACATCTCTACTAGTTGAACATTATTTTCACCACATACCACTGTCAGAATCATCTGGGCGTTTAATTGTTCTTGTTAATTTATTTGTTTATATCGACAACAAATACAAACAAAAACGAAATGTTTATTGGGGAACTTCCCATTTTGCTTAAAAAATAGTTTTCTATTTTACATTTCGTGAATTTTAATAAAGAATGCTTTAGAGGAAAAAAAGTTCCACGTTCATTGAAAATGAACTTCAATATGTCTGATGCAAGTGTTGTTTAAAAATCACAAAACAATTTATAAAGATTTCAATTTTCTTATTTCAGGTCTTGCCAGGACTATACGTTGGCAATTACCGCGATTCCAAGGACCCTCAACAATTGGAAAAATTTCAAATCACACACATTGTTGCGATTCATGACAGTCCAAGGCGGCTGCTTCCAGTAAGTTATTTTTTTATGTTTAGGAATTAAGATAAAAAAGAAGAATCATTGTCCAATTCAAATTTTCAGAACAAGCATTATCTTTGCGTAATGGCCGCGGACACACCCGATCAGAATCTCTCTCAATACTTCTCCATCTGTAATGATTTCATACATGCGGCCCGTTTGCGTGATGGTAATGTCCTTATCCACTGCCTGGCGGGAATGTCCAGATCCGTGACGGTTACTGTGGCCTACATTATGAGTGCAACGAATCTCAACTGGAAAGAAGCATTGAAAGTGGTGCGTGCTGGTCGGGCGGTTGCAAATCCGAATCTTGGATTCCAAACTCAACTACAGGAATTCGAAATGTTTCGATTGAACGAAGAACGACGTCGACTAAGAGAACGATTTCCCAGTAGAGCGTTGGAGCAGCGGGATCGAGCTAAATGTATGACAGCGTTGGACAACTACGAGGAACTTCTCCAAAATAAAAACATTTGCGAGGGCAATTGCTCCCGAGGCGAAAAATGTCCCACAGGTGGGGTGGCGTTTACAATTGATTTTACCACTGAAAAGTGGAAGAATTTAGAATGAAGTGGAAAGAGAGTTTGTTGATTGCGAATTGTATGCACGGCAGAGTTTTGCTTACGGAATGTTTTGATAATAAATTTTGTGTTTTCTATTTATATTCTTGGTTTGGGTTAGTTTTTATTTTGTTGGTAATAAATTTATTGGCTTAAGAAATGTTTGCAGAAGATAAAGGTCCGGAGCACGGTATTGTTACAAGCTTATAACTTAGTTTCAAACTCACTTGTTGCGTAGACTGCTATGCATCTATGGTGTTAATAAAACACTGAAATTATGAAAGAAAAAAAAGCTTTAGAGCTTAACTAATAGACAGGCACAGGGAGCTTGATTTACTTACATCACTTCTTTGTCACATAAAGATTTATGTCCACCAAATAAAAAAAAATCAGGTATTTCGAATTCCCTCATTGAGGCCTTCATTTTTAGCCTTGACTGTAGATATCAAAAGAATCAGTTTCACAATTCCCGGGGAGATCCACAAGAACAGAAAAAAATTGGCTCTGCGAAAAGGACCTAGGAAACAAGACCCCAAAATGTTAAATAAAATAAGGCCCCAAAATTAGGGCATTTTTCATAATGAAATTATGCCCTATGCAATAAGGCCCCAAATGAAGTGAAATAAAGCCCCAAAAACTTAATGATTTGTTTTGAAAATATTTATGTTTTTTTATTCAAAAAATGAAATAGTACCCCAATTTGTTTTTTTTTTAATACTGAAGTTAATTTTCGAAAATAAAATAAAACCACCAAATAATCTTCATAAAAATACTTGCATTGTAACTTGCACAATTTTAGCAATCTATTCCGTCTGGATTTTCATGCACGAGTTTTTGAATGTTTAAAAGGCAACAATGGCCAAAGTTGGACTATGAAGTATGAATACTGTTTATTTTTATTTTGCCATAATCGAGTCAGAACAAATTTGAGAATTTTAGCATGATTTGCGGCTTAAAATTAACTATTCAGCTCGGATCATGCGTTACTTGGCATGTTCCTTTTACTTGGCTTTGTTTGATAAGTAGCTTTTTTGTATATATGTAGGTACAAATGTAGATGCATTAGATTTGTATACTAGGTACATGTTATTAAACTGAATGTATTTGATGAAACCAATAAAATTTCTGTAGGCGTTTGCAACATGGACCCAACGAAAGGCCTTTTCCGCCGAAGGCCAAGTACATCTTCAACACGTT
This sequence comes from Epistrophe eligans, assembly GCA_951394125.1. Lineage (NCBI taxonomy): Eukaryota > Metazoa > Arthropoda > Insecta > Diptera > Syrphidae > Epistrophe > Epistrophe eligans. The sequence goes on along the minus strand of OX596031.1, from coordinate 10,535,967 downwards.
CCCGATTGCGACCTCAAGCTAATCAACCAGCAACGGGTAGTACTACAGCACAGTCATGTCCCACTTCACCCAAACACTCCGGTGGTCAGCGTCGTTCACTTGGCGAACAGCAAATTCCTGAAGATGAAGAATCTGATGCAACCACATCTAATAGGGCAGCAACATCCACTAAGCGAACGTCCCAGAGTGCAAGAGGTGAGCGGAATCCTATAATTCACACCAATGAACCAAGTACCGGAAATGGTGGTGGTGGTGGTGGTAACGGTGGAAGTGGAAGTGGCAATGGAGCTCCTTTACAACGGAGTGGAAGCACGGTCAGTGGTATGAGTATTAGACCACGTAGTAGTCCAGCTGGCCTGCATTCATATACAGGTAGGCCAGTTTCACTTTTCATCTTCCCCACACCATTTCCCTTTAGATTTATCTTTAACGTGATCCTTGGCGATATATATTGCGTTTTTATAGCAGGATCAGTACCATCATCCGTCCGTGGATCGCGAGTGGACTTAGACCAAGAAGATCAAGGATCAGCTATCTACTTAGGCTGCTCGGCACCAAAGAACACATCAACCTGGTCCTTATCATCACGCGGATCTTCAGGCGGATCAGCCCCACCAACACCAGTGCACACCCCACCGGTTAGTCCTAGACATGGCATCAGAAGGTAAGTTTAGCTGATTCTTAAAATATTAAATCAAATGTATGTAATTCAGAGTTACTCTCTCTCTCTCTCCTTACTATTCTATAGGACATCAAGTCAGGTGGCGAAAAAGTCCAGATGAAACCAGAACAAAACTCAGCCTCCCTCCCCTCTTCCACGATATGGAATGTGATCAATGAAACTTCATAAGCAATCTTTAGAACGCTTTCATTCGAAACAGTTGAAAAAAATAGTTAAGCATGGATATTTGTGTCTCATCGTTACTCGATTTTTAAAACAAAACAACAACAAAAAAAAAGCACGCGCATAGTTTTAACCCTTTCTCTCAGTGTTGCCATTGCAGTAGTTTCTTATATACATACCTATATATACATATATAAAAAAAAATGTCGTTCTTGGTTAAATGTGAATTACATAAATAATCCTGGAGATAATCAAATTATTTTTATAAAAACAGAAAACTATAAAAAAGAAAAATCACTACTTAGTGCATATCGTAGGTACACATTGTGAAATAAAAACATTATTAGATATTTAAGAAACAACAACAGAAAAAAAAACAATACCTATAATGCTATTAACTTTTGTTAGATTTTATATTTGATATATAAACAAAACAAAGGACACAATCAGTACCTTGGTGCTATTGAATGCACTTGCGACAATATTAAAATGTCAAAAATGCTAAACTTAAAATCATTTTTTATAATTAATTATTATTGTATTAAGATCTTATGTTTATTGAAATTCTATCATTTTACAATCTCTCTTCGAACTTTTTTTAAATTTGCTATGTTTATTATTTAAACTTTGGAAGTTTCATCTTTTAGATCTGTTAAATGTTATACTTATATGTACAACCACAAAATCTTGGAAAAAAGTTCGTTGTCCAAAAATAGAGGGCATTCGACTAGTTTTTTTTTTCAGAAAAACAGTTAACGAAAAATGAGAATGAAATTGGTGTTGGCTTCTCATTTCAAGAATTTTTTTTTAAGTTTAAGTTATACATAGATACATTACATTCATAAAATCGAAAAAATGAAGCTCACTTCACACATCTACATATATAATGTTATTCACAGTACATATTTTTAAGAAATGTTAATTAACTAATTATATGGTAGGTAATGCATAGTTTTCTAATCTTGCAATGTAAAGTTTTCGATTTTTTAAGAATTTCGAAAAAATACAATCGCCTGAAAATTTGTAGAAATTTGTCATAAAATCCTTATGAAATTTTCGACAATTCATTCTTTGCTCAAAAAAATTTGTTATTTTGCGACAATTTTACAACAAATTATTTAAATTAGTTAAATCCTAAAAAAGGAATATTTATAAATTATTTATCAATCAATATTTTGAAAATAATTTAGTTGTTCGGAGTTTAACAAAATACGGCATGGCAAATTGTCACATTTTCTGTTACAAAACTGGCAAGTTCGGATAAGTGGAAGAGGGATATTTCGAACATTTTAATTATTTATCGATTACATAACAACACACCTAACTAACAAATCTTTCGAAGAAAAAACAACTGTTAATTGGTTAATTGCTGGCGTGAATGAAACTATGAGCTTTCAAAAATTACAAAACATTTTATTAATTAGGTATACATAATCAGTGCTTAAAGAGTAAGACCTCTACAACCGCAGCAAGCGAAATCCGGCGAGGTCTATTATTTTCATAAACTAAATGAAAATATACATACAAACATTTTGTGTATTTTTTCAAGATTATGTAATTCAGTTATTAAGGACCAAATACCTACGTTGTTGCTTGCTTGCTTTTAAGAATAACTAATATTATGACAGGTTAACATTAACTTTAATATGAATATTCCTCTATCTTTGTTGATTTTCGAAGGTGAAATGATAGAATTTCATTTAGTTAAGTTTACAAAAATAATTAAGCATTTAATTAATTGATTAATTTATTACGCGGGTATTTCTACTTGTGAAAATAAAAAATGAAAACATGAGTCCTAAAGGCATTTAAAACAAGTTTAAAAAATAAAAATAAAAATAAAAATAAAAATAAAAATAAAAATAAAAATAAAAATAAAAATAAAAATAAAAATAAAAATAAAAATAAAAATAAAAATAAAAATAAAAATAAAAATAAAAATAAAAAAACAAATTGAAACTATAATAAAATTATAAACAAAAATTGCGATAAAAATAAATAATTACGTATATAAGATTACGTAAGTGATTCAATTTCAAAATCAGATCAATTAAAAATACTAATTATAAATTTAGCTTTTTAAAACTATAAAAATATTTATATGTTTCATTGGAAATACATATAAAGGAGCTTGTTTGCAAAATAAAACGAGATGTAATCCTACATAAATTAATTTCACTAAAAAAATTGTTGAAATTATTAAAACAAAGATTAATTGTTACTAAATTTATCACCTTTTTATCAAAATCTATTATTTATTTATATAGCCTATAACGGCTAAGTGATTATAAAACCAGAAAATGTATATGCAATAACATAACAAAGGCTTCGTTGTATGGGACTAAACAAAAACAACAAAAAAAAATATTACATTGATGCTTTTTTTTTATTTTGTTAAATTATTATTTATAACTTTTGAAATATTGAATATAAAAATATTTAAATAAATTCATTTTGTTGAGATGCCTTGAATGGACTTGAGCAAAGTAGTGTAAGTCACTGCTCAAATGTGTGATAAACTTAAAACTAATTTTCCAATTTTCAATTAGGTTCTTTATATATAGTTAAAAAAAAATAAATCCTAAAAAATATCCTACCTCTGGAATAAGTTAAACTATACACATACATACATATACCTACATTTTTACCTGAACTTCCAATTCCTATTGTATAGGATTTTTTTTATCTTAAGCTAGTCTACTCTAAATATCTATTTGAAAGATTTATTGACAGCAGTATATTGTCAGAGGATATGAAAAAAATTTAAAAAAATAATATGTTAAAATTGTTGCATTATTTTTTAACAAATTTAAAAAAAAATTAACTTTAAAATTCGGCACAATAAAAAAAAAATTATTATAGTTGCGTTAAATTTTATAATTCGATATAGAAATGTAAGAAACTTGTTAAAAAAATTGTTATGATAATGCGAAAAAAATACAAAAAATTAGATGCCTTTGTTGGAAAATATAATAAATTTAAAGATTATTAAAAATGCAAAATATGCTTACACTAAAAATTAAAAAAAAAAAGATAAAATTAAATCGAAATGCTTTAAGCTTCAAGCTAATTTTACAGCTAAGTTTTCACAAAAGAAGGACACAAAAGAATATCACATTCATTAAAGAAAAAATTAAAATTATGTTTTATTTACAATTTAAAAAAAATATATAAACAGAATTAAGATTTGTACTCAATGTTATAGAAAAAAAATACATATTTACTTAGATCAGATGTTATTTACAAAAAAACAAAAACTACGTGGAAATATTATATACACAAAACATACCTATACCAGAAATAATACAAAACCAAAAACAAAGTTAATATCTCACCAGAACACAATAAATTGTATTGAAATTGAAATTCACACATACAAGTTTAAAATAAATGTAAAAAAAATTATAGAAAAATAGTTCAAATAAATGAAAAAAAAGTAAACATTTTTACCGAATTAAAAAAATAAAAACCCTAAATTGTCTTATTTATATAAAAAAAAAAAAAACAAAGAAAACAGAAAATATTTTGCATTTTTCATTTTGATAGTTGAAAATATATATGAAAATTTGTTATGAAAAATATAGTTATAAATTTTTGATTATAGCTTGTGGTTGAAATGAAAATTACAGAAAAAAAGTATTAATAACAGGAAAATAAAATAAAAATTGTATGTTTTAAACATATATATTTTGAAAATAGTTTGTTTAATTTGTTTAATTTGAAATCGGTTTTCAATTTCAACCGAAATTCATACAATTTTTTCACTTTCGAAAATTTCGCAATTACCTACTGTCAAAATTGAAGGTGTATCCATTTTAAATTGTTTTGAAAACTGAAATTACAGTACAGTCTGCGAATGAAAATGGATGCAATATTATTGGCATTTTTAAGGAAGAAAATGATGTGAAAATCTAGAGAAATAATAAAGATGAATAATTTTGCGAGAAAAATCAATTGTACATGTATGTACCTATGATTTGCCTGACATAGCTTGAGTACCTAAATAACAGTACCCAGGGCCGGACCAACTGTGGGGGCGCATTACCAGAAGCAAGAAAATGTAATCTGATCTTACGCAAACAAATATGTACTGCCATTTGCATTTTAACCACAAAACTTTTTCAAATAATCCCAAAATAACATCCATCGAAACTGTGCTAAGTTATTTCTTGCACACTAACTAACAACATCAACTACCGGGAATACCTTAATAAAAAAAACGCATTGAAAGTCTACGTCCTGCGAAATGTGAAAAAACTTATACATGTGTATCAGTGTATATACATATGTATATAAAAAAGGGTCGCTTTCTACAAATCTTGCACAGGGCGCAAGTTTGGCTGGCGCCGGCCCTGTCGGTACCTAACATAGAACTGTTAAAAAAAAACCTCAATACAAGAATTAAACAGGCGTTTTTGGCAATTGCGCTTGGCCGCCACGGAACCGCAAAATAAAAAACAATTTAAAACATTACAGTTCTTAATAACACCTCTCATAGAACCGTGACTTTGATAACAGCTCTCTCATTATCGGCTTCAATACATTTTATTTGCAATACATTTTATTTGGAAAGCATTTAAACCATATACATATTTAATTGCATATCAAAAAGTTCATAATAATATTTTTGTTTTTTTTTTTTTAGTAAATTTCAAAACTTTTTGTTGAAAATTCGATATGTATTTTAAAAACGGGATAAATCAATATTTAGTAAAATTGACAATTGGGTGTTCAAATAAACCAATTCAGATTTCTCAGGAATCTGAACATAATTCCTCAGTGAGATTCCTCACTATTGCTGTCAAAAAGTTGATATTGATATTATTTGGATTCGCTTACTCAATTATTTTTTGTCTCATTTGATCAGTTTATAAAAAAAGAGAGATGGAGATTACTTTTGACTCCTAGTGGAGAAATTGTGTTCAGGTTTCTCCTTCTCCCCAGTGAAGTTGACAGGAGATCTCACTGAGCATCTCAGAAACTTGAACTGGCTAAATGTAAAAATAAAACCTAAAATTCTATTTCAAGGCTCTAGTTGATATCTACACTTCCATGATGTTTATTTTTGTTAATTAAGTGGTTTAAGTCACTCTCTCTCTCTATATATTGAAAGAAAAAAGTATAATTTATTGTTGCATAATAAAACAATTTTGTTACTCATGATTTAACAACATTTAATATTAACCACAATTTTTTTCTAAAATACAAACTAAATAAGTTGTACAAAAAATGCTTAAAACTGGTAAGTTATATAATTTAGAAATACTTAAATAAACATTGAACACAATATAATAAACACTTAACTATTTTTATTTAGTAAACTTTTATAATTTGTCTAATTTGTTTAATTATATTACGAGCCTTTCCAGTTCTTTTCCATTTTTACTCACATTATTTTATTGTTCAATTCAATTCTTAAAAATTGAATAAAATTAAATTCTCATTTCTCATTTTTAAGTTATTAAATATAATTTAAATATAGAATGTGTTTTTTTTTTAACTTTATGTTTTCGAATTAAAGTTTTAAAATTATAGAATTTTATTGTTATTTATTTATTTTTAAATAAATTCTTATAAGATCTGTTGTGACTAGAGTATTTAATCACTTCTTTTTTTTGTAAATTTATAATAATTTAAATATTAATATTATGCATTAAATTAATAAATCAATAACACGTTGGCAGTGTTGTAATATTAAAGTATCATTTTAACTGGCTGGATATTTGTAAATTGGAAGGAATAAATATATTTATTTTTTTAATTTTTAGTTTCGTTATTTACCAATATTCTTAAATAAGGTTTAATTGATTTAAATTGTTGCCTTTTTGTTGCATAAATAATCTTTTGTCATGAATAATAATTTTCTAACTAACTTACTATTAAATTTTGGTAAAAATAGGGTTTTTTTTCTTTAGTTAGTATAATTCTTATCATTTTGGAAACCCTTGTCATTTCTTCAAATTAAATATATAATTGAACAGGTAAAATTATTCAAACTATATGATTCATCAATAATGGTGTATTAGCGGTAGGATATGAACTTGGCCTTCTGTTTCTATTAAATGTATGATAATCCTCTATTGCTGGACAAGATAATGTTGTATCATCAAAGCCTAGTGGTGGTATAGAAACACCACTTGACTTACGAGGGCTAGAAAATGAATCCGAAATTACCTCAAGAAGTGCTTCGTCACTGTAAATAAAAATTATACAATTTTTAAAACAACATCCTTTTACCAATCCTTTTTAATTCTATATATGTTAATTCATTCATCCTACTTTTTATAGGAGAAGTGCTTTTTCTTTAAATTAAGTTATAATAAAATTTGCAAAACTCTGCATAACAATGAATGAATCTCTTTATTCCAATTTCATGTCAAAGGAAACGAATAATGCTAAATAAAATAACACCGTCTCATCTGTATATCTAATACATACCTATGATAACGATGATTTTCTAGAAGTGTTCCCGTAGCGAAACGTAATTTCTTTGGTGATTCCAAACTCGACGAACGTGTTAGGGAATTTCGTGGAATATTTTTGTTCTTTAATGAGCTACGTATTCCTGCCGCTAGGTCGTTAATGTGATTCTGTTTGATGGTCCCTTGTATGAATTTATTTAAGGCTCGTGAACCACGTCGTTGAGAACGTTCATAGGTACGCCTAATGCGAGCTTCCTCATCTTCACCCAAAAGCCAATATGTTCTTTGTTCACCTTTGCCCTTCATCGAAATAATACCACGTTCCTTTATAGAAGAGTATATAAGAAATGTTTATTTCAATCACGAAACTAATTAATGTAATTTGTGAATTTTACAACCACACCAACCTGATAATGATAACCTCCCAATTTGTCTAACAGCTGTTTACATTGCGAGCTGCAATGAATTTTCAAAGGAACTCCTGTCGATTCCATTCGAGATGCAGTATTAACTGTGTCACCAAATAAACAGTATCGTGGCATTTTTAAGCCTACAACTCCAGCACAAACAGGACCGGTGTGTATTCCAACTCGAAGAAGTAATTTATTGGTTGGGCGGTGTCGTATTTTAAACTCAGCTATTGCATCGAGGAGATGCAGTGACATTGTAGCTATTTCAGCTGCATGTAAATCACCATTGCGTATGGGAAGACCAGAAACCTGAAAAATGTTAAGTTAGGCTATTTATCTATATATATATAGTTGTTTTGTTTTTTTGTGAAAGAACAAAACTATTTCAAATTAAAATTTAAAATTTTTAAATTCAAACTTCCCTTTTAAATTAAATCCCTTTCCTGGAAATCATTTTAATTATGAAAATTGAGACAAGTTTAACCTTAAAAGCAAATCTCAAATAAGAAGTGCATAAATTTAGTTCGTATCCAGAAAGTATAAGCCTTAAAATTATATCAATTATTGCAAAGGTTTTGGTGTAATTTTTTGTTTATAAAAGTTGCTAAATAGATGGGTCAGGGTTTGTTTATGTTGGAGCAGCGATTAATAATTCGAGCAGCGATGCTAACAAAGCCAAGAAAATTTACATTGATTATTTACCCATGATTATTGTTCAAAAAGCGCTTTTTCAATTGCAAAATACAATGTAAAAATTTGCTTGCTTAAGGGTTTGTTTATGAATTCGAGCTCTGATAAACAATTCAAGCAATTCATCTGACTGAAGTTAAAAAACAAAAACATCAAACATTTTTCAGCTTTGTTTATCGTAGGTCGAATATAAACATACATCCTTAAGCTAAGAGTCATAGGATTTATTTTTTACGAATATGTTTTTCAGGTGTTTTTAAGAAAGGTTATAAATATGAAAAATGTAAATCTTTTATTTAAAATTGGAGGAATTCCGTTTTTTTCTTAACCCCACAGGTTAACTTTGAAAGTATAAAAACATTTATTATTTGAATAATAAGGCCTATGTATATAATTAAAAATTATTTAAGGAATTTAAAAAAGTGATTTTAAAATTTATAGGCGCTTCAAACTACCCTTTACAATTAATTTTTTACCATGCTCCGATAAATTTTATACACAAATGTTGAAGTCGGACAGCATAACGCCATCTGTTGGCGATCCCATTTTTGTAAGGAATAAAATTAGGTGGTTGTCAAGTTAAGCGGGATGTGGTATTAAGTGATATAATTGTTTTCTACTAAAAGAGTTCGCAGTAAGCAACCTTTATAACCTCTACTACATAAAAATGTTAAAAAGAAGTCGATAAACCACAGCTGTTAACTTTTAACCAAGCACCACTTAAGCTTACAGTTTTTAAATTCTAATAGCGGTTGAAAGCTTCTTCTGATAAATCAATTTGTTTTTAATATGTCATTTGATTTCTACCTGTGGTCTCCCTTCCGGGATTTTTTCAATCGACATACAAAAACATTTAACCCACATTAAGCTAAAGTGGTCCAAATAAGGTCCACTCCTTTTTACTTACCACCATATAAGCATCTCCAATAGTCTCCACCTTGTACACATCATAATGTCCAATAATCGAATCGAAACACGTATACAAATCATTAAGAAAATCAACGACCTGTAGTGGTGTACTTTCTGCCGACATTGTTGTAAAGCCAACAATATCACTAAAATATATTGACACATGTTCATAACTTTCCGGGTCCACTTTGTTACCTTTCTTCAATTGTTCTGCCACCGGACGTGGCAGCATCTCCAATAGTAATGCTTCAGTCTTTTTCTTCTCTTCCTGTAGTTGGTCGGTGCGTTCATCGACCAAAGCCTCTAAATTATTTGCGTATTTTTCCATCATAGACATCATATTATCGAAGATGTTTGGTTTCATTCCCTTTCGTAGGGGCCTTAGTTTGGTACGAATAGCTTTGAAATCAGGTCTATCTTCAGGTCTTTCACTCCAGCATTCTCGCAAACACTCACGAACACAATCGAATGAGGTTTCAAGTGGTTGCAGAGATGGACGATAGGGATACAAATAATCCTGAACTTGGAGGACTTTATGCAGACATTGCATTGGAGTAAGACCTGTTTCACCAAATGGACCATGACGAACGTGAATTTCATACAAAACTATTCCAAATGAATAGGAATCTCCTTTCTGTGTGCCAGACACTAGCGAACACGGTCCACTTCGTAGCAATTCTGGAGCACGATAGAGAAGTTCTGTAAAGCAAAAAAATAGAAAAAGATAATGATCTAAATGGATATCATTTATATACTATATAAGCTTTCACTCACTTGTACATTTGCCCGTCATACTCTGGAGGTCGGTTGAGTTGTCTTCCAATCCCTTCTTGAAATCGAATAACCCAAAATCACTTAATTTCACTACCCAGCGTGAGTCAATGAGGCAGTTCGAAGTACACAGCGAGCCATGATACCGAATGGGTGACTCGTGTAAATAAATGACACCCTTATAAATGAAACGAATGAGAAGGGGGCTTTAGTATAAATGCAAGTAAATGAAATGGAAAATAGAAGAAGCTGGGGTAAGTGAAAGTGGCCCATAGCCATATAATAAATGTTTCATATATCATAGGGTTTATTTTTATTTTTTATCCCCTTCTGGTCGTTCGCATACATATATAGAATAAGGCAATGAGGGATTTGTGTATGTCTTAAGTTTAAGGCATTTAGGTGATGACTAGCGTAAGCTTCTTTTATTAAATTTAGGAAATGTCATTTAAGGAATCCAATTGGGTAGATTCAACTTGCTCAAATAATATTTTTGACATAACAAAACGCATTTGGGAAGATTATATTTCCGAGATTTCCGTATTCTCAATTTAGATTCTGCATAAAATCTTACTTAAGGTTTCTTGAATACTGACACAAATATTTGTACGAGATATGTACATATATCAGTCATTGAAGCAAAATAGCAAAATGATGCTAAAGGCATGTTGGTATTTTTTCCTTCAAATTGCGTATCAATTGCTGTCTTTTTAAGAGAAGATCTATAGTTAGCGGATTACTGAATAAGGTCGAATAGGTAATAAGCGTTTATTTAGTTAAAGACATTAGCGCAAAATTGTAAACGATTTAGTACGATGGTAAAGCATTTTTAGTATGATAAAAAGGCTTTAACATTGTACTAAATCGTTTAAAATTTTGCGCTATTGAATCCAAAATTAACAAACGCTGGGCCGACAAATTGATAGAATTTTTGTCACAAAACTGGAAGAAATTAATTCTTAATTACACACTTAAATTCAAAAGAAGTAAAAAATTGGCGTACTGAAGATAAGGCAGTTTGACAGAAAAGAATGTACGGTTTTATTCTATTTAGTTTGGAAAATGATTTCAGGAGCAAAATTCGGGATTCGTTACATTTGTCAGTTTTTATTATAACCGCGTTCTGGTGCACTAGGATAGCCTATCCAAGATACTGGAGTATCCGTGTACATATATGTTTCTGAACGCAAGTGAGCTATTGGGAAGTTCCCCTATAAATCAATGTGACAATTCTCCCTAGTTAGGGAGAAAACAATGCAATACAAACAAATATACTCACATATACTACGATAAATCATAATGTGCACACTAGTCACACCTTTGGAAAAGTGTTTGTATTTGTAAGTATATTTGTTTGGATTGCATTGTTTTCTCCCCAACAAGAACCGCCAAATATAATATAGTTATAGATATATAGTTTTTGGAAAAGCCCAATTGTTGACATTTTTCATTCGATAGATAAGTATATACCAGAATTTTTAGGAAAGCTTGAGATTTTTTTTTTTGGCCACATTTATTTTTTATCAGCAATCATGGGATTACAACAACTCAAAGCTATCCAGGTCACTTTGGAATTTAAACGAGGCCACTATAATATTGACAGATTTCAACATATTTACACGATAGTAACGGAATGAAAGAAATTATGACAACTTATTGTCAGTCGTGTAAATCGGCATAGGAAACTACCTTATTATGTCTCTGGATCCTTAAAACTCTTATGACATTTTGATAAGATTTTATGGAACTAATTGTTTTGCCCATTAATGAATATTGACATAGTGGTGAATAAGTTTTAAGAAACTTTAACAACACATGGCTACTTTTTGGAACAAGCCACCCTCTTAAGTCTGAACACAATTTTTGTTCATTATATTTTTCCATAACTAGTTTCGGAAAACTTAAAAAAATGGAGTTCAGATAAATGAAATCTGTTTCCTATAACAATTTCTTATATTCATTTCCTTGCCATTTCCTTGAATCGATTACAACTTTCCTTTTAAAACAAAATTTAAAACTTAACGTATATCTATAAACCTTTATTTGTTTTTGTTAAAAATTCCAACATGCTTGCCCTTAAAGGACCAAGTATAAAAGTAATAAGCTTTTCTTAATCCCTACAAAATCCTTACAATCCTTCCGCATCTATTTCAAACAAACAAAAAAATTCTGTTTAACAGCTTACCCTGATAATATCGGCTACCATTGATGCGATAAACATGTTGTCCAGCTTGACGTCCTCGTTCTCAAGAATATCCTTTTTACAAAAGAGAAAAAAAAATAATAATAAAAGTTATAAAACACATACACAAAGCCAAGCGCAACAACATCATCATAAAAACAATAATCCTTGAAATGACCAAGTTTCCTTCCCTCATCGTCATCGCGTCATTTCTTCATCGGTGATGTTATACTTACTTTCAAACTACCCCGAGTACAATACTCTGTAATTATGCAGATGTTAGGTGGATCGGTGCAGGCTCCAATGAAAGCACAAATGTTGTCATGACGAGTATCCCGCAGCTATGTACATACATATATATGTATAAAAGGGATATAAAAATGGACAAAAGGATGTTACAAAATAAAAATGAAAAATAAAAAAAAAATCACATCCTTAAAGAGAATTTTATTGCATGCACTATACTTTCTTACCAGTTTGAGTTCCTTTTTCATCTCTCGCGTTATGTCAACACTTTTCTTGCGGACCTTCTTAACCGCATACAATTGACCCTTGTACAAACCAATGGGTGTAAATATGGTTGTGTAACGGAAATCCGCATCCGGATTTGAGCTTAAACTAACTTGACTCGTCCTTATTAAGGGATGGGTGGACTGAAAAACATCTTAAGTTAGTTTTGTTTTTTCTAGATCCACACTTTATCATCAAAATCCTAAACACTTACCCGAGTTTGTTTTTGACTAGAGGTTTCTTTTTCATTTTCATGAATTTGCACTTCTCGAAAATCGATTTTCCACAGCAAACTATCGAGCTCCTGTTCATAGCGCCAATTACGATAAAGGACCAACGATACAATACTGAGCAAAAGAAGAGCTCCACCAGCGATTCCTGCTGATATTTCACCTGTATAGCCTACAATGAAAAAAAAAAAAACTTCATAAAGAACATCATAAACTTAAAAAAAAGAATATATGTGTTCAAAGGATTCACTTTTTATTCCAAGAAATAGCTTTTTAATTAAATTTTCAACGACAGGAAACAGGTGAGTGTTGGACAAGTTCAGTTAAAAAAAAATATCAATGGGGAGTATGTATGGTAAATAAAAAAAGTGATGATGAAGCTAAAAGCAAAAAGATTTGCAAAAAAAAGAGCTTATGCTGTTTTTTTTTTAAATTAACTAATGGAATTTTATGTTCGTCTTTTTATTTTAAATTTAATTTTTGCTTTCAAATTCTTAGTATTTTTTTTTTGTTGTTAAAATGGAAAATTCAATATATTTAACCCTTGTTTAATAGAATTTTTAAACTACGTAAATAGTTTAAAAGTCATGCGGGTAGATAAGTATGCATTTGAGGAAAACTTCATCATTAAGTCGAAATTCAATTTAATTATCATAATGATAGAGAACGAAGCGTAGGAATAGTAAGACACAATTTTTTAAAATGATTCACGAACTAATTATGAAAAAAAATATAAAAATTAATATTTAGATTCAAAACAGCAAAAATCTTGATGTACATTATCCATTTAATACTTTTCGTAAAATTTTTGGTCACTTTTGATTTCGTGAGTAAAGATAACTCCGGAAATTAACTTCAAACACTGATGAGAAAATCGATAAAATTGTACTTTTTCGATATATTCGGCTTAGCTTAAGAAAGCAAAATGTTTGTATGAGCCACGGCACGGATGGGCATTGGATTTGGTAATCGTAAATATGATAAAAGTTTATGGTAGGATTTTCTCAGAGATAATCAGTGGATTTTTTTCAGAAAAATATTTTGTATTCAGGAACCTAAATATCAGTAATAAAATTTGCTATACTTAAAACCAAAAGGAATGGAGAATTTTATTTCAATTTTACTGAATATAATAATTTACATTGTGTCAATTACATTAATGTAATATATTACCATGAATAGCTTTCATGGAAGGCCACGCTAGTTTTTGACAAGTATATAACTTTAAAGCTTTTATCAAAGTTAAAGCTTTCAAACACAATACAAAATATTAGTTAAGCTTATTATAAAATTAAGTACATATTTAAAAATATATAATGTCGTTTTCAACCCACTTCACCGTATAAATAGACAAATTTTGAAAATATCTTTTGCTGAAATGATCCACCCTCTAAATATTTCCTTTTAAAAAACAAAAGTTTTTTTTTTTTTAAATCGGATATATTTTGTTTGTGTTTACCCTAATTCACCCTATACATACATATTTCTAGCTAATTTTTTAAAATAATGTGATCCTCGAAGTTCATCCTCAAAACATGCCTAATTACCTTTCAAACACAAATATTTTTTAAAGTCGGATATAATTTTTTATTTTTACCCCATTTCACCTTATAAATAGCTAAATTTAAAAAAAATCAATATATGTATGTTGACAACAAAACTGAGATATTTTGCTGATAAATCATGTTCATGCAACTGAGATTGCTGAAAAAGAAGATTTAAAATCGGGTGATACTTTGTTGTTTTTCCCAATTTCACCCTATGAATAACTACTTCTAAAAATATCCTCCTTTCCAAAACAAAAAAAATCTTTAAAATCTGAGCATTTTTTTTTGTTTTACCCCATTTTACCGTATAAATTAAATAGTTAAATTTTGAGGAAGCAATTCAGATTATTTTTTGTCATTATTTTGACATCAAAAAGGGAGGATTCTGTTCTGATATTACTAAAATCTGAGTATAGCGTGGTTTGTGCTTTTACGTCCAACAGATCGCGCTGTTTTTCAAAAAGTATGTACATTATCGCGTTTTCGAATGCAACGTTGTAAAGAAAATTTGGTAAAGAACATTTACATTTTTGTATTTTAATATGTACATAGATAAGTTCATTGAATTATTCTCCTTCAAATTTTTAAATGACAAACCATTATAATTTTAAACTAACCTTAGAAAAATCAATCATCAAAGGAAATTAATAAACTTTCATTTTATGTGTGTCCATTGTACATAGCTTAAAACACTCAAGGAATAACCATAACGTCCAAAAGTCATTAGGTTTAAGTCTTTAGGTTTTTCAACGATTCAAGAAATATGTTATGTCTTTACTTTTGATCTGACTATTTTCTGTTAGACCTTAATTATTTTTTTTCTAAACTTTAAACAATACAGAACCGAGCTAAAAAAAATTAGGAGATAGAATATTGGTGTCACATTCTTATGTCTTCTTATTTTATCACTACTTTATTTATCACTTCACCAATGAAAAAACTTTTTGTATTCCTTCTTTAAAATAATTCCACCGTAATATTTGTGATTCTACATCACCCAATATTTCGGACATACGTATGTGTTCTTTCAAGGGTAGATTTTCTTTCTTAAGCCGCACTACACGAATGTGGAATACTTTATTTGTCGCGAATTCTATTTTCCATTGTAAAATTAAAAATTTAAAAAATAATATTCATGGTTTTCTTTCGCTTTTTCTTATAGGCTCGTGCTGTTGTGCACGAAATCATATCATGAAAACTCTCTAAGTCAATTTTTATTTTTGACACAGAGATATTTCTCCTAAATACACCATATTTAATCAAACTATGGAGATTTGGGTTATATTTTCAATTTTAAATACAGAATTTTTCACACCCAAAATTTTCAAATTCTTTGTTTAAGTAAAAAAATCATAAAAAACGCAAATGTTTCAAAATTAAAAAAGGGTATTTTCATAGAACGACAATCATGGTATATACTACTTTACTACGAAATCGTTTTCTAACCAAAATTTCATTAAAATCTGTCCAGCCATTTGACCGAGAATTGAATGGCAATCATCCAAAAAAAATATATTTTTATAAGTAAGTATTTTGAAAAGTAAAAATTTTAATAAATAAAATTATTAACTGTAAAAATAATAAAACTAGCTTAAAGATTTTTTTTTCGTTTTTGTTAAGGCTAATTCCACTAAAGACTTTAATTTTATCAGCTTCAAATCAACATCTCATATTCAATAACTTCAATTGAGTTATTTTTACTTGTGCTAACCATACACTTTTTAAAACGAAATATTTATATTTCAAAAACTACTACGTAATTCAATTAGCTGTACTCAAATATGAAAAATTTATCATATTACATATTTATTTTCTCTCTGAAATTTGAGGCAATGTAATGCATCATAATTAAATCATAATAATTATGTAAAAATGAATTAAACATTATTATAAAGTTAACCTAATAGAAAAGAAAAAATTCAATAATTTACAAAAAAAAATATTTGATTTAAAAATATTTTAATTAATTTTCCCTTGAAAACTTATAATATGGTATACCTACATTTATTGAAAAAAATTATCTTTTCTCTTTAAATTCCATTTATTAGCCTTAAGCTTTAAAATATTTATTTTTATACTACATAATAACTTACTTATACATTTCTCTCCATTGAATCCACATTTTGGTTCTGCTGATGGCGGTCCCGAACCAATCCACGGAATTTTTCCATACAATTTGAAATCCTGCCAATAAAATAAAATTCAAAATCGAAAATAATATCATTCTTTAAAATCAACAACGACAACAACGAAAAAAAAAATGTTTCTGCATTTAATACTCCTTGGATTATTGTAAATGCAATGTATAAAAAGCACCTCCCTCACCTGAATATAGCTCTTAAGTGAATTTTCAATTTTGTGTAGCATTATAGTGTGCATTAAAAAGAGAAAAAATCGCGGATTAAACAGGGAAAAAGAGAGAGAGAGAAAATGAAAGGCGATTTGAAATTCAATGGAAAATTTTATTCACCGTTTAAAAAAAAAGTTATAAGGATTTAAAATCTATCAACTTACAGGCAAAGCATCACCCTTCGGGCTATCAAATGTACCAACAGGAATGAGGCCATGTCCGGTGGTGTTTCTCTTGTTATAAGCCCATCCTCTTGCCAGGACTGTGTAATTACCAGAAGCATCTCCATTTTCATCAATGTACACATGATATCTGTCGGGTAATACATTTTACATACATTTATATAAATTTTGTATGAAAGGACTTTATACATATTTTAATTTAATTAATTTGATGATATGAAAATATTTGTTGGTTTAATATTATTGGATTTATGAAATATTCATAAAGCCACATATTTGGAGAGTTATTTTTAAATTAAGGGAAACTAAATATTTATGTGTTGTGAGATGAAATGAGTAGGCTTGGGGCGCTTTTGAAAAATATCTACATATATTGGCTATCCACAAACCTTTCCTCTAATTAAATAAAGTGCACGACTGGGTCGCACATATTTGTTCTTAATTTACAATCACACTGTGAATTTAAATCTTGAGTAAAATTCTATTAATCTGATTTCTAAAAAGAATAATTTACCACAAATACGTAAGTACATAAAAATTAACTAAAAAGTACATTATTTTTTTACGATTACAACAAGGCTCTTATAGTTTAAACCTTAAATAACTTAACCATTGTATTTTTGGTTTTAAAATTATTTTTAATTTTAATCTTCTAGATTATATTAAGATTAAAAATCGACTAAGTTGTTTTCGATATATCTGAAATTTTAAAAAGAAAGATTTGTTCCTTTTGTTTTTAATTTTCAATTTTACAAATATATCTACATATATGTTTTAACAGATTTTGTTAATCTGCGAAGTCGTTTTTAGAAAAAAAAAGGTTTTAGTAAACGACTGAAAAAATTTGTTTGCCAAATGCCATTATTTTTCCTAAAATATCCAAAAAACATGTCAGGGGAATGTCTGAAATACGCTTAGGTACCAAGTTTAAAAAAATATCGATCCATCCATTAAGGATGCAATTCAACCTGCTAAACCTGCTGAACACGCAGACAGAGACCGTCAGAATTGCGATAGCATCCACTTTATGCACATATACTATGTTCGAAAGCATTTTATTAAATTATCATAATAAATGAAATTTTCCACTAATTAAATTCAATTTTTTGCTGAAGTTTAATGTATCATAGCTCCACATGGTGTTCATTACTATACGATTGACTTTTACAACTATATACAAACATAGGAAATAGGTATATACTTTTTTCTATTGTCTATTTATAACCTACCCCATAGCACTTAAGTACTTTGTTCCTTTTATGACACTTATCAATGCAGTGCCATTCTTTGGTTCTTCGTTTCCAGTATCGATGAGTTTTATTAAGCCATTCGCATATAAATGTACAGCATCATATAAATATGCAGCTTCAGCACTTATCTGTAATAATAAAAAAAAAATAATAACTTATGCAATATAAATGATTGAAAATCAATGATGATGCTTGACGAAAAGCACAAGCGAAAACAATATCAACTTTTGTAATAGATTTCGTCGGACATTCTACTAAAATCATAATTTTATCTATTTAAGTATATCTACAAAAACAAACAAATAAACCAAAATGCAAACATATAGTATAATAATATTACTTTCACTCGTATGTATGTATATCGTTTACAATACATTCAACTAACCTGCTTAGATCCTCCAAAGTATCCCAATGGATTTGGAAAATTGAATGGTGGCTGTTCCATGTATTTATTTACCTAAAAAAAATATAATAAAAAAGGACGAACATTTTGTATCAATTTACATACATACATATATGCAAAATAAAAGGAAGAAATAGTAATGGTTTTGTGAATAAATCATGGCAGTCAAGTGGAAATGGTTTATATTATAAATAGAAGGTCGACGACGGCGACTTCCCAAAATGTTATTGATAGTGAAATTGAATAATTTTATTTTGAGGAAAGTATGAGCTTATTTTTGTGTTTAATATATTCACATAAGTGGACAGCCAAACAACCCATATTTTTAAGCATGCGATATGGTACTTTATATTTATTTAAAAAAATATATAATTAGGTTTTCAATAATGGTTGTCTTATTTTATTTCTCATCAAGGTTGCTTTTTATGAATAAATTTTTCAAAAGTTCGAAAATTATTTTTGATTTATAAATAAAATAAACCCCATACACTGACTGAGTAGGTAGCACATTGTTCTTCTTGTGACCATAAACCTTTAGGAAATAATTTTTGTGTTCCCTATGCACCAAAAAATTACTTTCATGAAGAAAAGATATAAAATCTTAAAATAAACAAAAAATAAAGAAAACTTTAAGCAAAACAAATAAAACATTAAAATTATTTATGTATTAGTTTCCACACATGTCTGTCATAAGAAAAGGATTATGAACTATTGTCTCTTCGAAAATCACTCAATCCTCGTTTATTGGATTATAAAAATAATAAGAAATAATAAACACAAATAATCCATCGATTCTATTATAATCAGTTATTATTGAAAAAGGGTAAAACCAGACATCTGTATAGATAGGTTAATCCCTTTGATTTTGGATCTTTAGGCATTAAAGAAATGTGACGGTTTATAGATGTAGGTACAAACAATAGGTACATTTTCAATTATTGTTTGATAGATCCTTTGTGTTTTTTCTTCCAATCTAAAAGAAAAACATCGGGGAAATTAAAAAAAAAAAAAAAACACTCAATCAAAGATATTTATCAGAAAGCTTTGAAATGGAATTCTGATTGATAAATTTGTCCATTATTTGAGCATCAGATAATAACTACGATCTTTGTTTATATAATTGAAAAATTGTACCCTTTTTTTCCAATAAACCCCTTCAACAACTGTTATTGTTTTTAGTTTAGTTTGTTAAGAGTGCAATTATTATCGTAAAACCTATCGTCCTTATTTCTTTCTTTTTTTTTCAATCCTTTTTTTAAACCTATTTTATGTACAAATACTTACTTCTTTGGCAAAATTTTGAAATAATGTTGGAGCTGTAGGAAATATCCCTAGATATGATTGGAATGCCTCTTCAGCCTTTGAATCAATTGTCTCTAACAATAAGCCACGCAAATACTTGTCCGGTGACGAGGGATCATATTGTTCGATGTCAATGCCCACAACAAAGTATTCACCCTTCGATAGAAGTCCTTTTTTGTGTAAACTCACCATGAGCCCGACGTGCTCATAATAATGACTTAGAATTAAGTAAACTGAAAAGAAAAGAAGAAAGAGCAAAACAAAAAGAAATAAGAAAATCTATATTAAATTAGGTACATACATACATATATAGTTATAGTTGAGAAGGATATTTTTCAAAATGGGTCTCTGAGAATGGCAAGGAATTGAGTAGTTTTAAAAGCTTGAGTAGATTTTATTGGTATAGCTCCAAGATTGAAAAGATACCTATCAACTATACTGGAAGATTAAATGTTGTGTTTAAGATGATAATTGACGATCCAATTAAACCATCAGGATGGAATCCTTGTAGGATCCAATAACATATATTTTAAACATCATTTTCAAAGTCAAAACATCGGAAGGAGCATATTATGAAATTCAACACTCTAATGTTAAATTTAACTAAACATAAATCATTGTTGTTACCGGGAGTATGTTCTGAAATAAACACTGACAATGACGTTAATTTACGATGCTGTTTTGCAAACAAGGATGCGCTACAACACTTCCTTCTCAAACTCAGACCGCCACTTAACCATTCCCAAACCGAACTATATAGGGAACCAGAGACTAGAAAACATCTTACAGCTAAATTTAAATACATATACGTATGCATAAATAAAACGGGTACTTACTTCGTGTGTTTGTATAAGTCTTTTCCACTAACTCATCAAAAGGATTTGCCATGAAACCATGATGATAAATTGTGTTCCATGTCAGAGTCTCACGAACCTTTACACCAGCCTTACGCAGGATATTCAATATAGTATCAGCTATTGGATTGTACAAGTTTTTCACATTGTCAAGATACAAAAATGTCACCTGTGTGAAAGGGAAATGGAAAGGAAACAAAATAAAAAAAAAACACATCATATATTTCAATGAACCATTCTTGTTTGATCGCCTATGGGGCAGTAATATTACTCACTTGAGTCCAATTGAAAGCTAAAAGTAGTGAGACAACAGATTTTGAAATCTGTGTGTCTGGCGGACGTGTTCGGGCAAATGTGGGGAAATCCTTTTTATTGGAAGTGTCCCTGTGTGTGCAATACTGAAAGTGATGATGATGTAGTCATAGTAAATGGTGCCCGAATGATTGAAAATGTCTTTTCTTTTTTTTTTTTTAGCTAAATCAACTCACATAGGAAATCATTGGAAGATTAAAAGCAGCTGCCATTCGTCCTTCGTGTACACAAGTTTCCTGTGGGCCTATATAGCCAGCAACTTGACGCGTCCATAAAGATGCTGTTTGCCTGATGCTAGATACTTCATCGCCATATGTTTCGGCAACAACAAATGCAATTGAATGACCAAGATTTTTCAATTTTCCCGTATTGACCTGAGAGACAGCAAGAGATATTGCTCCTGAGATGGTAATTCCTTGAAAAAAAAAAAACAATATTTATGTAATTTTATTAGAGCTTTAGCCCAGTGTTGATTTTATGAGCATTTAACAAAATCTTAAAGAAGAAAAACAATAAATTATTATAAGCGACCGATGTGCCACATGGCTTTTATTTTATGTTAATATTTTAAATATCTGCAACGACGTGTTAGAAAAATTATTTGAGCAGATTTAGTTTGAAAAGACTTTTCTTCTTTCGATAGAAAGGTAAGCAATGTTATACAAATTTGAACTGTAAAGCTATGATTAGACGGTCAATGCGTTGACTTTGACTCCCTTACGTCAATATGACGACAAATTTTGTCCCAAAGTTTTCACACAAGTCATATGTTATTCATCGCAGAATACGATCGACGTGTTAACTTTCTGACGTCAAATTCTGTCCCAAATTTCTCAAGTCGTGCGTTAACGGCTGCGTTGAAACTTGCGATGACGCAAATTTTAGAGTCAAATCGTTCATTTTTTTGTGTAAACGTGTAATCACAACGTCAACGTTGTTGGAACACTTCAACAGACTGCTTATCAACGCGTTGTCAATATTACAGTGTTGTCATCACGGTTGATTTTTCTACAGCGTCAACATGGCTTGCGTTGACATTTATCTAAATTTCAAAAATTACCAAACTTTTATAAGTTTTTTAATCCATTGACATCGTACCCCTCTTTCATGGAATTTGACAATTTATGACTTGGTACATAGGCAAAACACTTTATTTTGAAGTATATTGAATATTTCGGTCCCAAAGGTCATATCAAAGTCCCAAAAACTCCTTTTTCCAAACCAAAAATGTTATCTAATAAATTTCAAAGTTATAAAGATTTTGACAATTTGTATAAGCTTCATGTTCTAGGTTTAATTGTCGGAAATGTTTTCTAGCCTTCGTGGCCTAAGGCGCACATTATGAAGATAAACTTTTTGCCTTGGTCGGAAACTTAAAAAGAGATATGTATCTTTGATGCTTGTATTAATAGGGATGCACTTAGCATTTTAATAAACATACAAATGTAAGTCTTCTTGATTTTTCTCGCAGATTTAATGACTAAAACCATTAAAAATCATATAAATTGCTTTACGAAGCCACCCGAGCGTATTTATATAGAAAACACCTTTTTTAACTTACCTGGTCTTTGATAATCCAAATTGCCTGGTCGTCTCTGTGACCCCGTAAGGTATCCCAACGTAAACACCTCTGAATTAGCATTCAGAATTAAATTCAAAACAAGAAACACAACGTAGGCTTGAACAGGATACACTTGTAGTTCGAATAGTGCTGCCTTAAGTCGGAGGTATGACCTCATTACGTGTAATACCTTTTTGTAAATGAAAAAGGTGGGGGGGAAGAACACACTCCAGGAATGTGGTGAACAAGGATGCGAATGCGGTTTAGGTGTGAGGTGGATGGATGGAATTCCTTATTACTTTCTCTTTCTCTCTCTCTATTGTGACTAATTAGTATAACGAAGCACTGATTCAATTAAATGTCCTTTATAGCAAAGTTACTCCTTGCATATTATCATCATCAGAGTATAATCAAAGAGGATGCCCGAGTAGCATGTAGTCGTGCAAATGAGGGAAACATTTTGTCAGCATCACCTTTTATTTGTCATCTATATTAAATACAGTTTGTTGTCCTTTTTCCAACTGAATCATGTCCATTATCCTTAACTTGTCATGATTTATTAATTTATGTTTTGTATTATTATTATCTTTTGATGTTTCTCTGTAACTCAATGAATGGAAAAGATGGAAGTGGTTTCTTTGATCGATGATGATGGTTGTGTTTGTTTGAGTAGAAAAAATGCAATTATTTTGTTTTCCATTGAAATTCTATTAGCCATTGAGATCAATTGAAAGGTCCTTGGCACTGAAATGAGAGGAAAAATGTTTTTATAAATGACATTTATTGACTGTTAATGGCAGGATAAATATAATAAAATTGATCGAGTCGCATGAACCGAAGAGATTTTATGTAACCTAATTGAATTTCAACACAAGACTCTACTTGCAAATCAAAGCATATAATCACTGCAATTTGTCATTTTCAATTACTTCAATTACTTTTGAATGGAATCCAAAAGTCTGACAGGTTTATTCATTTTATATTTTCGTTTTGGCCACAAATAATTATATAAATCGAGACCGCCCACACTGGGTCCTATGTATATACTGCGAGTATATATGTGTAGATAATTTAAATTGATTAATTTGTTGGCAATACAACATGCTGGTTTCAATTTCAAAAAGTACTCGACAAATAAAACGACAACTACAAAAATTATAAAACGAACGTTTGCAATTTTTTTTTTTTTTTTTGTTCACTGGCTTCTGCCAGCCATTGTGAAGAGGTGTGAGGCAAATAGCTCCATCACTGGAATTCTAATTAGTTGCAAGTTGCAACTCTTGGTATACTGCACGGATGGAGTCAATATGATGTGTAGCATAGCGCACTTCATGTTGTTGTTGAAGTATCTGTCTACAATGTAAATAGGGTTGGTTGTTGTGTATGGTACTCTTAGAGTAATCGATTTGGCGGGCTTTTTAATATTCCAATCATATATATTGGAGGAGGCACGCCAACACTCACATTGTCACATTATGTTCATGTGTGAAAAGAAATTTGAATTTATTTCACAGTAGAAGGACTCAATTTATTCATAGGAGTTGCATTTAGAGTCAAGAGATATTTCTTAATTAATGATTTTAAAAATAGAAAAAACGTTTTGTCTTAGGTTTGTTTTTAATTTTTTTTTGTTTCCTGGATTTTTCTTTGCATTGTTTTATTAAAAAAAATCCTTTGCTTTGGGGATTTATTTGGCAGAAATATTTATTTTTGTTTGCCAAAAAATAAAACAGTTATTTTATATTTATATTTATATATTTATATATTTTTTTTTATTTTTTATATGCGCAACTTAAATTTAGCAGTATAAAGTTCGTATTTTAAATTACCTATATATTTCATTAATTGCAATTGTGAAAAATTGTTTTTGAAATGTCCATCGGTATGTGTATTTGTGTAACTAGCTTCAATAACTGGCGATGCATAAGTTTCCGTATCCTATTCCTGAGTTGAGACCACAGCCTTAAAAAAATATTCAAAAATTATAAATCTTTATGTAATATATTTTATATGAAGTTACTAACCTAGCCCTGATCCTGATCCATAACCACCTATCCCTGCATAACCACCTCCATAACCACCTAGCCCTCCATAACCACCAAGTCCTGAATAGCATCCAGATCCATAACCACCTATGCCATAACCTCCCCCAATTCCACCATATAATCCTGATCCATAACCACCGCTGCCATAACCTCCTCCAATTCCACCATATAATCCTGATCCATAACCACTAAGTCCAGAATATAATCCAGATCCGTAACCACCGCTGCCATAACCTCCTCCAATTCCAGAATATAATCCAGATCCATAACCAATAAGTCCAGAATATAATCCAGATCCATAACCACCGCTGCCATAACCTCCTCCAATTCCACCATATAATCCTGATCCATAACCACCGCTGCCATACCCACCTCCAATTCCACCATATAATCCTGATCCATAACCTCCGCTGCCATAACCTCCTCCAATTCCACCAGATAATCCTGATCCATAACCACCTACGCCACCACCAATGCCATAACCTCCTCCAAGCCCAGAAGATAATCCTGATGTAGATGCCCCTGAGGAAGCGTCAGCAGCTGTTGAAGCTGAAGTAGTTGTGGAAGTAGTTGTTGTGGAAGCACCTGAAGAAGCACCAGAAGAAGCACCAGCGGCAGCCCCCGCCGAACCACCTCCGTAAAGACCTCCTCCATAAAGACCTCCTTGGTTTAGACCTCCTCCGTAAAGACCACCTCCGTAAAGACCACCTCCGTTAAGACCTCCTCCGTAAAGACCTCCTTGGTTTAGACCTCCTCCGTAAAGACCACCTCCGTAAAGACCACCTCCGTTAAGACCTCCTCCGTAAAGACCTCCTTGGTTTAGACCTCCTCCGTAAAGACCACCTCCGTAAAGACCACCTCCGTTAAGACCTCCTCCGTAAAGACCTCCTTGGTTTAGACCTCCTCCGTAAAGACCTCCTCCGTAAAGACCTCCTCCGTAAAGACCACCTCCGTAAAGACCTCCTCCGTAAAGACCTCCTCCGTAAAGACCACCTCCGTAAAGACCACCTTGGTTAGCACCTCCTAGGTAAGCACCTCCTAAGCCACCGGCTGTGGAAGCTCCTGTCTGAGCAACTGCGGAACTACTTGCTGTGGCAGCCGCTGTAGAAGCTCCTGTAGCACCTCCCAGGGAACCCCCTACTAATCCACCTACACCACCACCTAGACCACCACCTAGGGAAGTCCCTGTAGAAGACCCTGCAGAAGCACCTGCAGAAGCACCTGCAGAAGCACCTGCAGATGCCCCAGCTAAACCTGCAGCATTTCCATATCCTTGACCATAAGCTCCTTTTCCAGATTGAAGGATAGCTAAATTAAAATATTGTTAGAAAAAAATAAAAAAAAAAAACAAACAATAAAAAAATTATTATAAAATTACCAAGAACAAGGAAAATAGCTCCTGAATAAATTGTGAAGGATCTCATTTTTGCTATTTTTGAGTGACTTCTACTTCTGATATCTTACCGAAAATTGTCGGTCTATTTATTTGAAAATATTCACAAAATATTCTTAAATTGATATTTCTGTATCGTGAGATTCAGTCACGAAATCAATTTAATATTGATTTTTTTGTAATCAGTGTAATCAGTCAATGATAATGAACAAAATTAAAATTAAATTTATTTTGATAATATTTTTTGTTGAAAAACTTTCGTAATTCTTAAAACACGTTTTTTTATTCTTATTGAGATCAGTGCACTTGCACCGACTAAATGTCCTTACATTATTTTCAATTTTTTCAATCTCTTTCATCAATTATAGAAAGTGCATTACGCGCCGAATGATTGATGTCCTCTGAGAAATGAAATAAATAAATACTAAATACTAAAATACAATTCTTAGCCGACTTTATAATGTTTTCTAAAAATTGACAACAGAATTCATAAATCAGGAAGACCCTTAGTAAGTTTTCATTCATTTAAGAAATTTTGTTCAAATAACACTTTTTGTTTTAATATTTCCACAAACTCGCAAACAAAATAAACTTAAAATAAAAAAAAAAAATAAAGTCAAATTACCATAATGTCATTGGTTAGTTCTGAGAAAATTTCGAAAAAATTAAAATACAAAGTCTTTTGTATTCAATTATCTTTAATTTAGCCTTGGCAATATTCCATCGGAAATTATCTTATTCAATGTTTTTTTTTTCTTCTTATTCAAGACAAGACAACACTTAATAATTACTAAAATACAACATGCCACAATAAAGTGCTAATATTGCAATTGAAATATTATGTGTAGTAGTGACTGACTTAATATATAATGCGTCCGGCAAATTACTATTATTATTAAAATATTAAACCTCAGCAAACATTAATTAAAGTCCATATAGTGGGAATGTACACACAGCATTGAACACTGAATGGGTCTCACTCAATTCATCTGAGGTACCAACCAACAACAACCTACCACACATAATTAACATATAATCTCGAATTGGATATCAGAATTAATTTTACCTCTGCTGCTAGCGTATGGTTGCCACTATTTTGAATTATTATAAAAAAAAATTTGACCTTCTGATTTACTTCATACCGAAAATTTTAAAACTTTTTTTAAGTTCAGAAGTTTTGAAGAAATCAACAAATTTACCACTTTAAAAAACAACTACTATGCAGTGCTGTACACAATTCTCCTGAAATGAAAATTAAATTTGTATTTGTCTCACAAAAAATTACACAAAGGAACGAATGAAATTTTGAAGAAAAGAAAAGTTTCACAATACTCAATGAACTATTTTTATTTTATGAAGAATAAGAGTTGCAGAGAGTAAAGTTTAAAACTTCGCATCGTTAATTTCCTATGAATTTTTAACTTTCGTTAAGACTAACTTTCAGAATTTTAATAACAAACAAATTTTTAAAATGTTTTATTTTCCATAAAATCTCATAAAATTTCCATTTTTATTAGCGACTTTAAATTGAATAAAGTATGAAAATAAAAATTGGGGAAATGCAAAAACTAAAGATACACATTTAATATGATTTTTTTTTTTAAAACATAAGCAAAACCAAAGAGTTGGCAACCATGAATTCCATCACCACACAAGAAAACAACCAAACACTACGTGTTGCATATATTATGCATTTCAGCTTTGCCTGACGGCGCGTCCGCGTGGTGCTCAAGTGGAAATTGGTGATAAAAATAAAATTTCAATTTGGGTTACTCAAATGAAGTTATCACTTAATCTAAACTATCGCTATGCACACTCTTCTTTTATAGTTAAAAAAAAAATATCAATTCGCTTGCGGTAAAACAACAACGACAATGATGATGACAATGACGATGATGATGATAATGGTCGGTCAAATCGATTTCCTGAATTCACTTCCTGCATCCTGTGTATGTGTCCCGAGAAAGTCACGTAGGCTTTTACCAACATGATTACTCAGCTTAGCTTATATGTACGAAGGCAGCGGCGGCGGCGAAGTCTCATTTGCATGCAAATGTGAAAATTATTCGAAAGGAAGAAAAACATTGGAATTCAAAGCCTAATGTGGGGAAAGGCAATCTCTCAGAATGAAAACAACAGAGGCATCTTCATTAAAAAAGAGATTAGGAGGGTTTAAAGACGCTAAGGTTGAGGTATTTAATGAAATTAATTATTTGGAAAAAAATAAAAAAATAGCTGAAGAAAAAATAAGTCGAAGGTTTTCAAAAAGAGTATCTCTGCTTAATTGGCAGTGGAAGAAAAAATTTGATTTGCAAAGAATGAGTAAGGTGACAGGGCTATATACAGCGAAAAACTAGATCGCTCTTTAAATAAAGATGGCGGAAACCCTGCCAGAAATTGATGGTCGAAAAGTCGAATTTAAGTTTTTTAACGATAACAGTACAATAAATAGTCTTACCTAATGTGTTACGTCTAATCTCAGCTTACAAATCTTACCACACACCCTTACGTGAAGCTGTCAATTATGTCAATGTCAATTCATCTGTCATTCTTAATTTGCAATTCATGTTTAATTTTTTTGTTATCTTAGCATGTCATGTTTTTTATTTATTTGTTCCATTTAAATAAGTAATAAAACATTCTGATTCAAACCTCGAGCTAACAACATCATCGACTGCAATTTATTACACTTTTGATTAAAAGATTTAATAAGTCAACTAAAGCGGAAACATTTTGGTCCTACTAGCCGGATATGAACGAGCGACCTATGGATATGGATTTACTCATAGACATTTGACTAACTGTATCGGGCTACTTACGGATCAAGTTAAAAAAAAAAACTTGTTGAAGTAATCAGCTTTTAAGTTTCTTGACTTTTTTTTTTCAAAATCCAATACGCCATTCTATAGCCCATTACATAAAATACAACAATAAATGGTAACATTTGTCCTTGATGGTGGTCGCCTATTGTCACCATAAAATATATTTGCCAAAATTACTTTTAACACTTCGCCGTGTATACATACATACATATATGCTTTTACGTGCTATGAATTTAAAATGTTTTTGCTTTCAACAAAAATAAAATACAATTACTTGAAAAAAACACGTGCAAATAATGTGAAGATAAAAGTCAGTTGGAGTTAAGGTTTAAAGCTAGTTTCATATAAATATTAAAAAAGCACAAAAAAACAACATACATCAAAATGTAATTTACGTGATTTAGTTTCTGACCGACTCGATAAAATCTATTCGTAAAAAATTTCTCTCAAACTTATGTACCAGAGATTTAAATTTGAATTTTCTAATCTGAATTCCAACAACAATGGTGGAAAATAATTGTTTTCCTCCAAAAGACCTATAAAGTAGATAGCTATGTCTATAAAAAAAAAAAAAAAGTTCTGCAACGAAATATTTTGAATGAAGACCATAACTTGTTGTTTTGAATTGAATTTTTTGTAGGATTGCATTTCCAAAAGAAAAACACAGAACAATATATTTGTTGGGTACAAACAAACAACAAAAGCCATAAAAAAAAGTTCATCTATATAGAGTAGCGAGACTATTACATTTTGTTGTTGTTGCTGATTTTTGTTTCAGATTTATGAGCCATAACAAAATGTAATTAATTTTACTACCATGATGATGTTAAACACGTATTGGCAGCTCTATTTTGCAGTAAAAGAAATCACAAAACGTCACCTTCCGTCGTGCTTATGGACATTTCAAATAATATTAGCTATTTAAGAATGAATGGAAATTTCATATGATTTAATGTCAAATTTCGACTTATAGAATTTTTATTTTGAATGGAGCTTTTGTATGATATTTATACAGCTACATTAGGTATTTACAGCACAAATTTTTATTGAAAGTGCATGCATTGATTTTGGACTGTTATTATTGATTTATGATCTTAACACAATTTTTTGTTCGTGATTTTCAATCTTTAGCGAAGTTTAATCAATTCTAAATAAAAATACTCATAAATAATTTAATACCTATTTAACTTGCTTATTTATTACGCATCTATTGAAGTAGAAAATTCAAACATATAAAAAGGTCATGCTGTAGTTCAGATTTAAAAACCAAGATCTCGTCTTGTTTACCAAAATATTTATAAACAATAATTATTCCTTTTTCATGACCTTTATTTCTTAATTCAATATATTTGAATCCTATTTGTGTGGGCTTCAGGTCTTTCTTTCTTTATCTACTTTTTGATATATATGGAATTTATAAACTATATACAAATAAAATGCACGACTGGGTCGCATGAACTTTCTCTTATGTGCGATCACATTGTGGTTTAAAAGAATGCGTACCATGCATTCTTTTAAACCACATTTTAGACTGAAAAATTGTTAAGAAATCAATATAATTAAAAATAAATTGATTAAACAACTTCTGAAAATGTTTTGACACCAACGCCCTGCACACCATCTGATTTCTAACACAAATCTCAGTTTATATGAAAAAAATTTTAAATCGTTGAAGCGGTTTTTTAAAAAATTAATTTTATAAATGAAATTTTTATGAAATATTTTTATGAAAAAAAAATGGTACGCCATTTTTTTATTATTTATTTATGTGGAATTAAAAAAATGATTTAAAAAAAAAATTATCTACTCATATATCGAATTTTCAAAAAACAATTTTAAAAATTTTGATACGCAATATTATTCGAAAACCAAAAACAATGGTTCTATGAGAGATACCATTTTCAACCGATAGATTTTTTTTTTCAATAATAAAGGGTGTTTTTTTTAGAGGTATAGAACTTTGAAATGGAATAAAAAGATGATTATTTTTAAATTGACATGAAATTTACTTAATTCGAAAGATAATCTTCTGGCATTATAATTTAGATATGATTTCTGGCATATAACCGCCACGGCTGGCTCGGACGTAGTCTAATCTGGAGGTCCAATTTTCGATGACTTTTTCCAACATTTGTGGCCATATATCGGCAATAACGCGGCGAATGTTGTCCTCCAAGTGGTCAATCGTTTCGGTCTTATCTTATTCCACCAACCCATAAAGCACACCAAACAGTCACTTTTTGTAACGGTGTCTCAACATGCACTTGAGAATTATCATCACCCCAAATACGGCAGTTTTGTTTATTGACGTATCCATTCAACCAAAAGTGAGCTTCATCGCTAAACAACATTCGCTTATGAAAATTGTGATCAACGGCAATCTTGTTTTGGGCCCATTCACCGAATCTACGCCTTGCTAGGTGATTCTGTGGCTTCAATTCTTGAAATGCCAAACCAAACTAAAAATAAATCACTTGACAGCTGACAAAATGGCCGCCAGTTAAAATAGTATTGCCAACTTAAAGTTCTATACCTTTAAAAAAACACCCGTTATTAGTTCACATACAATTTTTAATCAAAATCTTAGGAGGCATTTTTGAGAAAAATGATATTTTCCATTCCGGTTTTAAAACACTTGTATCGGAGATACCTTTATTTTTGGTCCCAAGAATAATTTTTATTTAAAATCTGCTAGATAATGTTAAGAAACTGCAAAATGCCAAGTTTTTTTAAGAATCGACGGAATCGTTTTTGAAATATTCTGAAAAAAAAAAATTTAAACTTTTTTTAAAAATAAAATTTTGGTATACACTTGTACGGCAGGTACCGTTATTTTTGGTCTTGAAAAAATTGAAAAAAACGTATGGGTACCAAAACCACTAGGTACCAAGTTTAAAAAAAATCGATCCACCCGTTTAGGCTGCAGCTGATAGACGAACAGAATTGCGAGACCTAATTTTTTTGACTTCGCTATCATCATTGTAATGACAAGTTTTATCAAAATCTCGAGTTCGATTTTTTTACCAATCCATAACTTGCCATTGAGTACTTATGTACATATATATCGCAAGTAAAAATAGCTTCAATATGATGGTAGTTAAAAACCTTTAAATGAGATAATTTTCTGCATTTTCCATATTGTTAAGAGAAGGATTCTTATACCAAATCTGAATTTTGAAGTTTCCAAATTTCGCTATTACATAATTTAACAGTAATGCAAGATTTCGTTATTAGAATTGATTTGTGGTGAATCGTATCGCTCACCTCCAGGTAGTTCCGGAATAAAGCCTATTAATAGGTTTTAAAAAGACATTTTTTTCAGTTGATATGAAGTAAATTGACTGCCAATAATATCTTACAATCTCTTTGTTCATAAATAAAAACCAGAAGAAGAAAGTCATTCTACAATTTTAACAATAAAAGGAAACGTTACCCTCAAAAACATTTATAAGTTATCAGATTATAAGCAAATATTGATTTATTTTTTTTTAAAAGCCTTCATTTTACTATACTCAAACTTAAAATTTATGCATAAAACGATGTTATTTTGAAAAATGTGATTACTATTTGACACAAAAGTTACTTAACATTCTTTACCTATTTTTTTTTACTTTCAATTTATAAGAAAGATTATATGCAATCTTTAAATTTATTCACATAGTTTACGACTTTGAATTTGAATTGAAATTTGTTCGTAGTAAAGTGACCTTTTTTTACGACTACATAAGTATACTCATCTAGAAAAAAAAAAGAAACTGACCGTAAAACTTAAATTATTCAGAAATAGAAAATAAAACCTCCCTCAGTTACTCGGAAACATGCGAAAGAGAAGCCTTAAAGTTTTTTTTATTACAAAATAATGATGCGTAAAATAGCGGTTAAATCCTAACCACGTACCTCCTTTGCCAATTTTTTTTTAGACTTATTGCTATAATAGCAACAAAAAAATCAATGTTCATGGTTTTGGGTTATTTGATGGATTTTTTTTTATTTAAATATTTTTGATGGATATGTGAATTGTTGTTTAGGTATAAAATGACTTTTTGACTATATGTATAATGTATATTAGTTTATCATCTGCGATATGTGTAGTATTAGTAGAATGTGTCAAAAAATCCGTGTCAATATTAGAATACCACAACTTTATATTTATTTAAAATCATTATAGGGGTCAAAGTAAGTAACTTTAGATAGTTTAAAGGAATAATGGCGGTAACATTTGCTCTCGTAGGTAGAAAAATCATCTCAGGCACGTAGCCAGGGGGGGGGGGCTTGAGGGGCTGAAGCCCCCTCCGAAAGTCTAAAATAAAAACTAAAACTTTCTAATATACAGTATTATTTTCTTTGTAGAGCTCTTCAAATGCATGTCAATAAGTCTTGAAGAAATAACGAGCAGAACGTGGGCGATGTCTTCGAAGGCATCAACACTTTTGGCAGCGGTCCAAAAATGTGATTTCCTAGTTAGCCCCATTGTATGCGAAAAGCTGTTCAGTTTAACGCTGCCCTTATCAGTTTTCCTACAGAACAAAAATCCTTAGATTTCGTTTCTGCAATCGACCGCACCAAAGAAGAGTTCTGAAGTCTCTTGAGAACATCAGAGAAAAAGCCGAAGATTTTTTCAGAGAGGCTTTTCAATCCGTATCTAACCTTGCCGAGGACTTATTTAAAGTTGAATTAAGACTCCAAGAACTTCATTGAAACAAACAACGCGTTCCAATCCAGAAATCTCTTCTACTGAATCCTATTTATGAGTGTCTGTATTGATTCCGAATCTATGATTCGTTAATACAAAATCTTACGGACAGATTCATGGTCAACGAAGACGTTCTACCATCGTTTCAAGCTCTTCTCCCAGGTTTTTCTGCAGTTGGGCGAGTCAATGAAATGGAAAAGATAACATGTTACTTTGATAATGCAATTTCGTTGTCAGCTGTGAAAGCTGAATACATTCTCTGGTGCGAAAAAATATCGTCGATTGATCCCTCTATCGAAGTTTTAAAATTGCTTGATATATGTGACAAGACTAACTTTAGAGGTATAAACTTCTTGCTTACGGTTTTGGCCACGCCTCCAGTGACCACAGCTAGTGTTGAAAAACCTTTTCAACTATGAAAAGAATTAAAACAGTCTCCCGAAGCGTTTTGGGGAATGCAAGATTAAGCTCACTTGCTATGATATCTGTTAATTCAGATATTAATGTGGATCTAGATAAGGTGATTGATCTCATGTCAAAAAGAAAATCAAGACGTCTTCTGCTTTGATAAAATGTGTGTATAAAAAAATAATTTAAGTATATGTTCGTTTGAGTACATACAATTTAAAAACTAATAAAAATCAATAAATTGGGATATATATAGTTTTTTGTTTAAAAAATTCCTCGTAAAATTTGGAAGCAAGCCCCCCCGAACCAAAATCCTGGCTACGGCACTGATCATCTATAAGGCATTTTTTTAGCTACGACTTTACCCAACTATATTTTTTTTTTTTTACAAAAATGATCTTTAATGAAATATTAACGAAACACCATTTCTTTTTACTGTCGAATTTTAAAACGATATCAAACGAAAAATTTTAAGTAACAAATCATGTGTAAAAGACCGTTAATAGGATACTAACCTTAATAAGAATAAAACTAGCCTACCTGTGCGAGAATTTTCGCAATTACATACAAATAAAAGACGAACAGAAGGTCTAATTGAGCGACCGCAGCTAATAAATTGATCCAACCTAATGTCACATGCCAAAATATTACCAATAGGAAATTTCTAGTGTTCATTTTAGACTTAATTTTTATTGGAATAATATTTAACAAACAAATGCAGTTTTTAAACAAATTATTAACATTTTTAAAATAAAATTACAATTCGTCAAATCGCCAATTGGCACTCCATTTGTCAAAATTTGTATAGTATGAGAGTCGGAAAAGGAATCCAGACTATAGAAATAATATATATGATGATAATTTCTATATTCTTTTGTCCAACCAAATTGAATGGGAAAACATATCCAATGTTTCTTAATTTTTTTGTTTAATTTAAAGAAACAAAAAAATCTTAAAATGCAAAAAAAGAACAGAACAGAATCTTGAAATCGACATGGGTCTAATTAATTCAATAATATTAAGAAAATCATTTTGTCTACAGGCTACTGATTAACATTTTCCATTCAGCACGTAAATTAATCTGTTGATTTCGTTACTTAATTTGTTTGTTTTCGTTATAAAATTCCCATAAGAAAAATATCCTCATTTTCAAAGTTTTTTTTCCAATAAATTATGCTGCTTGGTGTTTTTTTTATAGAACATTTCTATCAACATTATTTTAAATGATCTCACACAGATGCCAAAAGTTAAATGAAAAAATTGTCACAGAAATTTAAAGTATACATTTTCAAGGGTGCGGACATTTTCGTAAATACAAAAAACAAATTCATAATTTTAAAAATAATTTAATTAAATTTTACATCTATCAAAACACATTTTTAATACGCTTTCATTCTATGATAAAGAATTTATGTCATTGCGCTATAATGTTGTTCCTAAACAGCCAGAGAACACAATTAAAAGGGAATAAGAGAAAAACTTTTTACTTTGGGGGTTGAAAACTTTCATTCTTTAAAAATAAAAAAAGCATTATTTGAATTGAGCAGTAAAAAAATAAATATAAAAATAACACAGCAGCTTATGTTTGGTAAAAGCTAAGTATATGAGGACTTTTAAAGATATTAATTAAAAATAATGAGATTTAAAAATTGAAATAATATTCTAATTAGGCTTAAAGGCTTTTTTAATTCTGAAAGGTTATTATAAGAAAATATTGTTTGGTACCTTAACCCTTAAAAAGGTCCCCTGACCGAGTGAATAATTTGATGTAAATAAAGACTTTGGATAAAGTACTTAGAAAACTTATTTATTTAAATTATTTTTTTTTTTTACTTTCAATTTATTTTACTTAAAAGAAAATTAAGAAAACTCAGTAAGAAAAATATTACTAAATGTAACCTTCTTTAATAAATACATACATACATTACATATATTTGTTGAATGTACAAGCATTTTACAGATTTTTCTAAATTGTAATAAAATAAATTTTTTAGTGTCTGCTTTTGACTTTTTTGATATTTTGTTTTGTCAAATTTCGTTCTGTAATGATCCACATAGACAGTAGTATATAGACAAACTAATAATTCACCAAAATTTTGCTTTAATGATTTTTACTAAAATGACAATGTATGTATATGGAGTCTCTACTCTCTGTTCCCCTATTAGTAAATTTTAGTCAAATTTATAAGCAACAATATTTGCTGGAAAAAGTCTAAGTTCGAGTCCCAGATGGGCAAAAAGTTTTTCAATTAAAATTGAACATTAAAATTACCAAGCACCACTACAAGAAGTCTGATGATCAGCTTGGCAGTCGTGAAATAGCCATAACTCCAGTCTATCAAAATCTTAGTGGTAGCTTACCCAAGTGTTGTTTTTTCATTCAAACCTTCAAAAGATTTTTTTTAAAACTATAATTCTTTTGACGTTTTTACAATTTCTCATTAACAATTTCCTTGCATTAAACACAATAACAAACAAATACATAATATATGCTTACTAATAGCCTTAACCATAAGAGCATTTACTTGTAATCCAGCTATGCATTTTATTTATAAAGCTGCTTTAATTGTTTTTATATTAATTTTTCTATTAAACTTTTTTCTTTTTTTTAATTGTCATCTTTTAAAATAGAAAATCCTCAACATTTTTACCGCAATGGCGGCAACGTTGGGGATATAAAGTTTTAAAAAATATTTGTAAAATAAAATCCACGAGATTTCTATGGCAAAACACTGAGAGCTAGGTACTCTTAAAACTAAAATGTAATCGACTTTATTTATTATTTCAATTACTTTAACAAATTCCAATATTCGTATCCTAGATATTTTATAAAAGAGTTTAATCATCTATACTGAACCGTTGCCATTAGAAAATTGTCACAATATGAAATAAAAGTACCAACAAAAGAAACATACTGGACAGGGATACTCTGGCGTATACTTAACCTTTTTTATTCGTTTTGTTTTCAACCTCAATTCATTCAAAGTCTCACCACGTCCGACAAAAAAAAAAAGAGTTTATTGAAGAAGTTTTATCCTTTATGCTCTCCAAAAAGAAAAGTATCCATTTCAAATTGAAATTACTAAACCAACAAAATGTATTGTTCTTCTTAGTAAACGGGATACAAAGATGATGTGAGGTAAAAAAAAAAATCCTCACAATTTCGTTAATTGATTTCAAGGAGCTGTGTGGTTAAAATTGTTTTCTTTTAGAATCAAAAGTTTTATTTCCTCTATTTTTTGTAATAAATTGTCTTTTAATTGTTTTCGTGCATAATATTTTTTTTTTCAACAATTTCATCTCCGAAATGACTCCTTAGTTAAATTGCTTGGAAAAAGTAAACAAAATTTTTGCAGGA
Organism: Epistrophe eligans; assembly: GCA_951394125.1. Classification (NCBI taxonomy): domain Eukaryota; kingdom Metazoa; phylum Arthropoda; class Insecta; order Diptera; family Syrphidae; genus Epistrophe; species Epistrophe eligans. Next base: position 10,498,519 of record OX596031.1, on the reverse strand, counting down.
AATTAAATTTCCCTCTGAGATTTCTCTCTATGTTTGGAAGGGAATATAATCTACCTAATAGGTTTTTTTTTTCTTTTTATTTGCTCATTTTTAGTCCTGTCTTTATTCCTAGCATAGTTCTTTCCACATGAGTATGCAGTTAAATTAAACTCATCGAAATAGAATGAGAGGCGATTTTGTTGGTCCATTTTAAATGTATATTCAAGGTTGAAGACAAATATCTACATCAGGGAGATAAGAATTAACTCTCTTGGTACTGTGCTCATGGAATTTTTTTAAAATGTTCTATAAAAACTATCATTTTTCCTAAGTGAAGAAAGAACGATTTTTATTTTCCTCTTTTTTTTTTCTATGTTGCGAGAATATCACTACCGCACTTGAACTGTATTTGCATCGTGCTGTGTGGTGTAAAAAGGATGATGAGCAGGGTGGTGTTCTCGTTTTTTTTGTTTTTTTTTTTTGCAACTTTTGTATATATATGTGAAAAAGAATATGTGAAAAAAAGGGAGATGAATGAATTTTCATATTTTTCTTTCTGTTTTAAGTCTTCTCGGTTGTTTGGTTTTGTGTCTAGATTTCAATAGTTAAGTTGAGAGCCTTTTTTTTTGTTGGTTTTTGTTTGAAACAAAAATATGTTTGATGTCGGAAATGGCTACATCTATTATATCTTTCAAAACTTTTGTCTCCTCTTATGAGAGGAAGTAGTAAGTTACATATTTGTTATATTTTAATTTTAAATTCCATCTATTTAATGGTTGTGTTGAAATAATAATTTAATTTTATGTAAATGTATATTGTGATCCATGTGACATTTGGTGAAATATTTGTATTGTATATGTATACATATATTAAAGTTTTAGGTCTTAACATTATGTTACATCAAAATTGTGGTTTGCAAATATAAAACATTTAGAAACATGTGGATTTTGCAAAGAAACTTTAGCTAGTGTAAAGGAAGTAACAACCATAAGTTTTATTTATATTATTTATCGACACGTGTTTAGCATTTTTATTTGGTAAGCTAATATATGAAACAACATTTTATATTTAGGTGTAATTTAAAAGGTTAAAATTTACTTCATCAGTGTTTTTCATAGTTTTTTGTTTAGTTTTGATTTAACCTGTGTCTTTAGTTATAAGATTTTGGTCAAATTATTTGTAGTTTTTATATTTAAAATTTTTTGGCATAATTGTTTATTTTTTAAGAAGTTACAATTAGTTTTATAAAAAATATATTTTATAAAAGGATTATTTTTTTTTCTTCTTAACTATGTTATTTTATTGACAAACCAATAAATTACATAACAACTTAAGCCATTTTATAGGTTTAAAGCTAAAACTATAAATTTATTAAACTCTAAAAGGAAAAATATTTTACCTAGTAATACACATACCTACTTTGTTCATTTTCAAACATAAAATTTCTATTTTAACTGTGTTTTATATTATACCGTATATATGTACATACATCTAGTCTAAAAAGGCTTCCTTCTCGTAATAAATAAAGTAATTTAGTTTTTTGTTCGCGCTATTAATTCTATCATTCTGTGCAATCGGTCCTCATATTTATTTCATTCAATAACTTGTGGAGGCGTTTATCGGCTTTGTGGTAATTTACGTACACAATCATGCAAACATTAACTATGTAGAGTAGGGTGATTCAAACAAAAAATATTTGATTTTTTTTTTCAAAAAATCAACCCAATACTATCAATCAACTTCAACACTTTAGCCTGAATTATAAAATTTAATTATGTCGGAACTAAAAGATCAAGACTCAAAAATATGTAAGATTGGATATTGGGAACTTGGTCTTTTGATTCAGAACTATAATACAGCTGCTACATTGAAGTTTAATGTTAATGGTTCAATAATGTTATGATATTTTTAAAGAAAAAATGTTAAAAAATTAAAAATACTAAAAAATGATTATTCATTTGATTTTTTTTTTAAGTTTTGGTAAATTTAATTTCAGTACTATTAAAAATATATTCAGAAGTATTGGATTGCATATTTCAATAAAAACTATTAAGTCATTCAAAAGATAAAATATAGATAAAATAAAAATGAAATTGAAATGTACTTGAATAACTTAAAATCGAAGCAGTTTTCTTTGCAAAAAAATAAAAATCCAATTTATGCGAATTTTTAGCAAAAAAAAAAATTCAGTGTTAATAATTTTATCAAAATTGTTAAAGCCGTTTTCGAGAAAATTTAAAATAATAAACAAACCGTTGTATTTGAGCTTCCCATTCTTTAGAAGCACTTTTTTCACCCGTTTAGGATCGAGCTTAAATTAAACTTAATCAACAGTGCAATGGACAGTTTGACGAATTTCTCCATTAGCAGTAGTGTTTATTTAATAAAATTGTAGCTTATAAAGTTTAACACAATCACACCATTAAGTCTGTAATTTGCCAACATATCCCGATAACCCCACCTAAAACCGACATTTTTGCGACACATTTTTTTAATTTATTGCTCTTACCAAAAGAAAAGTATAATAATCTTTTTTTTTTGAATTTATATCTTTCAAAAAAAGATAATTTTTGAGCAACCTATAAAAATCAAAATTTGTCCCCACATCAGAACCAAAAATCACATTTATCGATGTTTTTTCGAAGTGGAAGTCTAAGGTTTTATTATTTGCAATCACCCTAATGAAGATACATATAATTTATTATTGATCGACTCAATTCATGTTTTTTATAAAAAAAAATAATAGAAATGAAAAAAAGAAAATTAAATGAAATTGAATATTTTGTAGGAGTTTAAAATGTTTTCGGTGAATTAATCAAATTAAATTGACTATTGAGCCTTACCATTAATTTAAATTAAAACTGTATTTGCAAAAAAAAACACATAAATCATTTAAGATCAATAATGTAATTTGTTTTATTATGTAAGATTTATTGGTAAGTTTATAAAAAATAGACAGCTTCGATTGCGTTTAAATTTAAAAATACTGTATCACTACAAAATATAAAATTATTCTTTAAAAAATAGTACTATGTATTTATAAACATTTTGTCAAAATTAGCTTACAATTTTTTAGAGAGTAAACTCGAAAAATTCTAAAGAATATAATTATAACCTTTATATTATTGCTTGGAGAAGTTGAATGCAGTGTTGCCGAACTCATACAATTATGATTTCGATCAAAATTTTAATAAAAACTATTAATTTTGAAAATTCTTTTAAGTATGGTATTTGAAAGCATTTTATGCCTGCGAACTACAACTTTACACATCATTATTAATTATATACCTACCTTTATAAATAAAATGACATGAAATATCTTTCATCCTTCGATATATGATTTCAAACATTTATTTTCTAAATTGAACAACAACTGAACTAAATGTGTATTTTTAAAAATCGATGCACATTATATTCTTATGCCAGCAGTGCTCTGGTTCAGTTTTCGAATATTTATTAGGTGTTTAAATATATATTTTTAGATTTCCAAATTCAACAACATTCAGATCCATAAACTATCTTAATAGTTTTTATTTTGCTTCAACTACCCGCTGATTTTATGAGTAGCGGTATACTGCCACTAGTTTAATGCAGTTGGCAAAGTCCATTTGTTTATTATGATTTTTATTTAAAGTGTAAAAATGACCCTCATTTTATGAATTGGTGAAAGGCTGAGTTTGAATTTAAATAGAAGAATATTTAAAATAAACTATCTTTCTCTCTTATTTTTTTTATTTTGTTCAAAATTTGCATTTGAGAAAAAAAATCACTTATTAATCGACGATGATTGATGTGAGTAATTTTGTAAATAACATGTTTGAGTAAAATATCCATGCTCATTCTTTTTGCTGCAAAGTAATGTGTGTCGTGTCTGGTATTGGTCTAATTGCATCTATAAATAAATATATATTTTGCAAAAGAATTCATAAAGACTTCAATATGGTATGGACGTATGGATATATATGAATGTATTTGTATATGTTTGCTCTAATTAAGTGATCAATTTGTATCTTTTTGGTTTGCAATTCATTTATTTAATTGTATGGATAGATGAGATTTTTTATAGTTTAAGATTGAGAGCGATTGATTAATTGTATAAATTATTACTTATTTAATTTGTTTAAACAGTTAATTTTTTATTTTTTGTTAATTTATGTACAAAATCATATTTTAATGATTTTGGTATGAAAATGTGGAGAAATATGTAAACACTTAATTTTTTTTCTCTTATGCCATTTAAATGTTCAGGAAAAAACTAAACTGAAACTCGGAGGAATTTGTGGAATTAATGAAAATATTTAAAAAAAAAAATCTAAAAAATTAACATACGAGTAAATGTGATTTAAAAAACTTCAAAAATCTATAGGTTTTATACATTTAAATAAAGTTTAATTTAATTACTTGAATTTCTGATTGACAGTTTTTAATTTTGCGTGCCACAAAAACAACTGATAATTTTTCTTTAATTTGAAACCCTAACTATGTATGTATACTATTTTATCCTTAAAAAAACTGCGAGAACCATCATTTCTATTCCACTCGCTTTCACAACAACAACAAAAAAATAACAATTTCTGAAATTCATTAAAAAACAACGATGTCGCAATGTTACCACCATCATACACACATTTTTTTCTATTTAAAATCATAACACAGGTTCATTGAACTCAAAAAAGAATACTTTTGGAATTCTTAATTTTAGCACATCCAATACTCTCTCTCTTTCATTCTCTCTCTATCTCTTTCTTTATCTATGTCTTTGGCAGTTATTTCATACTCCATCAATGTTAAGCCCATAATGACAGCAAATTTGAAACCATAAATCATGTAATCGATCCTTAAGAACAGAGCAGATTCAAGGATCCGACATTCGACTAAAAATCCCATTTCCATTCCAAAAGATGACACAGCGAAGCTATATTATATGTAGGAGTGCTGGCTGGAATATTCACCATAGAATATAAGCAGTTCAATCGTGTGAAAAATTAAAATGAAAATAACACCCATGAGCATGAGATAAAAGGTTCAAGGTCCTTGTCCTGTCCTGTCATTTCGTTTTTTTTTTTTATATATATATTTCGTTATTGTTTGTTTTATGTATAAAATATTTTCAGAATATTTTGGTGTATGTATGGTGACTGGTGAGTAGAACAGATGGCTCTGATAGAGCTTAGATTTTTGATTCATAATTGATTACTTTCACGTTTTTTTTTTATAATCCATAGCTTTTTAAGTAATTCATGCTGTATAGAGATCCCATCGTTCATGACCTACGTTCTAAATGGTTAAGAGACAACGTGATGGTTTCACTGCCTTTTTTTGGGGGCTGTAAGTACAAAATGAAGCTGTACGTACATTATACTGTCAGGTTTTATTGATTTACCCAAATAGTTTTATTGCGCTTAAATCACAACAATGTAATAAAATGATAATCAAAATTACAATCACGTCTACTTTATAGACGTGAAGATAAAACAAAATAACACATGAAAGTTCACAATAACTATACAGACTCTGATAGAGATAAATGTTTATACTGTGGGAATTTGGAAGTTCTAAAATGGGATTTTATTGTGAAGGGTTTGAAACTCTAATGTCCAATAAAAAAGTCATTACAGTTCTAGTGGTTGAAGAAATGGAAAAAAAAACTTTAATTTAATTCATCAAAGAAATTTGCAAAAAAAAACTAAAGATCAATCGTGTTATTTACCATAAACTGTTAAATTTGACAGCTTAAATGTATACAAGTTCTATAAATAAATCGGATTTTTAAGGTTAAGTTTTTCAATGTGACATCATCCATATTTTAGAGTTTACCCTTCAAAATTTGATTGGGGCATAATTTTAATTTTTTGCACTCAAAAACTGCCCCTAAGTCTTAAAAATTCCATGAACAAACGGATATGAATTATTATAGTTCTAGTCTTCTTTTAAATCAAGGGTATTATCCTAGGTTTTTAAAGAACCCAAAATGAAGTACTTTCGCAAATTACATAAAAATATTTGAGTTTTTTTGACAGCTCATTTCATTTTGAATTTAATTTGGTCGTTATCCGCATGTTTATGTTGTCTTCTTTCTCAGATTTTCTTTTTTATACATCAACATTTGACATTTAAAAAGGTTTCCACTTTGAATGGATTCCACTTGGGTGTGTTCGTATAGTTTTGACATAATTTTCTACGGAATTTCGTTCAAATTTAGTTGACAGAACCTCATTTCGTTTGAATTTGTATGGGGAAACAAGATTATTTTTAATTTAATTTTGAAGTTTTTAACGAAATAATGTACCTCCAGTCGTTTTTATTAGATTTCCTTAGAACACTCTTAGACAGTTGTCCAGCTAGCCACTGTCAAAGTAGTTGAACATTTCCATATTTATCAACGCATTCCAACAGTTTTCTAAATATGTTCTAATATCACTGACTCACTGACATCCCTGTAATAAGTCAACATTTGGATACGTTCAATGAACATTTCATGCATTTCAAGATTAATTTACAATTCTTTGTTCACTGAACATACCCACTTTAGAATACGTTTGGACAACCAATTGTAGTGCCTTTAAGTTAGACAATCGATGGAACATTTTTATAAATAAGGTTAGACATACTTTGGAATGTGTTTTTAAATAAGACTGGTAGTATTTATTTTTTTTTTTTCAATAAATTTTATACTTTAAATTGATAAATATTTAAACCGAATCGAATTTTAAATATTTCTCGTTGCAGCAAAAATCATGAGTTACAAAACAAAATCCATTGTCTTATCTCCTTAATAAGATTCCTATAAGATCGTTTCAATTTCACGTCGTATTTTATCCTTAGGGGGACCTTTTTCAAAGACTTAAGATAGCACTAATACAAAAAGGCTCAATTCAATTTATAGTTAAATTTGTTTAGGGATAAATAATTGGAATTCGAAATTTATGTAAATTGTTAATCGGATAACTTTTATTGAAAATAAAAATTTAATTAAAAAGAAATTTCAAGCACGTCATTCTCTTCTTTATAATTCAAGTCTTTACCATAAAATTGAAGTTGTAAGGCGTTGACTTATTAATACATAATATTTGCATCATAAGACTTTAAGGATATTTATCATCCCTAAAGAAAAGAACTTCCAGCGTGCAACTCAGAATTGCATTTTCCTCTAATACCATAGCACTTATTTAATAAACTTTTATGTTGATTTAATATACATAACATTCTTATATATTTATCTATGGTAAGATGATTTAATTAAGTTGATTTCGTTGCTCTAATTCGGTTGATTTTCTTACAGTTGCTCTTGATGTATAGTTAAGCTTTGATCCTACATGTATGTATGTACAAACTTATTCGAAGTGGTTCTGCCTTGCAACCACAATGTGCCATTTTAATATGAAGAACGGAACAACACACCACAACTCTATGTTAAAACCACTTCGTTCAACCAGAATGTCTTTTTTTTATTATTCTTCTTAACTAGTTTTTGAATGAATGGAGTTTCGAGTTTGCGTAACATTTAGTTGGAATATTGTCTTCCTTAATTAAAACAACCACATATACACATAACATCTAGAACATGATGTTTTTAATGTGACCACCACTATAATTTTATGCTTTTTACCGTCTGTCTTCGTAGAATTAATGTAGATAATAATTCGTGGTCCTTCGTAAGTTATAATAACATTTATTACAGCATAACGTGCTGCAGACAACATAGTTAATATTATCTCGGAATGATTCAATCAATTTTTATCCTACAAGGACTATGATGATGATGGGCGAAAAAGACCTATATATTATTTTATATCTTGAAATGGTGGGAGAAATCAAAAATTATTTAGTTTACATCTTTTGCGGTACCCTGTATAATTATCTGGGCTAAGGGAAATAGTGACGTGTGGAACACTTCACGTGTTAAAAATTCACGTTTAACGTTTTATGTTCTAGATACATTTTGACGATTCCATACTACCAGGAATTCGTAAGGAATTGAGTTTTTGTTCTTAAGTTGAAATGGTACGGTCTAGAAGATTAAAAAAATCCTTATAGAACAACAAATAATCTACCTTTTTTTTAACTTGAAAATAATTTTTAAGATTAAAAAAAAAAAAAAATATGTGTGCGAAATTTAGTATTTAAAAAGTTAGCACAAATTAACGAAAAGCTCTTTTTAACAGTAACTAACATTTTTTTTATTTTCGACTTTCTCACTATCGGCTCAACCAAATAAATTTAAATTATTAAACAGAACCTTCTAAAAAAAATTGAAAAAGGGCAAAATTTTTAAGTTGTGTGTTTGGATTTTATAAAAAGTTTTCAAAATTTCAAGAACGATTTTTTTTTACTAGGTACTAAATTTGTCTTCCAAAAATTAAATTCTAAGAAAATCATTTTCGATTTACTCAAAAATCTTTTTATTCCTATTTCTATTTGTGAATATAATTATTAGCAAAATTCTGAAACGCTGATTTATTAGTATCAATTTAAAGATTACAGGTACGAAGTTTAATCAAAATCGTGTCACTCGTTTGCGAGAAAATTGGAAAAAAAAACCAAAGTAATTTTACAATTTATTCAATAACTTAATTAATAAACATTATACTTCAAAATATATTTATACCCCTGTTGAATATTGGACCCAACGTGAATTTATCTTTAATCAGTGAGTTAGTTGTCAAATCTTATTCATATCACGAAATTGAAGTTAAAAAGATCACTGAATTAAATAATTTACCAAAGTAGGTTAATTAACAGTTAGTTAAGTTAAAAATATTTTGTTTTGCCAAAAACTAAAAAGTAGAAGAAAATAAATGCCATAGACATAAAATGCTATTTTAAAGATTAAATCACAAAAAAAATCGGTTAGGTGAAAATTTCTGTGTTGAAAAGATCAAGAGTGTAGTAGATTTTTGTAAAGATTTAGTATTAAAAAAGTGAATTAGTAGGTAGTTTTATTTTGTTTTTAATAAAAATAAATTTTAATTTGTGAATTAAATTTTGGTCAATGTTTAAGTTAATTTGTAAATTAAAGCTAACTGCGCATTTTTATTAATATGCAGTTTGCGATTAAATATTAAGAAAAAATTGTATTTTAAACTGTAGATACTAAATTTTTCAGTTCGAGCTTATCGAATTGCGGTGTTAAACTCGAGTTTACGCCTAAAGATATACTTTCCATATATTATATTATATTATATTATATTATATTATATTATATTATATTATATTATATTATATTATATTATATTATATTATATTATATTATATTATATTATATTATATTATAATTATTAATTAATATGGAGGTTTAAAACTGTGGTGCTAGAGTTAACTTAGTACTGAATTAATTGGGCCTTAAATATTTAATTTAACGATTTAGAAATAAATAAAATGAAATTATGCGTTTAGTGTTAGTGTGCCCAGGTTCCATAAAAATAAAATACTTGGAAGCTGTATGCTTACGCAGTAAGTTTTTAAAAAAATTAAATTTCTTACACGCTCCTTTTAATTAAATAGATTCTTTTACTGTTACAATGATCCTTTAACGTGAGACTAAATTGTTTGGGTACAGAAAAAATAAGATGTGAAAAAATAATTTTCATTCCTATTTGTGTTTTGTATTCGACTTTGGTTTTTTACATTTTTTGGGAATAAATAAATTGTAAGACATTTCGACTTGAACGAATTTGTGAGCCAAATTTAAAAAAACACTGACATAAATAACGGGCTAGCTATATCACAGCACAGTGTAAACGTAAAGCTCCATACTGATATCAAAAATAACTGCGTCAGATAGAAGGTCAACAGATTGAAACTTGCCCTTTTCCATGTAAGTCAAAACAATAAATAATCAACAACTATATAACCTAACCCATTTTCAAAAACCGAGCCCAAAAGTGTGTGCATTCTCACAATAACAAAAAAATACCTTCAGCAAATCTTAAGGCTGGTCATCAGTCCCGTCCCGACCAGATGCTTGAATAAGTGAATACCCACTGCGTGACATAATATCAACTCAAAACGAGAACAATTTGTTGGTTTTGTTGTGGTCATGATTCGTTGACATCATGACATTGTGAAGTGCGGCACCCGGCCGCACCCCCTAAATCTTCCTCATAACAATATTATCATAAATTTTGCAGCGCATCGTATTGTTATATGTAAACGTCTCTGGCACTTGCATACGATTTTGAAAAAGCGTCACTTTATATTTGTCACCCAGTCCTCGTCGTCGTCGTCAGTCTCACTATTGTCTACACATCTGCATTCACATGATGATGTTTTCTCGAGAGGGTGTCAAGGCCGGCACGATACGTTTATAGAATATGGATCGACAAAGTACTTACACACTTCTGTTGAAGTAGCAAGGGACCAGTCACTTGCAATTGCCAATCACTCCTCAAGTTTCTCATTCCGATGATAGAGATGAAAGTGCAACGGACGCATAAAAATGATTTCTTATACTGAATTGCTGCACATTCGATGAACCTGTAACTTTTGCAATCTAGAAAAATGGGATTGTCAATCGATTTGGTTTTCGATTAAGTCGTTTGTCGTTGCATTGGGCCAGCAGGATGAAGTGGCAATTGATGTTGTATATATAGCTGGGTGATTGGTGGCCTAATTTCCAGCCATTCACTGCGTGTGCTATTCTAATCAGTGAGTCAGTAGTCAATGTGTTGTTGTTTTTTGAATTAAATCATGGACACAAAGACATAGAAACGATGAGAAAATCTAAATTTAAATTAAACTTTTCTTTTTTATTTTTTGCAACAGACGAAGAAAAAAAATTTAAGTATTCCTGCTTTTACAATTTATGAACTTTGTCATTGCATTTACCCTTGCCGGAAGTTGTAGGAATTTGCTACTTCCTTTGGCAATAGAAAAGTTTGTACTGAGTAAATTCTTAGTGAAATAAAGTTTTAGCAAAAGTACACTGCATATATATAGAGATGAAATATTCAAAAGTGTATTGCGTACAGATACAGTTTGTGTCTGTTTGACATAAAGTTGGATTGGTTCCATTCCAAAGCTATATTATGTAGAAAATTCTCTGATTTTAAATGGAATGCGATCTCAAAAGTAAACGTTTCACATTCAAGCTGGAACTCAACATGATAGTTTTAGGTGTTGATGTTGAAATGGAATGTTGTAAGTTCTGCTTTTAAAAATAAAATAAATACAATGTTCTTAAGAAATAAATACTTGTTGTAAGACTAGGGTTTAACCTAAGCTTTTGACAAATTGTTTATTCCTTAAAAGCATTTATAATCACTCAGGCTACAGAGGTTGTTCTTTGAAACATATTATGAGGATAAGGATAAAGAAACAACAAACAAATAAAGGAAGACATGAAAACATGACATTACATAAACTAAAGGATGTAGGGACGAGATAATAACTTGCATATAGAATTCTGTTGGGCTGGGAGATCGGTGATGCAACTGAATAGTCGTATTTCTCAGTAGAGACAAAATTTCTGTAGGATAAAAATTCAGTAACAAAGATAAACTAAAAATGGGTCAAATGAGTGAACATAAAGAATGAATTCATTATAAAATTTGCTGTCAAAAAGCTAAGACTGATATTTTTTGGATTCGTCTGCTCAATTATTTTTTTTCGCAGTCGATCAATTTATACAAAAGAGATGGAGAATGATTTTTGCTTCTAGCGGCGAAAACTTGTTCAAGTTTCTTCTTTTTCTCAGTAAAGCTGACAGAAGTTTGGTTAGTGAGATCTCGGAAACGTGAACTGACTAAATGAAAATTGCAATATAGGCTTTGTCATTGACATAAGAATGCCTTGTGCCTGACAAATTTGTATGTCATTGCCAGGGCTGCAAATTTAGTACATATATGTTCTGCTTTTTGAAACTCTGTTAGCAACACATCTAAGATATACTGCTTTTTTATGAAATTTCCATACAAAATCATCAAATCACCTTTTGCTCTCTATAAGCGCGCTGAAAAAATTATTCACGAAAATACCTTTCAAATTAGAAAGAGACAAATAATTTATCCAAGCCACAAGCGATTAGAAAACGCTGACTCCTTTCATATTTTATTTTATTGAATTAAGGCACAAACACAGTGCACATATTAAAGGCAATATCATTAGCGTTTTCATTTTTGTTCAGTTCTGCGCATCTGTCGAAATCGAGGTAATATGATGGGAAAATGGTGAACCCAGTGCCCCTTTACTTGTCTTATTTTAATATTTGTTGTTATTTCTAATGGTGCGTGTTGAGTTCCTGTGGCCACAGCCACTTTTAATTTTTTACACATTCAACTTTGGCTACCTGCTACCTTAGAATTATCTAAGTACCTAGTTTTTGACACTTCACTTAGTGTGCGTTCAACCAAGATACTTTAATAAAAAACTACAAAGAATATCCTACGATTTTGTGAAAGGAGAAACAGATTTTGAAAGAAATTAAAAGAAAGCGTCAACAAATATCCATCTTTTTCCGAGGAGATAATAATATTTCTAATTTTTATTATAAACTATATTTTCATTACAAATACAAATAAATAGATAATAACTATTTATTTTACTGCCATTCTTCTTGAAGTAGGTACTATTCATATTCTCAAAGAATTCAACTAATCCCCAATTCCAGAATGTAAACTAAATTACCCATCACTTTTTAGTTAACTGAGTTTTTGCAACAAGAAATAATTGACTTTGGCAATAAATTAAAAAAAAAAGACTCTATAAATATAAAATCATAACAAAATTCTACTTATTGTCAACGTTATTTTATTTATCTCAAAATTGAATTTCTCAAAGTCACCAATCAAATTATAACTTCCGCATCGCAATACCAACCCAACATATAAAATTCTCAATTCTAAGTATACAAAATTTATTTCTACTTGAGAAAGTTTATTACATTTTGAGTTGTAAGGTCGTTTAGTTTCAAATGAACTTTTTACCTTTTACCTACATTCTACATCCCTCTCTTGATGACATAATAATATTTGTTGATGTTTCTATATAAAATCTTAAGATTATTTAAATTGTCAAGTCATCTGGAATTGCAAAGATATGCCTTAAAAATTAATTAAATTCAGTCAAAGAGGGAAGAAAGTGAAAAGAGTAAAGACACTTGAAGCATGAACTCACAAACAACTTAAAGCAAAAATCCTGTAAAGAAGAAGGTAATATAATGGGTCTGTGTATAAAAGGCCTTGTGGACACCTTTTTATTTTAACCAGGAAAGTCTGTACTGTAGGTACTATCTGCCGCAGCAATAAACTTTCGCTCCAATAATTACCGAACTTGCTCTACCATGTTATTTTATGATTGCACTTTCAACTTTTCTTACTGAAAACACTCAAGTTCAATTAATATCATGAAGAAGTTAAAGAAGTGTTGTTTCAAAATAGGAAGAGAGTCTCAGTGTTATCGAAAGTTGATGTAAACCACACTGTCTATATAAACAATCAATAAAAATTATTTGGATAATGCTAGTGACAAAATTGACAGGTGATGTCACCTGTCAAGTGGAACTTTTCTTTAATTCTTTATAATAGCTTAACGAACTTTGATCGATGATACATCATATCAAATTGACTGACATTTTAAACGAATTTCAAGTTTTTGAACAAATTTAAAGCAATTTGCATGCTTCAAAGCTTTTGTCTCGATGACACAAAAAGCCATCGACCTCGATTTATTCAATTTTATCATCTACTCGTAATAAAAACCGAGTTTCGATTTATTGAATTGAATTTTTTTTGCATGTGCAATTGGCCTATAATATGTACTACAATGCGTATTGTAAGTTTTGTGACGTTTTATAATTTAAAAACCTATTCAAGCTGAAAATAAAAAAAAAAAAAAATAAATATTTTCATTGAATTGACTGTCTTTCTGTTAACTGAGTAAAACAATTAAACTTATATTATCAGCATTTGCATGAAATTGATGTCAATGGATTGAATTAATTGTTAAATGTTGAGTCAACAATCAACAAACGGTCTTTGTTCATTTAAGTTTGTTGTGAAAATGTAAACTGAACGTTATTATATGATTTCTAATGGATTATAATTTCTGATAAGGTTTGCACTGAAGACTTTTGTGTTAGGATTTAAAACATTTTAATGTTGATCGAATCATTTATGTAAGTTTTTGTTTTGTCCCTAGAATTTGGAGATTTGTTATTTAAAATTCATAAACGTGTAATTTTGCTCAGATTATTATAATTTTTTAAACTAGCCGAGCCGTTCGCACTTTGTATCACCTGAATGGAACATGGAAATAATTTTAATAAATATTTTTTAGGACCAAAAAGTATATAGTAAACCCGCTATAGAAAAAGCAGTCCAACAACCGCCATTTTTGTAGATGTCCAATTTTTTTTTAAATGGCTGCATTTTTAAAACTAACAAATTCGTCACGACGTGCTGTCAAAAAAAAAAAACAAACTCAGCTAAAAAGTAGTGCACAGTATGTAAATATTAGCTCCGTTTGGCAACGTGAAATTTCTTGAAAATGTGCACAAGTTCTCTAAAATTCGTGTTTTTTAACTCAAAAAAGTTACAACGAGAGAGCACCATGAGAGAGCAAATAAAAGCACCTATCGTATATGTTTAAAAGAGAACGAAAGTCTATTACGAAAGAAGATCCGGTGGTTATGTGAAAATTATTATTAGGTATGTTCGTTCACTTGACAAAATTGCCAATTTCTTAAAATTTCAATTCAATTTAATTTTTTTAAATTGTCAGAACTTTAAACTTTGATTTATTCAAATAAATAGAAATTATCAGTTAATCAGTTGGGAAGTAAACGAACGGATCTATTATTACTATAAAAATTATAATTAACAAAAAAAAAACAACAAACAAAGAAGTTAAAATCAAACAATTCTCACAACCTTTTTAACCTTAAGAAAGATTTTGTTTTTTCAAAGCATGTACACAAATCTAAGGTAAAATATTGCGCAAGTTGTCAAAGTTAAAAGTGTCAAAAAATTTAAAATGGCTGTTCGAGTGCTTACAAGAATATTACTCACCGCATCATGAGAAACAAAAACAAAATATTAAAATAAGACAAGTAAAGGATCACTGGATCCACCATTTGACCACAATAATACCTCGATTTTGACAGATGCACAGAACTGAACAAAAATGAAAACGCTAGTGATATTACCTTTTAATATGTGTACTGGTGTAATACTATAACAGTTTTGGAAAGGAAAAAGTTGAAAATAAGTGTGAGTGGAAATTTGGAAAATTGGTTGAAATAAAAAATGTAGATTCCAAAGAAAACTAACCCAAAACGATCACTTCCAATGAGCGCGTTCAGCAATTAATAACGGGAGGTTTTTTGGATGTAGTTATTACGGTTTATGCTTTGTAAGATTTTATTCAATTAATAACAAATCCAAGCGTCTCTTAAATTAAAATGACATAAATGATTAGTTTTTTTTTTTAACTAACTTCGTGACATTTAACCGGGTGGACTTTAAAGTCAGTTTTTTTCAAGGTTAAACACCTCAGATAAAGCACCATTCATCTGAGCAAAAAGTAAACATTTCAAATGTAAACATTTAAGTGCTAATTAGCAGTATATTGTATATCTTCCGAAACACATATTAGTCAGACATAAATATTACAGTCTGATGTGAAAATAAATATTTTATGTTTTCTTTTATCTTTTGAAAAAGTTAAGTTAGTTTCTAAAGTGTAAAAATTACAATGAATAAATACAAAAACTTTTAAATTTCCATTCACAGACATCATGTAAATTCTTCTATCTTCTTATACAAAGGTCGATAAAACATCTATTCTTTCAATTCAAACCATTCCACGGATGAAAACTATTTCAAAACAATATCCCTGAATAAAATTTTTCACAGTCTATCCTCAATCGGGATACGTTTAAATAAATTCCCCATTATATTATATTATAGTTGGCCAGAGAACAACACCACATTGTTGACTTTGGTTAAAAACTTTAAGAATCCCTTGCATTTTATTGAAAAACTTCTTCCATCATTTCAAATAAAAAAAAATTCTATATCATCATCGATATAAGAGTCGAACCTTCTTTTCTTTATTCTTCAGTTGAGTGCACATAAATCAGAATCCATTCAACTGAAATTAACTATTCCCTTCCATCAGAAATATCCTTTGGGGTTTGAGTTTTGGGGAAATATTATTTTCAATTTAAACACCCGAAAATAATCCGAACTGAATATAGAATCTCCTAATTAAATAATAGTTTATACATAAAATCCAGAAAATCATCTTGATTTTGCACAAAGTTTAAAGACACATAATTTTGATAGTTTGGAATAAAATTAAAACTTTTATTTCAGATATGTTCAAATATTTGTATAATAAGTTTTTAATTGTTCAATATTGAAATTGAGAAAGTATTGATTTAATTAAATTTTCGTTCTATGTTTGAACATGCTTACTGGAAGTATTTAAATTTTTGGATTAGTTTTTGTTTCAATATTTGTTTAAAGTATATTTTACTACCTCTTGGTGGAATAGTAATTGCGTTGAACTGTCACACCAGATCTGGGGATGGAAGTTAGAAATGTTTTTATATTGGCACTGCCTGTTGGGGGGAAGCGACACATGAATTCTGTGTATTGACTAGTGGAATTTCCTTTAGTTAGCCATTAGAGCAAATACCTACAATACCAACCAGTTGTACCTTTTCACATTTACAATGCTGTCTAAAGATAAAATATATAAAAATGAAAAATGGGAAAGCAAATACGAAATAAGCCAGAAATACGAATTTTCTTTTTTTTTTGCTATATCACCTGCTGCGGGTCAATGGGGGATTGGTTGAATTATAATTCTGTTCAAATTCTGTGAAGGTGAGAATAAAAAGGCATGCCCGACATTCGCAGACACCACTGTCACTTTATTGAGTGATAAGCGGGCTGTCGTGGAGTAATTAGCATTAAAATTAACACCAATGAAAAAATACTCGTATATTTACAGCAACGACAATAAAACATTGAATTTTTATGTGAAGCAGGTATTGGTACATACATATGTACGTTATGTAAATTGTACATATATATATATTATAATAGAAAAAAGACTGAACCTAAATACATATTTAATTTTTGGTTAACTATCCATGGCAGAATGTAGGGGCTTTTAAATTCTTTAAGACCTTACCCACATAAAATTTTGGGGAAGAGCTTCCACAATGATATACCTGAATTGTTCAGCTGGTAATAAATTAATTTGTTATGGGTTTTCTATATCAATTCTACCAGAGTTTCCTGATTAATGCTGAATTAAGTAAATAACTCAGGGTAACCGAAATAGATAGCGGAATAAAAGAAAATGTTTTAGGTAACACAAAAAAAAAAAAAAAAAAAAAAACAGTTAGGGGAGACAAATTTTATTTGGTCAAAGTGAATTTGGGGGTTGATTTGATTTTTGATATTAAAACTTAGGGCTATATTTATTCAACAACAAATTGACTGGACATCCTTTCAAATAACTTAAGGAGTTTCTGAAGAAAATTGTAACGGAAAAGTAATTTTTCTTCATTAAGAATAAGCCATGTCATGACGTCGCCACCGCCGCCGCGCCGATGTCTGTCTATGAAGTTTCATAAAGATGTTGCGAAAGAAAATGCACACCCCCCTTAAAGTGGATATAAACAAAATTGATAGCATGTTAAACAATCAGCACTTCTTTGGATAACTGATAAAAGCATACAACTAAGAATAATATAATTGATTTGATTTATTTTCAGTTTTTTGGAATATTGGTTTTGAATCTTCAATCAGGTGGTTTACAGGTGCGTAACTATATTGTTTAATACTAAATACTAAGTACTAAATTATAGTTTTCCTTTCTCAAAGGAACAGGACTAATGTCAAAATGGGTAAAGAATAAACATATAGATATATGATTTTGCGTAATAATAGTCATTTATTCTTAAAGTGCAACATTTATTTCCATTATAACATCGATATTAATAACAATGGTTAATCATCATCTTTTAATTCAAGAAGCAATTAAAAAATTGGTTCGACTCCATCGGGCGAATAATATTTAAAATATATTAAGCGAGTTTCTTTTCAAATTTCTCACAACAGAAAGTAACGTTGAAAAACCATAAATTATCATAAACAAAAAACAATTTTAAACAAAAATATTATCAGAATAAATTCAATTTAAATTTTATTCGTATTATCAGTTAAACTGATTATAAAAATTCAATATTAAATCGATTTCGTGACTGAATCTCACGATTTTGAAACATACCTACATATTAGTATTTTGCTAGAATTTTTTTCAAATAAATAGACCAACAAATTTCTGTTAGGTATCAGAAGTGGAAGTCACTCAAAAATAGCAAAAATGAGATCCTTCACAATTTATTCAGGAGCTATTTTCCTTGTTCTTGGTAATTCTATATTAATAATACTTTTTAATTTTTTTAATATTTTTTGAAACAATATTTTAATTTAGTTGTCCTTCAATCTGGAAAAGGAGCTTATGGTCAAGGATATGGAAACTCTGCAGGTTTAGCTGGGGCTTCTGCAGGAGCTTCTGCAGGGGCTTCCGTAGGTGGTGGTCTAGGAGGTGGTCTAGGTGGTGGTCTAGGTGGTGGTCTAGGTGGTGGTCTAGGCGGTGGTCTAGGTGGTGGTCTAGGCGGTGGTCTAGGTGGTGGTCTAGGAGGTTCAGTAGGAGGTTCCGCAGGAGCTGCTGCTGGTGCCTCCTCAGCTGCTTCCACAACAACTACTTCCACAACAACTTCAGCTTCCACAGCTGCTGACGCTTCCTCAGGGACATCCGCAGTAGGGTTATCGTCTGGCCTTGGAGGAGGTTATGGCGGTGGTGCTGGCTTAGTTGGTCTTCAAGGTGGTTATGGATCAGGATTATCTGGTGGAATTGGAGGAGGTTATGGCGGCGGTGCTGGCCTATATGGTTATGGATCAGGATTATACGGTGGGCTTGGAGGAGGTTATGGAGGAGGTTATGGAGGAAGTTATGGAGGAGGTTATGGAGGAGGTTATGGAGGTGGTTATGGATCTGGACTCTATGGTGGACTTGGAGGAGGTTATGGAAGCGGTTATGGCATAGGTGGTTATGGATCAGGATTATATTCAGGACTGGGTGGTTATGGATTATATTCAGGACTAGGTGGTTATGGATCAGGATATTCAGGACTGGGTGGTTATGGATCAGGGCTAGGTGGTTATGGATCAGGGCTAGGTGGTTACGGATCAGGGCTAGGTGGTTACGGATCTGGATTCTATTCAGGGCTAGGTTTGTATTTTCATATTAAAAAATATATTTGAAGATTTATAATTGATGAATATTTTTTTAAGGTGGTGGCCTCAACTCAGGAATTGGATACGGAAACTTATGCATAGCCAGTTATTGATACTGATTGCACAAATATACACATACAGATGATGGACATTTCATAAACGATTCTTTACGATTGCAATTAAAAGAAATATATTTTTAATATGTACTTTATTCTTCTAAATTTAAGTTGAGCTTATAAAAAAATAAAAAAAAAAAAAAAATATATACAAAACAATTGTTTTATTAATATACAAAACCTTATTGTTATGTTCCTGTGTTTTCAAAACAAACGAATTGAAGGTAACGAAATCAATTGATAACACATGTCAATGTTACGGCTGAACAGAATTTTTTATGAACCCTTCGAGTGAAAAATTTATTTCTATGATAATAAAGAAATGATATTTTTAAAAATATCGAAGTTTGGATTTTTATTTTATAAAACATAGTATTAACAAAAATTTATATTTATTTTAGCCTAATTAGTAATATACAAAATCATATTTTAATACAATACAATTTTGCTATTGTACTTTTTAACTTATTCTATTTTTGATTCATTTCATTCAAAACATCAGTTGCATCAGTCATCAGAACCTTAGACTAAGATTGAGGGAAATTGCCAGGTTTATTTAAAACGTAAACAAACAAATTAACAGTTTAGTTTTAATGCCAAATGTCAGAATTCAATATTATTAACAATAATATTATATATAAAAACTGACAAAGTGATAATAGGTCCATTTGGTTCGAACACTAACTCAGGAAAGAAGCAAATGATTTTGTTTTCTGTAAAATAAAAAATGACGGTTAGTGTTCGAGTTCGATATATGACAAGACTTACTTTAGATATATGAACTATACTTTCTAAGGCTTTTGACCACACCCCCAGTAACAGCAGCTAGGGTTTACAGCTATGAAAAGTATTACAGGAAAAGGATTACGGGTTAAGTGTCCGCTGAGCACAATGGATATTAAACATTGTACGAGTAGATATGTAGCTGTCCAGTATTTATACTTATAAACTATTAATTTGGTTTTATTTGTTATTTTTATAGTTTATTAAATCTAACTAATCAATTTACTAATTTAAATCAATTTTGTTCTAAATTTTGCCAAACATTAAACTATTCACCCTAAGTTTTTATTTTTTTTTCTCTAAAAGTTAATTTTCTCTTAAATTCATCTATTTCCTTATCCGTTAATTTTTTTAAGCCAATTGTTCAATTATGTAAATTCTTCTTTTTATCTATTTGACCACCAACCTGGGCACATTGTTAGAAATATAACGTGTTGAGAGTGCCCCTTAATGGAAAACCTCAAATTTTCGATTTTTTGTATGCACTACAAAAACTTTTCTTGTGTGAGATTATAAGATTTTGTGGTGTCGGGAGATTCTCTATAATATTGTCTAACAGTAAGAGAGTGAGGAACCAGGAACCCACTCATGTTAAGGAGTTGAAATTTTGTGATTAATAAATTTAGTAAATACTGCAAAATTTCAGACTTTCTTGGTAAGGGAGTTAGGGGAAAACTTTTAGGAATTTTATAGCCCTCCACCCCTTCCAACTTCACACCCAATACATTAAATAGGACATGAATCTTTCTAATAATCGTTGAGGTTTATTGAAAATGATATTCCAAGAAAACTTGGTTCACTCTGATTTTGAAAGTCAATTGGCTTCCTGTCAATGCACTGTTGAACATTTAAAAAAAAAATATTAGTACCTAGCAGCGGCGGCGTTACCGAAGTGAAACGATCGTGCTTTTTTGACACACAAATTTCATCGTGGCACGAAAAAATTCAATAGATATGGCACGCTCTTCTCATTTCCATTTGTTACTCCATCTAAATTGAACTTTAAGGAAAATTGCTCCAAATGAAGTAAAAAACTGTCAGACACTCTTTTTTTTTTTTTTGTGCATTTATCCTCACAATTTAATGTCATTTTTATAATAATATAAGAACTTGAGTGATACGGATAGTTTTTTTTTTTTTTTTTTTTTTTGGTGCGGCAAGGCTACATGAAACTGAAAAACGTGTTAACACAATTTGTAAATAATATACAATTTATCAAATAAATTAAATTTTATTTTTGTTCACCAGTTACACTGATTACAAAAATTCAATATTAAATCGATTTCGTGACTGAATCTCACGATATTGAAATATGAATGTTAATAATTTTAAGAATATTTTCAAATAAATAGACCGACAATTTTTGCTTAGATATCAGAAGTGGAAGTCACTCAAAAATAGCAAAAATGAGATCCTTCACAATTTATTCAGGAGCTATTTTCCTTGTTCTTGGTAATCCTATATTAATAATACTTTTTAATTTTTTTAATATTTTTTGAAACAATATTTTAATTTAGTTGTCCTTCAATCTGGAAAAGGAGCTTATGGTCAAGGATATGGAAACTCGGCAGGTTTATCTGGGGCTTCTGCAGGAGCTTCTGCAGGGGCTTCCACAGGGGCTTCCGTAGGTGGTGGTCTAGGAGGTGGTCTAGGTGGTGGTCTAGGAGGTGGTCTAGGTGGTGGTCTAGGCGGTGGTCTAGGTGGTGGTCTAGGCGGTGGTCTAGGTGGTGGTCTAGGAGGTTCAGTAGGGGGTTCCGCTGGAGCTGCTGCTGGTGCCTCCTCAGCTGCTTCCACAACAACTACTTCCACAACAACTTCAGCTTCCACAGCTGCTGACGCTTCCTCAGGGACATCCGCAGTAGGGTTATCGTCTGGCCTTGGAGGAGGTTATGGCGGTGGTGCTGGCTTAGTTGGTCTTCAAGGTGGTTATGGATCAGGATTATCTGGTGGAATTGGAGGAGGTTATGGCGGCGGTGCTGGCCTATATGGTTATGGATCAGGATTATACGGTGGGCTTGGAGGAGGTTATGGAGGAGGTTATGGAGGAAGTTATGGAGGAGGTTATGGAGGAGGTTATGGAGGTGGTTATGGATCTGGACTCTATGGTGGACTTGGAGGAGGTTATGGAAGCGGTTATGGCATAGGTGGTTATGGATCAGGATTATATTCAGGACTGGGTGGTTATGGATTATATTCAGGACTAGGTGGTTATGGATCAGGATATTCAGGACTGGGTGGTTATGGATCAGGGCTAGGTGGTTATGGATCAGGGCTAGGTGGTTACGGATCAGGGCTAGGTGGTTACGGATCTGGATTCTATTCAGGGCTAGGTTTGTAATTTCAAATTAAAAATCATATTTGAAGATTTATAATTGATGAATATTTTTTTAAGGTGGTGGCCTCAACTCAGGAATTGGATACGGAAACTTATGCATAGCCAGTTATTGATACTGATTGCACAAATACACATACTGATGGACATTTCTTAAACGATTCTTCACGATTGCGCAATTAATGAAATATATTTTTAAATACGTACTTTATTCTTCTAAGTTTAAGTTGAGCATATAAAAATTAAAAAAAAAATATATAGAGTGACTTAAAACAATTGTTTTATTCATATACAAAACCTTATTGTTATGTTCCAGTTTTTTTTTTTTTTTGAAACAAACAAATTAAAGAGAAGAAAGAAAAACGATTTGCTGACCAACTCACACAAGAAGGACTTTCATAATACATGTCAATAATTAATTATTTTTTAAACCAGCTGTAGCTCTGCGAGTTTTTTGAAACCAATGTTACCGCAGGCCATAGTATTTATATGTAGGTAGCACTTTGAATGAAAAAATATGCATATGCTAACAACTTAAATGTAGCAGCTAAATATTAAAGATGATTAAAAAAAAAACATTGTTATCGGAACAATTTTCAATTTGTGGGTAAACAAATGTTGGCTTAACAAAAAGTTCTTGCAGTTTTCAAATAAAGTTCTTGAAAAAACAATTCTTAAATACTTAATAATTTTCAAAAACGGAAAATTGTTAGCCTTACAATGAAATGTGATGCATATTTCTACAGACAATAATATCTTTTCTTCACCACTTTAAACTATTTTATACTTAAAACATTGTAACAACGTAACTGTTCTTTTAAAATATAATTCTTGAGCATCAAATAAAAAATGTTACTTTGACAATAACTAGTTCTTGACGCAATAACTTTGTTGTCAGCACGAAAATGTATAAATCTGTCTCCATTGCAAAAAGTAGATTAAATTATCATTGTTTTGTGAATGGCGATCGTGTTAAAACGATCAAAAAGTTCAAGTAAAGTTAAGTAAATAAAATTGATTGTATTTTAGATGAACAGTGATAAATAATATTAACACTGCTACCCTTGAACTGTTTATTAGTTGGGGGTTATTCTATTCCTGTCCTGCAAATCTATTTGTGGGAAGAAACTTTTTAGAATACCATGGAGGAAGAAAACATTCACTGTCATTTTTTTTGATAGCTTGGCTATACGCTACAAAGTTTCAAATGGCGCTGAGGTTATTAATTATAAATACTGCCAGGAAAATAAAATATGCTTTTTGAAAAAGTTTGATTTTAAGAAAAAAAATCATTTTGTTTCCTTTAAAAATATTTAGAAGGACTTAGTACCGGTAGTTATAAACATATATGTATATATTTATAAAGTTGCTAATAATATATTTTTTTCAGATTTCAGGCATTTTATTACATAATCTAATAATACCACCAATGATGTGTAAGAACAGCAAATCATCTATTTCTGACGTAAAAAACAAAAAGAAGAAACTGAAAATTCAAGCAGTTTCTGACTAAACTAAAATTGCAAAGCAAAATAACTGTCGTTGGAGAATCTCTAGAAACATGCATTTTTAAGTTAAGAATAATTGTAAATATTGGTTTCATTTTAACCTAGGAAAATTGTTAGGCAAAAGTATAAAATTCTTGACTTTTTTTTCTGTGTGAAACGCAAAACTAGAAAACCATTTTATTTGACATGCATAAAAAAGAAATACGTAAAAAAATATTAGACTAATCTTATTTAATAGTGGTCTTGCTGAATTATGAGTTCTGTAGTAAAATCTAAGAAAACATTTAATTTGGATATAAGAGGTTTGGTAGTTTTTTGTAAATTTTAGAAGTTTTGTAGTCTCATACCCCTTTACCACTTCTTTCCCATTTCATTTAATAGGACATGAATCTTTATATAATAATTACTGAAATAAGTTAATTGAAAATCTTCTAGGGAAAACTTATTTCACTCTGATTTTAAAGGCCAATATTGGCTTCCTGTTACTGCACTATTGAACATTTAAAAAAAAATCTTAGAAACTACCTAAATGAAGTAGAAAAACGTGTTATAAGCAGTACTTACACAATTTGTACACATAATATACAATTTATCAGAATAAATTAAATTTTATTTTTGTTCACCAATTACACTGATTACAAAAATTTAATATTGAATTGATTTCGTGACTGAATCTCACGAATATTAAAATATCAATTTTAATATTTTTTTTACAATATTTTAAAATAAATAGACCAACAAGTTTTGGTAGGATATCAGAAGTCTCCCAAAAATTGTAAAAATGAGATACTTTACAATTAATTCGGGAGCTATTTTCCTTGTTCTGGGTAATTCTAATATTAATTTGTTTTTATTTGTTTCAATAATTTTTTTTTTTTTTTGAAAAAATATTTTATTCTAGTTATCCTTCAATATGCAGGAGAAACTTATGGTACAGCGAGTTGTAAGAGTGATAGGTGTAAAGCACGTAAAGCCAAACGTAGATTAGCTCATGCTCAAGGTTTATCGGGAGGATCTTCAGCTGGGGCTTCTGTAGGAGCTTCTGTGGGGAC
The DNA here is from genome assembly GCA_951394125.1 of Epistrophe eligans. Lineage (NCBI taxonomy): Eukaryota > Metazoa > Arthropoda > Insecta > Diptera > Syrphidae > Epistrophe > Epistrophe eligans. Next base: position 10,473,493 of record OX596031.1, on the reverse strand, counting down.
TTCGGCAGTGGCTTCCAGTGGTTCTTCTACAAAAACTAGTTCCACAGTTACTACAGTTACCACATCTACCGGAAACGTAGGTGCTTCCTCAGGGGGTTCCACATTAGGGGCTTCCATAGGTGGTTCCGCAGGTGCTTACCCAGGAACTAATGTAATCGGTTCCGCGGGGGTTTCCGGAGTAGCGTCCGCTGGTGCTTCAACAGTTACTTCAGCTTCCACATCTGCTGGTGCTTCCTCAGGGGCGTCCACATTAGGTGCTTCCATAGGTGGTTCCGCAGGTGCTTACCCAGGAACTTATGGAATAGGTTCCGCGGGGGCTTCCGGAGTGGCGTCCGCTGCTGCTTCAACAGTTACTTCAGCTTCCACATCTGCTGGTGCTTCCTCAGGGGCGTCCACATTAGGTGCTTCCATAGGTGGTTCCGCAGGTGCTTACCCAGGAACTTATGGAATAGGTTCCGCGGGGGCTTCCGGAGTGGCGTCCGCTGCTGCTTCAACAGTTACTTCAGCTTCCACATCTGCTGGTGCTTCCTCAGGGGCGTCCACATTAGGTGCTTCCATAGGTGGTTCCGCAGGTGCTTACCCAGGAACTTATGGAATAGGTTCCGCGGGGGCTTCCGGAGTGGCGTCCGCTGCTGCTTCAACAGTTACTTCAGCTTCCACATCTGCTGGTGCTTCCTCAGGGGCGTCCACATTAGGTGCTTCCATAGGTGGTTCCGCAGGTGCTTACCCAGGAACTTATGGAATAGGTTCCGCGGGGGCTTCCGGAGTGGCGTCCGCTGCTGCTTCAACAGTTACTTCAGCTTCCACATCTGCTGGTGCTTCCTCAGGGGCGTCCACATTAGGTGCTTCCATAGGTGGTTCCGCAGGTGCTTACCCAGGAACTTATGGAATAGGTTCCGCGGGGGCTTCCGGAGTGGCGTCCGCTGGTGCTTCAACAGTTACTTCAGCTTCCACATCTGCTGGTGCTTCCTCAGGGGCATCCGCATTAGGGGCTTCCATAGGTGGTTCCGCGGGGACTTCAGCTGGTGCTTACACAGGTGGTTACACATCGGGCGGTTATTTAGGAGTTTATCCCGGAACTTACCTAAGTGGTTTCGCAGGACCTCTCTATGGTTCTTACCCAGGGGCTTTAACAGGTTTTTATAACGGTGGTGGTGGGGCAGTTGGTTTTCCACGTGGTTATGGATCAGGATTATATGCAAGGCTAGGTGGTTATGGATCGCGATTATATTCAAGGCAAGGTGGTTATGGATCACGATTATATTCAGGACTAGGTTGGTAAATTCATTTAAAAAGTATATTTAAAGATTTATAATTTTCGAATATTTTTAACATGTGCTTATACAGGTTTGTATAATGGTGGTGTTGGCGTAGGTGGTTTGAGATTCTCAGGTGCTAGGTCACGAACTTACCGAAGTGGTTCTTATCCGAGGGCTTTCACAGGATGTAATAATGGCGGCGGTTGTAGCACACGTCGATTTCAAAGTGGTTGCGGATCAGGAATAAATTCAGGGCAAGGTTGGTAACTTCATATATAAAGTTAATTTAAAGATTTATAATTTTCGAATATTTTTTTAAGGTGGCTCCAGGAGGCGATGCTTAGTCAGATATTAAATCTTTCACACATATTCAATGGGAATACCGATAGACAAGTTTTAAAAACGATTCTTCACGGTTGCAATTAATGAAATATATTTTAAAGACGTACCTACTTACATTTTCAGCAAAATTTAAGTGGAGCATATACAAAATAAAAAAAAAATATATATGGACCAAAAATAGTTGTTTTTTTTTTTGCTAAACAAATACGGAATAAAAACCTTATGTGTTGATATTATGTCCTTAGTGAATTCTTTGAAAATAGAATTTTTATAAAACAGGTAAATAATTGCTTTCTGTACCAACTGCGACTCTGTGGGTTTTTTGACAGTTCAGTGTCAGTGTTACCGCAAGGCAAAATATTTTTGAATCCCTTCTAACAATGGGTTGGGTGAAAATTTGAGGGTTATTTGTCAAAATATAGACCTATAGGAGAAGAATGTTAGAATAAGAAGGAAAATTAAGTTGGTAAAGCAGAATATAAAATTTGTAACTTGTGACTAGCATTAGGATTGTAAGGAAGATTGCCCCACGCAACTTCTGTGTCTGTTAAAGTCATGGCCTACTTAAAAGTTGCCCTTGAAGTCAATTATCTTAAGAAAGTCACTTTTAACTGAAACTCCTTCCAAAAGAGAAAATAAACACACAAAATTGAAATAATTCTGCCGCTTGAGAAAAACAACTTAGGTTCCTTAATTTTCAATAAGTTTTGTATTAAATCTGGGTCAAAGTTTATGTTTTAATTTTTTGTTTAATAAGTATTAAATTTCATAAATATTATTTTGTTTAAAAATATAAATAATTGAAAAACAATTGTGCGATAACATTGAATTAAAATAAATAAATTTGGTGAAGCGACAGCTCTCGTATGAAACACAAGGCCTAAGTGACTTACAACTCTCAACCATTACAGTGTTTGTGTTATTGACAGGAATGGGGGGAACCTACAATTTTTTGTCAAATCCTCAGGGCTTAAATGAGAGTCACTTTTTTAATGACAAAGAAGACTTTTCTTCGAAGACTTTTCAAAAAACTTTAAAAAGACATTTATTTTTATTTTGAGGTAGCATAGGCTGGGAACCGAACCCAAGACCTTCGAGGTATTACATTGAATTGCTCAGATTTATTTATACATTGCGAAAATTGGGCTGTCATTTCAATAGCAAGAGATTATATGCCCTCGTGAGAAGAAAAATCATCTGCAGACGATGGTGCTACTAAAAAGAAAAGGTTTTATTGCTGGATATTAGCATGAGATTAAATTAGGCAGACCCCTATAATTCCATGGATGCATTGCATAGTCGATGTATGTATTGAATTTAACTCTTTGTGCAGCTTTACTTTCAATTTTTAGAGGTGGATATTACTCAATTGAGTACAACTCAAAGAACTTTCAAGTTTTCACCGCTGGTAATCGTAAAGAATTTTTAAAAAGAAAGTTTTCCTTTTTTAAAAATTCTTTTCTGCTTATGATCAGATTTTAGCTTATTCATTTTACAAAGCAAAAAAGGTTCCAAAAATAATAATTAAGAAAGAAAAACAAATTGTAATACAATACAATTTCGGTTTACTTATCATCAATGGTAACATGTTGTTTTGTTTTTTTTTTTTTTTTAATTTACTTACTCAAAGTGGTGCTACAATCTGGAATAGACCAGGGCCTCAACTAACAAGCTCCTCCCAGCCAGCTTGGATATAGCAGGACCCAGATGATAAACGTCTTATACTAGTATATGTGAGTTGAGTTGCTGGAGAGCAATTGAAAGTCCTGTAAAAGATTGTACCTCTATCGGGCAAAAAGGCTGGACGTAATTGTTGATCTACATATATAGTATAAGTTAAATGGTGCAATTAAAGTGGAATTCACCGTTTGCGGAATTGATTTCTCCATATTCTAATGCGGGAATAGCGGGATATACACACGTCAAAATCTCTTCAAGCTTAGGAGAGTGTATTAGTAAAAATGCCACACGTATACATTGTGTGTATGCTTGAAGCAAAATCAAAACTTTTTGATTTTTGGTCAATCAAGTATTCATGCTCATGATTGATGTAGTGTATATTTGTGATTGAATGCTTTATCATGCGTGTGTTCATTTTCACGTTGAACAGCGATGAGGCAACATATTAAATCGCGGATTTTTATTAAGGGATATGCAAGATGGATAATAAAAATTCCGAGCCTTTTTATTTTTTTTTTTCAACTCTAGCGCAAGCCCTACATCGATGCAGCAATTGTCCGTGTCAATCATATTTTTTTTTATTTGTTAATAACTGTTATAAATTGGTAAAATTTAAATCTAGCTTTTTGAGATGAAATTCACATAAATTACCTACAACTCGGAAGAAATTTGAAAAATACTGGCAGCGGATACAAAACCCCACACGTCTTCTCATTTGAACATTTACGTAAAAATGAGTGATTGAACCCGCATGCATGATTGTGTATATGCAACGTGAAACTGATTTTACTAACACACTCTTCCATGCTTAAAGAGATTTTGACGTGTGTATTTTGCTCTGAGCTCTTCCAACGTCATTGTCGGCTTGTTGGCACAAACCATTGACTTAACGTAACCCCAAAGAAAATTGTCTAGAGGCGTTAAATCGCACGAACGATGCGGCCAATCGACTGGCCTATTTCTTGAGATAACACGCTCATCAAACTTACTCTTCAATAAATCGATTGTAAGGTGTGCTGTGTGGCTTGTGGTACAATCCTGTTGAAACCACATGTCGTCCAAGTCTGTGCCTTCCAATTCGGGCTAAAAACAATCGGTAATCATGGCGCGATAGTGCTGGCCATTCACATTAACGTGACGATCGTTATCGTCGACGAAAAAATATTGCCCTATAACGCCGCCGGCATACAAACTGCACCAAACAGTTACTTTTTGTGGATGAAGTGGTGATTCATAAAGCAAATGTGGATTATCACCCGACCAATAATGCATATTTTGCTTATTGATGAACCCATTGAGCCAAAAATTAGCTTCGTCATTTACGACAGAAAATTAGAGTTAAAGCTCTTAAAGTTGCGGTCACCGACTCCGAATTTCGGTAAAAAAAATTTATAATTTGCAGACGTTGCTCCTTCGTGTACTTTACCATGATGAAAATGTTGAGTTTACTGAATAAATTGACAATGACAGTTCGATGATTAGTGAAAGGGTGCGTTCACAAATTAAATTCAAAGTTGTTAAGTCCCTATTGAAAAACCCTTTACAAACAATCAATTTTTGAGACAGCACATTGCTCAAAACGTATATAAACTTGATTTTAATAATACATGATAGAAATTGGGGGTAGTCCAATACTCAATTGGACCTACTGTCTTGATATGAAAATATTAATTAAATAAACTGTTTTGTTTGTGGATTCTGTATAAATTATAGCAAATAAATCCTTTTGATATTTATTTATTATTGCAAACCTTTTAAAATAGATTGCATCAATCTTAACTTAGTAAAAGTTATTATAAGAAATACGTCCATTATGCACTTTCTAATTGTTAAAAATATTGTAAGGACAAGCGGTCATTGCACAGTAGAACATTAAATACAAATCTTAATAAAAATATTAAGATAATGTAGAAAAATTCGTTACAAACAATAAACAGTTTTTAAACAAATAAAAAACAGTCAAATAATATTGAATTTAATTTTTTTCTTTAGCTTTACTAGTTACACTGATTACAAAAAAATCAATATTAAATTGATTTCGTGACTGAATCTCACGATATTGAAATATCAATTTTAGTATTGTTCAGAATATTTTCAAATAAATAGACCGACAAATTTCAGTTTGATATCAGAAGTCAAAGTCACTCAAAAATAGTAGAAATGGGTTTCTGCACTGTTTATTCAGGAGCTATTTTCCTTGTTCTTTGTAATTCTATATTAATTTATTTGTATTCTTTTGTAATATGTATTTTTTTTTCTAAACAATATTTTAATTTAGTTATCCTTCAAAATGGAGGAGGAGCTAATGGTCAGGCATACGGACCTTCTGCAGGGGGTGCTCTAGGGGGTACCCAAGGAGGTTTTTACCAAGGAGGTTCAGCGGGCTCTGCCGCTGCTGCTTCCACAACAACAACAACTTCCACTGTTAGTTCGTCATCTAATGATGTTTCCTCAGGGGCATCCACATTAGGGTTATCTTCTGGGCTTGGAGGAGGTTATGGCGGTGTTGCTGGCGGTGGTGTTGGTGGTTATGGATCATATGGTGGATCTAGTGGGTTTGCCGGAGGTTATGGCAGTGGTGCTGGCAGTGGTGCTGGCGGTGGCATAGGTAGTTATGGACCATTTGGTGGAGCTGGTGGATTTGGAGGAGGTGCTGGCGGTGGCGCTGGCGTAGGTAATTTTGGATTATTTGGTACACCTAGTGGGTTTGCCGGAGGTTATGGCAGTGGTGCTGGCGGTGGCATAGGTAGTTATGGACCATTTGGTGGAGCTGGTGGCTTTGGAGGAGGAGGTTATGGCGGTGGCGCAGGTGGTTTTGGATCAGGATTATCATCAACGCAAGCCGGTGTGTATCTTTACATAAAAAATATTATACTGTTTATAATTTTGGAATATTTTCTTTAAGGTGGTGGTATTTTGTCAGGGCTAATAAGTGGCAACTTATTAAGTGGGTTCCTGAATCCAAACACAAATGCAAATGTACCAGTAAACGTGAACCTTTTTAGCGGTAATTCAGCAGTTTTCTAATTCGCGCTTATTTAATAAGTGAAATATATTTTAAAATATGTATGTACGTACTTTATTCAGAAAAATTGAAGTTGAGTGCATATAAAAAACATTAAATATAGCTTTGCATAAAATAATTGTTTTTTTTTTTTTATTGCAAAAAAATACTTTTCAGAATAAAAACCTTTTGTTAATTGATTCATGTGTTTAAATAAATTCATGACAACAAAAACAAAAAATTAATTGGTAAATTATCAAAATAAAGAACTTTCATACCACAGGTCAATAATTCTTTTCTATATACTTATAGTTGCTTTGCTGTAACTCTTCAAGTTTTTTGACACCAGTCTTATCGTAGGCGAAAATATTTATGAATCCTTTCGATTTAAAAAATAGACTCTTATGAAAATAAATTGATTATATTGAGAAAATTCGGAATAAAGCTTTTTTACTTGAAAAATCAAAACAAAAACGTAACACAAATTTAATAACTTAATTAAATAAGATACAATAACATGTTTTACCCCTTGTCGATTACGGTTTTTTTTTTTATACAAAAAAAACGGCAGTATGTGTTTACGCTTATATCATTGTTGTTTTTTTTATTCCGAACTTCAATAAAACAACTGTTATTTCGATACATTTTTTGTTACTGTAAGTAACGTTCTTACAATCGTCACAATCTTAATTCAAGAAATCGGATAAATTATTTGCTTCCTTTGTTCATTTTTAATCCTGCCGGAACACAATGGTTAGGGATCTGCAACTGAAACTGCAGCTGGAATAGCTGTCAAAATATTCAATACACACCAATTCAGTGTTACGAACACAACGCAACGGCAGTCGGTGCTGCAAGAGTTCACCAACTTTTAACTTTTCACTTGCAACACTTTTGACGTTTCAATTTGCATGAAGAAAATATGCAAGTGGCAAAAAAATATTAAAGCTTTTTATGATTATACATATGTTTCACGAACAATATTATTAATTAAAAGATATTTATCGGAAATAAAAAAAAAGTGAATAATAAGCTCGTGATTGTTTTTTTTTTTTCAAATATATAAAAAGCTGTACAGCTGCATTGTGGGCAGATAAAAAATATCACGTACGATACTTTTTCGCAGCTGTTGCATCTTCAGCTCCAGTTTAAGTTGCAGCATTCTATTGTGTTCAGGCAAAAATCTGCCATTAACATAATTTAGGAAATTTATTTTTATTTATTTCTTTGCCAATATCCACCCTTTACTTTATTATAACTTAGATAGACATACATAGGTAGATCACAAAAATGAAATTACCCAATAAATTTGTATTGTACCATCATACATATTAACCCCCCTGCAGATCCAATAGAATATTCATTAGGGGGATTCATAGAACGTTGTAAAACACTTGATAAGTTTATCTTTTGGATAAATTTATCTTTTGGTAAATGAACTGTCAAATTTTGTATGGGAAATGGTTTACGCAAATTGGATAAAATTATCTAAGGATTTTGTTGCGGAAACTTATACAAATTTATTTGGATAAACTTATACAAACGTCATTGTGACTTTTAACGTGACGTTTAACGAACAGCTGATTCAATAACGCAGCATTTATCCAAATAAATAAAAAGGACGTTCACGCAAACTTTTGCGTAAACTTATCTTTTTACAAAATTGGTAAACTTATCTCGTTGCATGAATACCCTTATTATCACAAGAAACAAAAGAAACCTCTAAAAACATCATAAATACATATAAATATACCCATCGCATCGTTTGATTAAGCACAAGAGATATTCGTGCATTTAAACACTTCAAAACCCATGAACTTTAATACATCACATGTATACATATGTATGTACACATTAACCGGCTTAAAGAAAAATCACATTGTACGTATTTATTTATATTATGCCTATTATGACATTGCACATCATTACATATACATATTTGCTGTAGTTTTATCGAACAAGAGTCACAAGATAACTTGTCTCATTGAAATTCAGTGGGTTAACCACATCATCGAAGATACTTGCAGATTTACAGCGTCTTATTTTTATGCATTAAAAGCGCCGCCGAACAATTAAAGAAGAGAAAAATATCAAACACGCAATAAAAATGTTTAAAAATAAAGATAAATCAGCTAAATTCCATTCCATCAGCTAAAGGGAATATATGCAATAACAATCCTGATATGATATTGCATAACAAGATAATATTGCCGGTAGGACTTTTGTGTTACCTGTTATAATATGCTTCTTGTGAATTGCATCTGTTTTTTTTTTTTTTTTGTTTGTTTAATTTTGATTTTTATGGATTTCCAGGTAAGGAGGTTTTAACTTACCATTTTTATCATTCTCTCAAGCTGCTTGATTGTTGGTCATCATCTTCTGTTGTCAATAACTTTATTCAGCCAGCATATATGTATGTACCTATTATATTTGACAACTTTATATTTTTTATTGTATTTTTATTATTTTATTTTTTGTATTTTGTTGGCTCATTTAAATCAAATATGCGAAAATATATCACAAGATAAGCCAACACAAAACTCTAGACACAATATACCTACTCGTATTTATAAGCGTTTCTATATATTCAATTAAGAATTTCACACACGTAAAACGACCGCAAAGAAACTCTTTACTTGGAATTTATGCACCATGTGCGACTGTTTTATCTTTGAAATAATTGTCCATGGGCTACAACAACCGACAGTTTAGCACTTGTTTCTTTTTTTTTTAATTTATTTTAACTTATAGTTGAAAGTAGTTTAGATTTGAGAAAATATTTGCGTAGGTATATATTGTGGATAATTTAAATTTGACTTTTTGATAAATTTTGAACTAAAACATTGCAGAAAAATACTTTTGTATACACATAGATACTTTTGTATCCAATGTTCAAATTCAAGCTTGGAATATTTACTTATTTACGAATATATACTTTTTTTATATTTAAGTAGAAGATAACTTTATATTCTTAAGCTCCGTTTTTATTTTTAAACTTATATCATATTCGATATAGGTATGTAAGTGTTATTTTTTTAACATAAATAAGACTTTTTACAACTTGAATAAATCTTAAATTTATTTAGATAGTGAACAGTTTTCAGACTATTTATTTTTATTTATTTCACTATGGCTAACACTTTTTTTTCAATTTTTTTTAAGAAAATAAACTCAAATATATTTTTAATTCACAAGAAAAACTTCAGGGGTACTTTTTTCAAAAAAAAAAATTGTTTGTTTTAAATTTATAAAGAAAAATTGAAATTTAAGTTTAATTATTGAAACAATTTACTATAAGGAGAACACAACAAATCTCTTAAGATATATTTACGGAAAGTATATCTTATATCTATTTTCAAATGCACTTTAAAACCAATTGCTGCAGCACTAGTCTTTCCACTTGTGTGAGATTATAAATAATAAAACACCTGTTGAATTGGTCACATTTTTTGTCACTCTCATATAAGCAATCTAACGACTCTCCGACTACGCGACGGTGGTGCTGCAGTGTGGAACTTGCACCAGTTGAAACGGTTTGTCAAAAGATGTTAATTTTTTTTTTTTTTATAAATACCTATGAAAGATTTTTCGAACTTTACAAAACTCTTGTTTTGCCAAAACCGTTCATGAATTTAAAAAAAAATCCAACCGAATCGCACAGAATCTGCAAACAAACTAAAGTTAAAGTGAGCTACAAAGTATCTGGGAAGGTATATTTTACATACATACATATTTTTTTGTTTGGTACGTGCAGTTGTTGCCACTTGCCTTCGCAGTTGCCACTCTTGTCGTTGCCGGTTCGTGTTGGATTGGATTGTTTATTGCAAACTGGTCGGAGCTTTTTTGTTTTGAGTTTTCATGCAGATTTCCCGAGTGGCATCACAGGAAACCCCCAAGAAGCACATGGCATGGTATTTTTGGCGCTAAGCTTTTTTTGTTTTCAAATGGATTGCATTGGAGGGTGGTTTTGTTTATGTTGAAAGTAGGTTAAAGTATGGCCAGTGGGCTGTTAGTTGTTGAGGGACTTGAAATTTATGAAGCTTAAAAGGGCAGTAGTAAATGTGTCTGGTAAAATAAATGTGTGTGAGTGGGGGAGGTAGTGTTTTGCCGGTTTTTGATGAATGAAAAAGCTTTTTGATGTGTTTGTGGGTATGCGTGTTTATGGGCAGTGAATTATTAAATAATTTAAATATAAGCGGGGCTAAGCAAACAACTTCAAATAAAACTTTTTTTCACTTTGCTATCATCATAATGTCAAGTTCGATCAAAATCTGCATAAGTTTCTATAATGTATATGTACATATATAACAAGTAAAAATAGGTTAGACTTTGGATTTATTGATCCTCAAATTCTATAGTTCTTTGTCTCAAAATCTCTAAATGATTAAGGATAGCAACATCAGTAATGTGAAGTTAAATTAAAAACATGTGCAATGTCATTATAAACGGTGGTGGGTATTCCAAAATTCAAGCAAGTAAGTAATTTTGATAGAAAACTCGTATGTTTTCTGAACTACACAAAATAACGGCACATGTTATTCAAACTTTTTAAAACGTTATAAAAAAATCTTGTTATTCACAAAAATGAACATACCTACTTTTGAAAAAAAAAAATAATTCAATTCAAAATACCTTTTTGCCGCCTTTAGTCCACAAAAAGTGGTGTTTTGTCGTAGCGACCTCACTTGGACTCTTCAGTTCAGTGGTGGAGGCCTTCTCAATAAGACTGCTTTTAAACGCTGCAATTACCCCCTGCGATTTTTAAGCACGTAGGCGGGGGACGTATGCGTTGGCCGGGGTAAACAAAGTTGCAGAGGTTGAAATAATTGCAGAGTTATCGCTTTTTCTTCTTTGTGCTTCTTCTTATTGTTTGATACATAAGCGGAGTAAAGAGTGTGAAGAGATGTTTCCTTCTCATTTAACAAAAATCGCAGCTATTAAAATTTGCAGCGTTTAAATGGATGCTGCAATCCGAAAGAAACTCAAAAGAGAAACCCCGTTAAAAATTGCAGTCGTCTAAAAGCAGTCTAAGCAATTTTCAATTCAATATTAACGTCAGAACTATTGTTTTGATTTTTTTTTTTACTTTTCTCAAAAAATGGTTCAATTATTTTTTTTGTCAATTTTTATATGAAAAGCTTCATTTAAATTTTTTTTTTGTATTTAATACCAAAATTTTGGATTTTGTTAAAATGTTCATTTATTTTTTGAAAACGTCTGAATAGCAGTTTTTTAACACAATCTAGGAGATACATAAAAATTGATCTCATAAAGTTACAGCTACGATACAACTTTTATAAATCAAATGTAATCAAATGAATAAAATGTTGATTATCACGTTTTTTGAAACTCAAAATATTTCTTCATGACAAATTTTTCGGTAATATCATTATCAGTCAACATTTTTATAGAATTTGGACCTATACATGTGCAATGTGCATGTACGTTCAATAACGATAAATTGTTATAACTGTTATAAATTGGCATTTCTCAGCCTTATTAAAATAACAAGAATAAAGATTTTTGCAAAATGATAAATAACAGACTTCCTTTGATTCTAAAAAACATAACGCAATCATCCCCAAAAAAAATAAAAACAACATAAGTTTTCTGTTACCACTTCATAAAAACATATACATACATATAGATGATATATAATACTAACTAAAACTAATGGGATATCCCCCGGCATATATTTTTTTTTTCTCTTAACCTTATAAAAGAATCTAAAATAAAATTCTTATAACATTAATTGTTTTCTATCTGTTTTACGAGCCTGCTTGAAAAAATTTATAATTTTAGGATATATGTAATCTTGAAGTCCCTCAATTTTTCGATTATAATGTACAGCTTATTGGGGTAACTTTTATCGCTGCACGTCTGTCCAATTATGCTTAGACGTTTCCAAAGTGAAATAAAAATGCTAATCCTATCCTGGATCCAAACAATATGTTGATGAATCCTATCCTTGTAAATGTGTTTCACCTTGTTCAATCTCCTTTACATACATTATTTGAGATTGGTTATCTACCACCCTTAAATGATAAAAAAAAAAATAATCATTCCCAAAGACCGACCCCACGGCTTCCCAGCAGGAGTAGGTATATGCAGTAACGAAAAGATTTATTTCCCCAAAGTCTAGACCATAATTCAGTAAATAAGACATATTATGAAGACGAAGAAATGGAAACTAGGTTAGGAAAACAGCCTCCGGGGGATGCTCACAGATCCTTGGAGATTCCCTTTCAAAAAAAAAAAATAAAGAATATAAGAAGCAAACGAAAACAATTCAATCTGTCTGCGTCTATTTTTACCTCTTGTTAAATTGTACGTTTCTTTTTTGATAAATCGTAGGTATTCATTCGCCCTAAACTTTTTGGTCTTTGATATTGTATGTATATAATACATAGGTACAATCAACCCTCATTGAGAAGCATGAATATTTTTCTATAGTGAATATTTTTTGATATTGACACAGGAAAGAAAGTAACATTTTGTGACTGCAAATAGAGTTTTAAAATTTTTGTGTGACTTTGACGTTTGAGTTTAACAAAAAATAGGGTTCTTTTTACAGTAAAACACATGTTTTTGAAGTATACATACATACACATGTATATATAATTGAATACTTGTTTGTTTAAACTTTAAAACAGAATAATATTGACATATTAAGCCAAAAGCATTTAAAAAAATACCTACATACTTATGATACGTACATAACTGCATTGAGGAATGAGTAAATCTTTCAATTAAATGTTGTACCTAAAGTAGGTAAATAAAGAGAATTCCTTTTAAAATAATGGCAGAGAGGAAGCTTTTAGGCAAGATTAAGTAGAAAATTACTAAACAAACATTGCATTTTACATAAATTGTGAATGTCTTAAGCTTTTAGCTCACAAAGGTTAATTGATAAGGCAAGATACTTGTCTAGAAACAGTGTTTATTAGAAGGGACCATAGCTCTTTAAGGGATCATGAAAATATTTGAATGAATATATTAATTCTTCTTTGAGTGTGTCACACATAACGGGTATCTTAAGTTATATCTTATATCACTTCATTTGCACAAATTATAGGTGTAGTTGTAATAATACAAATTCAATGTAAATACATCCAGATTTAAGTTTTAATCTGAATGTATCGAGGGAATAATATGAATTTGAATGTGTATAATTTATATCCGGAATTAAGTTTATATCTGGATGAATCGAGTGAATAATATGGCCGTTATTGTTTGAGACATAAGTGGATTTAAGAGTGTGGGGAGATGTTCCTTTTCATTAAAAATCTTAGGGCCAGTTTGTTCACGGCTGATTACCTTTAATCAAGGATTACTGCAAGTGATAAATCATCAAATGTGCATGGTAACCAACATTTTTTATCAAGGAATCTCAAATTTGAGTTGTTAATCATGGAAATATTTAATCAACCGATGTTATTTGATTAGCGTTATTTAATTAGATTCATTGAAAGTCATGGCAGAGATTTAACCCACTGTGAACAAACTGGTTCTTAGACTGCTTTTAAAAACTGCAATTACCCAAAGCGATTTTAAGCACGTTGGCGGGGGACGTACCTATGCGTTGGCCGGGGTAGACAAAGTTGCTGAGGTTAAAATAATTGCAGAGTTATAGCTTTTGCTTCTTTGTGCTTTTTCTTATTGTTTGAGACATAAGCGGAGTAAAGAGTGTGAAGAGATGTAAAATTCCCAGCGTTTAAAAGCACCTTTGCCACCGAAGGAGATCAAAAGGGAAACGTCGTTAAAATTTGCAATAGTCTAAAAGCAGTTTAAGGTGATTTTTATGATATTCCTTTTCAAATATTTCGCAGTATAATGCGTTCAACCAAAAGATTTTATAAAGAAACTATAAAAAATCTCCTACGATTTTGTTTCCTGGTGTGAAAGGTACTAAATATTTTAAACGAAAATAAAAGAAGACATCAAAAAATCTCTAGCAAATTGTTTCCTCATGTGAAAGGGTATAATGAAAATGTATGAATTCCTATTTCTTCAAATTATTGTATTTTCACTTAATTGACACTTATAGCTGTAAGCATTATCAACTGATTGGAAAATAATTCTGTGCATAACTTTGACATTTGAATTTTGTTTGTTTGTTTTTTTGGTTTCTTATTACTTTATTGGTTTCTATGACTCTGTTTTTTTTTCAAATCCAGTTTATGAAACTCTACATGAAAATGTGTTCACTGTTGTGTTTTAAACTAACGAAATATATCATTTTAGACTCAATAACTTCTTTCTGTGTGATGGGCACTTTCCCTTAGAAAAATTTAAATTAAATAAAATCCTAACTAACAACTCATCATCTTATGTCACAAGAAAACCATGACTTTACGTTAAATTCATCCATCATTGCCAAATTTAAACGAAACTTAACGAATCTGCCTATTTGACATTTCTGTAAATTTGTTTAGAGACGTGAAAAAAATTTCTTCACTACATTAGCAATCAGTTCAGTTTTTCCAAACATTAATAATAAAAATGGAAATTCTCGAAAAATTAAAAGATCAAGGCTGGTAAATATCACATCAATCGATTAATTAAATATTCCCCTAGAAATTTGTCATAATTTCAATATTAATTCCCTCTAAGGCACTTGACAGAAGAAGGATTAAAAAAATTGCCGGACAACAACGATCTGAAGAAAATTATTTCCGCCGCCCTCGATGTAAGAAGAGAATACTAATTTAGGATAAAAAAAAATGATGTTAATTGTATCATCTCTATCGTTATTACTCTTTTTTTTACTTTTATGTGTTATAGTTTGATTTTCGTGAAATAGCCGGAGGTGCTCTGCCACCAGAGCTCTCGAAAAAAGATGATTCTTTTCCAGGGAATATTGTCCTTCAAGTGCAGCGGATTCGCAATATATCCGCGCCAAAGGCCAACGAAGATTCCAAAGCCGCACCTAGGTTTCTACAAATCGAATTATCCGATGGCGTGACTCTTATGCAAGCCTTAGAACTTGAACACATTTCTGTGTTGAGCATGAACACTCTGCCCGGGACCAAAATTCACTTTAAATGCAAACAAATTCCTCTTATGCAAGGAATGATTGTAATGAAACCTGTCGATATACAAGTTTTGGGTGGGAGGGTATCAGCGCTAGTGGAAAAGTGGGAGATGACTAGATCTCTGCAGAAGTATGCCAAGTCTGGGCGACAGCACACCGGTGGATCCGGCCCACCGCCATGGATTGCATTTGGCCAGAAAGTACAGCAGCCCGTAAACACCGATAGGAACTTCAAGAGTCTTGCACAAGCAGAAAAGGAGAAGGAAAAGGAAAGTGGCAAAGAAAATGATGAGTTCAATGCTATGAGGAGCGAAGCTATTGCAGAAGCTGCCAAAACGGCTGGCAAGAAGGTAATTTTGTCAAAACCAGTCTATATATTAAAAAAAATAAACATTCCTATTGAAATTTGCTGGACTCAAAATTTAGATAATAAAATAAATAAAATTAGAAAATAGAAAAGAACCCATTACACACTGTGGTATGCTGTAAGTTCAAGCAACAACTGGACAAATAGTGTTTTATATCATGACGAGATAGAAAAATATTGTAAAAAACAAAAATATGTAGGTACTGACAGTGGGTTTGCTGTGAGTAATGTAGAGGATACAATCAACATATAAAATGTTCTGTAATTGTTTTAAATTTTATTACGTCTCGGTCGTTTTTTTTTTTTTAATCTTAACACTAAGATTTCCGTTGAAATATTTGTTTTGTTAGATTTTCGGAGGTGGTAACCATCAAATACTGGATCACAATGTAAAAAAAATCCTCGAAAAAGGCTTCACTGAAGAGGAGGCAAAGCATGCGCTACGTTCTACTGGTAACAGTCTCGAAAGAGCTCTGTATAATCTCAAACGGCGTGTAGATGATTTCAAGAATCGAGAAGACTTTCGTGAGAAATTCAAGACACTTCCGATGGGTAACAATAAGCGAGGTGCTAAGGAAATCGGCAAACGTGGCAGCAAAGAAGCCGAAGTTGCTGGAACTGCAAAACCTGCGACAAATGTATCTCTATTCGATTTTCTCACCGATAAACTGCCAACTGTAGGTTATAATAAAATATTTGTCTTTCTTTAGATTTTGAATATTTTTTTGTTTTGTTTTGTTGTTATTAAAGAACACTGATCAAACTCCATCGTTATCCCAATCATCAACAACCACAACAAACACCGCAGCTCCGTCATTTGCCTCGCACAGTAGCTCATCGCAGAATTACTCACGTCCAATGACCAAAGCCGGTAGTGAACCATCTTCCACCAAACCGTATTACAATGCCTCGTCGAATTCGAATACATACCACGATCGTAAGATACATCAGAATCATGAGAGCAGTTCGTCGGTTAAATCTCAAGAACAAAGCCATACCAATTCCAACCGACCGAAGTTTGAAAATAATCTCTCATCGAGCTTTGCCACCCGAAATAGTTCGCATCCGAATGAAGAACGATATAATCGATATTCGAGTTCGAATCGTGGACGAGGTGGCGGTGGGATCGGCAGTGGTAGCGGTATGAGTGGAAATCCATTCCATGGGAGACCAAATCAGCCATATGAAGAGACTTCGGAACGAAATCGTGATCAGAAGAATAGTTCCGGGTATAGTAGTGGTAGAGGTGGTGGACGTGGATCGCATAATAATAATTATTCCGGTGGTCGTGGAGGATCTTCGAGTGGTGGATATGATAATCGAAGGTATAACGATTATCATAATCAAAAGGATCAGCAAAATACACATCGTCATGAGCGACAGGAGCATCAACCGCAACGAAATGGATATGAACAACAAAAGACGGTGGCTAATGGAAAGGAAGCGGTGAGTTTTCTTTTTAATAATATTGTAATTGTGTATCACAAACCCATTAGCTTCCTTTTTTTTATTTATTCCATTCGACTGAATTTAAGTTCATTAATCGTTTATTTTATTATTTCAGTCAACTTCACGCTATCAACAGCAGAAGGAAAATTCCACAAACTATCAACATAATAGTGGAAACGTTCGCAACTATGACAACAATCGGCAGTCTGGCTATAACTCTTCTTCAAACAATAACAACAATACAAGCCATAACACAAACCATACTGCAAATAGCAACTCGAATAATTCGAACAATAATGAACACACAGCCCGCGTGAATAAGCTTGTTGAGAGTACATCTAAAATGAAACTTGAAAAGACACGATCTGCACCATCAGCGCGTAGTCATCAGCAACATCAGCAGCAGCAACCACAGCAACAGCATCATCAGCAGCCGACCTATGCTGCCCAACATCAGCATCAGCATCAACATCAACAGCAGCAGCAACATCAACAGCAGCAGCAACATCAACAGCAGCAGCAGCAGCAACAGCAACAACAGCAGCAGCAGCAACAGCAACAGCAGCAGCAACAACAACAACAACAACAACAACAACACCAACAACAACAGCAGCAGTCGAAACAACATCAACAACAACAACCACCTATGAATTCGACAACAACCCTAAAGTTGCAACAAACTTTCGGTCCGCTACCAAATGGTTTTAACTATGATCCCAGTAAAATAATCGGTTTCCAAGCGAAGGAGACAAATGAATTTGCTTTAACACTGCTCAAGAGTCAGGGAGTCGTCCCTACAGGCCCGACATCGCATACAGGAGCTAATCAAGTCCCACCCTCAGCGGGGCAGCCGCAATATCTTTCTGGACCACCTCCATCGGCTATGCACTTGGCTCCACAACCCTTTACTGCTACCACGTATGTTGTTCCCCAATCTGTTGCACCACCCACGCATTCCCCATCCGCATTTGGAATGATTCCCGGCGAAAATTGGAACTGGAAGATCGGTGATCGTTGCCTGGCAAAATATTGGGATGATGGCAGGGTAAGATTTTCCATAAATTTGTTTGTTTCTTCTGAACTTCTGAATAAAAATTTCCCATTTCTCCTTAGTACTATGAAGCTGAGATTACAGGAATTTCTGACAAAACTTGTGTTGTTCTATTCCTTGGGTATGGAAATCATGAGGAAGTCCTTAAAACAGATTGTCTCCCCATTACCGATGCCCAAAATAGAACAATTAATTTTTCTAATAATATGCAACATGCCCCACCAGTTTCTGTTGCCACTCAACAACAACAACAACAATCGTCGATGCTTAGCCGTGGTGTTCCAAATCGCTATCGCGGCGAGAGACAAGTTTATGTTCCACCTCCAAAGAGAGACAACTAATGCTAGGCCTAAACACTCCTGTCAATTTGTTAAAAAAAAAATAAAAAAAATAATAAGTATATTGCTAATCTCATCCCCTTCCCCACAAACCAGCAATTGAAAATATTTGAATATCCAACCAAAAGGATAAAACTGTTTTCAAGCAAAAAAAAAAAAAAAACAAAAAACATACAGCAATGTGTTATATTTAAAATTGTATGTTTTGAAACAACAACAAAATATATATAATATGCATGGAACATTTATTAATATTACCTATTATTTATGATATGTGTGAAAACAAATACGTGTTCTTCAAAAAAAATGATTGAAATATATTATAACTATCAATAAGTATAAATATATTTATTATAACAATGTATACATTGGCAAACAAAATAGTTTATTTTTATTAAAAAAAAAAAAAAATTGTAGGAATCCCAACCTAAAGACGTGTTTGTGGTAAGGTCCCGAATTCACCAAGACGGTAAAATGTTTCAAATGTGCAATAAAGCTTTCCTATTTGGATTTTTATTTCAATTATTATTACTCATTTTGAATATGGACGTCCTCAAAATAAACTGCTAGACACCATCCCAACGACATTATAAACTCATTTTCATGTAAACAACATTAATAAATGTTGGTGTTGGGTCATAACCCTGCAGCAGACTCAAAGTCCGCAATGGTTTTTGACACAACCGCATTGGCTTTATAAATTCACATAAATTAATTATCTTTAGCCTATGGACTTACATATGTACATATAACCAAAATGTCTATATGCCCGATTAAACTAATCAGTGGACTGATTTGATTATGAAATTCGAAGACATCGTTTTGGGTGACAAATTTGTTATTATCTAAAGTGCATCTCAATTTCAATTATTTTTTTGTATTTTAATCGACATTCGATAACTTTTACTCTTCCTGCTTACCTACCGTTATTTTTAGAGTTTTTTTTATTCTAACTCAAAATTCTTTTTAAATTATGAGAGCATGAAATTAACGAAAGTCAAAATTAAATTGACTTCAGATTCAGAGAAAAAATGTACGTTGAAAAACAGACCTTTAATTCGATTCGAACATTAAATCATTCGAAATTCGGAAATTTGATGTGAAAGTTGCAGAACATAGGCAGTGGTTTTGTGAAACAAATTTCATACTGTTATTCAAATGTATACTAATGCACAAGTCCATTATTGTCTTGTACATATTGGGTCTAATTTATAAACGTTGTCTAACTTTAGACAACTGTCCAACTTTGAAAAATATGTTCTAAAACCTTGTTTATTGTTGTCTTATAGCTGCCTAACTTAGACACAAGAGTAGATTGTCTTAACCGTGAATAATGTGACATTTATTTTTATTAAATAAATCATATTTCCACCAATTTGAAAATAGTTAGACACTGTCTAAGTAGCCAAAAATCTAATAAATACGACTGATTATGTTCAATTAAAGATTAAACTTTGTAACTAAACTCAATCAGTAAAACATTAGGCAAGACACTTGACACTTAATTAAATGACGACCATTTTCATTGACGTTATTGCACTGCTATAATACCCAACTTCACTCGTGTTAAGTTTTTGCGACTCGGTGGTCATTCAATGAAACTCGGCGTTACGTAGCAGCCAAAAATACTCTTATAATTTATATACATACATACATATGTTGAA
Organism: Epistrophe eligans; assembly: GCA_951394125.1. Taxonomy (NCBI): domain Eukaryota; kingdom Metazoa; phylum Arthropoda; class Insecta; order Diptera; family Syrphidae; genus Epistrophe; species Epistrophe eligans. The sequence continues at coordinate 10,453,305 of OX596031.1, read as the reverse complement.
AGGTAATAATGCAATACATTGCCAAAAAATCAAAAAAAGTAAGCTCGATAAAAATTTACAAAAATTATTCAAATCATGGACCAATAAACCGAACAAAATTAAAACAAGAATATCTTATTCAATTTGAATATAAAACAATCTTTTTTAAATATATACAGTCGTATTTATTCGATTTTTCTCTACTTAGACACTGTCAAATTGGTGGAAATATTCTTTATTAAATAAAAATAAATATCACTTTATTCACGGTTAAGACAATCTACTTTTGTGTCTAAGTTAGGCAGCTATAAGACAACAATAAACAAGGTTTTTGAACACATTTTCAAAAGTTGTCTAAAGTTAGACAACGTTTATAAATAAGACCAATACAATATCTTGTCAGTTCTTCGTAAATATTTAAATTTTAACATTTTTTTAAGGTTTGACGTCTATTTAGCCACACAATCTCAAAAGCGCTGCGATTTCTTTGAACATTAATTTACTGTGCAGGAATGTATAGAAGTGACAAGTAACTAGCAGTCCATATGTAATATATACATCAATGACCATTTTAATCACATATTTCGTGAAATCTTGAAGGGGCCATCATCTCACATTTAGTTCGAACACTGGCCACCGTTACCCTACACGTTTCGCATATATTCCAGTGTATGGTCACACTACCCTACTTAAGCCAAAAAACACGCCATTGACTTCTTTCTCTCTTACTCTCATAACTAACTGTCAAAATAAGTCAACGCAACCATCTTATCATCTCTCACTAGCTGCACAAAATAAAACCTCAAAACCCATCCAGCCATCTCACTTCTACTTTAAAATACAGTTATAAAACAAATGACACTTGACGTTTCCCCAGCATTTCGTTTTGAGAACTCGTCAAGTACAAGTAACAGTTGAACAACGCATTATTTCTTTTATTTACTTCTCGTTGCATAAAAATCGAACAATAACCAAATTTGTTGAGATAAAATATATTTTTTTTTGGAAAAAACTAAAATTTTCTTATTTAAATTTTGTTGTTTACTTTTGCTTTTACTCCGAAATAAAACAAAATCGAAGAAGAAAAGAATTGCGAACGAACCACTTTCTAGTGTTAAAGGAGTAAAAAGAGGGGAAACGATTTTCTCTTCCGATTATTTTTTTTTCGAGTGCCCACTGCCCCGCCGCCGTCGCTGCCAGGATTAAAAAAAAAAAAAAACAATTTTTTGGTTTAATTCTTCTCGTGACTCGAAAATTAGAAAGAAAAAAAATAGTGCCTGTGAAAATAAAATTGGAACACTAGTTTGTGCTGCTTTTTTTACATCTTGATTTTGTTGACAAAATTTTGAGAATAATCGATTCCTTCTAGTTTCTTCGAAGTTAAAACGCGCATTTCATTTGGTGTTCTTGATTAATTTCCAGTGATTCTTATTTCTGACCTAAACAAACACCAACGCCTACATATTCTATCGTTATTTCATTCTCTAGCATTGTTGTACCTATTTCGTTTTTCCTAAGCGGATTCCAAGTTTTGTTTACAACGTAGGTACTTTACGCATTTTCGAATTCCTCTAGAGCAAGCAACAAACTATAAGTGCAGTGAAATGAATTTATCGTTTGCTGGTTGTGGCTTTTTGGGCATCTATCATGTTGGAGTGTCGGTGTGTTTCAAGAAATATGCACCACATCTGCTGCTGGACAAGATTGGCGGAGCATCGGCTGGCGCATTGTCAGCCTGTTGCTTGTTATGCGATTTACCATTGGGTGAGTAATATTTTGTTGTTTTTTTTTTATTTGATAATGACGGAATATAAAAGATAATTTTAATAAATATAAATAAATCATGATGCGAACTGCCAATAACATACTCGTTGCGAGTTTGTTGACTTTTTTGTGGACACCGTCTACCTACCTATCTATCTTGAAAAAATATGATTGAAACGTAGGTACACTGTGGGTAAAGTAAATATGTACATTAAAAAAAGTTTCGTAAAGTTCTTAGATTTTGTTTACCCATTTCTTGATATTTGATAAAATATTGATTTGAAGTTCTTGGCGCATTTAGTTTTGTCTTAAAACTATTTAAGTATCAAAAATTATTTTAGTGCTTAGTTGAATAGATAATTTTCAAATTATTTTTTTTTTTCGAATTTTATTTTCAAAACTTTGAGTTTGGAAATGATTTATTCAAAAACAGAAATAACTTCATTTAAAAACGCAATTAAAGAATGAACTACTGGCTTTGAAAAAACCTATAACATAATATTGAAAGTGTTGCCGTTGTGTTATTATATTCATTTTCTATTATATAATTTTTTTTAATTTGCCCATCACACCTAAACGGGCGGACATATACATAGAATGGGCCAATATCTTAAAATCATGTTCATATATTAAAAAGATAATTTTACGCAAAAGTTTGCGTGAACGTCCTTTTTATTTATTTGGATAAATGCTGCGTAATTGAATCAGCTGTTCGTTAAACGTCACGTTAAATGTCAAAATGACGTTTGTATAAGTTTATCCAAATAAATTTGTATAAGTTTCCGCAACAAAATCCTTAGATAATTTTATCCAATTTGCGTAAACCATTTCGCATACAAAATTTGACAGTTCATTTACCAAAAGATAAATTTATCCAAAAGATAAACTTATCTAGTCTTTTACGACGTTGCATGAATCCCCCTAATGAATCACTAATTAAAAAAAAAATTATGCACAATTTTTGACTTAAACCGCCCCACTACATAGAAATGTAAAAACCTTAACTCTTTCGATTGGTTTATTTCGAAAACGGTTGTTTTTGCAAATAAGTCCTACAAATTAGTCTTTGACATTTTTTTTTATAACTAACCATTCTGTAGTTATTCCTGAAAAACAATTTTGTGGGGCCCCCAAACCCCCCATTTGTCCAATATTGGGGCGCGAGGGGCAAAGATACGAGGTGGCAAAGTTGAAATTCTGAAAGAGCAAATTGCCAATTTTCAAAACTCCCGGAAAACTTTCCAAGTACCTAACCTTATTTTTTCAACCAAATGACTGTACCTACTATGTATTTGCATACTTTTGAATTAAACTTTTTTAGTTAAAAATTACAGTAGTGGGTAATTAGATTTTTGTAATTACAGAATAAAAAAAAGTAGTGGGTAAGTAAATTTTTTTCATTACAAATTAGAAAGAGTAATTAGTACCTAAGTAGTTTTTTGAAACTAGGTAGGCATATTGTGTTTCTTTCTAACTTGTGTATACCTATATAGTAAAATTAACCATCTATAAAACATTTAAGTAACCTTTAACCCTGACAGATAGCTGGACTCATTTGTTTTAAAAATAAACTGTCTGGTGTCCTTTGCGTGACAAACCATTCAAAGAATATAACTCACCGCTTTCCCATTCAACTTGTATACATTTTTTGCATTCCTATTCCATGACCTACTCGAACCTTCTAGAATCTTCTTAGCAAACGAATTATAGAAGACCTCTTTAACTTTGTTTACCTTTTTTCATTCATATACATACAAGATACAACACAACTACTTTCTCGTGCAAAAGGAGAAGTGGAAAATCATGATTAAGAGGAGAATAAAAAAAATAATTCTGCATTTCCAATACGTTAAGATGTTGAGTAAACTATGAAATATTTTACTTTGAGACACTAAAAACATAAGTAAGTAATAAATGAGCTTGTTTGGAAGTAAACATTGTTAGACCGGTTTCTACTACTCAAACGAGCACATAAAACAAAACACACCTCCATGTACCTCCATATCTGCGACAATGATATACCTATATATAATAGTATATAGTCAAAGGTCTAAGGTCTATTATGTTTTATCAGACTCACTTGGATAGTTCATTTTTAAAACAGTAAATATAAATAAGCTTAAGTATGATGCACCGTTTAGAGTAATTCATTATCACAATAAAGCTTTATAAATTATAATAATGATTATCTTGGTGTACTAAAATGATTATCTTTCATAAAAACATTAAATAATAACCAAATTATGTTTGACCTTCATATTTAGAAATAAGCTGACGCCTACACCTGCATTATTGCTTTTGTTTTGATAGGACATTTATTTTGGACAAACTGAGGTGAAAATCGTGATTAAACTGCTTTATCGATAATACTGTTCTCTATAAATATAACCAATTAAAGATTTGGAGGCTACAAGTTTGTTCCATGAAAATGATTGTTCTTCATTTAAACACAGTGCCCCAATTATTTCTGGGTCATTTCAGATACCTGCACCAGGTAAATAACAAAAACATTTTTCAATTTCTTTACGGTTTTTGACCATTTATTCTAAGAGTTTCTAAAAGCCATTAGCGACAGCACAAAATGGAGTTTTCATACAAACTATCGATAACAAGTATATAATTCACGCCGGTAATACAGTTTTTCTGTGTGCTTAAGTTAAGCATGGAGAATTCTCTGGACTTAGCTTAGCCCGTAGAGGATTAGTTGTTGTTGTATTTAACATGATGATTGTTTAGCATCGACGTTGTTTTTGTTCCAGTTCCCTCCGTGCTTGTAAAAAAAACAAGCCTAAAATAATGTTAAAATTCAAGATGGAAAATGATTTACAGGTAAATATGAATACCTAAACAAATTTTGTCCTCATAAAAAAAAATTAATAGAACCTACCTAGCTTTCGTATGAATTATGTGTATTATTTCAATAACAACACGTTATGTCATTCTTAAAGACTTTGAAAAGATATTACGTCTGAAATGACTTATAAGATGCGTTTTGCAGAAGGTGTGACAAAAGAATTAGTGGTGTAGGATAGGTTTATATACCAGAAATTAGACAAGAGGCTTTTCAGAGTAAAACTAATATGTAAATCTATTGTTTTTCAAAGGATGTAAGTGAAACTGAATTGACTTATGGAATTTGGTAACACCATCAAAAAAACATACAATAATTACGGAAACCTTTAAAAGAAATTTTGGAAAAAAATGTCTGTGTGGTGGATCTAATTCTTATAGGTACTGTGGAAATGAAAAGAAAATTTAAATTTTTGCAGATCCAAAATTCTGATTAAAATTGAGTTTTAGGTTATTAATCCACTCCCAAAATTTACTGTCGCCTCGTTAACATATATACATATGCTTGTTAAGGATTTTTAAATATCTTTTCCTACCCATTGATTTTTTTTTCTAATTTAGCATTGATGATATTTTTGATTTCTAGGACCACCTTGTAAGCATTAAGCTATGCTAAATAATATTTTTTTTTTTATTTCATTTGGAATATTAAAGTACGACGCGGCGGCGGCGTAAACAACTTGTAAGCTTGTAAACAACTGCATGAGCTGTTTGAAAATATGAATCAGCTTTTTATTGATGTCAATAACATTGCTATCAGTAACTACCCAATTTTTATTTGTTATTCGAATAAATCATAATGTATAAATATCATACTTGAGGCACTGCCGGCACGCTGTTAAGGAAAAGTTTATTTTCCCCAAAAAGTCTCGGAGTTCCGCAAGTTGTTAAAAAATTTCTTTACCAATTTATGCTTTAAACAGAAAATGAAGACAAACAGAAATATCAAACTTAATTGCAGTTGAATAAAAATAATTTGTCAGCTCATTCTTTCTATACATTCTATTTAAAAAAATTGTATTAATTAATATTTTATTGTATTTTCCACTGCCCTCTGGCATCTACCAATCATAATTATTCTCAAAGTGATTTATTTTTGCTTTTAAGTAAGTTAATTAGTAGTATCGTATATAAATTGTTTCTTTATGTGTTCAGTTTTTTTCTTTTATAAATTTTGCAAACATCAGCAATTAATTGAACTCAATTTTTGCCGTCTCATACAATTTTATTAACGAACCTAAATAACCTACCCAATGTAGTATTTTGTGTTGAAAACCCATATAACGTGAGTTATTTTTTTACAACTTAATCAAAACAAATAAAACAAATTCGTTTAGCCTGCAATTTAATGGATCGAATGGATTCGACAACGAACACGGCCTCTTTACATAGAATTTGCATTTATGTGTACACTTTGAATGCTTAAATCACACCATACGAATTCATTGATACATAGTACAATACATATTTACAATGAATAATATCTTGCTCATCGTTTAAACCAGCAATGTGTGTTTGTTTGTTTTTGTTTTTTTTACTTTGCGGGAAATTGTGACCCATTATTTTGTACGTAAATTGTACAGAACTTTCCGTAGCGCAATAATTTACGTGATGTCAGACTAAATTGGTTTTTCTAAAAGATATTATTTTAAGTTGAAATAGTTTTTTCTCTAGAATTTTCTAGGAAATAAATATTTTCATGATTGGCTGGTGTGATGATATGACGAGCGAAAGCTTTGTAGGTACTTATTTAACATTGCGGTGTTGGATGTTCATCAAACCTAAACGGACAGAAGGATTTTCCTGAAATTTTGTCCCCAGAGGACACATTTGTTTAAAAAATATTGACCGAACATTTTAAGCGATTAAGTACTATTTTAAAATATTTTACTTTGATATTAGGTTAAAAATAAGAAAGATGTGCTATTTTTTGACATTTTATTAAAGTTAAAACCACCAAATGTCTATTTTATCTTTTTAGTATAATACTAATTCCATTATGACAAAAATAATTATTTTCCCATGGAATTTAGCAAATTGTGAAAGTGAAATGTCAAAGAATTTTGTTTACACTTACTAAAAGGTATAGAGTTAGTTAAATCGTATTTAAAAGTAAGAAAATTGTAGACAGAGTTTGATATAAGATTTCCAATAAGTACATACATACATACATACATACATAAGTATCAAAAATAAAATTACAAAATCTTTTCAGTGTAATAAAAAGTTATTGACCATCAAATCAGCTTTAAAAAATAAAAAATAAAAAAAAAAAAAAACAAACTTGATAAGGTTTGCAGCTTTCGATTAAAAATTAATCAAAGCACAACAAAAGTTCAATAACGTAATTTAAAATTTCTTAAACAATTTTTATTTTCAAATGTCCTTTCAATGTGAATGAAGTTATTTGTGATTCTGTGCCTTGAAAGTTGGTTGAAAAATTGGTTGTTCTTCTTGATCTAATTGTAGATTAAGGATATATTTTTTTTTAAATTCAATTTTTCTTTTTTCATATTTTGTGTTTTGGTCTTCCAAGAAAATCAGGATTTTGAATTTTTACAATTTTATTAAAAAAAAACTAGTCTAAATTTCGAAGAACATAACAGTGAATGTCTTTATTTTACTATTAAGGTGGGTTAGCAAAAAGGACAAAATACGGAGGGAATTTTTGCAAAAATTTCCCAGGAAAAATTTTCTGTAATTTTTCCCGATGGAATTTTTCACCAACACCGAAAAACAATAAAATTGTGTCATTTAATATTTCTGCAAAAAAAAAAATGTAAAAAACGGTCAGAATGTACCATTACATTTTTCAGTACTGTAAACCAAGTTTAAAAATACCAATACTCAAAAAAAATTAGTATGTGTATGGTTAATTGATAAATGAGTGTTCACGTTTAGTCTTACTCTCAACCAGATTATTGGAATTGTTCGACATTTATAGAGTTTGTTATGTTTGGAAAATTTAACAGATTACTAATTAAACTGGGTTCGCACAGGTTCTACTAGGAGCTAAAAAAGAAAAATGCCCCTCAAATGGCAACAGTTTAGTAAAAAAAACTATAAATTCAAAATAAGAAGTCAAAAGATTGATTGAATTGATAACACTGCATTGTACATAATTCATTCATAATAATGTTTTGAAAGCACTGCTTTTACATCTGTTACAACTAGTAATCGGGATATTAATCGACATTAAGCGGTTATAGGATATTGTTGCTGTACATTTTTTAAGCGTAGATACATATAGCTATATACAGTAATATTTATAAAGCCATTCCAAATTATGGATTAATTTAGACAGCTTTTCAACTTCAAAAGTTTCTATCGATTGTCTAACTTAACACTGAAATAGTATGTCTAACCAAGTTTGACAGTAATACATTTCTAGTTTCGAATTCAATTAAGTAGTAATCTTGAAATGAAATAAAATGTTCACTGCATCCACAAGATCACTCAAATTCATTAATTGAAAAATAAATTGCGTATTAACAATGTTCTCACTAGACAACTGATGAGTCCAAGTGAGATCGCTGACGAAACGCGATTTTTTTTTTTTTTTTAACTAAAGGCCATTAAAAGCTATTTTAAATTTGTAATCTAAAAAATTAAGGTTAATGACACATGATCGTTTTCTCCGCGCGTCCACACATACAAACATACAAACCTACAAAAATTTACTGTATCTTCTGTAAGCAGCTGTGTGGACATTTTTCTATTGATTTTCTCGAGTACTCGAGAACAAATAAACGTAAAATTATTTGAATATTCTTTAAAATATTAATCTTCGATGCTTTATATAAAATAAAAAATTTTACCTGGCAATTCTTACATGACAGTTGTTAGTTTCGTTAAGTTATGCTGTATTATAACGAAAAGAAAAATGCCGTTATTTTGTATATTTTATCTGCTCATTTAAATCGAGCAATCGTCCGTTTATCCATTGTGTTAAATCTAAACCATAATAATAAATTCTGTTATTAGATAACGTAACACGTTCTCTGTTTAATCATGCACTTGATTAAACTCATTTTGTCTAGCTATATTCTAATCAATTTTCAAACAGCGTCAAACAAAACAAAAAAGCACATGACTGAACTTTGTTTCCTTTAAAAAATGCACATACACATACAAACAAAACTGATTGCACAATTTCATATAATATAAAATATAATCATTGATTGTTCATTCTTATAAAATTATATTACCTTGTAGAAATATGAACAGATGTACATATGTACATATACATATGTATATAGGTTTTTTTTAATATCATCATTTTTACTTCTTTTTAGAAATATGTTCATTATAAATTTCGAGTTTAAAACAATAGATATAATACGTCAATCATCTTTTTATTACACACGCTCTTGAGAATCGACATGTGTAGCCTCATTGCCTATATTGCTTAGACAAAAGAGATTAGAACAACTAAATGACTTAATGAGAACAATTTAATTATTATAAGATGCAACTTGCAAGGGTTTTTTTTTTTTTTTGCACAAGGAAAAAATAATTGCGGTTTTACAAAGAATATTTTGTATTAAGAAAACCGGGGAAAGGTCGATTTAAATCAACATAAAATTTTAAACGTCTTTTTTTTAAGTGGTGCAGACTCAGCAATGAATATTTTATTCTTTTTGTTTACCTCCCAAAACTCCAATTTTTACTAATTTTAGTACAATTTTATTTTTGGCATTATGGTAAACTAAAAACGTCAATCTTACTGGTAATACGTTCCGTGTCAAGCATTACGTTGTAATTGGGTACGTTAAACAACATTGATGTTTACACATCTAAACCATGAGTTCCGGCCCTCAAACTAGTTTTTTTTTGAAATTTCACAGAACTTTAGATTCAAATTTTTATAAATTGTTTAGTTTTGGGAAATAAGCGAACAGTCAAATTTACATACATATAAACATATGTAATGTATGTTTATATTTGCACAGTTTTTATTTTGAATTTAACATCAATTCGAGCAAAAATCTTAGAAATGCACTTCATTGAAATAATTTGGTTTATTATTATTTCTAACAAAGAAATCAGCTGATGCTTTGATACTTCTACCTCACTTTACTTAAGTTCTATTAAAGTTCATATTAAAAAAATTAAATTCAACTAAATTGATAAAGAAAGGCTGTTTCGGGAAGGAAACGAACATATGTAAATGGTGGCAGAGTGTAGAACAGTTTAGAGCAAGGTTTTTACTGATGGAATGTATATATAAATATATAAATATTTTACATACCATCGTATATTTTATAATCTTTTCCCTTCTTCAGATTCAGATTGATTAAACACACCTATCTTTATATTATTACAAACATTTTCCCACTAAAATCTGTTTGCCTTGCGAAATTGAAAATATAACGTGAGAACGATTTTGATTGTGGATTGTGGATTGTGGATTGTTTTTGTGTATTTATTTTTCATTTTACTTGCTTTAATAATTTGTTTGTTTCGTTTTCTTTAAATTGTAACATATATTAATTTTTAATATAATCTCCCCCACATTAACTGTTTACCACCAAGCGAAGAACAAAAAAAAAAAAACAATAAATACAATAAAAACACAATCAAACAAAAGCATCTGTCAGATAATGCACTTGCACAGGGTCTACTTTTACGGAACAATAAAGTCACGCAAATAAGTCAACTGATAAGTATTTTTATTGTTTATTGATTTCAAATTTAAATAAAAAAAAATCTCAAACTGTGTGTGGTGGATTGTAAAATAAAGAATATATTCAAGATGGGAAATTCAATGGACAACAAATAAAAATTCTTGGGTAAAAACAAATCAAAGAAATTAGTTATGCATGGTTATCAGTTATTTATAATAATGAATATTATACATATATTGACTTTACCCACTACTGAATTGATTATATTTTATCAGTTTTCTTCTATTTGCGCTTACAAAAAAAAAGTGTAAAAGTTAAATTCATTGACCAGAAACAAAAAAGAAATTTGATAGTAAATTCTTGAATTTCATCACAATGATCGTAATTTTACCTCTTAATAACGCTATGGTTTTAAATTCGACTTATTAAATGCCCAATTTGCATGTAAGTTAATCTAAATTCTAAAGCATTAAAAAATTGCGTATTGACAAAATTCTATCACTAACTGATGAGTGCAAGTGAGACCACCGGGACGAATCGCCAATTTTTTTTTTTTTTTCGGATTAAAAGCTATTTAAAATATTTAATCCAAATCAATAAGGTGAATGACCGTTTTTTCGCACGTTTACTTGTTCACAGGTCATGAATACACAAACAAACTAATAGCAATATACACACACATAGGCACCGACTACCTTTTGTTCGCTAAAGCTGGTGATGTATACACTCCTAAAGTAAGTCCGTGTGTTATTAGCCTAAAAATGAATGAATGTTCTAAAAATTGTAGATGTGACGCTTTATATTGAATAAACATTTACACCTGGCAATCCTTATTTTATAGTCATTGCTCATGACATTAGTTTCGTTGAGTTAAGCTCCATTTACATTAGAAACAAAAATAAAATGTCATTACTTCTGTTCTTCCATTTTGTTTGTGCCTATATATTTTGTTATTAAATTCTATTATTGCATCTGATGATTAAAATATTGCAGAAATAATATCACTCGTGTAATATGTTGGAAACATTGAAACAAAAACATGTGTTTTGTTTCGCTTGCTTTCATGTGTGATGGTTTTTAATCAATATATTGTTGTTTCATAAGACAGATAAAACGTTTTGACTGATCCAATGTGTTTTCAGCTTAAATTTTAGGTTTTACTAGTTTTAATTTGGCTTACGTATTTAAAAACAATAGCGCAAAATTTTAAACGATTTAGTACGATGTTAAAGCATTTTTACTATGACAAAATGGCTTTAACATCGTACTAAATCGTTTAAAATTTTGCGCTAATATTTTTGTATTTAATTTAATTTTACTTTTATTTTTTTAAATAGTGTTGTTTTCATTTTAACATTTGTATTAAGACTTTAGAAATACAAATTTAAATAAAGTTATTTTATTACTATGATTCATTACTGTGTGATGAAAAAAAACACCATTATGCACTTTAGAGGTGATATATTTTCAAGTCGTCGCAAAACACTAAAATCATGATAAGATAATGTTTTTAAGAGATACTGCTCGGTCAAGTCAAGCAGCAAAATGTCAATAATTTGTTTCTAGACGTGTGTTCTCTGTCACAGAACACGATCAAAAGTTAGAAAAGTATATACATATGAAGTTGAATGTACATATGCATTTTATTATACAAAGTGCAATTTACTTTATGTCAGTTTTTTTATGACATCAATTTTATTGTCAAGAGCAAGACAACAAATTTCTGTTAAAGAGGTTCGTTTGCCTCTTGACAATCGTCAAGGGAGTTTTTTTGTTTTTTCTTGTTTTATGACAACCTTATATGTATGTGCAAATTTAATTGCAATATATGACTATTATGTACTTTAAAGTTGTTCTAAGACAAGAGTTAATTAATTTATTATAAAATAATTACGTCAGCAATTTTTTTTTATTTTCATAATACTGAATGGACTTTATACTTAAAAGATATAAATCACAATCGCCCCACAACTTCAATTATTATTATTAATTTATATACGGTAATTTATTGTATTAGTCATTTGAATTTTTTCATGGAGTGTGTTAAAAATTATCATTCAGCCACCTGTAAATTAAAAAAATCCAAATTTCCAAAGAAAATTTGACCGCTGAATTTTAGTAAAGAATTTTGTTTTTATGTCTTTTTAGAATTCCCTAAAAAGTACCCTAATCTAAGACGGTTATATTATTTTGATGTGTAAAAATCTACATATGTCAGGGGTAGGGTAAAAACTAATAACTGTGAACAATTTTTATTTTAAATTATTCTTGTGTCAAATCCTCATAGAACCAATAATTTTACAAATTGAACTAACCTTATACATTTCGCTTTGAATGCATTCATTTGAGTTTCTATTTTTTTTATCATTTGACACAAATGCAACCATGTCACTTTCACTTCATGAGAAACTATTGGTCGTATGAAGATTTATGACTTTAATAATATTTAACAATGTAAAATTGTTTTTGCCAAAAGATAAAAACATAAGCTGTTGATTTTAAAGTTGGTGGAGAATGTGAAGAAATCTTGTCAAATTGAAAATTCATCAAAATCTTTTATGTCACAAAATAATATGTCAATTGGCTCAATGATATTAAACTTCAAAATTTATTTTTTTAACACCTATACATATCTATACTCTAAGTTTTCTTTTAAACAATTGTTACTTATATGAAAAACGAACAACAAATGGTTAATTCAAATGGTATACTTTCAGTGAAAAAATCGATTTTATTTTTTAGACGATAGCGATTAAAAAAATTATTGTGTGACTCTAAAAGTTCTTTGTTTCGTAAATTTTGCAATTGTGAGAAAGTATAGGGTTATGAAAATGAGATCATTATACGATAATCATATTACCATTAAAATAGAACAAGGAATCAATATTTTATTATGTGATTCTGATTATCCTAATCACCACATTAATTGATTTAAATATAGTATGCACGACTCGATCGAATCGTTAGCAATTGAATTTCTTTTTATGTCACAACATTTTGAAACAAAAATTTAGACTTTCTTGTGTTTTATTGAAGTACTTAGACTCTTTCGCTCAACAAATCACAACCTATCTTTGCGCTTAAAAAGTTGGGGCAAACCAAGGCAAACGTATCTTCTCTCCTTTATTCGTTAATTGTTATATACCTATATACCTAAGTATAAGGGTACATTTCACGAATGCAAAACTAGCCCTTAGAATACAAATGTATTATATCAAAAAAAGTAAACAAAAAAAAACTTAGATAATATTTATGTCAAGCTCAGTGATGTGAATGAGCCTTGGCTCACAGTATTACAAGGAAACAATGTACGAATATGTTTATATGTTTGTATTCGTTGAAACTCGTTGTTTCAAAAAAAGAAAAAAATTGAAAGAAATAAAAAAAGGAAATTTAATTATACTTTCGATTGACGTCATTTAATTGAAAGTCAACGGCTGTGTGAGTTGCCTCGACAACTTAGTTCCCTTTATTTGGTGAGATAAGATTGAAACAATAATACTTCTAGACTAGAGTATATTTATATAAGATTACAGATTACAGTTTTTTTTATTAATTTGTATACTATACACAATGCACATTTTTTTTTCGTTCTTTATTGATTATCATTATTATTTTTTGCGAGATGCCCCTGAGTGGTCAATGGGTGGTAGAAGAAGTTTAAAAACTATACAATCTATTAATCAATTTTATTAATTAAATAAATAACTCAACCTAATTAAATTTGCCTCACTATGTATGAAAAGAAGATGACAGTTTCATGAAAAAATGGTTCTAGATAGATTTATAATTAATTTATTCAGGGAGAACTAAATTTCTATAGCTTTACAAAAAAAAAAAAAAAAAAAAACAAATGATGATAACAGTAATTTCCTATAATTTGTATATTATAAAGACATTTGAATTTATAAGACCTCATTACTTTTGTACGTTAAAACGAAATATAAATTTTAAGTACCCATGACTATTTGATTTCAGAATTTCTAAAATTGATTCTCATCGGCTGTATTGAAATTTATAAATTCTCAAATATTCATATAAGATTGAACTTGGTCCTAAAAAAACAACATCTATATAAAGTTCAAGATAAGTGCAACTTGATTGAATTTTATTTATAACTTTGCAGCAAACAAAAACTTTAACATAATAAATCCACCAGGAACACAGAAAAGGTATAGACAAATTCAAGCCATAAGTTATGATGCAGTGCAATAAGACCCGCGGAAATAAATGCCGTGGGTCTTATTTCCACAATAAAGGGAAATAATACCCGCGGGCTTTTTTTCCTTTTTGGAGTGGCAATAAGACCTACATACCACTAAAAAGCATTAAGACCCGCGAATGTTAATGCCTTTCTGAATTGGCATTAAGACCCATACTTAAAGTGTGATTCAATAACTCTTTAACTTCATACTGTTGTGCAAGAAAACTGTTGACATTGGCGCCTTTCTGACGACTGGACAATGAACATACCCCAAGCGAAGCAACGGAGATGCGTGAGCGGGACAGTTGACCCAAAGAGGGAGGTAAAATCCTTGCAATACGCTAAGCGAACCACCCAAGGTCTCAAGGTGTTTTGTCCAAGAAATCTGTTGACAAAGTCCAAAATTGTTTTTTGTTCTTTACTGAAGGAGTTTTGTTTTCCTTTATATTCTTCGAATTGAATTACTTTCAAAATGCCATATAAATGTATGTATGACAAGTTGTGGATTCGTATAAAAAAAAAACTTGATACCTTGCGTTGTGTAGCCACTACTCCGACACGTTTTTTTTTTTTTTTAATAAAATTGACAAACATTTAACGAAAGTCTTATCTAAAATCTTAAAAAAGTGCCCACAGATTGTTTAAAGAGGTGGACTTTTCATTAAAATCTTTTTGCAACAAATTAATTTTTGTGTTGAAATCCTGTTCGATGGTGGTTATACGTTCATTCAATGTCTCTTTAATAATGGTCAGTTCGGTTTTCAATTGTGAAATAATTGACTCAGTCAGTGTTTTGGTGGGCGTTTCCAGGCGAGACTCGATTTTACTCCACAGTCCCGCAGAGTTTTGGATATTTGACGGAGATCCAAGGTAAGGAGGGACAGAGATCGATTGTTTTTCTGATGACCTTAGCTTTCTCTGTTGCTCACTATGGTTTAAATTAGGCATTTTCTTTTTGTACTCACTGACTTGCCAAAATCAATTTATTAATATTAAGTTGCTCGTAAATAATTAACTAAAAACGACACTTCGAAATCAAAAATGTATTGTTTTTGTTCAAACTTTTATTTAAAATAATTGTTAACGGCTTATCTTAATTTTACAAGGAAAAAAATTGGTAACTTTGCAGAGCTTAAATTTATACTACATGCTCTTGTACATGACACTTTGACTAACATAATTCTTGAATTTTTTAAAAGTTTTAATTTTTTTTTTGAAACATCAATATATATTTCGAAAACGACTTGGTAGGTAGAAGCTTTTTTTTTAATATTATCTAACAGATTTTTGACTTTCACTTAATACCTACCAGAAGTTTCTTATAAGTTTAAGTAATATACCTAGCTATATTGCCTTGTATAGTATCAAGAGTTTATTCAAAATCTGTCAGCATCTACTCTTAAAGCTGAGGTCGTTATTAAGATATATAATTATACCTATATACTATATAGATATACATATATACGAATGTAAATGTAAACAACTATTGCAAAGCGTAATTTTATTTATGGCGCCCGTTTTTGTAAGTTGTTTACAAAATACCACTATTTTTCTCTATTTCTATCGCATTCCATATGTCGCAGTTTCATATTTTTGTTTACATCTTGGCAACAGATCAACAACAAAATGCATCATCATTCCATCATATCGAATAAGCAGAACTCCAAACATACTACATAATAATATTAGGTATCATATCACATCACACTAAGTATAGATAAACAAAATATCTATTTACAATTCCCCTTTTTAACAATTTTTAGAGCTTCCCGTCTTCAAATGTACATAATGTATTTATTTTATTTGAATCATCATCATTTTTTGTTCCAAATTGTTCTAGAATAACTAAGAATATGGTCAAGGGCACAGCTAAATATGCGTTAAGTATCTAGCTAGGTGTAACTCGACCTTTTATGTGGTATAATAGTCCGGTTATTAATACAACAAACTTATCTATGCACCTATGATGACACAATGGATAGGTAGGTATATGTATGTATAAGAAAAACCGGTGAATACCGAAAGTATCCACATCACAAAGCAACAAAAACAACAAACTTGAACAAAAATCACGCCACTGAATAAACTATACTTACACCTACATACACAAATTAATCTAAAACATAAAATCCCTATATTCACTTGGCCACTTGCCGCGTATCTTTATAATGTAACTCAAATACGTTAACGTATATCCCACCTAACCCCTCTCTCTCTCTACGCATACGGAATGCGGAAAAGATGTATTTTTTGTCTTTATTTTTATTTTTGTATTCATGGTGGAGCATATTTGTGCAAGTGTAAGAGGTTTCTTTTAAAAGTATTAGTTTTGTTGTAATAAGTACAAGTACATCGAAGGGGGCTCGTCTTTTATATATATATTGTA
The DNA here is from genome assembly GCA_951394125.1 of Epistrophe eligans. Lineage (NCBI taxonomy): Eukaryota > Metazoa > Arthropoda > Insecta > Diptera > Syrphidae > Epistrophe > Epistrophe eligans. The sequence continues at coordinate 10,436,495 of OX596031.1, read as the reverse complement.
TAAAAAAAAAAAAAAAAAAACTGGGAAAACATGTTTGACTTTCTCAATGATTTCCCTTCTCATGATTTTGTATATTCTTCGTTGTTGGTTTTTCTTATCGAGTGCGATTGTGCAGTAAACAAACACCAAATCGAACACACCCCCTTTTGACACTGAATGTGTTTTTAAAATTTTAATAGATAGTAAATTTGAATTTTTCGAGAATGTCACCCGCCGCAAATCAAATTCGTTCTATTTTAACTAAATATATTTAATTCAACATTTAAATTTTCGAAGGTCGTTTATTTAATAAATTTAATTATCTTTGCTTTGCGTTATTATATTTTTGTAATGGTTATTATCGATATGAGGCAGTTCGCGAAGTGCCACGTATTGATAAGAAAAGCGATCCCTCATTTATATGCCTACCTATGTCTTATTTTCAAAAGAGAGAAACCTTGAGATAAAAATTATACAAAAAACAAAACAAAAACACACCCACACGGCTTTTGAAAATAGCTGCTGGTATGGTAGTTGATATTTTTATAATTTTTTTTTTTTTTTTTGAGGTGTGTTTGTTTACAAAATTCAAAATAAAAAAAATGGCACCTAATACTGAGGCTTGTTGAAAATATCAATTGGTGTAGTTGAGAGTTGATAATTTTTGAGGTGTGTTAGTTTACAAAATTCAGAATAAAAATAATTCAAATAAAAAATGATGTCTATAGAATATAAGCGAAACAACTGCTGAAGTGCTGATTATAAAAGATGTCAAATAAAGAATGGTTTATGTATAGGTTTTCACATGATGAGAAATCAAGTGATTCTCTCATAGAGAATACGATTTCAATGAAATGTAAGAGCTTTTTTTTTATAATTGTATCCGTTTCTAAGAACAAATCGTTAATGTATTTTAAGGAGAAGTAGTTTCTAGAAACTCTCCGTTGTGAAGAAATTTTATGTATCATGTTCATGATTAAATAAGAATTTTAAAATTACCTCATCTTATTTCAATAATTTATAATTAAAATTATAAATTGGGATTTACATGAGTCATATTTTAACTCATTCTAATTATGTAAATGCGTACCATTTGTCGTTCGCACTAATTTGTTTTAGAACAACTGCATCTTTTATTAACTTTGACAATTTTAACAATAAATTTTGTTAGATAACCAGATTTATTTATAACATTGTAGAATTGTTTTGTTTGTAATGTTACAATGACTCTAAATGCATTTTTAAGTTATGAACTAATGAAGTTAATCTAGCTATTCGAATATTTGTAACAGCTGCTGTCGTTCTAATTACAGTTGTTATAAATTTAATTGACTTTGAACAATCTAGATAATAATATATTAGAAATTCTAAAATAGTAGTTATAGGTATAGTAAAATTTGAAAACTTGTATTCATTTATTGGGAAAGTATGAAATCAACTGATAATAAATAGTTTATGAACCTGAACACAACAATAATGTATGAGCTCGTTTAAATTAATAGAAAGCCGCTTTATGTGAAGAAATTGAAAGGTGATAAAGGGAGACTTATCGAAACAAATCATCCAAACCTCCATTGCACTCAAAGTGTACTTAACTATGTGTCTTTAAAAATGAAGCATAGGTGGAGTGTTACAAATATGGAAATAAATATTGGTACTCGATAGCATCAATATAAGCGAAAGGCAGCGCTCGTCCGCCAGCACCGGAACTGCCGCCGCCTCCCCATCCCTCTCGTAGAATATTGAGACAAATTCTAGTATGATACATAATTTTGGGTGGTATCAAAAATTTTGATAAATGACGATTTTTTTAGGGCGATACATATAAGATTTTTTTCTAAATTTTTGGGTGATTTGTCATTGTGACAGATCTCCCAACATTTTGCGTGAAATGATATTTCTTTTCTTCTGGGACATAATTATCTTTCGTTAAACTTTTTCCTGTTTTAACATATTGGAAAGAAAAAGCAAAAATGGATAAAATCGAGTCAGTTGAAATATTTAGCTCAAACAACTTGATTTTAAGGTATTAGCTTGATACTACTTAACAATTTAGTTACTTAAAAGCTCTTTACTAAAGTATGTTAGTTTTGAACATTTTTTTTTAACTAGTATCACATTTAACTTTTTTTTTTAATAAACTTCAGCTGAACACGCCTAAAAAAGTGACAGTTAGTGCAAACAAGTAAGTAAACATACCATTTTTACATTTTTAATTGTCAAAGTGACATTTGGAGTTACATAGTATGATACTAAAAAAATTGAAGTAGGTATTATTTGGTGATTTTAACTTTAATAAAATTAAAAATATGAAATGTTTTAGCATCATAATAAAAATCAAAAACATCGTGGTTAATCGTCTAAAACTTTACCCCTATGTTTTTGTTATATTCGAGAATTAAATATAGTCAAGAGCAGATTAATAACAAAGCAATAATTTCTAGAAAACTCATGAAAAAAGGATTGAAAAGGTAAACAAAATGTGTCGAACGGGGAGACTAGTATACCTTTTCTCTGATTTCGCTATTTTACATAATATCAAATAGATAGAATATTCCAGGCTTTTTTTTAAAAACCCACCTGAAATCTTATAATGAATACGAAAAAAAACACGAAATTATTAGTATCTAAACATTTTAGTGTTTCGCAATATCGATATACTTAATATATAATACTTCAAGAAACCAAGAATAAAGACAAAAATATTCTTATTGCGTGGGTTGAATTAAAAAAAAAAAAACTTCCGCAAGGCATATACCAAATGCTAAAAATACACGTGAACTGTAGATACCTACGTCGATTAGCATCGGAACTAAAAAAAAAGTGTCAGAATAAATTAAATTAAATTAAAAACAACAACAAAATGTCTCATTTTTTTTCGTTGTTTATAATTATTCAACTATTTGTTTACATCTTTTATTAGACTAATAAAAAAAGTATTATAAAATAAAATATTCAAATAAAAAAAATTAAAAAAAAATGAAATATTGTTTAAGATTTAATATTCTAATATTTTCTTCGCTTTTTAAGTTATTGGCTAATATATGTATGTATCTGTTTTTTTGGTCCACTTGAAGAAAAATGAATATTTCAGTAATTATTATGGAGTACATCGACATTGAATACGTTTCAAGTCCTATACCAAGTTGAAGGTCATTTATTTATCATATTATTACATTTATCAAATCGGGGTTTTTTTTAGAATCATATATATTATTTCTATAGTCTCTCGGCCTGCAACGATTTTGAGGTGAGGTGCCAAAAAAGCGGAATTACCTGCTGATTTCACTAATTATAATTTTATATAAAAAATGTTAATAACTTTTTAAAAACTGCATTTGTTTCTTAAATATTATTCAAAAAAATTAACTCTAAAATGAACACTTCCACTTTCCAATTGGTAATATTTTAACATGTGACATTAGGTCGTTTCAATTTATTAGATCTTTTTTCCAAGAAAAATCATTACAAAACCAAAAATATATTTATGTAAATATGTAGTTCTTTCTAGAAATCGGCATCACAAAGCTAGCAAGAATTATTTTTAAAATATGTAATTCAAAAATTTTTCAATGCGTGTCTCCTTTACTTCTCATTTTAATCCATTTTCAGAATTCATATTTTGTTTACAACTGACGATGACTGATGAATAACTGTGAGATTCAAAGATGAAACAACAAACAGTTTGTTTTAATAGAGTTTTCTTCTTCTTTTTTTACGATCAGCCACACGCGTTGAAAGGTTTTATAGTAGAGCTACTTCAAAAGTGCAAATAAATATCTATTTTTTTGTTCTTTGATTGTTATATTGATACCCCCTTGAAGAAAGGCAAAGTTGGACTTTGATCATTTTTTTTTTAGCTTGTGGAACTACATATATGATTCACTATTAATTATATTGTTATCTTGTTTACATTACTTTGAGAAAATAAAATAAATACATACATACAAAAAATAATGTGTTATCGAGTACGCATTTGCTAAAGGTCGTATTTTTATGATAACGTTATAGAACTATAAAAAAGATTTTACGCATTTCACCGATTCACTATATATGAGGCATTTGTAACCTACTTTTGTTTGCTTTTAATTAATTTCATTAAATTCATCTAATATGATGCGTTTATTCATTCTTGGAAAATGTTCAAACACATTTTTGTTTACTACCTTTAATAAGATACTTTTGGGGGTGTTTTATTTAGCTCCGGGGTAAATTAAGAAATTCTTCACATTTACCCAATTTTTACCAACAACCAAGTTAACATCATATTTGCTCTTTAATATGAATATGGCTTAAATGTGTAAATTTTTGGAATCGGCACAATAAAAAGTTCAATAAATAATTTAATAATAAACGCAAAAAAATCACCTAAAATCTTTTTGCAACAGAAGAAACAATAAAAACAAATACGAATAAAACTCAAATGTTGTTTTTCCGCACACAATATGTGTTTTTCTTTTTTAGTTCAGGGCTGAGCACTGAGCAGAGTCTGAGCCAACAGAGTAAACTCCTAAACAGAGTATGTTCAGAGCTATCTGATTTAATTATGAAACAACTTGAGCACTCAACATGATTAGAAATTTCAAATGTCAGACACATATACTATTAGTTTTTTTCCTAAATTATTTTACATTCTCCACTAGAACAACCAGCCTCTTCCGCCATTTTTATTGTTTTGACTATAATTTTTTTTTTTAATTTCCCGCCTTTCAAATGTCAGCTCGGTTGTGTTCAGCATTTAACATTTTATTCTGAGCCCTCAGAGCTCGCTCTAAACATACTAACTAAAAAAGAAACACAAATTTGAAGCTCTGGGCGATCAGAGCTACAAAAGAAACACAATTTTTTATTTGACAGTTCAGGCTCTCTTCTGAACAAAAACAGAAAAACGCTTAAAAACGCAAATTTACGAATCTGTCAAAGTCAAAAGTGACATCAAATGTGGCAATTGACAAATGCAAGGTTTGCAAAATGAAAATAAAAGTTATTTTTTTTTTTATTATCTATAAGAAGTTGGTACTCAATTTTGTTATTTAAAATGTAATTTTAAGTGTAATTTTAATCAAGAATAGTGTTTTTTATTTAGTCATTTTCCTAACTTGTTACCATTAGTTTTATACTTCGAAGCAACGAATTTCAAACAAAAACTATGCATTTCAGCTGTAAACGGACACAACTACTGCATTTTAATTATTTTTTTCATTCAAATGCTTGCGATACGTGAAAAACAATGCACATTTAGCATATAAATCAACAAGACAATACAATATTTATTTTGCAATTCATGCCTCGGATGTCCGAATTAACTTTAAAATGAGGAAATTTAAACACGTGCGTAAAATTTTCATGTGTATATTGTTTTGTGCAAACTGTCTCGTCTGTTCAATGATTCATTCATTTGTATATGTTTCTACATTTGCATAAATCATTAAGTGGAATTTATTATATTATTATATGCGCAACAAATATGATGCCATTTTTTTTAAATTTAAATTTTATCTTTCGAATAAAAATTGTAACACAGAAAGATGCAGACAGAGATAGATTTTGCAATTCTCTCGCATAGATATTATAGTCAAGGTCAAAATCATAAATATAAGTATAGGTAGGTTATATAGGTATCTTTTGTTTGTTTTATTTATCTGCGATAAGTATAAATATGTACATACTAATTGTAATTTTCTATTTTTCGTGTTGAGTTTTAATTTGTTTTTTTTTTTTTACAGAAAATTTGCGGTTGTATGTGTTCTTCAGCATATTTATTTGCTTTTGCTTACCCATATATATATTTATATATTTTAATTTGTTTTAACACTTTATTTGTGGTTTCGCATATATGCCATTTTGAGGGTCGCCAAGCTTAATAGAGATACATATTTAATGTATTTATTTCTATTTTTTATTACGAAAGAAAACGAACTTCATCAATAATTTAAAAAAAATATTATTTATTGAAAGCAAGTTCAACAACAAGCTGCGCACGTTTCACGTCGGATAAATGTCATTATTTTTGTGCTGATCGTTTGCTTTAATTTGTTGACACTTTATTTCTGGTTGGGATCGGTTTTCAACCAATATTAACAACAAAAACAACAACTAAACGTGTATTAAATTTTAGATTTCAGTTGGAATTGTATAGATAGTTGTTTTTTGTGTATACATATTTTTAATTCAAGATAATTTTTTTATTTATTATTTTTACTTAAAAAAAATATGGTTGGAATGTAATGTGTAGGTTTAATTTGACTTAAATTATTGATTCCTTTATAAAAATGTTGGTAACCATGTAAATTCGGTGGTTTACCAGTTGCAATAATCCTTGATTAAAGATAATCAGCTGTGAACAAACTGGCCCTTAATATACAGCTATATATTTATGTACATAACTTTAACTGGCCACAAAGGTCCATAAATCTAAGAAAACTCTATTTCCAAACTTTTGTTAGTTAAATGCCTTTAAAAAAAAAGTTCAATTCTGTTTCATCTTACAAATGCGCCTTACAGAAAGCCTTTGTATGTTAATTTTAATTTCATTTGTTGGTCTTTGACTCTTTTCTCAGGAGGAGATTTTCACCCTAGCGAATTTAACTTTTTAGAAGAGAGGGGTACGAAGCAAGGAAATTAAACAAAATTGCACGGGTCAACAATTTGAAAAGATCAATTTCTTTTCACACTTTATGAACTACATGAACAAATCTCGTTCCTCGTTTGAAAATGGTCTTTCTTTTCAAAGAACTGCGTTCCTTTTCTTTACAAATACTAACTATATTGTTGATATTTAAAAAAAAAAAGTTAAAATGATTTCATTTTGTTAAATATTAATGTAAGTTGTGTTACATTTCCATATACATATGTGCTATGAATAAAAAGAATAGCAATACATTTAAAGAATAAATAATTAAGGACTATTTTTGTCTTAAAATTTATTTTTAACATTTTCATTAGAACTTAAAAATTAAATTCATATAATTTGGAAATTGAATTAACATTATCTTTAACAAAAGAAACCCGATGTGTATGATTTGTCAAGATGCTGTCAAGAGAGTGTAAGAAATCAGCTGAATCGAATGATTAAATAAAGTCGTCACAAAATTAAATTAATCAGTAAATAACAGAAAACAATTCCAAGAATTAAAATCGATAATAAATAGAAAAAACAAGAAACCAATTAAAAGAAACCAATTAAATTGAAAATAATTACATGAATTAAAATAACTCCGAATCTTAAAACACCAAATGTAAACAAAAGATAACCAAATAAAAAGGAAACAAATAGAAATTCTCCTATTTTTAACAAAAAATGTTAATTTTGTTAACTCGTATTGCTTCGTGTCATTATCTCCTAAAAACAAAAGTTGTCGGACACAAAAAGGGTTATAGTTCAAGAATAATTTAAATAATTTACTTTTTGAGAAAAAGAACGCAATTTTAAACCTCTGTTCGTTTACTTCCCAAAACTTACATTTTTTATAGAGACAAACTAAAATTGTTTTAAAATTTTTTGTATTGTTTGTACATTACATGAACATGATATAAACATATTAAGCCACTTTATTTGTCAACCCCTTTAGGTGGAAAGCGATAAAAAAAATTAAACAAAATACATAAAATAAAAAATTAATATTAAAAAACTACGGCAACACTTCCAATTATTAATTTTTTTTCGAATTTTATTTTTTTTATTTTCAAAATTTTTAGTTTAATAATACATTACTCAAAAACCAAGCAATAAAATAACTTAGTTTCAAAACATAATTAAAGAATGAGTTCCTGGCTTTAAAAAAAGCTAATACATAATATTGTAAGTGTTGCCGTTGTTTTTTAATGTTATTATTTAATGTTTTTATGGACTGGACTATTAGTTGAATGTACCACTACGTTCAGTGTGAAAATGATTGCCAAAAATGTCCGCAAATCGTTGACCTGGCGGTTTTGTAGACTCACCTTGCTTTGTGCCCTTATCTCCAAAAAACAAAAGTTTTCGAAGATAAAAATCTCCTCATATAAAAACAAAATAAAATTTGCAGTATTTCACAGTTTTGAGAACTAAACGAACAGACCCTAAATGTCACTTATGGCACCTGTCAATTATTTTTTGCTGACAACTTTCTCTACAGATAAAATAAATACCAATGAATGCAAAGTTTCACATTGAAAACAGAAACCATTTTTTAACATTATTATATTCTTTTATTGAACATAATCTTGAAATCATAACTTAAAATTTGTATTATATGTCGAAAAAGTTAATAAAAAATGGGTTACGTTTTTACATAACTGAAAATTCACAAATATATTTTCCTTGTCAATATTGCATCTTTTATTAAAAATTTCATACACAATACACTCTAGAGGTAAACGCTATACCTACTTCGTTGAATGTCTTTAATTAAAAATCAACTTATCTCCCGCATTTGGTGATAGCTACTTTGCTTTAGAGTCAAACGATAGTTGATTGACTTATTAGAAAATTCTTCAGTATGCTCAGCTACCGTTTAGTTTTTTTTTTTTTTTTTTCTGCTGTACCATGTGACGTTAAACAAGGATCGTGTTTTAACTAACTGTAAGACACTAACTATTTTCTGTGAAGCAAGAGTGAAAATTTTTGTATGAATAATAAGCAAGTTGTGTAATTTTTATACGAGTTTTCGCTGATGCAGACATTGTAGTGTATTATATATATGTATATAGGCTCTAAGTGCACTGAAGCATGTGTTGTATACTTTCTATTTGTTGCGAAAATTCTTAGCTGATTGGATGTGTGATTGAAGCTAAGATAGTGAATCAATTTATGTTGTTATACCTGCAAGCAGCAGAAAAATTTAAGCACTCGGCAATGGAATGACAAAAAGGACATAAATAATTAAAACTAGCTTCTTTTTTTTAATTTCTGAACGCACCCAATATTGGATTCGGTTGATGGAATATTTGTTTTTAGTTTCATTTATAATTTAACCCAATAATAATGAGAGAACGAATTCGTTAAATCTCCAGTAAAATTCAATTTTATTTTATAACTCATTTCTTCAAATTTGTTTTTAATAATTGATTATGCAATTTTTTTAAGTGTCAATAAAGTTGAAAAAAAAAGTAAGATAATAAAACTTACAAAAAACAGCAAAGCCTGTTTCTTATCTTTATTAACATGACTCAAGAATTATAAATATTTTCTAAGGAGCTACATAACATTAGATATACAAAAGCCTATAAAGAATAAGATAACATTTAAAACTTTTTATAATGATTAAATGAATTATCATCGTGAATTATTGTTGTAATAGCTGATTTCGAAAAAAAATTCTTCTATTTCTTATGATAAGCATTTTCTTCGGTTATCCCCATTTTAACTTGACAACAAAATGATAATCAAATGCTCTCTCTCACACCTTTTCTGATGTTAAACTTTAGAGAATGTAGATTAAAAATTTTTTATTATTTGTTCATTTGAAATTAAATAGACTTCAATTTCTTGCATATAAACATTCATTTTTATACATTAGAATTCTACTGGCGACAATCATATGTTAATTATTCCAAAATAAAAAACGGATAAAATAGACTTACATTCATATTTATAAACCCATTCCAAAGTATGTCTAACTTTGGACTGCTTTTCAAGTCCAAAACCCTATTTATAATCATGTTCCATCGATTGTCTAACTTAGACACTGAAATTGGTTTTCCAAACCTATTCTAAAGTGGGTACTTTCAATGAACAAAAAATTGAAAAATAATCGAAAAACGAACGAAATGTTCATTGAACGTATCCAAATGTTCGCGAAATTGACAGATTACAGGGATGTGAGTGAGTGTATGAGAACATTTGTAGGTCACTGTTGGAATGCGTTTATAAATAAATAAATATTTAGACAATGGCTAGCTGGACAACTGTCGGAGAGTGTTCTAAGGAAATCTAATAAATACGACTGTTAGGCTTTTAAGTGGTCAGATACATCTTAATAAAAAGTTCATTATTAATAATAAAATTTAAGGTAAATTTTTCTTCACAAATCTGCTAGGTATATAATATTAAATGAATTTCTATTACTTTTGTTGACGTTGTTTTTTGACAGCTTATAAAAAAAGAGCGCATCATTTCATAAGAGAAAAAGACAAGTAAATGATACACAATTTTGGTTTTAGTTTTTCTTTATGTTTTTTTTCCGTTATTTGTGTGATTCACGCCTTGTGAAAACTTTAAAATAAAAACTAAATAACAAAAACTCAAACTGAACTCAAAACTTAATCAGACATAAGGTTAATTGAAGTATTAGAAAGAAAATCAGTAAGTAGATAGTAAACAACAATATTCACTTAAAAAGTAGTAAACAATCTTATGCACTTCCGTAACCTTAAGTCAACCAAATTTTGCAAAATAAAAGATTATAATTCCTTAAAAATAGTTATCTTGCGTCACAATTTGTTTACCAAAATGCTAGAAAATAATTATTTTCGCACAAAAAAATATAATATTTTGCGCAACTATAATATATACGATAACCGATCTACAATTATATTATTCAGAAAGAACCCCCAGCGAGTGTGTGTACAATATCTTATCGTTATTAACTTCATTTTATTATATTGTTTTCCAAGTAATTATAAACGGCCTTTAAATATTATTTTTCTACAAAACAAGCTATCATTAATAAATGTATATATATTATGTATATATGTTCATTAGATCAAGATAAAATTTAATCTTTTTAAAACTTTGATAGTTTTGTTTTTCTCCAAAATGTTTCTCGAAAAACTAATTTTTTTTTGTGATATGATAAGCATTTCTTTGGTAATTCCATAGTCAAAAAAAAGTACTTGGTAAAAAATTATCATCTGATATAACTTAACCTTATCTGTCAAACAATGTTCCTTATGCGTCAAACTTTCCCAATCAATTGTCAAGTGTCATCAAAATCAATTAAATAAATTTGATAACGCATGCAATATTCTAGGCCGTTTCATTTTCTCACTCTGCTTTAACTTTTTTTTTTAACTTGAATATTTTATTTTTTTTTGCAAATTAATTAAAGCAGGAAATAATACAACAAAAAAAAACTTGACATTATCATTTAAATTATAATTTTAGAAAAATTGTGTAACTTCTAGATCGAATGATGTCAGTAAACTGATTAAAAGCCTTTTTTTTTAATTTGATAAGATGGTTCGATTTTGGCGTTAAATGAATGATAATGATTTACCAACTCTGAATCAATATATATGTACATATGTACATATGTACCTAATGTATGTACCATACATATATATTTCTGATTGATGATCATCCGATTTGTAAAACAAAATGTTTGTTGTCAATGCCCCTAACAGTTATATTAATGATTGTACTAGATCTGCCATATTTTTATTTTATTTTTATTGCATGCTTTAGGTACAAGCAATCATAAAATTTTTCAGGGAAAATCATTGCATGCTGTAAAGCTAAATTAGTTTTACATTTTTAACAAGCATAGAATTTAGTTTTTAAATACCTGCTGATTATTCTGATAAAATGAGTTTGAAAAACAGAATAAAATAGCAAATGTAAAAAAATGATGATTACATTAGATTTACTCCGCCTGACATAAAGTTAAGTGAACAATTTGAAGATTGCAATACAAAAAATTTATTTGATTTTAAGTTTTTTTTTCTTATAAATTTACTTATAAAATTTTCGTTTTTATTTTTCTCTTTGCAGGGAGCATGACATCCGATTTTTTTCGTATTGTAAATGAAGCTCGCCGCCATTCCCTTGGTCCATTCAGTCCATCATTTAACATTCAAACTTGCCTCTTTGAAGGTCTTCAAAAGCATTTACCTGAAGATGCACACAAACGAGTCAGTGGTCGATTACATATTTCTGTGACACGTGTATATGATGGCAAAAATGTCATTATATCCGATTTCAATAGTCGCGAGGAAGTTCTGGATGCAATATTATGTGCGTGTTTTATTCCAGGATTTTCAGGATTCTTGCCACCAAAATTCCGTGGTGTTCGTTATATGGACGGTGCATTTTCGGATAATCTACCAATTCTGGATGAGAATACCATAACAGTTAGTCCATTTTGTGGTGAGAGTGATATTTGCCCAAGGGATCAGAGTTCACAGTTGTTTCATTTAAATTGGGCCAATACGAGTATTGAGATATCTCGTCAGAATATGAATCGTTTTATGAGAATTCTATTCCCTCCAAGGCCAGAATTTTTATCGAAATTCTGCCAACAGGGATTTGATGATGCATTGCAGTTTTTACAAAGAAACAATTTGATCAATTGCACAAGATGTGTTGCTGTGCAATCTACATTTGTTGTATCGGAATCAGTGGCAGAGCCACAAGACTTTGATCCTGAGTGCAGAGAGTGCAAAAAACATAGAAAAGTAAAAAAATAAATATTATTTTTTTTTTTTATTTTTTTCTAATGAAGTTTTTTTTTTATTCAAGGATGCACTACTTGCGAATATGCCACAAACTGTCTTAGATGTTATACATGGATATATTGAACAGGCTAACAAAGGTCTAGCCAATTGGATATTCAAGCATCGTGGAGTCAAGCTATTGTCACTGCCAGCGACTGTGCCATTGGACTTCCTTTTAGCAACTGTTTCAAAGTGAGTTTCTGAAAAAGTAGTTTTTAAATCTATTTTTTTTTATTTTGTATTCCGTCCCCCCCATTCCATGTGCTCATTGTGTGCAGTTAAAAAAGTCCGACTATGTTTAAACTTTCGTTTAACAAATCATGTCATTTGAAATCATCCACCAATTCTTTACTTTTTCTGTTTTTTTTTTTTCTTATAGAACAACAAAGCAGATACCATTGCCATTTGGGAAAACATTTGCAAGTGCCTGAATACATACATACAGAATTTTTTTTAACTATACATAACAATACATTAAAAAAACTTATTTATTTAAAAGAATTCCACGAGAAACCTAAGTAAATTCATGCACTAAAAATACATAATTATAATTAATCAAGATTTATGTTATAAACCGAAGGATAGAGATGTATAGAATTTTGAAATTATTATCTCAGATAATATATTTTTATGATTGTAGTATAAAATACTTAAAAAAAAACAATAATCATATATTTTAAGTTATGTTGAATCTCATTCAATTAGAGAGGAGGTGTAGTCAGTTTCTTAAACTAAAATTCAAGTATACATATTTGTAGGTTAAAAATAACAACAAAAATATGTGTTTAATTATTGTTATTTTCTCTTAGATCCTGGGTATATGTAGAGAGTTTTTTTGTTTTTAATTTTAAACTGAAATATGAAAATAACTTTTGTAATGATAGAAAAAAATTAATGTTTTTGTTAAATGATAAAATTTAGAAAAAAATTTAGATAAAGATACTCATATTTGTCTCAATAAACACAAAAAAAACATTACAAAAAAGTCTCATTACTTGTTTTTGTTTCTTAAATATATTTCTTCTAGATCCTGCCTTATTTCCTTGCACACAAGTCCTTCCTCTTTAGCTGCAAATGTTTTCCTTACATCTTTGGCAACTGTTTCTATCGACTCATTGATTACACATACACAAAATAAATACACATCTTTTTCCTTTTATTATTTCTTAAATTCACAAATTGAAATTTCAGAATTACAACTTTAACACCAAAATTGACGAGACAAATGATATTAGTACTTGAAGAATTAGTATACCGATTGAATAATGCTGTTCATGTTCGAGTTTTAAATAATTTGACTGTAAGTGTTTTCTTTTTTTTTCATTGAATACATTTTTTTTTAAGTATAAAATTAACTATAATATATAATTTCTTTTACAGCTCTGTGAACCTCCTGACTTCGACACAACTGGACTTTTACATTCGAGCAAGCTCTACGGACCAAGAGTTTCGATTTTAGTTGACGAAATGTATGTATTTGTTTTTTTTTTTTTTTTTAATTTTAAATTTAGAATTCATTTTTATCATATTTTTTTAGGGGAGCACCTTCTTTAGAAACTGATGTTGATAACTATGAACATGTTCTTAAAGTGACGACGCATAATGATGCATTATATGCCTACTATTACACAGATGACCAAACCAATAAGGTGAGTACTATTAAAATTAAAAAAAAAAAAAGTAAACAATGTTTTAGCCAAAATTCACTTTTGATCTTGTATTTTACTTTTATTTCAAAGAAGGCTTGAAAAACCTTAAAATTCATCGGAAATTTGATTCCCTTCATTGCTTAACATAATTTTGTCTATGTATTTTAGAATAAACGCATACTAAGAGTATAACCATTTTTATGAGGAACAAGCAAACAATTTTTTTAAACCTTATTTGGGTCTGTTTTGGGATGCGTTTCATACATTTAAATTTTAAATGCTAAAATTAATATCAATTATTTTTCCTGTTTTTCTAAATATCATTATAAAAACATGAATAAAAATAGTAACGTCATTAGAACCAGAGAATTCCAAACGAACAAAAGTAAGGAAATCGTGAACCATCCCATTAAACATACATTTTATATTTTTTTTAATAAAATTTAAAATAAAAATAAATACCTGTCGAACACCATCAGTAGTATGCTTGAAATGCCTTTGAACTAAAAATTTATTATAAATGTATTGATTCTTATACATATCTTTATATCTTTTTGCTTACAATGATGAAATTTCTCCAAAAGTACGCAGTTGCATATATATTATTATAATTTAAATTAATAGTATTGTAAAAATGTGGTAATAATTTTTTTTTTCATCTTAGGTCAAAGTAACAGAAATATTTGAAATGACTGAAGACGATCGATTAGCGACAGATTTAAATATTTTCGAAGGCTCCGTCGAAGATCATCCAAACCCTCATCAACATCAACATTACGCTGTGGAGAGTGAATGGAATGGAATTGAATCAGGTAAATTATATATATTAATTTTATTGTCTTAATATTACTCTCCTACTGGTATTTTGTTAATTTATGTACCGTACATGCTCGTATATAAAAACAACACTAGTTGATTTCCCGGTTTATAGAAAAATATTTTTTTTAAATCTTTAACTATAGCCATGTTTTGGTGAAAGTGTATAGCAACTTAGTAAAATGTAAATGTAAAATAAAAACAAAAAAAAGTATTTATAATCACTTTTTTTTGGTGTTATTGTTTAGATACGTGTACAAAATTTTGCTAAGCTCGCTACACAATCTCTCCAAAATAAGGCTTATACCTGTATTAGAAAATATAGTTTGAGTTTAAGCTTGTCCCGAAATCAAAAACAAGCATTGTCAATAACCTTAAAACTGTGTCTAATTTTAAATATAATTTTCAATACTCCTAAATGCAAATTGAAAAACTTTGTAAATTATGTTTTTTTTTTTTTTATTTATTTTTAAATTTTGATTTTAGATTTAATTGTCATTTCAAAATTTTTTCAGTTCAAGTTATCCCATCGGAACCCGAATGTCGTCTAGATATTTTTTAAATATTTTATTTATTAAAAAAAAATCTACACTTTAAACACCCACACACACACATTATTTTTTTTTTTTCAAAAAACAAAAAAAAAATAAAAAAATCTTTTGGAAAAGGTAAACATTATAAAACAAAATTGTTTTCTTTTTTTTGTAGTACAACATTTAAATTGCATGTCCAAATTGTGTAGATTGTTGTTGGTAGAAGGTTGATTTTTCGTTATAATTCATAATTTTCATTATATTTTGTTTTGTCTTATTTTATTTTTACATGAATTTCGTATCATTTTAGTTGTCCAATAGTCCCTAAAGCTTACTTTATAAGTCCCCTATTTAAAAATAAATACAAAAAAAAATATACTTCTTGATTATAATTGAGTATTGATAATTTTAGATTTTTTCATTGATAAAACTCCAAGCGAAGTTCAACAACTACAAATTTATGAGACCAACAACAACAATAACAATTTAGAACGCTACAGTAGCAACTCTGAGAACAACATTGTTCAAGTACCATTATCTGAAAGCAGAGAAAACGAGGTGATAAAGCCAGAACGTACGTCTTACGACATTGTCTTCGACATCGATGATCCAGAAATGTCCGTGTTCAGCGATCCTGAAGTTGATCATCATATAGAGATCGAAACTGTACGGAAGAATTTCCAGCGCAGCAGAAGTGTTAGCCAAACTATTTTGCAGCCAAATACTTTAGATACGACGATAAAAATTGAATGATAGCTTATGTTATGAAGCGATATACCTTTAAACAAACAAAATATCTACGTAAACAGTGATCTTCTAAATAGATAAATTTCAAAAATGATTACTTCCTCAAGGGAAGAAAAAAAAAATTGTTTCTAAGCACACCAGTGTGATTTTTTTTTGATGTTATTGTAAATTGTATTAAAAATTAGAAACAAAACTACCAAAACGAACAAAAAAGTATTTAAACAATAATATAAATAAAATGCGGGGCAATTTGAATCAAAGCTCTTCGAAAGAGCTCTAAACAAAATATTATGTATATTTTATTTTTTATATATTTAATACTTTTTTTTAAGAACGAAATTTTTTAAGTATTCTTTTCTTGCTGACATAAATTTTGCCTTGTTGTTCAGTGTAAATATAATAATTTGTATATGTAAATATAAAATAAACAAGCTCTCTTAAAAACCACATGGATGATGTCTCAAATCTTAATGTTTTTGGAAACCTTCAAATAAATACATGTCTCCAAAAATAGAAAATCCAATGTTCCTCATCCTGGTTGCTGAAGACATTTGTGATTTCTCAAATCAAAAAAAAAAAACAACATGTAATGACATTCCTATAAAATTAAAATAATTTATTTATATAAATGAGCTTCATTGTTTAGAAAACAAAATAGACATTAATAAAACATGTAAATAGTTAAACAAACAAAAAAAAAAACAAAAAAAAAAATCATTTATTTTAGATAAAATAAATATTTACAAAAGCTTAAAATGTATTTATGTATAATTTAAAACAAAGAAATGCGTTTAAAAACAAATGAAACTAAAGGCTGTGCGCTTAAGCGACAAAGATATAAAAATAAATTTAAAATAATAATAAC
Organism: Epistrophe eligans; assembly: GCA_951394125.1. Classification (NCBI taxonomy): domain Eukaryota; kingdom Metazoa; phylum Arthropoda; class Insecta; order Diptera; family Syrphidae; genus Epistrophe; species Epistrophe eligans. The sequence goes on along the minus strand of OX596031.1, from coordinate 10,419,492 downwards.
TAATACAAAAAAAATCTATTAGTTTCATTTATTTAATAAACGATTAGAAAAATATTATGTATTGTTAAAATGTTTTGTTTTGTTTTGTATTTTTTGTGTTGAAATTGCTTTTTTTACTTTTATTTGTTATTAAAAATAAAGTTATTTACCTACCTTTATTTATAAACAAAGATTACCACTTATTCAAATATATTTAGCTTTAGGAATTTTTAAAATCATTCAATTTGTATTTTATAATCAATTTTAAGCTATTGAATTAATTAAATAAAAAAAAAAGTAATAAAACAAAATTCCATAAAAATTATTTAAAATTTGGTCTTTGTGAAAAGAAACTTATAACTAATACTGTAAACTGTAAAACTGAAGATCTTTCAAATTCAACCGTTTCTAGTTATATGAACGAACTTTAATTTTGGTAATAACCAATTTGACAATTTACTTTATAGTTCACAATGATATTTTTAAGTGGAAGTCATAATGCAACTTGTCTCAAATTACGTGCTGCCAAAAATATTTTGTTTCGAATTGATCGACAATCTTCGATTGTATCAAGTTACGTACTGGCAGCCTGGAATTCTACTCACTAGTTAGAAGGAATAGAAAGATAGGAAAACATTTTTGTTTTGGAAAACAAAAAATTAAGTAAATAATAAATAAATTTGGTAGCACGACAGCAGCTCCCCTAAAATATCGATTTAATCAGCTTCCGATTGTCGTTGTCGATTACTAATCGAATCGACATTTTTGTCGTTTGGTTTGGTATTGTGTAACCCAATTAATTGAGAAATGCTCAATTTTAAATATGTAGTCAAAATGTTGTGTTTTTTTTTAATTTTAAAGTTTATTGATGTTTTGCATTTCAAATCAAAAATAAACACTAACAAACATTTTAAAATGAGTGTAGCAAAATACGCTTGAAATCCTTGAAATTGTCCTAAAAAAACAGACGTGTAATAAATAAATCTAATCCCAACTGAAGGGAACAATCTTAGACACATGTAATACATTTTTTTTTTAAATGTTTCACTGAGACGTAGACATTTGAATATTCAGCCTTATTGTGAGTTTTACCCGAAAAACATTCCACCCGGAAAATTTGACATTTCACTTATCGCCTATTGTGAGTTTCACCCGAAACTTCATGTTCGAAAAATTCCCCTTATTGTGAATTTTAATTACGGCCGGAATGTAATGCCATTGACAGACAAAATGTTCCCTTATTTTTAGTAGGCGAACAAAATCTAGTTCGGTCGAAACTCACAAAAGCTTTTAAAATTCCGGGCGAGAAAAAATTTTAAGGTGAAATATTTTTCGGATGAAACTCAAAATAAGGCTGATAACATATTTGCTATTGAATGGGAAATTAGAGAAAATACTTACATTTTCTACACAAAAAAAAAACATTCCTTTACTTTTCTAACACATCGATACAAAATTCCAATTGAGAGTAAACGATTGTAAAATCCACAAATTTTGATTCTAACGACATTCAAAATATGAAATACAGTTATTGATAATCGAAAAAGGTTGTTCATCGGTCAATAAATCGACAATCGCAATCAGGGATTCAATTTAATTTTTGACTTTCAATAAATGTATAAATGTAATATGTAAGTGGATATGTTGTAGCTATTCCATCTTGTACGTATATGTCTGTCTGTCTGTTGCTCGACCTAAATCCTAAGCAACTTAATTGATTTTCTTAAAATCTGGGCTTTAAGGTTTTTGTGTGGTTCGCTAGAATGGAAATTTAAATTTTCTTAGCTCCAAAAATTAAGTTAAAAAACAACTCTAATACAAAAATGGTCTTGAAATGTTTTCTATATTTATAACAATTTTCTTAATTAACATTCTGAACCACTTAAAAATAAGAGGAAGTATTTTTTTGTTCGACCCCGTCATGCATTTTATTAATATTACCAAATAATTGTTTAACCAGTAATTGTTTGCCAATAATTGTTTTTGGCCAACAAAGTAATTTTCTAGATCTTAACGAGATAAAAACAATACAAACTCCATAATAAATATTCGTATCTATTTTAGAAAAACCATTACGATCTGTCGAAAAATGCCCGGTATTGATGCCATAGAAAACTTCTAACATCCTTGGGCAAATCCCCTCCTCCGCATAGCTAGAATTGCGGTACAAAGCACAGCAAATGATGGAATTACCCACAATCCGTCATAATGTATCCAACACACACGATTGGGTGTCAAAGAATTTCAATTGTATTATTAATGAATATTTCAAAATGAGCAACTTTAAAACGAGTCCGTCTATCTATCTATGTATGTACATAGGTATATAAATCCAGAAATGTTAGTTTACACTTGCGCTCCCCAGCAATGGCCATCGGTGGCATTGTTTATATAGCAGAGTGCAACACGATCTTGACCGTATATAGATCAATACAAAAAAAGACAACAACAAGAACAAATGTGTATAATGCATCCAATCACCCACTGAGTTTCAAGTCTTGGAAATATTTTTTTTTTTTTTTTAATAATTTATGTATTTATTTTAGTTTTGATCTCTAGGACAAGCAAAATTTGTTTCGTGAAAAAATTACATTTTTTTTAATGTAGGTTCAATAATTACGCGATTAGAAAAACCCTTAATAAGTTTTTTTTTTTGTCATACAGTCCGTAATTTCCATGCACCGGCTTTGGATAAGGTGATATCTCTCGAAAACATCCTAAGCGATTTTGATTAAATATTATTATTCGGTGTTATAAAATAACCGAGTCAGTTCGTGCGACCAAGTCATGTATTTTATTCAGTTGAAATAAATATTTATTAAGCCTGAGAGCGTGAATAATCAGACAAATCAACACACAGTTCAACACTTTATTTTTCTATCGGCAGGTGGGGGAGGGAGCGTAGTTATGGCCCGTATATATTTTCTGTTAACTACATATATCTCGATATCGTGGTGTTGTTTCTGTAATTGGAATAAATTAGCATTTATGCTAAACCAATGTCGCGATCTGATTTAAATCTCTACGCAAAGTGTGGAGTATTTTAAAATTTTATTTATTTTTTCTTATTGAATAATAATAAAATGCACATTACTTCTTTTTCTTTGTGTGCCTTAAATCGAGGAAGGAGAACACGAACTCTGGTATACAGGTCGGCCTTCGAGTTGTAAATAATAGTATTTTGTACTCATGCTGATTAAATGAGTTATTATGGCAGTTTGAGATCTGTAAATAAATTAGATTTATATTTTTTATAAAATGCGCAGTTGGATTGTGCATATGACCTGAAAATATTTAACTATTTTAACTTTTGTTGTGTGTAAGCAAAGCATAACGATTCTTCATTTAGAAATTCATGTCCAATTGGTGATCTTAATTATTGATCCGGTTATTTGCGTGATTAAAAGTTGGATGATTAAAGAAATTCTATAAAATTATATAATTTGCAGACACAATCTGTTTAAAAACAGAACGGCGCGGCGGCGGATAAAATGCAGTTCTGCATGTATTATTGAATTAGTTTAGACTTTAACAAGTTTTTATGCATACCTATACCTAATTATGTAAATTTTTCAAATCCATGATAAACATATATCTTTATCTGATCTGATGGATTTTTGATACGAGCAGGTGTATTTCCATTGTGTCTTTGAAGTGTATTAAGCCATAACAAGGTTGATTAAGTTATTAGGCATTTTTTTGAAAAATCTATTTGGTACGTTTGAATATGAATGCATGCTCCTATTTGAAAACGATTTGAAGCATAATCGTATCGGCAGTTATTTATTATGAAGCATATTATATGCGATTTTAGGGAACCATTTTTAAATAAACATGCATACAATTGTATTTCTAGTACATATCACAAATAAATAATACGGGATTTGACTTCGGCATAGAAATCATTTTGAGGCATAAGGTATGTACGTACGTACATTCGCTTTCGACCAAAACAAAATCAGCCTTATTGTGAGTTTCACCCGGAAATTTTGACATTTTATTGTTCGCCTATTGTGAGTTTCATCTGTCCGAAAAACTCCCTTATTGTATAAACATTCATTTCACTTAGTAGGCGAACGAAATTTTGTTCGGGTGAAAATTTGGGTCGAACAAAAAATTTTAAGGTGAAATATTTTTCGGGTCAAACTCACAATAAGGCTGAATGAAAATTAATTTAATTTTTTTTCTAAATGTCAAAAGTGTGTTAAAGTTAAAAATGATCATGAAAAAAAAAATAAAATTACCAAAAACAAAAAATTGCCGGTCCAAAGGAATTCTTATCTCACGAACGAATCTACAAATTGTGTTCAGATCCAAATTCATAAGATCTCATAGAAGAGATGGAGAACTATCGATTTCGAAAAATATAAGTTGCTAAAGTTGCAGTGAAGATAATAAATTGAGATTAAGTTGAAAATAAATATCATTTGAAGTTGAGCATATTTGAGAGTTTGGCAATTAAATTGAATTTGATTTCAAAATTCTTAGAACTGAAAAACGTTTCTGCAGAAAATTATAATATTTCGAACGAAAGTTTTTTATTCGTTGTGTAAAATAATCATTGAATATTCCATGTGATTCAGTTCATATAGGTTTTATTTTAAATAAATTAATGAACTAGGTACTTCCAATTTTTTTTTTTTTTAAATTAGAAAGATTTATTTAAACATTATTTAAAAATGAAACTATTACAATATTTGTTTATTATTTTGCATAAAAATTAGAATAAGAATTATAGTACTTTTCCAATGCTATATAATGCGGTTGTAAACAAGTTCTAAAATTCATCAACTAACTTGTCCCCCACAACAGTGTATTCAAAAAAAGACAACAGCCTACAAGTCAGGCAAATTATACACACTAATTGGTTAATACATATGTATGTACATAATTTCAAAACAGATCCGAAGAAGAAAAAAAAATTCAAACCACTGAACTAAATTTGCATAAACAATGTTAATTTATAATAACAAAATAAATTTTAGTTTTTATTATAGAAAAAAAAAAACAAAAACTAGGTATATTTAACTATTGCAAACACACTCCACAATATAGAAGAAACAATTTTCAAAACGATAGGTTTCCTATATATCGTAAATAATATATCTAATAAAATCAAAATACTTTAATGCAAATTGCATTTGAAAATAAAAAAGCTTTCTAGATAGTTAATTTTATCATATAACCGTTAAATAAATATTAAATTAAAATGACATTTCAATAGAAATAAAAGTTTATATTTGCCAATATTCATAATGGGTATACAATTTGTTTGTTTAATTTAGTTATTGTGATACTATGTATGTTTAATCAGTGACGGATCCACGGGGGGTGTGGGTACAAGGACACCCATGGAATTAAAAGTTTTTAAAATGATTTACTGATAAATCAGCATATTTTTAAACGTTTTTATTTATTCTGTTAGCTTTTGTTTCTGTTCGGTACCAATTTTGTTTGCAACCAATTTTGGAATTGACTTTTCGATGAAATTTTAAACATATAGGCAGAACTCGATGACAATACATTTGTTTTTTTAAGTCTTTAGTGCATCGAGAACTTATTTAAAAATCGATTGAAACATTTCACAAACACAATATTAAATAGCAGAAAATAAATAAATAGCCCAATTTTATTTAGATAAAATGAAAAAAATGACTTGAATTTTAAGGGTTTCTTTGTAACAATAAAAAAAAATTTAATTTTCTTGCTTATTGTGTTACAAAAATGTTCATTTGTTTGATTTGATTTGATTTTATATGTAGGTAATATCATTACCGTTTTCATTTTTGTTCAGTTCTGCGCATCTGTCAAAATCGAGGCATTTTATTGGGAAAATGGTAGATCAAGTGCCCCATTTACTTGTCAAAATTTTAATATTTGTTTATTGTTTCTAATGATGCGTGTTGAGTTCCTGTGGGCACTCGAACAGCCATTTTTAATTTTTTGACACTTTCAACTTTGACAACCTGCGCAAGTGTCAGAAATTAAAAATGACTGTTCGAGTGCCTACAAGAACAATTAAATTACAATAGCCATGTTTTCAAAAATTTTGGTGAGTTGCTATACACTTTCACCAAAACACTGCTAATATTAAAATGAGAAGTGTAGATATAATATTACATGAAAGTTTTTGTTTGTGCCGAGCCGAGACGACCAATATATTTCACCTCAAAAAATACGATTTTGTTTTTCAAAATTTAATATTTTTAATACATATGTGAATTTCAGATGTAAAACAATTGACAACCGCATCAATCTCTTACTGCAGGACCTTTGCTGTTGAGATCTTCATTCTGCTACAAAAGTCAAACCCATATTTTGACCTTTAAATACAAAATTGTTTCTGTCCGAAATTTATTCGTAGTTTTTAGGTAATTTTTGACGAACTATAATCAATTTTTTTTTTTTTTATTTTTCTATAAATTCTAAAAAAAACAATGTTGTCAAAAATTAATATCGGTAATAAAAAATTAAATGAATGCGACTATTGATTGCGACTATATGAAGGTTCTTAGAAAAAAACACTTGTTTTTCTTATTTTATACAATGGACTCTTGGGAAGAGTAAAAATTATTTAAACGTAATATTTAAAGAATTTGGTATCAAAGACAAAATATACCTATTTAATTTCTTTAAAGTCTCTATGAAGTATTAAGGGTAAAGTATTCAAAGATGATCATTATTTATTTAAGTTTTCTTCAAGTATTGTTTAACGTATGTATATCGAAATAAATTTTTAGAAAAAGGATTCTTTTACTCACGCTTTGTTTTAATTGATAGTAAATATACATACCTAAGTATGTATGTATTTTTCATTTTCAAGCATTTTTTTTAATATTTTAAACAATTTAAAATTGTAATTTTTATGTTATCAAATTTTGTTAACGCAAAAACATTATCTCGTAAGGAAGAATTAAAAATTTAGAGTATTTTAAAATTTCTGAAATTTGGTATATTTAAGTGTATAAAATATTATATTCACAACTAACGAACTTCTCAAGATCGACCTTCTGACCGATAACAGAATTTTCTTATACATATAAAGTGCATTATCACAAGTTCAAAGTTTGTCGCTCCTGTTTTATGAAATCATTAGCCTCTTATCAATTCAAACAGGTGCTCATCATTTAAACCTCTGTTTCAACTCAAACACGCATATTTTCCACCAACACAATATCCATACGTACATATCATATTTTCACTCAAAATTGTATCTTACGCAAATGTACATTTATTTATTTGTTTGTTCGCAAAAAAAATAAAATAAAACAAAACTCTCAAAAGATTCGCTTTACTTTAGCCAAAGCTTCAAGCCCCTTAAACAGAAAATAAATAATAATTCGCACAAATATCAACGCGATTCCAAAAAGAGATAGTTGTTGTCTCTCAAAGCGAATACGTGCCTCCAGATACGAAATTACACGAACAAAATCATCAACTGACTATATATGTATATGTATACCACCCGCCGCCGCCACCAACAAAACAACCAACCAGCCAACCAGTTCTCCAAAGCAAAAGCGTTCACACAAAAAAAAAAATCCATAGAAACAATCCGATCATGATGTTGAGGTTGACTTCGACGATCGACCAACAATCTGCAACCACTCAATGCCGAGTAAAAAGCTGAAGTGATCGGACGAGTAACTCTCTCCGTCTCGAGGTGGAGAATTTTATTTATTTATTTATTTTTTTTCGAAATTTCTTATTTACATTTATTGCTTAAATTTATATAAAAAAAATATTAAAACATATTTTAATACAAGAACAAAACTAAAAAAAAAACAACGGCGGTAAATGTTAAAAAGTTAATAAATAAATTATTAAATAAAAAAGACTTCTTAGTTTTAATATTATTTATTTATTTATTTATTTTTCCTCCAAGTGCAAAATATTGGTACTTAAGTTCCAATTCAATAAAAATAAAATTACGCAAAGGAAAATAATACAAAAAATTATATATATCTTTTCTGATATGAATCGCAACGAATTACGCAAAAGTTTCAACAACGTGAAAAGTTATCAAAAGAAATTAATTCAAAAAATGTATCCACTCTTGAGACATTTATAAGTAAAAAAAAAAACGAATCAAAATCCAAAAGAAGATTCCACCAAAACAGACAAACATTTTGGACAAAACAAACTATTTTAATACAGTAGTTAAAGTGTATTTGTGACAGAGAAGAGTGGTGGAAGAAACCACCAACAATACCACAAAAGTAGCAGTATAGTTCGAAGAAGTTTAAACACAAAAAAAAAAAAAAAACTTAAAAAAGATAAACGACAGAGAAAGAAAAAGAAGAAGAAAATAAACCACAACAGAAATGGATTACGACAAAATGTACTTTCCAAAGACCGAGGTATGTCGAGCTGAAATATATTTTTTTTTTAATTTTACATTCAAATATACATTTTATTTAAATTTTCAAACATAAATTTAATATTTAATTCAGGGTCAATTTGATTATTAATAATAATGCATTTTTTGTAGACACATTTTAAAGTTATCAACATTATTATTTATTACCTTCTTTTATTTTAAATGTTTCATTTGTTCCGAAACAACCGAAATGGTACCTAGTAGGTACATAGTAGGTAGTGTACAATCTTAAATGGCTTCAGATATTTCGAATAGACATTAAAATTAAAAAGCTTCTTAAGTTGACATAATTTTGGTGATAACCTTTTGTCTAATGTTTATTTGCATAAATGTTGATACTCGGAGTTCGGAGATCCGGAGGTGGGCTTGTGAACAAACAAACAAAAATCGAGATAAGAAATAGCTATAGAAGCTTACTACTGAAACTTATTTTTTTTTTAAATTAATTTCTTGAGACCACGTAGTAAGATTTTGATAAGAAATTATGTTCTAGAGATTTTGAAAGAACAAACAATTATTAAATCAAGCAAAAACAAGAGTTTTTATTTTATTTTAAGTTGCATGAAATCTTGGTTGTATTTTATTTACATTTATTATATTCATTTTAACGTTAGGTTAGATAGATAAGAGTTACAGTTGGAGAAAGAATTTAGATCAGAACGAATCATAAAAGTTTTGTGAAAACGATGTTAAAGTTCACTACAAACAAAACTTCTCAGAGCCTTTTTAAAGTGTTTTTAAATGAACGGTTTACTTTTAATGGAAATATCCTTAAAATAATCGAGTAAATTTTATGAAATTTTGAAATGCATCTTTAGTCTTTGCTTGAATGTTTGTATGTCCAATATGTATTTATTTATTTTTCTTTAGAATCAATACATTGTTTGATTTTTTAATAATACAGTACAATTTATTGTATAATGTGAACATTTTAGAGCCAAGTCAGTTCATACTTGGAAGACTAAACAATTTAAACTCATAGATTACCGTTTTTAAGCACTCATTAAAAAACGATGTTATCATAATATATCTTAACAATTTTCTAATTTTAAAGGAGTTTAACTTTTTTTAAAATACATTTTAATGTTTTCAATAAACTGCAGCTGAACATCCTTAAAAAGTTATGCAATAAACTAAGCAAACAAATCTTTTTTTTTTACATTTAAAAATGTCAAAGTGGTTAGCTAATGTAATATTATTTATGGCATTAATTTTTGAACATGATTTTGGGTATGGCGCAGCTGGCGCGTACATGATGTAATCTAGAGGTCCAATTTTTACACACTCTTCGCAGTAAATCAGAATGTATTTTGTTAATAATCTTTTTTGAAGATATACAGACTAATTACAGACTAATGAATCCACGTGTCGTCTATAAAGCTCACCAAACGGTAAATTTTTCTGGATGCAATGGTGTTTCCACAAAATCTCATGCCTTTTAATGCCGCAATTCTATTTATTGACATATGTACATAACCATTAAACTAAATGTGTGCTTCATTATGAATACCATAAAATGCACCTAATGCCCGATGAGTTTCTCGAATTAAATGTTAAATGTTTTTCAAAATAAATTGAGTCAATATGTATTATGAATTCCCAAATCAAATTCTTATTCTTTTAAAATGTTCAGAACAATTAATTTCCACCAAGTGGTTAACAAAAACTCTATGGAGTATATTAAAACTGAGAACTGTCAAATCAGCTGTCAAAATAAGCAGTGTTGCCAATTTATACTTCTTCGCCTCTTATAAAATAACACTCTTTAAATACATCGACTAACAACAGCGGGATTATTAGCATTGCTTAAAATCGAAAAAATAATGGCGAAAATTTAAAGTATTAGAATGGATCTATTGGTAGTGAATCCTCTTAAACCGGTATATTATTTTTTGTCATGTAATGTAATACAAAACTGTTGTAGTTTTACACAGATTTTTAAAGGCGCAGGGTCATAACTCCACAGGCCAAAAGTCCATAATGAATTTTTGACCCACTAAGGTGGGTTGCAGGTCCACAAATCCACAATTCTTTTGGACTTCTGGTTCATCGATTGTGGACTCACTTTGATAATTTTAAAAATATTGATTTTATTATTATTAAAAACTATTTATTTTGCTTTTTTTAAGCTTAAGAGTTCAATAGGAAATAATATTTGTATAATATAAAATGTGCCGGATGCATTTTCTTGGAAAACCAAAACATCTGTTGATGCCCTTCCCGAGTTCAAATGATTTAAACTCCCTTTTTGAGTCCTCTATATACCGCTCACGGGGTCCTCTATATACCGCTCACGTAACTCCATTGCTCTGCTTAGTTTTCTCAAAAACAGTAACTTGAGTATAAATTCACAAAAATTCCAGAAAATATTTGTGGAGTAATTCTACATGTACATTTTTAAAGTACACACTTTTATCCCTACCCAATTCATTAGGGCGACGCAATCAAATACATGAAAAATGTAAATTTAAAAAAAAATTAGCATTTTAGATTTCGTAGAAGTTTAATAAGCAAACAAAAGATATTTACTTTTACAATTATCAACAATGCTATTTTGTCGTGTCAATGCCAATGTCACTGCCTGCAGTAGGTAAGGGTAGTAGATATATGTATAGTAATTGATGAGATCATTATCCTGCAATTTAATTGCATTTGTAAATATTTTCTAATTTATTGTTTGAATAAATGAAAATCAACATTTATAAAATGTGATACAAAATTCACTTACCATGAGGTATTAGTTGTTTAATTTGATCCAAACCTTCACGAGAAAAAATATATGTTTTTTTAATTGATTAAAAGGCAAAACTTACTTAAAAAAAAAAAAAACAAACAAAAATAATATTAATGAAAATGAAATAGAAATATATGTATGTATTTTCCGAATCCAAAATGTAGCATTTTGCAGATAGTGAGCTGATGACTGTAGTTATATAGTGGATGAAACTATATTTCAGGCAAAATGCAATCAGAAAAGGTACGACATAATTTATTCCTCTGCATTGTTTCAAATATTTTTATTTAAACATTATAAAAAAAAATAAATTTATTCGCCTGCATTGTTTCAAATATTTTTAATTTAACTGATAAAAATAATAAATCTGAAATATTCTTCAAGCCTTCAAATAGTCTCATTTGAATAATTCCATTGGAATGAAATCAGTCATTCCCAGAAAATTTACCGCATGTCTTATTAAAAATTTATTCTTTAACTTAAAATTTGTGAATTATATTCACCAAATAACATTTTGCTCATAAAATTCCACACAAACATGAAACAAAAAATAATAAAAAAAAAAAACATTTCCGCTCTTAAAACTGTTTAATGATCTCCATTAATTTTCATTAATTTATGAGAACAAAAAAAAAATAATAATGATAATAAAAAAGAATGGCCAACAAAGTTATAGTAATTTATAAATAGCCTTTCTTAACCTAGAAAAGAGATATTTTTACTAAGAAGTAAAACTATCTATGTTAACACTGACTTACCTTAGACTACTTTTCCCATAAATAGCCGTTTGTTCTAATAAAAATAAGTCAAACCATCTCTTATTAAAGAGACAAAAAACCTATCATCCTGTCGATGATTTAATTATGTACTAATAGAAAAAGTTGCTTCTTTATTTATTGTGTCTGCAAAAAAAAAAAAATAATAATAATAAAAATAAAAAAACTCTAAAAAAAAAAAAAAACTTATACAACCTGCAGCAATAGACTGGCTGATGGCTGGCTTGCTGACACACACCATCCACCACAAGTCAATTGCATCTTATAGACACCGCGCGAACAAAATTTTAGCCTATAAAAAGAAAAGTGGGCCAATGGAGTAAGTATCTCAAAGACGCGTCGCGTCTTCGTCTTCATTGCAAATCGGTTGGTTGGTTGCATAAACAGTGCGGTTCACTTCATTCAATTTAGTGTTAAGAAATAAATCACTTTATATCATATCAAACAACCCTTATCAATATATAAGTTACTATAACTTTTTATACCCATGCCCTGAGACTTCATAAGTTGTATGTCAAAAAAAAAAAAACTAGTGTCCCACAAGGATCAATTCTAAGCCCTATTTTGTTTTCGATATTTTTAAACGATCTACAACTTACCCTTAAATTTTAGGAGAAAATATTTTACGCCCATGTATTGCTTAAAGCTGCTAAATAAGTCAAGAAAAACTCCTTATTCTAACGATATTGATTTGTGGAACAATAATTCTCTAAAATTAAGATAGTGTTAGCCAAATTTCTAAACGCAAAGTAAATGCCGAAAGCAGGTTATAATGTCAAAAGCATGTGTTGGCATTGCATGAATTAATAATGGACTCCTAAAAGAAGTATGTTTAGTAAATTTTACATTTGCCCAATAACGCATTTGTTTTTGCCCGCAGGAAAACAAAAATCTACTACGTTTTGGGACAATCTGATTTGCAGGGATGTTTACATTTGCATTTTCGAACTGTTTTCATAGCACGATTTGCGCAAATTTTGAGTTTAGAAATATTATGCCATGTATTGCTTTATAAACAGCTATAAACAGTGCTGCCGGCACAAAATTCCAAATTTATTTAATTCTTACTTGTTGATTAGGTTTTTCTCTTCTTAAAAAAACATAAAGAACATTTCTTTCTAGTCAAACCAACAGACAAACATTGAAATACCAAATACTATTGACAATAAAAATTGATTTTATTGTAAATACAGATAATTTAAGCAGAACTTGCAGCTTAGTTTAAAACAAACTTGGATTGAATTATCAAATTGTCACATTGATTGCTTATCATTGTCAACTGTCATTTTAAGAGAGATTTCAAAATGGGTGTGTTCGTTTAATACATCGCATACCTATCTACTCATTGATTGCAGTATAACAGTTTACACTTGGTTATACTGAAATTGATATCTATTTTAAAATTTATTGACTGAATCCAGTGAAAAAAAAAATTAATTAAAGAAATCAAATTAATAATTATTATTAAGTCGTAATAAAATAAACCAAAAACAATTTCGTCTCGCATTAAGTGAACTGGAGTGTATGTTCGCACAGCTAGAGATGCTGTACACAATTCCAGTCAACCATTCAGTCCTCCGCTTTTTTATTAAAAAAAAAAAGAAGTAAAATAAAAAAGTTGAAAAAAGTAAAAAGGAAAGACATCACTTTTCAAATGGTCTTACCATCATCATTATGGCCAAGATCATGGACGGACATCACCATCATGTTACTTGTTGTTGTTGTTGTTGTTGTTGCTATTGTTGTTGTCATAGTCCAATGCCATCTTTTCGCGTGGTGCTACTGCGACGGACGGTTGCGCGGAATTGGCGTAAGCCCGGTAGTTTTTTTTTTGTTCTGCAGTGATTTTGAAAAATGCGTACAACACTTGCTGCCTGGCGTAAAGTATCTCTCTAAGATAGCAGCAGCCTCTCTATCAAGGTTGTTAGACGAATGTAGAAGACATTCCAATTGCCATCGCTAGTCGCAGTGCAGACACCTCTAAGAAAGTTTTACTACAACTTTTTGTGTCTTCTTTATGCAGCTATATAGTTTTTTTTTTTTTTTGTGAATTGGATTCGCTTTTGGATATATTGTAGAAAAGGAGTGAGAGAGATGATAAAAGAGAAACGTTTTTTTTTTTATTTTTGGTTTTCCTAAGCCAAGCCAAGACAACAACCAAAGCAAAACCTTGTTTATTCTGTAATCTTTTGCCTCTCTCTCCTAATTGACCAAAAAGACAATTCTTCAAGGCATTTTATGGTTCGATGATTATTTTATTGCGAAAAACACACATTCATGCAGCGAAGAGTGCGAAATGAGAAAAATGAGGTCTTGAAATGGAATTTCCCGCTATCTTTGCCCCTCGTTTTGTGCAAATGGTCGCCCAATTTTCCTTTGTCACGATAAAAGGTGTGCCTTGCCTCATTGTAGCAGCGCGGCGGCGCGGCGGCGGCGGTGTGTGTATATTATATATACTTATAACTGAATATCATAGCCTCCAGGCATAAGTCTCAAGGCTTGATCCTTTATTTTTTGCTGGCCCGTGATTAGAATTATTATGAAGGCATTTTATTGAGAAAGATATATATACAGAGATATTTTATTTTTATTTTTATTTTTTTATTTTGTTGGTTTTAGTTCTAAGAAATCTTTTGTATTGAATTGCATGGTTTGGATTTCTGCTATACTTGTGTTGGCATGGTGTCTATCTAAATTGTTATTTATTATGAAATTGGCATAAGGTATACTAAGTGCAGAGATATATTTTTTTTTTTTGAGTTAGTTTTATTGCATACATTTTAAAGTGCTGTATCTTGAATTGTATAGCTACTGTATATGGATATGGAATATTGGAGATAATGCATATATGCCTTTATTGTCGAGTAGATAGATGGTGAAGGAGTGTGTAAGAGGTTTTAGGAATTACAAGAAGTTTATTGCAAGGAATTTGCAATAAATCTGATTGGCAAATTTATTGCCTTCTAGTAATGGAGACAATATTAATTTGATTGGATTGAGGAAGGCGGTTTTTTGACATTGATTGGTTTATTTTATATTTACCATCAGTTTACTTTAATAAAATAAAAAAGAAAATAATTGAAATAGAAATTCTTCGATTTTTTGTTATTTTATTTTTAGTTTGTTTACAGTCAACGTCACTTAATTAACATAATTGAACTGAACATAAACAATTTATTATTTTCATTATTCCCATATCTACTTATGTACGTGATCCATAATCCATAAATTTTTGCAGATATGTAGGTACATAATTATTTTCGGAAATATTCATTCTCGTATCCCCTCCCGTAAATTTTTATTTCAATCATTATCATTTAAATATACTGCCATATGTTGCTTTTAAATTCCTTTAATTCAATAATAACACTTACCGTATCGTTACCGATTGTGGTGGTCAAACCGAAATGTGTTGTTCGAAAAAAAAAAAAATAAATAAAAATAAACTTGATAAAGAGCTATTAAAACAAACTTGTTGTGAAAGGTATTTCGAATTACTTTTTTCTAAGAAAACAAAAATTAAACCCTCCTTGTATTTTCAATAAATTTGAACAAAATAAATGATCCCGCAAAAAAAAAAAAGTTTTGTTGAATTAATTAAATATTCAAATTAAGAAAAAAGAAAAAATATATTTTTTTTTCATACACAATACGAATAAAAACTAATTGAGATAACAATAAATGCTAAATTATATTCTTGTCAAATGATAAGAAACCACAAAAACCACAACTTCAAACGGTAATGTCAACTAATTAAAATGCGAGATAAAAATCACAAAATGAAAATCACAAAAAAAAAAAATTATTTTGAGGGAAATAGGTTAGTTCTGCTTAACGAAAATAACTTCGAATTTTGTATAGGACTAAAATACAAAGAGTTTTTTATGTTTACAGAAGATCAGTGTTGCTATTGTGACTTGTTTCCAGTCTTATTTTAGTAGATTTAATCTCCGCTAACTGGAAATTAAATACAGATCAAGCCGACTGGTTTTTTGACTGAATTCAATCATTCAATATGTATCTAAACTTTATAGAAAAGAAAAACTTTAAAATACACTTCAACTTCAGTCTAAACCAAGTGTTAACTGTTATACTACAATTAATGGTTAAGCATACAGTGTTATCAACGAACAAATCTATTTTGTAGTCTCCTTGTTAAAGTGATAGTTAAAGTCTTTCCTTTGGTTTAAGTCAAAGACAAATTGAATGCAAATATCACAGTACATATATTAAAGGTAATCATGTCGATTATGGAATCCGTAATACTGCATCCACAGAGGTTCGCATTGCAGTGTTCTCTTTTTTCTTTACCCATTTCTAGTGAAAAGAAAAGAGAATACTGTACTGAGAATCACTGCGGACCCAGTAATCCGTATTTCAAAATTTACATGAATATCATTAGCGTTTTCATTTTTGTTCAGTTCTGCGTATCTGTCAAAGTCAAAGTATTATGGTGGGAAAATGTTGGATCCAGTGCCCCTTTATTTGTCTTATTTTAATATTTTGTTGTTTTATCTAATGATGCGTGTTGAGTTCCTGCGATTTTTAATTTTTTGACACTTTCAACTTTGACACCCTGCGCAATATTTTACCTTAGGTTTGTGTACTATGTGCCAATATGGCCTATTGGTTACTAATATTCATATATCCATCTCCCTTGACACTAGAACTGATTCATGGTTTTTGTCACGTATGTACATATGTGCACAAAATTGCATAATAAAATAGCAGATTTTTTAGAAAATATCTTGTTTTATTTTAAACTTTAATTTTATATTCCTAAAACTCCTTACTGACCGGTTTCCAATAAACACGTTTAAGTGCAGTTATTGAATATTTAAATTTTAATAAACTTATTAAATTAAATGCGTAACATTATGTTTCAAGATAATTCAATGAAGTTAAAAAAAACCTTAGGTATATGACAGCTAAGTTATTTTGACATTTTATCTAAAGCATTGAAAGTGTTACCATTGTATATTTATAATTTGTTTCAATTTTCCATATATCGGCTGAATGGGGATTGGAAAATAGATCCCCAAACCTTCCATATGATTTTTTTATTTTCTTCTCCTAAACGAACTTTCCTTTGGGGCTTCTCAGGCGAATCACTCGGTATATGAAAACTTATCACAAAGTAATAATTATTTAAGCATCACTTAGAAAAATTATAAGCAAAATTTCGCTTAACATCTAAGGAAACATAACTCGAATCACTTTAAGAAAACTTGAATTAATAATTAAAAAAAAAAAAACACCCACACCTGGAGTGTCAAAAGGTTAATCGTGCACAAATCATTTTTCAAGAACTCATAACAACAAAAATAAAAAAAGCAGTCTTACCTATATAACAAAATCTCGTTATCTTAAAGACTAAATGTAAGCCATTTCCATTAGCAAAATCCAACAAGTTCTACTTAAGCATTTAGCTTCTCTCAAGATCTTATATTACTACTTCATATATATGTACCTATCTTTATAATATTCTAATCCTATTATAGCCACCTACAAAATTGTTGTTCTAGCAAATTTATTCATTAATCTTTTTTTAAGCGTTAAAACCAAAAGCAAGGCACGAAAAACAACTTTACGAATAATAGCAACAACAATATAACAACACTGCTGCTAATCTCTTCACTTACATACTTCACATCAATCATGCAAGCGTTTATAATTATCCAACTGTCATTTACACGACGCAACACTAGAAAACAATTTTTTTTTTTTTTTTTTTTTTAATATTTCCTCATACCAATGTGACTGTCACTAATGCAAAGGATCGGTTTAATTTTTTATTTTTACAATTAACTGCTGTCACACTATACATATAGTTTAAGAATTCATATATTTAATGTTTTAATTTTTTTTATTACATATACTTACATAGATATTAAGATAATTATATCAACATGAATTTAATCACGAACAAGAAAAAAATCAAGATCAAGACAAAGCAACCATCTTAAGCAAACTAAGACAAACACAAAATAATAAAAATAAAAATCATGAATTATGTAAATAACACACGCGTACTCAAGTGTGTTCTAAATTACTATCCTACCCTATGGACTCAAGCTCTCAAAACGCCAACAACAATGTGAACAAAACCTGTGTAACAACATTTTATGCTGAATTGTTACTAATTCTCCTCAAGGCCGGATACAAGATGAAAAATCTTCTAAAGCCACATACATATGTATGTACTGTGTATACATTTATACAATGGACATGAGTCTTTTAAAAGGTTCTTATTCCAGGAGTACGAGACTTGAGGCATTTCTGTGAAATAAAATCGAACATGCAATAGGTATCTCTCCTTGTATTACACAAACAAAATGCCAAAGGTAAGAACTCAGAAACAGAACAGAATAGAACAGATGCCTTCTCTGTTCTTAGCTAAAGTTATCTGTATCTAAGATTTTAATCGATCTTAATATCGAAGTAAATTTTCAAATAGTTAACAAAGAAGTGGCATTTTATTTGTAAAATGAGAAAATGAAATATTTTTTATGAGAACTGCCCACTATTTTTATTTTATTTTATTTTTTTCTAAAAGTCTGATTATATGGATATCTGACAGCTGTCAAATTGTTCCGCTATGATTAATTCTCTCCATAACTAATGATTTAATTAATTTTTTTTCTTCGATTTTAATTGTTATTTTAGACACAATCGCCAAGGTTGACAACTTTACTTTCTCTTCGTCGTCGCATGTCGCATCGATCGTCAACCATCGCATTGTCGATCGTCGTTGTCTACCCTTTTGTCATTGCAAATTCTGTTCTATGGCATTCATTATGTCAACTCGACTTTACACATGATACGAAGTTTATTACAATATTAGCGTTGACAGTACAAAGAGTTACCAAAGCTTAAATATTAAAATGAGGAAATGACAGATCACCAACATGTATTTTCATTTTCTTCATAATTTTTTTTTCTCATCATCATGATGCTCACCATCAAAGGCGATATGAATATGGCAGCATCGGCATCACCATCAGTGAAGTGATGCGTTTTAGCTAAATTTAGAAAGGCGATTGTGTGTGTGTTTTTTGTGAGTATGTGTGCTACTGTGCAAACTGCTACTTAATTTATTCATTTTAGTCATGAAATTTTCACCTGAAAATGCATCAATAAATAAAAGAAAATGAGCACACTTGGCAAAGGTATGTTGTTGATATAAACAATACAACAACAACAACTATAAATGCAAAGTGGAGACTTGATCAAAATCCGATCACGCGATGGAAAGAAAACAAATAAACAAACTAATTGCACAAATTGGTGATGAAAAATATATGTACATATACCAACAATATGATGATCACTATTAAAATAGTTTTTATTTTTTTTTTTAAATGTTTTTTTTTTTTTTTTACGACGATTTTTTATTATTAATTTATTAATTTTTGTTCTGAGAGATTTTGTATTGTTTCTGATGATGACGTCTTGGATGATGTTGATTGTGAAGATGCACGAAGCAAGTGGAATTTCCAATATATTTTGCTTTTTTTTGAATGAGATGAATAATTTTTTATTTGATTTTAATGAGATTGGAAAATTTTGTATAACATAAAACTTGCTACGTAAAATAAATCGGTTTAATCATCCAATTAAATGTAATAAATTGATGTGCAGAGTTGGCGATTTTCTTAAAGAAGGTCAAACATTGAATGTATCATATTTTAAAGGTCAATTTTATGATTAAGTTCTTTTATTACATAGTGGTAGTATACGAAATATGAAAATAAACCAAGATAAACTCTTTGTTCATTTTGAATGACTCATTTTTTTTATTTTGAGCGAATAGATCATACTTCAAAATCTATTTGAAAATATTAAACATCAATTTTAATTGTATAGAGCTTGTGTTTGATTTCTTCATTTTAAAAATAACTTGATTTTCAAGAAGAATATAAACAGTAAAAATACTTATCAGATATATACGTTAGGAGTAACTTTATATAGATCAGCTTATAAGTCACTTGAAACAATGTAGGTACATTAGAGTTACATCAAAAATAAAACTAATAAAAATTAACAAAACTAGCAAAACATAGAAAACAATATTGGAACTAAATAGAAGAATTTACTTCACTTAAAAAAAATACAAGTTTTAAGTTACATTAATATTTGTTTTTAATACTCTAAGATCTAAGTACCCCATATGTGGGATATTAGTAAAATAAAATAAAAAAACCATTTAAAAGAAAGTTTCAAAAAAATTAAACAATTTAAAAAAAAAAATAGTATAACATCTGAAATGCCAGTGAATAGAAATAAAAAGGTCAGTCGGTTTCATTAATTCTTCAGCCATAGTTTTTTTACTGAATTTTTTGAAGTTTTTATTCAAGATTGAAGAGATTGTTATCACCTCAAATTGTGGGATATTCAAAACAAAATAGAGCATCTGAATAACCAGTAAATGATTCTAAAAGTTCAGTAAATTTTAATTATTTGTCAGCGATATGGGATCATTTTTTAAGTTTTTTAAAGATTAAAGTGGATGTAAGTATTTCATATGAGGGATATTCAAGTTTGAAAAAAACTTACATCTATACAAAAACTGTATGCGATTGAACCAGTATTTCAAATGATATATATATGAACATATACTTCTTTTTCGAAAATTCCACATCTTCAAATGGTGATTTTGAAAAAGAAAACTTTAAATATTAGAAAAAAAAATAAAGCCTATGGCTTACCAATTACTGAAATTAAATATTCTTTTTTAACCATTTAAATTTAAATGATAATTTTTTTTTTCAAATATCCCACATACATATTCTAAGATGCTAAGCACATTTTCACTACATTTAATAAAAATCTTAAACTGATGAATTTAGATGAGAGAGTTTTAAGAAGCATTTTGAATTAGTACATATACCTACTTAGGGCTAAATCAACATCCTTAAATGTGAGGAGAAAATATAATTAAGAGCTTACTAAAAGTGATACCACTTGTTATCTTGGGTGGTTTTGCTCTCAGCATTACAATTACAATTTTGTATTTTTGAACATTCGTGCTTCTTACATCATGAAAGGGAAGATATGTATTTCACTTACATATATACATACAGGTATTTCCTAACATTTGAATGTTTTTGCACCACTTCCATTAATTCTAATTCTAATCCTAATTTGGAAAAAAATTGTTTAGAAATATTTGAGTATTTCGAAAACATTTAAAAAAAAATTCAAAACAATATTGACAAATTAAAATGTTTAGAAACATGTTGAGAAAACATGTTTCGAGCAATATCTCCGAAAAAAACTCACTGATTGTGTTCAGGACAAATACTTTAATTTTGTTTGCATTTTAAAAAAATATGTGAATTATGTAGCTGAGACTGAAAGCTTTTAAAAGGATTAAAATTCAACTTTTTTATAAAAATTTAAGGTAATCTTATTTAAGAAAGAAATTATACCCTGTCTTTTGTCTTTTGATTTTTTTATACTGTTATAAAACCAAAACAACAAAGGTTTTCTTGATCTAGGCATAATTTATAACACAAAATTTCTATATTTATGTAACTTCGAGCTAATATACATATTTCATTTCACAAAAAAAAAAAAAAAATAAAAAAATAGGCAATTAAAAATATCTTAATCTGCATATCAATTATATTTTGTCTGTCACATAAACAAGTGATTAAGATCTGATTTAAATTTGTTTGATTTATTTTTAAAAGCTTTGTATTGAATTTTTTATTAGTTAAATTAATCAAATGACAAATTTTCACTTGCATATATAAATTTATAGCATGTTAATTTTTTTTTTAACAAACGATAGATACACTATTTTGTAGGCACTACCAGAGCTTATTACTAATAATATATATACAACTTTATAAGCATATAAATAATATGACTTTTCATTTTATATGACACACCTCTTTATGGGAGAGTTACATATATGATTAGTTTTTTTTTTTACTTTGGTCATTTATAATATCATGCATTTTTTTTTGTATATAGATATTTTGAAATCTTCAAACTTCTTCGATTAGAAACGCGCACAAAAGATGTGATCATCGAAAATCGAAAAAGAAGAAATATTTTCCCTCCAATTATGGACACAAAGCAATTACCAAATATGCGCAATCATATATGTAGATATGTATGTCAAAAAATGTTACCATATTTTGCAAATTTGTCAGTTTAGTGACATATGTCAAAAGAAAGATGACGCCACCCTTTGGTGCAAATGAACTTTTGCTAAAGTGTTGTTGTCTCTGGTTATACATATTTTGCGCAGAGTTTTTTGCTTATCTTTTTCATTATTATTTTTTTTTTTTTAGCCTGCCTACGCTTTCCTGTGCTATAACCCGTAAGTCCTAAGGCCAATCTGGCTCATAAGTCAAATTGTCATTACATGGTTTTTTTTTTTTGCTGTCTTCTATTGTCAACATCAGTGAGCGACGACAATGACGCCGTCAGGTATGAGGAACCACAAGAGTGGTTGCGGGCGCACGTACATTTATTATTTTCCCGAAACGCGACAACAAAGCGACACAGTCCGCCGACATGGAACATAAGGCAGCTAACACGATTTTTTATGAATTTATAATTTTTTTTTTACTTGCTTAAAGTGTGGATTATAAAACCTCGGCTTAAAGTTGTATGGCTATAGCAAAAAAAAACAGCACAATAACATTATACTCTTACTAGCTTGGGTTGGGTTTTATTTGATTTAGATCTGCGTTTGTTCAAGAGACACTTGGAAAAGTCTGCAGAGCAACAACATACTTATAAAAATAAAGGTTCTTATAATATATTTAAGAATCTATACACGTGACTTGCTGTTGGCAATTAACATGGTTAACTATATTGATTGATAATAATGGGTCGGGTTTGCGCATTGGAAATGGGAGCGACAATGGAATAGGTAAATGATTATATGTATTTGTTTTTTTTTTTTATTCTCTGTGTTTTGTATTTTTTGCAAGGTCTTAAGTAATAAATGATAAATTGAGGATATCAAGACTTGAAATTAAAAAGAATTAAAAAAAAAATATACATAGATCGTAGAAAAGAAGTGTTTTGATAAAATTATTGATTTTAATTCAACAATCAAATTGATGGATTAAAATTATTTTGTTCATTATTAACGATGGCGAGGAGAATTGTATGTACTTTTGTTGACATAAACAGTTCAACAACCTTAAAGTTCAATATAATAAAGTTTTATAAAATAGTAGTTTACCTATTGCTTTTTTTTTATTTGATAATTTCAGTTGCCAAATGTGTTTCTTGACTTTTCATTTCTGGTCAAAAATTACAACAACAACAACAACATCAATAAGCTCAAACTCAAAATTGTTCCCGAATTTTTTCGGTAAATTTTCCCAAACGGTAAGGAAACAGACCTAAGGTCTTAGTAAAGTTATAGTTTCTAATTATTGTATAAAATGATAACACCAACACAAAAAGCCAGAAGGTATCACTACATACACATACAGAGATTCAATCTGAAATCTCAAATTGCCAAACTGTCTAATTGTTTTTTTTTTTTTTTTTTTGTGAATTTGGCTGCTGACAGATGATTTGTGCACAGAAATAGAACCTGTGTCCGACCACTTTATGAAATATTTTGCAAAAAGACCTTGATTATGATATTTATAAATAATTAAATTTATAATTAATTAAATTACAACGATATACCAAGGAAACTTACAAAAAATATATATTTTTTACAAGTCAAAAATAATAAAAATGGGAGGATAATTTCGTTATTTCGTTATTTTATGTCATTAAATAAAGACGTGGTAGTATCTGTTGAAAGATTTTTTATATGAAATTCATAATAATTCTGTAAATTTCTATGTTCAAAGAACAAGTCCCGCAGCATTTTAATTGTTGGTTGTACACTATGGCGTATACGTATTTTTTTTTATTTTAACATCATTTTTCAAAACGTTTCAAATTTATTTAAATTTTCTATATACACAAAATTCGGATGTTATTCAAAATGTTAACCGAAAAATCAAATTATTTTATTGAAGATATTTCATTTAATTAAATATCTATGTTATAAATCCTTCTAACTCAAAAGAATGTCACTGTAACTGCCTCACCTAATTTAACACTAACCGCAATATAATGAAAACCTCCGCTCCCTGTCTTTAATTCACTAGTTTATTATTTAAATTGAGTCAACGTCGACGACGACGATGACGACCGGTGCCATAAACCAAAAGGCAAATAATAAACTTCAAGTTATTATCACACGCGTGTTGTGGATTTCTAATTAATTTGAAAGAAAGAATTGGCATTTTATTGCATTTTTTTTAACGTGACAGTCACATAGAAAAAACATTGCTTCAATTTCTTATAAAATATATTTTTGTGTTAACAAAATACATGCAAATAACATGATAAGCTCAACACAAATATTATAGTTTATTCTCACAGAGACAAAAAAAAAGAGTTAAAATATGACCTTGAGGCAAGCAGTTACTGGAATTTCATTATAAGAGACCACGAGCAAAAAAAAAAAATAAATAAATAAACCACACAAAAAAAAAATTAAAACTCACTCAACAAGTTTTCTTTACCATTTTTGTTTTGAATTTTAGCTCTTCTCGAAATGGAGAGAAATAAAAATAAAATAAAAAAAAAATTTGTGCTTAAATATTCGTGTATTATTTTTTTTTTTATTTTACATATATTTGCTTAATGACATTGGATAATAAAATTACTTTATTTGATAGCAGTTGAATTTGATTGAAAAGAGATAATCACCATATTGTACGTATTTGTGTACTATACACAAACAAAAATAACATTATTATTGTGTATGTATGTATGGGTACATTTTGAGTATTAATTAAGCTGTTATTTAGACTGAAGGAAGAGGATTAAAATATCTTTGAATCAAATGTTTTATCTTAAACAGTCTGTGTGTTTGAGATAAAAAAATATATCAGATTGGTTAAAAATTCATAAATCATTTTAATTACTTTGAAGACACACTCAATTTTCTAACTTTCAAAACGACTAACGCTATCAAGAAAAATATTCATAGGCTCGAAATTGGTTCAACAGTTTTTGAAAAAGTTGAGAATGCGAAAAGAAAAATTCGTTGAGGGCTACCGTTAATAAAGTTGTATTCGAAAAACATTTTTTTACTAATTAACTGTCTAGTTAAAGATCAGTAAATGAATCATTAAAATATTATGACGAGAGTAATTAATCAAAAAAAAAACTGTTTGACTTACAAAAACAATAAAAAGAATAAACGGATTATATGAAGTTTTTTTTTAATAATACAAACTCTATATACTACTGAAATACATCAGCCAAGTAGAAGACTTAGCACTATTTAATTGGACTTGTTGAATTATTGATTCAAAATAGCTTTTTACGGCCTTTAGTCCACAAAACGCCTAAAAATTTTTGTGGACTAAAGGCCGTAAAAAGCTATTTTAAACGGATTATAATTTGATAATTTTATTAAAACGTTCGTTTTTATTAATACACGCTATACGCCTAAATAAATAAAAAAAAAACATTTAAAAAAGTATTGTAAAATTAACTGCCAAATCAGATATCCTCCAAAAAATTGTAAATTGCACATATAAAGTTATTTAATGAAAGAAAATCTGGTTCTGAGACAAACCTCATTTTATTATTTCAATGATCATTGAACGAACACAAATCACTGTCAAAAGTTTCTCATAACTATTTACATTTGTATTTTTGTTTTAACTTCCAAAATTTGAATTCTTTTTTTTAAATTAAAATTAAAATACATTTTCCAACCCCATTTTATTCTTCCCTGTGAACAACTGTTAAAATGGTCAAATGAATTCTAATGAAAGATGAAGGCATACAAAATTAAGCTCTTTAGCCATTAGTTCCCTTTAATATTCACCACTTTATCCTATAAATACTAAAATAAACAGCAAAGCATTTTGAAGTGAATTAAAGCAGATAATAAGGAATGAATGAAGAAGAAGAAAGAAAAAAATATATTTATCTAAAGAACAATCAAATCATTTTAATCAAAAATTGGTCTCAGCATGCTAATCGTATACGACTCCAGGTAGGTACAAAAAAAAAAAACAGTGGTAGATAATATATACAACACACCGCACACATTTTTGCATATAATTAGAACTCGTACGTGTAAACAACAAGCCCCTGATGCTTATAATCTCATCGCCACACAAAACTATCAACCAAACAAAAACAATATGAAACTATCTTCGAGCGACAACGACCGTCATTGACAGTTATTTTGAGTGTTTTTTTTTTATTATTTCACTTTTTTCGCAAATGCAACCGAAAACCAATGGAATATGGGCTTTAATTAGTTTTACCTCTCCTTCTTTGTTCTCGGTTCGCTTATTCAAGCAAGATACAACGATCTTGTGAAAGTAAAGTATTATGCGGTATAGGTATTAGCTGCTGCTTTTCTCATATTTTGTGATGTCAGATCACGCTCCTCCACCGCAAAATAGTCACTCGTCGAACTGTCAGTAACTGACGATGATGAAAAGACAAAAAGACAGTCGGACAAAATATCGTCTTTATAGCTAACTTGAGTGCTTGGACAATAAGCTAAAATCAAAGGTATGTACAAAACGGATTTGTGGTACATAAAAAACAAACGGTGAATTTTTTTAGGGCGAAGAAATTTTTAAAAAGTCGGCTAGATTTCTGATAAATATGGCAGAGAAAATCCCGTTTTGACAGTTTCTTAGTTAATAGGTGTATTCCTTTACTTTGAAACTCAATCAAAAGTCTGTCATAGTTAGAAAAAAAAAATAAAATGTGTAGTTTTGGACAGAAATTCACAGAGTTCCAAAGTAAAAGAACGCGCATAATATAAGTGTGTAACACAAATTATGAAATATATAATCTTGATTTTGGGAAACATAAAACAAAGTATCCTGAATGACCAATGAGTTGCCAAAAACTTGATTAAGAATTGTCAAAAATTGCCCCACTATACGGTTCGCTGAAATACCGGGCCTGAAATTTGAAACGAGTTAATATGTCTTGTTTATTAACTTCTTTTGAAATCTCTCAATTTCCTATGGATTTTGACAGCAAATTCTGAAAATTTCGCAAAAAATTTCACGTTGCCAAACAGACCTATTTTCAACCAACAAACACATCCAATTGGAATTCATTTAAAGTGGAATCCATTAAAAATGTCAAAATTTGATGTATAAAAAAATGGAACATAGACAACAAAAACAAGTGTTTAACGGCAATATTAAATTCAAAATGAAATGAACTGTCAATTGAAATCAGCAGAAACAAAACAAACAAAAATACTTTTTCTGTAATTTGCAAAATTAAAATATTTGGCTCTAAAGGACTATGCACATGAAAGCGGCCAACGACCGACGAATAAAAGAACAAGTCTAAATTCTTCACAAAAACTAAACAAAATAGTATAAAAGCTTTTTAAATTAATGTTAAGATACTAAAATTTGCGTTTTAATTATTAAAATTAGAGAAAATAAATTGGTCGTCACGAATTGCAATCTGATCTATAAGATGTTAAGAACTGTCAAACTCTATTCTCGTTCCACATACCATCCACACTGCAACGAATTAATTGTTAGTGCACGTTAACCTCAAATTCATTCTTGTTTTTGTTTACTTGGTTATAGGTCATAGCTAAAACAAACATTTAAACGTCAGTCGCGACGAATAGAAAAATGCAATGTGAACGAAATGTCAAAATGGAAAAATATTCGTTCATTCGTCGGTCGTTGGTTGTTCTCATGTAAATAGTCCTTAATGAAATTGTAGTTTAAGTATAGAATTTTAGTCTCAAAAATTACTCCCTGAAAAGGTTGAACAGCTCTTTCAATACATATTATCGTTTCTGAGGAATCAGGTCTTCTTTCCCATGCACGCACTGCTATTGAATCTGTCATGAATAGTTATTCTTTCAAAATCACCCATAGACTTCAAATTCATACAAATCCGCCCCTGAATAAAACACAAACCTAACCATAATGATGCGTAATGTAGATTGACTAAATTTATGGTTTACACATAATATTATAATATTTCGCAAGCAAGGGCCGCCATGTTTGCGCCACCATGAATATTCAATGTACACCATTGTTGTGTGAGGGCATTTTTTGACAGCCATAGTTGAAAGAAAGGTACTTTTCCATAATGCACTCGGTTGGTGTGGTGGCGGCGGCCGTGGTGGGAAGTGGGGGCGGGGCGGCGGCACGGCGATTATGTTTTGCAGAGAGTGCATCAATTGATAGGTCTTCTGTGGTCACAACACTAACTTTCATAATTTTTTCTTGGAAATATGAACGACGACAACGACTAGCAACAGCGACGACTGACACACGACGACGTGACATATTCATATGACAATTCTTCGGTTTTTTTTTTTAATTTTGTTTTTCTTCTCGATTTTATATCGCATTTGTCATTATGACAGCTCAACACGTTTGCATATTTTGTATGCAAATTGTATTATGTGTTTATGTATATTTTTTTTTTCGAATGCGTTTATGTTGTGCATAGTAATAGAGAGTGGTCATTGGTCATGCAGTTTTTTTTTTCTGTCTTTTTGCAATGAATTATAAAGTTCATTGAACATTTTGTTACGCAAGAATAATTTAATTTTTTTTTTTTCAAACATTCTTCTTGTTGTTTATGGTATTTTTGTTTTCTTGGAAAAATCATTATTTTAATTTAAATATCTATCTAATTTAAAACTAGTTTTGTTTATTAAATAGTCCTAGCAGTTGTCCAGTTGACTTTATAAGCAATAAGCATCATCACCTTGACTGATATATTTTGTTTTCTTCTACAAAAAAAAAAATTATTAAACAAGTTTGTTGATATTTTAATGTGTAAAGTTGTACTGTTAACAAGTTTTTTTTTTTTACTTAAAGTTTCTATATTTTGAATTAAAAAAAAAAAGATAAAACTACTATCGAAGTTGCTATGTAGAATTTTTTTTATTATAGACAGTAAAATTTTGATTAGATTAAATAATAAAGTCCTAAGTAAAACGATGATTAAACGAGTGTATGGGATATTGGATTTTTTGTTATAACTACACGTTCATTGATTTTTAATTTGTATCTCACAAATGCTTAACTTCAAATGAATTATATACATAGTTATAATAAAAAAAGTCATAAGTATCAACATTTAATAAAAAATGTTAACGTTCTATTGATTGTTAATTATTTTAATTTTAATTACTTTAATTTTAAACGCCAACTACTTTTTTCGACTTCGCTATCATCGTATAAGGTCAAGTTTGATAAAAATCTCGAGTTGGATTTTTTTTAAGAAATCCATAACTTGCCATATAGTAACGTATTTATCGCAAGTAAAAATACAAAAACCTAGCAAGTGTACTCTGGCAATGCTGCATAGGCGTTAACAGAATTACAAATTTTAAATGGACTTCTGGACAGAATTCCTATTTTTTGCAAAGAAAATGCAGTGCTCTCTTTTGTGAAAATTCTTACGTCAGTTCCTTCGATTCTGTTAACTCCAAATTTAAACTTTATTAATAAAGTAAACATGTTATGCTACTTCAAACTTTTTTCAAACGAATAAATA
This sequence comes from Epistrophe eligans, assembly GCA_951394125.1. NCBI lineage: Eukaryota > Metazoa > Arthropoda > Insecta > Diptera > Syrphidae > Epistrophe > Epistrophe eligans. The sequence goes on along the minus strand of OX596031.1, from coordinate 10,390,052 downwards.
ATTGAAAGTGTTTATTATGTACCCATTTATTAGAGGAATTAATCATAAGAATATAAAAATGAAAGAAGAACTTATATTAGACAAATACAAAAAAAAAAACATTAGAAATATCTCATTAGAATCTTTGCATAAACAACACGTAATCACTAATTTTACCTGCTTAGTATTCAAAGAGTACTCATTCATCTGTACATCAAAAAGTAAGATCGTTAATAATATATACCTATATGTATGTATATATATTTGTTTTATTACGTGTGGCTCCTGCAATTGAAGATTATTAAACAAGCACACATAATGTGTCAGACATGTTTCTATTGTCTCTAGATACAATAGCTGCTGAAAGATTAAGATAGAATATTAAAAAAAAAAAAAAAAAACAAAAATAATCTCACATTCAACGAAAATTAGATCACGTTGGGATTTCCTATGAACTATTGTTAAAAATAAATTTTAATTGATTGATTTTTTTCTGATGTATATTTATTTTAGAATTTAATTGAGGGGGCATAAATGGGGTTACCTACCTACCTATCTAATGACGACATATTAAAGCAATTGTTATAGAAGGAATAATTAAGTTAAAACCACTTAAGAACGGATGCAGACGTTTAGGTTTTGCAAAGAAACCTAGCGAGAATCATTGAACAAAAAAAAATAAGAATATGACAAATCAATTACTTAGTAGACTATTAGTTCGATTCTTACTTGTCGATGGTAGTACATGTCACGACGAAATGTCACAAATCGTAATTTGTGACATGTCGACATGGAAAATATTTGCAAAACTGGATTTTTGTCTTAACACCATTTGACTTCACATTCTGTTGTATTCGATAAAATATATGTAAAAAAAATAGAAAGAATTTTTATGTTCCTTTATATCTTAGAGTTTATGCAGATATTTTGCTTATGAAATGGGAATTCCATCTGACGGTGTTTAGGGGCGTTATAGTGTTTATATGACACCTCAAAGCACTATCTATATAGTAGGGAGCTGAAGCGGATTTTGTTTACATTTTGGTTTGGCCCATAGAATATCGGATATGAATTATTTGACAAGCTATATTCTACAACACTATCGTCTAAAATAAAAGACATTAAAATATGAACAGAAATATGTATCTACGTCAATAGACACAATACATAACTTGTTTTTCTTGTTTATGCTTAAATGTTAGCAAGGTCGAAAATTTAATATTGAGGTTTTGTATATATTCTATAAGAACCACACCTTTTATTTAATTAGTTAAAATCTATTTGGTTAACATTTTATATCAATTATTTTAATTTGTCAAATTTTTAATTATAATTTTTTAATGATATTTATTTGAAATTCTTATAGATATTTTTGAATGTGATTTAAATAAAAGAATTTTATTACATCTTGTAAACACGTATTTTTTTAAGAGCTTTTTACGAGCTTATACATTTTTTTTGTCAAAATATATTTAGGTTTTACCCTTTACCGATGGAAAAATTAGTCTTCTTATAAATAAAGAAATAAAATATCTTAATTTATTATTCGTACCAAAATTAATTATTTATTTTACAAAGGTTCCATAACTTATATGAAGATAAAAAATGAAACTTCAATGCCAATATTTTAAGTAAGTTTAAGAGTAATACAAAATAAGCTTTATAAAAAGTCCTGTAAGACCTGAAGTCTTTCAAATACAAATTAAATTGCACAACACTTGTTAGAATAAATAGAAGTATAGGAAGGAATTTTTAAGGAAACAGTCAATTAAAAACATAAAGTATATTGGGTTTTGTGAATAGAAAAATATAAAAGCGTTTTTTTGGAAGAATCTAAGGCAAGTTAGTCATATGTTTTACTTGTAGCTATAGGAATACAGTTTTATTTTACATTAATATACAAAATTACCTTAAGCTAGAAAATTCTACCTTAAGCTTTCTATTTTGGTATTTCGTTTGTTAACTTACATTTTTCACTTAATCTATAATTTATAAACTGGGAAGTAAAGCAAGGGGTTTTGCATTTTGTTTTAAAAAATATTTAACTTGCTCTAAAGGGGAAATTTTCAATCTTAACATTGCGATAATGCATGAATAAGTTCAATAAATATTTTTACTTGCGATATACATACATACATTATGTAGGTACTATATGGCAAGTTATACCTACATATGTATGTACATTGGTAAAAAAAATCGAACTCGAAATTTTGATCGAACTTGAAATTACGATGATAGCGAAGACGAAAAAAGTGGGTTGCGTAAGTCTGTCTATCCTGTCCTGTCCTTTCGGGTGCAGTCTAAATGGGTGGGTCGATTTTTTTTAAACTTGGTATCTAGCGTTTTTTGAGCATTCCCCTGTGGCACGTTTCTTTCATTTAATTTTGCTAGCCCTAAAATAACGGTACCATGCCGTACAATTTTTTTAGCAAATCATGAAAATCTCATTTTTCTACAAAAAGATGCACACAACTTTAAAAAAAAATTAGAAATTTTTGGTACAAGGGCTACCATTAAAAAAAGAACAATTCAAAAAAATGGTTATAAATGGTACCTCCCACAGCACCATTTTTTGTTTTCGACTATGTACCTCATTATCTGTTTAACCGATTTTAATTTTAATGAAATTTTGTACACAAGAGCATCCGATTAGTTTGATTAATATTGTGTATCAAAATTTTCAAATAAAACAAATTTTGTATAAAAAAAAATCAAAGTATTTTTTTGAAAATCCGATATTTCGAAAATGGTTAGATACATTTGTTTTAAATTAATTTTTTTAAATTTCAAATAAATAAATGCTAAAAAAATGGCATGTCATTTTTTTTTTCTAAAAATGTTTTCAAAATGTTGTATATGTATTTATAACGATTTTTAAAATAAATTGTGACGTGTGTTAGAATTAGATGGTGATTGCGTTGGTGTCAAAACAATTTCAGAAGTTGTCTTATCAATTTATTTTTATTTAGCTATATTGATTTTTTAACAATTTTTCAGTCTAAAGTGTTAGTAAGAAGCAAACTTTAAAACCACAGTGTGATCGCACATAACAACAAGTTTGTGCGACACATTCGTGCATAATAAATAAAATCCTATTGCTTGTCAATTTGTATATGAAGTTTTTTTTAATAATACAAATTCTATATACTACTGAAATACATCAGCCAAGTTGAAGACTTAGCACTATTTTAATTGAACTTGTTGAATTATTGATTCAAAATATGAGTCCAAGTGAGATCGCCGGGACGAAATGCCAACATTTTAAAAAACTTTAAAAAATTTAAAAAACTTCTCTGAAATTGGGGATTTATTTTACTGGTTTTTAAAGACTTTTTATTTTAAATTATTATTTATATAGTGAAATAAGTCCCCAAATTCAATGGCTTCTCACGACTTCAAACAATATGAACTCTTTCTCGTGTACACTGTCCCACTCACGCAACTCTTATTTTTTTTTATTTTGTAGGCCTATTTGTTGAAACAATACCTTTATATTTAAGTTGAACTTAAGAGCTAATGTGACAGTTTAAGCTAAAGAAAAAGTTGAAAATAAGCGTTTAACTTGAACAACTATATTTAAGTTTCGTATATCAGCAAACACGGCTATAAGTTACCAAATTATAACAAAAAAATTGTATCGCATGATTAAGAAACATGTTATATGTATTTACATAAGTTCTAGGTACTTTTGTGCGTTTGGGAAAACTTTAACAAAAAAAAACATAAAACTTCCACCAACTGCTTGCAGATTTTATGAAGAAATTGTGTCAAAATAATATTAAAACCACATTTTGAATATACATTTGTAGGTATATTTGAATTTTTTATAAAACTTAACTTTGAACTTAACATTACTCATCATCACACAAATCATACAACGATATTCAAAGAAATCTAAAAAAAATACAAAAGAAAATCTACTCACTGCTGCCGCATTGAATCCCCAGAAATTTTAATTTTTTCCCCCATTGAATAATTTTTTTTTGTATAAATATTTCGAATGCCAATAATAACCTTTATTAATAGATTTCCTCTTTATGAATCAGTACACTTAAAGTAAATTTTAATCAAAATCTATGTGAATCATCAATAAATATAATTAATCAACATCTACAATCAGGTTAATTAACTCATTTAAAAACATCTACTCTCAGAATAACCTTCAAATGCACAATTAAAAAAAAAAACCACAAGCCATCATAATGCGTTCAACATGCGTTGTTAATACTATAAATATAATGAGAACTAGAAGAAAAAAAAAAACTAGAAACCTTTTTCGTAATGTTTCAATGAAAAATTCTTGGAATTTCCATTCTTTGAACTAGAGTTCTACATTTTTTTCTTATGATTAAAAAAAAAGAAAAAAACTATATGAATTCAACACGGAAACTGTCTCATTTCTGCGTAGATAAATTATCTTTTCCTATATGACACATTTACACCATAAATCAATCATCAACTCAATATATGTACATACAAGGAAAAGTCAAATTCTTTCCATAACAATTTTACTTATAACATTGAAACAAAAGAGCTGACTTGCAAACTCGATTTTAAAAACAATTACCAGTTGATTTTTTTTTGTTTTGTTTCTTTATGCGATGCTTATGAGTTAATTTAAATAATTTTTCAATAAAATATAACGAAGTTTTAATCCAATTTGAATTGAGTTTCAAGTTTTGTTTATCTTTTTGACATTTTGTCATACGAATAACCAACTGTATGTAAAAACAAACCTCTATAAGCTCGGCAACAGTTAATTTTGCAAAAAGTGCAAAATATTGTCATGAATTATTCATGACATTTCAATAAATATAAAATAAATTGCAAAATAAAATAAAATAAAAAAAAAACTTAAATATATCTTCAGCCTCAATCAAGTCGTCTCAATCATCGTTATACCGTCATAGAATAGCAGAATGAAAAATAATTCAAATTCTAGCGACGTAATTCGCTGTATAGTCGATCGTCTTTCTATGACACAAAAAAGCTTCTAAGTCATCAATACGTACGGGCTTATGGGCCATAAGCACAATATCCAATAATCGTGACATGCTACTAGTTAATAAGATAAAATTAAAAGAATACAAATAATAAAAAAAAAAAAAACTTAACACCAACACACCACCAATCCATAAAGATACACTTTTGCAGATTTGTTTCATTGAAGTCTTATTATTTTTATTTTTTTTTTTTTTTACTTCTACTTTGAAAAATAAGAATTACAAAAAAAATCTTAAGGCCCAGTAGTGCCTCACTTGATACGAGTACAATTGGAGTGTTTGTACTACTTTTTTACTAAGTGTGTTTTAAAGCTTACATACAAATGGTAGTAGATGAATTATCAACTATTTTATTGGAAATATAGGAAATTCTGAAATGATGACATTTTACCAATTTTACAAAATTTATCACTTGACTCTTCAAAATTAATAAAACATTTTTTGTTTACTATTTAAATTCTAAAGCTACTTGTTGAACTACTAAAACTATGATCACCCTATACATTTTGTCTGAACCTCACTTTTAGTCCTTCCAATTGGCGCCATGCATTCCAAAATTGGACTTTGAAGACAGAATTGGTCTTGCAGGCATTTATTACACTTTTAATATTTTGCTACCTTTCTTGGATATACTACATTTTATAAATTGATTCAGGGTAGCACTGGTAAGATAAGTATGGATAGCATGCAAAACTTTTCAAGCACAAGCAACACCACCGATCGACCAACCAACCGATTGACGACGACAACGACGCCAACGATTGAGAATAAAACATGAAGAACCGGTGAACTGGGAAATTCCCAAAAGCAAATGGATATAGCGAATTAGATGGGGATAGATAGATTGGGGTACAAAACCAACGTATTGTGTATCTCACATAGATATTATTAGGTGTAACTTAAAGCTTTATTTTTAATATCCCGCGAGAGTTTGAAAGGTTCAGAGTACTTAGCGTTCGTTGCGGTTGTGTGGTGATTCGCGCGGAGTAAAAATTTTCAAAGAATAAAAAAACAACAACAAAAAAACCATCAATTCTGTGATTTAAAAAAAAACATTTTTTACCTAAAATCGAGGTTTTTTCCATTTGAATTGAAATATATTAAAATACAAAAAAAAAAGTGGGGATAGAGAACTATGTTAAGCCGATGTGATATTTTATTCTAACAGAACCAACCAAAAAAAAAACGAAAAAAAAAAACGAAATAGTAAGTTGGGATCATAATTTCACTACTAATCGGGCTGGAAAGGTGGCGCTAAGACCAAAATAATTCACATTATAGTCAATCGATATTATTTTTTTTTTATTTAATTTTTAAATGAAAATTAATTTAAAAATAATAATTACTATAAGAATTTCTCGGTGATAAATATAAATATATAATATGAGTGTTTTTGTATATGAAATATTATGAGATCAGTTGTTGGTACGTAAAATTTTCGGGTTTAAATTTGATTTTAGTTTGACGTAATAAATAAATAGTGGTGATGTGTTGGCTAAGGAATTCCAAAAAAAAACTAAATAGAAATAGTTTTTGTATGAAGTGTTTTTATATTGTGTTCTGCTGCTAGCAGTATAATTGAACATTTTTTCTTTAAATACCGATAGGGAAACATTTTAAAAATATTTCGCTAGAATTAACAGTGATTTAATTAAAATTCTATTCTTAGTCAACTTTAAAGTTGAAATTAATGTTATTTTTATTTTCGATTTTTTTGAAAAAAAAAAATATACGTAACGTGTCCAACACAAAATAAATGTACACAATTGTATGAAATAATAAATCACAAAACAAAGACACAAGATCCAAGTAGATATAATTTTTGTTTGTGTTTTTCGGAAATAATAACCAAACTTAAAATTATATTTAAAAATACAAAATATAATTTTTCATTATTGTTGTTTTGTTAAAAAAAAAATTTCCCATATGTCGTTGTAAAATTTTTCAACTGCGGTTGATTTTTGTTTTTGTATTTTTTTAAAAAGAAGTCTTTTTCTTAATATTCAGGTCAAAATTAGATAGAATCCTCTAAATTCCTCAAAAAGTCAAATCATTAAAAATATCTCAAATTTTCCTTTTCAAAAATTGAAAAACTCAATATACTATTGCTTCTCGTTTAAAAAATCGAATCATTGATATTCAAATTCAACAAAAGAGAAAAAGAGAGAGAGGTTGCAAAAATATTCAAAAAAGTGTTTTATGTTAAAATAAAATATGTAGGCACAGTCCTGAGTGTCCTATATTTCACTTAAGCATATCTAATATGTACAATATTTTGAACTAAGTCCTAGCAGTTAATTCATAAGAAGTATATAGAATAGGTAGGTTCCACAATTTTTATTAAAATCAGTTTTCAATTTGAAGAAAATTATTTACTTTTGGCGAACTATAAAAAATTAATAAATTCCACAAATCTTCTATAGGGAAAATTTCCATTAGCCGACCATGTGAACAATCTTAAGTTTTCTTTGTCATTTTTTAATCAGTTTATTTAATTTAAAAATTTAAGGAGTGGAATATAAAATGCAAAAGTTTTGATTTTTATTTTTCTCGAGTTTTCTTTAACGAAGCCAAATGAAAAATTAAAATAAAAACTTAGATTAGACTTGAGTAGGAAACACCGGCCTATGAAAATCTATGAGGTAGAGTAGAAAAAGTTAGACATTTGTCAATCAGTTAATTTTTTTTTCAATGTTATGAAGGTAGAAGCTATTAAATCTTAAGTTTTTTAATTTCAATTTGAAGTTTTTTATTCATGTTTTCCCAATTTATGCAAATCGTAAAATGTATACTAAAATAAATTAAATTCTTATGAAAATGTATGTTTTAATTAAAAAAAATATTAAAATAATTTTATTAATTTTATTCGAATTAATATCATTTTATTGTGATATCTATCTCTAAATGTGATTTTTTTTTTATTTTGTATTTACAGATGTCGCAACTCGCACCCCTAAAACCACACAAACCGTTAACCGTCTCATTGTCTGATGACACATACTCTGCTTATGCTGATAATTTTGATCTCTCATTGCTGCCAAATGAAACAGAGCTTCCATTGAGTCCTCAATCGGAATTTTCTTCTTCTTCTTCGTCATCGTCGTCACCTTCTTCTTCCCAATTACAATCACCGCCGCCGACATCAGTGGCAACAGTATCGCCATATACACTGTCGTCATCATCGTCGTCATCTACGACTGCTACCCAATCTCCACATGTTTCCCTTGATTACATTCCCACAACAATTTACCATGACCAAACGGTGACACAGATAAAAATTGAAAAACCCTGGTCAGACGACAATCTGCATTCTTCCACCACTCTTAATCACACCAATTCGATTCTTCTTGAACAACTCCAACACCATTATAAATTTTATCCATCACCACAACCATCTCCGGATCACTTCCATCATCACAATCTCAATAACAACAACAACGGTCCGCCGGCGACCGTCAACGCTTCTATCTACCCACCATCACCTTGCCCTTCGATTGATGCCAAATCACCATATTCCAGCCATCAGCACCACCAAATCAAACAGGAGCTCCACATCCTGCCACCATCACCACCAGAGTCCAGTTGCGGAGCCCCATCACCGCACTCCTTTGCCGATATTAAGCAAGAACCCGATGAAGCTTTCATTGACATAAACTCCTTATTGGAGAAGTCATTGAGTAGCATGCGACAAGAAACCACCAACACCACAACCCCCAACGATTCAAAGCCACAAATTGTGAGCCACCACCATCAGCACCACCATCACCAGCACCACCAACAGCAGTCTCATCAGCCTTCATCTCAAGACAATCAGCTGCTTCGGGAATACCTTGAAGATACGACTTTTCAAAAGAAGCACAACCTGAAGCCCTTGGCTTTGGAGACTCTTATTGGTGGTTTGGGTGTACGCGGGGATATTGAGCCAGTTATTTCGCTAGCGCTGGAACATGCTAAGCGTGAGGCGGAGGCTACGTGCAATAAATTGCAAATATCTGCTGGTGAGTCATTTTTAAAAAAAATTTAAAAATAGATATTGAGTACCTTTTTTTTTACTCTTGGTCTCGAGAGGGTTGTGCTATTAAGTGGGGTAAATTATATTGTATGACTAAGAACTCCTAAGGTGCTAAAAATTGGATTAACCCCTCTTAATATCCGGCAATTAATGAAAATAAAAAATAATAATTTAATTTCGATAAGAATAATAAAATTGATTGAAAATGCATAGATAATCAGAACACGATCCATGATGATGCGATTCTGTTTTTTTGTTTCTCATAATTTCTCAAAAATTATTACCTACTTTATACTTTGCTTAGTACCTATATTTTGTATTGCAAATGAATTTTTATTTGCATAAATCGTCATTTGTTCATAAATAGTATTTAATTTTTATTTGTGTCACAGTCATTCAATTAATATTTTTTTATTTAACTAAAGCGAATTGTAAACAAATTAGGAATGGACTTTGAAAAGGTCTACAATCGACTTAATACCTTGTGACTGGAATGTAGCTTGTATTTATTGTTTACATTTTCGTTTAATATACAAATCTTTGGGGAAGCACCTTATCAAGTATAATTGTGAAATTATTTGTTTTTTTTTTTATTTTTATTCAAAGACTTTAACCTTTTTTCTCGAATAAGTTAAAATATACAAAATTTTAGTTAATGGATTTAAGATGGGGAAACCCTTGACAAAATTTATTTTAAAAAGTGGCTTACATTTGAAACGGTAGTTTTTTTTTAATTACATATTGGATACTTGCATGAAAAAATTGATGAATGAATTTTCTTTTGTTATTCATGGTATTTTTTTTCATTTACGTACAATTGAGTGGTTTTTTAAACACGCTTAGATATCTCTTAACAAATTAAATATATTTAGGGCCAGTTTGCTCATGACTTTCTCAGGTTCTAATTGGATGACGCTAATCAACAAAAATCAGCTGATTAGTTATTTCCATGATTAACCACTCAAAATTTTGAGATTCTTTGAAAAAAAGTTGGTTACCATGCACATTCGATGATTTACCAGTTAGGTACAATAATCCTTGATTAAAGATGATCAGCTTTAAACAAACTGCACCTTAATGATATTGGTAATTAATTATTGGCGGGTTTTTTTTATCAAGGAACTGGCATTACTTTTAACAATGACTTATAACAATGGCTAGCTGAATAACTGTGCACGAGTGTTTTACTTAATTTTAAATTTGTTTTAAATATTCCATGTAATGCCTTAACTCTTACCATTTTCTATAACTATAAAAAAATAACGCAAAATTTAAAACAGCCTGATGAGTTAGTTTAGCTTAGTTAAAATGACTTATTTTAAATTAGATATTTTGCAAAAGAAAATAAATTTAATTTCGAAGTCTAATTAATGCCTGATGATACTACTTAACAATTAACTAACTTTTCTTAGTCTTAAACATTTTTTAACTAAATAGTATCATACTTAACCCTAAACCTATTTTCTTAGTAAACTTCAACTGAACACGTCTAATAAAGTGACAGTTTGTGCAAACAAGTAAGCAAACAAACCATATTTCTTTTTTTCCGTATTTGGTCTTTTCTGTTTGCTTCTGTCTTTTACAATGGTCGCGTTCGGGGATCAACCCGAAAGCTATCCGGATAGGTTTGTGTTGTTGTAATCCCTTGTGACAAGCTAATGCAACAACAACCCAACGTATCTGAAAATTTTTGAGATAGGTGGATAGCCTATCTGATAGTTCCTCGAACGCAAGGAATGATTTCGTTTTCACATAATTAGTTAATTTTGAATACAACAAACAATCGTATTGGACGATAGAACGAGCGATCTCATTGGATAAATATTCTGTCGTTTTGACAGCTCGAGTTAATCGTCCAAAGTAATAAAGTGTCTAACCGAGTTTTTACAAGTGTCGTTTTAGTTTCACAATTAATTTATTACATTGCATTACACTTTAATAAAATATCAAAAAGATAGCACGATGCTAACTCGTTTAAATTTTGGAAAATCTTTAACATTTAACAACATTTTATAAAATTTTAAATGAATTGACATCGTGCTATCTTTTTAACATTTTATTAAATTAAAAATCACCAGTAGCCTATTTTAAATTTTTAGTATTATACTAACTTCAAATGTCACTTTGACAATTAAAAATGTGAAAATGGTATGTTTGCTTACTTTTTTGCACCAACTGTCACTTTTTAGGCGTGTTCAACTGAAGTTTATTAAGCAAATGGGTTAAAATATAATACTAGTTAAAAAATGTTTAAAATTAAGAACATTTTAGTAAAGAGCTTTAAAGTAAGTAAAATATTAAGTAGTATTATGCTAACTGTTTAAAATTTTGCGCCAATGTATTTATCCACCGATATGACAGTATACATTTTTTTTTCTTTTCACATAATTAAAAATCAACTTCCAACTGTCAATTATTTTTATAGCTTCTTAGGCAATTGCTACTAAAGTGATTTTAAGTTCTGTATCAAATAACATTTATCTTATATAATTACTCAACATATTTAATATTATAAATAAATCACATTGAAAATATTTCAAGGCTCACAACATTAATGTTGGAAGAATATTATTACTTTAAGTACTCACACAGGTGTTTTTTTATTTAAAAAAAAAACAGCATAAGTATATACATATGTATATATTTACCTACATAGAACAATCGACGTCACTTTTGTTGAACAATTGAAAATTATACACATTTATAGTTCTCTGAAATAAAATTATATTTCACGGAAAGTCCAGTCATTTTTTTATAGGTATCATAGAATAAGTTAATAATTTTTATATTACATTATACTTTAACAGTCCTATGTGAATTTTTTTTATTATTTTACGTAAAACAATTTTATTTTTTTAGAAAGCACAAAACTGTAAATCATTTTGATTAGTCATATTTTGTTTTTATTCAACGGTAGATATATCGTGTTCTTAATTTTAACTTCGATTCGTAAGTTATGTGATGGCCGTCATCAGGTAGTTATGCTTTATAATATATTAACTGAGAAATACAAAAGCTTCTAGCAATCTTATCTATTAGATCTCTAAGAACTTAGATCTTTAAAATGTAACCAATGTTGCACAGAATAGAGGAATAGGAAGGAGTTTTTTTTTTTTTTTGTTGAGACAGTGGATGACAATTCACTGAGTTTAGTTGTCTCTACAACATTTGACATCAATTAAATACCTGTTCGAATGAAATTATGCTTTTCAGCTCAAATAAAATTAGGTCTATTCCATAACAAGTTTATGTGTGTTATCGGCAGGGACTCAGTTGAGTTGTAATCTATAATAGGCACATTAGAATAAAGTGTTTATTATTTCATGATATCTCGACTTCCAAATAATCGAAAAAAATATTCCTATAGATTGAAGTTTGAACCAATATTTTTAGGTTTACAGTTAAACACTTTCTACCTCTGTCATTTAAATATTTTTGTTCAAATTCAGATTCATAGTTCAAGTCATTTGTTTGAAATATCTTTTGCGAAAAAACTTTAATTCTTAAGACTCACGTTCTCTTATTTGGAAAATTATATTTTAAAAATTTGCTAAAAGTCGTCAACAGACTCCAGAGCATGAATTTTTCGTAAGATTTAAAAAATTCAAGTCAAACATCAAAGTAGCTTATTCTTTTACTTTTTAAAGATGCGCAACTCACTGATCAATGTGAGGTCGAATAACATTTTTTTAAAGCATACTTTTATTCTATTAAATCTTTAAAATTTATTTTTAAACACATTTAGAAAATTATGTTGACTAATAATGTTACCATCTGACACAGTCCTAATTAATTTCACAACCTAAAGTCTCAAAAAAAAAAAAAAAAAAAACTTGATAAATGTAAACATGTTTGTAAGAATTAACAAATTGTATTTAACACCTGGGACCACCAGGTACGACCAGCAATTTCGGTACTCATATTTTTTTACGAATTTTTGTTGTTGTTTTTCGTATTATTCATCTTTCTTCATTAATAATATGTGATATTTTTATTTTCATCTTAAATCTTTTTAGATCCACAAAAATGGACTCCACCCCAAGTACACGCATGGCTACGATCCACTGCTGATCAATTCAAATTGCCGCCAATCATTGATTTGGAACTAAAGTTTCCCGAAGATGGTACGACCTTGTCATTACTCACCGAAGAAGAATTCGTACGCAGAGCACCTGAGGTGAGTTTGTTAAGCAAAACAAAAAAAAAAACACACATACATACATATTCACAAAATAGAAACAAAAGAAACAGAGTGGAAATATAACGCGAGCTAAAGTGAGTGACGTCAGAGGCTGAGACTATGAGTATCAATATGCTGATGAAGAGGATTATGATGATGATGCAAAATGGGAAAGAAAAACCAAAAGTTTTTTTTTTTTTTTTGAGAAAAATCTTTTTTTTTTCTCCGCTGATTGTGTCTCGCTCTCGTGGGGAAGAAAGTAGGTTTCGGTGATATGTTTTAACTCACAGCAACAACCGATGTTTGCTGTTAAAGCTGATGAAGATGATGGTGATGGTTGTGGTAATTTTTTGTTGTTGTTGTTGTTTTTGTTGTTGTGGTGGCTGAAAAGTCACTTTCACCTTGCAATGCCGTTTCTTTTCTTTAAAGGCTTCCATGTTATTGTTGTTGTTGTTTTTTTGAATTTTTTGTTGTTGGTTGATATTACATTACTTATTTTTTGTATTTTGCGTTCCCAACCTTCACATTCCTTAGACTTTATCAACCTTATACCGGTCGTCGTCGGTTATAGTGGTTTAGAATAAAAGAAAATACACAAAAGACAAAAGACAAAAGACTTGCGAGTTGCGACCAACCAGCAATCCAACGGCGCGGCGGCGGCGTGCGCTCGAGCTCCAACTCACGTTCGGTAACATTGGCTGTGGCCATGGCTAATATCTTTTTTTTTTCTTCTTCTTTTATTTTTGTTGTATTTATATTGTTTGTTGAAATTCTCGTAAAATGATGAAATTAAATTGATAAATAGAAACAAATACTAATAATATAATTGACAATAAAAGAAGATCGAACAAAAGGAGGCCATTGTTTGTATGCATCACCATGTTGTTGACCAATTAATAAAATAAATTTCATTTTTTTTGTTAAGTTTCATTTTATCTTGTAACAACTAAAAAAAAATTGAGGCCCCCAAGCCGCAGTAAATTTTTTTTTAACTCGCTTCATTGATTGCATAATCAGAGTTTTGTTGATGGTTTTATTTTATTTTATATATTTTTTTTTTGTTGATTTTATTTTACTATAGGCTTTATCCAAAACAATTATTTGAGAGAATTTTAATTGTTTTTTAAGGACTTAAGAGGTATACTTAAGTTTAGTTTTAATGGAGTTCGGAATTGAAACTTTTTGCAAAACCTTTTCGAAAAATGTTTTATAAAAAAAAGGCATACAATCATTTATAGTTCTTAATGATTATGTTCCCTTGGTAGTAATAGTATTTTTAAATATTAATTAAATAGAACACGGTATACTCGTATCGTCTTTAAGTGCATTAACTATAAATGTCTAGATGTCAAGAAAACATAATTTTTCAGTTATTTGGTCTTCTGAAAAACATTTCACAGTATTTTATTTAAACTCTAGTTCGATAATTTTATTTAAGTTATTACATCGATATAGTTTCCATACATTTTTTTTCTTTCCAAATATGCGTATTTTAGAAACAATGATTTTTTATATAAAGCTCCTTCAAAACTTTCGATTAGATATGAAATTTATGGTTTATAGAAAGACATATTTGTGTTTCAATATTTCAATTTTCGAAAAAAAATTGTGCTGGGAATATTAACTTAGAAAAACAATCAATGACAAAACTCTGTCAAAAAATGTACTTACAAAAGCCTCATAGAAGCAATTATTTAATATAAAATCAATTGCAAAGAAATTTCCAAAAAGAAGCTCTATACAACTATTTATATAACGTCGTTTTCATTTCCAATAGAAAAAACTAGAAGTCATCTGCAGAAAATCCCTTTAGGAGCAATTATTTTGGAATTAATAAAAATTATTTTTGATAGAAATATCTTTGTTGAAATTAAATAATTTCTTAATTTTATGAAATTTCTTATAATAAATTATTAAAAAAAAAATTACCTGATTACAAAATATTATTGAGATGATTTGAATAACATAAAACAACTTTTCAATTAATAATAAATAAACCAATAAAAGTTCAATAAGTTGTCAATTAACAACCTTTATAATGCTTTTACCTCAGCTCTTTTGTTTGAAAGGTTGTTTTTTACTATTTTTAAAAACTTAATGTTGCCATTTTTTATTTTCCCCTAAATAGAAATATAATTTAAAGTAACTGTTGCAAAAATAAGTAATTAAGTCAGGTCTATACTTCTTATAGTTAACCTAGGTTAATTGTTCCATATTAAATTAAATTTCTAATTAAACAAATTTTAATGCAATTTTAGATATTTCAAAATTTACAAAAATACAAAACTACATATATGTATGTATATAGTAAAATAATAAATTACTGATTATGCAACTCCAACACAAACTATCTGTCTAGCTTTTTGCAATCTTCTAATGTCTAACCTTAAAATAACAAACATAATTATTATTACTATTATGAAAGTTAAGTTTTAATCAGCCCACCAACTATCAGTTATAATGTGATGACAATTCATTAACGTCGACTTCGTTGGTTGTGCAAAAGCAGTTAATGCAATTCACATAGAATTATTTAAAAAAAAAAAAAATCTTTTTAATAATAAATAATATTCTTTAGAAATCTTTAGAATTTATTAAGGACAACCTAGTCATGCATGTGCGCAATGGTGCATGCAGCGTAAGAATAGTGTTCAACAACTTCGTGACATCGCTCCACAACCTGATTACAATATTTTACTCTATCTAATGTATCTATGTATCTAATATAGCGACTTCCCTGCTGCTGCTGTTGTGGTTTTTCACAGTCTGTATGGAAAATTCTGATTATTTTAGTAAAAATCGTGAGAACTCGAAGCAATTAATTTTACGATAAATATCACATTTTGTCTTCCTTACATCATCTCTTTCAGTTTTGGCATTAATTATATACACAGCTCGCAATATCTTTATATTTATTTCAAAATTGTAAAGCTTATTAAATTTTGAAATTATAATACATATGTTGGTAAATTTAATTATTTATACAATTATTTTATTTCTAGGCTGGAAGTACAATTCATGCACAGTTGGAAATTTGGAAATTAGCCTGCAGTGATAATTTCTCAAATAATTTCAACGTCAATCCAAACAACAATATTGTTGGTATAGTGAATACACCAGCAACTACAACACCAACAACAACAACACCAACAACATCAGCAACACCATCTGTCGTCACAGACATTTGGAACTCTGAGTGTATTCGAAGTATGGATATGGATGTCAGTGATGGTAAGTTATTTTTTTTTTTTTTTTTATTATTTCCTTACGTGCGTCGTCATAAGTAATTAATAGAAAATTTTAAATGATGCACGATAATGCATAAATGTAAATGACGTTCTTAGAATTAAGAGAATTCATTCATTCAATTATTAAAAACTCAGCACACGTAAATTGTGGCGACTTTCGTGAATGACAAGATGACGCTACTACTATAGTTAATCTCGCTTTAATATAATTGAATATGTGTGTAAACAAAGTTCTATTTTCTGATGTAAGTTGATAAAAATAAATTACGATGATCATCTTCTTCGAATTCCAATTTAGATATAGTGTTAGTAAATTTATAGATTTTTGGTGTTTATTTTTCGAACGAATGAAGAATGTTGGAATGCTTATTTGTTTTTGCTAAATGATTGAGGAAGGTTGATATAAATAAAAGGAGGCCCAACCCCAATGCTAAACATAGTGTCTCTTTGTGAAAATAAATTTTATTTTGAATGGTTTTCATTGGCACATATGTGAGATAATAACTTAAATTTTCTGTATTCCTGTAAGCGTAATCTAATGTATAGTTTTTGTCATTTAGAGGTAAACAGTAGACAGGGCTGTCGAATAAGTTGTCAAATAATCTTATACTACGTTTTCACCGACCGATAAACTGAGATTTAAGTATACTTACCTCAAGTCCTCTTTAAATCTCGAAGATTTGCCATACGAATTTAATTCTTAAATCTACACTAGATTTAAAATTAATGTTGTTATGAGAGTAGGTAAAGTATATTGCATTTGTAAAACTATTGACCCCATAATAGTTTTACAAATCAAACATACCTACTCACAATTTTGTAACTGAGTG
Source organism: Epistrophe eligans (assembly GCA_951394125.1). Taxonomy (NCBI): domain Eukaryota; kingdom Metazoa; phylum Arthropoda; class Insecta; order Diptera; family Syrphidae; genus Epistrophe; species Epistrophe eligans. The sequence goes on along the minus strand of OX596031.1, from coordinate 10,372,800 downwards.
CAATATTCGAAAATCGATTTTTTTCTCATCGTTTAAAACAAATCAAACTACATTTGTATCTACCTCACTTCCACTTAAGAATAAAAAAATGAAACAGCATTTGCATTTTTAAAGGAACTGTCAAAGTAAATCTACTTTTTAATCTTTTTATGAGGTGAAAACAGTACCTAGGTTTTCTCAACAAGATTAACTTTCGGTGAAAATGAAAACGTTGTATAAGGTTCATAAGAAGACCCAACTTGTGTTTCTTATTCAACACATAATATATTCAATGAACCAAAATCGATTTTCAAAAATCTAAAAAGAATATTTGGCGGATATTTAATGCAATTAAAGTTCCTCTTTTTTACCTTTAATTGGCACATTCGCATTGGTGTTAATTATTTAAAAACAGCAAAACAACATGAATATACATACGTCCCATGATTTAATTGTCACGCATTTAATATACAATTTTGCACTTTATAAATACATACATACATATTTACTCAAAAAAAAAAAATACATGTATGTATGTTTTTCAATATTAGGCGTGTTTTTTTGCAAGCCCGGGGGAAATTGCATGAAAAAAACGACCACAATGATTAGCGACAGAATCACAGAAACAAAATGGAGTTTTCATTTCATACAAACTATCGATAACAAGTATATAATTTACGCCGGTAACACAGTTTTTCTGTGTGCTTAAGTTAAGCCCGGAGAATTATCTGAGTTTAGCTTAGCCCGTAGGTGATTAGTTGTTGTTGTATATAACATGGTGAATGTTTAGCACCGACGTTATTTTTTTCGTCCAAATCCCTCCCGGCTTACAAAAAAACACGCCTATTGTTTTGACATTTCACCGAAAGGGAAAACTTGGCAAAAAGTTAAGAAACGCACTGAATCACTTTTTGTATAAAATGTAATTTTTGTGTACAAGATGGTCAAACGGTGATAATTCATTTTGAATCTTGTAATTTTTAAATTGTTAAATTTTGACAAACTATAGAACTATCGATTGGGACACGTCGAGTTCGGCCGTAGGTAATTTGCAATTAAGATGGCGAATATCAAAATGACTTTTTTTGCATATTATTGCAACTTTTTTGAGTTAACAAACACGAATTAAAGAGAATTTGTGAAAATTTGTGCAATTTTGAAAGAAATTTCATGTTACCAAACAGAGCTCATGTATTCAATTTTACTCAATTTAGGTGCGTTCGATTTCTTTACAAATATCGAATTTTCCCAAAAATACTACTAATTTTACATAATTTTTTGCTATCATGTATTTATCTATAATATTAAAAAAACAATATCAACCTATTTTTAATTGTATTTCTTTAAATTTTCACACTAACAGATGACGAAGAAGAAACTCTTCCTCCCGGCACAGTGAATAGCTCACCAGCTATGGCATCAACGGTCACTAGCAGTGGCCCATCAGTAACACCTTCTCCCACAACTAAAACTCCAACCGGACGCACTGGTGGTTCGCATATACATCTCTGGCAATTCCTTAAGGAATTGCTTGCCACTCCACATGTTAATGGTACTGCAATCCGTTGGATAGATCGCAGCAAGGGAGTTTTCAAAATCGAAGACTCAGTTCGTGTGGCTAAGCTATGGGGTCGTCGCAAGAATCGGCCAGCCATGAACTACGATAAACTGTCACGTTCAATTAGACAATACTATAAAAAAGGAATCATGAAGAAAACGGAACGTTCACAACGACTTGTCTATCAGTTCTGTCATCCATATTGTTTGTAATTTGACACAAAGAACACACAATAATGTCAATTTTGACAGAACTGGCACTTAAATATTTATTTATTTATTATGAAACAACAAGAAAAGCAACAAAATCAACAACAACAACAACATGAAAGAAATAATAATTTATATAATTTATTTATTTATATTTATGACAACTTATATTTTGGTGTGAATGTTTTTTTTTTTATTTTTATTTTTGAATGAATGCGCGCGCATTATTTTTTTTTTATAAAAATAAGATTTAAATCTAAGGAGGTAACTTAAAGGGTACTCTTTGGTATTTTTTGTCATTTAAGTGGAAAAATATCAAAAGAAGTATACAAAAATCATCACAAACAAAACAAAAAAAAATAAATGAAATGAAATGAAATTGAAACACATACAATCCACCTAAGACGCATTGACTGGAGCGTTTTTGTTATCCTTTTGGTAATTTTTTCGTATTGAGAAAAAATTGCCAAACCGAATGGCGCCCAACCGGGAAATGCATGAAATCATACTTAATATTATATATTTACGTATTTATTTTGCTTAATATTATTTTATTCAAGCGTTCTTTTACTTTACATTACATAGGAGAGGAGGACTAGCCGTAACCGATCTCGTCGGAGGAGATTATTGTGCAAGGTGCAAGCTCCGTACACCGGCAAGGTCGGCCGGTAGTTCTTCCATAAGATAACATATATCTATGATATATAGAATATACGTTCTATGAACATAAATTTATTAGTCAATTAAGCATTAATCTCCAATTTTTTCTTGGAGATTAATAAAACATAATATTTCATATAATAAAAAAAAAATACAATGAACTAACGGTACACTAAGCTTAAGGCAAGGTACACAGATAAAATAAAAAAAAGAAAGGAAACTTAAGCAATATTAAATGTTTACAAAACAAAAAAAACAAATAACTCATTTTAAAATCAATTATTTTCAATTGAGAGTGAACATGAGCCCAATGGGCTTCATTGGAAGAATTCAGTAGGAGAAAACAAAAATATTTATTTATTTATTTAACAAAAAAAAAAAAGACACAAACTGAAGAACAACAAAAATAATTATATATTTTTATTTATTTTGAACTCAAAACTATGATTTTTTCCAATAAACCCCTTTTGGAAAAGCAATACGATTCATTGGAAATATTTATTCGTTATTGAAATAAAATATTTAAATATTTACATATTTTTGTTTCCTTTTCCTTAAAAAACAAAAAAAAAAACTATTTATTAAAAAAAATTAATTTATATTTATATTTATGGAAAATATGGGTGTTGGTAATTTATTTGATTATTTTATGATTTTTCATTTTGTGTTGGGTACGTACTTTTTTTATGATAATCAAACTTTTATACTTTCATATATTATGAATATTTTTTTTAATAACTAAGAAAAATGGAAAATATTTACATAATATTATTATGTATAATTATGCAAAACATTAAATGTGATTTAAGTGCCTTTTTTTCTGAAATAATTTATCTAGTTAATTGCAAAGCAAAGCAAAATATGAAAGTGTAAACATTTTACGTAAAACAACAAACTTATATATACATACGAGTACATACATATATTATATGTTTTGAAAACATAATTTTTTTAATAATTTATTTATTTATTTAATTTTTAAGGCTTTGAGGTACCTCAAAAGAAATATGAGTACATTTTTGATAATAATGGAAATTACACATTTATGAATGTTAAACATTTTTATTTTTTAATTAAAAAAATAATTTAAATAAAAACGAAATATAATATTTATTGAAATAATAAGATAGTTTTTTTTTTTCTTCTTAATTGTTATAACTGGCATTTCATGAAGCTACGAATAATTAAAAAAACCGAAAGGGGAAGGTCTTGGGGGGGGGGATATTCTAGTTGAATTGTTTTATTTAAATTTTCAGATCTTAAACCTAAGTAGGTACTATGAAGGCGGTACCACTTGTTCATATTTTTCATATGGATGTCTTTATTGTTAGGGTTGAGACAGTGATTTTCATGATTTTATAAATGATTGATATAATATTTTAAGTTATTGAATTAAAACTTAGGACACATGATGTCCTTCTAATAAATAAGTTACAGAATTAACAAAAAAAATAAAATAAATGATGTAAATATAGGATCAATTTAACTTGCGTTACAGTTGTACGCTTTTAAAACTGGTGATTTTCAAATGGGAGCTCTAATTTTCATGTGGTATTTAATATTGCATGAAGGCCATAACAAATTTACGAATATTTACGTGATAAAGTTAATATTCAGTTTTTTTTTTGTTCTTAATTAAAAAAAACATCAAAAATTTAAGTTGGAATTTGTTACGGTTTTCACAGGTTAGTTTCACGCGTTTTATCGAGTACGATTTTTACGATAATTTTTGTCAAACTGTGGAATCTTCTTAAGGGAAGGAAATTCATCATCATAATTGGTCAGTCAGTTGGTATTGCAACCCTACCCTGCCGAAACTGGTTCAAAAGAATATAGGTAATTTTTGGTGGGGGTTGAATTCTGTTTATTGAAGCCTGCTTTTACAAATATTTGTCTATGATAGATCAAACTACCAGAAAACTTTGTCGTTCTGATACTACAGTCAAACTCTTATATCTATATATATAAATTAAAGTTTGGTTTTGTGTACGTTCGCTAACCAGCCAAACCGGTTGACCGATTTTCTTAGTTTTTGTTTTCAATTAAAGAGGAATAAGGGTAGAAGGTTTAGGACAAAAAAATTATAAAAAATTTCAACACATTCGCTGCAAAACAAATAAAAAAAAGTATTTTTTAACGCCCTGCGAAGTTGATCACACCAGTATAAAATGTATCGTTATCATCACCTTGTACCATCATTGTGTTTGAATTTGAGCATTTGAAGTTAATACAATTGTTCCGAAAATAACGCGAGTCACCTTGCCTTGGAATAACAACAGTACACAAATAAAAAGCGTAGTTTTGGTTATATTATTTGATTTATTCATTTTTCTATAATGATTTTTGTTTTATTTTTTTTTTTTTTTGTGTTCAAAAATTCATTTAAAATTGATAATGTTAACAAATAGTTTCATTCTATAAACTTCTTTTATGAAATAGTATTAAAAATTAAAATGAGATAATAAAAATTGTCCTAACATAAAATTTTGATAAATCCGAAAGCTTTTGCGCATTCAATTTTATAACTGCCAAATTATGAACCATAATAGTTAAAAACAAAAAAAATTAAAATGGCAGACTGAATGACAAACGAATGGCTCTCATGACACATACATATTATATAAGTACACAAAAAGTTAAAATTTAGCAATTAATTTTAAAACTTAAATCAATTTTTCGTTTTACAAGTATTTTTCTTGTTGGTTCATTTAATTGGCTGAAATTTCAATCCATTTAAATGAACATAACTTCCAATGTAATTTTTGTTTTTTTCTTTATATTTTGAAAGAGTATAATAATTAAATTGTTTATACTTTCCGAGGTGTTTTGTTAATTTAATTTTGAGCATTTCCGAAAAATCTTTTCTGAGAACAAGTCTCTCGCGACTCTTTTCAATTAATTTGCTCTGTGATGCAGAATGAATTTTGTTAAATAGTATCAATTATTAATTTCGTGTTTTTTAATAATATTAATGTTAAAAAAATGGTTGTTTTTTTTAAATGTTTTAGGCAATGGAAATATGAAGAAAGAAGTTTTTCAATCGCGAATTGTTTGCTTGTTGAGGTATCCCATTAGAGCTAGCAGTCTCTTTTTGACATTCTTCTGGTCGTCGAGTGTGCAGCCAAGCAGTGCACTTTCGAATTTCTTGTCAACTATTACATCTTGACCGGTGCCGTGCTCTAGAAATGACCCCATATTAATGCTACCGTCGAATGAACCGCAAGCGTTCAGGTATTGCTGACATCGTTGTCGAGAGAGAACTGGATCACCCAGCGTTATCATCATATCGATGAGCATGTTAATTTGGCTAAGAGAATCTTCTTGTGAAGTATCACGTACTGTGCGAACGTTAAGTTCCACTGTAGATAGCCTTGAATTAACGCGCTGAATGTAGCATGTGATTTCTTCTCGTTCGGCTGAAAAAAAATATAGCACAAATTAATTAATTAATTAAAGTATATACGTTGATATTAATTAGTATGAGGTTATCATTATTAGTGTTAAGAAAAAAATAGTCCTGGTCGAGGAAATGGAAAACGAGCAGCTAAAATGTCTGTTTATGCACCAATTCCACGCTGAAAGTAAACTCTACAGGCGTTTATAACTTTTGTGGGGATGAAATATTTTTTTTATTTTTATCGTCACTGTTGACTAAAATTCTTTGGCCGTTTCAAAATTCTCTGATACTCTTTGAACCCCAAGTAATTAAATCTCAAAAGTTTAGTTGACAAAAAAAATGTATAGCAATAGCTAAATACTTACCCTCATTCATTCCTTGTAACAGATCATTCGTTTTAATCAAATCAATTGACATCAACAAGAAGTCTCTCTTCTCCTGCAAGCCCATTGCATCTTTTCGAAATTTCTCCACCCTTGCGTCCAACTGATCCAACACTCCAACAAATCTGTAAACCAGTTTTAAGTTAGTCAATGCAATTCATAGGTCTAAAAAACGAAAACGATCTATTTCAATGTACCTCTCGTTTAAATTAAAAGGTCTGCCATTTATAAACAACGGAACGATGATAGAAGGGAAAATGTTTGATATAAAATATTTTGTTTGTGTGTATGAAAATGAATCGGGAAATAAAGAAAGAAGAAAAAAAAGAAACACTATTTAATAATTAATCCATCTACAAAAGAAAAATTAGTAGAAAAAATAAACAAAATTTGTTGCATAAAAATTAAAAAAGCATAATAAATTAACGGTAACATTTTTGGAAGGTTTTTCATTTTGTTAACAAAAATATTGACCTTTCCGCAGCTCGGTCATCCACATGTGCTAGACTGTCTGTGGCTTTCCTGAACGATGAAGAAAATCCAGGTCCGGTGCCTATGGCTGTGGTGTCCATGCCGCCGCCAGAGTTATATCCACCTGATGCAGTTGAAGAGTGCAAACTAGACAAATAGTCAAAGTTCATTGACGACTCAGAATGTTGCTGTTGGAATGATGGACTATCAGAATACTCTTGTGGCGGTGGCACTGGGGTGGAATCTATTTCCATTGCTTCTTCACAACTTTGACTGGGTGCTCGATGCCGTTGGTTGGCCTGGGGGTTGGTTTCAAACGAAAGAGCACTCGAATGCAAGAGATTCGCTTCTGAATCCAGGATTTATTTATTTCTTTAAGATTTTAGAAATTTTTCTCAATTCTTTTTGAAAATTTTGAAGCTGAAACAAAACGAAAGAAAAGCAAAAACCGCTTTAAGCAAAACACACTTCTCAGATGCATTTACCTATCGAGCGCACGGCCCATAACAATATCTCCATCGAAATTGGAACTGCTCCCGTTCCAGTTTATCGGAAAAGTATAAACATTAGAAAGAGGATGAGGAGACGGTGACTCTAACCCCACGGTTGTCGCTTGTGGTGCGTTGTTTGGATTGGAAAACGCTGGAGTTGGAGTTCCCGACTCCCCATCGACCCGACGACGTTTTTTAATAAAACCGAGAAAACTATCAAACATTATTTAACTTTAACTTCGGCACTTTTTGGAAAACGGTTTAAAATATTTAATGTTCTTATTGCGCAGAAAATTTTCTTTGTTTCTTGTCGCTGACACAAAAAATAAGTGGATTACCTCTTTTGCTTTCGATAACAATTAACTTTTTTTTTAGAATTGTTCAATCAATCTGATTTACATTTACATTTGTATAATGTTTATTTTATTTTCTTGTTACAATTTTAGTGTATTGAATGCGAACAAGGTTAACTAAATAAGAATTTACCTGATTCGACCAGAAAGTTCGGCTGTTTCTTTTAGTTTTATGGTCTTTTTATCGTCACTTTTTGAAGATTTACACAAATTATGCAGTTTTTTTTATGAAGCTGAATTTTTTGCGAAGGCGGCTGACTGATTGATCGAGTCTCGAATGTCAAACAAATATCTGTGGAAAGAGGAATGTCAAATGATAAGGGTACTGCCACATTGGAGAGATTTACCTGCAGAGCACAATAGAAGCGGCCGTACAACTGAAGAAAAATGTACTCAGTCGTATTTATTAGATTTTTGTCTACTTAGACACTGTCTAACTATTTTCAAATTGGTGGAAATATGATTTATTTGATAAAAATAAATACCACATTATTCACGATTAAGACAATCTACTCTTGTGTCTAAGTTTGGCAGCTATAAGACAACAATAAACAAGGTTTTTGAACACATTTTCCAAAGTTGGACAGTTGCCTAAAGTTAGACAACGTTTATAAATAAGACCAACTATTTATAAACGTTGCCCAACTTTCGACAGTCTTAAATATTTTTTATTTGGTCAGTTTATATTTCACAGTCCTCACTTATTTTGCTCCGTCAATACTTGAGCAGGCGAATCCAAATTTTTTTCCTCAGAATTTGACACAAAAATTGAAAAATTTTGTTTTGTTTATAGTTTTGAGATTGCTGAGATCTCCAAGATCTTTGAAATATAAACTGGCCAATTGCTTCTAACGGCCATGTTATTCACAAGATTAATCCAGATAAAAACTTTAATCCGGATTTTAATTCAATTTATTTACATGCGGATTAAAGTTTTCATCTGGATTTATAGAGTGAATAATATGGTGGTAAGTAAACAACGGAATCGTTTGTCTTAACCTTAACAAGTGTGACACTTTATTTAATTAAATAAAGCAGTGTTCATATTGGTTTTAAGTGAATTTTAAGTATAATATTAAATCCAAACATTTAATTCCAGTTCATTCACTCATTGGCATTCGGATTTCGAAAAAAAACTTACCTAATACTATTCGGCATTTCTTGAAACGACCTACAGTGCCGGCATGCGAAATGAGTCTCGAAAAATATTTACGTCATTCCGAACCCTTGCCATTTGTTCACATTTTTATGACAGCTGTCATTTTCTAGGAACTTTCATATTTTTTACACGTGCGTCTTGTATAAATTGTTGATAAAATTGAAAAAATAAAAAAACTGCTTTTATTCCCTAATTATCCTCCAATAATTCAACAAAAATGGGAAAAAAGACCAAAGTTGGAAAGGCGCGTAAGGATAAGTTTTATCAATTAGCCAAAGAAACTGGTAAGTCTCACAAAATCCATCCAAAAAACAGCCAGTTTTCATAGTTTTTCACTGCTAGGTTTCCGTTCACGTGCCGCCTTCAAGTTAATTCAGTTAAATAGGAAATTCGGCTTCCTCCAGCAATCCCAAGTATGTATCGATTTATGTGCTGCACCTGGTGGTTGGATGCAAGTGGCCAAACAAAATATGCCGGTGTCCTCGATTGTTGTGGGTGTGGATCTGTTTCCGATCCGGCCGATTCCTGGATGTATTGGTCTCGTTGAGGACATTACCACAGACAAATGCAAAACTTCCTTGACAAAGGAACTGCAAACGTGGAAGGCTGACGTCGTGTTGCACGACGGTGCTCCAAATGTCGGCAAGAACTGGCTCTTTGATGCCTACCAACAGATCTGCTTGACTTTAAATGCCCTCAAATTGTCCACACAATTCCTTCGAGGCGGTGGATGGTTTGTGACAAAGGTCTTCCGTTCCAAAGACTACAATGCATTGCTGTGGGTGTTGAAGCAGCTCTTCAAGAAGGTCCACGCTACGAAGCCGAGTGCTTCCCGTAAAGAGTCGGCTGAAATCTTCATTGTCTGCCAGGGATACCTGGCTCCAGACAAGATCGATGGACGTCTTTTGGATCCCAAGTATGTCTTCGAGGAACTTGACTTGGAGGGCAAGAAAAAGAGCAGTCTGCTTCATCCAGACAAGCAGAAGCGCATCAAAGCAGAAGGCTACACAGAGCAGGAGGTTGCTCTGCGTAATGACATCTCTGTCAAAGATTTCATGGAGAGCTCGAGTGGTTTGGGAGCTTTGCAGGGTATCGGTAGCATTACAATTGATGACGAGGCGGTCCTTAATCATCCTAAGACTACGAAAGAAATCCTCGAATGCTGTAAGGACATAAAAGTTCTGGGCAGAAAGGACATTAAAGGAATCCTGGCTTGGTGGAAAGCGGTTAAGGAAGACCTTTTTAAGAAGCCTGAAGAAACAGAAACAGCGGTTATTGAAGAGGAAGCACCCAAGAAACCACTCACAGAAGATGAGATCAATGAGCTGGACATGGAACAGCTTGATAAACTTGTTCACACTCTGGCCGATGAAGAAAAGAAAGAACTGAAAAAGAAGAAGAAAAAAACGCAGAAAGCCAAGACCAAGTTGAACGAGAAGATGAACCTTAACATGGTAATCAAGGGCGACGACGGACCTCGTGAAAGCTTTGAAGATGAAGTTTTCGACTTAAAGCAGATAAAAACTGCCAACGAACTAGACGATATGTTGGACGTTGTTCCCGATTTTGACATTGAGGGGCCCAAGGTGGAACGTGAAAAGCTTCCCAAGTACAAGAAGTATGAAAAAGACGATCAGAGACTCAATGATGATGCACAGTATGAGAATGACAGTGAGTCCGATGTGGAAGAGTCGGATCAGGACAGTGATCTCGACAAGGAGGGTCTTGGTCTGAGTGGCGAGGAGGAAGATGAGGAGAATGTAGGCGGAGGGTCCAAGAAATCAAAGAAAAAGAAGCGCGATGAGCATCCCTTGATCAAATCCGGTGATTTCAGAGATAAGGACACCAAACGTCAGCAGAGAGTCCAATTGTGGTTCGAGAAGGAGAATTTACAAAAGGTTGATTCTGACGATGATGAAGACTTCGATTTGGATCGTCTGGCAAAAGAATATAAAGCTAAAGGCGTGGCAGTGTTGGGAGCAGACAGTGAACCTTCGGAGAATGGATCGAAGCCTTTGGGTAAAAAGGCTAAGCGCAAAGCAAAGTATGCAGCCGAGAAGGAATCGTCCAGCTCTGAGAGTAGCGATTCCGAGGAAGAAATCGAAGAGAAAGTCAATGGAGATATGAGCAAGGGTAAGTTTCTAAATTGGTCTTCTTGGATATTTTTTGATTATACTCTTCTTTTTTTTCAGAACCGAAAGTAAAGAAGATCCGCCTATCTGAAGAGGAACTTGCCTTAGGCGCCATGCTAATAAAAGGGAAGAAAACGCGTCGTGACTTGGTCGACAGTGCTTGGAATCGTTATGCTTTCAACGACGAAAATCTCCCACATTGGTTCTGCCAAGATGAAGATTTGCACATGAAGAAGCCAGTGCCAGTGCCAAGAGAAATCGAAGAAGAATACAGACGCAAAGTAGAGGAATTGAATGTACGCCCAATTAAGAAAGTTATGGAAGCGAAGGCAAGGAAGAGGCGTCGTGCTACAAAACGTTTAGAGAAAGCAAAGAAGAATGCCGAGAAGATAATGAATAATGCAGATGCAAGTGCCCAAGAGAAGTCAAGACAATTAAAGAAAATTTACAAGAAGGCCGAAGAAAAGAAGAAGGAACTGACATATGTGGTCGCAAAGAGGCATTTGTCCGGAAAGCGAGTGAGACGGCCGGCTGGCGTGAAAGGACGTTTCAGAGTTGTAGATCCAAGGCAGAAGAAGGACAAACGTTCAATGAAAGTAAAGGCGAAGCGCGAGAAGAAGAGGAAATGAGCGAGAGTATAGTATCGTTGATGCTATAGATTGGATTTTTAGAAGTAAATAAATATGAGAAGGACATTTTTATGTTGTAAGAAACGAGGTCTTTTTTTTTGTTTAGATCGATTTCTGATAAGTATAATCTTAAGTTCGGTATATTTTTCTATTGAGAGGAAGTTGTTAGTTTGCAGGAAAAGAACCTAAAATTTTTTGAAGAATCTAGTCTAATTTATCGCTACAAGAGATACCTACTCTTGGAGAATCTGTGCTTCCTTCCCAGATTTTATTTTGTATAGACATTAATAACAGGACCCTTATATACATACATATGTACACATAGGGTAAGTCTCAAATTCGTAAAAAAATTCGAACTCGTGGAGTAATAACCGTTATGATGACTTATTTATTTCGAAAACGGCGAAAACGTTTTGAAAAAACTGTATGGTACATACAATATGAGTGTTGTTTTGCAAGCTCGATGGGGGAATTGGACGAAAAACACGACGTTGGTGCTAACGTTGGATGTAACAATAAATAATCCCCGGTTTAAGCTAAACCCAGATAATACTCCGGGCTTAACTTAAGCACACATAAATACTGTATTACCGGCTTTAATTATATACTTGTTATCGACACTTTGAATGAAAACTCCATTTTGTTACTGTGATGGCGTCGCTAATCATCCGTGGTTGTTTTTTCTTGCAATTCCCCCCGGGCTTGCAAAAAAATACGCCTAATAATACAGATGGGCGATTCTCTGCCAACTGTTTTTTTTTTTAATTGCTAAAATTAAAACTCATTTAAAATTATTTTTTTAAATTATTTTGTATTTCCATAGACAAAGAATTAAACCTTTAAACTTAAGAAACAAAAAATATAGTGAAAAGTACTATGCCACGAAGAAATGGTACTGACACTGTTTTTTGTTTTTGAATTTTAATACGATCTTACTCTTTTTGAAAATATTTTTGATGAGCTTCTGAATCCCTTCTTATGTTTTATGACGTTTTAAATTTCAAGAGCATTTTTTTTGCTTCAAAATTGTATCTTTTTTTAGTTTTTGAAATCTGTTTTTCGCGGTTGCAGTCTTTATTTTTATTGGATTATTACTCAACATTTATTGCACGGATTTGTTTTTTAATTCATTCTGTCCGAAGTACTGATACAGATTTTTAGTACTATTGCGTGAAATCATTTAATTTAAGTTCATAATAAAAGTATTTATAGGTACCACGATTCTGAAATCCACGGTACTGACATTCAGGCTTTAATATAAATACAATATTTTAAAAATCATCCGAAAAAATATCATAACACGCTTGGATAACACTACCACGATTCTGACAACTAATTTTGTCACTCATTTTTTTTAAATAAAAACAGCACAATTACGTTAGTAAAAAAAATTAACAATAAATAAATAGTTTCTCTTTCAAATGCCACCACACAAGCGACATCACACTAAAAAAAAAGATGGCGGTTTTATGGGAAATGTTTTGAATTCAAAAATAAAATGAAATCTGGGAACAACTTTCAATTATGATTATTTAGTTCAAGAGCAAATATTTGGACTTGATATTGTCAAAACTTAATCAAGCAACTATTGCACTCAAACTTCTCCGACGACAACATTTTTATTCAATGATGTATTTTAATAGAAAATAGTAGATTTAATTAGAAAAACAAGGAAGAGACATGCCACGGTACTGACATTTTGAGTATACTTTTTTAAACCAATGGGATAGGGTAACAAATTTTTAAATAACATATGATGTAAATTGTAGTACAAACTCATTTCCCCAATTCAAACCAAAAATGAATGAAAAAACCTTACATACAGTTACAAATAAACCACTGGACACAAAGAATCACAGTTGGCAGAGAATCACATAATATGTAAATATTAAAATGTGTAGCTACATTATAGTTTATTTTATTACAACAAGTACAGGTTCGTGCTATCCAGTCGTTTATTTAATTTTGATTTAGTAGTATCTATTATTAAGCTTTTAAAATGATTTACGTAGAGCATTAAGCATAGAAACACAATGCACTTAAGTCGTTTCTAATATAATAAAAACATAAGAAAGTAAAGAACACGATGCTGAAATTACCCTGAAAACCTATTCTCAGCATTTAAATAATCAAACAAATTAAGTATAAACAATATTTTTATTCCCTCCAAACTAAAGCAATACCTACCTAAATTTTTTTTTAGTTTTCGAATTGAAGGTTTTAGTGTAATCGGAAGGAGATGTAGTTTCTGTTTGACATTTTACACTGTCTTCATTTCAGTCAATACCTTAACGATATAGTTAGAAGATATCGAGAACATCAGTTTCATAATTCTGTATACATTATGTACTTACAGCCCAAACAACTTCTCATCAAAAAAAAACACAAATAGCGACATCATCATTTTTTGTCTTCAAACATTAACTATAGAACCACAATCTGACCCCAAACTAACTTAGGTGTAATAGCGGATAAGGTCAGTTTTCATGGTTCTTTCCCAAGTCGTTGCAATGTTTATAAACAAAAAGCATTTTTTTTTGACGAAATAAAAAAAAAAATTGCAGTTCTCGTCGCAGTTGTTCGAGACTTCGTATTCGACCACTGCCAGTGATTCATCAACTTCGTCTATAGAATGAACAGTTTTGTAGTTTTGCTCACATTATTTTCGGAAGTTGCTCGTGTTCACTCATGGAATTTAACCCCATTGGGATTGAACGACACATATCGTCTGATACACGTCTCCACCTACTACATCCGGGCTTTCTTGTGCGTCGAAACACAATTAAAATATCATCCAACATTAGTGGAATCTTATTGGCCAGAGAATTTTTTCGCTCTGGCACCAAAGGTGTTTCCTCATGCCCTTGCCCATGCAAGACGAGGCAAATTCAAAAACTGCATATTGATTCAACAAGCTATGCTTACACAAATCGACAGTTGGAATCGGCTGTGGTTGTTGGATAAAGGAAACAAAGAATGTAAACCAAAGATCATAGTTTACGATCTTCTTCGAGATAACCTTGAGGTAAACTACATGAAAGAAAATATTTATATTTATAATTTATCTGGATTTTCTAGGATTTTCGTATTGAAATCGATCATTTTCGGGGAAATGAAGTAGTCACAATGAAAATTGGTCCCACACCAACATGCTGTCAGGTGGAAGAAAAGGTCTTCTTTGTTCTTGCCAATAAGCCATATCTCTTAACATTCGATTTGTTACGACATAGCTGGCAAAAAATTTCAATCTCTAGTCGGCGATATGACAACATTCAGCAATCATTTCCTGTTCATCCCAAGGATATTGCATTTGGTTATGGTAATCAATTGGTTATCGGTGAACAATGTGGCAAATTATTTTTGACCAATTCCAGTTTCAATGGAACCGAAATTGAAGCAGAATTTCTTGGTAATCTAATTGGTTCTCCGCGTGGAATGATTATCGATGCTGTTGGTACTATGTACTATTTAGTGCCGAAGTTTGGAGCTGTAATAAGGTGTCTACCAAGAAAAGGCCTTTCAACGGAAGGTAATGAAATAATGTCGCTAAGTTCGTTGCCAATTAATCAGGTATTTTTTGGAGTTCAAGGATCTGTATGGCTAGCTAGTGAAACACCAATATTTGCCTATGATCATTGTCATCGTTTATTGGGAAATGTCGGTGTAGTTGGTGTTTAGTTAATGTGATGTGAATACGGAATAAATGTTTCTATCTAAAATTTGAAAAGGATGTTTTTTTTTTTTAAGTTAAGATAATCAGTGTTGCCACCTTTGGAATATTTTATAGAAAAAATTTCTTAAAAAATTTAAACTAAAAACATTTTTAATTTTTAATTTTTTTAATTCAAAACTAGTTAGACTCTATTTAGATTGTGAAGATCGAGACCTAATAGGAGTAATTTACATCCGGATTTAAGTTTTAATCTGGATGAATGATCTAATGAATGAATAATATGGCTATCCAACTTAGACCAAAGAATCGATTGTCTTAGTCTTGACAAATGTGACATTTTATTAAATTAAATAAAACATATGTATTTCTAACTATTTTGAAAACTGAAAACACTGTTTTGAGACAAAATCAAATGGGAGAAATTGTCACTATTAATAAGGACAAAAAACCCCAAGATCCTAGACATTGTCTAAGTAGTCAAAAATCTAATAAATACGGCTGCGTGTTCTTATTTTCCAGATTTCTGACTTGATTCTTTTGCAACTTTTATTGTTTTTTTTTTTTAATAAAAATAAAAAAGAACCATAAAATTACCCCACCAGCTATTCTATTGCGTTTTACGCTAAGCAACCGCAAACATTATTATAGGTAAGAGTTGGGGTAGCATATTCTGTAGAACATGTGCTGCAATCAATGAATTTCTCATCAACTTTGCCATTTAGAATATCACCCCCTGCCCCTGCAAATACAATAAAACACTTCAGAATAATTTGTATACGAGTATGCATACTTAAAATGTAGCCTATTTATTAATCCTAGATTTAAATGCCTTTTAACTTTGAAGATACGACGCACGCACGGTTTAAACCTCTAAAGGAAATCATCTCGATTTTTACCACATTAAATTACCTTCAATTGTAAATGTTGTTACTTCTCTACAAATGATAAGTTCTGAATCAATTTGTATCTTATAGGTTTTAATTTCCTTTTAATAAAAGTCATTCACTATAAAAACTGGGATTACTGTTCTTTATCCACTTAGGCGTTTAGTAGTAGGTGAGATTGTTTATCGCCACAAATTAAGGGGATATAGAATGTCGTTGTGTCAAAGGGTGTGTTTCTTTATTTTTTTCCGGATACGGAATAGAAAAGACAGAAACGACAAAATATCTATCCAGAATGGAATAAATAAAGAAACAGATCTTAAATGTAGCTGTCAAACTAGAGAACATTCCATTTACACTGCCACTTTACTGGGAAAAAAGAGAATGCATTCTGAAAAGAATTAAAAAAAAACTAAAAAAATTTATCCGGAATATTCCAGAAAATAAAGAAAGTTGTGTTCCAGATATTCCGAATATTCGGAATAAATAAAGAAACACCCCCAAATAGAAAAGCAGGAATATATTGTTTTATTCTTAAATAAAACCAAATTAATCATTTTATATAATAATCAATATAATATTATATTTCTCATTCAATTTTATTGCGATCACTTTATCAAGTCTCATATATTATATATATATTTTTTTATTTAATTTTACTTCAATCTACCATTTGATCTACCTTCCTTTCTTTTTTTTTAATCTAGTCACTTAACGTTTCCTTATTTTTTGTTTTGTTTCTTTAATAGACATTCATTGCTTTTTTTAATTTTCTTATATTTTTTTTTTGTATGTTAATATTTAAATTTTGCATTAAATATATATATTATATATAGTTTTGTTTTTAATTTTTTTTTAATTAGCGGCCAATAGGTAAGGTTTTTAATTAATAAAACAAATATATTAATTAATTTTAAAGAAGTTAAATTAACATTTTTAATATTAACTAAAAATTAATTTGTTAAAATTAAAAATGAAAATTGCGTTGCTTATAATATATTATTTGTTGTTTTTTTAATATTTACTCACATTCATATTTATACATTTTTTTTATTCGAAAAATAAAAACAAACTATTTATTTCAGTTATGGTATATTCGGACAATAATACAATTTTATTTTTAGTTTTAAAAATTAATTTGCTAAATATTCAGTTTTTATTTTTTATCAATGTAGGTAGTAATGTCGTATTTACATATTATTACATTTTATTTTATATTTTCAAAGTATATAAAGGCAAATGAATAAAACGTAATAAACATGAATAATAATTTTATATTATGATAATATTTTATATATATATATGATTTTTCTATTTTAGTTTTTACAATAATAAATATGTGGGTAAATATATCACTTGTTCGGTTGTTGTTTACATGCTGGTTTCATTAATTTTTATAATATATTTTTTTTTTAATTATTGATAATAATACATTTAATGCTAAATAATGCTTTTATGCTTATATGTTTTTTGTTTTGTTTCGTTTTGACATTTTTTTTTTGTCAAACATATTTTTTTTTTCTATTTTAATTATTTGTCAATTGATATTTTTCCATGTCCAATAAATGGCCGTAGAGAAGATCTTCAGTTGGTGATAGACCAATCATAATCCAACCAAAAATACCACCAATACTACGTGCCATTGATAGACTACTCCATACGCTTATTACTTGATTGTTATTTTCCTATACAAAAAAAAAAAAAAAATAATAAATTATTAACTTATGAATTTTATATTTATATTTATGTCTTTTTATGTTTACCATTTCTTCTCTTAACATTGTCACATTTGAGTTTTTGGTTAAGTAGATTTTTTCGTTCATAGATTCCGCACATAATGTGAGGATTATTGTCGCTATGTAAATCATTGCTATTATTATCCATCGAAAGGATATAACTTCAGACGCATTAGAAAAATCTAAATGGCACAGATCCATTCTGAAAATAAAATATCATTTTTTATTAATTTAATATAATTTTTTTTTTTAGAAAATCATCATTAATAATATGTGCGTTCCTTTAATTTGAAACTTTGTTATTTTTTGTCCAAAACTATAAACAAAAGTCTGTCAAAGTTCACAAATAGAGATTATTCAAAAACACAGTAAACAAATCTTAGGTAATATAATGGCGCACGTTGTCAAAGTTTAAAGTGTCAAAAAATTAAAAATGGCTGTTCGATTGCCCACAGGAACTAAACACGCTTCATTAGATACAACAACAAATTATAAAAATAAGACAAGTAAAGGGACACTGGATTCACCATTTTTCCACCATAATACCTCGATTTTGACAGATGCACAGAACTAAACAAAAATGAAAACGCTAATGATATTACTTTTAATATGTGTATCTACTGTGATTTAAAAGTATATTACATGTAATGACAAATTCCTTTCAACCAATGAATCGATTCTATTTAGAAATTTATCCCAAATCAAATCGATTTTTTTCTATCAAAAAAAATTTTGCGTAGTTTGGAAGATTTCAGAAAGATTTTATACCGATTTGCACACACACTAGCAAGATTTGACATTTCTAAAATGTTAAATTGAATATTGTTTTAATAACACAAATTGGGTTTTTGGTTGCAAATAATTTTAATTTCAGTGAAAATTTTAATAATATGTACATATGTATGTATGTATGCATATCAAATATTTATGCGTTCTTTTTCAATAAACAAAAAGAAATACATTTCGCGATAAAAACAATAGTACCTATGTAAGTTTCGTTTAAATTAACAAATAAGGGACATAATATAATTCAATGGATTTTTAAACATCCCCGTCGTCGTTCATGTTAAATCTCGGTGAAGTGAAATGCTAAAATTTTGCAATTCTGTGTTAAATGAGAAGGAAATATCTCTTCACACTCTTTACTCCGCTTATGTGTCAAACAATAGGAAAAAGCACAAAGAAGAAAGAGTGATAACTCTGCAATTATTTCCACCTCTGCAACTTTTACGTTTACCCCGGGCACCGCATACGTCCCCCGCCTACATGCTTAAAAATTTTAGGGGGTAATTGCAGCGTTTAAAAGCAGTCTTTGCAAGAGAACTCAATTTTATAAGAATTCTCACGTCGGTCGGTCGGTCGGTCGTCGCGATGTAGACCAATAGGCCAACCGATTTTGTTTTGCTTCAAAATTGTAGCTGTCAATTAACACACACACAATCACAAAAAAGAGTCGATTCTTTACAAATTCATTTCTACAACAAAAAAAATTCGATTTGTTTAGAAAAACATCGATTATTTTGATTCAGAGGAATGTAAGTTTAAAAAAAAATATGCAGACAATACTTTCTGCAATCTGCAAATATTTTTTCCTCAGTACCTACTTGACAGCGAAACCCGATTCCACCACAGTATTTTTGGAAAAATTTTACCATAGCAAAAAAAACTGTAAACAAAATTTTATTCCACATACGCCCTGTAGACCCAATGTAAATTCCTTCATTTTACAACATTGATTTTTTCGTTTAAATCCGCAGAGTAGGTGCGATGAAAATAAATAACAAAACAAATAAAACTGCCTCACTTATATTTATACCTATCATAAAAAAACCGCGACACATAAATAAATCCTTTATTCTCTATAAATAGAAACAATGTACGTCATAGACTAAAACCGATACCACAATAATACTTTTAGCAATCCCTAATGAAGCATGCAATTTTCTATACTTATTTTCATTATTATTATTAGCTATATGCTTATATGAATATAGCCCCACTCACTCATATACTCACCGGTCAAAAACAGACACCATACAGATTATCGCCAAGCAATAGAATGTGTTTGCGTAAGCTTCGGCAAAGGACGAATAATGATGTATCGCGCCATCCGGCCAGTCCAGTGGTCTACTTGTGGTCACAAAAAGTAGGTGCGCCAATGCCAAGCCACCCAATAGGCCATGACAGATGTTGGAAACCATTATCCAGATTCGATGGAGTGAACAGGCTAAATGGACGCTGGTGGAGATGTCATGTCTGAAAATGAAAAGATGGATCAAATAAATTATTAACAGAAAAAAATATTCAGTATACGATTAAAGGCGATCTTTTTTAATATATGCATATATGCATATACTGCCAAACCCAAATGTACTATAAAAAATGTCCTTTCACAAAAACAAAAAAGAATACATTTTGCTTCATCGATTAATCTCTGATGTGACAGGCTGTGAGGAGACTTAAAACATCCAATGGAATTTCTAAAATTAGAAAATGGGACTCTGTTCTGGGAAAGTGAGGTTTTTGTGGTAAGGAAATCGGGTGGCTGTTGATTATACAAAAGGAAATTACTTCACACCCACATATTGGCATTGGTTGTTGTTGAATAAAAAAGGACGAATATAAGGCAAACAAAGTTTATGTATTGCCTTTTGAATGCGACTTCTAGGGGCTTCGAATAATGCGTGGGCTACCGACATCGACCGAACCGACCCCGACAAAGACTATGACGACGACGGGTATAGAAATAGGATTCTTTTGAATAAATATTGTGCCTTTTTTATTATTATTTGGAACTGGAAGATCTCTTTAAAGATGAAATTGGCTTTTATGGTTACGTTCGTTATACCTACATGCATATTAAGCCTACGTTACGAATATTTTGATAATGAAGATTTTACATGCGATGCGAGGATGGAAAATATAACAGTTTGACATTTTCACAACAAACGCCAGAGCTTAGATTTTTACTACTATAACGTAGGTAAGGTACCTATTTTTTATTATTTTATGTAAATATTTTCGAGGAAGAAACGTGTGTGTGATTTTGGGAACGGTTTGATGAAAATAAAGCTATCTAGGGCATACATTTGTGCTGTGGGAGTGATATACATATGTATTTACGCATGACCTTACACACATTTTCCAACACACCACAAGCATTTATTTATTGATAATGTTTAAAATGCTATAAAAGCAAACATAATAAGAGCCACAGGTATACAATTTTGTTTATTGCCATTCAAACTGGAAAATTTATTTAAATTAATTAATTTAAGGAAACGTAAACTAAATAGTTGAATTTTAAGGGCTCATATATTTCGGTTGTTTCTATTAAGAAAATACTTAAGGATACAAAATGTAATAAATACGTACCTACTTTTGTAAATACGTATGTATATAGGGCTTTTATATTACCCTGTGTCGAATAAGTCTAATCAGAACTTTAATCAGACATTGTGAAGCAGGCCCTTAATAAATTACGTGTTATAGTGAAAGTACTTGATAAGCAAATTAAAGGTAATATCATTAGCGTTTTCATTTTTGTTTAGTTCTGCGCATCTGTCAAAATCGAGGTATTATGCTGGATCCAGTAACCTTTTACTTGTCTTATTTTAATATTTTGTTGTTATTTCTAATGATGCGTGTGTAGTTCCTGATGGCACTCGAACTGGCATTTTTTATTTTTTGACACTTTCAACTTTGACAACCTGCGCAATATATTACTTTAGATTTGTGCTTGATAAGAAGAAGATAGGCATGTTTGTACTGAAAATTCAATGCACAACAAATGCCTTCACAAACTTGCTCTGGTGGCTACATGTACATATAACGTTGATAAGCATTGAACACAAAAAATAAAAACAATCGCATTTATTAATTCACTTTAAATATAATTGTCAAGTAAAGCACAACAACATTACCGCATAATTAGCTGCAACAAAAATCTTTGCTTATGAATTGGGCTTTTCCCTTTCTATTTCAAATTTGACAGTTATAACTGGAGACAAAACAATGCAACACAAACAAATATAATTGTATATACCTACAACGAAAATTTGTTCACTAGTCCCGCATTGAAAAAAAAAATGTGTTTTCTCTCCAACAAGAGCTGTCAAACATTTGTTGTTATTGTTACTTGCTTCATACTGACGTGTGGTGGAACTTCCGAACTAAGCGTATTTAATTCATGATAATTCTTGATTAAATTTTCGTATTTTTAACTTAAAAAAAACAGCTGACAGCTAAAATCTCATTTAATTATCAGTACTGCCAAAATTTGTTAATGTTTTTGTCTTAAGCAGCGATGTGCGTTTTTTGTGCGCTTTTATTTTAAGCGAATATATTTGCACAAAAAAACACACATATTGATAACATTACAAAAACTTAAGAACTTAATCACACTTAGGATGTTTTTGCCAATTTTATTTTTTTGACACTAATGAGGTGAATATAGATACAACGAGGAAATAATCGAAATTTTAATCCAATTCACAAACGGCCTTAATTAAACCAACCTATATCTACTGATACAAATTATTTTGCTTAGAAAAGTAGAAAGTCCCTGAATCCCTCCTAAAACATTCTATTGTACAATTTTATTTAATCAAAGCTTAAAGTTTTTTTGTATTATTGATGCCAAAATAATAAAATTTTAAAGAAAGTAAGATATCAATAATTTATTCTCAAAATACTTTTTCATGCTCTTAAAAAGTCATCATATATTTAAATTGACAAAAAATAACCCAACAAAAAAGCTTTCATAAAAAAAAGAAAAGAATAAAGACCTCTCATATATGTAAGGTATTAAAAATTCAACATCATCCTGAAAAAAATATATAGCACATTATCTCGCCTCTTTCTCTTGTTTAAAAAAAAAATATAAAAAATACACAGTTTCACAGCAAGGTTACCATTTTATGAGTTTTCTCTCAAATTAAGTTTTTATTGATATGTGCCAACATGGCTGAGATATTTATACATATACTTCTACACTAGCCTAGTTTTTTTTTTGCAAACACGAAGATATTTAAATAATTGAAAAAAATGTCATCGAGAACTAGTGACGCCAGTCCAGAAAATATGGAGTCTCCATACAAGCTATAAATACCAAGTAAAATCCCGTCGGTAAAACAGTTTTTCTCCGCGCTTAAGTTAAGCGACTAAAAAACACTGGGTTGTTGTTTTTTTATTTTATTTATTTAAAATTGTTTAGACATCGTTTTTTCATCCAATTCCCTTAAGACTTGGAATAAAAAAACACGCCTATAGTTTTTGTGTACCTGAGTGAAAACGTCACTGTACCTTAATAGTTTTTGTTTTTATATTCCTCATTGGTTTAAAACTTTAACTTGTCGAAGACCATAAAAAAAGCAAAGACAATTTATTTAACATTTTTCTATCTTAAACAACTGCATCTGGCAACACTGTCCAACGACGAATTTTATCTGTTCATAATATTTTCATAAACAACAAATTTTCTTACGAACAAAAAAATCAAGTTTCCCTTGGGTTCCTTCATAGTGTTTATATTTTTCTTCTTTTCTTTAATAAAAAGCAAAACCGCAAAAAAAAACAGAAATACGAAAAAATGTCACGTAGTTCTAAATATAACCATAAAACCTACAAAAGGCGTACATTTTTAGGAGTCAACCTCATATATTTATGCATAAAACCAGAAAAATAAATTTTCCTTTTATTACACCCTCGTCGCTAATTTATTCCCTACCATCATCAGCCCGAAAAACCACAACAACTTCTCGCACGAAATTCGGGTCTTCTTATATTACATAGGGGATGATGGCATTGGGATATTGGGATTCCATACTGTAATCCTCATAAACCAAACATGGGTAGGTCTAGGTATACTATATAATATAACTCACCTATTACTCTCTGGATCCGATCCAATTGGATGTTTGTAGTAACAATGATCAACGGGTCGATATCCGGACGCAGTCTGGATGAACATTTTGTCAATTCGTGTTGATTGTTCCTCAGTTGGCGATACAACCGGGGTAAATGGATTGTAAATTTCTTCTCCATCAGCTGGTACAATGTCATCGGAGAGCTCTTTAAGAATAGATGATAGTCCGCCGGCCGTGTAGAGTTTTCCTAATGAACCATTTAAAGAAAAGAAAAGGTTATACGTAAATAGGGATTAGGTGTATTTTTGTTTTCTTTTGTTTTTGTATTGGGATATATAATATAAGCTATGGAGATTTGAGATAATGATTAGGTGAACATTAAAAATGATAGCCGCCAGGACATTATCTAAAAGTCTTAATTAAACATGTACAGAATTAAGGTTACGCATCGGTAGATGAAAAACGTTTGGGATTGACGTCACGATTTTGTTAATGAATGTAAAGTTATGTAGGAGGCAAAGAAGGAACTTTCTAGTTTATGTTTTTTTTTTTTTGGATATTGTAACCTTATAGAATATTATATATATACATAATAGCCAACGCGCTTTATAAACTTGAACGGGAAAAAATTTAACTGTACAAAATTCTTTCACTATTCGTCAGAGGGTGTTATTAGTAGTATATGTGCTGGAGCTTAAGCCGCCATCTTGATTTTAACCAAGAATTAGTTTTTAGTGAATAACTCGACCATTTTTAACTTTTGAAAAAAAAATAAAGGCTGAACTGAAAGAAAGACCTGAAGCCCACAGAAATAGGGTGATTTTTTAGCTGGTTTGGTTTTGGCAACACTGGTTTTGACAGCTGACGTGTGTTTAGTACCTTGTGTCACTGTCAAACAGCTTCAGTTTGGTTTGCAA
Organism: Epistrophe eligans; assembly: GCA_951394125.1. Lineage (NCBI taxonomy): Eukaryota > Metazoa > Arthropoda > Insecta > Diptera > Syrphidae > Epistrophe > Epistrophe eligans. Next base: position 10,348,302 of record OX596031.1, on the reverse strand, counting down.
TTTAACCATGGATCGTCTTACAAATGAACAACGCTTGCAAATTATTGAATTTTACTATCAAAATTCGTGCTCGGTTCGAAATGTTCATCGCGCGCTGCTTCCATTTTATGGTCGGCATTCTCGACCTTCTGAGCAGTCTATTCGGAAGATTGTGACCAAATTTCGCACCAAATTTACTTTGTTGAACATTAAACCACCAACACGTTTACGTACTGTGCGTAGTGAAGAAAATATTGCGGCCGTATCAGCTAGTGTGACAGAAGACCGCGAAATGTCGATTCGGCGCCGTTCCCAGCAGTTAGGCCTTTGTTACAGCACTACGTGGAAAATTTTGCGGAAGGATTTGGGCGTAAAGCCTTTTAAGATACAGCTGGTGCAAGAACTAAAGCCAGCCGACCTACCACAACGCCGAATTTTTGGTGAATGGGCTCTTGGAAAGCTGGCCGAGGATCCGCTTTTTTATCGAAAAATTGTGTTCAGCGATGAGGCTCATTTTTGGTTGAATGGGTACGTAAATAAGCAAAATTGCCGCATTTGGAGTGAAGATCAGCCAGAAGCATTGCAACAGCTACCAATGCATCCCGAAAAAGCCACTGTTTGGTGCGGTTTATGGGCCGGCGGCATTATTGGGCCATATTTCTTCAAAGATGATGCGAATCGCAGCGTTACTGTCAATGGTGAACGCTACCGAGCGATGATAACAAACTTTTTTTTGCCCGAAATGGAAGTTCTTGACTTGCATGATATGTGGTTTCAACAAGACGGTGCCACATGCCACACAGCACGCGAAACAATGGCGCAATTGCGAGGCGAGTTTGGTGAACAGTTAATTTCACGTTTCGGGCCGGTCAATTGGCCGCCTAGATCGTGCGATTTGACACCATTAGATTATTTTTTGTGGGGGTATGTCAAGGCTAATGTCTATAGGGACAAGCCCGCTTCGATTGACGCACTGGAAGCCAACATCCATGCATTCATTCGTGAGATACCGGCCGATATGTGTGAAAGAGTATGCCAAAATTGGACTTAGCGGATGGGCTACCTGAGACGCAGCCGCGGTCAACATTTGCATGAAATTATCTTTTTTTTTTTGTGTTTTTTTTTTTTTTAAAGTTCTAAACCTCTTAAAAAATCACCCATTATATTGAGCTAAACTGAAAGTAAATTTTGATTCTATTCGAGTTTATCAAGTGTTTCCGTTAGTTGGAAGCAAGAGGAGCACTTTCCTAATTGACTCTAGATGCTACTTTTTAATACTTAAGGAGTAAAGGGATTGAGCATAAAGATTGGGTTAGAATAAGAAAAAAACAACGTATGGGAGGGGTGACGCATTTACCCGCACGTTCAAGCAGGAGAGGCAATTTTCCAAAAATATGACTTTAAATATAAAAAAACAACAACAACATCTTACAATGTAGTGTTATCTTCTTTTAAAGCCAGAAATCCATTATTCAACTTTTTAAATCAAATTATTTAAATGAACAGTTTTTGGAAAATTAATTTTCAAACTCAAGATTTTGAAGAAAAAAATGAAAAAAAAAATATTATGAAACAATTTTTTTTCAAAATTTTACATGATTAAGCAGTATATATTTTTTCTTTTAGTAATCAATGCTCTTAAAAAATTTTATTGAAACGTCAAAAATCATATGTTAAATTAAAAATAATAGCGCAAAATTTTAAACGATTTAGTACGATGTTAAAGCATTTTTACTATGATAAATTGGCTTTAACATCGTACTAAATCGTTTAAAATTTTGCGCTAATGTCTTCTAGTTTTTCCTCTTAATAACCCCTTCTATCGAAAATCAATAATTTAACAAGTCTAATTCAATAGTGCTAAGTCTTCCAATATGTTTTAATAGCTTTAGAAATCTATAGGAAAATCTTGTCAAGTTATTGGCAGGAATGTAGAGGTACCTACAACGACCAGAAATGCTTTATTATGTAATATTTCATCGTGTTAAATTATTCTTCAAGAGAGAAAAACTACGAAAACATCTCTTCATTTTCCGAAAAATTTCCATCCCATTCTTCTATTTTCTTTTGTGCTCATTTTTTTATTTTGACTCTGCGTTTGATCTAATGAGTTCATCCAGCACTCGTTCTATTAAAAAAAAAACAAAATTTTATTGTAAGTAACTAACATGTAACTTAATTTTTAATCTTGCTGATTAACCTTTAATATTGCATTGTGCCAAATAAAGTTTTTAAAATATAAAAATTAATTTAAACTATGGGTAATACCCACGAAGAGAAAAATATGAGTTCTTACAATATACAATATGTACATTCAAAATATAAAAATCTGACATATTTTGATGATATTTTGACCATTTTGTCTAACTCGTATACCCCACTTAAAAAACACTAAACACTAAATTTTGAAGAAGAAAAGTATGTACGGTTTTATTAAAACTTCTTGGCTTTATACGGTCGTATTTATAAACGTTGTCTAATTTTGGACCGCCGCGCCAACCAAATTATAGATAAACATGTTTAATTGTTGTCTAAGAGTTATATTACATGGACAACATAATCGGTTGTTTAAGTCTTGACTAATGTGACATTTTATTCAAAAAAATGTTTCGAACTCTAAAGAAACTGTCTAACCAGTCAAAAAATATAATAAATATTTCAGATAGTGTCTTAAAGTGGCAAAGTAGGCGGATTTTACTCAAACCTTTGTCTTAACCTTCCCGCTAATAATAAAAATAAACTTTAAACATTTCAGCAAAATCGGATCATTATATTGTCGTGGCCTTAAATAACACACAAACGAACATTAATTTTTCTAACACATGTTTTAAGTTAAAAATGTGTTTAAATGTAAACCGAACTACACGTTTTTGTTTTCCAATCATGACATTTTTTTCGAATTTGAATACATACATTCTTTAATATTTAAAAAAAAAATAACTAAATCGCAAAAAACTGTCTGATAAGACACACATTCTAATAAACCATGAACAATCAAATAAATTTCCTATTAAATAAAGCTGATAGTAAAAAAATTAAAAAGAAAAACACTGATCTAAGAAAAAAAGTAATTGAACTTTCATATATCCGTCATCTACTGTAGTAATATTATGTATGTATATTGTATATGTATGTTGTACATTTTTCTTATAATTTTAGATGGAAATAATGTTATTAAACATTAAATTATTTATATCTAATATTAAAAAAAAACTGCTTCAAATGTTTATGTTTTAAAGAGAACCTTAAGAACATAAAAATTAAAAAAAATAAAGGTTGAAATAATGAGAAAACAACTCAAATTCTTATTTAAACATCAAAACAAACTTCTAAAAAGTTAAAGAAAAAAATCCAAAACACACGTACTTAGGTACAAAGTTATGTCGCCATTTTGTCTTCGACCAACAATAAAATATGCCTAAGGACTTTTGCAAAACTTTTATTTGATTATCTCTGCTTTATTGGATTGACAGTTAAAAGTTTGAAATGTCAGTCACAAAAATGTCTTTCCAAGAGAATTGAAAATGAATAAAAATTATCTCAGGAGTCTGGGTAAAGATTAAGAATAAAATAAAAAAGTTTTGATTTCAACTTTTTTCATTTACTTAAATGAACCAATAAAAGAATTTTTCATTAAAATTATAAGGCAATGTTTACACTTGGGAAATGCACAAAAATTAATAGAAACACGTAAATAACTACTTATACTGAACATAATATTATATGTCTTACTTATTAGATGGCCTCGCTTATCCCTTTGTGATTTCGTCTTTCGATGCACTCTTCGTTCGTCGTAATTGTGATCAATTTCTAATTCGCCAGATAGCGATGCATCATTCATCTCCGAACACTGTTTTAAGTAGCGCATTAAAGTCTCGTTAGCCTGCCTTACTTCCATTTCTCCCGCGGCGATTAATTTACGTTCTCTTCGTCTTCGCGATTCCGATTTACTGCGTTTCCGGCGCGGACTTTTTTCTAAACTACTTCGACTTCGAGTCGAACGCTGTGCCGGACTGGCTTGTGGATCTGATAGTGATTGGGTTTTCTTCTGACCTCCCGCCTTCAGTTCTCGATCCATGAAGCCTAAAATTCCACGATGCAAATGCGAATGCGGCTGCGGTTGGGATTGAATAATTCCAACAGCATGTGGTGATGCTCTACGAGAATGCTGCATAATAGCACTACGTAGACTTATTGAATCTATGGAACTTCTAGCGGTGTCCCGAATTGAGGAAGTTTCGGGATTATTTGTCGGTGTTTCAGCAGAAATTTGTTTTTCTTCGTTTTCATCGTCCATAACATGACCGTTAACTAGAACCTCAGGATTATTAATTGCTGGCGATGATGATGTCTCGTCATTTGCAACTGACGTACTATTTGACATTTGGGCTGACTCAACGAATGCTGCTGCCGCCGCCGCCAGAGCTGATACCACTCTTCCGGTACTGGTCGTTGGTTGATCGTTTGTAATTGCATTTGTTATTATCACTGGAGGTACTATTGTGGGTGTCACTTCTGTCGTTGTTGTTGCTGTTGTTGTTCTAGCTGCTGGTTCGCTTCTTCGGCGTTCCGTAGAAGTGTCTTCGTGGTTCGTACGTTGTTCGTTTCTGCGGGAACTTGAACGCCTCTCGCGTCTATGATGGTGACGATGGACCTTCGGAGTTGCTTCCATTTTGTAATTTATGAAATTTTGTTTTTTTTTTTCCTTTTCGAATACTCTACTTTCCAGTCCTATTTATTTTGCACGAGAATAACAACAAAGTAGCTCACACCGCACTCTAAATATGTATGTTTGATGAATCCTTTGGTGGTATTGGTGTGTTGCGCTTTCCTCATAAGTGATGTGACCTAAAAATACATCAACCACCATCAGCAGCAGCAGCAGAGCTACCACCCTCAATACCAACTCTGGATCCCTGCACAGTTCTTCGTATTTTTCTTCTTTTTTTTTAATTTTTTGTTTTCCCGACGAATGACGTTAGAAAATCGAAAATAAATCCAACACGAATTACGGTAATACTTATTTTCAAATCATCGAACACACACAAAATTAATTAAAAATCCCGATTACACTTTTTTCTTGTGACAGAGGATTTCGAAACTTTCAATTCGAAAGAAAATAAAAAAAAAACACTTCAGTTAAACTAAACCACTTTTGGGGCCTTGGTCTTTACTGACTTTTTTGCTTTGTCTTCAGAAACAATTTTAAAACGGGACAAAACAGTAGAAAATGATCACAGAATTTTTGGCTACGGAAAAGATTGTGCGTACATATTTCTAGTTTTTTTCTCAAAATATAAAAAATACGGCAAAATAACTTTTTGACAAATTGTTTCCTTTGGGAAGGATAGAAAATTTTCTGTTTTGTTTCAAAAGTTGAATTCGCTTAGCCCGTGGAATATGTTTGAGCTGTTATTCCAAACTGTAGTGGTTAGCTTCGACTGGATAGCTGCTTGGCCTAAACACACAGTCGATTCGTAAAGAAAAAAATCAATTTAGGGTTGATGACGTAAGAACATTCAAAAATGTCCTTTTTTGTTGTTTTGTGTCCTTTTTATTTGATTGTATGAGTGTGCATATTAAAGCTTCTTTATTCTCCTAGGATATTGATAAATTCTTGCTAAACGCATGCGTATCCTTTATAACGTAACATAAAGTGTAGAAAGCATATATCAAATGCTTTCACTGTTGCACAAACATCCACCCTCGCTTTTTATTATAAAACCCAAGAACAAATAGTTTTGAATCGATTTTTGTTAAGCTTCTGAATGTGTGTGGGTTTTGAAAAAGTCCTTTAGTTTTATAACATAACAAAACACAAATGCGAAAAAATATATGTATGTAGAGACAACTACAATCAAACTAAAATAAAACGAAAAAACTATTACGTCGTTGAAAATCGGGTCTTTGGTGAAACTGGAAGCTTAATTATGACATCCTACTGTGGCATTCAGAACTGGAAATGCGCCCACATTGAATGCCCTCATATTATGGAGGGGAAATCAACACAGAATACAGAATCTGTGTGTTTTTGTTTTTTTTTTTTTTTATTTATTTTTCTAAAGGAAATTTTAGACATCAGCAGTTACACTTTTTCACTCTGACTATACAACTCGCAGTTTTAAGTGGAAAGGTTAAAGGTGTACTTATTGTTTTTCAGACTATTATTCTAAAACTATAAGCGGATTTCCGGTTATTTAAGCTTTTTGTTTTTGTTATAATGGTATGTTCTACTTAAATGAGATTCTTCGATGAATATTTTTAAATGATGGGAAGTTTGAATAACGGTAGGTTGGGTACCTGTCTAAGCTTTCATATAATTAAAGCACTCATCAATTATATTAAAATGGAAGTTTAAAGTTAGTTGATAATATTATTGTAGTAGATCTTTGAGAGTTAAACGAATTAGTTAAGTTTAGTATGATGTTTTTTTTTTTTAATAATTATGGTTTTAAGTATACCCATAAATATTGATAAACAATGTTAAAACCGAAAATCAGAGAGTTGAGGAGAAAGTCTATAAAATACAATTAAAAATTATGGTTTTTATTTTGCGAATAGGTGTCACATGGTATACTGGAATTATTATAGGTAGGGATTTGCTGATTTTACAAAATTACTAAATTTTTTTACGAATTATGATCTCATTGACATAAATAAAATGTTATTCCAGTAAGTGCGTGGTAAAAGCCATTTACTCTTCTACAAAGTTTAACTGTCAAAGGAAATGTCACTTTGATTAAAACTTTTGACATTTACGATCATCAGTAATAAAATCACGATTCAAAAATGGTGCAAAATAATTCGGATCTTATTTAAAAATTTAATCATCGATCTTCCAAGCTCACAGCCTTATTCAAGCTTTCCTCCAGAAAAAATTTTTCCGAAAATCGTTCTTGAAAATGGGTCAGAAGTGTTTCTGGAAGAAATATTGAAAAAAGCAGACATTTGAAATATATGACAACAGATCAAAAATCACATTTGCTGATGCACTAATGCGAATGTGACATCCTATGATATTGTTCCGAATCCCATTTATTAGATTTATTTTGCAATTGACTGAAAAAGTGTTTTCATCTCAAATTAGTTTATTTTATTTGACAGCTCAATTCATTTTTAAATTGATTTGACAGTTTCTGTTTCCCTTTTTTGTACATCAAAATTTGACATTTTTAAAGGTTTCTTCTTTGAATATGGGGTGTGTTCGTAAAGTTTTTACTTAATTTTGTGCAATTTGGTTGATACTTACTCATTTCGTATTAAGAATTTAATTTTATTTTAGGAGATGATTTTGAATCAAATTTGGAAATTTTCAGGAAATAACTTCATTTCCCCTGGTGAAGACGTTTATCCTATACGTTAATATATTAATAATATGTTAATGATAAAAGAATATGAAAAAGATATGAATTGATATAAAATTCAACTTGAAAATCATTGCAAAGAAATTATATATACATTGTTAAAAAGTTTTTTTAATTTGAAATTTCGCAGCTGATAAGAAACTGTCAACTCCATAAAGCACAAAGCTGTACTTTTCTGTTTTGGCAGTTTTTACAAACTTGTGCTGTTCTGCTCTGTTTTAATCTGTTTTTTTTTTATTACAAAGCTCTTAAATTTGACTAATAGCTGACACCACACAAATGATCAATCACACAGCTTTTACTGACAGTTTCTTTTAAAAAATAATTTTTATTCATAACAATAGGTGTGTTCCTTTACTTTGAAACTCTGTGATTTTCTGCCCAAAATTACACAAAAGTCTGTCAAAGTTCATATAATGTGTGTTTCTATAAATAAATATAAAATGTGTAGTTTTGGACAGAAAATCAAAGAGTTTCAAAGTAAAGGAACGCACCCTATGAAATTGTTTGACAAAACAATGCCGTTCAGCATCTCTATACATAATACATCTCTACTATAGGTTTACCTTAACCTATGTAAGTCTATGAATCTAATTAGTTGAATAGACTATTACAATTAAATTCTCCTTCTTTCATTGAACTTTGCCATTTTATTTATTTAAAATCTACGTGATGCATAGCACCATCATACACTCCCGGCATCAAATTATGCAAATGCTAAGCAAATACCATCATCATTGATCCCCCAATCAAATGACTGAAAATCTGCCCGTAATTTGATGCATATAAATACATATATGTACATATATACGGGTGTGTGTTATATGGAATATGATATGATATGGCAAAAACTAGATGAAAATTTATCAGCAAGGAAAAAAGAAAGAAAAATGTTTTTCTCCCTTTTCAATAGCTTTGGCTACTTTTCAATAGACCATAGGTCAGGCATGCGTTTTTCTTGAGTTCCATCAGTGCTATTTGATTTTAACACTCCAGAAGGAGGTAAATTTTATTCTCGTTCTCTTACTGCATTCATGACTCCTTTGTATATTGTCGTGTATGTACACAAAATATTACTACCCTTAAAACCAAGCCCACAATCGCAATAATAAAACTCTACACTATTTAAATTGTACCAGAAGAAATTAAAAAAAAAAAAAAAAAAACTAATACCGTCTATGGTATAAAAGCTTTTCCACGTGCGCTACCCCTTTTAGTGATTCTCCACCTTCGGAGCGCATGTCTTTCGATGACGTCAATGGCACACGTCCTTAACGTAACGTTCTTCGTTCGAACCTGCATTTCCAAAACAACATAACTACCCACCACTCATCGTATTCACGCATACTAAACCGAGAAGCAAACCGGTAACTGTACGTACTACAAGCTACTAAAACAATTCAATACTCACATCCTTGCTTAATCCTGGCAACGCAAATCTCTTACATACCCTACCACCGCCGCGCCGCTAGCAGAGTATACTTTTGCAAGAGAAAAAGCGCGCCATTCATGAAAATTTGCGTAGGAGCAGCGCATAACCCCACAGAACCACCAAACACAACGATGGGATGGGATGGGGTGGAGTGGGGTGGGTTGTCACATTCTGTTGTAAATGTCATCTGTGTACTGAGCTGTAAAGACAATATGTATATATGCTGTAGATATGGAGTATGGTCGGTATTTCTGGTGTGACGTCAATGCTTTTCCAGCTTCTGACGTCAACTGAATTTTTGCCAATTTTTTGTCAGTCGTGAAAAAGGGACTCCCCTATGTTAAGCAACCCCACTATCACCCTAAGCATCCGGCCTCTGGCACAGCACATTTCTTTCACAGTTCATGCTTTATTTTCGGGGCGTTATTTTAATATAATCGGACGCTCGAATACAAATCTTTTTTTCCGGGAATGTTCTTTTTGCTGTTGTTTTTTTTTATGTACATATCTATTTTTGGGTGGATGACTGTAAAAGTGGGTGCTGGATTGTCGTGCGATGGGCAAAGAGGATAGCATCCCACGCATTCACAACATGAACCAGAATAGAGCGACGACAACAGCAGTGATGAGAAAAGTTTCTCAGCACAATTATTATTATCGAAATGCCAAACGGATTGGATATATTATATCTGACTTTTAGCGTTACGTATCAGTTTTGTTGTGAGATTGTGAGACTGCACAGCGGGGAGGGGGGTACCAGTGAGTAAGAATAGGAAAATATATAAGTCTCCACTATTAAGTCTTGTTTCGTACTTTTAGTTTTATTTGCTGAAAGTTCACATTTTATGTTTTTTTGCAACTATCTTTTTTGTTGCACATTTTTTTTTGGTTTTTTATTTTTGTGATATTATAACTAGAATGTAAAAGGTTAAGGATATATGACGAGTACTCTACATATAAAAGCATCTCCATAATCGATGTGCAGTGTGTGCACACACAGTTGCGATGGCAACGATGATGACATTTGCCGATGATGATGCTTTATGATGACATTTTGAAATTTTTTAAAATATTTCTAGTGATAGTTAAAGGTCATTTGTCTGTCATTTTCTAAGAAAATGTAAATAACCGTAATTAAAATGGACAGAAAATTTGGTTCATCTGATGAGGCAAATAAATTCAAAACTTAATTTTTCTTCGATTAAATATACGGCGAATTTTTTGCCAAAATAAAACGATCCCTAAAAACATATTTTATTATTAAAATGACTAATTGATACGTCTATATCTCAGAATCACCTCGGTTTAGATCTTGATACTTATAAGTCCAAAAGTTTGGGTCGCCATATGACAAACAGTGAGATTTTGTTGAAACCACACCTTATCTGAATTATAAGCATAATCATCATCATAATCGGCTGTATAAGCTGTGTCCGATCAAAGGGAAATAGCCCTTTCCATACTGCCGCATAGCGTCGCCATCTCTGTTTCGATACTGAAAGCGCATTGCCACAGTGTCGTTACTTTGATTTCGATTAAATTATGACAAAAGAAAGTTATCCAGTAAATAAATGAATAGTGTTCAGGAAAATGAGATCTCGGAGATCTCAGCAATCTCAGTTACATGAACAGGATTCCTCAGCAAAATTTTTCAGTTTTGCTGTCAAAACTCTAAGGAAAAAAATCTTGGATTCGCTTGCTCACCTTTTGAGTGAGAAAAATCTCTGAGATCTCGTTTTTCTGAACGATCCAATTATATCCGAGCTAGATAATTCAGACGCAGTATTTCTATTCGGAGCTTTAAGTTGTCAAAAATCTGATGGAAATACACTTACACTGTCAAAACAGAGAGGGCGATACTATGAGGGAGTATGGTGATTTCCATAGTGTCGCCCTCTATATTTTGATAGTGTTTTCACACACATCTTCCAGAAATATCAGCTATTCATTATTAATCCAGAGTTAATTCACCAAATTTTTAATAATTAACTCATCGGGTTCAAAATTGACTGAAAAACTTGATTGTTAAAGATCGAGTTTGTAGGTTGTTTCTCCGTAAGACTTTTCTCTAAAATAATCCGAAGTGGAGTATCATTTACTATAAGAAGTCAAGTTTGAAATCTATATATGGGCTGACAAAATGAGGGTCTTTTTAACTTATTCTATTCGTACAAAACTTTTTAATTACTCATGAGGTTCTGTCCATAGTACAATATCATTAGCGTTTTCATTTTTGTTCAGTTCTGCGCATCTGTCAACATAGAGGTATTATGGTGGGAAAATGGTATTGTCTTATTTTAATATTTTGATGTTGTTTTTCTTTTTTTTAATGATGCGTGTTGAGTTCCTGTGACCACACGAACAGCCATTTAACTTGTTCACACTTTCAACTTTGACAACTTTGATTACCTTAGATTTGTGTATTGCGGTTCTGTCAACGTTTATGAGGCTGATGTTAGTAAATTTGTCTGCCATTTTAACTTAAAAGGAACCACCCACCCAATCTTTTTGATAGATCTTTTGCCAAATGAAATAAAAACATTTTACAAGCTACAAAAATTATTTCGATAAAAAATGTGATTTTTTTTTTCAAATTTAATATTCCCTCGAGAATGGACCTCTTGGAGTAAATTTTCCATGAGGTTGTTAGTGTTTATATAAAACACAATAACAGTCGTTATTATGGGAGAGTTTTGTTTTGTTTTCAATTATGTACATATCTCGTTAACGACTCCATAGATTTTAGTTAGAAAAAAAACCATTTGACATTTATGTTAAATTGAAATTTTAATATTGTTATCTAACTTGACACCATTATAGATTTTGGAACTTTTCCAATTTTTACTAACGGCACTGTTAAGTCTGTTCTAACTTTGTCATGTCAAGCACTTAGCGTGAACAAATCCAAAAATTTATAGACAAAAACATAAAAAAAAAAGAAACTTTAAATTTTGTATAGAATATCTATGTATATTATGTATGTTCAATGCTTATAACCCCTCGCTTCCCTCTTTTATAGCCCTTTTATCAACCAGCTGACATAACACCAGCCTTGCGCTAAGTGGGGGTGGTATTTGCGTGTTTGAGTTTGAGTTTCCATGCATATTACTACTTAAGTTCGTCCTCAAGTTATATAGCGAGAGTCATCTCAATCTTTCCACACGAACCGTTTCAAAATTCGTCTCTACTCTATATCATTCGCATAACAGTATAGTAGGTTAGGTATGTACATAGGGTAGTGGTATAATGCCCTATACCATATTGTAAGACCGCACAAGCTAAATCCCTTCAGCTTGGCTGATGCACGTGTGTGTGTGTGTTGGTAAAAATGAGAACATTGGCCATGGAAGGTATAAAATCGCAGGACTGGAAAACGAAGGATGTTTTTATGTGCTGTGTAGCATAATTATCATAAGAAAGGTTATTTTTAAAGTTCAAGTTTTTTGGGATACAGAGTAGTTTCGGCATGTAGGGGAAACGTAATGTGGTTCGAAGACTCTTAGACTTAACTAAGATGGAAATGGGTTTAGATATAGGGTATGTGGTATGAGTATGATGCAATTTTAAGGGTAACGGGTGAAAGTACTTCAATGTGATTTGTGTTCTTGTTTCTCTGGTTTAGTGTATACCGAGTTTTATACAGTCGACGATATGTGTGGGAGGCGAATGAAAGGTTTGTTATTGCTTTCCAAGTGAATTTGAAAATTTATAGGAAAACAAAAGAAACAAAAAAAAAAGGAGCACACTGTGGCATTTCTGTGACGCCAAGAATGATGCTTTTATTTTTTGTTTTCTCTCTAAGGAAGAATGGAAAGCTACAGAAAAAACTCCATACAACAATAACAACCAAACAAAACCTTAATTTTTGAAGGGCAAACTTAAAGGTGATAATACCATATAGCACAAAGTTCGACTAAAATGAAATTTTATGAGAGATTCTTGTACTTAGGTACATTTCGTGAGTGGAATTATAATTTCGTAAAGGTTGAATGAATTTCTGGCAAATTTATTCTGTCGTGTGCAAATGTCAACGGGAGAATTCTTTTCTGAGGTTTTAATTAATTTGTTTAGATTAATCAAATATGTACATTGTACATACATACATACATACATATTTATTATTTATGCAGGTTACTGCTTTATGAATTTATTGAGGTTTTTGTTGAAGTATTAATGGCATGAAATATTCCTTGTTATATACATATACACCGTACCTACTGACGTCACACAATAAATAAGATGACGTTATAAGGCGGCGGTGAATGAATTAAATATCAAGTGTACACTTTTTGCCTTTAAGATATTTTATTTTTGGGGGTTAATGACGTCAATATATTGTTGAAGTTTGGCGTTTTATGTTGAAATCGTCTTATTATGGAAATATATTTAGCGTAGATACTTAATTAATATTTTTAGTTTTTATGCATGTATAGATATGTGTGTAACTAAGTTCTTTTTTTTTTTTTGTTGAAATAATTATGGTTAAGATATTACAAACACTTCAACAACAAAGAACTACTTTAAGGAAATATGACGTCGAAAATCTACATTCAAAACCAACTGGAACAACTTTTGCCGACCACGGATTCTGACTGCGAGCAAGAGCTACGTATCGTAAACTATTGAACATAAATGCTGCCAAGAAGCCAACTAGAAAGGTTGGAATTATGTACTATATTTCACCAGACCACCACCAAGAAACCAAAAAACTTTCCCAATTATCACGTCTGTCAAAAATATGGGTTTCTGTCAGTCGATACGATAAGTTCAATTGAAGTTGCTAACTGTTAAATGGCAACGGAGAGCTGTCCTTTAGTCAGGCATTAAAGAAACTCAACATTTTCAAGATAAAATCTATAGTTAGATATAGATTTTCATAAAGAGTATCGGAAAGAGTTAGAAAAGATTTTTGAATATAATTCTTGTTTAGGGGTTAAAAAGGGTCAGAAAGATCTTAATTCAAAATATTAAGGTGGGCATAGCTCAGCCTAAACCTTAATTATATTATACCGAATATAAAGTTTCTTGTCTTTTTATTTCTAAATTATTTATAAATTTATTAAAATATTCTTTTTTATTTTAAGCCACACAAATTGTTTTTGCAAAGTTTTAATTCTGCCTACCGTTGCTTCAAATCATTTTCATTCAATTTCCTAAAGATCACCAAAGTAATATATATAGGTATTAATAATACCAAGTCAAATATGAAAACAGTTGGATAATAATTAATAACTATATATACAGTGGTTATTTATAACACCTGACTTTATCCAAACAATTCTCTATGGAGAATATAACAAAAAAAACTACTAATAATATGCAATTACTATTTGTCACCTTATATCATACATGTTTTCAACTTCAATGTATTATAATCCATTTGGTCTAAATTTGGCTCTCTTGATCTAGTCCACGACAAAGAGTTGTATGCCCTTCTTATATACATACATATTGAAATGTGTCATAAAAACGTCTCAAAAAAGTAAACCTTCACCGATAGGATAGATACATGCATATGCATACATATATATACATTTACATACATTATATTTTTTCTTTTCTTTCAAAGAGAAAGCACTAACCATATATGTACCAGATATATCAAAGAATTTTCTCCTATCTATTTCATTCAGCTTTAACAAACATAATGATTCAAGGACATTTTGAGTAAATTCACGGCAATATATAAGGGATAACAATTCATTACCAAAAATAATCATTCCTGTCCCTGACATGTTTATCGATGGAAGAGTAATCATGTGACTTTAAGTCAACACAGCACAAAATAAAACAAAATGTACAAGAACGAAAAAAAAAAACAAATTGTTTGAGGATAAACAAAATTATTGAATGGTAGTAATAAATTGGAATTTTTTCAGTTGGTATTAATAATTATCCTGTATATCTTGATATATTATATTGTCAGGTTGATTTTGGGGGAAGGTTCTCTTGTTGCAATCAAATTGTCAACTGTCAAAGTTAGGAGTGGTAATTACCTATTCAACTTGTTACATAAATGCAAAGTGGGTGTTAAAGTGATTTTTTTTTTGATATGACACTAGAGAGACTTTCACAATAATTGATGACAAAACATGTAACTCTCCATAATCATCAATTGATACTATGTATTTGAAAGAAAATAACATGTTACATGCTTTGGCAATGACCTACACTGATTACACTTCATAAGTTCAGAGATAATAACGTCTAGTAGAAATTATTCTATACTTTAAATGGCGCCCAACAGTAGAATAGTTCTTAGTAAAAAGGAATAAAAGAGAATACAAATATTTTTGAATTTGATTGCCTATACACACTATACACATACGGAAGAATAAGACCAAAACTAGGGATGAAAATGGAATTTAGGGCCGTTTAATTAAAGTATAAATCAGATTTGGTGTGTACGAATAAAACACTTCCCAAGGCAAAAGAAAAAGACCAAAAACTTTCAAATAAAGTGTAAAGAAAGCTTTAAACTGCTCTTTTATTGATGATTGTAAATCAATCCAATGAAATGAATGGCCATTTTTAAGAGTATAATTTCAAAGTAAACTAAAACAACTGTACTAAAAACATTTAAAAAGACAAATACCTACACCTACAGCTACCTTTAATGTTAATCTGATACTCATCAGTAATTTACAATATAATAGCAACATTATTTTTTTTACGATAATATTTTTATTTTTATTTTTTTTTTTTTTTTTTTTTTTTTACCTTAAAGAATTATTATTAAAGTTTGCTTACCTAACACAAAACTCACACTTTCATTTAATTGTATGTTATCAAGATGTTTATCATTTCTATAAATGTATATAAACACCGAACAAAAATGCCGGAAAGCAAAAATGAAAAAAAGGGACTGCCATTAGAATGAACAAAATAAAAATCATATTTAATCGCAGGTAATTTATTGTAAATTGCTAACGTTAAATTTAGTCCATATCACGCGATAGGTATATACATACATATATACTAAAAAGAAAACCTTCAATTTAAACTCCCTGTGGCGTATGGTGCGCCTTGTTGCCTGGATGTGACTGTACGGAAAAACTTTCTATTGATGTTGTTAAATTTCAAGGTTTAATATCAAACTTTAAAATACACAAAACTCACAGATTAGAGACTTAAATTGTCCAAATTGTTCCAAATTTAACAAACTTCCACTAAAACAGTTATTACTTTCATAGGATGATCATATGTTATTAAATTTCATGTATTATTTTCACAATTGTTTTTTTTTTTGTAATGTTGGTTTCTATATATACGGACACATTTTTGTTAGGTTATAAGGATTACGGTACCACGAAAAGTAATCAATCCTGTTGTATCTACCTCAAAAAAAATGCAACGTGTAACTCTTAAATATAATTTTATAATGGCTGCGTTCAAAGAATCATATAATCATCATTCAACAATGAGAATTTTATTTCCACGGCAACTTTTTTTTCTATTAAATCGATAAGGCTACGAAAGAAAAAGTAAAAACAAAAAATCCCGCAGAACAACGTACATATACATATTTCTAATGAGAACAGAAATTATCTCAAACAATGCCAATTACTGAGGCACCATCTGAAAAATTTGAAAGTTCACCAGAATCATCACATTCTGGTGATGCACCAGGCAATCCAGAAGTTCCTGTGCCATATTTAAATGTCAATCCTAATCCCAATGTTGAACAAATTTTCCTTCGTCGTTCGTTAAGTAATATTTCGTTGGACATTGCTGAAATCGAAGAAGATGACAGCTTTCCAGCGCGAGCATATTTGCTGCCTGTTGTGTTACCCAATGTCACTGAGCCAACACTTGATGAGCTTCTAGTAAGATTTTTGTAGTAAATAATCAATCATCGTCATAATATTTTATATTTCTAGAGACGTGTAACTGGCCGCCATGATATTCACAATGTTGACACCGTTAAATTGCGTGTTATATCGTATATGGTAAGCTTGTGCAGGCTGTCACTATTCATGCCGAGATTAGCTCATTTGGATCTAAGTGGGAGTGTTTTGAATTCGTTAAGAGATCTTGGATGTGGGCTTATTCATTTAACGCATTTAAATGTAAGTAATTGTGGCTTAAGCAGCGTTGACGGAACGAGTTGTATTCCAACAATTGAAGTACTTATTGCCGATGGAAATATGATTCAATTAGTTGGTCCGTTATCAAATCTTATGCTATTGAAAAAGCTCAGCTTAAAGAACAACCGAATAAGTGATTTGGGAATGTTGACATTTCTTGGAATGTGTTCGAATTTGATTGATGTTGAACTGCAGGGAAATCCAGTGACAAATTATATTTTATATCGCAGAACTCTTCAAAGGAACTTACCATCTTTGGAACTGCTAGATGGCCAACCATTTAGTGATGATAATGTTTTGATAGATGGCGCTGCAG
This sequence comes from Epistrophe eligans, assembly GCA_951394125.1. Classification (NCBI taxonomy): domain Eukaryota; kingdom Metazoa; phylum Arthropoda; class Insecta; order Diptera; family Syrphidae; genus Epistrophe; species Epistrophe eligans. The sequence goes on along the minus strand of OX596031.1, from coordinate 10,331,124 downwards.
TAACTTTTGGAGATGATACAACGGATGCTGAATCATCATTATCAGATGAGATTTATTCGGAGGCTAGTCTTGTGAGCATTGCCTCTGCATCACTTGATGAAAGACCATCAACAAGTGGAGGAATTTGCAATGTCACAATTGTAAATTCAGAACGTCCAATGTCAAGTAAAAACTATTAGTTCAACATGCAAAATGCAATTTTAGAGGTTTATTATTTATTTATTTTTGACAGGTTCTGCAATATCATCGCAAAAATCGCCGTCTCTTCAAGGAAATCTTGTTGTTGGTACAGTTTTAGGCATTGCACGGATGAGAAAAAGAAGTCAACAATCAGCTTGGGGATCGTCAACTAGTACATCTTCATCCTCATCTTCAAGTAGTTTAGATGCAAACAGAATATTTCCAAATCGTCTGCCTCAAACTATTCTACCTCCACTACCTCGTAACGAGAATCGACAAGGTAATAGAGACAGTTTTTCGGAAGCAGAGGGAAGTTGTTCAAGTTTGCAGGATATTGCAAGAAGATGGAGGGCAGAAACAAACAGAAACAATGTTCTTCCTCAAAAACAAGAAAGCGAAGAAAAGTAAATATGGTTTTAAAAAGTTATTAAAGTTATTAAATAAATAAAATGAGTCTATAGTTTTTCAAAAATATCTTTCGTACATTTTTACATTTTTTTTTTAAAGCAGATTTTATATCCAAGAAATTTGTTTGGACAAAATATCAGTATAATATTAAATGAATGAAAGTCCAAAATCGTTGTTGTGTCATGCATACATACTGTGAATTTATGTATATTTTCATTTCCGCAGAGAGGTGATGCCTTTAGCTACTTCAAGTCATCTTTTATGGAAAATCGTAGGCGATTACTGCCTGAATTTTCAAAAGATAGTTGTAAATTCTATTTTAATAAAAGCCTTTTGCCTGTTTTAGTGTTTCATTTAACTGCCTCAACACAATAGGATGCTGAAACTGGAACTCGAATTATAGCTGCAGCATCTGAGAAAAATTGTTGTACGTGCTAATTTTGATGTGCCCACAATGCAGCTATACAGATTTTAGCATGTTCAAACGGATAACGGAGTCCTCTGTAGTTTAGTAAAAAATATAAACTGGTTCAATAATTAAAGTACAAAATTGATAGGACATTCTGGGAATTTTGTTTTTCAATTTCCAGATACTAGCTGTGTTTAATGAATCTGGTCTGCACAGAAAAGATCAGAAAAGTACAGGATTGTGTGTTTCATGAGGCATTCAGCCAGGTTCTACATTTCACTTTCACTCGAAATAGAATTGAAATCAATTGAAATTAGATTGACTTCAATTTCATTTCGAGCGAAAGTGAAATGTAGAACCTGGCTGATTAGCTTTTAAACCTTTGCATTATATTAAAAGGTAATTCAACATTTGTAATTCAAAATATTGGATCAATTATTGCAATTCATTCTCCTTCTCTGACTTAAATTATTTATAACTCTCCTATTGATCTTTTTAAAAACCAATATTTATATAGTTGTTCATATTTATATTTTATTACAGTACAATGTACATATTGCAAAATGATACACTTATCCTAAAAAATTGTATATTAACTCTTGTGGATAGTTTCAAACTCATACATGCAATCAGTATTATTTACCTACAAATTGCAGCCCTAAACTCTAATCGTAAGGATAATTACGTATTTACAAAGCAAAATTATAATCATGCTAACTGGGTTTCAGATCAATATGACCTTCGAAATAAATATTATAGACTTACCGCATATAAATTATAATAAACCTTTTAAATTATTAAAACATAACATACTTCTAGGTCACGGAATTGCAATATGTGATTAAAATTTGATAACTTTTTGGGTCTCCCCACAATTGTTTTTGCGAATGTGAACGCAAAAGTGACAAATTAAATTTTGTTCACATAAAAACAACAGAAGCTTTCCAAAAATTTTACTAAACTCTCTAGAATCTCAAAAAAAAGTATTTAAGCCCGATTCAAAAGCATAAGAGGATCGTGGAAAACTTGCTTTTCTTATAAAATGGTAATTTATTAAAACAATGACAATGCAGAATCAAATACATGTAGATATGGCTCTTTTCTTAAAAAAGTTGTTTACACTCTTATTTTCTTAAATTTATTTGGGAATACAACATTATTTAAACTGCTTAGAAGTACATATACAAGGTGACGAAAAAGTATAGTCACCGGTTGCAAATGGTGGCAAATGTCAATTTTAATTTGAAATTTATGAACACCGTTAGAACCTTACTCCAATCGGAGTAAATTTACTCCAATTTTAAGAAAGGAAATAAATCTACTCCTCCACTCCGCTTTTTTGAGATCTACTCCTTTTTTCGCACTGAAAAATTCAAAAATTCTTCAGCAAAACTACATGAAAGGAAATGACAGCGCTGTGTTATTTAATTTTCTAACCAACTCTGAATTTGACTGTTTCAATCTAAAATTCTATTCTGTTCTGAATCGAATAGGGGTGTTCCACATTCAACGACATGTTTGTTTATCAATACTTGTCGTGTCGTTAGATTTTTGTAATGTGAACACCAGTTGAACGACTGTCAATCTAGCTAGCTCTTTAGTTCAAATTTTAATATAATTTGCTTTGTCAAACGACCGGTCTTTCGTTTTCAAATCTACTCTGGAAATTATTGATTTATTCCACTTTTTTTACAAATCTGCTCCGAAATTTTACTACTGAGTTTCTAACCGTGTTTGTGAAGAAAACATGATACAAAATACACACCAACAAGACTTAAATCACTCCATTCCTAAAGAATGCGGAATAATTGTTTCGATTTGTTCATTTTCTTATATTGTTTTATAGTTACAATATCAAAATCTAACATTTGGTAACGTTGTTGACGCATAAATATTTATATGTCATTACGATAAAGTTCCAAAGCCCACTGAATAAAAATGACACTGACAGTTTGCAATCTAATATTTAGTTTGACAGAATATAAATTTCTGAAATTAGTGCTGGGTTAAGTAAGCAACCATTTATTTTGTGATTCCAGAGGTTATAGCCCTCTACACATATGGAAAGCTTACTTAAATCAAGCTTTAAAAATTTAGAATATTTTATGGAGCAAAAAAAAAGGATGCAAGAGTATCGATTTTGTTTAGCAAAAAAATGGGTTACACCATCTTTCGTAGTTCCAAAGAAATACTGTGTTCAAATTTCACATTTTCTCAAAAAACCTAAGCACTTAACATGAAAACGATCAAATATTTATAGAAGGTAAGCATTTAGCTGCCTCTATCTGTTTTCATTTGGTTAAGAGATTTTCTGTAAAATAATATCACTTGATGATAGATTAAGCTGTGTTATGAGCACTACAAGCATTTGCTCAGGTAAAACCAAGGTCAAAACCAGGTGATGAAGACCTGGCCTAGTTTATCCATTTTTCAAGATCAATATAGTATTTCATTTTATTTTCCAAAATTGTATTACTTACAATTGTTTCTATATTACAATTCCCCATTCAAGAAAGCCATAACACATTATGAATATCCCTATAATGCTTTTAATCTGACTTGAAGTTTTACATCACGCTTAAGTCAAACCGAAGATAAAGTGCCTTTCTTCATGCAATTCACAAAGCTCCTCATTAGAGTGTTTAAAAATTTGCCTTCGCACAGCACACCGCCATACATTAACGATAATTTGAAGAAAATAAATTATTAACTGGTCATCCGTTATTATATTATTGTGTGAGGGGCTTAAACTGCTATTGCAATATAGTTGCAGACATGTTTGTGTGTGTTTATATGTGTTCCTTCCAATTATTATGGCACAAATAATCCTCTCAAGCGTGCACAAATATTTAACCAACTTCAGAACCTCTTACTGCACCCCCACAACTCAACTGGAAACATAATCTAAACAAAAATCAACTCTAGCTAATTACAAAGTAAACATTAAGCACACCACGCGAGTTGACCACAAATCATAAGTCATGTAGTGCACAATGTTATGGCTATAAGGGAATGCAAAGTGTCTCCAGGCTTTGGCACAAGCCTTTACCCCCATCACACCTTTTCTCGTTCTCCTATATAACCATGTGTGGATATTCATTTTTGTCACCAGGACTGTGGGTTATCATTTCATAATAATTCGTAGTCAGTTAGTTTTTCCTTAGACAACAGTCGGTGCGGTACTAAAAATCGGAAACGAGACTTTAAGTGTTTTGTTTTTGAACCATTTTTCGGGTCTAAAAACAGAACTTCCCTCCCTGTCGTGCCTTATTTTCGGATTATGAAACGATTCAAATTAAAAATAAACTTCAAATTTCCGAGTGAATTTGAAAAACGTTAAAACAGAAAGCCCCGACAAAAAAGAAAGAAGACGACGACAACAAGAGAGATTATGACTACGGGTTTTGATTTAATTCTATCGGCCATTCTCTGTTTCGGATGCAATGCAACGGCCGCAACCGCCGCCGAAGGCCAGACAACGTCTGTTGTCATCTCCGTCGATGGTAGTGCAGTTGCAGCTGTCTCACCTGATATAAAAAATGATGTGAATTTCGAGATTTACCGAACCAAGAGGGAAAATATGGAGAAAATGCGACAGTATGTAAATGGAAATCATTTTCGCATCGCTACAGTTGAGGATTATCCATTGAGTTATACGCAGAAGAAAGCAGATGGTACTGTCGTTGGTCTAGGAGTTTCGTTCGAATTAATTGACTTTTTGGCGGAAAAATTTAATTTTACGTATGAGGTGGTTGTGCCGCAAGGCAATATTATCGGTTCAACGGAGGACTATGAAAACAGTCTGGTTGAAGTTCTCTATGACGGGGTATGGATACGATTCATTATATGAACATATTTAAAACAGCAAAATACATTGACAAAAAAGATAATTGATGAAACCTAAAACCCGGTTTTAAAGAATGTACATTTAAAGCTTTGCGTAGACGTTAGGTACTATAGGCAAATGTGAATTACTGCGGTAAAAAAACTTTACTAAAACGGTTTTTTAAATACATTTCACCTTATGAACAAAATATTTTCTGGATGAAGATATTCTTTTACTAACTAATTGATGATCTTAAAAAATTACACAAGATTGGATAACATTTATCAGTAATGGCAGTTATCGCCAACAAACGTTTTCCTGAAAGTTATGTTTCCCTCCATCGAAAATTGGGCACGTGAATAGTGTGGAATGCTATCCTCTTAAGTTTTTGATATCGCGAATAAAATTTTCAAAGGAATTTCGCTTCCATTTTAATTGTTCGGGTGAAATTTATTTCGAGGGAGATTTACGATAGCAGACAAATTTTTGGGGAAATAAAATACTCTGAAAGAAACAAAATTCCCCCAAGACTCTCGATAGAGAGCCCAATAGGACCAATTTTTTCTCGATCCACTTCGCCAGCTAATTCTAATCTTTATGTATGCAGTAAAAAGTACAACCCCATTTGCATTTAAAAGATAGAGACTTAACAAAAATAAAGACCAAGAGTCACATTTTCAATAACTCATTTCTTGGAAATTGATTCATTTGATTTCTTTTCACATAAAATTGTTAATGAATTTACATTTTGCACACGGCCATAGACTGGTATAGAAGACAATTGGCCATGTTTATATTTTTGAGATCTCGGAGACATCAACAATAATCCCACAAATATAAGCAGGATTTCTCAGCAAAAAATGTCTCAATTTTTGTGTAGAAAAAGAATTAAATTCCCCTTTTGAAATGTTGTATGTAAATGTTTTAAATTTGCTTAAAACTATTTAATATAACAAATTATGCCATCAGTTTTGCAATAAATTTTAAAACAGAACTTCTGAAAACAAACAGTCCGTTCTGTTATTGTTTTTTCCAAATTCTCCTTTTAGCTATTTCCAGTCTTTATTATCGCCCCGGTCAATAATTTGAAGATTTGTTTTATATTTATTTCATTACTTCAAACGTATTCCATCAAAGACTTTAATGAAGAACTACAAAAATCTAATGATTTGTTTCCTCATTTAAAAGTTATAATTACGATTTAAAAAAAACGCCAAAATTCTTCCTACGATTTGTTTGTAATCAATTTATTGATGATCTTTCGCTGAGTGTGTTCAGCACAAATTGTTTAAATTTGTCATTGATATTAAACCTAAAGTTTTAATTGATTAATATGAATTTTCTACATATATGAGGTCAACTTGAATGAAAACTCAGTCATTAGTGATCAGTGAAACAGTCAAAAAACGTCCGTGAAAGACCATCAAAATAATTGTTTTTGAGAATATCCAAACAATATTAACCCATATATACATTTGTTTTCGATATGAAAACGATTCTCCCCATTTGAGGAGCCCCAAACACTTGTGACTATATTTCTTGGAATTTCCGAATTCCACAACGAAAGTGAATTTTATAGTGTCATTACTCATTATTTAAACTTCTTAAAAGCCGTCGGCGCTGCAATCTTACAATATTCGTTTGTTGTGAAAGTTTTATTTTCCATTTTCGAATGAGTGTTATCCAATAAGATGGAACAGAATAAAATCTACTCCCATTTTTACATTTTTGTGTGCCTTGAAAACATCTTCCAATGGTCTACGTTTTTTTTTTTCACAGGAACGTCCCCTAAGGTTTTTGAATTCAATTGAATTTTGAGATAAGAATATCTAAAAAAAAGCTGATGTGATGGCTCAATTTTTTGATAGGATTTGAATTCAGGGATTAAAAACGTTCAGAAAAAGTACAATTTGATTTTTGTGAAAACTTTGTTGACCTGCAGTGTAATTTTAACTTTATGTCTGTAAGAATTTAGGTCTTTTAAAAATGCAACATGAATTTTGCTGCCTGCACTAGTTATAAGCAATAGAAAAATAAGAATTGTTGTGCTATTAAAATTAATGCGTAATTTCAATATCCATTTGTATTTAAAAAAAAATTAAATAAATCTCAAATTGCCTATTTGAAAATTTACTGGAAAAAATACGTATACGACACAGTGTCACACAGATAAACAAAATTCCTATTTTTTTTTAATTTGTTAAAATTTGATTAAATAAATAAAATAACATACAAATCAAATTTTATTCAATGGATTTTATCAGTTGTGTTACCTTTTAACTCTGTAAATATTACCTCTAGTTAGCTAAAAAATATTTAACAATAAATAAATTTAACAAAAAAAAATACTCAATTTCAAAAACAAAACTAAGTATATTTAAACTACGTTTACATAGTTAATTGAATCCAAATTGAAGCTGTATTCAATTACCAGAAGACTTAAGGTATAGAACTATAACAGTCGGAAAATGCTAGAACCAAACGTCAAATGCACAAGTCACCCATAATCAAATATACTCATTTTTAAAACCCCAAAACTTCTCTGCAAGTTGTTAATTAGCTGTTTTGTCATAAGAAATTAGAAGGGATTGGGATATGTAAAACAATGGCACACTCGTTAAGTTTGTTCTTCTGTTTCACATGACCATTCATGTACACGAAAAATAACAGTGTACACAAATAATAAAGTGAAACGTAAAAAATTTATATGAGAATCTTTGCTTACATCAATCTGCAGAAAGTTCTCAGTTCACTTACGCATGGACCGGTCGTTGAGCGCTCTTCACTTCCGGAAGCAAAAGTTAACGAAAACTGAATTCTTTGTATTCGTTTCGTTTCGTACGACCTCAGACTTCGCCTACCGACTATTATAGTTCTACCTCTAGATTGGATAGATATAGAATTCAACTTTGCGAGCTGAGTCGATTTAAATTATTTAGACCACATGGATGGAAGAAAAATTGAGATGACTGCTGATATTTTTAAATGTTTGTGAATGTCAATTTGTATTATTTTGTGCAACGGCGCAATGTTACTTAAACGAAAAAACTGAATCCCGCACGCAAAGAAAACATTGACTTCAAGTACACTTCGATTCTGGTCTTGTCTTATAACTGAAATCGCAATTTCAATTCGCATTCAATTTGATCTTCAAATCGACTAATATAACCGAGGTAAAAATTTGATTTTATCGTTAACGCGACATAAAAACAATCCCTAAACTTTTTTAAATATTTAAACTTAGTGCGAGTATTTGGAAAAATCAAATAGGCTAGGTTTTTCTCTTTGTTTTGCATAATATGGTGTCGCCGTTTGATTTTGATAGATTTTTGACAACTGGAAGTTAAATTTAATACTTCACTGAAAAACTGCTTCTGAGTTAACTAGGGAAGAATAGGCTCGAGGGTAAACTGATAGACGTTATTATAGCGGTGCGATAATTATTGCGAAATTGTTTTAAAGAAGAAATTTGTCGGCTTAGATATAGCTTAGCAGCTACACGTTGCTTTAGCACTTTTAAAATTGAAAGGAACGAAAATAGGAGGTATACAGCATTATGATGTAGCAATATGAGTTTAACAAACTTCAACTTTCAACTGGACATAAGTACATTCATTTGATTCAAGGGTTATAAATTGTTAATAAAAGTATTAATAAAATGTAAGAGGCGTGAAATTTTCAATTAGAACCGATGCACGGGGAAAAGAATGTTTTGCAATGCATTACCAAATTTGTACACACAATACATCGCGTGAATATACTAATTTTGTTGTTGTAAAAATACTCTATCATTTCGATATATGTACGTACTATAGGGTAAATTTGGCATTTGGGTAAATTTTACATCGAATTCTTTTTCAAAATAAATTAAACACAAACAATTTATTCACATCGATTCAAATAAATTAAATCATAATATGCGCACTCCCCTCAAATTCACTTCAACAATTATTTTTTGTTTTTGTAGAAAGCCGATTTAGCAGCAGCATTCTTACCCCTCTTGGCTGATGTGCGACACTTTATTTACTATTCAACCACAATTTTAGATGAGGGCGAATGGATAATGGTAATGCAACGTCCCAAGGAGTCAGCCACTGGTTCAGGCTTATTAGCCCCATTCGAATTTTGGGTATGGATTCTAATATTCATTTCTTTACTTGCTGTCGGACCTATCATCTATGTACTCATAATAATTCGAAATAAAATCACTGGGGATGACTCGCAGCAGCCATACTCGCTGGGCCATTGTGCTTGGTTTGTTTATGGAGCACTAATGAAACAGGGTAGTACCCTTTCCCCTATAGCAGGTATAAAACAATTGTATCCAATTAAAATTTTATGTTTGAATAAAAAATTAAACTGTGAAGCCATTTAATTTGGATTTTATATGATTAAACTATACACATTTCATTTTAGATTCTACGCGTTTACTCTTCGCTACATGGTGGATTTTTATCACTATTCTAACATCATTTTATACCGCCAATTTAACTGCTTTCCTCACGCTATCCAAGTTCACTTTACCCTTCAATACGGTTGGTGATATCCTTGCAAAGCAAAAGCATTTCGTAACTCCTCGCGGAGGTGGAATTGAGTATTCCATAAAAAATGTAAGTAACTTCATACATACATACATAATGTATAATGTGCATATATATGTCTCTGAAAAATTTGACTAGCAGTATGTCAAACTTGTGTTTATTTTTTTAGCACAAAAAATCTAATCTAAAATACGTAGATTGAATTCTGTGATAACTTCTTAAATATTCCCTGCAGAGAAGTTTGTTTAGTTTTCAGAATAATATTAGTTGAGATGAATTTAAAAATTTCACATTGTGTATTTCTTAATATTATTATTAGGTGTTGATTGTTGTTAGAATCCAATTTTTAAATTGTTTTATAGAAATTTATACTGCAGAGCGAGCTTTAGTTTAACGAACAATTTTTAATATTAAAAATAAAATTCTACTCGATATGTTTTGCTGTCAATCAACTATCAAGGTCAATGCAGGCAAACTTGACTCGGCAAAAAATTATGATGTGTCAACGTTGGGACAGAGTCAATGTCGTATTGACGAACACTTTGTCAACGTTAGTCTGACGGCGTTGTATGACAGGGTAATTACATTATCAACGAAAATAGTCAACACATTGATGTTAAGCCATGTTCAGGAATGAAAGAATAAGAGATAACTACATATTGTAATTTTTTGAATTTTTAAAAATTTTCATAGTATAGAAGCTTTCTAAAATAACTTATTTTAGGATTTATATAAAATTTATCAAAGTTATAGTCGTTTGTTGTACCCAGAGTTTACAATGTCGTAAACGAACTGTCAATTTTTGTATGGGAAATATTTTCCGACAAATCGTAAACTTTTCGACAAGAATGTGTGTCGTAAACATTGTAAATGAAATGGTAAACTTTGTTTTTAATGGTATGTATTATGAATTATAGTTGAGTCAGCTGGTTGATTTATCACAACATTTTCGCAAGATGTTTAAAGGGGTGTTTATGAAACGTGTGTCGGAAACTTTACGATTTTATGACGACGTCGTAAAGTTTCCGATGTTGCATGAATACCCTTAGAATTTGTTTTAAATTAGTTTTAAAAATGATACACAAATTCAATAAATTTTATATTAAAATTAAAGCAGATAGAAGGTTCTTCAGCTCATATATGTATGTAGGTAAATGATAAATGAACGGGAATCTTCAACTCTAAAGAAGCTTTATTCAAATCAAGATTAAGGATAGAAAAAAAATTATTTAATATTATTTCTTTTTACTTTAGACAAATGAAAGCCTTTCAATTCTTAGCAACATGGTCATAAACAATCGAGCAACATTCACTGAAAATGAAAATGATACCGTAACACTTACAACTTTTGTTGAAAAATACGGTTATGTCTTTGTTCGAGACCGCCCAGCAATTAACCATCTTTTATACCTAGACTATCGCAACCGAAAGTTATTAAGCACTGATAATGAAAAAATTCACTGTCCATTTGCCATGGCTAAGGAACCATTTTTAAAGAAGAAACGAGCATTTGCCTATCCATTTCAATCTAATTTGAGCACCCTCTTTGATCCAGAGTAAGAATTAAAATAACCTTATGCCATTTTTATACCTAAATATAATATTTCCTGAATTTTACAGGCTCCTCAACTTAGTGGAATCAGGAATAATTAAACACCTCTTGGCAAAGGGCTTACCAAATGCCGAGATTTGCCCTCAGGACTTAGGCGGAACTGAGCGTCAATTACAAAATGGAGATCTTATGATGACCTACTATATCATGATAGCTGGCTTTGTTACCTCCATTGTGGTCTTTACCACAGAAATGTTATTCAGATTTATAAATCAGCGACAAACTGGCAAAAATATGATTATCGGCTCAAATGGGCAACAACGTTCGACAAACATGCGTTTGCATGGATGGGCGGCTGGAAGGAGCAACAAAAGAGAAAGTATGGGCAATCGGCTAAATGAAGGCATTATCTTGAGCAATGTGACACCTCCGCCGCCATATGCAAGCATCTTTAAGCATAGCAAGAACGCAGTGGTCGACATGAATAAATGGAAACAGGCGGTGTCAAAGAATCAGGATGAATCAAAGGGTGTGAGGAGGCTAATAAATGGTCGTGATTATATGGTTTATAAGAACACAAATGGTATCAATCAATTGGTACCCGTTCGAGCACCTTCAGCGACTCTCTTTCAATATTCATACACTGAGTAGATTTTACAATTTACTCAACATGCGTTAAACTTTGTTTTGAAAGTCGTTTATATTTTGATAAAATTAATTTTGTCTATGTTTTAAGTGATGTCCATATTTTTTCTACTTTCTATTAAAATAAAAGTTTCTATTTTTGTGTATCTATCTATTTATTGAAAGTTTTTCTTATATAATTCGGGGAACAGGTGCGCCAACTATAGTATATTACGAGAAAGAAAAGTACATATTAACTATTTATGGTTGGTAATTAGAATAGTTTTTTTGTATTTTTAATTAAAATTTATTTCGATTTTGCTAAAATAACTTTGTTAGTGCTATTATTAGCGTTTTTTGTAAGTAACTTTTGAACACAGTACCTAGCCTACACAAATTTAAAAAAAAATGTGTAGGTACTGTGACTTTTGAACTCTGTAAAACAGCTCTCTCTGGGTAGGAGATTAATAGGATCCGTAAGTTTGAAAGTGGGACTTTTGTTTGCATTTTATTTTTTATAGAGCGATGCAATTAGAGCGATAGCATTGCTTTTTTTGTTGTGAAGAACATTTACCACACACATTCATTCCGTTCATAGACTAAGACTAGAGTCTGAGTTTTGAAATGAATCTTGTAAAATCTTCATAGGACCATTAGTTTTAAAAAACGTACAAAATATTTATTAATAATTTAACAGCTGATAATGTCGAAGAACTATATACATATATGTATGTAGATGAAGAGTGGAAGCTTTTGAATATCAATAAAAATCCATCAATAGAGATGTATGGTCTTATTTATAAACGTTGTCTAACCTTAGACAACTGTCCAACTGTGGAAAATGTGTTCAAAAACCTTATTTATTGTTGTTTTATAGCTGCCTAACTTAGACACAAGAGTAGATTGTCTCAACCGTGAATAATGTGATATTTATTTTTATTAAATAAAACATATTTCCACCAATTTGAAAATAGTTAGACAGTGTCTAAGTAGACAAAAATATAATAAATACGACTGGTAGTTTTCATAAGTTCTGCAAAATGTTTTCGTTTTCGATTTTGTTCAGTTCTGCGCATCTGTCACATATGTACAATGTACATCTATCCAATGGATACATTTGATTGCAAGGATTATTTAACCTTATACTACGTTTTCACCTAAATAAGTTAATCGCGTTGAGGTTTAATATAACCTAAGAAGTATTTTCACGATTAAAAAGTAGAATTATCTTTGGTAATTCAAAATGCAAGTGTTTCATTTTTTCTTTTGAAGTGGACTTGAGATAAAATAGATAAAATAAAATTCGATTCTGGAATATTGTACTAAGTAAAAAAAATGAGAATAGGTACCTACCTGTTTGTACAACTTTTGGCCCTATGAATATTAAACAAGATTAATTTTAAATCTACTTGATCGGTTTATCGGTCGGTAAAAACAAACAAGATTGCATTGACAGCAGTTATATAATCCTATCTTTTTTGCGTGTGTTTGTTTTTGTATATTTTACTACCTTAGCATATAATATGCAAAACGAAAAAGCCGTCTACCAGGACAAAAAATCATTTTTAAATCATTGAAATAGATCCAGATAGAAACAGAAATATGTACGTGTAGTTTCGTATTTACGTGTTAAAAATTGATACGGATCAGATCGTGGATAATAAAACGACTAGATACAGCTAGAACCACTTTCAACAAAAATGTGTATAAAAAGCATTTTTCAAAATAATTTTTCCATCCAAAAAAATCACAGAAAATTTAGATATGTTTTTTTAAGTTTTAAAAATGTATTTTTAAGTTTTCAAAATGTATTTAAAAAATACTTACCTCTCACTAACCGGCAGCATTCAGTTTTATTCACCAATCGATTCTCGACAAAGTAAGACTTTGAAGTTTGGGAATAAACGAGAGGGATATATGATATGGTGAAAAGCCCTATACGCAACTACCTCCAACTTCAGCTTCAACCAAACATTTTGACACATTTCATTATTTCAAAAACAAAATATTTTTTTGTTCTGGTTCTGAGTCATTTTCTTCGAATTCCATCTTTGAAATAGGGATAAAATCATAAGAAAACATATATTTTATTAAGCAAATAATCTATTTAACAATACCTTTATTATTTTTCAACATAAAGTCAGCAATTAACCATTGAATAATACTTTTACCCACAAATCTAAAATCGATAAGGTTTTAGGAAAAAAACTAAAAACAAGAAATCGACTACGATGATAACTTATTTGTTTATTACGTCAAATTAATACAAACAAAAAAATCAAACCAAAAAAAAATCGTCAATATATACAAAATAAATTAAACTACATTAATATGAAAGTGTTTCATGAAATAATAATCATATTTTTCGTGGGAATTGCAAGTCTTTCGAAAGCCAATGATATAACGCAAAAAGTATTTGGATCTGTAAAGGATGGGGTGGTAGCAGCCTTCGGGGATTTTAATTCCGACGAGCTAACTGATGTATTTATTATCAGTAACGAGTTCACAACGCTTCAAATTCTTTTGGGTAAGTTAAATAGATTCAGTTTTTTTAACAAATTGAACTGCCTTGGAGGAGATCTTCTTAAAATCCAAGAAATGAGTTGGTAAAAATGTGCCAAAAGCAAGAAGAACGTCCTCTGCCAATTAATATATTAGTATAAAAATTCTGCTTCTTTCTCTCCTCTGATCATAACAATAATATGAAAAAAAATCTACTTCTTAGGATCCTACACCGAGCCTCTCCTCCATCCCGGGCCCTATTGTAACTTCAACAAAAAAATTACGAGTGTGGTTCCCGGAGACTTCGATGGGGATGCCTTAATGGATGTCCTCGTTACTACTCATGGATCGAAGAAAGATCTCCTGGATGTCTACATAAATTGGGGTGCATCTGACTCCCTTATATGCGCCAACGAGTCGACTATTACCACCAATGGCGAACCCTTGGCTATCGACTACAATCGCGATATGATTATCGATCTTTTCGGTGTAAACCACCGCGAGGAACGAACTTTCTGGATATTCCAGAAGAACCGTTTGCCTCCACAAGTCGTTCCTCAGCTTCCGGCTCCAAATAATCAAAACCAAAATGCTAATATCCAGACGCCCCATGCAAATGCGTATTTAGATATCAATCATGACTTTACAGCGGATCTATTCGTCCAGACGGAGAAGTTCTTCGAGGTTTGGTATGGCAAGACGGACGATGACAAACAGGGGTTCCTATTCAATCACAAAATAGACTTGGACATTATTGGATTGCCAAAGCCTCACGTAGGTCAAAGTATCTTTCTGGATTTGGAGTTGAAAGGTGTCCAAAATCAGATTTTGCCAATGTGCTTTCGCGAACAATGCACTAATTCTACAATCCTGGCCCGTGATGGAAAACATTTCTGGGACATCCATGTGAGTTTCAAAGACCCCCAAGGTGTGCAATGGGGATTTATCGAACCAGTGGAGGATGATGTGTATTTAAAGACGATAACTGCCCGTGGAGGTGATTACAACATGGATGGATATCCAGATTTGTTAGTCACACTCCAGGCAATCAGTGGACCGAAAAAATTCCAAACGTTTTTGTTGGAAAACGTTCCATGCACTGTGTGCAATGGTCCACTAAAGAGGACTTTCGAGGTGAAATGGAATGCTCTTTCGCCAATGGGCAACGATACAGTGGCTGGAGCTTTTTATGATTTCTATCAGGATGGTAAGTTTGGGCTAGGGGAATTGCATAAAAAAAAACAGCACTAACCAGGAAGAATTTCTTTCAGGTGTCCTTGATGTGATTCTAATTGAAAAAAAAAATGGAAAATACCGTCCACTAGCCTTCCGCAACACTCTGGACTACGATGCTAACTTCGTTAAAGTTATCGTCCTCACCGCTTTGACAAACAAATTTAATCCCACAGAAAAAACCGCATTGGGTCGTAAGAAACGTACATACGGAACCAACCTACCAGGCCCTCGCATCGAATACTTTACTACCACTCAGGAGGGTGATATTCAACGTGGATCAAGTGTTCAGCTGCCGCAATCGGCATACTTCGCTCTGCAAATGCCATATACGATCTTTGGTCTCGGAAGAACACCCAATTTTGTGGACACCCTCATAGTCGGCCTGGCAAATAAATCACGAACATGGACCCAATTGATTCCAAATTCGCAAATCATAGTAGTTCCACAGCCAATAGAGGAACCCCAACGTTGGAAGGCGCAGCTATTTGTCACTCCAAGTAAATTGATTCTAATGAGCGTAGTGGCATTGGGTGGGACATGTTTGGTTATTATTCTGATTATACTTGTTCTGTATATCAAAGAGAAGAAGGAGGATAAGCAAGAGAAATTGCAAGAAGCACACAGATTCCATTTTGATGCCATGTAGATAAAATAGGCCAGATATCAGTGTGCTTTAGTGATAATAAATTGATAAATTTTAGGAATTACTTTTCTCTTTAAAACAATTTTCATTTTATTTTAATTTATAATTTTATGTTAGATTGAAAACTTACTAAATTTCTTTGAAATAAGCAAAAATAAATTCATTAAATAAATAACTTAAGTAATTATAATCACTTATTTCCTTGTTTGGGATAGGAAAGTGCAACTACAACACTTAACCACCACTCTTTGAATACCGTTTCCAGAACTTCTTGACATCATCGTGGCCATTCTTTGTCACCACCATTGTGCGATTTCTTTCACTTTGCCACACAAGAACATTTATAGACTGGGCATAGTCACGCAGAGTAATAAAATCGGCCTGCGACAAGAACTGATTGTAAACTACACCCTCAGTGTATACAAATCGATTTCGTTCGTTCTCCCAGAGTTTGATTTGGTCAACGACTGTTGGAGGAAGTGCCGACCTTGAAGTAATAGCAGATTCCGTTGTTTTCATATTATGGTGGGCGTACTGCTCTAAATAGCTGACAATCTGATCAGCTGTGATTCCTCCGCGCAGAGCTTGCCTGACTGAGTCTCGTGTTAAAACACCAACCACTAAGTTGGGGAAACGATAGAGCAACTCTGTAAAGAGACCCAGTAGGGCGACTTGAAGATTTGAGTCAGTGTAAGCATACACTCGATAATTGGTTTCGACGACAATGTAGCCAGGATCTTGGCTTTTGTCTTCTTCATTGGAGACAGTGGGAACTGGGCCGTTTTTGTTGGTAACGTTTAAGGCCAAGCGGGTGGGATAAAAGCGGCCTTCTTTACGCTTTCTCTGATACACTAGACCAAATTCACGTAGGTGCTGTAGGAAAGTCAACATCTTAGAATTAAGTCCTTCGGAACTGTAATCTCGACCAAGAGTGGAGAAACTCAGCTGGAAGAGCATAGAGAGACACTCTGGCAAGCTAAGATTTCGCTCCTGGCAGGTGTCTAGGTACTGAAGCATAAAGTGCCAGACCTGAAATTAGACGGGAGTTAATATGGAGAAATACAATGCATATCAATAAAACCTAACCTGTGATCGTGTGTCTAGGAGGAGGAACTGGAAACCTTGCCGGGTAATACTTGGGGTCCCATCACGATCGTCTCTCTTCATAAGGTTCGCATGCAATAGGATTCGTACGGCATCTGGACTGATGCCCTCGCTATCTTGGCCTTTGCTAGTGGTTCCACCACCAACCATATAGTGGAGGACGCAGCGCCATCGGGCCATAGCATAATTGTCAAGGAATGCCACATCTCTAGGCTTAGCATCTTTGTCCATGAGATGAGATAAGGACCACGGTTTCCCACCACCCAGGAGAGCTATCTTAAGATTCTTCTTGAACGTTGGACAGAGTTCCCAGGCGGAGAGACCGCCGGGAATAGCGGTGACGCGCCAGATGTTCAACTCTGTTAGACAGGATGTTGACGCTGCTTGTTCCCTTGAGGAAAATAAATTGTTAAAATATATATCTAACTTGAATGCTGGGATTTTAGTTCACTTGGCATAATGTTGTGAGCCCCATGAAGCGACTACGGCTTGTGGAACTGGCTGCTCTACGAACAATATTCGAATAACAAACTGGCGGGCGATTTCAGGTAGTTCTCTGAAATAAATAATAAATAATGTTGAAATATTGCTGATAATTTTGACCATTTGCTTTACCTATAAACAGCCAAACAAATTGTGGGATAATTATAAAGCCTCTCGAGAACATCGTGTGTTCGGCTTCTCAAATAGTCTTGTAAGTTTTTGCATTCAAGATTTGCCGGCTTTGGAATAACTGAGCTTGTTTTACCTGATTTCGATTCAGACATTTTTAAAAACTGATTTTTATTTTTGCATTTGAAGAAAATTAATAGTTTCTGTGTAAAAGAAAAACTGTTGTGTGTACGTTCTTAAAAAATAAGCCAATTTTTTTAATTTTTGAAGTTTTGGTAGCCTCATCAGATGTGTTTGTTCTAAGAATTGAAAGAGCATCTAAGAAACTAAATGGCCGCGTTCAGGTTTGTATCCAAAGCGATCTGGATAGCTTTGTGTTTTTGTACCTAAACCCATTTAAAAACACAGCTGACGGAAAACAGCTGTTGTCAAGAAAAAAAATCTGGTATACTCATCTATGCTATGAGAAATGTCAACAACAGCTGATTTAAGTTTAGATGGGTACTCGAGTATATAGGATAGGCTATCCTTGTGCACCAGAACGCGGCCAATGAAAGCGTTAAGTCCCCTTTCACACGAGGAAACAAATTGTTAGAGTTTTTTTTTACGTTTTCTTTTAATTTCCACCAATCGTAGACCGTTCATTTCCCTTACTTGGTGTCCTTCTCACCTAAAAACTAAAAGTTGGTGTAAAAGGGGACTGACTTGGTTGAACACACATTATTGTGTGTGAAAAGGAATGTCAAAAAATAGTACTTATTAAAAGTGTCACCAATTACATACATACATTTTTGTATGGGATTTTTCGTTTCGTATAATGTTGCTAAAAACAAAACTTTCTCGCGTGAAAATGCTCGCTCCTTACTTACAATGTGCTTGAACCTTAATAAGGCTGAATTTTTTGGAATCGAACAAACCTTCTGCAAACAGCTGATTTGTTTAATTTGAATTTTTTGTCAAAAGTTGTCAAAAAAATAATTTATCGGTCGGAGTTCGTTTGTCTCCGCGATTGTTTACTTTAAAACTTATTTAAATCAATAAAATAAGTTAAAATTATACTCAAAACAACTTTAAACTACTATTAACATGTAAAGCAATCTTTTTATCGTATTTGGAAGTGAAAATGCTAAGAAAATTCTATGAGAACTTACAATGAAAACTTAAGGGCATTCCGTGGAGTAAAAAAAAAACACCAAACCCCTTACCCAAAACTACGCATGAACACAAAATTATTCGTTTTTTTCATTATGACATTCTTTATTTAATTCCTTTTTTCATCATCTCACGAAAAAGTATTAAGGACGAAATCTATTCATTGTGTATTTCCAAAAAAAAAAAACTAATAAATATTCTCCTGGAACAAAAAACCGACTAGTAATTTAAGTTTTGGCAGTAGCAATGGCTTCATTCCATCAACGATGCGGGCGTCGAATTACTTTGACCAATAACAACCGAACAGCTATGCGAAGTATTAGAGATTTTAGTCATGCTTTGGTTTTCAGTGCGGAACCTCTTCAAGATGATATTTTATTCGAAGTGGTCATCGAAGAAAAAGTGAGTTCACAACTGATATATCCATATTTTCTTCCACTTTCAATACAGAATCTCTTGTTTTAGAATCACTCCTGGGGTGGAAGTATAGAAATAGGAGTCACCTCCGAGAATCCCGACAAGTTGGAGTTACCTTCGTGTGCGGCGGCAATGCGAAATGGCACGTGGATCATGTCGGGTATTGATATTCGAAGGGACGGTATCTGTTTGGTTGAGTTCTATGGAACTCACTTAGAATCTCTTAACGAAGGAGATCGTGTTGGAGTTATGAAGACATCCCAAGACGAGTTGGTCTTCTATATAAATGGAGAATCACAAGGTGTAGCAGCCACAAATTTACCAAAAGTCGTTTATGCTCTAGTAGACTTATACGGCCGATGCGTACAAGTATCCATCTGTCCATCGGAGCCATTGGTATGAAGAGTGAAACGTTTTTACCTATTTATCTTTATAATTTGAATTCGTTTAGGACTTCATGTCAGATTCAACTCAAATTGTCCAGTCAATCGATGTTCCCATGTGTGTCGATGTCACAGTAAGTTCGAACGGAGGCACTGGTGTTACGTCCATTCAATCTGCTGCTAACATCGCAGACTATTTCGATATGAATGATCGTTTGCGATTCCATACTCGATGTGGTTCATTGGTGAAGTTATCGCCGAACTGCCGATCGGCTGAGAGACGTCGGCCCCTCGATGAGTTTAATAACGGAGTTGTCATGACTCATCGACCATTGAAAGACAATGAACTCTTTGAGATTCGAATTGATAAGTTAGTAGACAAATGGTCGGGGTCAATAGAAGTCGGTGTAACCACACACAATCCAGCAGCTTTGCATTTCCCAGCAACTATGACCAATATGCGTAGTGGAACCATAATGATGTCTGGCTGTGGAATTCTGACAAATGGGAAAGGAACTCGTCGGCAGTATGGTGAATTTAATTTGGATGAGTTACGCGAAGGCGATCGAGTGGGAATGATGCGAAAAACAAATGGAAATCTTCATTATTTCATCAATGGACAAGACCAGGGAGTGGCCTCAAATAGAGTCGCCCAAACACTTTGGGGGGTCATTGATCTTTATGGCATGACCATCAAAGTGACCATCGTAGATCGTGATGAGAGGGAGCAGCAGAATCTGGTCACACGACGAAACAATCTCATGTCAATTCAGACCAGCTCCAGTTCGAGTTGTGGAGGTGGACATATTGTGAATCATGAATTGTCGGCTGCTTTGAGTCCAGAGATCGAATCTGTGAGTGGAACAGGGAAGAATGATGATCGTTTGACTTTCCATTCAATGTGTGGATCTCAAGCAACTGTGACGCACAGTGGACGCACTGCTCTGAGGCCAAAGTATATTTCCATTTAATGTATGTTTGAGTGGAAACTGACTTTTATACTTTTTTTCTTTTCATTTTCTTTCAGTGCTTCGGATGATTTCAACAATGGAGTAGTGTTGACCAAAAGACCTCTGCGTCCAAATGAATTGTTTCAGGTTCGCTTGGAACGTGTTGTTACCAAATGGGCTGGATCAGTTGAAATGGGCGTTACAACTCATAGTGCCGAAGAACTTGACTTTCCATTCACTATGACTAATGTTCGGTAAGAATTTTTTAAATTCATTTTTAACGCTACCTCCCCGTATAAGCACCTATGCGATAAGTTACTGTCATACATTTGTTGGATTTGAAATTACCTTTCCGACCGATCAATACAAGTCGTATTGGATAGTTAAAGCTTTTTATATTATATTATTTAAAAATCATTTATTTTCCCTACCAGATCTGGAACTTGGATGATGACCGGCAACGGTGTAATGCACAATGGTATCACTGTCATCGAACAATATGGTCAGAATCTAGATCGTCTGCAAGTAGGCGATCGTGTTGGCGTTGTCCGCAAAGATGATGGAACCTTACACTTTTGGGTGAATGGTGTTGATCAAGGTGCAGCTGCTGTCAACGTTCCCGAGAAAGTCTACGGTGTCATTGATCTATACGGCCAAGCAGCACAAGCTAGTATCGTTGATACTTCAGAGTGTGGCAGTCCCGATACTGGCAACTCAACAATTTCGAATACCACCCTCTATAGTGAGCCGCCGTTGCGATTCCATTCGATACATGGCAAAAATGCTGGAATCTCAAATGGTGGCTTAACTGCAAGTCGTCCCAATTCACTGGCTGAATTTAATGATGCCATTGTATTTAGCAATAGGCCGTTGAGGCAGAGGGAATTGTTTGAAGTAGC
This sequence comes from Epistrophe eligans, assembly GCA_951394125.1. NCBI lineage: Eukaryota > Metazoa > Arthropoda > Insecta > Diptera > Syrphidae > Epistrophe > Epistrophe eligans. The sequence goes on along the minus strand of OX596031.1, from coordinate 10,309,686 downwards.
TCTAGAAACAATGGTACGCCATTGGTCGGGAAATATAGAAATCGGAATAACTGGAAGTCGGCCAGATGAAGTCATACTTACGGCAAATGCCACTGATTTGGAAGGCGATACAATCATTCTGTGTGGATCTATGGTCTTCCAGAATCGCAAAACCATTCGGAGTAATATCCTATTCGATTTGGATACATTGACGGCAGGAACGAGAGTTGGCGTAATGAGAAACGGAGACTATATTCATTTCTTCATTGATGGTGTAGATCAGGGTCCAGCATGTGAATGTCGTTTGCCTAATGTTTGGGCAGTTATTGATCTGTATGGGCAGTGTGCCCAGGTTAGCTTGACTTTGGCTCAGCCGGACATGCGTGCACCGTACGCTACGAGTGAAAACTCGCAAAGTTTTCAAGCAACTTCGGTAATTCAACCTCCTCCCGAGACCAAGCACCGATGGACTTGTATTTCGGGAAATGTTACACTCTCCCAGAACTGGACTGTGGCTTCGAGGGTTACTGGAGCGTCGGCAGCCCTATCGCGTTGTTTGGTGTTTTCAGAGCATCCTCTCTCCGTAGGATCACCATTCGAGGTGAAGATTGTCTCGCATAACCCACTTTTTGCAGGTATTTTAAAAACCAAACATTTTTTTTTTTTTCAAAAAAATTATTTCAAAAAAACTTTTATATTCAGGGTGTCTAAACATTGGCATCACGGATTTGAATCTCTCCGATGAGTATGTACGCAAAAACATTCCAAGCAGCATGAAACGCATTCCGGCGAATGTTTGGTACGTTTCCGGCAACGAAGTGAGACACAATTCAATGCTAATGCAACGTTCGATGGCATCGTTGGAATGGCTTCGAGTTGGCGATCGAATTGCCCTTGAGATGACACAAACGCGAACATTGAGAATTCTACTCAATTCCGAAGATATGAATATTAATTTTCAAAATGTTTCAAGTGTAAGTAGAATGTTTTGTATGTTTTGTTTTGTTTTGGACGCCAACACTCTAAACAATTCAATCAATTCACATTTTTATTGTATTTTCCCCCCATTTGTTGTGGCCAATCACATTTGAGTATAAAATCATGGAAATTTTTGTTCACATTTTTGTAATTTTTTTTTTTTTTTTTTTTTTTGTGATTTATTTTATTTTTTCAATTTGTGTGTTTCAAAGACCTATTGGACTGGAGACACCTTCAAGCCCTCAAAAGTAACTAAAAAATGTTGTAAAAAAAAACAAAAATAGATTGTCGAAGTAAATCTTTTACCAATTGCACTTTGAATGAGTTCTTGAAATGCATGCTTTAAAACACTTTTTTGTATTTTGTGCTATTTTTGGTAAAAAAAATGGAAAGTTCATAGATTTTATTAAAATTTGCTTTTACTGTTTGACTGTAGGCTTCTCTCAGATTTTTAAAATGATTTTTAGAAATCGCAAGCATCAATTTTAAATAAGAAAATCATTTCATTGATTTCTAAAGGAACCTAATATTTCAATTGATTTTTCAAAAATGTTGATAGTCAAAATTATCATTAGAAAAACTGGAACAAAGCTGTGATTTTAAAATTTAAATTTAGAAACGCATGACCTTAGTATTATTATTAGGGGTGAAACATTTTTTCTTAAATTATTTTAATTAGTAATATTTTGAAACAGAACTAAAAATAGAGCTGAAAAATTGATGAAACCTGTTTCGGGTTTAAAGCAACAACATCGATAAATAAATGGGAGTTTTTTTTTACTGAACTAGTTTTGAAAATTTGTTTGTTGTTATTTTTAATCGGGATCTAAGGCAGGAATAATAAAAAAAAACAGATAAGTATCTTCCTAAGATAAACATTCTTTTTTAATAATAATAACCATATTCTCAGATGATCTTCATAATATATTAAAAAAAAAAAATGTACGCATGTGTAAAAAACCACATCAATTTAAATTCACAGTGCAACTACTTTTTCATGTCGCACACCAAGTTTCAAGTCTAGATTCATAAGATTCATTTATAATTTTCATTTCAATTCGCAAACAATTTAGTAAATAGAATATACACACATCAAAAGACAATATAACTACATAAATATTATTAACAACATGATTTTATTAATAATTAGGATGTCTATGTGGTTGTGGAACTACAAGGTTCCACTATGGCAGTTCAAGTGATCTCAACACAAGGACCAACCTCACCCCTGCGACCGTGTAGCTTAAGACTACAAGATTCTCTTGAATTTGGTGTGGATCCCCTTAATAAACAAGATTCGATGTTAGAATCTATAGACTCCGAATATCAGGCTTTTGAATTTAGTGATTTCCACGGAAAGAATGTACGCTTGGGAGACGAACATCGTAGTGCAGTACGCACACAATCCTTCAATCAGGCATTGGTTTATATTGCCAAGCCACTTTGTAAAGGACATAGTATCAGTGTAAGTTGAATTGGACAAGAAAAATTCATCAGCACCTTGTTAATTTTGTTTTCTAAAGATTAAAATTGATGCAATCAACACTAAGTGGAAGGGTACAATTGGCGTTGGAGCTCTTGGCGTATGTCCACAATTGGCAAACGTTCAGCTACCAACATCTATTGTACTCTGTAAACGTCCCTGCTGGGTGGCCACTCATGATTACATCAATATAAATGGAAGTCGTATAGCTTCTAAGTATGGTGAGGCTCTGGAGCAGATTCAACCAGGAACTGTGATCACAATGTCTTTGTCGCATGCCGGAGCATTAAGTCAGTTAATATAAGTTATATATCAAATTCTTCTATTAATATTTGCATTCTTTAGCAATTATGGTTGGGCAGAATAGTCTAGAAGATTTGGCTGCAGGTCTACCAAATCATGTTTATCCTGTCTTTGATTTGTATGGCAAATGTGAGAAGATATCGATCATCAATGGCGAACTCCGAAATGGAACTCCAATCGTTGAAGAAGTACTCTTGGAGCATGATCAACTTGCTGAAGGTGATGGTAGTGTGCCTCAGTGCGAGAAAGCTGATCTTGAAGTCCATGAAAAGGAGACTGAAGGTGCAAGCACATCTAATACGTAAGTGTTATCAAAAATTTGAAATCCAGTTATTGGTTCGTGATATGTATGACTTTTTAAAGGGCTCGCACGGTAATGCAAAACTTCACTGGAAATCTCTTGATTAACTTGTCAATCAAGTATCGATCGAAGGAAGGCAGGAGTGACACTAGTCCATCTTCATCCTCCTGGTGAGAGAGACAACTCCCATTTCTTAGTTCTAATTTCTTCTTTTTTTTTCAGCTGCCTTCGGGAATCTCTCCAGCTGCAGCACAATACCAATCTGAACATTCAACGTAGTCAAAGTACTCAGCGTTTCACAAACAATCCATCCACATCTAGTGGCAGCACAGATACAAATCGAGAACAAGTAGAGCCCCCCTGTGACGACGTTGTTCAGTCGGTAATGACAAACTCCAAAGAGAATCTCTTAGAATACAATGACGAAAGTAACGCTGCTATTCAGCAAAATCTTCAACAGCAGCAACAACAACAACAATTTCTGGACATCAACCAAGTGCCTGATGAAATACCAGCCCAACAAGAAGACGATCCAGATGATGATGATGAAGAGCCACCAATACCGCCGGCGAGAGATCCAATTCCAGCTGATACACAATTCGATTCCATCCAATCGTTGCCTAGTCTCGATTCAACTAAAGACTGTGAATATCTGAAGCTGGTTCGGGGGTTCAAAAGCTCACTGGTACTCCCCCATACATTTTTCCAGCAACCAAGCAGTCAAGCGATCTGTTTCTGTCAGCAGTGTCATGCGACGAATTCGGAGAAGTTAAGTGGTTGGGTGTACTTTAAACTAAATCAGCAAGCCGTGAATACTTCAGGGACTGTGCAGAGTTTTGATTCGGGTGATTGGGTGCCGCTGTACTACATGACACGAGTAGACAAGATTCGGGCAATTCTCGACTATGGCCAACCACTTCCGATTGAACAAACTCACGAGGCACATTCGGGTGTCAATCAAAAGGATGAACCCGGAACACACTTAGAGTTACATTTTTCGCCCAATTCACCGACAATCCAGCTCACTAATTCCCACCACAAGTACACGGCAGCTATGCAAAGCTACACAATCGGCACAGCATTCGAGGTGTATGTAAGGCGGCAATCTCTGTGTGCCACACAACAAAAGAGCTCAGAAGAACAGCAGGAAGATGATCAGCAACAGCAGCAGCAGCAGCAATCTCAACCTGGTACCTCAACTACGCCACAAACGACTTCTTTAAAAGATATGTCATGGTTCACCAAAGAGACTGGAGCCTGTGTGCTGACAGCATTAATTCTAAAACTAGAACGGGTGCAGTGCCAAAGTTCTGGAAGCTAAGAGGTTGATTTTTGCATGCAAATAAATGGTTATTCCTAATTTTAGCGACTGTAATTTTGCTTGTAAAGCGCATCGATAATTATTATTTATATAGATATAATTATATAAAACCTCATAAAAGATTATTAGCCTTTTGTTTTTTGAAGAAGAATCTTTTACAAATGAACTTCTGTTTTTAATTTATGTGTTCGAATTTCACATTTTCTATTTCAAAATACCATTATACCAATTACCACAAAAAATATAGCTACAAATACATACATATTTACATGTTCTTTTTAAAAAGTAATATATGTAATTGGCGCCCAACAGAAGGCCCTTAAATTACTTTATTCTGCTCTAACTACTACGGTTGTATGGGTTGGTTCGAAAACCTAATAAAAAGCGTATTCATTAAGCTGGTTATATTTCCTAGGTGGTTCGATTCATTTCTCAGATATAACAGCGGTTGTCAGTTTTGTGGCGGATTTCGACTCGGATGCGGATGCTTTCTATAGTAGTTTTAAGTTGGTTGTGAAACAATTGGTGATAAGTGATTTGTAGTAGTAAAAGTAAAGTATTTTGATTTGTATGATTAATATTTGATAGAGCATAAATAAAATAATAAGTTTTATTTACAAACCTGAGAAATTATTGAAATATAATTCAAAAGAGGAGCGTATATTCATAGGGCCTTACCAATAACAAAATTTATAGACGAGTAAAATGCACGGCATTTTTTTATTTTAAAGCGAAAACATTTCTAATGTACATATGTAATTAAAATGTAAAATCAAATCAAAAAAGAAATACATGTAAGTATTTAAAAACATCACATGTAGCACTCCTCTTAAGATTTTGGTTCTTGTTTTTGCTACAAAAAAATATCCGAAGTAATCCAATAAATCGTTGCCAACTTCACATCAATTATATGACATTGACATTTGTGATTAGTCTATATCTTGCTGCGAGAAAGAAATTTAATTTTTGCAATCAGAAATTTAATAAAGTGTATCGGAAAAATCATCTCGGTAATTACTCCAATAAGGGTTCCCTTATCCAAACAAAAATTCCCAAATCGTTTTCATCGCTAAAAACTTTTGAAAACAAAGTCTCATCGAAAATATATACAATTTTTGTTCTATCCAAATCCAGTCCACTCAATATTTTTCTACTCTGTTATTTTCTTTATCTTTGCTTTCTTCTCGCTCGCTCTTGTTTTCCTTGGTGCTTTGTGTGCACGGTGCAGCACCACTTAATCCGTTCCGTCGTCGTCCTCATAAAAGATTTTTTTTTTTAAATTGTAAAGAAGTTCTTTTTTGTTGTATTCTTGTATCTATTAAATTAAATTATAAAATTAAAGAATAAAGTAAGTCATAGTAAAAAGGCTTTTATTAATTATTTTTAACACGAGCTATTGATTGTTTTTTTTTAGAATCCAACCCGGGTCTGTTTCTGTCAATTTGCAACAAAGAAAAAACAAAGAAAAAACGAGGAGAATCTCAAACCAAGAGGGACACCAACAATTAAATGTCTCAATCCCAGCCAAGCAGCTCAGCTGTTCGTGCTTTAGCACTCGAATATAAATCATTGCAAGAGGAACCAGTCGAGGGATTCCGTGTGAAACTATGCAATGAAGACAATCTCTTCGAATGGGAGGTGGCAATATTTGGGCCACCTGACACACTCTATCAGGGCGGCTATTTCAAGGCACACATGAAATTCCCTCCAGATTATCCGTATTCACCTCCTTCCATTCGATTTCTCACCAAAGTCTGGCATCCGAACGTATATGAGAATGGAGACTTGTGTATTTCGATTCTTCATCCACCGGTTGATGATCCACAGAGCGGAGAGCTGCCATGCGAGAGATGGAATCCAACACAGAACGTGCGAACAATCTTGCTGTCGGTTATTTCATTGTTGAATGAACCGAATACGTATTCGCCAGCTAATGTCGATGCGTCAGTCATGTACAGGAGATGGAGGGATTCGCAGGTGAATTTTTTGTTTTGTTTTTTTTTTTTTTTCAAGTTATTGATAATACATATTTTTATTTGGTTTTTTTATTTCGAATTTTTGGGGTTTAACTGATATCGGATTTGCATGAAAGTAGTATTTTCTGTTTAGTTCGAAAAAAGAATATTTTTTAAAAATTTTATTGAAAACAGTCAACGGCATCGGTTTCAAAAGATGCTTTTGACTTTTTTTAGTCTTATCTCTCCTAAGCATTTTTACTCTAAAACTTTAACCCTCTTAACTGTTCCGCAAAAGACAGCAACGTCAGCTTTTCGCTCTAGTTTTTAGATACGCAGCGTTCTAATAAGCTTTATCGCATATCGAATGGGAAATGTCGATCGGTTAACCCTTTAGACTTTTTTGAGTTGTAGGTATGTAATCTGCAATATTCATATACCTATAAATAATAATTCACTAATCCCAAAAGAAATATGAAAATAAGAATATGGAATATGTGTACTTTTGTGCGTCAATGTTAAACTGGTAGTAAATTCTACAAACGTTTGTAAATACAAGTGGGTGTTTCTGTTGGTGGATAAATTTTAGGTTTGTATTGTTGGGGTTGATTTTTTTTTGTTTTGGGTTCTAGTTCTGATAGTATTTATTAATTGGTTTGGGTTATGAATAACCCCAACAAAAAATAAAAATTCTAAATTTTTTAATACAATACTTTTATTATTAATATTCTCGTAAAATTGTTCGCAACTTTAATAAATTCAAACCAGGTAAATATTGTGTTCTAACATAATTTACAGGGTAAAGACAACGAATACCCAAATATTATCAGAAAACAAGCTCTTGCCGCGAATGCTGAAGCCAGGAAGGAAGGAATCACTGTACCAACGACTCTCGAAGATTACTGCCTCAAACCGACTAAAAAACCTTCTCAAGAGCCAATGTTGGATATGACAAATTTTTACGATGATGACTTCGATTTGGAAACAGAAGACGATCAACAGACGGACGATGATGATGATGACGACGATGCCGAAGAGTCAGATTATGCCGATGGCGATGACAGCGGCAAAGGTGAAACTTCATAATCTCCCACCCGTAATGACTTTATCGTAGAGGTGTTGCTTATGCGGATAAGCTCAAGCGGAGGGGATAGAATACAATTATTCTAGTTTAAATGTGTTTGAAGTGTGTGTGTGTGTTATGTATACGCATCCTTATAAACAAAAAAAAAGTTAATGAAACAAAAAAAAAAAAAAACATTCATCCCCTTCCTTGATGTTCATCTCTTGTCTATCTCTATCGTTCAATTTCATTCTCTCTATTATATTTCAATACAACAAAAAAAACTAAAACTAAAAAACAAAAAAATATAAAATAATAATTATAAGAAAGAGAAAAACCAACTCATTCAAGCTTTTATTTATTTAGTTTTAAAGAAAAAGAAAAACAAAATTTTTTGTAAAGCACTCAAAATGATTGCTATTTGTAAGTTTTTATTTTCAGAAAAATGATATCAGCCTTCTGAAGTGATGAGTAACATTTTGTCATTATCTTGTTCATATCTCATATTTTTAGGGCATAACCGTAGCCTGCAATACATCTATATCTTTCCCTTGTAAAAGATGAGAACAACAAATAAAATGCAAATATATTATTATTAATTTTAATTGAATTTAATGTAACGTAGATTACTCTATATTTTAATGATTTTTGTCTTCTACAGAAATAATGTAAATTTGAATTTAAAAAAAAAATATAAAAAAAAAATACTTGTATAAAAAACAAACAAAATCTTTTATAATAAATTGCATTCTTTTTAAGTCTGACGAAGGGAAGATCCCAGTTGACAAATTAAGTTTGGGACCGGCTTAAGCATATTCCGAGAAAAATGATTTTAATTTTTTTTGTTTTTATATATATCTATATATATATATGTGTTTTTATTTATATATATAGAAAAAAAACGTTTTAAAACGGGCGAACTCAATAACTTATCTGACTGAGCCACCTCTGTTAAACTAGAGTCTGCTTTGTTTAGTTGACTTGATATTAATGTCCATAAATAATTACCCTTAGGTAAAGTGTTAAGAAAATTGTAAATAGAAACCTTAAAAACCATCTGCCGGCTATGACCCTTAAGGAAAAGATTAAATTCTGCTTTTTGAGTGCTCTCCTCTCACTCACATTAGACTCGGTGCCTATACAGCCTTTCAATGTAAAATAAATGAAATCATTTATTTCAATTAATTGATATTAATTTATCACGATCCTTATATGTTAAAAATGATTGCATTTATTTGAACGAATACAGTGACATTACTATTGAAAATAACAAGAAATATTATGATTTCTTAAGATAATTACAATACTAATTACAAGCTAGAATATCTTCGAGTGTCAATGATTTCTTTATCTGAAAATACTTTGGCTTTACTTCTGTTTCTTTTTCGTTTCTCAAAACCGCACTTGAAAGTGTGACGTCTAGCATAGGGGAAAATTTTGGTAAGAAGTTGTTTTTTTTTTCTGTTGTATCTTTCTCCTCTGAATCTGATGCTTCTAATGAATCTGGCACCGCGCAACCAGGCAAAAGTTTTCTTTTAAAATGAAAATATTTCTTAAAATGTTTACCACAGACTGTGGTGTTTTTTTTAAATCTTCCAGCTTTAGTTTCTTTCCCCATATCTCCCTGCTGAAACAATGTTTTTTATTGGAAAAAAATAAATAAATTTATGAAAGTTTCGAGTTTATTTCGCTAATGTTTTATGTAAATTATGAAGGTTTTGTTAGCTTTTTGATTTTTTATAATGCGAATAAAAGGATATTTAGGAATGTACATAAATCGTCGGTGAAACCAAGAAACTGTAACTCTTGAATTTTTAATTTTAAGACTATTTAAAGGACGTGTTATTTATTCTCATGCTGACTTTTTTGGCTTAAATGTGATTTTCTGTCTAAAGAAATTTCTTGGTCAGAAAATCACAGAAAGGGAAATTTATAATTCTCTCATATTCTCCTTTAAAAAAAAACTAAAATTTTTTTGAGTACAGAAAATCACAGAAAATCAAATAAAAGTCAAAAGTAACGAAAGGAATTTAAATCTTTAATTTTCTTGTTTGTCTAATGGTGTTTAATTCTTTTTTTTTTCAGAAAAACTGGTTACACCGACGATATTGTACAAATAAAAAAAGTAAATTACCTGATTTCATCTAGTGGAGATCTATGAAGCCCTTTATAGTCTTTACAGCCCATAATACAACCCTTTCTATTACGCTTTCGTTTTTTATTATCAATCCTCTTCGTTGGCTCATCTAAAAAGTCAAGCTTAAACTTAAGTTTGAGTACGTTCACCGGGATTGGCTCATTTACGAAATCCAACCTATTCTTTGTATTCTTCTCCTTTATGGGGTTTGCAAAAGTTGTATTATCTATATGCACCTATAATGTACATATGTAACCACTATTAGATCATAAAATATATTAGATGTAAAAATATAGTGAGAGTTCTTAAAAAAAAACGAATTCCATGGTAATCGGAAACTTGTTACGAATCCCGAAAGAAACTGTTACAAAATCGTAGTGGAAAATCTCATACAAAATTACATTACGAACGGATTCGGAAATAGTTATCTTCGGGATTCGAAAATTTTCAGATTATTATGGAGTCCGCGATAGAGTGAAATATTAACAAATCAAATATAAAAAGTATAAACAAAATTATTCTAACCAAAATCGAAGAGTTTTCTAGTGATATAGTTTGTAACGAATTGTCGTTTGATAGCTGTTTTTTGGCACTGAAAGAAATATGAAAAGAAATACATTATATGATATGGATACATGCTAGTGTTAAACATTTATGTTTACTCACAAAAACCGTTAAGTATTTGTTCCATTTTAATACATATGTATGTATATCCTGTTAACAAGGCTAATCTACAGAAAAAAACATTTGAAATATTAGATAATAAAAATTTATGGAAATTAGCACTTAGTAATTTTCATCCCATTTGACCCGTCACCTGTAAATAAATTCGGATCTGAAGCGACAGGTTTGTTAGCTAACCATCTGTACGGCGAACAACTATCATATCATTTATTTCAATTATCTTAGCTACAGTCTAGCTTTAACAAACTTCGGTGGTGCGCTTACAAATGCATAGTGGTGAAATTCCGGAATGAATTTCAGAAACAAAACATTTCAGACTACCAATGTTCCTGCTTAATTTGTACGGTAAATTATAGAATTTTTACATTTCGTGGTTATACAGTACAGCTACATATAAATTTATCAGTGGTCCTTGGTACAAACTGCTGCAAAAAATAAATAGGTACGTACCCCGCAAAACAATTACATATAGAGAATCAAGTGAAGTGAAATAACAAGAGACGTTAAAACATATGAATATGAAGAAAAGACAAGACAAAGTGGACAAAAACCTAAATGAGTGTTACACGACATGGGCGAGCTCGAAGTTCATTCGAATCAAGTTTAAGAAGGCAGACGAGCAGGCAAGATATAAAAAAACGAAGTTTAAGAGCTATAATATATGAACTATGTGCTAAATAATAACTTTATTGAAAACTTTAAGTTAAAGTTAATGTTGCCTACTTTTTGTACAAACAAAAATGTATAACGTTGAGTAGAATAGTTTATTTGTTTGCTTGTTTTCATCGGATCCAATTCCAAACTTTATTTTGTTTTTGATTCTAGGTGTGTTGAAATCTGGACATTCCGTTATTTTATTCTATCGTATTAGCCGTGTCCATATTAGTGGTTGAACAGGTACACCACCTGCAACTGTCCCATAAAGCAAAAAACTTTATTATGGACGGTACTCTCCTTCAAGCAATTGGCCCCGTTTTTTTATATCAATTCTCGTCAGTGTGCACATTCGACGATTTAGAAATTTAAATAATGGTAAGTTGTGAACAAAGATAATAATTGACATTTTAGTATCAATATAAAGGTTATTAGTTACATAAGTTTTATGTCGTTTTGCGTTTGTTAATTTTCTTTCAAGTTTCTCTTTCTTCTTCGGGTCACAGTTCAGAAACTAAAAAATATGGCTGTTGGTTTATTCATATAAAAATTCAATTTAAAATTTCAATTTGTAGTACTTGGCAGTTTTGGGAAACATACCAACGGACCTAAAGTTACATCATCGAACACTGCCTTGACTGCACCTCTTTTTTTATAAACAAACGTCAGCCTCTGTCAAAACACCAAACGTCATCTTCTACATACCAAAAGGGAAGGAGGACTCTATAACTGGGTCCCAAAGCCATCATCTTTTTTGCCAACGCGTACATTTTTATAAGAATTTTCTCATCACAAAATGAATCCCAAGTTGAAAATATCCTGTTTCCTACTTAAAGTGAGTAACATTTTATTTCTCTTTACAAGAAGAAAGACTACACACTAAACAAAAATGTTTTAATCAAAACAGCGCCTGGAACGTATCAAGCAACAATCCAGCGGTTGTTTATTTGGAGTGATCTATGGCGAGGGAACTCTCCTTCTTCTGGGATTTAATATTGAATCAACAATCGGTCAACTAAATTACAAACACATTCAGTACAAATTTCCAGCTGAGCTGGATCTATGTGGATTGGTCAAGTTTGGTGACTGCACTGATGCCGAAGCGCATATTAATGTAATTCTCAAGGATGTCGACATCACAGATAATCCGATTTTGCTCCAGCTTGAGTTGGGCACTCTGATGGGAATGAAAGCCTCGATATTTATGCATCAAAAGCTCGAACAAATACCCTACGAAGTTATGGAAGCTGAAGAGCTGTACACAGATTTTTGTTTCAGTCGTATTAAGTGCAATCTTATGTTGTACTCTGAAGCAACTGTGGATGCAGTCAGAAAGAATATGCATGTCCTGAGGAAAAATGTTGCCGGAGGAAGCACTGCCTTCCATGTGAAGAAGACCAATGTCTATCTTACAGGAGCTGGAAATTATCCTGTAAACAACATCACAACAGAATCGAGTATATCATCGATTGTCCAGATGGTTTCAAAGAACTCGAATGGTGAAAGCGACGACAATAAGACAAAGAAATCCACTAAGGAACCGCCTGTCCCAACGGAGTTCAGTGTCATAACAATCGATGTTCTCAAAAACAAAACGAGGGAAAGACCTAACAAGAATGCTCCACCACCTGCAGCTGGTTCCATGTATTTAAACCGAGATGAAAAGAAAATTGCGATACCATTGAATGTGGAAGCGATGGCGATTCTTTATAAAAAGACCAAACTAACGAGATTCTATGACATCCTTATCGAGAGTATCTGCAGGTCACTACGTTTGTTTGAATATGCCATTACAGAACGTTTGGAAGACGGTCAGGCACCGATGATTCCACGCTGTTTTCACTTCTTCCCGCCAGAATTTGGTCATTTTCTAACCTATGTTTATCCGGATGGAATATCGGAAGACGAAACAAATATGCAGCAGCAGAGAAAAAAATTGCACTATCACTTTGGACTCCCAATTTCTCGTCCGTACTTCCGGCGAGCAAATTGTTTCTTGTTCCGCGATGAATTAGACCCAAAAGAACCACTGCTAAATACACACGTTGGTCTGCGTTCGAGTGGTGTAAAGGATGGTCGACAATATCTCGTTCAAGGTAACTACAGTTACTATCACTATATGCAACAGGATATGCGAGACAACGGCTGGGGATGCGCTTACCGTTCACTCCAAACGCTGTGCTCTTGGTTCAGATGGCAGGGCTATACTGAGCGCAGTCCGCCAACTCACTTAGAAATTCAGAAATACCTTGTTCGTATAGGAGATAAACCGCAATCCTTTGTCGGATCATCGCAATGGATTGGTTCCACAGAGGTTTCGATGTGCTTGCAGGGCTTTCTAAATGTCGACTCAAAGATTCAGCACTGTTCATCGGGCGCTGATCTTGCCTCCATGGGCTCTGACTTGGCAATGCACTTCCAATCTCAAGGCAGCCCCATTATGATCGGAGGAGGTGTCTTGGCACATACAATTCTCGGTATCGATTATAACAGTCAGACGGGACAGATAAAGTTTCTCATCTTAGATCCCCATTACACTGGTGCTGATGATTTGGCCACAATACAGTCGAAGGGTTGGTGCGGTTGGAAGGGTGTGGATTTTTGGGATAAGAAATCCTACTATAACATGTGCATGCCACAAAGGCCAATTTTATATTGATTTTGTTATCACAGGTAGGTTAAAGGAAGGTATTTGTTTTTTTCTTTTTAAATATGTATTTGTGTAGGCAGATGTTGCCCATTTTTTAATGTTTTATTAAAAAAATATGTAGGTATTGTTAAAAAAAATAGTTTGGAAAGGAACTTCGATAAGATTTTTTTTTTATTTTTTGTTTTATTTTATACCTATTGAATGTAAGATAAAATAATAAAAACATGAAAATCAATTAAAGTTTTTTATTAACCACAACATATTTTGGATGATAAGAAACGGTCAACAAAAAAAATCATAAGTCGAAATTAATATAATTTTTTTAAATCTATAATTATAATATTCTAATGCCTAAGTCATTTAAAAATAATAGATAATTGTGACGTCATAGAAATGCCAAGATGGCAGCTTGGGCCATCTTTTGATAAATACGACTTTTTTTATGTCGCATTTTAGATATTTTTATTTTTATGACTACGAATTTCCTTGACATTTTTCCAATTTGATTTATTTTGAGAGGAGATTTTTCACATTACAATGAAAAATGACATTTCATTCACTATGAAACTTAATTCTTGTCTAAAAATTCATAAGAAACGTAACTAATAGCCATGGACGTATTATATATGTATATAATACGTCCATGCTAAAAGCCATTACTTTTTTTGCAGTTGGCCAATCAGAAGCTCTAAAAACTCAAAAATATGAAAATTAAAGATACTGAATTATAAAAATGGAAAACAGATTCATATCTTTATAATTCAGTATCTTTGATAAAAATTCAGATGTAAAACGTAATGCGTTGAACTCAGCCATTTGTTTTAAAAATTTACATGTATCAATCAGCAGCATGTTTGACAACAATCGCTGTATGATCATATAAACGCAAGAAACAACCGGTTGACCAATCATGTTGTATGGTTAAAATATTTTGAAAACTTGCGATTCCATTAATCGTTTAAATGATCAAACATCGATGGTTGTCAAACAAGCTGATATTCATGTAAACCCCTCTAAAAGTCTAAAGGACGCCCAGTAAATTTAAACTATTTTTGTTCTTCGGTTGTGGTTCTAAATATTTGTTGTGTATTGCAATTTTGTATCAAGGACCAAGTTTTTATTTATTCTTGAAAAATTCATCTTGAATTCCTGTTCCTTGTACGTTGCTAGAAATTTTCAGTATTATTCGTATATCTCAGAGGAATTGAAAAATGAAGCGAGCAAGGGTGAGACTTCAATCTCTAAAAACTAACAAGTCAGTTTCCGAAAAATCACCCGGTTCGGACTCAAAATCTAAAACAAAGAAACCTAAAGATGAGTTAGTTAAAAAACAAAACCACGTTTGGAAAGAAAGTGAGCTCATAGCACTGATTGCGGCTATTGAGGCGCGACCTTTACTATGGGCTCAAAAATTTCGTAATTGTGATCAACTTGGAAAGATTAAGGCATGGAATGAAATTTTTTTGGAATTTAATCACATCACCCCAAGGGAATTGAAAATGAAATGGAAATATATTCTCAAAAATTTAAGATATTCCTATAAGAAAGAGGGCGTCTCGAACTCGAAGTGGCCAAAATACTTGCCATTTTTGGTGAAGGATAAACAAAACTGGGCAAAATCTGGAAAGGTGCGTAGTAAAACATGAATTGGAATGCGTTGTTTTTATTTTAAATCTATACACATGTTTTTTTAATCAGTCTGGCGAAGTGGAGGTTTCAGATTATTCAGAGCTAGATAATTATCAATCAAAGAGGCCACCATTTATCCAAGGTACCCTGGCACTGGGTAATGTCTCATCTTCGTCTCTATGTGTGCCAACAACAAACACCTCAGGAGCTGCCCTGCAAATGCCGGATCCTATTTCAACCTTCTGCGAGTACCTTTTAGCAGAACTCAATATGCTTTCAGATGCCGAATCACGAGAATTGAGAAAACTGTTGATGCAATTGGTGTACAATTTTGAGAACACTTTTGAAGCTCCACCGACGAGGCGATCTAATTATTATTAAAATAAAATAGGAAATGTACATAATGTTGAAAGTTTCAAAAATAAAATAGAAAATGCATGGTTTCAATTTCAAAAATTTCGGTGTTTAAACATCTGTCACGTTTTTCATTGAAATCTGTAACTGCTTCCTAAATTGATCCCAAAGTTTAATCTCTCTGAATCGTCAAGTTTTTACTAAGTATTTAATTCGAATACTTATTCTAATCTAATCCTTCGTAATTACATTCTTTCATTATGGCTACTTTTACAGAAAGAAGTCAATACCTACAAAAATAAAACAACACGTCAATACAAGTCAGCCGGCAGTATAAGAGGCATGAAGTCGTACAACAAGAAACAATTCCTAAACGAGCCTAGCCCAAGCCTTTAGGTAAGTGCCAAATAAATTTTGACTGCCGGACTAAAACCCAACTGAACTTGAAGCTATTTAAATAAATATTTACGAATTCAATTAAATATTTCAGAAGATCCCACGGGTACCTAATCTGTTACATATTTTTATTTTTATCTTATTATTTATACAAACATACAATACAAATAAAATTTATCAATAATAACTTAAAGTAAATTTTGAAAATAAATCCATTCCTGCGTTATTGAAGATGTTGTTGGAAACAATAAATGGTCTAAATGCTCGGAATTTTACTTAAACCCATCAACCTATTGAAATGCTAGAAAATTTAGGAAAGATTAGGATACTACATAATATAGTAAGAATGTTAAAATGAAGGTTAGACATTTATGAAAACAACCTTTACCTCGAGCCAATCTCATAAATTAATTATCGTGAGTCTTTCATACGAAAACTGTTTCGAAAAAAGATAGAATTGATATAATCATAGCCGACCTCAGTAATTTTTTACGCAGCTCGATTTTAATTATCTCTTTGAAGTTCCATGAAGTCGTGGACCTTTTTCATTAAAAGTGTTCGTAAATGACGTGACCTGAGCTCTGATAGCAATCGCAGTTCGGCTGAAAGGTGGTTGCAAAATTTTCTGTTTGTCTCCAGGCTCTGCGATGATGGCGTATTTGGAGTTGATATGTTAATAATATCAGTGGATGAGCTATATAAAGAATGTGTTTCCGGCTTGGACAGCTTATTCGATAGATTATCTTCAAAAATGAGATCGAAGGGCATAGTGGATCTAATTGAAGACTGTGAATCCTGAATAGATTGGTGCTCGCCTTGTTGACTGACTTGAAGAAAGGGTTTTTTAGGTGCAGGTGATCCTATGATCTCAACTTCTGGCTCCTGAAGTTTTACAATATGAAAATTAGAGCAAAATTAAAATAAAATGTCCCACTGTTTGCAATTTTTCAGAGTGTTTTAAAAATGTTTTCCGAAGAGACATCCACTTTTGTCTCAATACCCGGTATCCATATTCTTCCATATTTAATTCTTTAGTAATGTTCTCCCAGGCTTCAATATGTGAAGGACCAAATTCGCAATGTTTCTTCCATAACATAGGACGCGCTTTAACAGCTGCAATAAGTGATCGAGTTTGAGAATCATTAAACTTATGACTTTGTTTAATTTTGTTGACAATTTTTGGATCTTCATTATTTTCTAGATCTGTTTTTGATGTCAAATTCGGAGTTTTATCTAAATCTTGACTTTTTGATTCAGATACATCTCTTTTTGCTCTTCTTGTAAGTCTTTTCATAATTTCAATAATATTTTATATTATCAACCCAATACCCAACAGCAAACAACTAATTAATGAAACAAAACAAGGAACACCAACACTAAAAAGGCGCAAATTAAATTTCTTGGAACGTCGCATTTGACGTTATAAGGATGGTTTACATGGAACAACATTATGGAAGAACATGTTTGACAACATGGCTTGATAGAATCGAAGTAAGTTAGACTGCTTTTAAACGCTGCAATTACCTACCCGCTGCGATTTTTAAGCATGTTGGCGGGGGACGTATGCGGTGGCCGAAGTAAACAAAGTTGCAGAGTTATCGCTCTTTCTTCATTGTGCTTTTTCTTATTGTTTGAGATATAAGTGGAGTAAAGAGTGTGAGTTTGTGCTTCCTTCTTATTTAACAAAAATTGCACCTATTAAAATTTGCAGCTTTTAAATGGATGTTGCAATCCGAAAGAAAGACTGCTTTTAAACGCTGCAAATATGCTGCAATTACCCCTGCAATTTTTAAGCATGTAGGCGGGGGACGTATGCAGTGTCCGGGGTAGACAAAGTTGCTGAGGTTGAAATGATTGCAGAGTTATCGCTCTTTCTTCTTTGTGCTTTTTCTTATTGTTTGAGACAAAAGCGGAGTAAAGAGTGAGGAGATATATTTCCTTCTCATCTAACAAAAATTGCAGGTATTAAAATTTGCAGCGTTTAAATGGATGCTGCAATCGGAAAGAAACTGAAAAGGGAATTGCGGATGCGAATAGAAATTGCAGTCGTCTAAAAGCAGTCAAACTCAAAAGAGAAACGCCGTCTAAAAGCAGTTGTCGTCTATTGTTTTCGAAGGCAAAGAGTGAAGTGACATGACCACCACAATTTTTTTTTTTGACAAAAAGAACGCACAACTTTTTTTGACATTTAACAATTACTGATGGCCAAACAAGTAGTTGCATTTAAATTTAAAAATTAAATCTGACTCTAAATTTGAATTGATTCTCATTCCTTTAATCCCCATAAAAACAATGTAAAAATGAGTTCTGATTGCATTTATAATAATCTCCGTCTTAAACTAGATGTCCTCGGCTACACCCAACCACTTCCACTGGCAGCAATAACACTTGTTGGAGCAATTTTCGAGGACCTTGTTAAGACCACCGAGAGTTTGCGCGATTCAAAATTGAAAATAAGCAATTTACTTGAGGTATCATAAATATTCCTTTTCTAAATAATGAATCCTCCCAGGGCACAATCAGACCACAACAAACCTTAACAATTATTTGTGTCTGACTCCAATCAATACTTTTTCTATTTTCATTTCGTAGGAAAAATCGTGTTGGGAACTCGGTGTTGAACCATACAAATGTGATAATTCTCGCCTTTTGGCAGAGTGTAATCAATTACACTTGGAATTAATAAAACAGAAAGAAGATTACGAAGAAAAGACTTGCGGTTGGTAAAAAAAAGGTCTCATGTAATAATATTTTTACCTGTTATGTGGGAAAATTTGTCTTTTCAGAGTTACATCAACGAATAAGAAACCTTGAAACCGACAAAAACTATCTCGATGAACACTGCCAACGCTTGCAAGCACAAATTAAAGCCTTTATACTCAAAGGTATCGATTCGAATTCAGTGAAAACCAACAAAAACGGAGTCAACATGAGTAAGTCGTTTCTAACTTTTCTTTTATAGTTTTCATACCTATAAACTCTTAACTATTATTACACTTACAGATAAAAAACCTTTCGTAAGCACTGTCCGCTCAGGCGAATTCCTCCCAAATGCTTTTTGTGAAAACTCATCGATTAAATGCACAAAATGCAATGCAGGCTTTTATAAGCAATCTTCAGCTGGCTCTGCGAATACGTCTGCACCAGAAATAGAAATGGAAAAACTGACAAACAGTATTAAGGATCTCACAGACCAGGTAGTCTTCTATAAGAAAAAAGTAAGTTTGAAAGAAGTTGAAAAGAAGGCTCAAGATTTCTGAAGTAAAATTTCAATTCAGATTGAAGCTCGGGATAGAGAAATCCGTCGCTTGAATGAACTTCTCACTGGCGGACGGCCACCGGCGGCCTTGGCCAAAGATTGCTGTTACAAAGACATTGGGACTCTTTCTGAAGATGTTGAACTGTTGCAAAGAGAAAAATCGGAAAGCCTCTGCAAAATACGTGAGTATCAAGATAAAATGCATGAAGCCATGCAACGGGCAATGGATTTAGAAAGCAAAAACAAGAAACTCCAACGAGAACTGGATGAGTTGAAGGAAGCTGCTTTAGCTGTAGAGAGTCAGGCCAATACAGAAATAGCAGAACGTGAAAAAGAAATTGAAGATTTGAAGACAGATTTGCAGAAGCTGAAAAATAAATTCGAAAACAAAGAATTATCTTCAGCGTCCTCAAAGTCATCGGCTGAAGAAAAAAGAAGATTTAATGAGCGATTAAACGAACTCACTCAAAGGGGTGAGTTTTTTTTTATATAATTTTAAATTGTATTTTCAAAAAAATATATGTACCTACATATGTGTATACATATTTCTTTGTAGAAACAACACTTGCGTGCGAAAATGAAAAGCTTATGAAGAAAAATCATAAGCTTAAATCGAAGCTTAACTCGTGCCAAAAAGGTGTTTATATTAAAACTTTTCGTTAAGTTTCGTTAAAAGCGGTTAAACTTTATTTTTATTGTTAGAAAATGTCAACAAAAATTTCAAGGACGATCGATGCATTGATGAAGAGCGAATTCGTTTGAAATCGGAAAGAGATTTCTTTCAAAAAGAATATTTGAGAATGATCAGTAAAGCGGGCTCTGAAAAGGTAATCAAACTAATATTTTGCTTTAGAATAAAGATAGAAGGGTGGACATTAGGGTTTCCGTTTTTTTAAAACTCATTCTTTTAATGCCTACAAAAATGTATTGACTAAAAAAATTAATCGTAGTTCTTAAGCCCGTGCCTTTAAGGCCATACTTTTCCAACACATATTGGCATTTTAGCACTTTTTCCGTTTAAATTTCTTTTCTATCGAACTAAAAAATTTACCCGATTTGCCATTCCAGCATAGTTGAGGAACATTAGAAATGAAAAAAGCTTTATGTATTTATGTATGTACATTGAATGTCAAATTTAAATGTTGAGCAACTTTTCTGAACATAGGTACCAACATCATAACTTTCCTAAAAAGGGTCAAATACATGTGGTTTAAAAAATTATTGTTTTGTATTAAATTTTTGTTTCTATTAAATACGCAATTTAATAAGGTTTTTCATATAAGTATAGTTTTATGTGTGCAATGATATAATACAAAAAATTTAGTCCGATATTCTAGCTAAATTTTAAGACCTTAATGAACGGATTATTAGAACCGAAGTTATAAGCAAGCCAAACCAAACACAATGTATCTTTACAATTACTATACCGACTACAAATTTAGGTAGGTACATATGAACATTTAGCATTTTTTTTCCGACGCGAAGCAAATTTGCCACGATTGTGGTTTTTTATTGGACAAAGTCCGCCGCCGCCGCCGGCTTTAGAATACTATATTCCTCTCGCCAATTGGTGGTTGAAAGTATTTTAATGCTTTTTTTTTTTAATCAACTTCCTCGTTGAATTAAATTATTTGTCCGATATTTATTTTCATGTATAAAATTTTGAATGATTTTGAAAATTTTTTGCTCTAACACGCCAGTCATTTTTCCTTTAATTATATACCTTAATATTGAAAATCGGATAATTGGATCGAAAGATATAAGCATTTAAGTAAACGCAAATCGGATATTTTTCGGATTTCGCAAAAATCATCATCAAAAACATACCCATTTTTTTCCTACGAACATTTCTCCTTTTTTTCTGTCCGTTTTATCATCTTCTTCGTTTTCTATTTCCTCAAACTAGTAACAACAAAGCATGAACGAAATAATTTTGTTTATTTTGTTTAGTTTGTTTATTTTTTTTTTATTTTGTTGATTTTGTTTATTTTGTTTATTTTGTTTATTCCCCTCACGTTTCGCCCCCTTTGTCTACTAGGCGTTTCATATTTTTTTGATTTTTTTATATTGTATGCCTCCGTTTAAACATTTCTAATGTTAAATTCGGTTAGTTTTTATTTATTTTTTTTTGTCAATGTGTAGGTACTTGTACATATCTTTAAGGCATAAACGTTGAGTTTGAGAAATAATATCACCAAATTCAAAAGCTGAATTTGTTAAATACCAAGATAAATGAAAACGGAATAGTAAGTGAATAAAAAAACACGGCTCTTAATGTAAATCCTAACACATTGTTTGAATCCTTGATTTCAAATGATTTAATATTGTTAAAGTAATGATTAGGTTGTTAAAGTTCACATATTCTAAGAATCGAAGGTATTTTATTTTTTTCAGGAAATTGAATTCCTTCAATCTCAAATAAAATGCAAAGACGATGAACTTCGTCTTCTTCGTTCTGAGCTGTGCGTCCGTCAGCAACATCCAAGTGCTCGTTCTGATAAATCTTCCAATAGTGAATGTGTTCAAGCAATAGTTATTCGCGCCGAACGTGAACGAGATATAGTCAAAATAGAATTAGAACGAATGCGTAATGAACGCGATACTCTCCGTGAGAAACTACAAAGTTTTACACTTCTCCAAGCAGAGAGTAGTCAAAAATATCAAGAGAAAATTCATGAGCTAACAAATAAAATTACTGAATTGGAGTGTAATAATCGTGATTTGAATTCAGCACGAGTTCCATCACAAACACAGATAGTCCTTCTAAAGGAAGAAATCGATGGGCTTAAGAATAAGCTTTTTGAACTCCAGGAGGAAAATTGTAAACTTAAGGCTAGCCAAAGTCAATTAAAGTAAGTTTTTTTTTTTTTAATTTTTCAAAATCATTTAAGATTTATTAATTGTTTAGGTTGCTTCAAGATCAAACCGAACGAGCACTTTCCGAATATCAAAATAAGCTAGCTGCAGCTGAATTACAACTAGAATCAGCCGAAAGTCAACTAAATAACTACGGAACTAATCGTGATGCCTCTAGTATAGAGATAACAACTTTAAAGAACGAAATAGCTTCTCTCAAGTCAACTTATGTTAAAATGGAGAACGAAAAAGATAAAATTGTTGTAAGATAATAACTTATATTTTAAGTTAAAAAAAAAAATGAATTTAAAAATATTTGTTTTCAGGCGGAACTCGATGCAAAAACAGAAAAAGTCTATCAACTCGAATTCGACTTGAAGGCAACAAAGGACAAACGAAATGACCTAGAAAAACAAGTAAAAGAACTGGAAAGAAAACTCGAGTAAGTAATTTAAAATATTTTTAATTATTCCCTTTTCTAATGGCACATCAACAAAATCCAATACTTTTAAAATTAAATCATAAATACATATAGCCTATTTATTAACTTAAGTTTGAAGTTACGGAGCAATTCGAATTATGATTTTCTAGAATTCGATGACATTCTCTGGTTGTTTTATGTGTATCCGAAAAAATTTACGATCCACCTATAAAATTCGTATTATTATTTTTGTTTAATATTTTCAACCAACAATGAGTTACAGTATTCTATTAGAAAGTTTTAATAATAGGTAAGTATTTTTAAATAACTGAGAAAACTTAACAAAATAGGAAAATTGTACTTAACACAGACATGCAAAAGTCTTCCTCTGGGCTTTTTTAACAATATTTATTTTTAAATCTTTTTGCATTCTTTTGTAAATTAAAGTTTTGACCACTGTTATTGTTTTTTGTTGTAACAAAACCAACAAAATCATTTAAAATTTCGTAAAGAACATGAAATTCATTAAATATATTGTTCTATTTTTGCTTATGTTAAAAGCAAGTTCAAACTTGATTATCCTTCTTTTATTTTATGCTCAAAAACTAGTTTATTTAATCACGAAGCTGAGTGAGTTTAACATGCTGTAGTCAGCGTTTATCTAATTTAAGCATTTCTATATCGTGATGTCAGGTTTAGAAATAACAATATAAAAAAAGAGTGAGAACCAAGTTGCTTTTTAAAAACAAGCAATAATTGCTTCTGCAATCGGAACAAGTTTTCATAATATTTTGAAAACCATACATAATAGTTGGTCAAGCAATTGTTTCTTTTGCTAAAATGATCAAACCATGTTGCCAAAATGCTGATTCATGCAAAATCAATAAAATGTTTCACATTTTTTTTTTGATTCCCATACCACCCTCCCCCTCTTTATAAAATTTACTAAGCAAAAAAGGAAACTTAATTTCGGATGATATTTTTATTCACAAAGAATATTAACTAATTTGTAATTTATTTTATAGTTTCATGCTAAATTTAATAATTTAAAAGTTCTACAATACTACGGCTAACACAAAATCAGTCTTTGGAAGAAGAGGTATATTTTACATTTTACACACATACACAAAAGGACAAGCCCTTAACTTATATATATAACTATATACTACGCCTCTGGCGCTGTCATAATTGATATTGGTCCAAATTGATACTTTTGTCGATTTAAATACCTCGCCAAACCAACTGTCGGTGCATTGCATCCAGTGAGACCTTTATCCGGAGTTTCGTAGCTCGTATATCCAGGGCGGCATACACATTTTGCCTTACTGGTCATTGGTGCAACAAAATATTCGTCTGATGAGTACATTGAAAGTGTTGAACTTTTGATAGGTTCTAGCCATTGTCCAGGTCCACAGGGACCTCGGCTATAAAGTTTGTAACAATTTCCGTCCATTTCAACCATTCCTGGTGAAGATTCACATGTATTGGCATCGGGGTCGGTGTTTGCATGGGTACATTGTTGATCCAAATTCATGATGACCCCTGAACAACCACACATTCCGTTATATGAAACGCCATCTATTGAAGGTCTTGCTGTGAAATCAAAGACCACAACTTGATAAAGATCACAAGGTCCTTGAGAACCTATTCTATAGCAGGACTTTTCATCGGGAAAGTACAGGCGATTCTTGCCGCAAAAATTTCGAACGCATGAAGTTGCATTTAAGAGGAACTCGTTCGGAGCACATGGTCCCCGAGTATACAATCGGTAACATATACCATCGTTCCATAAAACGTAGCCTTCTTTACATTGGCATTTTGCGCGTTTGTAATTTGCTGTTCTGTTTTCAGGAACAATAAATATGTGTCCCGGTGGGCAGGGTCCTGGAGAGCCTATTAAAATTGTATAAATATATTAAAAGAATATATTATGCTACCAATTTTTTAATTTTGTATATTGTCTTTATTTATGCAGGCTTTTTGGTCGGTTTGAGTTTAAATGCAAAAGTACCTGCAAACCTAAATTTTACAAAAACGTAAATTCTATAGATCCCCAGAAGAAGTCGTGAATAACGACGAAACGTTGGGAAAAAGATGGAATAAAGTTTTATTTATTTGCATTTAAACTCAAACCGACCAAAAAACCCTGCATAAATATAAACAATATATGTATCGAAAGAAGTTTTAATTTTTTGTTCCATAGCTTACCCAGCTCAAAACACATTCCGTTGCCCTCGTGGTAATGAGGTAGATTTGCCATACAATCACATCTTCCTCCTGGAAGAAATAAGTGTCCAGGGCTTGGACATGGTCCCTTGGTAAAATGTTCATGGCAAGTTTCATCACTTTCGTAGAAATATTCTCCAAGTTCACCCACTCTTTCACACTAATTAAAAAAAATTGAAAAAAAAACTATAATTGGTATAAAAATGGGTATAAAACCAGATTTAAGTCCTACCCTACACTGAGCGAGTCCATATTCGTCTTGAATCAAGAGTTTACCCTTGGCACATGGTCCTTTTGTGTACATTGAATAGCATTTTCCATCTTTTGGCCAGAACAGCATACCCACTGGACACTGAGTTGGTTGTTTACACATACCCCAGCGGTTTCCTGTCCTATTAAGATTCAATTAATTTCATATGTCATAAAAGCGATTTAATGTAAATTGGGACTTAAAATATGACTAACGACAATTGAACTTCATCATTACCTCTTTTGTATTTGTCCTTCTGGCATTGGACTGAAAAATTGTCCAGCCTTACAAGGTCCTTTTTCGAAGACCGAATGACATTTATTCGTTTCGGCACTCAAAGCTGTACCTGGCGGACAGCGACATTCAGCTGCTGGACCATTCTTCGAGGTGTATTTTGAACTTGCCGCTGGACTCAATTCCATCGTTTCTGGGCATGGAAAACCAACTTGAAATATTTTAAAACATTTTTTTAATGGTGGCCAGTAGAGTAGCTGCCAACCGCCAGGCATTGTGGCGCAAGGATTTTTCTGTGGGTCACTCCATGGGGGAGGAACAATAGCGCTATCTGCCCGATCAGTACATATTATAACTATATTGAGGAATGTGAAAGTTATAAGGCCAAGAGTGGCTTGTAGCTCCCAGCCTGAAGAAGCAAGTTTTCTGCGTTTCATATTATTCTAAAAGAAAATAAAAAAAAAAAGAAAATGGGAATTAAATTTTTGTAACGCATCCTTATTAATTTTAGTACTTATATGTAGGTCCTGTGTCAACTGAATTGAAATCGCCTTCATCCCAATTGCAATGGATTTTTAGTTGAAACGTAAAAATTTAATCTTAGGGATCAAATTTAATTATCATTTTAATCCAATTGACAAACGACCTCAAGTGGATTTTTCTCAATTTTAAGTTTTTTTTTTCAATTCTTCGTTATGTGTTATAAACATAAACGGACTGGTACTAACTGGCATCAAAAGTAAATATTTGATGATTCATAGATTTCAATAAAGACTTATTGCTATAAACTAGTCTAAATCACGTAGCAAACAAATCAGCATTGTAAATGATGGGAAATAAATGATTACCTACATTCACCCATGTTCTGCATTTCGAACGCAATCAATTTTAAATTTCACTCAAAATGAAATTATATGTTCTATTGGCGACTTCGCTGAAAGCCTACTAAAACTTAATAATTTATATCATTTTGCGCGTTAAGTTAAAAAAAGGAAAACAAAAATTAATTCAACAACTTCCTTAAAATAAATAAAATTGAGAAGCCTGATTCATTACACACTACCCTAGTTAATCTCGGCCAGTAAGTCGACGACACACAAAGTTTTACCTAAAGATCTTCGACTTACCCACGATCTAAGCGACAGCACGGGGTGGTAAAGTTTGTCAATAATATCCAAAAGACCACAATACGAGATATAAGACCGGCTTAAAGAAACCAGACTTATCTACTGCACACAACCATTGCTGTCGACATTATAGTATAGCTCGAAACGGCTGCCGCCGCCGCGCCACCGGTCGTTGGTTGGTTGGTTTGTTATGCAATTTTATTTTATTTATTGTCAAATGGTAAGGTTTTTTCTTCCTGTTGATCTATCAAATGTATGTACATATAATGTGGTTAGTTGTTGCTTTACAACACCAACACATGCTTCGACTTGAGAAAAAAAAGTTAATGCCTTAAGTAATAAACAAACATAACAAAAACAATTGAAATGAGATCAATTTAAAAATTGGATTTTAGGTCAATATAACAAGAAAAGATAATTTGAAATTATTGTATGAGTTCAGCAAAGAAAATAATTTTTGATTTATTTGGGTTTGATTTGGACTTGTTAACGTACTTAAAATCTGCTTGATTAGTTACTTGAAATTTATACTACAATCAAATCAAAACATAATTTTTTAAATACAGTCGAATAGGTACAGTTAATTGCATAATGGTTTTGAGTTGTTAGATGCGTTTTATCATAGGAGGGGTATGCTCGTCGGGTCCACGATTAACCAAAGAAGCAACAAACTTTACCAATCTCTGGTTATTTACAATGTTTATACAATATTCATGTTTCCTTATAAATAGCTTTAAATAATTCAAAATTGCTAAATTCTTATATCTAGTCAAATGAAATAGCAGCTTCCACTAAATTACAGTATGAGATATAAGATGTCAGTAAATTACAGTCTGAGATGACAGACGTCACAAAATTAAAGGGCGCATTCACTAATGTAGTCACTACGTAGTCAAGTCATTTTGATTGGCTACATACAACTACAAAATGAGTTGAAATTTCCCCTCCGACGTAGTGTAAAAATTTCGGCTTCAAAGTTAGTGGAGAATGATTTTGACGTTTTACAATCAGCTGTTCGGTTAAAATACAGAAAATTCAAACTATTCAAAATGAAACTTGACCACAATTAAATTATTTTGCATAATTATGACTTTATCTTCTTCCGAATCACTCATATTAATGGGTGATTTTTTAAGAGGTTTAGAACTTTTTTAAAAAAAAAAAACACAAAAAATTCGAAAAAATGAATGAAATATTTATTTGAATCGATAGTTTGAACCTTGCAATTTAATGTTTAAAGATAATTTCATGCAAATGTTGACCGCGGCTGCGTCTCAGGTAGCCCATGCGCTGAGTCCAATTTTGGCATACTCTTTCACACATATCGGCCGGTATCTCACGAATGAATGCATGGATGTTGGCTTCCAGTGCGTCAATCGAAGCGAGCTTGTCCCTATAGACATTAGCCTTGACATACCCCCACAAAAAATAATCTAATGGTGTCAAATCGCACGATCTAGGCGGCCAATTGACCAATTGGTCACAATCTTCCGAATAGACTGCTCAGAAGGTCGAGAATACCGACCATAAAATGGAAGCAGCGCGCGATGAACATTTCGAACCGAGCACGAATTTTGATACTAAAATTCAATAATTTGCAAGCGTTGTTCATTTGTAAGACGATCCATGGTTAAATTGCAAACCAAACTGAAGCTGTTTGACAGTGACACAAGGTACTAAACACACGTCAGCTGTCAAAACCAGTGTTGCCAAAACCAAACCAGCTAAAAAATCACCCGTTATAATTTATATTTGATATTATTTAATTTATAAAGAAAAGATTACTTAAAGTTATCAAAACACAAATGTTTCTTATTTTGTGTGTGTTTACATCTGTCATTAATATGACAGTTCAGAATAGACTATCTTTGTAGTGCAATTTTGCATTCACAAAGCTAGTTGAATTTCGACTACGTAGTCACTACATTAGTGAATGCGCCCAAAGTCTGAGATATCAGATGTCATTTATGCCGAATTCCTTTCAACAAAAAAATATAAATACATAATATACAGACATCTATTTTTATACAAAATATATTGCGAAAACTGTAAGAAATTCGCCAAGGTTTTAGTGCTCAATCAGTCTTAATCAGTCTATCAATTTTGATCAACATGCATATTATTGAAAATATATATTCGATCCTATCGAATTCACGAATGATTTTTTTAAATTTAAGTCAAATTAAAATAAAATTTAAAAAAGAAAATTCAAAAAAAAAATACATTTTATAATATAATTTATGGTTGCATTAAGAAACATATTTATTTAATTTAAAAACAATTAAATAAAGTATATTGCACCATATGATGTCATTGAAATTGATCAGTCCGCGGTATATCTTAAAAGTTGTTGGTATAATTATTTTGGCACTACTGCAACTGACCGCATAAAACGTGACTCGATAACCCTGACCTAAAAATAACTCCAACGACGCGTCACATAGCATGAAATGGTCACTCAAAAACAAAAAATAAACAAATAAAATAAAATTAAATTAAGAAAACAAAAAAAAATAAAACGATAACAATAAAAAGACCAATGACTGTTAAATACAGTGTGGATCGCTTGGTTAGATGAATTAAAAAATGATTTCTTATTTTTGTTTTAACTAAAAAGAAATTGGTCTTTTTTTAAAACATTAAAATAATGTACAAATGATGATGATGTTCGAAAGTCTCTCTCAATTTTCGAAATACTTTGACTTTCTCGTTAATGGCTAAGCCGATTTTGATATTTTTTTTTTTTTTTTTGAGGAAATTTTGAATTGCAAATAGTTCGAAAAATTACTTTTCGAAGACTCGATACATACGAGTTGGTGATTTTTTCGAAATTCAATTTTTAACTCCACATTGATAAATAGGTACTTACGCCCATGTTCTGTATTTCGAAGGAAATCGATTTTCAATTTCAATTTCATTTTGGAAATGAAATTCCATCTTCTTAAACTTATTAGCGCAAAATTTTAAACGATTTAGTACGATGTTAATGCATTTTTAGTATGATAAAATGACTTTAACATCGTACTAAATCGTTTAAAATTTTGCGCCATTAATTTTTGAAAATATCGCAATATCTTCGAACTGTCAAAATTTAAGGTACATCCATTTTTAATTTTTTTGTAAAGTTAAATTACACTGTGGGTGAAAATCGATGCAATACATTGACATTTTTAAAGGAAAAAAGGAAGCGAACTCTAAAGTAAAATTTAGAGGAGACGAGTCTAATATATCGTACTGCATGTGCCTGGTATAGCGTGAATATCTTAATATGAATTGTTCGAATGAATTTATTATTCTTATATTAATATGTTCTTACGTTTTCTGAACTGCATAAGTTAGTATACATATACCATTCAAGCGATCTAGTCGTGTCGTGTTTTAAAGCAAGAGAACCGCAGTGTATTTACAAAAAGCCATGCGAAAATGAACGCAAGTATAAAGAAGAAAAAATTAAACAAAAATTTGGAATTCGTTGAACGTATGTTATTTTTACCACAAAAATCAGCTAAGATGGCGCCATAGGGAAGTCCAGAGTGAAAGAGCTAAAATTGTCGTTAAATGTTCTTCAGATATTATCAGGGAATTTTAAATTGTTATAGTCTTAAGACTTATAGTATTTACACCTAACCACACGTGCAGTGCAGACAGATTACATCATTCCTAAAGTTCGCCTTAATAAACGACAACACTGTGTGTCATGAACTGTGGAAAACCGATCGAATGCTTTCATTAGGCACGATAAAATGTTTTTAGGTACCTACATAATAGTATGTACACATGTACATATATGTATGTAGATAGTTATAAACGAAGATTAAAGACGAAACATTTCTAGAGCATGACATTGAAAGTGAAGCTACTGAAATATAATGCCATGTAGATGCTTCTTCATCATGACATGCAAAATAAGTTGTTGGTGATGCCTCTGCATCTGAAATACAATCTTAATTAGTGAGTTTATTTTAATGACGTATTGATTTGATTGAACGATAAACTAATTATTACATTATGTACCTACTCGTTTTATTATAACAATAGCAACATTCAAGGTGGATTTTCATTTAATTTTTGCAAATGGGAAAGTATACCTTTCGATTTCATTGTGAATATATTTATCTACACTAGTGTGGTATTTGTTTGTTTTGATCGATTGGATATACGAAAATTTCTCCTTTTAAAAAAAGTTAAATATAAATTAAACACGCATTCGTTTGTTTTCACAATTAAAAGGCTTAAACTTAAATATAAAGCAGGCTTAAAAAATTTAAGTAGATAGGTACGTCTATTTTCGAACTCGAAATTTATCTGTTAAGTCTTTGTTTGAAGCGCTAAAAAGCGAAAACAAGCAAATTCACTTTTCATTCTTTGAAAGCAAAGTAGAGAATTTCATCGTTTATCCGCAAGAATTTTTGAGAAATGTTATGTTTAAAAAAGAAATAACGCTACTCGTGTTAATGAAAAATAATAAGTTCTATAGATAACGAGAGAGAAAAGCTACTAACGCTACTGTGGAAACTTTTTACTAAAGCTCTCGATTTTAGGCGTGTATCTAACTAAATACATGTGTATTCGTGTCATGTGTACACGTGTTGTAAACAAATTTTAACACGTCGTGTACATAAAAATACACGTGTAAATAAAAATGCACGTGTAAAATAAAAAGCGGAGTCAAGTGATTTTAATATATTTTGCATTTTAAAAGTACGGTTTTAAGGCTTCAAAAAACAAGTTACGGCATTCTACCTATTTTTTAACGTCTTTTGGACCAGAAAACATCATTAGAACGATTTAGAAGTAATTTCACGTTTAAAAATAAATACACGTGTAAATATAAATAAACTTGTTCATACATAATTTTATTGCACGTGCAAATAGTTTTCTTAAAAGCTATAGAATTTTCAGCTAAAAACTACACGCCCACGTTTTTCTATAAATTTTATTAATTAAGTTGTAAACTTATATTTTTGTCAACTAAAAAAATGTATATTTTGTTTCTTATTATAAAATTTAAATATACCTACATATGTACCTATAATTAGAATTTAAATGTTTCTATTCTTCTTTCATTCAATTTCAACCACAAAATACCTTTAAAAAGAAAGTTTTTTTTTTTTTATTTTACATCTCGTTTAATTGATATCAAGTTCATGTAAGACAAAAAAAGAGAAATTCTAAATGACAAGTTCATCCCAATTGTTTTGTCGTAAAAAAATTGAAGAGGAAGGTAAATATTTTTATTTTGATATTCCATATATTATGTACATTGTTACTATGCAGTATGTATTGCATACAACTTCATACATCTTGAAAAGTTTTAAAAAAGGGTCAGTAGATCAAGATTTGAGGTTGCTGGTAAAATGTCAAACAACAGTATTTAATATTGTACAGTACATAGGTAACAATCCACACTTTAAGAAAGGTGCATCTGCATATATGTATGTAATAATTAATAAGAAACATTCCGTGAGTATTATTTGGTCAATTTATTTTATTAATCTTAGAAAAACTTTCCGTAAATATTCCAAAAAAAAATTGAGTTAGGAAGTCAAATGACAGTTGCGACAGTTAAGTTGTGTGCATTTGCGATGCAAAAGCGGAAAAAAAATATTTTTTTATCTGCGTCAGATCCTAAATTTATAACTTTTGGTTCTAAGACAGAAAGGTGTCAAAATTAGACTCAGAAATTACCGAAATTACTTATTGCACTAATAAAACAATCAGCCTCATTGTGAGTTTCACCCGAAAAATATTTCACCTTAAAATTTTTTGTTCGCTCGGAATTTTAAAAACTATTGTGAGTTTCGCCCGAAAAGAATTTCGTTCGCCTACTAAAAGTGCAAATTTAGGCTGTCAATGGCTTTACATTCCGCCCAAAATGAATGTTCACAATAAGGGGAATTTTTCGAACATAAAATTTCGGGTGAAACTCACAATAGGCGAAAAGTGAAATGTCAAATTTTCCGAGTGGTATGTTGTTCGGGTGAAACTCACAATAAGGCCGAATGTTTAAGGCCCCTCCTATGCTAAAACGATACTTAAACATTTCAGTTCAACACATAAGAATAATGTGACAGTTCAATATGAAGAAAAAGTAGTAATAATCGTTTTCGTATCAAAAAACAAATCTAAAAAAAAAAACTCACAAAAACCATAAATGATTTGATTTAAAAAAGCAATAATAACGAAGTTAACATTATTATACACAATATAAACTCGCAGAATGATTTCAATTACCACAAACAAAAAACTTTATTTATATAACTTGGTTCAATAAAACTGCATGTAACTTAATTATTAAACGCGGCTCTTTAACCAAATAAATAAGAGTGAATTCCTTATGCTTTTCTTCTATCGACCTACTGACTCGGCCCACATTTTATTTTCCACCAAAAGCAAATGAAATTAAAATTACTTGTCTTGAATAAACCTTGTTACTTATCTATTGTATTATAGTTTAAAAAAATAAATAAGCCTTCAGTGCCAGTCAATATACTAATAAATTATTTAATCGATTCATGTGCTTTGTACGGAAAACACCCATCAGTCTGAAATATGTATACCGCAGTAATGTAGCCAGATCGAATCACATCCACAAAATTCGTCGAAAATATAAAACTTCTGCAAAACTTTTGTAATAGTTTGTAGCTTATAGCGGGGAATAAAATCATTTTACAAGTTTACAATTAAATCTGTATGCATGTATATTATTGGAGTCATTGCGTGTTTGAAATATATTTCAAGTTACTTTAAGATTATTTCATTGCTTTTTACTGTGCAATGAAGTGCTTGAAGCTTTAAATAATGAAATAAATATAATTAGAAACGTTGAAGAAACTATAAATTGAAAAATTACTTATTAGGCTTATATGTGGACTAAATTACGATAATTGCGGACATACAAACATTATTTGCGTATATTAATTTTTTCTACTCAATCCAAAAAGTTTAAAAAACTTTCATAAAAAAAATGAAATTCGTTAAATGACTTATAAAAGTCTTCCAAAGATCTTTACGAGGTTTGCTACTTAGGCCCGTTTTAGGTCAAAATTGACGACACGAGTACGATTACAGTGGCGCCAAAAATTGCTTACGGTTTTTTGTACAGAGGTCAAAAATAAGCTTTTTTTTACTATGGGAGGGGTCTATCTCGCCTCGTTTAGTAGATAGGCCAATTTTAGAAAAAAATGACTTAAAATGGAAAAATTAAATAACGACGGCAACACTTACAATAAAGTAAAATACCAGTTTTGAAAGCCAAACATTTTTTCTTTATTCCTAAATTTAAAATTTAAATTAAATTATTTATGTCAATAGTTTATACAAAAAATCGCATGGAAGCTTAAATTTTTGATACAAAAAATTAAAAAAAAAGTTTAAAACAATTTTTTTCAAAGTTGTGAAATTTTTTTATCATAATTTTGAGTTTGCATACGAATTTTTTAAAAAGTATTGATATAAATAATTTAATTTAAATTTAGGATTAAAAACAAATTTCTGGCTTTCAAAACCGGTATAGTACTTTATTTTAAGTGTTGCCGTTGTTTTTAAATTATTTTTTTTTTATTTTAAGTGATTTTTTTCTAAAATTGCCTCTATCTCCCAAACTGGCCGAGATAGACGCCCCTCTATTTCAAAGTAAACAATACTTGTTTTTGACCCCTCTATAAAAAACACAAACATTATCCATTTTTGGCGCCATATATGTAGTTATCGTACTCTCCCCATATTGGTATTAGTAGGTACTCAGAACGTTCTGTCATACGAATGCTATTTTTACTATTGAAGTAAAGAAATTTTTCCTTATTGTTCCCATTCCCTTTGTCCCTTCAAAATGTCAATAATAACATCCATTTTCATTCGCCTTACGTCACTTTTCAAAACAATTAAAAATGGATGCACCTTTAATTTTGACAGTTGGAAGTAATTTTCGAAAATGAAAATATTTTAGAACATGGAATTTCATTTCGAGTGAAATTGAAAATGGATTTCGCTCGAAACTTTAATTTTCTGACATTTTGAGCATTTTTTCAGTCGTGTAAATCTTTTATAATAGATATTATAATAATTGGAAGTAGTTTCAAATAAAATGACAAAAGTTGAAAGGAATAAAAAAAAGGATTCCCTGAAAGAGTGCAAATCAAAAAGATCGACATTTTTAAAAACTTACAGAAAAAAATAATCGAGACTATCCTTAAAAACCTCATCTATGTAATGTAAATGTTAAAACAAGGAATTACATATGTACATATATATGTCCTAACTATTAGGCATGTTCAGGTAAATAAGATCTCAGAGGTTTTAGCGATCTTAGTTACATGAACAGGATTCCTCAGCAAAATTTCTCAGATTTGCTGTCAAAATTCTGAGAAAAAAAAAATCTTGCTTACCTTTTGAAAGAAAATCCCAGAGAACTCATTTTTCTGAACGCGCCAATTAATTAAAAAAAAATTAAAACTGTTTTATTTTCGTATCTTAAAACTATTTGAGATTGATGAATAAATGTTTGAATAGTTTTTACTTATTTATCGTTCCTGCCTTCAACTAATTAATAAGTAGATTTACTATTTAAGTAATTGATTGTTGATTGCTTAATGGTTATAATAGTTACCTTATTGAATGTAAATTTTTAATCCATAAAATCCTTCGTAATTACGTTTTCGTTTATTTTTTGTATATTTTGTTACTTTGTTTGTACACTTTTATAACTGAACAAAATCTATGAATTTCAATTGGTAGTACATTAAAAACAAATAACTGTAAATGCATATAATATTAAATAAAATTATCATACTAGTGATATTGGCCTTGACTCAAGAACCTTAACCAGACAGACACAACATTATTAATACAAGAGGCGATAAACAACTATACGACTTCGACTCCGAATCCGAATGCGACGAATCAAATCCAAGGTTAGTCATGTCATCGATCAAACAACCCGCATTTTTTTTTGTTTTTTGTTGTTTACCTCACAACAACACTTTATCACTTTATACTGACACTATAGTCTGTAGTGTAATTTAAAAATATATTATGTACCAACAACGAGCAGGGTTAACCGATTTTAAGTGTCCTGCAAATAAACTCTTTTGAGTGCTTACATTTCTCCATGCCAACCGAAAGAAAGATTATTTTTCGAAACTCTTGTCATAAATACGATATACCACACAGTACACCAGTATCAATATCTCTTTTGTTTTCTTGGAAAAAAAACTCAGATTCTTCTTCAGACACAACCGAACCGATCGTAACTAGAGTTTATATTCGTCTGGAGTACCTGTGCCTCGGTGGTAGCAATCAAACCCTGTGTAGAGGTGGACGATAGCTTCTGCTGTTTTTTGTACTCTTTGATATTTTGTGTACATGCTACTTTAGGGCATGTATTGTTTTCATAGTAAAATTGAAAACAAAATTAAATCTTTCTAACAACAGTCTACGTAAAATCTAATGGTTAGTTGAACAAATATTTGAACTGTGTTTCAGTAATTTTAAGCCACTGATATCACGGATTAACCGATGGTTTAAGCATGTAATTGGCTCTTATCACATATTTTAATCTAAAACCAAAGTTGAACCTTAGTTAATCCGCGCGTAATCATTGAGTTTAAATTGCTGAACCGCAACTTTCTTATAACCAGATAAAATTTGTTTGTTTGTATGAAGGAGGTCGATTCTAATAAAAAAAAATATAAAAGGCTAGACGTGTTCTGAGTAATAAAAGCTATATTTTATTTTAATTAAAATAAGTTTTTGTAGTTACATATGTAGATATCTGAATATTTTTAAGCTTACTAATAGTTTTAAAAACAGTTGCGCAAAATTTTAAACAGGCTGATGTTTAGGCATAAGCATGAACGTACTTAACTTTCTTTAAATGCAATTTGCATTTAATATTCTTTATTTTAATATTCTTTAGATATAGCATTACCATATTTTCTGAATAAACTCCATGCGGTGAACACGCCTTAAACAGTGACAGTTCGGGCAAATGTTAAGCAAAAATATACTCTTTTTATGACATTTAGTAAATGTTAAAATGGCATAATGGGGTTAGTATCATACTAAAAAAATAAAATAAGCACTTGGTAATTTAAACTTTAATAAAAATATTCAAAAATATAAAACGATTCCATCATCCATCCATCGTCTATTTTTTTGGTAAATTTAATATTAAGATTGTGGAGCTTGATGTATAGCATAAAAATACGTATACAAATTATGAGCAGCTTCGCACGCCTCCACCCAACACCCATCTGTATTTATTGTTGATTTTATATAGAAGCCGTGTAGATTTAGCCAAGAGTATTAAGCACAACGAACAATGATAAGCAAAAGAAACCAAAAGCAAATTATTGGTAAGCCGCTTTATACCTTTGCCACCTACACATAAACCACAAAAATACAAAACATACCTTCCTGATGGTTTGTAAACGAAATCTATCCCTATAGAGCACCACGATTCGACATTATGTTTTTAATACACACCATCACAATCATCGATGACTTTTTGGGTTTTCTTTGTGCCCTGGCTGTTTCATCTGAGAGTCTGAGCAAATTGTATAGAGTATACGGTGTGTTATATCACACTGTTTTGTTTTTGTTTCTATGCTACATTAAAGATGTGCGGTCTTCGTTAAAGCCTTTTATGAATTTAAAGATCATCTTCATCTCATTTAGTGGATTTACTGGTTCTTACTTTCCAGTGAGTGTTATTTAAAATAGTCAATCAAAAGATAAACTCGAATGTCAGAGGTCATGGTCATGAAGTGTCACATTTGACAGACATATGAAAAGTTACCTAATAAACCGGTGGCGATAAAATACATACAAAAAAAACATATCACTGGTGCCGATGACGACACTATCGTCGGTGCATTGAACTTATACAAGACTTAATATGGTACGTGTTAATTACCCAAAGGCGTACCTATCGATTGATGTCTGACTTTGACACATTTGAAGGTTCACTACTATATATTATTATGAGTAGGTATCTATATATAATATATGACCCTGTAAGAGTTTGAAAGTCAAAACAAATTAAATGTATCCGCAGTTATTTAAGATAGATTGATTGATAGAATTATTGTTTGATTCTTTTTCATGTTAATCATTCAAGCTTAACGAAAGGTAAAACAAATTAATATTATGATTAAATAGAAAGATGAGTTGTTAGTTAATCGGAAATGAAAACAAAAATAATGACCATGAGAAAATAGTATATATAATATATATGTATGTTACCCACTGCGGAATAGAGATTTTTGAACTTTCGTTAGTAATTATGTTCAGTTTTAGTTTGAAATTGAAATGCATCAAGATCTGTCA
Organism: Epistrophe eligans; assembly: GCA_951394125.1. Lineage (NCBI taxonomy): Eukaryota > Metazoa > Arthropoda > Insecta > Diptera > Syrphidae > Epistrophe > Epistrophe eligans. Next base: position 10,272,098 of record OX596031.1, on the reverse strand, counting down.
AAGGCTTACTAGCACCTAACTTGGCGCAAAGATTTTTATGTCTTGAACATTGTCTTAGAAATACCCCAAATTAATTTGAAGATTTTGAAGATTTCTCCAAGGTAATAACATTGAAGATTATATAAAATCTAAAAATCTAACACGAACTGATAGGTCGTGTCCCCACTCCTCAACATTTCAATTTTAGAGCAGAACATAGAACACCAACAACTATTAATACAAATGCGAATATGTAATAGAATTATTGTCTCATAGAGGTCATGTTTTATGTACATAGCTGAGGAATCATGATCAAGTTTCGCCATCTGTTTCTGCTGCAAAGTGACACACAAAATTATCATGAGATCTATGAAACTTGGATCTGGCCAATTAACTCAATTTTCGTTGAAATTTCAGAGGAAGCATTTTGTCAGTTGAACTATTACATTGTGTTACAAAATAACATACATTATTATATAAATCTGATGCTGATCATAAATCTAAATATTTCAAAGACAATTGTGTAGTTATTATTTTGCCTGGAATAAAAAAAAAACGAATAGAGCCTTCCGTTGAATAAAACGAATACTTTCAAAATAAGCATACGCAATTTGTCACTTCCTTGTCACAAAAAAGTCAACCAGAACCCTAGTAAAATATTGTACATCCGCAAATACACAAGAAGCCATCTATTACATTTACCGACCATTATGCAAATGCAATGCGTTAATAATGCGTCATTGATTAAAGTATAATACACAGTAATGCCGCCGCCGCGCCATCCATGTCGTCGTCGTCACCAGTCGTATTGGCATATCATGTAAACGAGAAAACATCAATGACAATATAGTATACATACGACGATTTCAATTTAACCATACGATTTTGAGGTGAACAAACTTTGACAGCTTATACATACAATATTCTTATATTAGTATGTTTAAATTCTTTAGTCTTTAGGTACGTTATACTTGTCCTTTTGTTTGTTTCTTCTTGTTGTTTTTTCTTACCACTTAAATTCTCATTGACACTTCCTCATGTTCCGACGGATATTTATGCGTGTTCTGCATATAATTTTGTATATTTAAAGTAATTTGTTGGTATTCTTCGGTTTTACGCTTTTCTTGATTAAATATTGATGAACCAGATAATACCTACCTTAAAGTTGAAACAGCAATAAAAAAGAATCATAGACATACATGTACATGTATGTTAATTGCTTTAAATTGATACCTTTCCAGTTAAAATTTCCAAAACAATAATTAATGGACTGTACAAAAAATTTTAATTTTATTGTTTGAACCACGCTTATTATTGCGAGGAAAGATGAAATATTGATGCAGTCAAACTAAAATTCCCTTTCTCTCATTTTTTTCCCAAAAAAAAACACTGCTGAACAAAGTTCTTGAACAGATAATTATAGTCTACTACACTTGTCTGAAAGGTTTTGATCAGACAAGTTAAAAATGGCTGCTACTGCTAAGATTCACATCTTTATAATGCAGTATCTTTGGATGTGTTAATTTCAAATCGGAACTCAGAATCATAAACGAAAAATAAAGTTCTGCTTTTCATTCTGTAATCTGTAGTACACTGTTCGATGAGAGCAACTGATATAATAATTTTAGCAGATTATTTGGAGAAATGTATCATTCTTTTTTTAACAGAATAATGCTTATTTTTTTTTTTTTTTTTTAATTACAAAAGTTGAGATTGTACCATAGCGAGATTTTTTAAATTATATAGGGTCAATTGAACTGTACTGGCAACACTATTGCTTATTTAAAAGGCAAGTAATTTATTGATTAATTTGCGTTTAAAATAACAAATTTCAACAATATGTAAAAATATTATGTTTATTTTTTGTTTTATATTTTGATCGAAGGTGCTTGTTTGAATAATTTCACAACATTCCACATATAGCTTTTAGCTATTTAGTTAAAACAAACAAACGTTTTGATGCTTTTTGATACAAAACAAAAATAAACAAGTTTTTAAGATGTGTCAAAATTATTTTTTTTTTTTAATAACTAAGGCCCATTTGCTGAAACGAAACTTAAATATTTACATTATGTTTAATTTAAATGTTTATGTTCTATTATTTCCTCAGCAAAACTGTCACATAAGCTCTTATGTTAAACTAAAATATTTAACTTTCGTTTTAGCAAATGAAGGGCATAAAACATGCGAACAAATTATTTTTTTCAATTTAATGAAGTTTGCATAAATCTTTTTTTTTTCTTGATTGGCGCATATAACAGGCCCAGAAACAGTATAAGCCTATTTTTTTCCTGATAAAACTTTTAAAGCATTATAAGTATAACAGATGGAATGTTATAACATGTATCTACTTGCTGAAGGTATAAAGTAAATAATATGTAAACTAATTTAATTATGCAGAGTTTGCTAAATGTGTGTTATTTTATTTTAATCATTGCATAAAGTATCTATAATACCTATTATGTTGTAACACCTCACGCAAGGAACATCATATCAAAAAGCAATAGTACAGTACAATGATTTATCAATCACCACCAATTGACTAGTCCAGTGTTTCCTCAACCTAAAACAACTATCGAGAAGTTTTGTTACTCATTAGTTATGTCAGATTTTTGTACGAAATTGAAAATGTCAGTTTAATCGCCCTTTCCGTCAAAGCAGGGTTTTGACCAATTTGTTTTGTTGTAATTTTTTTTCTGTCAAACACCTCTCATTTAGATTGCCCCACTGTGAACTATAGTCACGAAGGTATGCAATCATCCTCAAAAAAAACCTGCATTTGAACTTTACAGTATATTATAAAAATATAGACTCGTTAAATGTTTGACTTTCAATTTATTCGGATGGTGTTGTTGGTTTTGGTTTTCGTATTCATATTTCAATTCACAATTACCTTCTCTTATGTGAATTGATCTCTGAAGCTGCATACAAAAATGTCAGGTTCTCTGGCTGCAGTATAAAAACAAAACAAAAAAGACTGAATGGCAGGCATACCAAAAGTATACACATAAATTGTACATAGGTATAGTTAAGATCCAAATATTAAAAGACACTGAACACAGGCTTCCTTCCTGATTTGATGAAAAATCTGAACTAGTATTTGTGTTCCCAATTTAGTTTATATGACCCAAACGTGCATTGCACAATAAATCTAGACTTGGTTTTTTGATAAAGAAAATGTATACCTATAATTGATATGCAACATATATGTTGTTAGGGGGAAAAGTCGGTGTATTCTTTTTTGCCCATACAACAAGATTATTGCATTTTGTTGTTTTAGGTCTGAAGTTCGTTTTTTTTTAAGACTTGAAGGCCAGAGCCGCCAGCCTTATTCAGACGTAAGTGCTTTTGCATTCCTTTTTATTATTTCGATCTCGCTTTCCATTATATACATAAGTACAATACAATATGTACCTATATATTTTGTTGTTTTTTTTTTTGTTTGAAAAAAAACAAAAAAAAATTATCGCAATAGAATCTGGAAATTAGATTTTCCATTATCAGAATTTGTATGATTCTAATTATTTTATTAGATCATGTTCTGAGTAATGTTTTCCAATTTCATAAAGGAGCGACGAGGAACACACACACACGTTCATGAAGAGTTGTAAAAAATTGGATTTTTCGAATAATTTTTCAAGACCATATTTTTAAACGACTTGATGTTAAATTAACTCCTCTTGATTTACTTTCCAGTCAACTTTTTAAAAAAATTGCTTTAATTCGTAACGGCTTCGAGATCATTTGACATATGAAACTACGTAGCTTGGCCAAACCTAATGACAAGATTGGTTAAGAAACGTTGAAAAAAAAAACCTACATGATCTGTTTCAATTTTTATCGTTTCTCGATCTGAGAGTTACAAAACATAGACCGTTGTCAATCGGGGACTCTTAACTTGGTGTCTTAACTTGGTGCCGAACTATCACTTTTTAGAAAAAAAAAAAAAACTACAATTTTTACCTCTGCTACGTATGTAGTTAACCGTAGTTTCAAATGTAAAATTATTAAAACGGAAAAAAATATTTTTTTTTGAAATCAGTATTTTCGTAGACATCGTTTATGACTTATTTTTTTTTTTATAATTTTGCAATCCGGTACTTCTTAGTTGTTCAAATATGTACTATTGCTTTTCTATAAAAACTTCCCGGATGAAAGTTTAGTAAGTGCGTATCTTTCGGCATCACGATTGTACCCTTTCAAAAACAACTACATAAATAATGTCATAACATTATTTCCATTTGTTTTACTCTTTTGTTCATTCGCTTTAGACTTCTACTGTTAAAATATGAAAATAGGGCAACTTCAATGAGCCTTTATGTATACGTATACCTTGTTTGGTTATCTTGTAGGTACTTGCCTAATGGTAAGACTACCTTGATCTAGAAATAAAATAAAACATATAAGAACCTTGAAGACATTGTGCCACTATTTAATTCAACATTCACAAGTATTTAAGTTCTTTGAATAAATTAATGACAGTTAATTTGAAATGAAAAAAAAAAAAAAAATAGTTACGATACCATATATAATTCATTGACTCATTTAGTCATGAAACCATTGACCAAACTTTGATAAACTTATTTAACCAAACGAGGCTAAGTTATAACTTACAAGTCAAAGCAAATATAATAAAGGCACCAATTCCATCATGTCTTTGAATACTTTGAATGTGTACATTGGAGTTAAATGTCTTTTCCTATAGGATGTACAATTATATACAGTGGGGTAAAATTGCTTGAAAGTAAAATTTTCAATAAAGCAATACGAATTTTAAATCTGGAGTTTCGATCTATCGAATTAAACGAAAAAATTAACAGAATCTTGGAATCATAGTCATAGAAAACTATTCACCTTCAATACAACTTCAATTGTATAAGTAAAAACAGATGTTTACACGCACGTTTTCTTGATTTATCAATCACCACCAATTGACTAGTCCAGTGTTTCCTCAACCTAAAACAACTATCGAGAAGTTTTGTTACTCATTAGTTATGTCAGATTTTTGTACGAAATTGAAAATGTCAGTTTAATCGCCCTTTCCGTCAAAGCAGGGTTTTGACCAATTTGTTTTGTTGTAATTTTTTTTCTGTCAAACACCTCTCATTTAGATTGCCCCACTGTGAACTATAGTCACGAAGGTATGCAATCATCCTCAAAAAAAACCTGCATTTGAACTTTACAGTATATTATAAAAATATAGACTCGTTAAATGTTTGACTTTCAATTTATTCGGATGGTGTTGTTGGTTTTGGTTTTCGTATTCATATTTCAATTCACAATTACCTTCTCTTATGTGAATTGATCTCTGAAGCTGCATACAAAAATGTCAGGTTCTCTGGCTGCAGTATAAAAACAAAACAAAAAAGACTGAATGGCAGGCATACCAAAAGTATACACATAAATTGTACATAGGTATAGTTAAGATCCAAATATTAAAAGACACTGAACACAGGCTTCCTTCCTGATTTGATGAAAAATCTGAACTAGTATTTGTGTTCCCAATTTAGTTTATATGACCCAAACGTGCATTGCACAATAAATCTAGACTTGGTTTTTTGATAAAGAAAATGTATACCTATAATTGATATGCAACATATATGTTGTTAGGGGGAAAAGTCGGTGTATTCTTTTTTGCCCATACAACAAGATTATTGCATTTTGTTGTTTTAGGTCTGAAGTTCGTTTTTTTTTAAGACTTGAAGGCCAGAGCCGCCAGCCTTATTCAGACGTAAGTGCTTTTGCATTCCTTTTTATTATTTCGATCTCGCTTTCCATTATATACATAAGTACAATACAATATGTACCTATATATTTTGTTGTTTTTTTTTTTGTTTGAAAAAAAACAAAAAAAAATTATCGCAATAGAATCTGGAAATTAGATTTTCCATTATCAGAATTTGTATGATTCTAATTATTTTATTAGATCATGTTCTGAGTAATGTTTTCCAATTTCATAAAGGAGCGACGAGGAACACACACACACGTTCATGAAAATGAGATGAGAATTTTTCCTCAGAGTTTTGACAGAAAAACTGAGAAATTTTGCTGAGGAATCCTGTTCATGTATAACTGATATTGCTGAGATCTCTGCGATCTCGTTTTCTTGAACATGCCTATAAATATAGAGTTTTTTGTCGGATTACTTGTGAAAAGTGATGAATAATTGAAAAAGCCATTTTGTTAAATTAATGGCTAAATTTCCAACTTTGTGTCATTATAGCCATATTCGATTGAAATCAAAAACAATCCTAAAATTGAAGCAAAAATGACATCCAGTTTCAAGTCAACTATTCATTAAAAATTGTATTCAGACAAATCGACTACAAAACTATGTGAGTGATCTTGGAACAAGATTTGATTTTCCGAGGAGGAAAAATGAGGATCACCCTATTAAAAAAAAAAAAAAAAACTGTAGCCCGAGCTTATATGGCCCAACGTCCCCTTTCACACGAGGAAACTGTGTTTCCAACAACTTTCAGTTTTTAGGTAAGAAGGACGCGATGTAAGAGGGAAGAACGAAATCTCCCCGGTCAACTATTCGAGTAGATTTGTTTGACATTCCTCTTCACACACATAATAGTGCGTGTTCAACCCAGCTACTTTAAAAGGGAACTACAGAAAGTTTCTACGATTTTGTTTCTACGTGTGAAAAGTACAAGAGATTTTTAAGGAAGTTAAATGAAAACATCAAAAAAATCTCCAGCAACTTGTTTCCTCGTATGAAAGGGGACAAAGGGTTTGTACAGGGTGGCGCAAAATTAATCACCGGGGTGCAAAAATTGTCACCGGTTGCAAATGGCAGCAAATTTCAATTTTACTTTGAAATAAAAAATAAATAAATCTGTCGACGCGACAGCTTGTGTAGAACCAGGGCGTAGTGACTTACAATTCTCAACCATTCCTATGGGCGTGTTGGCAGAAATAGAGGGGACCTACAATTTTCTGCCGAATCCGAACAGCTAGGGTGAGAAGCACCTATTCATGACAAGAGATACTCTTGGAGTATTTGTCAATTCCTCGCAAGTGGCAGTAACCAGTGAAAAACATTTCAGTTTTTAGGTGACTGGGAATCGAACCCAAGACCTTCGGCGGCGTAACAGTCTAACGCACTAATCATAATGCCACGGGCTACAACCAGTAAATAAATAAATAAATAAATAAATAAAATAAATAAATAAATATGAAGTAAACTAACACAAAATATTCGTCAACAAGACATGAATCACTACACTCCTAAAAAATGCGGAATAAATGTTTCGACACTTGCTGCGATTTGCAAAACTGAAAACCCGGTAATTAATTTTGCGCCAACCTGTAGTAATGGCAAATGGTTATGAAGTGATAAAAATAAATTAAAGAACACTTAAATAAAGAGCTTCTTTATTAAATAATATAGCCCACCACATGGCTTTAAGCGATAACGATAAACGAACTGCGACAAAACTCTACAGTCTACAATTGCTTAATATATGACGTTTGCATTATTTTATTCAACAAAACAACACACATGATTCTTAACTTACGATGAATCTTCGTACATTCATTATTTTATTATTAATAAGAAAAAATATAACTACACAAAAAAAAATTATTTCTTATCAAAGCTGGGGTAACTTTGTTGAGTAATAACTTATCAGCCGTTCTGCTTCTCGCCAACCACTCTCGACGGCTCCATGAACTGTTGAATAATAATGCGGGCTAGTTGCTTCGCCTGCGAATTGTAAAATTGGCAATCCATTTGAAGCGACAATTGGTTCTGTCAGATCATCAGCTCCAGTCTTCATTTCTTCAGTTAACATCGAACGAAATGTATAGGAGCCTCGAAAATTCGGATTGCTGTTCCATTGAGTTCTTAAGAAATTTTTCGGCATAGGAACATTGAAGGAGAGAAATTTCCTTAACAGCCACATTATTCCTTCTAAAACTTCATCTTCGTGCATTGTTTCCATGTGACGAGCATGTGGTCCGATGATCCAAGCAGCCATAACTGTTGGCTGATAGCATACTCTATAGAAACCGAAGATATTTTCCAACCAAAAACGATGGGAATTTCTAAGTTCTTCTAAATCTTTCTCCGTCCAAAGAAGACAGAATCCTGACCAATCTTCTGGACCAAAAGGTTTTTCGAACTCAAGAAAAAATTTATCCACCGTTCCTATACTGAGACCCTCAATTGCGCGACATTTTAGCTCTGGCAATTGCGGGTAGAACATTTTCTGATGATTCTCCTTAAGCACCCCAAGTGAAGTAGTGCAGATTACGTGATCTGCTTTGATTAGTTCACCATTCCAATTTTTTATAAGTATCTTCTTCTTCCCACTAGGATCCCATGTTATCCGTTCGACTCGCCTATTTAATTTCACTCTCCCAGTAAGTATTCCCAACTCATTTGATTCAGATGATTTCATTAGAAGCTGAAGAAGTTTCAAAAAACCCTTGTCTTTCCAATTCAACAATAAATCCCCATCACATGCCCAATATTCCAAATGACCAGGGCTGGAAACCTCAAACAAACTATCCGATGCTTCCGTTGAACTTTCCGTTTTCTTATAGTTTTCAAAGAATTCTTTTGCCACTGCCCGATCAATACCTTCAAACTCTGGTCTATCTAGTTCTTTATAGAATTTTTCAGTGAGATATGTGCCAAATGAACCCTCATAACCTATTAACTCTTGGAAGCGACTCTCAAGTGTACCGAAGACAATTGATTTCAGTGCGTCATTAACAGAATCTGACAGAATCTCTTTATTCGATCGTATGCATTTGTAATCATCGTATATTGTTCCATTAGTGTCCAAGAGATCCATGTGTTCCACCATTTCGTAAATCACATTTCCCTTTTCACCATGACACCATTGCGCGCCCATGTCAACAACATTGTGAGCGAACGGTATTGTATAAATACGTCCACCAATGCGTTCTTCTGCCTCCAAGATGATGACATTCTGGAAACCAGATTCACAAAGTTTTGTCGCAGCTGCTATCCCCGAAGCGCCTGCACCGATTATAACAATTTTCGCTGTCAGCTTGTTCATTCTGTTCTGACACCACAAAACAGACCCGCACGTGCCGCGTTCGGAGGTTATTGTACTACTAAATATAATAATATATGAAAGGCAAAGGGGTATCAATAGTTTCACTATAGGTATGTACCCGTCGCGTCGTCCATATGTTGTGATTGTGATTAAGCTCAGAAGGCACATTTTTTTTTTGTTAATGTAAAAAATGTGCTCTTGAATGAGCACGAAATAAACAAGATCTTTTGGGATTTTTATTGTTAGAACAATTAAAAGAACAACTTAAACACCAACACATCAAGTAAGTTGTTGAGTATTTTCCCATTGCTTCGTAAGTGTTTAAGAATGTGTAATATTAGAATTTTTGTTTATACACACTTATGTGTATATATTTGTTTATCTTCTTAAACGATCAGAAATATAGTATCATTGATAGAATAATTCATTCTTATGATAATCCGTATAAAATTTCGATTTTTAGATGCCTTTTTGTTAAAGTAAAGGAAAGTTAGACAAGAAAACTTTTCGCCTATTGCTAAGTTTTACCCGAAATTTCAAATTCGAAAAATTCCCCATAGATATTATGAACATTCATTTCGTTCGGAATGTAATGCTATTGACAGCCTAAATTTCCACTTTTTTTTTAGTAGCCTATATAGCTTTTAAAATTCAAGGTTAACAAAAAATTTAAAGGTGAAATATTTTTTGGGTGTCAAATTGAAATTTTTCTATACAACTGACAAATTTGTGTAAAAAAAAACTTGTTACGTAAAATTAGTTTTATTATAACCTTAAAAAAAATGAAAAACAGCAACCAAAACGACGACAGCAAACAAACAAACTTCAACCAGATTTGAAGTCGGCTATTGTTGATATTTCTCAATTGGATATATGTGTATACCAGAATTTTTAGGATACTTGAGATTTCTTTTTTCGCAACAGCTAATTTGACATCAGCTGTGTTTTTACATGCGAATACAATAACAAAAGCTTGTAAATGTTGTTTTTTCTATTTTTTGTGATTGAAAAAAAAATCAATATTTAGAAATACAAAACTTGAATTTCTAAGAAGTACTAATATTTGGAAAATTTACACAAAAACGGTCAATTCTTTGATGCTATAGTTTACGGTAGGTATATAGCAACTTAAAAATTGACATGCAGTTCTATTGATTCTATTGCAAAAACAATATTTTTGTCAAGCACGCCTTTATTGTTCGGATGCATTCAATGTTTTTTCTTTGATATTAATAGTTAATACCTACCAAGTAACTATAATCATTTTGTATATAGCGTCCAATTTGCACGTTTTTTTCATAACCATTTGCATTTATCCTCCACCTAGTAATTCAAATGCAAAATACTTGGCATTAAGCCAAATAAGATACATCCATTTTCATTCTCAAATTCAAATTCAATGTAATGAAGGAAGTCGTTTAGTTTGTCTGGGCGAGACTGTTATGATGGCAGTTTCTTGATAATAAATTGTACATATAATCTATCCATGATATACACTTACTTATTGGTTTAAAATAAACTGCGAGGAATAATGTAACTGGGGTTTTATTTTAAAAGTATACCTCATACATATACATACATATCTATGAGATAAGATTAATTGTAATACACAAAACAGCTTTTGGATAACGAGCTTAAATTTTTCAGTTAAAAATTTAAATTTTTATCAGGCCTGTCGAGATATCTGCTACCTATCCTAAAGTTCTGAATGTGAAATTGTACTTTTGTTTAGGAATAATTTAAAAAAAGGCTCGTTCAAGCTACATATGTTTAAAAGGCTTAAAGAAACGATAAATAAAAATTATGAATATAGTTATTTCTCATTCGATTAAAATCAAAAAATGCCTTAGTCCTAGTGCCTAGTGGAACGGTATAATTTCAAAATCGACACGTTAAATGAACTGTCAAAATTGTCGACCACATACCAATTGGGCTTTTCCTATACCATATTTGGCAGTTCTAGTTGGGGAGAAAACAATGCAATACAAACAAACATACTTACACAGCCAAACACTTTTCCAAAGGCGCGACTAGTGTGCACATTGTGATTTATCGATGTATATGTAAGTATATTTGTTTGTATTGCATTGTTTTCTCCCCAACTAGGAAATTTTTGTTGTTGTTTGTTTCGCATTGTCAAATTGACGCATGGGGGAACTTCCCAATTCGTTATCTTTTAAATAATGCCAAATCAATTCTAAGTGGAAATTTTACTTTCATTCGCCATTTCGATTAGGTTGTCCTTTTTTGCTTTTATTCGTAAAAAGGTAAAACCCTATTTACACGTTATGCCTTGGCAAATAATTACGTTACGTGTTAATGGTCTTCAACATTGAACTCTTACGAACATATCAGATTGATGAAAAAAGTATCAAAATTTCCCATGAACAATGACTACATTTTATTTATTATTGAAGAAATGTATCAATTTTTGGTAATAATGATAACATCGTAATATATATGTATATATGTGTATATGGTAACTGGTGCTATATATCCACATAAAGCATATTTGTATAATAAATTTTTCTATCTATCTGTGAAATGTTTCCAAATGTTATTCAAATTTGTTTCCCTTTACCATCAGATTTCTTTCAACCCAAAGCCTTCAGCGAGATTCGGAACTACAAGATACCTCAACCGAAAGTAAATCTTTACGCCAACAAATTGCCGCATTAAAATCAAGTCGTGAGCAAGCAATCGAAGAAAATGGGTGAGTTATGCGTCGGAAAAAAAATAAAAATCGATCAAATTCCATATAGGCTATAGAGATCAATTATTAAAATAAAAAAAACAACTGCACTTACATCATCATACATAAACATATAAAGTGTCGGAGGCAGAGCATTTGTGTATGTTTTGTCTAAAACAGGGAATGAATAATGTGGCTTTCTCTAGACAGCCGCCCTCTGTTTTACATTTTACATGCATGTCCAGCAATGAGCTGTCTGTCCAACACTCTCTTGCTTAAGCTGCTTTTGTTATGTATAAACTTAAAAACTCATTTCATTTCTTTTAAACTTAGCCGCCTGTCAAACGATTTGGCTGAGAGTCAAGCTGATATCGCGACACTCAAGCGCCGCCTTAAAGACTCCGAAATTGAAATTGAAAGGCTTAAGCAACAGTTGAAACAGTATGTGCAGGAAGTTAAAAAGGCTGAAGATCTATTATTGCATAAGGTTTGGCTAATTACTTCAGAATAAAACATCAATCATGTTGTACTCCTATGTGTGTGTGTTTTTTTTTTGACAGGAAAAAGAGCGCGAAGAAATGTTGGACCATTATCGTAGTCTCTCGCATGACGCTGTACTATTAGAAGGTAATAATCAAAGCCTTGAAGTTGAAGCTGCTGAATGCAAGTAAGTCCAAGTGTAAGGTTGATTTTATTTGAATACACAAAAAGTTTGACCTCATCTCTTTAGATGTTGTTGCCAATGTCGACAGTAGTTTGTATTTTTATTTGCTGTGACTTTTTTTATGTTTTGTTGTTCTTTGTTTTGCTTTGTTGTTTAAAATAATATCAAATAGGCGACAGCTATGTGAAGCCGAAGATGAAATTGCAGCGCTTAAAAAAGAACTTGCTACGCGTAAAGATACCATTGAAAGACTTGAAGCACAGGTTTGGGTTTAAGAAAGTACTATGGTGAGGATTTCGCAATAAAACATGTTTTCTTTTAAAGATCGATACACTTAAGTCGCAAAACACATTTTTGGAAAATCAATTGGAAGAAGCTTATGATGAACAGACACTTCTTAAAGTAGATTTAGCAGCTCGAAAGGAGTTATGTGACAAACTTGATATTCAACGGGACAAACTGAATGCAGAAGTTTTTGAATTAAATAAAATTCGGAAAAAGGTGAAATGAACAATTTTTATTTAACAGATTTACGATGAATGATTTCTTGACTCAAAAAAGTGTGTGAAAAAAAATCCTTCTCCATTATATACGTTAACAAATTTCTTTTTTAATTTAAGCTTGAGCGGGATAACGAGAAGCTTAGAGCCGAAAATGATCGAACCATAAATGGTACAAAAGCCACTGCCGATACTTTTGAAGATCTGCTTAGCAAAACCCGCAGAGAACTCGAAGAACAAATTAAGGTTGATAGTAGACTTAGTCAAGAACTAATTCGAATGAAGGAGAGAAATGAAGATTTGCTGGTGAGTGAATTCAACAACGAAAAAAAAAATCATTCTTACTCAACGGACGTATGTATGTATATATTGTTATTTCAGCAACAACTAAAAGAAGAGCGAGATAAAAGACGTCAAAATGAGAATTTAGCACGCGAGTATGATGTACAAGTTAGAGAACTGCGACACAATATAACTGACGAAAGATTCCGACAAGCGAGAAGCAGAGAACAAAGTCCAAAATTTACAACGATGTAAAATGATTGATTTTTTTTTTCAAACATTTTTATATGCATTTTATTTTATTTTATTGTTGAAGTTATAATTGTGTTAAAATTCGACTTTAAATATAATCTACTTAAGAATAAATTTCAATTAAATCAATATATCGTGACTTTATTTTAACATTAGAAATGTTTAAACGGAGGCATACAATATAAAAAAATCAACAGAATTTCAAAAATATGAAACGCCTAGTAGACAAAGGGGGCGAAACGTGAGGGGAATAAACAAAATAAACAAAATAAAACAAATAAACAAAATTATTTCGTTCATGATTTGTTGTTACTAGTTTGAGGAAACAGAAAACAAAGAAGATGATAAAACGGACAGAAAAAAAGGAGAAATGTTCGTAGGAAAAAAATGGGTATGTTTTTGATGATGATTTTTGCGAAATCCGAAAAATACCCGATTTGCGTTTACTTAAATACTTATATCTTTCGATCCAATTATCCGATTTTCAATATTAAGGTATATAATTAAAGGAAAAATGACTGGCGTATTATTACCTATGTTCAGAAAAGTTGCTCAACATTTAAATTTGACATTCAATGTACATACATACATTAATACATAAATGCTTTTTTCATTTCTAATGTTCCTCAACTATGCTGGAATGGCAAATCGGGTAAATTTTTTCTTCGTTGTGTTTTGTTCTATTTGTAATTTTGTATGTTATGAACAAGAAAAAAAGTTTACAAGACTTTAGACGGACGAGATCTCTTGTTGCGTTGCGAAAGTAGCCATGACTTGTGTTGGGCGCCATTTTAAACATAAGAAACTTAAGCAGGATTCACACTATGTACTTACAAATCACGGTATGCCTTATTATGATTTTTACTAACAGCATTTCATCCAAAAAAATTAACATTTCACTTTTCGCCTTTATTGTGAGTTTCACACAAAATTTCATGCTCGAAAAATTGCATTGGCAGCCTAAATTTTCACTTATTAAGTAGGCGAACGAATTTTTTTTTAAATTCCGAGTGAACGAAAAATGTTAAGGTGAAAAATTTTTCGGGTGAATCTCAAAATAAGGCTTATTGTGAACAAATAATAATACGTTTATGAGTATGACAATAAATCCCTAAAATATGGCAGAACTAATGGTATTTTGTCACTCGTGTTAATCTAGCTTCAAAAACTTCATTGTTAGAGGTTTTTCTTGTTAAGTTAATACATCTTTATTAATATTATACATCAAGTTTATTTTATTCCATATCATAATCAATTATATTTATTTGTCGTAAGCTATCCGCATTATTTTAAAGTAATCTTCTTTCATACATTCACAACCAGTAAATAACGGAATTTCTTCAGAATAATCTGATGTTGATTTTTCAAGTACGCAGAATAGGCAACGACCTGGAATAAGAATAGATTTATGTAAATAAGAGTGGTTGAATTTGATGGAACCTATACTTTAAAATCAAGCCTTGCCCCAAGCAAGGTACATTTTTATGTACATGTAGGCCGTATGATGCCTTTCTTTATTTATTCCGAATATTCGGAATATCTGGAACACGACTTTTACGTTTCTCTATTCACTGGAATATTGCGGATAAACTTTTTTGTTTTTTTTTTTCCTTCCAAAACTATTGGGAATGCATTTTTTTGTCAAGAGATAGTGTAAATGGACTAGTTTGACAGCTACATTTAAGATCTGTTTCTTTATTTATTCCATTCTGAATATTATATTTTGCATTTTTTGTCTTTTCTATTCCGTATCCGGAAAAAATGAAGAAACACACCCGTTATGTACATACGTATACCACATCCACATCGTAAAGATTTAGAAAAAAAAAGCTACTTACAACTATTTTCTTCTTTTAAATCATTTTCTTGTGCATCTTTTCTATTTAATGGTTCCATTAGTTCATTAATACCGAAGTTTTCTAAAAGTTCTTTAGCTTCTGGTTCTTTCAAATCTTTTTTTGATTTATTTTCTTCATGCTCTTTTATATTATATTCAATATAAGTTAATGGTTCAAATGTTTTACAGTTCGTTTTTATTTTTTCAAGTTCTCTCGACTGACTTTTTACTTTTTCGTCACAATCCTTAACTCGATTTTGCAAATGTTGTATTAAATCTGAAGCCTCTCGAGACACACCTTCAACAGTGATATTCTGCTTGAATGTATCGGAGAGAAAATTGATTTCTCCATTTTTTAAACTTCCTTTCGTTTCATTGCTGCTATACAAAGTTAACGAAGAGTTTTGATCAAAATGTTTGTCTAATTTATTTTTAGTGGGATTATTTGACAGATTTGATTTTAAACTAATAGATGGCGATCCTTCGTCGGGTCGTAGAAATTGTAAGGACATATTTGAATCAGGTTTTTCTGGCTTGAAATTATCTACTTTCTTAATTTGTTTTTCTTGCCATTTTATATTTGATTTCTCTGACGTAGTACATTGTAGTATTTTAATTGGCTTGTTATTATTAAGATCATACGAAGATTTCGATGATCTTGATAAATTTGACTTTTGCTTAAATTTTGATGTTGATGTTCGAAAAATATTTTTTACTGCATCTTTGTTATTACAAAATAATTCTAAATATTGACCGGCGGAAGTTTTATTGGTTTTTGGCAAGGACTGCTGAGAAAAAATTTGTTTACAAGTTGTTGGGGATTCTGGTTCTTTGACATCACTTGATATCGAAGACGAATCATTTTCTTTCATTTTATATTGATTTAACAGACTTGAGGTGTTAACTTTTTCGTCTGATTTATTATTTGTCTCCTTTTTCGATAATGTTTCAAAATTTGAGAGCATTCTTCCAATTGAATTATTTAATTCAGGGTAACTGTGTGATGATTTTTGATGAAAATCTGAAGTTTTGTAAATTTTTGGCAGATCAGATAGTGAGAGCGAAGTCTTTTTTGTTATCGATTTGAAAGTCAAGTTTTTCTCGTTTGCATTAAGTTTTGGATTGGCGCCCAACTCGGAATCATTTAAAATTGTTGGAAATGGAAATGAAACTTCTATGTTAGCAATATGTTTCAATTTGGGTTTCTTCTTCTCATCTGATTGATTAACTTTAGATGTGTGATCGGGTTCAAACTGCAAAGATGTTCCACCAGGTGGGGTGTATATTTTTAGTTCGTTCTTGGGTGGTTTTTGGGAATTATCGGAATTATCCTGACTTTCGTATGTTTTTGATTTGAAATAAAAGTCATTTCTTTTTCCACTCACTTTTGCAGTAGAGTCCAATTTCGAAAGGCTAAGTATTGATGGGAAAGATGTCAAAACTCCCACGTCAGCATCCTGGTTCGAACCCAATTTCAAATTAAATGCTGGATTGGCTTTTGATGTGATCTCGTTTGATGTTGGTTCAGGTTGGTGTGTTAGGGAAGTGTCACCGGTTGAAGTGTTTATTTTTTGCGAACTCTTTCGAGATATGTCCTGAATTTCACATTTTGTTGGCAGACCAGTTAATGAAAAACATTCAATTTTGGTTATCGATTTTAAATCGTTTTGCGTGCAGTTTGATTCAAATTTGCTTGTTACTGATTGATTGGCTTGTGATGCGCTTTTTTGAGATGTGGGCTTAGATTTATTTCGAGGTGTCCAAGATACAATTGAACTGGTCTCTTTTGAACTTGCGGTGGTTTCGAAGTTGTCCTTTATCAAAATGTTGTCCTGCTTGGTGTCTTTTACTGGAGCTTTGATTGTGCGTGGAGAAATCAATTTTGGTGTTTCTTTAGTTCTTTTTGAAATGGCTCCCAATAAGGGTGCTCTTTTCGTAAGTAATTGCAACGGTGGTGTCTTGAAAGCATTTTTTTCCAAATTTTGTATATGTTTTTCCTTTTGTTTGACTATTGAAGTTTTCTCTGAAATATCACTATTTATATAACCTAATTCAGACAAACTCTCGTATAATTCTAGGTCTATAGGATTTCCCAGCTTTTCAGGTTGCATTAATGAGAGTGTGGACGGTGAGTTATCTTTCAAATTAGTTGTATCTGTTTCAATTATAAAAGCCTGATCATTTTTTAGGCCATTCTTTAAAACAGATTCTGTTGAAAATCTTTCTTCAGGGGTGTCGAGTATTGATTCTGAGCTTGGAAAAGCTTCATTGACACTTTGTTTTTGCAACAGATGCATAGGCCTTTTTGATTGTTCCATTTGACGTGCTAAATTAATTAGACTTCGATCATGAAAAACTGTTGGTCAGATCGTAATATTTTTGAAATACCTTTTTTATGAACAGCATTACCATAGATACTTGAAGGCAAAAGTTTTATTTCATTTTTCTTTTGTGAAAATCGTTTTGAGAAAGATTGAACCGAATGATCTTTATGTTCATAACAATGTGATTGGTAGTTATTGGTGAGAATCTTAATATGATTCCTATGAGACGTATCAAATTTTAAAGAAAGTGGTCCTTCAAAATTGGTATGGGACTCCCATGTGCTTTCTAAGTTGTGTGACTTGTATTCGTATTTATCAGAGCTTTGTATTAAACTTTTTTCTCGATTACACTTTTCATTCACTGCATTTGGAGAAAACCCCTCTTTTGCATGGTCAGACTTGTATGTCTTTGATTTTGTTCCATTTCCTATTGAGCGAGATGGCTTTGAGGATTGCTGACTTGATACACCTTTTCTTTCTGGTTTCAGAGAGAGATTGAAGTAAACTTTATCTTCGCTGGTATTTCCAACATAAGGAAGAATTGAATAGTCGTTTTCCTCAGAATTATCGGGGCAAATATAAGTGCTGTCATCGATAACTTTTGGCTTTATGGTATTGACATTATGTGACTTCGATGACCATGAGGTCTCAGTTAAGTTATTATTTTTAGATCCGCTCACTTCATCATCGGATTTTCGATGTTCTTTTTTATCATAACGCTCTCTTACATCAGGGATTTTTTTAGAAAGTATTTTATTTGGTGACTGAAGTGATCTGTTGTAAACTGCTGAGGATATCTCTTTATGTGTTTTGTCTTCACTTGATTTTTGGGAAGTAAAGCGGTTACCTCTTCGCTTTGCGAAGTCCAATATTTCCTTTGAGAGCTTAGCATGTCTTCTTATCGAACTTTCTGTTCGCTCAAGATTTCGTTCGCTTGCCGTTCGCAATTTTGGAATTAATTTCAAATTTGTATCTGTCTCTATCCTGGGGGAGAGCTGGTGAGATTTGGAATATTTGTTGGGTAAATTATTTTGGGTTTTGGAACTTTCTTTAACTGATGATCTATATTTGTAAATTTTCATCTCAGCATTAAATGATGGTTCGTCACATGGTAAATGTATATTTTTATCTTCTCTGGAAGGTGACCTTCTTTTTTTCAGATTTAAGTTATTTAGCGAAGATCCAATTAGTGTATAAGAGTCTGTAACTTTTACGATTTTATTTTCGATAACTTTTGGCAAAATATCGTTAATTATTTGCCCACAACATCGTGATTTGTGTTTGCTCATACCTGACTCAAGGTTTTTCTTGTCTGTCTTTTCATTTAGTGACCATTTATTCCTCCATGTTTTACCATCTCTTACATTTTGAAGTATTTTTTTCTGTCCCTTTAGATGCCTAAGATTTGTATCAATTTGGGCTATCAACTCACTGGGAGTCAATGAATCACCATCGATGGAATCAAATTTATTCTGCTTTTTGCCTTGAAATTATTTGAATAAACAAAAATTGGAAAAAATTCAAATAAGTTGTGGTTTTTACCAATTTTTGAAATACTAAAAGTTTCTGTTTCCTTTAGGAATCTTTTGTAACGCATTGGCATTTTGGGAAAAATTTGTGAAGTCTAGCCTTAATTTGGAATTATATTGAAAATGAGATTTTGAAAATATTTTCACAACCGTCATTAATTTTCTTTTCTTTTTGTGCTGCTTTTTGTTTTATTTTTTTCTGGCATTCATGATTTTTTTTGAACCTTAAAGTTTTTATTTATTTTTATAAAGTAAATGAAGAAAATGTTCAGTTGATTCAAATGCATTTCGGGATATTTAAATTTTTTTTGATAGCCAGATAACCTACCCTATTACAACGTGAACACATAATGACATAATCCCTTGTGTAAAAACAACTGGTGGTAGCTGACGCAACAACAACTCAAAAATATCTGCAACATTTTGCTACTCGAAATCTGACATTGTTGCACTTATGTCGAATTTCTTTTAACAAAGAAAACGATTTTTTTCCAAACAGAATCGAATTTTTCTTTTGCTGAAAGGAGTGTGTAAAGAATTAAATTGTTTTTTTTTGTGATTGTGTGTGCGGTGCTTGACAGCTCAATTAAATAAAACTTATTGTTATTATCGCGAATTTAATTTTTAATTTTAAATTTTTTTGTTTATTGCAAATTAAAATATTCACTGAAATTATAATTCGTTGCAACCAAAAACACAGTTTGCATTCCTAAAACACACCGAAATTCAATTTGAGATTTTAGAATTGCCAAATCTTGATAGTAAGTGTGCAAATCGGTGTAAATTCTTTTTGAAATCTTGCAAAATATGCAGGATTTATTTGACAGAAAAAATTCGATTCTTTTCTAAAAAGAATCGATTCTTTGGATGAAAGGAATTCCACATTAAAAACATCCAAATCCGCAAAAACATATATCCGTTAAGATTCGAAATTATTTAATTCAGGTATGTTACATCCGGTTTAATTCAAATAAAACAACCTTCCAAACACACCCTACGCTGTCAAACTTCAAACAGCCTTTATCTCTTTCGCACGAATTTTTCTCTTCCACTCACACTCTTGGACTAACTTAACTTTCAAATGTCAAACACTGTCCGTCAAAATTCCCCTTCAAAAAGAAGAAAAATATTTAAGAAAAAGGTTTTTCATTTCAGAAATATTCAATTATGGTGAGTTTAAATGTGGATATTTTTAAATATTTACTTAGAACAAATATCATTGATTAATTAAGAACAGTTATTTTTCATATGCTAGGCATTTTTCCTCAAAATAACCCAAATATTTCAACACAAATATTACGTTATAGCTAGTTTCTTTTTTTGTATTATTCTTTCTTTAAACTTTTTTGTTTCCTTTTGGTAATTTGCCATTGCCATTGGTTAATTTAATCTAATAAAGGAACTTTGTGTTTTAAAATGATGCTAATTTGATCATAAATTACAGAATAAATTAAAATCAACACAAAAAGACAAAGTGCGTAAGTTTATATCGCTAACACAAACGGGGGAACAGACCGCAATATATTGCCTAACAAACAATGACTGGAAACTGGATCAGGCCAGCGACAACTATTTCCAAAATCCAGAACTCTATTACCGCGAGCTAGATCGGAAGCGTATTGAAGCTCTATTCAATCGCTATCGGGATCCGTGCGATCCCCAGAAAATCACATCCGAAGGAGTGATTCGTTTTCTGGAAGATCTCGAACTGAGTGCAGACTCCAAACTGGTTCTGATTATTGCTTGGAAATTTCGGGCAGAGGCTCAATGTGAATTCAGCCACGTCGAGTTCTGCAATGGAATGACCGATTTAGGTGTTGACAGTGTAGATAAATTGAAATCCAAATTACCACTGCTCGAACAAGAGCTAAACGATGCGGGAAAATTCAAGGACTTCTATCAGTTTACGTTTAACTATGCGAAGGATCCGGGACAGAAGGGCATCGATTTGGATATGGCCATTGCGTATTGGCGAATCGTGCTGCAAGGAAGATTTGAGTTTTTAGATATTTGGTGCAAATTTTTAACGGTGAGTGTATATTTTATTACTTGTATTTTTGTATGTATAGTGTACCACCTAATAGGTGGTTATTTCTTTACTTTCCTTTGGATCAAAATAATTTAAGAAATTGTTTGCGTCTTATCGAGCTTAAAATCATTTTAAAAATCCTTGAGAATGAGAAATGTTCTCATAGTCTATACTTAGAAGAGGTAAACAGAAAAGTTTGCATTTTTTAATCTCCCATACCTACAATGAACCAAAAACGTATTTTTGAAATTTTATATCTATTTATTCAATAATTTTTTTTTTTTGAGTTAAAATCTCTAAAATATGCCTCTTAACTTACAAAGATTGCACTCAGTTTAAATAAATGGAAATTTATTAAATTTCCTTTGAAAACTCCATCCTATGTTTTTTTTATCTTCACGTAATACAATTAATTTAACAAAATATTTTTATTTCTTAGTTTAATATTTAACATGAAATTGCATTGAAACTATATTTTTGTTTATTTAGGAAAAACATAAACGGTCTATACCGAAAGACACATGGAATCTACTGCTTGATTTTGCCACTCATATCGACGATAACATGACAAATTATGATTCGGAAGGTGCATGGCCCGTACTTATTGATGACTTCGTCGAATGGTGTAACGAAAACAACTTTCTCACACAACCACAAAGTCAGCAACAGAAGAACATATCTAGCAGCTTTCAAACATCGCATAGTACAAACATGAATTATGGCTAGCGAAGATAAATAAACATGTGTTGATTTAAACTATTATTATTATTATTATAAAAACAAAATATTATTATTATAATTATATTTAAAGAAGAGAAAAAGAGAAGTTATTATGTACTACTACTATTATACTAGAAATGATTATTTTCTTTCGGGTTCCTCATATAAGTTTATTATTTTTCCTTCTATGCCCTTCGTTTGCTTACAATTTTTCCATTTTTTTTTCGATTTCCATAACCTTCAAACAACACCAACAAATATATTCTTTTCTTCTTCTAAGCCGCTAAGCAATATTGCAATAGTAAAGAAAATTATAGATCATTTTTACCAAGTATAAAACAATAATTAGTTATATTTTTTTTAGAAAACAAAGTGTAGGAAACCCAAACATTAAAAAAAAAATAGTTATAAATAAAATTGTAATAAAAAATGTTTTTTTTTTTTATAATAAATTTAAATAAAAATTTAATAAATAAATCCAAAATGAAATAAGCAAGATATTTAATTTTTGTTTCATTTATTTGTAAGCCTTGTTAAGGATATCAATAATATAGGTTTATTGACAAACGATAGAGTGTGAATAGCGACCAAACTTCTTCCGTCATTCGGGAACTAGCTGACAGTTTTGATAATTTAGCTAACCGTATAAAAAATCGATCCAATTCGTAAAATATATAAAATCGTAAATATGCGAATTTTGTCTCGATATTTTTTTTTTTGAAAATCGGAAATTTTGTACGTGGTAGCTTTTGCTTATTGCTTCCGGTTTTCATTCATTAATTCATTCAATAACTTGACTATTATTATTTTTTTAGAGCTACTGCTTCTTTGGATTGAAAAATCTCCTAAGAGTAGTTCTTGTCATGAAGAAGTGCCTCTGATCTTCGCTGTCCATTCCAGACACATTGATTTTTTAAAAGAAATATTTAACCACTCCGGAAATAAGGACTGCAAGTAATATGCGGAAGCAATTGATTTGAATGCAATGTGTAAACATTTATATGCATTTAACGTGTTAATTATTGTGACTGGTCTTGTCCTTTCCTCAAATCATTGCTCATGAAAAATTATTTTGTTTTATCAGTTTGTATGTGTTATAACCGTTATATGTATGATTTATATTTTGTTTAATCCATAGGTTATTACATTGTGAACTTAAGTTCTTAAAAATATTAAAAATAAAAAACAAAGGTATGTAACATTTTTTTTAAATTTATTTAATTGAGACTAATCCTCACTAATACAAGGAAGTAAAATCAAAAAAGGGGATAATATTGTATATAAAAACATAAAATAAAAAAAAAATAAAACAAAATTACAAAAAGAAATAAACACTGAATTCTTTGATGAAATAAATAATTAATTTGAAATTTACCAACTATTTAATTTGCGCCCGCACTATTTTATGCTATGATGTGAAGGTAATTTTTTTTTGTTAAAACAAAACTCTTCCATTATCTTTCTTTGTCAGAGTAAATTTTAATTTCCTTGTATTGTGTCACTATAAATAAATCTCAGTCAACACTGTTTTTAATCAGTTTGTTTTAACATGAAACGTGTACTTATTTTTAACAATGCGTATATGTTTTATGTATATAAATTCTAATTTATCAAAAATAAAATGGAAATTATTTTGTTTCCTTTGTTTTTGATATTACTAAAAAAAAATATTTTAAAACGCAAAACGGCAACAAAAAAAAATGAACAAAAATATGTAGGGTGATAATGATGAAATGTGTTTCGCTGGTATGTTCGTTCTATCGCTTGTTGCTCTTTTTCTCCTTTAATTTGTTTCTTGTTTTCTTAATAAAATTTAAGTTAAACACACAATATATATATAAATCGTTGAGTGATTCTTTTATGATGTGTTTTTTAAAACATCTTCTCCAACATTTTCCGAAGTTTTTCGTGGGCATAACGCAGCTTCTGGTAAAGATCTTTCGAACAACCATGCGTTGTGATAGTTGCAAATCGGTAAGTTCTGAAGTTCTTTTCGCTATCCATGTATGTAACAGCACTCATACGTGGGCAGATGATGAGTTTCATGTGATCGGAGAAATTAAGCTGGATTACAAAAACAAAAAGTCAAACAAAAATTCACTTGCAACTATAACTTTGTACGATTCTACGCACCTGTAATGACCCATTTGTTAAATGCATAACAACCGCACATGTTGTCCTAAACCACGAGTGCAAATGAGGCAATCTAGAGATGTGATCGTTTTCTAATAAGACATTGTTGGCACCAGCCTTCACTAAATGCTCGGTCATGTAGCGTTTGAAGTATGATAGTAACTTCATTTTTTTGTCCAACTGCTTGGGGTATTCGGTTGTGGTCATGTAGGTTTCTTTGCCGTCTTTGTCTATGAAATGCACGTTACTGTAAAGTAAAATATGATATTAATGTATACTTTTGAAGACGAAAGAGTTATGACATTGTGATGATAAGAAAAAGGAAAAAAAGGTGGTCACTCAATTCTTCTGTGTTCGGCTATAGTCTGAACGGGTAGGTAGATTTTTTTAAAACTTAAGATCTATTATACTTATAGCGCTTTAATTTTTTTTTAAATATTCATGTATATACATATATCAAACATATCGATAGCAATCAGAGATCGAAAGTAAAACTCAACTGTCGCTTGTTGAGATTTTCAATAATTATCACTTAATCTGTTTAATAAAATAGAATTTTTCGGTTTCTCTCAGAGCGAAACTTTAGTTTTCATTTCTTTTAGGCCACTTATCGCTGAGAGAAAAAAATAAATCCCATTTGGAAATTTGTATTTTAAATTAGCAAAGTAGATTTAGTTATTTTTCATTTTCTCAAAAACTAAAAAAAAAACAATTTTGTCAAACTCAACATTTTGAAAAATAACAGTTTTAAATAAATATAAACATTTATTCGTATTGTTTTTTATGGCCGTTTAGATTAGCAATTCAGAAAAACAATTTGATACGTGTAAACGCTTCTGGAAAAAAATCCAGAACTCCTCATAAAAAGAACTGTCATTCCGAAACGGATCGAAATTCCTATTAAAAGTAGTTATTAAGAGTAGGTACATACTTATTAAGAAAAAATAAAAGAAATGAGGGAAAGAAAAAGCCCATTTATAAATAAATATATACTTACAGTCCATTTGGCAGCATAATAAGTTTTGTTGTGTCGTTGAACATCACACCCATACCTTCATCGCACAGCTGATATCCGAAGCCATATTTATCACTATAATCAACCCATTTGGAAATCCAAAATAGAGGCTGAGCAGCTGGATCTGTGTTCTCATCGCCTAAATTGTTTGGCATCATTCGGGGCTAAAAATTTATTTTAGTTTCAACTCTGAACTTTGTTCGATTGTTTAAAAAAAAAAAGAAAAACTCACCTTGCTGTTAATCAATGTTGTTAGTTGTTCATGAAGACTTTGAATGTCAGCGCGGTAATCTTCGTTTAAGTTACCAATCTGCGCTGAAGCAGTGATAGCATCGTGTAAGTTATTTTTAAGGAAGGTCGATTCCAATCTTGTATCGTCTCCTAAAATAAAATCACGAGTCAAATATTCAAAAACTTTTATAGCCAGTAACATTTGTTTAACTTACTCATTCCATTCGTTTCAATAAGGGGTTTGCGCCTGAGATCATTTTCTGATTCCATTGTTTCATTCAATCCTAACCGCGGTGCCATTGTCAAACAAGAGCTGGGCAAACTAGATGGCACTTCACTGGCTTTGATGAATTCAAAATCAAGCAACTCACGAATGGTTGGACGTTTTTCGGGATTCGATTGTAACATTGCAATGACCATCGTAGCTGCACTCTTTCGCATAAAATTTGGAACTCTTAAGTAAAAGAAACGAGTTTTAACAAATTATTAAATATGTGTACGAGTGACTTTTTGATTGTTTCATATTCACCTATATTCACATTTTTTGATTTTCGTATAAGTGTCTTTGAGCGTCTTTGTCTCGAAAGGTGGCTGACCCACAAGCAATGTGTACATAACGCAACCAATCGACCAAATGTCAACTTCAAACGAATGTCCTTTTTTTGTTAGAATTTCGGGGGCAATATAATTCGGCGTACCACAGAGGGTTTTTTTTCGTTCGCCCTCAAAATCAATTTTTGTTGCCAAACCGAAATCACCGATCTTAACATGAAGTTGATCATTGAGGAACAGATTACCTAGCTTCAAATCTCGATGGATAATTCGGTTATCGTGGAGATATTTTACTCCTTCGATTATCTGAAAAATATAGTAGCGGCATTCGTAGTCTGTTATGACTTTTCGTCGTTTGTGCAGCTCCATCATTGACTGGGTTAGTGGAAGAGCAAGAGTTTATTTAAAAATATTTAAGGTTGTAGGTTTAAAAAAAAATTACCCTTTTCTTGCACAATTCCAGAACAATATAAACATTTAGACTATCATCGAAGAATCCATGGAATTTAACTACATTTTTATGATTCAACGATCTATGAATGGAGATTTCTTGAGTCATTTTCTCTTTTTGATTGTGCTTTATCATTAGTTTTTTGGATACGATCTTTCCAGCATAGACATTGTTGTTCGCTACGTCGATAATTTCGTAACATTTTGCAAAACCACCCTGGTTAGAAAGAAAATGTATGGTTACATAAAAGTATTTAAAAAAATATGTATATTAATAGAGATTGAGACCTTAAGAATAGGTGATAGAAATTGGCGTTTGAGCTTAGGTTGAAGTTCGTAATCATGATGGAAATAGATACAATAAGTACGTTTATATATTACTAGAATTGTTGGGGTGAACACTTTTCAGATGGAGCCTAGGATTTTGGGAGTTAGCTTGGGCCCAACTATGCTCCTTGATGGTAGAATTCGAATTCGTAAAATTACAATTTTATAGTTAGCTATAATAAATTCGAATAGCTCTAATCTGAGATTTTGTGGTAAAAATTTGGAAACAAACATACTCATTTATTCATTTATATCTCAACGAAATTCTATGTTGCTTCTCCGACAATGTTTCCTACTAGTGTGTGGAGCAATAGTTTACTTTTTTATTAAGTACCTATTTCTAGTCTAAAGAAAAGGTTTAATAATTCCTCGGACACCTTTTGGTGTCTGTTTTTGGTATAAACACACCCAGAGTGTTGGTGATAAAAGAGGTTTGGTGCTGCAAACATTAAAATTCATTCCAATTTCAAGCAAAGAAGGATGCTGTTCTGCTGTTCTTGAAAACCTTCCTATCTCCTTCTGCTAAGTGTGTGCAAAATTTTAATTGAGAAGGGAGGGCGTACATGATCACATACATACACACACATTTGCACAATATCGGCCACACATTCCTAAGTGGTATTAATGTACATTCCTTGCTCGCCTCTAGCATCTTAAATTCTTGTATATTAGGATTTTGGGTAGGTATAAATCATCAATCCATTTTTTTTTATGACGGGGTAATATTATAAAAGGAGGCAGTCATCAAAAATAAATAATAATCAAGTTACAGGTGGTCCAAGAATATCAAATTTATGAAAGAACAAGGGGATGTTTGTTTTATCCACAAGCTGTTTAAAACAAAACCCAAAATCTTCTTTATTTTTCATTTTAATATTTCAATTTATTCATAATTTTGCAAAATAAAATAATGATGTTAAGTGCCACACGTGAAATTTTCGACCCACGAAGAGAAACATACCTACATTTTAATTGCACTCGCTGCGGTCAGTCTATAAAAAAAAAGTTAAAAAGTCCTTACCTTTCCGAAAAATCGCATTCTTTTATAAGTGCGGTTTGTGGTTGCATCATAGAGCCTATCAGGAATATCACTTGCTTTATCATCAATTCTAGACGAGGCCATTTTTCCAACAGCAGCCTTCCTTTTTGCAAGTAATCAAGAACAATTTTGATCTCCTCTCCGTTTCTGATTTGTGAGAGAATACTTGTTCCTTGGGCCTTATATTATTTTTTTTTGACACAATAAAATCAGAATACTTTACAAATATAAATATCGATTTATTATAAAATATTAAAAACAGAAAACAGCTTTTTTAAGTTAAACAGATAAAATGAATTTAAATTTAAATTAATAAAGCAAACGACCAGCGAAAATAAAATTGTCGAGAGTGGAGTTGCTGTTAGAACGACACAAAACCGTTTAAAAGTTTGAAAGAAAATTTCAAACACGAACAACCGGGTGTTTCGATGTTTGATTTCGAAAATGTGTTATATGTTTATTTCTTTTTATTCCACACCAGATCAACTAGTTGTCCTTTTTTTTAAGGGCATAAACATATGTTTCGAAAATGTGTGTGAGTGATGCCAAAAATAATTAATCATGCACAATTTTAGATTTAAGGCCTAATATGCATTTTCGCTAAACCACACCCACCTTTTTTATAATAAACTGTTTTTTTTTTTTATTTTTCTCAAAATCAACAAATACAATTTTCAATCAAAGCTATAAGGCCATCGCCGCACACATGCAACTAAACAGTCGATTTTGACAGATGCGCATAACTGAACAAAAATGAAAATGCTAATGATAGGCGTGTTTTTTTGTAAGCCCGGAGGGAATTGGACGAAAAAACGACGCCGGTGCTAAACATAATCCCCTACGGGCTAAGCTAAGCCCAGAGAATTCTCCGAGCTAAACTTTAGCACACAGAAAAACTGTGTTACCGACCTGAATTATATACTTGTTATCGATATAGTTTTGTAAAAAAAACTACATTTTGTTTCTGTGCTGCTGTCGCTAATCCCTGTGGTTGTTTTTTCGTGCAATTCCCCCTGGACTTGCAAAAACCACGCCTGATATTGCCTTAAATTGGGACTATTAAGCAAGATCTTTTAAGCCTTAACTATATTGGACAAAAAAGTGAAAAAGTACAAAAATTATTAAATTTTCAAACTCATTTTGGGATAGTGTTTCTGACTGGAAAACTCGTAAAAATGAAGAAAGCTTAAATTAAATTTCGGTTTAAAAAAAATGTGTATATTCTTTTTCACAAAATAACTGCGCTAACGGGAAAAAAAATATTTTTACATTTGCAATTTTGCAAAAAGTGTTCAATGTAGTTAAGGCTTTATTCTGTTATTCTTTTATTCTGTTATGAATTTCCATATAAAAGTTTGAGCTGTCTAAAAATCGTTTACTAATTCGGCATGCGAAAATCTGTTATGAATCATAAAAGAATAAAATGATTTTTTTTAGAACAGCTGATTATGACAACAAATTTTAGATCTGTTTGCTAATATATTTCGTTTTCGAAGTTTCATTACAGAGTTTTATAAAAGATCGAAAATCTGAATACCAATTTTATACAAAATCTTTTATGGTGAAAATCTTTTATGATTTACAACAAAAAATTCATAGCAGAATAACAGATATGGCAGAATAGACCTAAATATTTGTACATGTGAACAACCACTGGAGCTACTACAACTAATGGTCTTATTTATAAACGTTGTCTAACTTTAGACAACTGTCCAACTTTTTAAAATGTGTTCAAAAACCTTGTCTATTGTTGTCTTATAGCTACCTTACTTATACCCCTATTACACGCCAGCATCGAAACACTTTACCGATATAGCATTCCGATTCTGTATGGCCATTTACACACCCATATGTCGGTGTGGGGCTGTCAAAAATCAATTGTCAAAAATTTCCATTTGGACAACAATTTTCTTATTTCTATTTATTAAATACATTTTTCGGTTTCTGCCATAGTGAATTATCCTTTAATTTCACTTAGATAAATAAAAAAATCA
Source organism: Epistrophe eligans (assembly GCA_951394125.1). Lineage (NCBI taxonomy): Eukaryota > Metazoa > Arthropoda > Insecta > Diptera > Syrphidae > Epistrophe > Epistrophe eligans. The sequence continues at coordinate 10,242,511 of OX596031.1, read as the reverse complement.
CTTCAAAACAAAAGCAACAGATAAACTTAAAAAAAAAAAATCAAATCGCATCGGTAAAGCTTTCCGTCCCTTTTTACACACCACTCGGCATACTATACCGGTGCAATATTACGCGAAACAATGTGTCGGTATATCTCCATTTTACACGACCATAAAACCTTATCGACACTATGCATCGATACAGTGTTCCGCGGCGTGTAATTGGGGTATTAGACACAAGAGTAGATTGTCTTAACCGTGAATAATGTGATATTTATTTTTATTAAATAAAACATATTTCCACCAATTTGAAAATATTTAGACAGTGTCTAAGTAGACAAAAATCTAATAAATACGACTGTAAGAGACTAAAATTGCTCATATGAATGAAAGTTAAATTTTGATACATTCGCAATTCGTCTCATGTGCAAGGCACTTTAGCGACTCTTATTTAACTCGAGTATCAACATTGGGCTTCCGCCTTAACAACCATATGTGCAGACGTCCTTTTTACCAAAAAAAAAACGAAAAACAATAGCTCTCTCGCTCTGCTCCATTTATCAACTCGATACGTCCTAAAAAATATGTTTCCACAACCAAATACATCAGAAAGAAACAAACACAGCATGAACTGCAATAATAGCTCTTTTCCTCTATTTCATATATATATATGTATATATATACATATATATATACCAATAGCTTTGTCCCCCTAATGCATTAACAAGTATTGTTTAACGCATCGCTACGAAACTTCTTTGTTTCTCATGGCACAAACACACACTCTGTTTTTCTATGTTCAATAGAAGGCACAATAAACGAAATAAAATAAAAATAGTTTGAAGTTAGAACAGAAAAGGAAAATAATATTTTTCTACTTTATCACTTTCTTCGTCTTTGTCGTCATCACTCATCATCATCACACTCAAACTCAAGCAGCAGCAAAAAAAAAGAAGAAAAATTTGATAATTACAGTGCAGTGCAGCAAGTGCAATCCTAGAATTCTCAAAAACGCAACAAAAAATGGCCAAATTACAGACAAAATTCAAAACTATTTAAAGGAAAATATTGAAAAACAAAGTATTGGCCTAGAATTCGAAAAAAAAATTGGTATAAAACTATAAAAAGCTACTTTTCCTTTGGGGGTTTTCTTTTCTTTTTTTATATTCGCCCCGTTTGTGCTCTTCGAAACGTCAGATTTCTCGTCACAGTGTAGAGAAGGTATCAGCAGGTAATTCGAATTTATTGTCGTGAGGGGGAGAGTTTTTTCCTACATAATTGTTTTTCTTATTTTTGGAAATACTCGACGGAAAAAAATTAAATCTAGATATTCAAAACTAGAAGTGTGTGAGGCAAAAAATATTTAAATAAAATTCATAGTCGTCCTCTTTGAAGAGTAGATAGAGATCACGCAGAAGTTAATTCAGCTGTTCTCCAATCTCCAGAAGGAAACAACAACAAAAACAATCACGACGACGAACAAAAAGAGTACAACGACGACGAACACGAAGCGAGAACAGCAGAGTAGTCCCTCTCTTGCTGTCACAGCCGCCCCTTCCAAGCTCCCCTTAGCCCTCCTCCTCCTCGTTTAGACAAAGAGACTCAAAATTGATAGAAATAACAAAAAAGCTGCTGCAACTGGTGCCTCATCTGAGGACCAGCCGCCGCGCAAGAAAGGAAGACGTTCGGCAGGACAACAACAGGATTCAAGTGCAACACCAGTCTCCAACTCCAATCCGAACGCATCTACGTCGTCGTCCTCTTTTGTGTCGTCTTCAGGTGTACTTTTAGCAGACAGTGAACAGCCTTCAAGCAGTTCAGCAGCAGCAGCAGGAAGAGCTGCCCAAACGCAACGCAACAGTCGTGAACAGAGTACTACAACAATAGATATCCCTCAGCAACACCACGAACATCATCGTCGGAGTCGCGGACACTCTAAAAGCAGTGTTGACACCGAAGCGGAGTCACAATCTCCCGATCCTAATACAGAAACTAACATAGAACGTCGCAACAGTAACAGCAGCGCCAGTGGCACTGCCATGCAACACGCCAACAACTCGTCATCTGTAGCAAGTGGCGGCCCAGGACCAGGCGGGGGTGGAAGTAGCGGTGGTGAATCCACAAACGGACACATTTCTGGTGGTCCCGCGGAGCTGGCTCAGAATGGCACGACGGTCTCTTCGGCGCTACCGATATCACGCACTACAACGACTAATGGCACGCTTAGTGGCCCGCCGTATAGTTCTTCAACGAATCGTCTGCATCTCGATAAAACCAACCAGGAGACGGTACGCCTGATCGGACAGTACCTACAGAATGTTGGACTGGACAGGACTGCAGATTTGCTGATGCAGGAATCTGGCTGCTTTCTGGAGCATCCGGCCGCAACCAAGTTTCGCGAGCACGTTCTGTCTGGCGATTGGACAAAAGCTGATAGCGATCTAAAGGTAAGATTTTTATTGTTGTATTTTTCTTGTTTTGGTTTTCTTTGTTGTAATGTGCGTTTATTTTTTTGTTTGATTGGGTAAGAACTCTACTATACGAGTCACTTTTATATGGCTCCATCAGGCATCAAATTCATTCATTTTAAGTCTTTTCCAGAAGACAAGTAGCAAGACAAAGAAAAGAGTTCATTTCCCTTTTTTGTTTGTTTGGTGTGTGCGTGTGTTTGGTTCACAAAGTATCATCTTCTGCTGCTACTGCTGATGAAAGCAACTAGCTAAATATGACATTTTTGTATTGAGTAAAATTTTCAAAATACAATAATCAAGTAAACAATAATCAAATCTACGACGAGGAGGATCAGCACATAAGGAAGAAAAAAAAATGAAACAAGAAAGGCATGGGGATGATTGGGAATAGGAAAACAAATAAAATAAAAAAAATAAAAAAATGAAACAAGAAAGGCATGGGGATGATTGGGAATAGGAAAACAAATAAAATTCTTTTTATATTTTCAATTTCACGATGAGCGGAAAAGGTTACGAGAAATTATTATAAGCGATTTGTTTTTGATTTTGTTTGTCATTCTGTAGATAAAATGGGAGATACCTTGAGGACCACAAATTGCTGTTATCATCTCATTTCTGTCGATATGAAAATTATTTTTTTTTCAAATAAAGGCGTTTGAATGTTAATTAAAATGTTGTGAAACAGCTTTTTAAAAAAATTGAGTAAATAATTTAAATGTTTGTTCATACAGAATCAATTAATTGAATTATTCTATTTTTTTCAAAAGCTTTTTAAAAATTATTTAAAAAACATTCAAATTATTTTACTGTAAAAAAAAATTAATAGAAATGCATAACCCCATGAAATGAAAAATTTGATGAGTAAATTTGTGATTGGTCTTGTATTTAACTTTTGAGTTTTGAAGTTAACTCACGTAATTATTTGTTTGTGTTTCACTAACGCATGCAAATAGCCTGAGTTTCGGAGTATAGATACCGCTATATCTCAAGTAAAAATGTCAGAAAAAAAAACTTTATGATAATTCGTTGATAACAGTTTGATGTCGAGGTTTTGGTGTTTTGAGCAAAATTTTAAACGATTTAGTAAGATGTTAAAGCATTTTTATCATATTAAAAAAGGCTTTAACATCATACTAAGTCGTTTAAAATTTTGCGCCTGTTATTTTAAAAATGATTAGTTCATCGAAATTTGATGTTCAACATGTACTTCTAATGTTATTGCCCGTACAAAGCATACAATTTTTTTAATGCATTAGTTCTTTTTCTATTAATTGAAAATTTTGTTTTTTTATTTTATTCAATTTTAATTTTTAGGAACTAGAGCCTCTTATTGAAGCGAAGCATGTAAACATCACTGAAATGAAATTCATTATACTCGAACAAAAATACCTCGAGTATTTGGAAGATGGTTGCCCTTTGGATGCCTTACACGTCCTTCGCAACGAATTAACACCACTACAGCACAATATCACACGCGTTCACCAGTTATCCTCATACATGATGTGTTCGAACAATCACGATCTCTATCAACGTGCTAAATGGGAGGGCAAAGGCATTGTGTCGCGTTCCCATGTGATGGAACGTCTCCAGGCATTCTTGCCACCTTCCGTTATGCTGCCACCACGTCGCTTGCGTTCATTGCTCACACAAGCTGTTGAATTGCAAGCCCAGCGTTGCCCATGCCACGATATAGGATGGGAGACCAATCTAGAAACTGTTTCTCTACTCTCAGATCATTGTTGTTCCACAGAAGGTTTCCCCATGCAAACGCTCCAGATACTCACCGAACACTGCGATGAAGTGTGGTTCATAAAATTCTCACCGAATGGCTTAAAATTGGCTTCAGGTAGCAAGGATGCTAGCGTAATAATATGGGACGTTGATCCATATAAATTGCAGCTAAAACATCGACGTACACTCGATGTACAGGTGAGTGTTTCATTCGTTAGCTGGAGCCCCGATTCCAAGCTGCTTCTGGTTGGTGGACCCGATGATTCGCCTGAGATTTTTATATGGAACGTAGAAGATTGTAATTTGATTGTGAAAATGTCACATGCCATGGATGACAGTTTAACGTGTGGTGCATTCAATCCCGATGGAACACGTTTTGTTACAGGGGGCCTGAAGGGTCAATTCTATTTGTGTGACTTAAAAGGGACCATTTTGGACAGCTGGGAGGGAGTTCGTGTGAACTGTTTGGCATTTTTGTCCGACAATAAAACAGTTCTAGCTTCAGATAATCATTATCGCGTTAGAGGGTAAGCCAAGAAATGCATTGTTATATAAAGTGATAGTCGATAAGTATTCTCTTAGACATTTAATTTAATTCAAGAAGTAAAATATCAATTTTTTTTTTCAGCTAAATTAATACTTTTTTATCTTTGTTTCCAGCTATGTATTTGACAATCCACGCACCGATTATGACATCATAAAAGAACCACATCCCGTAATGACATTTGCAATTAATTCAACAGAGCGTTATGCTCTTCTTAATATCGCCACTCAGGGTCTTCATCTCTGGGATTTAGAGGATAAAACCCTGGTTCGTCGTTTTCAAGGCATACGCCAAAGTAATTTTGCCATACATTCGTGTTTTGGTGGTATAAATGAGAGTTTCGTTGCCAGCGGCAGCGAAGACAACAAAGTCTGTATATGGCACATCAAACGTGAAGAGCCCCTAGCTAAACTTTCTGGTCACACAAAAACCGTCAACTGTGTCTCGTGGAATCCAGTATTTCCGTCCATGTTGGCATCAGCGTCCGATGATGCAACCATACGAATCTGGGGTCCCAAGACACAAACACTCAACAATTCACCAGAGAGTGATGACTGTTCATCGTGTTCTTCATCATCATCATGGAATGTTACATCATAATAAAGTAATTTACTTCTGATCCTCAATTTCCTCCTTCTCCTGTTCCTCTTTATCCATTGCTGAGCATAAAATCATTGCAACTTATGCTTAATATTACTTCTCTTCTAATTTTTTTTTCTACGATTTATTTTTTAGAGTGTGCGTGACTAGAATGGGGACTATGTTTCTCATAACAAAAAAAAATATCCATTAAAAATTAGTGATTAATTATTTAGGAAGGCAATTTTTACGAAACAAAGAAAAGAAACATCAACAGAACAACCAACAGTTACATAAATCCTATCCTCCCTTTGTTTTAACGACAGGCATTTGTTTTAATCTTTTATACCATTTATCTACTTTGATGTTGTTATTTTAATTATATTTTTTTTAACTAATCACAATGCGAATATATAGGAAAGAATTATATACATTAATATATATGTATGTATATATATATATATTTACTACAAATACAACTCTAACAAAACAGCAATAACAACAATTTCAACATTTACAAATAAAACAATTTAAATAAATTATTTTTATTTACAAACAACACGAAAATAAACAAATAAAAATGAAAAATTAAAGTTATTGAACAAAAACCAGCGGCAAACAAACAAAACAAAATATTATAAAAATGGGTCATAGAAATAAATAGTTAAACAATAGTTATAAAATAATAATAGATATATGAAAATGAAAAAAAAAGAATATATATATATATTAGAATTCTAAAGCAAAAGAAAAATTATATAAAATTAATTAAAAAAAAAAATAAAAACAGATATTTATATACGCAAATTGTGTTGTCGTCGAGAATACATTAGAACAATAGAAATTACTTTTATGTTCTCTTAAAAAAAAAACAAATAAATATATAAATAATAATAAAACAAATTTAAATTGCAAATAAGGATAGAAAACAAGAAAATTATAATTACAAGAATAACAAAACAATTAGGAATTCTAATTAAGCGAAATATTAAAAAAAAAGAAATAAAATATAACAGCAATTACGAATAAATAAGAGAAACATTTAAACGTAAATATATACAATTTCAATAGGTTTGCAGCATAATTAATTAATAACACTGGTCAACACAGTTTTATTTTCCTAGAATAGGTATACTATGCTTTTTGAAGGTTATTGATCCTCGGAATTCGAATCCGACCCCAGAATTGCTCGATCAGCTTTAAATTTAGTTATGTTTAAAAAAGAAAAAAAAAACATTCATACAAAAATCGTAACGCAGTCTGAAAGTACTATTTTCATTTAAATTTTTTCAAATATGTACTTCTGTTATTTTCCGAGTTCTGCAAATAAAACAGCTCAGTAAAAATTTTCAAAAAGAAAAACAAAAATTGTAAAGATTAAAAAATTTATTTTGAAGATTAGTACTTTACGGACTCCGTAACGAGATACAATTTTATGTTTTTCGCTTTTAGGTTAGAATATATCCAAAACTTGAAACTAAGGTCAAATTTGAATTAAGGTCATAAAAAAGCTTCAAAAAGTATAGTCCGCTTCCAGAAAAAAATTCAGTTTTGCTGACCAGTGTAATTACATTGAACTGAGCGTTTCTTTTTAAATATGTTCTTTATTTTATTTTTTCGTTTGTCCATTCATGAGGTCGTTCGAATGCGCCTGAATATACATGATATATTAAGGACATTTTACATATATATAAATAGGTACATAATTAAAAAAAAAAACTACAAAAATCGTCTAATAAAAGAGATTTTAATAAACCAATTCCTTGTATTTATTTATTTTATTCCTCGGATAGTAATCAACCTTAGGAAAGTTGTTTTACTCGAGCATTCGATGAAATTTGTTAACTTGATTTCAAAGGCAAAAAATACAAAATTAAATAATGGAAATATTTTTATTTAAAAAGATAGTTAACTGTATACATTGAAATACCAGCCTTAATGTATTCTTTGAATGCGAACAAAGGCAGAAATATCATCGCACTACGGGTTTTGCTTAATCGACTTACAACTGCAAATTATACTCATTGATTACTTAATCGACATTAAAAAGTAGATGTTTTACCTGAATACAAAAATATTGAAGAAAGCAGATAATGCCCCATGACTAGGAAATAATGCACGTTTGCCCCAAATTCAGTCGTGTTATCTCTCCAGATCATAATGGGTAGTAAAAAGAATTTCGAAAAGTTTGCAATTGTTATACCTTTATACATATTAATTGCGGATCTCAGATTAAGTGAATGCCTCTGCACGAAAACTGTGCATGAGAATAACAAGCTGAATAGAATGAGGTTGTCTGAAAGAAATAACATTAACGTTTATTCTTGTTGATTTAAGAACTAGGTATAAGGTAACCAATAATGTTCTGCAGGCAACAGATATAAAAGCCCTTCTCGTGCACCATATCGACGTCATCTTCGAAATCAATGCCTTGACGTTTGTGTCGGAATAAAGCAAAAGACTCCAAAAGTAGAAGGACAAGAGACAGCTTCCAATGAAGCTGCAAAAACACATGAATAACATTACATCCGAAATTATCAATAACAAGTTTTATAAAACTTTGGGAAAAATCTTACCTTAAAATTTTGATTAAAGATAATATGCCTGAAAGCTGTCTCAGACAATAAAACAGAATCAATTAATATAACAACTGCTTCGAATTCTATGTATTTGTCGACTATTAAATTGCATTTGTCCTACAATTTGGATGAAATTTTACAATTAGGATTTTTGGGAAAGGTAATATGAATTTTATTGTTACTTACACATCGAACTACCTTTACTGATGTACTGAATTTTTTATAAAGTTCTTTTGCTGGTTGTCCACAGTTAAGACAAACATATTGTTTAATATTGTTTTTATTCATATCCAAAGTTTTCTTTTGGAAAGACATCATTTGAAAGTTTTAACCAACAAAACAAAAATCACAATTTATTTGGTAAACAAAAACATATTCCGCAAATCAGTTTACTTTCGCAATCTTTTAACGAAAGATAAAGAGAGGGTGTTATTTCTTTAAACCGATGAAAAATTAATTTTCTTTAGTCCCCTTTCACAAGAGGAAAATAAGTTTCAAATTATTAGGTTCCTTTTTTCCAATAAAAGATACAAAAGTCAGCAGTGAAACAAATAAAAAATAATAAACAATCTAGTAAATCTAATAAGAAAACTAAAAAGTATAAACTAGTTAAGACTTTCCACACGATTACTACGAATAAAGAGATTCTACACACATTTTTTATTTGTCTTTTCATTTTTTATCTAAAGAAAAGATTCAATTTTTTTTAAATGGTTGACTATGATTTCTTGTGACATATATTCAAAATTTAACTTGAGTTCTTATGCTCTTATTTTTAATACACCCGGCGAAACTGAGTTTCCAGCAACTTTCAGTTTTTAGATAAGAAGGACACCAAGTAAGGGTAATGAACGGTCTATGATTGGTGGGAATTGGAAATTGCAAGAAAACTTTAAAAATCTCCAGCAACTTGTTTCCTCGTGTGAAAGGGGACTAATGCGCCCATTATGATTTTAACCATGTGCGTCCACCCTAAGGTGTCATCTACGTTCGTTAACTGCTGAATGTACTGACGTTTTCATTAAGCTCTTTTGTCTATCTTTAATTTCTGTCATGTGACAACTTTTTCCCTGAACGAGCGAGAATTTTATATTTTTTCGCACAAAATTTATTTTAAGTGAATTTTTTGTGTTTTTTTTTGTCCCCACAGTATTAAGTTAATTTCGTTTAGAAAATGTTTACTTTTCCACCTGCTGCCGTTTTTCTACCACCCGTAATAATAACATCAATATGGATATTCATTGGAGTTGTGTGTCCCTTCTATGCCAAGGGTCCAAATAAAGGGTGAGACCACCACAAAAATGATTCAATAAATTTAGTTTTTTTAAAAAATTATTATTTTCTTCAACAGAATTATTCAGTGTTGTCTTATGTTAACTGCAGCCTGTTGTTGGTTATTGTAAGTACATATTCAAATCCATTAATTTAAAAGATTGTTTAAACAAACACAAATATTAAAACACTTTCAGCTGGTTGTGCTGTTACATGACCCAAATGAACCCACTTATTGGACCAAACCTATCGCGTAATTCCATTCTCATCATTGCCAAAGAATGGGGAAACGAAATCATAAATGAAACATCTTAAAAAGAAATAATCGTTTTACTACACACTATTGTATCATTATATAGTTATTATTCGTTGTATGCTACTTTGTCCAAAATTTTAATGTATTCAATGTGCCTTCATAAAACTAAAACTAAATAACCATACGGACAAAATGAAAAAAAAAAAACACAAAAATAAATGTAAAAATACCTTATCTGAGCATATTTTCTATACAATAATGTTTACAGTTTACAAAAATATATATTTTGTTTAAGATACTATTTGTTGATTTATTAAAAAAAAAGATGTATAATAAAAGACAACTAAAAAAATATCATGACCTTGTAACATTTGTGGTGAGGAGGGCGGATTATTTATGAGAACATAAATGCCGTCACTTTGGTCAGCTGATTTTATAATTTAATCAGATACTTGAATACCTACCTGTGTACCTTGTGACAGGAGAATTCTTGTTGACATGGAGAGTCATTTGGGATTTCTATCAAGTATGAACTGTATATAATGTGAGGCAATTTGAAACGTGAGGGTAAGTAATGTTTCTTTTCCACACCAGGTTTTTCGTTTGCTTAAAATTTAAATGATTTTGTCCAGTCGTGAATATGGCAGTTGACTTAATATGTAGGTACATAAATGCATTAAAACGGAAGTTTACTTTTATTATTGAAAAATTTGGAACATGCTAGGAAAAATAAAACCAACAAAATCTCAGTCATAGTGACCTTACTCAGCTTCTACAACTTGACAATTTCGACGCTCAGGTAGAAGCGTAGGAATTTAGAACACTCATTATTTCATTATAGGTTCATCACTAGTAGAAAATGTATTGCTGGGTTTCAATTCGGAATTGCAGAAAAGCTGCATCTGCGAAAAAACAATTAATGGACTTTGCGTTCCTTAAGTGCAATTTAGGATACTGGCAGTTCGAACAAACTGTGTAAAAAGAAAAAAAAATTATTCATTAGTGTGCATATAATAAAAACTTTCTTAAAAGAATCGCAATCCAAATAAAATAGGAAAAGGCACTTCCTTACATTTCTCTTTTAATAATAACGTCCATTTCAGCAATTTGTACCTACCTACTTGCGTTTCTTCAAACTTTTTTTCAGTAAAAAGATGTTTTTATCTTTAATGACAGTTTATAAATATTGTAATCGTGAATATCTCGGTGAATATTCAAAAGTTGCATTTCAGAGGTGATATTGCTAATTCAGTTTTCTTCTTAAAAGAAAAAATTTGTATTACGTCCGTAATTTATATATTTCTGTTGCACTGTGTACCTAAATCTACATACTCTGCTTAACTGGAACACCATAGTGGCATAGTTGCAGAAAATTTCATATAAGCAGTTTTAATTAAAATAAAATCAATTTCCTGTTGATTTTCTCTACATATCACAGCCGTATTTTATTCGATTCCATCGAAACTTCAGATTAACATGGATGTCTCATTTAATTTCTTCGAAATTATTTTTTTAAAGTTTTTTATCTTTAAAGTGCAGTAATTTTTTTTTCAATAAAACTTTTAAGGGTATTTTCTGTTAGAGCAAAAGGTGACAGTTCCGGCATAAAGAAGACTTTGTCGTGTCATCCAAGATCCTTCTCGTACCATCGAACTAATCAACTATGATAATACAAATTGGACTTACATTTAGTTATAAAAATGCGAAACCAGACCAAACAAACAATTTATCAACTGTGCTTGTACCGGAACCTAGACGTCCCAATTATAAAAAAAAAAAAACCTTTAAATAAAACATGCTAATTTAAATTTCAAGTAAAAACTTTTATTATACTTGTTAAAAGGTGGTTGCAACTCGCCATTGGAGTGTCAGTCCGACAATAATTTGCAACCTCACTATTACAATTAGTATACCAAAGCATTCCTTGTTAGACGCGTCTACAGTTGCATTACTAGCGCGTTTAATCGAACAAACCGAAACCCATATCATCGTCTTCTTCTTCCTCGGATTCCTCTTTAGCGGCTTCCTTGGCAGCGGCTGCTGGAGCAGCAGCAGCGGCAGCAGTTGGGGCGGCAGCAGCGGCGAATTTGCTGGGATCCTTGATGTATTCCTTGATGGTGGTGGCTTCTTTGAATTCCACCTCGGTGGTCGCAGCAATGGCCAACAGGTTTCTGAAACCATTGGCAACACTGTGTGGTGCAGAAGCGATAGTTGGGTATCCAACTTCCAAACATACAGCAGCCAAATTGGCAACCCCTTGTTGGAACTTGGCGCGCAAATCCTCGGGCTTGATGTCCAAGATTTCTGGCGAGAAGATTGAACCAGAGTCGTAAACTTGTTTCACAATCAAACCGTACGAGAACGGAGAGATGTTCAACATGTTGAGCAAAGTGGCTTCGGAAGCACCGACCTTGTCGCCTGGTTTCAAGATGGGCACATCATTGATGATTTCAATTGTACCCTTGGAGATCTTGGTTGGGATGGATAGAGCCTGGAAGAAAGAAGTCTTCTCGGGTCCCAAACCGGTGTTCTGGGCTGGGATGATAACCGTAAGTGGGGCAATGGCACCAGCACGAGCTGGGGCACGCACTTTGCTCTCCAACAACTTGTCACGGATATCGCACAGATCCTCCTTGGTGAAAACGAAACCTACATTGTTCTTGATGTAAGGCAACAGCTTCTCGAGCTGGTTGTTGTTCTCCAAATGTCCGCGGATGGCTTTGCGGATCATGGTGTTTTTACCCATGAGAACGACACCCTTTCCACGGAGGGAAGTACGGATGTTCTGCATCTGGCGAGAACCTACGTTGTCGGCTCCGACGATGAAACATTTTGGGAATTCGTCGAACAATTGCTGGAAAACAAATAAATATATTCCTTAGAGAAACTTAATATACTCAGGAATAAAGAGAAAAGTTTGGAGATAATCAGACAGCCTTTAAGGGCAATTATAAAACATTCCACGAACCAGGACACTTGGGTTCAGCTATTTCTAGCTTGAGCATCCAGACGATTCGAGTTTAGACGGAAAGGATTTCATCATGAATATGAAATAAAATTGATTATAATTGATACTTACAACGACTTTAAGGAAATAGTTGGCTTTCCAGGCTGTTTTGTTCTCCCTAACCATCTTGAATAATTGTAATTAGGGACTCTTGACGAATTTAAGAACTGCAAATAGAAGAATAAAATCACATTATAGCAAATGGTTAAATCATTTAATTCAAAGCCCTAAGTGGATATTAATCGCAATGATGGCTGAGTAATTTTGAGATTAATTTTACAAAAAAAAAAAAAAATATATAAACGTGGAACATACCAAAAGCACAAACGTACACGATGATGTCTTTGACTAAAATGGCCGATTGTTGGTGAAATGAAAACCGACGACGGCACAGTTTGATTGATAGCCACTAGCCTGTAGCGTTTGTCAAATGCAGGGTAATTTTTTTTTTTATTGATTAGGGTGGAACTACAATATTTTTTTTTTGTAATTGCCAAGTTTTAAATAAGCTATGTTTGGTAACTTGAAATCTCTTGCAAAATTGCCCAAATTTGAACAAATTGTCTGAAATTCCGGTTTGTTAGACCCTTTCACACGAAGAAACAAGTTGCTGGAGATTTTTTGAGGTTTTCTTTTAATTTTCAATTCCTACCAATCGTAGACCGTTCATTCCTCTTAACTTGGTGCCCTTCTTACCTTAGTTTCCTCGTGTGAAAGGGGATTTAAATCAAAAAAGTTGGAACGAGAGAGTACAAGAAGAGACCAAATAACAGCTCTATAATTTCTATAAATTGTACAATTTGAAAATTACAAGATTCAAAATGGTTTGTCACCGTTTGACCGTCTTGTACACAAAAGTGACATTTTATACAAAAAGTGGTTTAGTGCGTTTGTTAACTTTTTGCTAAGTTTTCCCTCTTTGAGAGAAATTTCTCCTTTTTTTAATATTTCAAAGTTTTTACCATACATATTTTTTTCTTCACAAAAACTAGGCAAAATGGTAGAAAACTTATTTAAATTAATGTTAAGAAACTAAAATGTGTTTAATTACTAAAATAAGAGAAATTTGAAAAAAAAAATTGGTCGTCATGAATTCCAATTTGATTCTTACGAACTGTCAAACTCTATTCGCGTTCCGCATACCATCCAAACTGCAACGAATGAATTGTTCACGCCCGAATAACCTTAAAATCATTCTTGTTTTTGTTTACTTGGTGATTGAATAAAAAAATGTTATGTGAACGAAATTTCAAAATGGACGAAGTTTGTTCATTCGTCGGTCGTTGGTTGCTCTCATGTGAATAGTCCTTTAAACAACAAGTGAAACGATTGTGTCACGATGGTGGCAACAAACTGAACTTTTTCTCCTCTTACGAAATGAAAGTTCTTAGACCAGTTTTTGACAAGTAAAAAGCTAACAAAAAATATTTTGTAAACATGTACGTGATTCGTCTGCTGTAGTAAAAGGTAAATAAAAATCTAAAGAATTCCTTTGGAAAGGCTTTAAACGCCTCATTTTTTTACTATTTTCTTCATTACAATTTGTAGCGAAAAATGCAAAACTCAAACGAGGACCCTTCGAGCATATATAAAACCAAGCCAACAAAAAAAACACTCCTACATCATCCGACCAAACCCTTCAAAAATATTTATCGTTCATCACATTATAAATCATATAAATATGCTGATATTGGCTTTACAATAGCAAAACAGAATAAAAAATATGTTGCACATTGCAGAGTCTGCAATAGAACTTTGGGTAACACAGCTTATGCCCGTCTTAAGGGCCACAGGTAGTAATTGGGAGTTTGGGAGTGAAAGTTCTTTGGTTCTATATTCCTATCTACCCACACAGAAATATTTGCAAAGAAGCTGCTTTGGAAAATGGTCCAGAGTGTCCGACGTATCCAGCTAGTAGTAATGAAATTTACATTACAAAAAGCGAAAGTCATTCTCAACAATGTGTCTCGCAAACATCTAACGACAGTTCCATGATCCCCTTCAATGTGGTAAGGATTGTAACATTCATAATAAGCACCGTCTTTTGTTTAAATTTGTCTCTTTGCCAGATGACTCCAAAACTAGAGCAAGTGGAATGTGAACTAAGTAGAAATGTAAGAGCCTACAACAACTTTAAAGCTTAGTGCATTCTCGAACCTTAAATTTCTTTGATTTGTTTTTATTTATCTAAGCTCCTCCCATACTGTAACTCGGATCAGGAATCCCAGTTACTTAACGAAGACAATCAATTAAAGTTAAATATCATTGAAGTTCTTCTACCTATTAAGTACAACAAAAAAATACTTTTTGAAGATAACACGAAGAAAAGCATAGACCTGTGGATGGAAGTCTTAAAAAAAGCGCAGGCTCTCGGCCTTGCTCCTACAGGCGTATCTTGGACTTATGCCCGAGATTCGCTATACTCAGCTTGGAGACTTCACACACTTGTATGTTAAACGATATACATAAATAAAATGAATTAAACATATTTTTATAATTCTACTTTTGCAGCAAAAGAAAGATGCTATTGAATCTGGTGAATTAAATGTAAAATATAATATAGTTGATATTACTATATTACAAATTGAAGATGCTCAAATGTTAAGTGATAATTTGAGTTTCGAGTAAGTTTTCAAACAAATAGAAATAAACAAAATTATTTGTAATTTTCTTCGTCCCCATACATAGAAACGAGAACCTTTATGAAACTGCTAATAACTCTATGTTCGATAAAACGACAGAAGACACACATTTATCCAAAAATGATTGGGTTAAGGAAAATACAAATTCTATTTGCACTCAAACCTCAGATGAAATTTATAAAACTGATCTGAGATTAAAATTACTGCAGTGTGAAGCCATGGAAATTGAAAACTATAAACGAAGCTTAGAAGCTCTGGAATTGGAACGCAAACTTCAAATACCTCATTCGAAATTTACGGCCAAGTTTTTTCCTACTACTCAGATACTTTTAAATAATAAGTCGAATGGAAGGGGATGGGAGGACGCAAATAACATAGTAAAGATTGAAATAGACGATTAGCAAGGATTTTTTTTCAATTGTTATATTTTATTTGATTGCACAATATAAAGACATCTCTTCATTTAGAAAATGTAAGTAAGTATAAGGATATGTATGTTTTATTTCTCATTAGAAATTATTGATTAAAAGACATTACCCCAGAGCTCAAGCAAAAGCCAGAGTCGAATCGTCTAAGGTGATATAAAAATCGAATTCATGACTTTGTATAAATGTAAAGTGATTATCAAATTGGATATCACTCTGTTGGTATTGATTTGATATGATTTCACTGGTGCATATTATCGATTTGTAGAGTTATAAGCCGCGTTTTATTACCTTGGGGTCTGGGTTATCTTTTAACACGTAATACAAAAAACAACATGTTTTTTGACAACAAATTCAAAAGCAAAATAATAATTCTTCAATTTTTAAGCACTCCGACAAATGTATTCACGTATATCTGACAAAAAATGATTTGTATCTTAAATTTTTTAAAAATATTTTATATTTGTTGTATTCACATTTATTTCTTTTATTGGAATCAAATAACAATCTTAACTGTCATTATTTATTCTACTTATCATAACGTATGTATGTATATTTTAAAATTTACATTAAATTAATAAAAAATAACTTTTTAAGGAGCTCATAAGCAAAGTCTTTTATGTTTTCGATAATTTTGTCAGGTTCATCAACCCGAGAAACCTGAAAAAAATGCTACATTTTTGTTGATTTTGATTTACATACATATGTATGTATTTACATACATCATAATTCTGAGTGATGTATATAGGTATATTCCTGTGTAAACATCGACACCAAAAGTTAACTAAAAAACAGGAAAATTACTTTACTTTATTATAAAAAAATGTATGTAAAGGAGGTACTATTTAACTTACCATTTTAGCATATCGAATAACGAACGTTGACTTTCGTCCACCATTTTGCAAGTTTTGTATTGGTATTTCAGGGTAGCAGGGTCGCCATTGTTAGTTCTCTAAGTTTAATAGCTTGCTTTTAGAATTTTGAAGTCAAAAATCTGTGCACAAAATGAAGGCCAACAACCAGCCCAATTAAAAAAATCATTTTTATTTTTTAAATTTACAAAAACATAAACGGAAACATTTAGCCTAAACAATTCAAATAAAAACAAATATCTACACCATGTAATTTAATTGGGGTGTAATATTTCAGGGTATCTGTAAAAATTATATTTACGAGTTTTATTATGAACATTTCATTGGAATTGTAACACTACAAATTATTTAAAATAAATTTACATGATGAAATAATTTTTAATAAAATGGGTAAAATGGGGCTAGTGTCATAAATAAAAAAAAATAGCCCAATTTGATATTGATGACTTATACCAGTTTTATTTTTTCTCCAGTTATATGGAGCTGTCAAATTTGTCTCAGCCTGTGCACTGTGCACATTTTTATCACTTGCCCCCATTGGGAAGTTCCAAAATACGTCAATGTGACAATGCGAAAAAAGCAACAAAAAATTAGCCCTAGTTGGGGAGAAAACAATGCAATCCAAACAAATATACTTCATATATAACGACAAATCACAATATGCACACTAGTCGCACCTTTGTAAAAGTGTTTGCATATGTAAGTATATTTGTTTGTATTGCATTGTTTGCTCTTGTTTTTTCTTGCCTGGTTATAACTAATAAGTTTTTGTGAAATTCTACACGAATCACCCCGTACTTAATTAAGCGAATAAAAATGAAAACCCTAAAAAATTAGGGAATTATATTTTCTCCATTTGGACCTGACTTAGACCCATCCAAGGTGGACATTTTTTTGAATGACCACCCTAAAATGTGTATATTTATGTATACTTCTTAGAAAAATAATTTATTATGTATAATGGTCTCATAATTAATTAAATTGCGATTTAATAATTGTTATAGAGAGTCACCTCACTGAAATCCGAATTTTGAAAAAAATCAAAACAGGGGCAACAGTTGAACTACCAAATAAATGTGGTACTAAGTTTGTTTACCTGCAAAAAAAAAAACAACAAAAATAACTTGACAGGCTTCTCTGGCGTTGAACTCCCATGACCAAAGATTTTACTTTTTCAGTAACTGATCCCCTCAAAATAATAAAAAAAAATTGTCACAAAAACCACCTCGCACCGAACGAAACCTTAAAAGTTTATCAATTGAATTTTTTCTGTGGTCAGTCACTACTCACTAAGTATAGAAAAATTAAAAAATATGTCACACATTTTAAAATATCTGTTCAAAAAC
Organism: Epistrophe eligans; assembly: GCA_951394125.1. Classification (NCBI taxonomy): domain Eukaryota; kingdom Metazoa; phylum Arthropoda; class Insecta; order Diptera; family Syrphidae; genus Epistrophe; species Epistrophe eligans. The sequence goes on along the minus strand of OX596031.1, from coordinate 10,224,808 downwards.
ACTACTTTGCAATTATTAATGATGTTTTCTTCAATCAAAAGCACTGATTTCGAATGGTGCTAGAAACAAGCATTAATCGTCTATTCACCAACCGATCTCAGTTCTTTATTTTGAATCTCATGTTATATCCTTATTTGCGTCCTTAACACTTGAATCACTTCTATAATAAAAAAAAAAACACTTTAAATCAGAAGTTTTGTGACTTCGGTTTGGTTATCCATCTTAGATTGACACACTGAGCCCAACTGGTGATATGAAATGCCAGTGCAGAGCTTAAATGTGAAAAACCAGTTACAGCTGAGGAATCTTTCACAAAAGGCCTGCCCACTTTTCACCCCCATGATTTGTTTTAGGCTTCCTTCCTTCGCATATAATATACCTACTATACTAGGCTACTGCTTACGTCGAAGTCGTCTTCTTCTACGATGAAATAATCGTCACCTCATTCTCAATGACGGTGATGGGTCTATTTGGCGAAAGGTATAGGTACTTTAAGGCCGACCATCAGCACATCCGATCTTTTGGACATAGGCAACGGCTGAAGCGCAACGTTATTTCTAGGCAACGCATCTAGAGTTACATCCCGTAGAATTGGATGGGATGAGCAATGCTCTCCGTAGTTTCATCTCATGTTCACTCACACAGGTTATATTATTTTTCAAATTTCAAACTCATTTCACGAGTGACCGTTGCAATAAACAAAAAAAAAAAAACACTTCTTCCAAAGTTAAAAAAGTCTCTTCCAAGCTGCTGCTTTGTATCCAATTACCTTATTTAATGTTGTAACAACTATCTTATTTTGTATTCTTCTTAATTATTTGTTCGTTAAACAAAAGTTTACAGTTACAGAATGTTTTCTTAATATACGTAGAAGTTGTGCTTCTTTAAGGTATTTTGCATAACTAAAATACAATGATCTATTGTTTGTAACCGTTACCGGTAACGATCTGAAGCAATACTGATCGTGTGGCAGGATTTTTCGGAATGAAACAATCAAAAGACGTCAGTCGATGACGAATGAACTCTTGGCTGAAACTATGTAGGTAGGTGATCGATACATGTATTCATTAGATCAGTCTGGTGTATTGACAATCAGCAGCCGATATTTGATACTTTCATACACAAATTGTGGTTCGAAAGGGAGGGAAGGATAAAAAAAAAAAGATCGCACATCTGAGCCGTTTAGACCTCAATTGGCACGTCGACTTTTACGTGTGTATGTATATTCTGGTGCGTATATACATACATATGTGAAGAAGTTTTATATAGTTTTTTTATTTGCAAAAGGTTCAAAAGGGTTATTGTGTAGCAGTACATATACCTTAAAATTTAAGTTTCTTTAATATTATACTTTTGCATTATTATATATTATTTATATTTACTTTTGCATTGATGTTCTTGTAAAAAAATTTGCTTCTTTTAATATCATTTTCGATTTCTCCTAAAAATCTAAAGTGTAAAAATACCCCAATTGCAACCCTCTTAACTTTTTTATGACTGCGTTTAAACGATGCAGTTACCCCTTGCGATTTTTAGGCACGTTTGGCGGGGGACGAATGTGGTGGCTGGGGTAGACAAAATTGCGGGGAGAGTACGATAACTTTGGCGCCAAAAATTGATAACGGTTTTTGTAGAGTTGACCCCTCTACAAAAACCGTTAAGCATTTTTTTACTATGTTTACTATGGGAGGGGGGTCTATCTCGCCCCGTTTAGGGGAGATAGGGAAAAAAATGACTTAAAATGAAAAAAAAAAAATATTTCCAAACACCCACAAGTATTGCCGTTGTTATTTAATATTTTTTTCCATTTTAAGTATTTTTTTTTTTACCTCCTAAAAGGGATGAGATAGTAAAAAAAATGCTTGTTTTGACCCCTTATCGTACTCTTGCCAAAATTTCTGAGGTTGGAAAAAATTGCAGAGCTATCGCTGATTTTCTTTGTGCTTTTTCTTATTGTATTTAAAAATTAAAGCGTTTAAAAGCAACCGAGTGGAAAGCAAAAGAGAATCGAAGATTAAAAATCGCCATCGTCTAAGAGCAGTCTATTTGGTCTTTAAGGGAAGTAATAGAGGGTGTTCAGGAAAATGAGATCTCGGAGATCTCAGCTATCCTAGTTACATGAACAGGATTCCTCAGCAACATTTTTCAGTTTTGCTATCAAATAACCTTCCCTACAATATGTCTATGATTTTTTTGTCTAGTTTGCGTGCTTGCCGGAGTAAGTTTGGACTTTTAAACACATATTTGTTTAATTTTCTCAAATAACCACAAGATTTTGAAAATAGGCCACTGATTTATTTCATCTTTCATTATTTAAATAAAAATTTTTGAAATGATTTTTTTTATTCTGGACCTATCCTTAACAATATTACGGGGTATTCATGCAACGTCGTAAAGTCCTCGTAAACGTGGTAAACTGCGTAAACCTGTCAAATGTTCATACAAATTTGGAGGTTTACGCAGTTTACAATGACTTTAAGCTATTACATGAATATACCGCTTATTATTTCTTATCTTTTGTTTTATGTCATTATTAGGTAGCCTACAAAAATTTTGAAATTAATTGTTAAAGTGCTTTGTTGTGATTCGAATCCCCTTTTTGAAAACTACCTTCCAAAAATTAGTTTTTACGGTAACCAGTTAGATGGCTTCTTTGTTTTGTAAAAATGGTGTAAATACCAAAGTGTAAATAACAAAGATTTGAAAGATAAAGATAAAGAAAAAATAAGAAAAAAAGAGACGGGTACATACATATGTAATACTTTTATCGCTGGGATTCAGTTTTTGAAGATATGTAGTAAAATGCAGCGATCAGGTTTCTTCACTTCTTCTTCAGACTACCTTTAGGGCCAGTTTGTTCACACTGTTCACAGTGGCTTAAATCTGTACCATAAATTTCTAAGGTTCTAACTAAATGGCGATACTCAACAAAAATCAGCTGATTAGTGATTTCCATGACTAAGAACTCATATTATGGATTCCTTTATAAAATTTTTGGTTATCAATAGCCCTTGATTAAAGATGATCAGCTGTGAAGAAACTGGCCCTCAAAGTATTTAAAAGTATACATATTTTACTTGCCAAATCACCTCATTTTGGCTATATTATGAAAATGTATGCGTATTAATGTAGTTTAAATACTTAAGAACCGATGACTATTGTCTATAAAAAAAAATTACAGCATGAGATTTGTAATTGAGGAAAGGACTGTCATTTTATAGACGAGGTTCTCCATTTTGTTCAATATTTATATTGTAAGTATAACATTATTGTGCAAATCAGACATATTTTTTCCAACCTCATTTTAAACTTCTCTGTTAAATTCACAAGTATTAATCTGAATATAAGCTTACTGAAGTATGTTAAAAGATTTTGTATTTATGTATGAATCGATGAAATTTAATCATTTTACGTCTCTTGCGGTCTAACATTACTATAGGTACACCATGTCATTTGAGAAATCTCACATGCGACTAGGTATAGCTTTTATTTCCGATCTATTTTTATAAAAGAAAAGAAAAAGATAAAATCAAATTGTTTTTATTACTTATATGTATTTGTGTAATTCCCGTTTTCATTCATTAAATTAATCAGTGTTATTATATGGTTGTAGTGTTAGGCACAGATATAAAGAAGCCCTTAGTTATATTCAAGATGCCACAAAAATGCTTAACCTTAATAATTAATTAGAAAATATTACATTCAGGGGTTAATGAATTCCAACAATAAATTGTGGGCGTGTTTTAGTGCGAAATTTTCTAAAATGGCAGGTACTGAGTAATTTGGATTTTTATGTAAGTATTATTATTATTACATATTACAATTTGTAGGTGTATTAATAAAATTGCTGAGATATAATTATAAATTAGGTTAATAGGTATTTAGTTGTTTTATTTAAAAATAATATTTCAACTTTTTTTAATGAAGGTATTATCGGTTTTATATGTATAATATTCAAATATTTTTAACAAACAGCCATGTACTATTATACCCAAAGGGTATAAACCAGTGTCTATAGGTTTTGCAAGTCTCGCATCGATAAGATTGGCCGAGAAACGTTGAAAAATAGAACAAAACTCACATGATTTGTTTCAATTTCCATTGTTTCTTCACTATAAACTTTTGCTTATGCGACTGTTACAGAACCAAGATACAGTTAAGGAATTAATAGGGAAGAAAGTCTGAAATAAAAAATGCCTTTTGAGAGTTAAAATGTAAAAGTAAAAAAAACTCATAATCTTCTTGTTCATAATATATGCCTTTAAAGATTTAAGATATTTAAACACAATGGCGCAAAATTTTAAACGATTTAGTATGATGTTATAGCATTTTCAATATGATAAAAATGCCTTAACATCTTACTAAATCCTTTAAAATTTTGCGCCAATGTTTTCGTAAACTTACCTGATAAATCAATAAATCTCTTAAACTAACTAAACTAAACTTTAAAGCTATTAATGTATACTTGTACTAATACAAAAAATAAAATTTTTAGACTCTAGACTTCTTTCATTTATTTAGATTTTATTAAATGAAAACTAATATTTTATTTATATTATGATATTCTTCATTTTTGCTGAATGTTAAGTGACCATTCACCTAAATGTTTGCTATACGAAAACTAGTAAAAAAAAAAAACATTTCTTACATTTTTTTTTCTTTGCTGGCAATATTTTCGAGGTTATGTTATTTTATTTTACCCATGGTATAAATTCCATCATTTTGATATTTTTGAAGATTTGACATTGAAGAATATGGCAACATTTGAATGTTTAAAAATGTATGCTCTTCACTTTTAATTATAGAAACAAATTACGATATTTTCTTAGGGAAGGAGAGAAATGCTAAAAATTAAAAAAATTAAATAACCTCAAAAATCGCGTGTTGCCTAAGACTTTGTTCTTAAAAATATTCCCTCTAAATCGAACCATGTTTTACAAAACTGCGGACTTCTTTCAGGAATGAATTTCATTCTTCGAAAAAGTCCATCTTTACTATTTTATGCTCAGGAAATTTTGCAAAAATTTTTTCTTTTACCATGAGAATAATGAATAAAAGCACTAAAAGGTATAATTTTTAAGAAAAAGGAGGGAAATACACCAACATACTTGTGAATGAATATTACCTTGGTGAAACTTTGTAAAAATCTTACAAAATTCTCTTCCAAAAGAGTGATTAAAATATCTGTAGTGAAAGGGGTGTTACCATTAATAGCATACTCTATGTTTGCCGACGAGTTGAGAGTGTTAGTATTGTGTATTGATTTCATTTTTGTTTTATTCATAGTTTTCATATATTTCCGTTTTTAAATATTTTTAAAATATCATTAAATGGGAAAAAAAACTTAATGAGTTACTATAGTCACACATAATCCATAAATCTTACAGCATTATAAAAATTCTACTATTTTTAATGGATATTAGTTTTGCTATTTTCGAATTCTTCTTAGAAATTTCATCATGTGAGTCGCGCTTTACACGATTTTTGAGCCTTGATTTAGTTATCATTTAGTATCTAATAACTCCTATTTTAATAAACCACAGTTTAAGATCAAATAGATCAATAAATATAACTAACATTCTTAATCAAATTATCTTCAGCATTATTTTAAATATAAGTTTATTGATTTATTCTAGTAAAAATTTAACTTTTAGCTAAGTAACAGTTTAAAAGTGACTATGAATACGGCGCAATGATTAAGAAAAATAAGATATTTTCTTTATTAGTAGAAGGTACATTTTTCCTCTATGGTTTGCTAGAATACAGCGCACTATTAGGAATTTCAATACCATAATTAAATACCTACTAAAAGATAATTATTGCCAAAAATTTGAGTTATCATCGAAATACTCCATACCAAAACCAAAACTGTATTTAATTCCACGTACTCCCAAGGCTTAAAAACGCACACGGCATCACTTTTTGCTTCACCGAGCCATCAGTCGGTATTGTAGTTTGTAGTGTATGTTTGAGCTGTCGTACCTACACATGACAGTTATTTTCATTTTCGGTACCTTTTGTTGTTATTTCTGTGGGCTTGCTGATTTTGTCTAATTTTTAATTTTTAGCATTAATTGCAAGTAGAAATGGACTTCGAATCATTTCAACAACAAGCATTACAAGTTCGTCAACCTGACCAAGATTTCGATCCAGACTCTATTCCACAAAATGGAGAAGAATTTCTAATGAAAGTCATCTACGAGAGAAAACATTGCCCAGCTGTCCTTGTCAAGCCTCCACAGGGTAAACACTCGAAGGCAAACACCGTTACAGTTCCAGAAATCAATGAAATGGTAAGTTTTCCAAACGTGGATGGCAAAATATATATTTTTTTTTTAACTAAATTAAATATCAACAGGACTCGGTTAGTGATGTATCACCGAGTTCATTGCGTCCTACTGTTCAATGGAAAGACGCCCAAGCTGAAGACTTTATTGGAATCATGAACAAAGTAGAAAATATGAGAAAGCAACCCGAACCCGATCATGCCGTAGAGATCACTCAGTTGCCACTCACTGACGATGAAAACGAGTGGGAAGCCTTCTGCCGCAAGAACACTCCTCTTCTAAGTACAATCCTACGAATCGACCAACGTTTATTGGAGAAACTATTGGAATTCGAATCAGAATGGTTGAGTGACGACGACGGGCAGGACGAAGTAGATGTAGATCTTTGCGGCAAAGATCAATGGCTGGGTGCTTGGATCTATTCGTCTTTGGCTTGCCTACGGATGCCTCTAGAGCCAGATGTACATAGCATTTTGCGTGACATTGCCAAGACGTGCATTAGACTAAGGAACAAACTCGGACCGCAAGATGTTGAGAAGGCTGTGCCATACAACTTATTCATTTTGATCATATGCAAGGTCTTTGCCCAGCTGGACCTGGCAGAATTCATATAATCATTGACTCATATTCAGTATCATAATCTAACAAATAAAACAACAGATTTAAATGTACATAATGTACAGTTTTTATTAGTTAGACTTATTTCTAAAGGTGGGAGTTAAAAGCTTGACAAATGATCGAATGCTTTTTTGTACGAAAGGCAGATGGTGCAATATCTCTGATGTTCCTCGGTGTCCAATGGATTGCTGAAGGAATGTGAACATTTGCTTAGACTGGATTCCGAGGGAATGCCAAATGAATTACTAGTAGTTGAGATGTAAAGAAACAACATATTATTTGCGTTTATAGGAATTAATTTGATAATAATTAGTAGGTTCCCATATTTGAAAATCTAGTATCTAGGGGCATATATCTTGAATATAAAAATTAGAATATATTAAAAAAAAATTTAAGGATCGAAATACCCGCTACGTAAAAATTTTGGTGTGCAAGAGTTAACCGTTCTGGTCAAATTTCATTACTACGTAAAAAATATCTTATTTCAGCCACTGAATCGAGAATAAGATAGCAGGATTGATCAAAGATATCACTCCAAGCTCGCAGCCTTTTTGATTTTTTTCTTAAATAATTAAGATGGAAATAGTGCACATACGCCACCTAAGCCAGAGATCACTTATCATGAAATATATTTTTGATATAAAGAAATCCTGTGATGTTGAATTGTTTTCTTACTGGTCAAAAATGACGTAATTACTACCAAGGTACAAACGGAAGATATGGTATCTAAGAGCCCTAACAGTTTATTTAATTTACTTCTTTCTTACAGCTTACACAAATGTCTACAATATCTCACCTCGAACACGATGATATCCTTCTCGATTGTAGTCTTAACTCATTCCGAGAAAATATTGATTCCTTACTCGATAAGCATCGATCATTCGTTTGATCAATACTTTCTGGAAAGGTATTACCTGAAGCTGGTTTTTCCACTTGTGATCTACACAAGAATAAATTAACCTATGTAAGTATTCATTTTACTTCACAAATCCATTAATATTACCCGTAGATTTTAGAATGGCAAACGGGCCGCTGTTTTCGATGATCCAAGTTCCTTGTAACGTCATCATTGCAATGTGTTGAATTTTTTGTTATCGGTTTTTGTAAGTTCGGTATCAGAACTGAGTGATTTAAGCTTCCTGCCATGCTACATGTATCCTTTGAACATTTCCTATCTTGAATGACAGTTCGTGCTGAAATTTTCAATTTGGGTGCAATAATTCCCTAAAATTAAATCGAAGGTCATTTTTAAAGTGAATGAGCTCATGTTGTTACCTTTGGTATTGGTTTACTATTTACCCATACCCCTCTTACTTTAAATACTATCCAAACAAACAATTCTATTAACCCCATATACTCACTGGAAATGCTTGTGACGTATTCATGAGTATCTGCACGTTGACATTATGAAAGCATGATAGTTTCGGCATTGGTGGATGCATCACATCAGCTAATTGCCCAACGAAATATGCCAATCTACGTCCATTCTGCCACAATGTTATTTCAATATTTTCAGCTGCTAGGACATGTTCTAATTCTGATATGCATTTGATGGATTTAAAATAACCCTCCATTAGAAATTGATCATGACACAGAGCTGGAAATTTAGGCTCCATAGCTCCGGTTTTAAAAAAGTATCCTAAAGTTTTAATTGTTGCTTCCATGTAGCCATTTGTACAAAGCCAAACACCAGGACATGTTATCTATGTACAAGAACAAAGAAAAATAAAATAAATTAAAATTAAAAAAAGAATTTTCCTACAATAAACACAAATATATAACCAACAGCATGCAGTTCGAGAACTATTTTCACATAAAAACGGCTTTTCATTTTTTTAATAGAGAAAAATAAAATTGAAGAAACATTTATATTCAGGAAAAAATCGTCGACAATACGGTCAAGGTGATTGTTAAAGACTAAAATAGGAACAGAAACAATTGGGGTTCAAATGGGGGGTTGTACGTTGTAGTTAGTATTTATTGCCTTGCGTTTTTGTGTTGTTTGCTCCTAACTACCAACCCAATATACATGGTAGGTATATTACCGGCTTCATTATCACAAGCCTTCTTCTTTTCACACGTGTTTAGCTTTGTTGTTATATTTTAAGGTTGTATTTAAGAACTATATAGATTTTGGTTTGTACACGTGTTGCTAGGGAATTGCAACTTGTATCTGTTAGAAATTTTTTTGTATACCTTTATTTCTTTTTTTAGTATGAAATTTGTTTTATGTGTCAGAAGCTTTACTTGAAGCATAGAAACAGAAATAATTGAAGAGGAAATAAAATAGATTAGGAAGATTTAAATTGAAATAAATGTAGTAAGGAAACTGTTATTAAATAGTTAGTTTATTGATCAATTTAGTTAATATTATTAACATTTACTGTTGCATAATATTGTAATTATTTTGAAACTCCCCTAGAAGAAGAAAGTGACTCCTGTAGGCAAAAAAAAAATTATCGTGACGGAAACTCTTATTATCCAAATATATTTCTTTTTTGGAATATCTACATAGTTAGAATGATTAGGATTTTAGTTGTTTGAGTGTGAAACAGTACATTTTTCGTTTTTAACTGAAAATTTTATTTTTTTTTAAATAATGTGGCATAGTTTCTGAGAACACTTCCGGTCATAAAACTCGTCGGTCTTTATTCACGAAACCACTTTACAAACATTGAAGTGAAAATAAAGTCGTTTAATGTGCCTATAACGGATGGCAACATCATATATTTCATGTAAGTTTTTCACTCATGAACACATACACTCCTGAACTTAAATGTGCAGTGCAGATGTACATTTATTACACCCCTTAATTGTCTATTGCTCAAAGAATTTAAAAAACGGCAATTTAGCAACTAAGTGAAATAATGTATACATTATAAGAAAAACAAATGTGCAAAAAAAACTCAATAAAAATTACTACTACTACTACTAGAATTAAAAAAAAAAAAAACAATTAGCTTAAAAAATATTCCTTTTTCGTGACCTTTAATTCTTAATTCAATATATTTGAATCCTATTAGATAAAGAAAGAAAGACCTGAAGCCCACAGAAATAGGATTCAAATATATTCAATTAGCTTAAACTCAATTTCCGACGGTTAATTATTACAATATTTCAATAATCATAAAACACAACACAGAAACGCACGTTACCGAATAGGTTCCGCACATTTGATATTCAATTATATGTAAATGAAACAATCTTACACGTGGAGTCGTGGAAGACCTTTTTGCAACTAAAGAAAACTAAAAGAATATCCTGCTGATGGCCTGGTCATTCGATATATTGATTTCCTTGCGACACACTTACTTCGTTTTGAAGTGGTCGACCGTGTGATATAGTTACCTTCGTACGGGTAACGTTAAAAACAAAACTATAAACCGGATTCTAGGTCAAAAATTTGGTAAATATTTTGTGAAGAATAAATTATTAATGAATGAAATAATTTATAAAAGATACGAAGATAATGGATTACAAAATGATTATTATAAGTGAAGAGTATTAAATTATTTATGGATAATAAATCTCCTTGTTGATTTCCCATGGGGAAGTACACTAACAAAATTGTTTAATTTGTTGATAGGAGCGTAAAATTACAACAGTCATAAAAAAGAACATACAAAAAGGAAGATGTGCTTTTAGAACAATTAGATCCAAGTGGTTTAAAACAAAAATGTTTATCAACCGAAAGTTGAGACAAATCCCATGGAAGAAAGAATAGTCTTGCAGCCGATCGCGAATTAAGGGAGTAATAGTAACCTGTGCTATTAAAACCCTATTCGAAAATTGATATTGATATAACTGGAAATGCTGTAAATGGTTATTCCTTTCTGATTACAAATCATTAGGTTCAAGGACATATATGGCTGGCACCTTAACAGTCTCTTTCAAAACTCTGAAAAGAACAGTCATCGAGAAAATTGGTATAAACGAAAGTGGATTCTACTACTAGAAAATATTCAAAGTCTTAAACAAAAATTAATGTATTTTATGTTTATTTTAATTTTTACTTTCACATTTAATAATAAATTCATATTAAAGAAAAACATTACTCCAAAACACGCTTCATTCAATAATTGCTCCTGGTTTTATATCTACAGATCCATTACGTCCCATTCTTCATTCAAGTAATGCATAATCGCTTTCGAATGGATTTTATCCTCGAACACATCAACTAACATTTCAATAACGTGACACTGAATGTCAGTGACTTGATTAACGGGACAGTAGTCATCTTCGGAAGAACGTGATATAGTCACAATTACCGGTGGACAGGGCAGGCTAACAAGAAATTCTTTGAAACGTCTATAGTGTTCGATCAATTCGTCATCAGTGGACACATGATGTGGTAGGCCATCATTGTCAGCTGTACAGCCAGCATCAAAGACCAGCGACCATTCAACTTCATCGGGTGTGTAGTGCTCCGCCATGCTGGCGACTAGCTCTTTCAGTGCTTCGAATGTGTCTTCCGCTATGTCATTGTTTTCATATGAATCCAATGACTTGTGCTCATCGATATACTCAAAAGCAGCCTTGAGATCGTCTAGTTGACGACATCGCTCCTTGGAGGCTTCCAAGGACATCTTTGTTCGGTCGTAGTTGAAGATTGTCTTGAGCTGTTCATAGCAGTTGGCCTTTTTATAGACATCAAGAAAAGGATTCTTTGTGCTGAAGAAGTCTAAATCAATGTCCAGAACATACCTTTCTAGTTGAATTGATTGAACTTGTTCATCGACATTGAAGACTTCAAATTTGATAGTTTTTGGACGCTCTAGATGTTTCTCTTCACTATAGTTTCCCTCAGAAGCAAAATAATCTACTGGCAGATCAACATACATCATATCTTGGTGTTCGCCAATTCGAAAATCATACTTCCCCACTGGAATTTGTTGGCACCAGGAATTCTTAAGCCACACCAGGTGATCAAATTGTCCCGCATAGAGAGTAGGCATAATCCAATTCTCTATACTAAGTTCATTCAACAAAAAATCCTTGTTCTCAACACAGGACGCTGGGATACCTTTGGAAATTACCATATCCGGATGGGAATCAAAGTGGACAAGCGTATTGTTTGTCAGAGGTAGGTGGCGGGATCCAAAGCATCGATAAATAAATTCCAGTACATCGTTATGGTAGTCCACGACAAAAATGGGTATTTTCTTGAACTTGCGCAGGGGTTTTGGATCCAATTTGCAGCGTTTTTTCTCCGGTTCCACTTTGTCCATGGTTTTTTGGAAGAAAAACAAGCCTTGGGGTTTGGAATATAAATGTTTTATAAACTTTAATTATTTTATGTTCCTTGTTCGATAAAGAAAAAATCATAAACAAAAAACTGGTGAAAGAAAATTGTTTTCAGGTGACACAACTGTCAAAATTTGTGTTTCTGTCAAAAGTGTCACTTTCACTTTTCGTTTATCCGTCTGGTGGCAAATAGAAATACGAAAGAGTAACTTGTTTCCGGCAGCCATTTAATTTTTGACATTGCTTGAATTTAAATTTCTGTTATTTTTAATATTAAACTTATGTACATTATATTCAACAACACAACAAATGAATTTAAAAAAATATGGTTTAGGATTTGTATTAAACTACATAGTTTTGTTTAGAGAACAACGAAGCAATGTATTTTATCTTTAATATTTGCGATAAAGTTACTTGGGGATGTTTTGAATTCGTACCTACCTATGTACATACCATACATAAACATATGCATGAACATACATATATATGTACATTTTTTGCTGCGACTCCATTGGGAATATTTGAGGTAATGGCGATTGCAACGGTTTCATTGCCGTGAAATTGTTAAGTTTCTGTTTTTGATAACTTAGAATTTTCAGGATTGATTTTAAAATGACGAAGAAGCGATTTAAAAAGGAAAACACTTCGGAAAATTATAATTTGCATTCCAAATGACCATTGTCGTTTTATTTACAAAAGTGATTCAATTATTTAATGATTTTTTCTCTTGGAATATTCTCCATTTCGGAATGGAAAATTGTTTCCCATTGCTGTTTCTAAGATCTCACTTACATAAATAGTACCTATATTTAAAAAATTCTCAGTTTTACTGGGAAATTATTTTAACGGTAAAACTTGTCTAACATAAACATTTTAATCAAAAAAAAACAAGCATTTCCAGCTTAAATGATTAGAAATATTTTGATTTAAAAGTTTGACTGGTATAAACAAAATTCTAACTGACCACGCCATTGCAGGTATTAAATTCTACACGTATTATTTAATTATTTTATCCCATAAATCAAGAGCTGACTATTAGATAAAAATATATAACTTTGTTTATTTATATGCTATGTGGTATAAACTGGTCTAAATCAAATAAAACAAAGATACATTTACCTTTTAATCGAAATAATATTACATCACTAAGCAGAATATTTAAAAGTTCTTTATATTTATCAATTTTTTTTAATTTCCCATTGTATTCATAAACATCCATGCAGGTAGGGTAGGTACCTACAATTTGATTCCTTACAGAATACTCTTTGGATTAAAAACTCTTACCCATCAGAGCCAAGCAAACGTGTCCAATTTAAAAAAAAAAAAAACATAAGACGCCCACTGCTGCACCTCTATACACAACCAAGCAAAAGAAAACAATACACGCCCACGTTGTGCTAACACAAATAGGGAGGCAAAACATCGATGATGATGTTGGGCCAAAAAGGAGCTTTTGACCCAGCTGGGTTCAAGGTCGTATATACACTCTCTGCTTCCATGTCAATATCTTTACATTGCTATAGTCCTACTCATAAAAGGCGCCACCAACATCCATGAGAAAGGACTTAAAATGTGTGTGGGCAGCAGAATATTGCTGTTGCTGCTGAATGTGGGCCCAAATCGATAAATAGAATTACTAGATACACAGAAAAACTTAGCATTCACGGATATATCCTTGTTTGCTTTGCACAAATGTGTTTACAAAGAAAAGAGAGCTTTAATCAAAATTCATCCAGTTAACTTTAGTATATGTGTACCTACCTATATACCTTTGGATTAAAAACTCTTACCCATCAGAGCCAAGCAAACGTGTCCAATTTAAAAAAAAAAAAAACATAAGACGCCCACTGCTGCACCTCTATACACAACCAAGCAAAAGAAAACAATACACGCCCACGTTGTGCTAACACAAATAGGGAGGCAAAACATCGATGATGATGTTGGGCCAAAAAGGAGCTTTTGACCCAGCTGGGTTCAAGGTCGTATATACACTCTCTGCTTCCATGTCAATATCTTTACATTGCTATAGTCCTACTCATAAAAGGCGCCACCAACATCCATGAGAAAGGACTTAAAATGTGTGTGGGCAGCAGAATATTGCTGTTGCTGCTGAATGTGGGCCCAAATCGATAAATAGAATTACTAGATACACAGAAAAACTTAGCATTCACGGATATATCCTTGTTTGCTTTGCACAAATGTGTTTACAAAGAAAAGAGAGCTTTAATCAAAATTCATCCAGTTAACTTTAGTATATGTGTACCTACCTATATACCTTATACATACATACATATGTGCTAGGAGTAGAGGACTGATATGTGAAAAAAGATATTCGGTGAATTAACTTTCGCGCGGGGACACGTTTTTCACGTCTCGTTGACTACCTATGCATGTGCTATATACTCTACTTCATGAGTTTTGTGTATACTGTCGAATTCATTCATAAGAAATTCAATGTTTTCCTGGGGGCGTTTAGTTACTTGGCATAATACAAAAGAAAATGGATCAGGACACGAATGTTCCAATATTGTGAATTATTTTGCTGAGATAATATCGGATGCGGGTGTCGGGTGGCAAGTGAGAAATATATAATGATGTAAAGTGTATAGCGAGTTGAGGTTGTTAAACTGCTATTTTTTTGTATATTCTTTTTTTTTTGATTAGGTATGTAGGTACCTAGTATAAATAAAAAAAGACCTAACATAATGTAGATTGTGGGTGTTGTTCTTTTCTGTATTTTTGAAAGCGTTTTCAAAAGTTTTAGGGAAAAGTCCAAAATATCCATTCCATTGCACTTTGACATTGTGATTTTTTTTTTCTTTAGGCACTGGAGACATGTTTGTTTATTTGTTGATTGTTAATGTTTTTGGTCTTGTTCACTGTTCTATTCCTTGTTCTGTCTACTTCAATCCCTTGGTCTATCTTCTTCAATCGCCGTGAAATGCTCGATTACGTCATATGACCTACCCTAGTAGTTGGACAGATCTGTTGAACTAATAACTTCCTTGTTAACGCCTGCCTGTACACTATTTTATAATTACAAGACAACAATATACAAATTAGGTCCTTGAATAATATTATCCTAAAAAAATACAAAATATTTTGCATCCAGTCAAATTAAGGCAAACAACTTAAATTGTCACACGCGCCTTTTGTATAAAGCAAATATGTAGATTCATTCATTCCAAAGAAAAGGGCTCGATAAATGTAAATTCATTTTTAAAACATATCTCAGACTCACAAACGCCCTATAACCACCTACATTAGCGAAACCATTTACTGTGATACCATACTCGTTCAGCTTTTTCTGAATGAATTTTTTCATTCACCATTCAAATGCTGACACCCACAAGAAGTTAATAGTGTCGACACGTTTACGCGTAAAGTCTACTACCCCAACCATTATCAACTTGAATCTTCCAAAATGATAATCCTTATGTGGGCGCTATGTATTTATATAAATATACCATGTAGCTATTCCCTTTGTGCTTGTTTTCGTTTATATAATATACTGTACATCATATACAAAATGTTGTCGTTCTTTTTGTGATTTCGTAAATTCTTTAACTTAAAGGATCAAAAAAGAATTTATTCTAAAAACTACATATATAATCCTGTTTGGGAGTCTGTTGTGACATTTGGATGTTGGAACTGTTATTTCCCCTCTTTTTTGAATGAAAGTTTTATCAAAATAAAACATATTATGTATGTATGTTGTATGTACATACCTATGCATAATATGTAAATAATAAAATCGATTGAATGATATTTTAGAAACTTGAATTTTGTGGTTTGAACGATTAAACTATCGTATTTTCCATGTGACTTAAGTCGTGTTCTTTTGTGTGTGTAGAGGTATACTAGTTAACTCACTTAAAAAATAATTCAACCATTTGAACTTTATGTTAAGCTGTTTATTTGAAGATTTTTTAAAATTTTCCAACAACCCCACTTTTGTTTCTAAAAGTAAATTTATCAAGGCAGAATTTTCTTTCGAATTAAATAAGTCCAATCTTGTTTTGGCTTCTTGTTTTTTGTTAAAGAGATTTTTTAAAAGAATATTTATTCAGAAATTATATATTGCATTTCTTAGACATTAAAACTAGATTTACTGTCAAACTACATTTTTCACAATTTATGCTTTTTTAATTTGACAGTTGAAATGTCATTTCAATATCAGTGATGCTAGGATTTTTTTCTCAAGTGGCAACGTGCGTGGATTTTGTGCACTTTTTTATATACTTAGCGAATTAATTTGCACAAAAAAAATGTAAAAATATTAATAGAAATCTTTAAAATATTGCGCATACGCCACAATGAATTATTTGTTTTTAAATGCCTTGTTTTTAATTTAAAAAAATGTGAAGCTTCATACTACGTTTTTATTAGTACCAAAATAAGGTAATTTTGCAATTTATTGATGTGCATACCGTTTTAACTACATATTTAAGTTCTTTCTTTAACAATAATCCCACATGACGACGCAATTTTGAGATAGTGGACAATTTTTTTTGTTGCAAGTGACTTCACTAATTTAATGTTCCAACATTAAAAATAAAACTTGACACATAACAACTAAAAGTTGTCCCTCAACTGCACCTTACATATCATACTGACGTTCGTGACAACCTTGGTTTAGATTGAAGTACACATATAAACAAAAAAATATAGTTAAACCAAAAAGGACGTACATACATATTACATACAAACAAAAATTGATAGGAAATGCAATTAAGCATGAGGCGCAAATAAAAGATACATGCCAGAGTGTATATAGTTGTTTATTAACCAAACTTACATACTGACTTTTTGTGAGATTGTTTATATGTACATATATTCTTCATTTATAGAGCTTTTGTTTTATGTGTTCTTCTTTTATATGGAACGAATACAGGCACGTAGCCAGGGGGGGGCTTGAGGGGCTGAAGCCCCCCCCCCCCCCGAAAGTCTAAAATAAAAACAAAAACTTTCTAATATACAGTATTATTTCCTTTGTAGAGCTCTTCAAATGCATCTTAATAAGTCTTGAAGAAATAACAAGCAGAACGTGGGCGATGTCTTCGAAGGCATCAACACTTTTGGCAGCTGTCCAAAAATGTGATTTCCTAGTTAGCCCCATTGTATGCGAAAAGCTGTTCAGTTTAACGCTGCCCTTATCAGTTTTCCTACAGAACAAAAATCCTTAGATTTCGTTTCTGCAATCGACCGCACCAAAGAAGAGTTGTGAATTCTCTTGAGAACATCAGAGAAAAAGCCGAAGATTTTTTCAGAGAGGCTTTTTAATCCGTATCTAACCTTGCCGAGGACTTATTTAAAGTTGAATTAAGACTCCAAGAACTTCATTGAAACAAACAACGCATTCCAATCCAGAAACCTTTTCTACTGAATCCTATTTATGAGTGTCTGTATTGATTCCTTGCATAGATTCGTTAATACAAAATCTTACGGACAGATTCATGGTCAACGAAGACGTTCTACCATCGTTTCAAGCTCTTCTCCCAGGTTTTTCTGCAGTTGGGCGAGTCAATGAAATGGAAAAGATAACATGTTACTTTGATAATGCAATTTCGTTGTCAGCTGTGAAAGCTGAATACATTCTCTGTTGCGAAAAAATATTGTCGATTGATCCTTCTATCGAAGTTTTAAAATTGCTTGATATATGTGACAAGACTAACTTTAGAGGTATAAACTTCTTGCTTACGGTTTTGGCCACGCCTCCAGTGACCACAGCTAGTGTTGAAAAACCTTTTCAACTATGAAAAGAATTAAAACAGTGTCCCGAAGCGTTTTGGGGAATGCAAGATTAAGCTCACTTGCTATGATATCTGTTCATTCAGATATTAATGTGGATCTAGATAAGGTGATTGATCTCATGTCAAAAAGAAAATCAAGACGTCTTCTGCTTTGATAAAATGTGTGTATAAAAAAAATAATTTAAGTATATGTTCGTTTGAGTACATACAATTTAAAAACTAATAAACATTAATAAATTGGAATATATGTATGTACATATATAGTTTTTTGTTTAAAGAATTCCTCGTAAAATTTGGAAGCAAGCCCCCCCCGAACCAAAATCCTGGCTACGGCACTGAACGAATATAATGTAACCTATCCTTCAGAGTTCAGACTTATAAATTAAGTGAGAAAATATAGTGTCTTATTTTAGTAGGAGAAAAAAAGGACGTTTATACTAGAATAACGTATATAACTGTACGGACTTACACATGACGTCATGAACTTATTAAACTAGTTCGTTTTTGTGTGGTTGATTTAATTTTGACAATATATGCTATCTAATTAAGTTGGTTCACAATAAAATTGACATTAATAAGATATAAATGGATGAACAGCTTCTTTAAGGTAGAGCTATAATAATCGGAAGCTTACTTAAGCTATTTTCATAAACAATAGGAAAAGTAGCTTTCTAGAATTATTCATACACATTTTCGCTTTTCATTACTCTTTCACTATTTTAATTTAAGTTTCACTTAAATCCGCTTGGGAGCACTCCTCAAATTTCGCAAGTGTCGCAACCCATAATTAAATTTAAAAAAAAATTATCATCAAAACAATAAAAATGGTGGAAGAGGATGGTTGCTCTAGTGGAGAAGATAAAATAATTTAGGAAAAAACTAATAGTATATGTCGTTGATATTTGACATTTCTAATCATGATGATCATGATTTTGTATGATGCTAGATTAAAAGCAGGATTTTTCAGATTTTAAACGAGTTAGCATCGTGTTATCTTCTTAAAATTCTATTAAAGTTAAAATAACCAAATGATTTTTATTTTAGCTTTTTAGTATTATACTAACTCCAAATGTCATTTTGACAGTTGAAAATCTAAAAATGGTATATGTATTTTCTAACATGTTTTCACGAACTGTCATCTATTTAGGCGTGTTCAGCTGAAATTTATTAAGAAAACAGATTAAGTATGATACTAGTTAAAAAGTGTTTAAAACTAAGATCATTTTAGCAAAGAGCTTTAAAGTATATCATGCAAATACCATAACATCAGACTATTTAAAATTTTGTGCCATATATACGTAAGTATATCATTTTCGACCTTGTTGCGGTATCTATATATTGACTTTTCTTTTCTGTCATGAAACATTTGTTTTTTTTTCTGCATAAAATTTTCTGTTTGAAGGTAGTTGATTAAAAAAACGCAACACAATTTTTTAATTACTCATATTGGGTAAGTATGCTATGTACATTCATACATACATAATATGTAGGATCGTGATCAAAAATTTCAAAGTTTTAATCAAACCGAACATTACGATAACGGAGAAGTCCATAAAAGTGGTTCTCGTATTATCATCTGTTGATCTGAGCGTCTGGCCGGCCATTGTCATTCGAAATAGATCCTAAACGTGTATACAAAGGAATTTTTGTTTTAGCTCGCATTTTTTTCAAAAACGACCCACAACATAGGGCTTGGAACAATTCGAAGATTTACAGTAATATTAAACATAATTTAATACAAGAAATAACTATTAACTTAAACTTCAACTTTTTTTCAAGTTCAAATATTTTTCTACATCGGAATTTCAATTAAAAAAAAACAAGGGACCTACTACTACAAGGACATACATAAGTTCTTGTACTATATATTTATGTACTCAAATGTGCATCATTATCAAATATATATGATTTTTAAAATGAAATAAAAACATTTTGTACAAATAAGTATATACATCAACCAAGGCCTGTAGTCCCAGTCCCAGGACAAAAAGAACCAAAACCATTATTTATTTAACTTAATTAAATTTTTGTTTTACAAAATGACTGTTCCATTGCTGGATTTTGTAAACACGCACATTGATAACAGTACGACTATAAATTTTATAAATATCTAAAATTTTTGTTAAACCACTTTGTATTGCGTGGGTCATCTAACAAAAAAAGGTATATAGCTAGCTACAAACCGCGCAGAAGGTCCCGCAGTCCCACAGCTCTTATAAAATATTTGAGAGAGAGAGTGTGGTGGTGGTTGTGTATGGTGAACTGAGTGGTTGAAGTAGGCTTAGTAAATAAAATTGCGAGGGTTATTTACGTTAATGTTGAATGAATGGTCAACGAGTGTCCCACGCAAAAAGGATATAATTTCATTTTATTTAATGTACAGGGAGAGTGTATGTATATGAACTAGAGTAATAGCCTTGAGTGATAAGATGAATGAGAATGACTACTAAAATGAAGGTAATGACACAATGAATGGAAAAATTCATTAATCAGTTCAGTTGTATGTATTTAGGGTTGCCAGTGTTCTTTGGCAAAACAATTGGAACTTATTAATATTGGAAAGACAAATATACTATTACTATTTATCAACAATAAAGTTATTGAATTCTAAAGGAGTCAGAATTCATTGATATAAACTTTTAGATGAAATAAATGAATTTTGAAACAATTTTCAATGGCAAAGGAGATTACTAAATGGCAACCCTAAATGTCCTTGACCATCATAGTCAAATGAATGTATATTTTGTAGAACTTGGTTTTACTATAGATTACAAGGCTTTTATTTCTTTCAATTAATGTTAAGCTTTGTTGTAGGTACCCTATTACAAAATGAAAAATTAATAGGTTTCACAAGATTGTCATCATACTTTAGACAGATACCCAACTCCAAAACCTTATTTATAAACATTTTCAATCGATTGTCTAACTTATTTCGAATTCCTTCAAACCAAGAAACCGTTTTTTTTCTGTCGTTGAAAGGAAATTGTAAAGAATCAATTTTTTTTCTGATTGTGTGTGTGGTAATTTACAGCTGAAATTTTTAAGCAAAATGACATCGGTTGTTCTATTGGTCTAGATCGGGACGTGAGAATTCTGAAGAAATGAAGTTCTCTTGCAAAGATTCCAAAACAATATTTCTTGCTTATTAACAGCAGAATCACACACGTTAATCGATTTTCAAGAAAATCATTTCCACTTTCTTGCATTTTCATGGATTTTTGAAATTCACTTTACCAAGAGATTAAACATGAACGGCTAAAAAAAAATACATTGGGGAACATAATAATATTATGTAACTTATTTTCTAGGTTAAACAAAGCTTATCATTGATATTATCGCGAAATGTATTTTTAATTTCTTTATTGAAAAATAACGTACAAATATTCAATATATAATATGTAAGAAAAATATTCAGTGAAATTTAAATTCATTACAACCAAAAACACAATTTGTCTTCTTAAAACACCGCGAAATTCAATTTGACATTTTAGAAATGTCAGATCTTGCTAGTCTGTGGAAATCTGTATTAAATCTTTCCTCAATCTTGATGAATATGCACGATTTATTTTGACAGAAAAAATTCGATTTTGTTTAGAAAATTTCCCAAGGAGAATCGATTCTTTGATTGCAAGGAATTCGACATTAGAAAATGTAATTGGTTGTCCAAACATACTCTTGTGGGCACGTTCAATGAGCAAAGCATTCAAAATTGAGGTATTATAGTGTGAAAATGGTGGATCTAGTAGCCACTGATTTCTATATACACTGGATATTTGTATTTGTATTTATACAAAAATTTTTAGGCAAATCGAAGAAATGTTATACTCGTGGCCGGTACCCTCATATAACGGTATAACAGCTATTTTTATAATTTTTCGTATGTATGTACATAATTTCCTGTTATTTTTTCTTCTTTCTTCTTTCCTGAAATTTATTTTTGATTATAGACTTTTTCTTGATGCTTTCCGTCTTTTATCTTTTTCAATAATCACCGCTGCAATGCTTGCTGACATCAAATAAATGCTCAATTATGGCAAATATCTTCTATCTCTTTTTTTATTTTTTCTCTTTTGGCCAGTACCCCGTCAAAATATATTAAAATTGCCTCACAAAAACTGTTATACCTACCCTATAGGCGATAGCCGGTGTATATAGAGATCAGTATCCAGTGCCCTTTGCCTTATTTTAATATTTTGTTGTTGTTTCGAATGAGGCGTGTTGAGTTCCTGTGGGAACTCGAACCAACATTTTTAATTTTTTGACACTTTCAACTTTGTGTACTTTGGGTATTGGTTACAATAGATCTTACGAAAAAAAGTATGATAGATATCTTTTTTGTGAGGAATTTCATAAGCTGAATAATTGGCATTTCTCCAAAAAAAAACTAATAGTTCTCTATTTCTCTAATTTCCATTAAATTCGAATTTAAGATAAATTTAAGGAAATGTTGAAGACGTAAAAATAAGACTTGCCACCAAAATTCAGTATTGTTGGAATTTTTTTTTCTAAATTTTTTCCTTTATTTGTCTAATTTTTCTGTGCCATAAGTAAAATGAAGCTAAACGCGAAAAAATTATAATTAATCTGTACATTTCCTTTCAACATAATATAAATAGGTACTGGAATATAAATTCCTATATTTTGTTCATAATATGTACATAGATATTTTATTTACCCTTAAAAAAGCTATAGGTATACGTATATGTGACCAACGCAACATGACAACTCCTCGACTTTATTGGGTTTCTTAAAAACAAATGACATCACCCTCTTAAATTATAAACCAAATAGCTTTTCATTGCGATTAATTAAGTTCCATCACTAAAACAAGTGCTGTATACACCCTTCCTAAGAGACAAAGCCCCGCATATCCATTCATTATTAATTAATTGCCCTCTATATGATATAACATTTCATTGCATCCCATTTTTTTTTCTTCGGGATCAATATCTCTGTATATGATGCACTCTTGCTTCCATATGAGAACAGTCACTCTGATGTGCAATTTTACTTCACTCACTCTGGAACTCGAAATTGGCCTCGTCGCGTCGCCATTGCCATAGCCGTTGCTGCCGCAGTCGCATCGCGTCGTAAACAGCAGCGTCCCATCTTTTAATTGCATCCAATTAACCAAATGTATACAAGTTGCTCCCGTCTTGGTTGTCGTTGTCTTATGGCTATTTGACAGTCGTGCCCGGTCTCGATTGCCTATACCGATTGACCCATTCGGTCAATGAGTCTCACGTTAACCTTAGTTAGCCTCTCGCGTGATCGGCAAGCATCAGGGCCAGGCCAAGCCAGCCAGCCTTCATAATATCTCAAGCAGGCACACATTATCAAGAGTGAAAAACAATATCATTAAATCCAATCAAGAGTCATTGATAGGAATTCAGATTGGAATAAAATATTTTTGGAGTGGCGATGTCGATTGGTGACTTTGGCCATGTTCATCATCATGGACGATGGCTTCGAGTTTCGATCGGTGCCACTCACTCAAGCATCACACTTGTGAATAAATTTAAGAATTAAAAATAAGGGGGAAATACTATAATAACATTTTATCCAATTTCATTCATAAGAAACGAAAGGCAAATAATTACACGAACATAGCTACTGCTATAGTTTACTTCATTCATAAATTAAGAAAATTTGTAGCAAGCCAAAGGTCGGCTGCTGACAATATAATGCGGACGGAAGAGAACCCGTTTTTGAAATGCCGTGAATAATTGATTTGTCTTTAATTAAAATAAACGGGAAATATGAGTGTGTATACCTATCTAATATATAATGCACTCGTGATGAGTCGTGAAAGAATTGAACAATTTATTTTATTTTTATTTTGATATTTATTCTTCTTCTGATTTGTGGATTGATTATAAGTTATAAGAAAGGGGTGAATGACAGTTGCAAGTGCTGTTGCTGTCTTCTTTGATTATGCACTAAATTTTAATAATGAATGATTATAATAATATTTTTATCAACTATAAGTCAATTCGTTTCAATAAATGATTCAAGTTGAAGCTTCCGTTAATTTTGATGATTGTATTTTTAATTAAGAACATCTTTTTTAATTTGTATAAATGTACTGTCGTTTAAAAAAAAAAATAAATTGAGGAAAGTACCTATTATGTTTCAATAGGGTTTGAACTGAGTGTGAATTTATAGTTTTACAAAAAAAATAATATTCGTATTTTTCGTATTTTAGTATATTTCACCAGGGATGGTTGAAGTGATACGGTCAGGGGTGTCGGGAGTGTTGGTAGGTATTAATATTTTCATATACGGTATCGGTCGGTCGGTGGTAGGGGAGACGAAGTGTATACTTAATGCATTATTACAGGCCGCTTAAGATATTATTAAGTGTTGACGAAAAAAGTAGCGTCTAGGAAAAGAGTAGGTGTGCATTAGTTGTGCACGAGACGTAAAAGTGTTAACTATTTTTGTTCTATATTATTTAATGGCGTAAGAAATATAATTTTGTTGCAATCAAACTTATATAAATACACAAAAAAACAGATATTTTAGTAAATTATCTTTAAGAACACCCATCTTAATATACATACATACTTACATACATAGATTCACACCTCATCTCAAATAAAATCGATAAAATAAATAAAATTTTATAAAAGAGAAAACCTATTGCGCGGCTAGCTAATAATACTTTGATTAATCGATGATTTGTTTCGATTGTATAGCTATGATTAACAAAACCACAATTATTATGGGAGCGCTAATGGTAAAGAGCGGGGTAATATACGAATTAAAAGAGAAAGACAAAAAAACTACATAATTATGTACATACATTAGTTGTCTATGATTTGTTTAAAATTGTATGAGGCATCATCATCATGCGGGAGGATCACATCAGACTTCATTTTTACGTCAGTGATGTAATTTTCATTGTGACGCATTTTTCGTATTTTGTGCGTCTTATGTATAGCAAATGTGCGGCCACCTGGGAAATATCTTCTACTTTTGATTAAGAATAATTATTGTCTTATTAACTTTTTGATGTAATACAAAAGAAAAACAAAACGTGTGGGTGGTAGATGAATTTATCAGAATTGAATGCCATCATCTTTCATTTTATTTCTCACAAAATGATGATTTTCACAAAAAGCATGAGTATAAACACAACCTACACAATAGGATTGAAATT
This sequence comes from Epistrophe eligans, assembly GCA_951394125.1. Classification (NCBI taxonomy): domain Eukaryota; kingdom Metazoa; phylum Arthropoda; class Insecta; order Diptera; family Syrphidae; genus Epistrophe; species Epistrophe eligans. The sequence goes on along the minus strand of OX596031.1, from coordinate 10,199,744 downwards.
TTGCAAAGTAAAATATTTATTTATAAGTTGATTATATTTCAGGAAGCGATTCTATAAGATTACATAATGCCGTATCTCATCGCATCTTTTGAAAAAGTTGACACTAACCAATAGTTTTAGTCCAAACATTGGTCAGGCAAGTTCTGATTCTATTTTTGAGTGAATAGGTATATTATATTCCTCCCCATAGGGTGGCCGTCGATAAATGGGGTATGAAGTAGGTAAGTGATTTTTCTTGGTTGTTACCACGATTCCGATCATTTTATTAACATATAAAAGCAGATATTATTTACTTTGCCTGTAACTAATTGAAAACAATATAAAACTATAATACATTTTTTAAGTAAAAGCCTATAGCACTTTCATTTTCTGTGCTAATAAGGTTAAAGAGTGCCATTTTAAATTTGTATCTATACTACACGATAGAGAAAACTGCTGACATACAATGGGATTAACGCCCAATTCAAATTCAAAATGTAAAGAGCTGTCAAAAGAAATAAAGGATCCAATAAAGACCGACAAAGTTGGGTCAGTGAATTTGCTTGAAGGGCACGATGATGTACATATAAGTCCAAAAAAGTGGTTTTCGACATACCGTAAGAGTTTATTTCTCTAGTTACGAATAAAAAAAGTTATTCATGTCGATTATGGAATTCGCAATACTGCATTTGCAGTGATTGACTTAATTGTCAGGCAAACAAAAGAGAACACTGTACTACGAATCACTGCGGATCCAGTATTTTAAAAATGAATCGTATGTTCATTCCACCTATCCAAAAGTTCACCCAAATTCATTCGAAATTGTAGTGCTTTGGAAGCACCGAAATCGAGCCTCGCATTGTAATGCCACCCTAAAAAAGAAATACTTAAAAATGGTTGCCCTTCCGGCATTCTGTGTTTGATTCATTGAATTGCAAGTAGCCTGCACCGCCGCACGCCATTATAGTCCATCTTATTTTTTGTAATAGTTTAGCTAATAAAACTTATAATAAATTGTGAATTTGTAATTATTATAAAATTAAACCGAGATCGTTTTATTTAAAAGACTAAGCTACCTACAAAATCGACAGATTGCAAGTATGTTGCTGAATATATGGGGACATATTAATACAAACTGTTATACAAAGTCCTAAAGGAAATCTAAAAATACACGATTGTTAAAAAATAAACTTGCCATTAAATGTTAAAAAAAAAATAGTAGGCAAGTCTTAAAATTTGTATCCAAATATTCTGAATAGGTACATATTTATAGCCTATTAAACTCATTTTAATTTCAATCCTTCCCACCCATTCGTCTTAGAAAGAATTTTATTTTCAAATTCATTGGTATATGTATCTACCTCACATAGCATGTCATTCAACAATTTGCAGTAATTGAAACTCACGTATAGACTAACGAACCTTATTCCTGTTCTCATTAAGTCTTCTGTTATGGCCTTTAGGTAGGTAGGTAGTTGTTATATTGGGCGCGTTTAAAACGTTCAAACAATTATTCCTATATATTTTACCTTTATACCTTTACCTAGCTTAGCATGCACACAGTTGTGAGTGAGAGTCACGCGGACCTAGCAAACGATCAATGGAATGCATCTTCTTCCGTTCTATCAAACCCACTCTTTTAAAGATATTCTTTAATTCATGACAACCCCTCTCTCTTTTATCTCCGTCACTGACCTTGACTTCGGAAGATTGTTTTATTTTTTTTTTTTTAGTTTTTGGTGTTTATTAATTAATAATAAAAAAAAATACAACTCAGTTTCTTATTACAAAGAGGGCGGCCCGACAATTGATAAATTCCAACATTGATGTGGTGAATGACTTGCACGGTGCGGCGGTAAGCTACATATATAAGTTTCCCTTACACATTGTTTTTTTTTTTATTTTTTTTTATTTGTATGAGATAGGTAGTTTAAAACCGTGTGGTGTGATGGACGCAGACTGTTTGATGGTATTAGTTACTTACGATGGCATGCATTTAAATTAGCATAATTACTTCTTATATTCTAGTTGATGTTAGCTATAGCAGGTACACATATCAATTTCCTGCCATGATACGAGTAGTTTAAGAAACAATAAATTAAATTAAAATGGAAATGAATACTTTCATAAGATCAATATTAAATATTATTAAAAGGTAGGTATCAAATGCAAACACTGTTCGATTGAATTCACGGGTTTGATTTCATAATGTGGCATGTATGTAAGTAATATGTGACTGACTGCGGATTGCAATTTGAATTCATTAATTGTTTTCATTAGAATTTTCAAATTATGAAACATTCTCGTACTCGTATAACTTTGATGACAAATAGGGAAATAGTTTCCGTTTACAGCACAATGACCGGAAGGATGTCAACAATTTTTGATTTATTCTGTATATGACGCTAATTGTTGCTTCTGTTTAATTGAATTGAAATTTGAATCACTTTGTTTCTTATATGTATGTACATATGATATACCACCGCAAGTTTGATAAAAATACTTTCAAAAATATTTACTTTAAATAGAAAATCAATAGGTTTTTTAGATAGAGCTTTTGTCAAAACGGTAATTTTGGCTAATTTTCGTTGTAATTTGACATTTGGACTCACCTAGTTTTCGTTGGCAAAGAGTCTGTAACAACTATGTTCTATTGGACTAAAGTGTATATTTTAATAAAATGGCATCAGTCTAAATGTTGGCCAAAAATGAATTTAGCTGCTTTATGCATGTGACAGCGACGATAAGTGTTGTAATAAATGCGAGTTAACTCTGCTAATTCAAAACTGTTGTTTTATAAAAAAGTTGATATTTAAAAAAAAATGCCCCCCCCCTTACTATGCGCATGGTGGGTTCAGAAGAAAAACGATACAACTCAACAAATTAATTTTTGGGGTAGGTACCTAAGCAACGCAATTTCTTGAATGAAAAAAGAATAAGGTTGTAAGTAAGTATTTGGAATTTGCAGATAGTTCTCTTAAGCGGTTTAGATATTTTAATATTAATTTCAAGTTTGATTTAAATATCTTTTGCTTCTTTGAGAAAAAACCGACGACATATTCTTTTCATTTACAAATGCGTTACGTTTTTATTAATTCGCGTATACTGAAGAGAAAAGCTGTTGTGTTAACTGAAAGTAAGGTACATATACATATATATGTATATCTTAAAAAAATTGCATGGGCGTGTGCTGTAAAAAATGGTGACATTGACTCGCCACCCAGATTTTCAGATTTGACCCCTCCCGACTTTTTTTTATTAGGGGTTATTTGAAAAGTAAAGGGTACGCCAGCAAGCCTCAGATAATTAACGAGCTCAAGAGCAAACATCGGTGCCGAAATCACCGCTATACCGCCTGAGATAATAATTAAAATAAAAACAAAAAAAATTTATTTTTTACAATAAATTAAAAAAAAAAAAAATAATATGTGTTGTAAATTCGAAACATACATTCATATTTTTTTTAAATTTTTTTTTAAACAAACAAACAAAAAATATGAGGAAACGTAAATTCTTAATCTTTTCGAAATAAAAAGTAAAAAAATGAGTTTTGGATCTGGATGATTTAAATGGCAACGTTCAGTAGATTTTATTTTCTGTAGATATTTATTATAATAGGGGTATGTATTCATGCAATGGCGTAAAGTCATTGTAAACTGCGTTAACCTGTCAAATTTACCACGTTTACGAGGACTTTACGACTTTGCATGAATACCCCTAGTATGTTTCATCATTTTTGAGTCTTTTTCGTTCAATAAGGAATAGAATTTTACTTAAACAGAAAAAGAGGCATTTTGATAATTTTTGAAAAAGTCGGGCCCACGGGTCCCGAGGCTGAAAAAGGGGCCATTTGGTAAAGGGGTCAAAAGGTAACGCTACGTAAAAGTAATCTATAATTTAGCCAGTTTTTATATGTATAATAATAACCAATTCAATTATAAATATTATTCGCCTACTATATCTATCTTCAATTAGGCGACTTCTTTTACCCGAAATCTTTACCAAATAAATAACCCAAGACTTTTGATACAAATTCAATTTTCTATTTAGGTATACCTACACCACCCCCACATGGCTATATGCACGCTTATCCACGTTTTGCACAGTAATTGCAAAGCCAAGTAAGTAGATATACATACAGATATTACATACCTAGCTTAATTTGATTTAAGAAAAAAATCACTAAAACTTAACACGCATGCTGCCTTCACAAATATGTGCACCTACTATAGATTACTCGTGAATACAGAACAAAAAAAAATAAAAAACAAGTATTTCCTCTCTTGGCAGGCTGCACGTGGGTGTCGCCATTCACATTTTTCTCCCAAAGTGGCTTGAAACGTATACCTATGTATGTATAACAAATAATGTAGGTAACAAGAGTACAAATTCAAAACATACCCACTGCTTAAACCACCTCCACCTCATCATACTTAATACAGATATTATATGTACATATATATGAAGAGAGAAAGATACCTCTCGGCATAAAGCCCCAACAAGCTTGAACATTCAAAACAAACAACCCGGGCCATTCAAATATTTATATCAAAAAATGAACAACGAACGCCATCTGTCGTACACAGACTTGGCCAAAAGATGTGTAGGCTGGAATACAGAGATTCCAGTGCGGATGGAGTAGGTTATGTACCCACCATCACCATTGCAAGCCCCGACAGCCATTAACGTCACCGGAATAACCACTCCAAACAAATATGGCTAACAGTTTTCTTGAGGTAGCAATAAACCTAATAAAAAGTATTTGGCCATATTGGTTTGGTCTTTGGTGTATCTAAAAGTTACAACAATATCTACATATACCCTGGAGTTAAAGCTTAACAGTTATATCTATCTAGGGATGTTGGGGCTATTGAGTTGAAATTTCATTCATAATTTTTTTTCCATGCGCACTATAGAGCGGCGCGTGCTGTGTGTGGGCGATGCTGAATACTGTTCTGATGTGCGTGAGATTGTACCGAGTAATAGAATGTTAGTTTGAGTATAGAGGTTTTGAGCTATCCATTTGGGAGCTAAAACTTATGTAGATAGCAATGGCCATGGATAGGTAAACAATAGCAATAGAAGGGCTGTTTTGTGAAACATATATTTCAGAGTTCCTTTCGGTAGGTTCAGTTGCGACCATCTTCTTACATCGAATAAAAGGCCTAGGGCACGTGTTGGAATGTCTGTTTCAAATAGTTAGGTAGGGTTCAAATATGAGTATATACCCTATAGTTGCAGCTTGCTGACAGGCTTGCCAGATTTTCGTGACGTTATATCGAAATATTTTAAACAAAATATGGACAATGTATAGGGTATTGATCCTTCGAGGCTCCATGTATGGTACTTCAAATAAATTCCAGTGCATTGACATAGGTCCTGGAAATAAAATGCTGTATGCGATAACTAATTTAAATGTAAAAGCAATTATGTAACCCCCTACGGAATAACTAAAACCCAGATAATTTTTGAGGCTTAGATCTATGCTATCGATAATTTGTTTAGAAACGTTACAGTTTTTTGCACTTAACTCACTGAATAAAGATTAATCATGCTTGATTTGGATTTCTTAATTTGGGTGTTAATGAAATTTTATTCTTGTTGTTGAAACTCATAAACCAACAATCAACAGTTCTTAAAAACCATACCTATAAATAAATAATGTTGATTTTGTCTCAAACCTCAGATAAATATTTTACAGCACTATACATTTTGATGTGTGCTTTACATTTTTACATTTTTTTAGTCAACTGCCTAACTATTCAACTAAAGTATTTAGCTACATTACGTAGCCACCGCACTAACCGGCATTTTAAGTGAAAAATAAAATAAAATAATAATAACATAATAAAATAAATAATCTATAAGGCATTGAAACCAATCAGGCCAAAATTCAATATTATTATACATATTTCATAATATGACTAAACATTAGGCCCGATTAAATTTAATTCTCAAGAAAAAAAAATAAATAGGTACGCTGGTAATTTGTTTAATGAATTTTAAAATTTATATTGTGTCGCTTGCGTTAAAATTGCGTTTGACATGGCCTGGCACTCCTGGCAGTGCCATATTTTTATAAAGAGAATTTCTCAAAGAGAAAATTCTATCCACCTACATTTTTAAAAATATCTATTCCATACACCTATACGATACCCGCCTACGAACACTCAGGAAAAAATTCAATAAACAGTCACTGGCTTCTCTTTCTAACTCTACTCTGTGGTTACAGTCATACTCATCAGCAAAAATGTTTCATTCAAATAAAAAGCCACGCAACGCTCTCTCTCTCCCTCTATCAAACACCAAACTTCAACCAAAATTGTATATAAAGCAAATTCCATACCAACATATTTTTACAAACTCATACACATTTTTGCTGAAAAAATAAACCCACATGCGCAACAATCTGGAAGGTGTTTTGTATACAAATTCGATTTTCCCCACAGATTATTTTTGTATTTATATTACTTTTTCTCTCATTCTCTTTATATATATATAAAAAAATATATTCGAACTAATACACATACTTCCGAATACAATGCACACGCACAAAAGGTATTTACAAACGCACACACACACAAAACAACCACCAGGGAAATTTCAGAACTTTTTCACATCGAAAAAATCTCAGATAAATTCATCATCAGATTTTGTTAGTCGGTCGTTGTGGTTGGTCGTGTTTTCGCTTTTCTTTCTGCGGGACCTGTCAAAAAAAAAAAAAAGATTTTTTTTAGGAACCTTTTTTAAGTTTCTATTTTACTAAAGTTTTTATAAACTTATCAAAAACGTTTGGATAACGTGCGGGCGGATTAGAATTAAAAGTTAAATAAGAAATAACTCCTATGTGTCAACAAAAGAAAAAATAAAAATTCAAGAGGGCGCTGTGTGCATTCAAAGAAAAAGTGAAAATTTCCTCATTTCCATTATCTTCCTCTCAAATTGTATCTGTGTTATACATCCCCAAAAAAGGTAACAAAAACAGTGAATGACCAGGAAAAAAACACAATATAAGTAAATAAAAATAAACAAACAAGGCGAAAAAGGTTTTATGAGAATTTTTCCTTGGATTTTATTTTTTTTTCTATCAACGAACATGGTTCAAGTGCAAATTGTTTTCAAGTGGTGAATTAAAATAAATTTTGGTGAATAGGAAAAATTGAATAAACAAAAAAAATTACATAAAAAAAAGCACGCCTTTTAGATTATTGTGGTGCTGTTCGGGACAGTTTTCTTGTTTTTTTTTTTTGTTTGGCAATAAAAGTCGACGAACAGAGTATTTGTTTTTGTTGTTTGGAAATCATAGTGTGGTGGATAAAAAAAAAAAAACAAAAATGCCTGAAACGGATTATGATTTTGTTTCCAAGGAATGGCTACAAACCGAGCTGCGCTCGGATGTTAAAGATTTGATCCTATTAGACTGTCGCAGCTCAAATGAATTTAGTGAATCACACATTCGGTCTGCTGTAAATTTTTCGATTCCCAGCATTATGATGCGTCGTCTGGCAGCCGGAAAAATTGATTTGTTATCAACAATTAAATCACCGGATCTGAAGGAACGCATTCAAAATGGATACAAAATTAGCCTATTCATTTTGTACAATGACAGTAATTTGCTGAGTGGTGGAAATGGCAGTGCTTTGGTATCATCATCACCATCACCTGAAAGCGGGGGTGGGAATGGAAGCAACAGCAACAACGGAAGCAGTGGAGTTGCAATGGACATTGGTGGTGCTGCAGCAGCAGCAACGGCAAGCAACGGCAGTGATGCGACAATCAACGTGTTGCATCGTCGTTTAAAACAAGATGGATGTCGTGTGGTTACATTGCAAGGTAAGTCCAGGTATTTTTGGTTGTTGAAATGGGGAGTTTTTGGTGAAAAAATAATAGTGTAGTTTTTTTTCAGACAAATTTTAGTTTTTGTAAATTAAATTATAAAATTATTAAGCTGTCCTAGTCATTAATACTAGATGAATTTAAATAAAAATAAGAAAGAACTAATGAAAATTTTCCATGTAATTTTGTTTTTTGGGTTGTGTACATATGTAGGTAGGTAGGTACATATTTATTTGAATTTTCTGTTGTGATTTAAATCGATCAAGAGAAGTCTGAGAGAGGTATGACAACATTTATCTGATGCGCCCAAGCCCAACACGTTCTTGGGTGAATAACAAGACGTGTTAATTAATAATAACGAAGATGAACAAAATTAGAAAAAACTTAGCGTCTAAGAATTTTACGATAGCATCTAACTTATAGGCTCACTGAACTTGTAATTGAATCAAATGTATTTAATAGTTATTTTTCTTCAACATCTAAACAAGTATATAGAATAATTAATAAATATTTAAGCCTCAGTTGCTTTTGAAATGCATTATTGAACGGTTTTCTGTCTATAGGTATAGATTAGAAAACCCCCTTTTTAAAAATTTTTAAACACTTGTATTGATAGAGATTTTTAAACTAATTTAATACTAAATAAATACCTACATAAATACTGTACTATCTACAACTAGGTATAGATACCAATCAACATTAAGATTTTTATTTTATTTTATTTATGTACATATGTTTGTAGGTACATAGGTACCCACAACAAATTTGATATCCATCAAATTAATAAAAATGTAGTTACCTAGGTACATACATATAGGTATGAAGGTTTTTTTAATAATATAAATTTTGTAAATGGTAGGTACCTAGGTAGGTACCAAGAAATGCCCTGAATTAGTAAAAGTAAAAAATATTCCTAGAGAATGGTAGGTTTGACTTATGTACCTGTATTTGGAGTAAAATTTGACTTAATTGGGTTAGATCAAAATCAACAGCTCTAAAACTGTAACAAAAATTTTTAAATTACCTTAGGTACTAGATATGTACTTACCTAAGGTAATTGTGAAATTATTGTTTGCCTGCAGAAATGGACTGTTTTGTCGAATTTTACTTTTATGAACTCGACCGTATGTAAACTAAGTTTTATGATTTTTTTATAAATGTTTCAATGTATTTACATACTTATATGTATGTACATATATTGACCCTATTATTCTTACTATTACGTCATTAAAATTATGTCCTTACCTTGCTACGTTCAAAACCACAATCAATGAAATCAAAACTAATCACTCTAACATATTAACAACCTTTTAATGTCTAAATCGTTATCTTGAAGCTCTGGCGAACAGATAATTTTTCGTTCCATCAGTCATAATCATTTCTCCCCTTCTATCATATTAATTAAATTAATTAATTACACAAATATCAAATATAGCACATCATCCAAATGTCAATTTTTCTATTTTTTTTTTTTTTCTAACTCACGTTTTGTGTGCTCGCCTGTTTAAATCGTGACATGGGAATTCCCTTTAGATATACTTAATCGTGTTTATTAAACATACGTACACATACCTACAATCTACATATAACCTAAATGATATAAATTTATTTTGTCATTGTGGTTGCCTCTATATAATAATGACGTTATCATCTTAGAACTTTTTCTTAAAAGAAAAAAACTGTAATCTTAAATACAAATGTACCATGTACATGTGTTCACACAAATCTTAAACAAAATCACCTCACATACAATTTACCACCTTCGTTTTGAATATTTTTTTTTTCGTGTTATAGTACTCCCAAATCATCGTACCTACTCTCGCGAACATAGGTATGTAGGTATGTACCCCTGTATATTTATTTCTCTCTTAGTTCATATTTATTTTTATCGCTTTTCGATTTCCTGTTTTGTGAACACATTTTTGTGTACATACCTACCTATATATGTACATATGTATCTATAAATTAAAATGCACGACTGGATCGCATGAACTTGCTCTTGTGGTTCAAACCTATTATGTAGTAGTTAATGGCTATAAAATAAACATTGAAGATGTGTAGTAGGTAAGTATGTAGGTGTTCAATGACATTTGTACCGAGAAAGTTTGAAGAAAAGTTAATACATAATACTAAAAAAATTGATGATATCCCTGAAATTTTTGATTATAACAAAAATACCCCAGCTATTTGTAAAAACAAATGTTAGGTCGGTTCCTTTATTTAAAAATTTTGTGCTTTGTCCAAAGCTGCACAAAAGTCTGTCAAAGTTCATATACCTACCTACAATAAATAAAATCTGTTGTTTTGGACAGAAAATCGTAGATAAAAAAAAAAATTTAAAAAAAAAACAAGACAAGAAAAAAATTTATTTATTTATCATTTACATATATACCTATTCTTCCTGGCGTATCGCCATGTAGGATCATTCCTTAAATGCAAAGGAACAAAAAGAAATTAATGTATTTGCTATTATTCTATTCAACCAATAATTTTATAAACCTATTTTATCGACATTCACCACGATTAACTTTGGCCGTTTCTTTGAATTGTCAAAACCAGCATCGGGGTTAAAAAAAAAAGTGTCAGACTAGACACCCACCTTTAATCAATTCTTTATTTTTTAATGAATGAATTAACTATCGCAACTCAAGAAAGGAAATAACGAAGCAAACAAATAACAGATAAAGCGTTATTCACCACCAACTGTTTTAAATGACAAAAGATAAGTCACAGACAGAAAGAGAGAGAGACACACAGATAGAAAGAGTGATTGTTTTTGCTCAAAATGTTAATATTCTGGGGTTAAAAGCTTAAATTGAAACAGTAAAATAACATTGACAAGAAATAGAATTTAAAACAGAAAAAAAATATAATAAAATAATAAGATGGTATATTTCGTATTTCATTATTTTTACTTAAGGTATCTACCTTTACCCATTGTTGTTATGATTTCTATTGATGCGAAAAAAGAGCCCTTGGTTCAACCAAATTTAAAAATTGCTACGGCAAAACAATAGATCTTCAAATACATTTATATACATATGTATGTATGCATATGTATATGTAGAGATCAGAGACGGTTCTTTTTATAACTAGACACTTCAAAAATAAACAATGCATCATGAAATCAAACAATTGCAACCGTGTCATGCTCTCATTGTGAATAAGAAGGATCGACAGCAGCAGGTCATTCTTTTGCTACAAAGATCCTTCTTCGAAAAAAAAAAAATATTCCATAAAATTTGGATTTATGAAGGGACTACACTAGAGGTGCCAAATTGATTAGTTCTGTTTTTTTTTTTTCTTTAACAACTTCCAGAGACTGCATTATTTCATAATCCTTTTCTCTAAAAATTTATGAATAACACACTTCATTTCAGTTAGGTACCTACCTAACCTATGACATTTTATGATGATCGATGTTATGAATTTGTTTTTTTTTTGTCTTATGAAGGTTTGGTTTTAAAATGGTAAAAGGTTTGGTTATTAAAATAGTAACACTGTTTGTGGTGATAGTTGTAAATTTGACAGCTTAGCAGAGTTGTTCTCTGCTTAGTATATTATGAACTGTGTTTTGGTGAGAATATAGCTCAGTGAAGTTAAAAAAAGCAACGTTGTGACAAAACAGTATTTTTGCTTTCAAAAAAGTAGAATAAGACAAAAAAAAAATATACCAAAATAGAGGTTTACGAACATAATAAATAACAAAAATATCTGATTAGTTCCCACTGCTCAGTGAGTAGGACAAACTACTTTTATCAAGTAAGATTATTTCTAAAAAAAAATTAATTTAAATGCCAAATGATTTTTGTTGTTGTACCTACCTTTTTCTTGTTAAATTTTGATTGTCTGGGTTGCAGTTTCTCACCAAATCTATTTTAATTGCCAATATACCTACCTACAGCCCTATTTGCTGGATTAAATAGTCTAAAGTTAAACAGTATGTGCTACATTTGATACATTCTCGATCCTCATTTTCTATTCCTTACAATGATTAGTGAATAAGAACTGTCACTTAATTTTGTTCATTAATCTCAATTCCGCCACCGGTGTCTTTCTTCCGAAACAAGCGAGCAAGCAAGTTCTTATAAAGAGTCGTCAATTTTTGTCTTTTCGATATGTTTCCCAGCAGCCGCAGCATAAGTCAATAACAATTCTAAAATCGAAAGCAACTGAGTTCTATGAAAAAAGGTGAACGAATGTACCTCTATCACAATCAAAATTCAAACTACACATACATACATCATATATGTATATGTACATTAAATACATATGTATATCTATGGATGTATACCTACAATAAGATCAAAACTTGAATCCACCAACAATGTGTTAACTCTTCTTTTCCAAGAAATTAAGCTCCCCTTTTCATCAAAATATACGGGCGAAGAAGCAAAGTATGAGGCAAACACCATACAATACAACCGTGACCAATAAAATGCAAAACAAAAATATTCCATACAACAAAAACCATGCACTCCGGATGATTAATTAATTCCTCTGAAGTTTTAAAAGGCACTATAAGTTCAAAAATTAAACCATCCGCGCAACCAAACGCCAAACGGAATGTTTTCATGTCGGTGATTTCCGGTCGGACGCGTGAATTTTTCCTGGAATTCGATTTACTTCATTTTGGATTGGTTTGCCTTCACAAGGCAAACCAGGCAAACTGCACAGCCGATGATGACGGTAGGTTTAGGTTGTTTTTTATAGCCAGAGCCACAGCAAGAGTACATATTCGTGTTGGCCTTTTTGTATTTGAATGTGAACCTATGTTTGTATAGAACTCTGGCGTTCGCGTTCGCGTTCGCGCCCAACGCGCATCCGTCTATTTTAACCGTCCAGAATTCCGAACACGTTTCTCAATGGCAAATTGTTTATTAAAATTTTATTATGCAAATTACACAAATAAATCGAAACAGCAACGTAGGGTAGGGACGGATGATATCTTTTTCCGTGACATGCACAATCTCTCATTCACCAAACCAAGCCAAACCGGGGGCGCAATTTTGCTCTGTGGTCTGTGAAATCATTATGGAGAGGGTTTTTTTGTTTTTGTTTAATAAACAAATTTCCAAAGAAAATAAATCGAAAGGAAGACATTTGTATTCACAGACAATTAGCCAAGGCGTACCTATGCTTTTCTATGACCAAGTTAAAAATGGTATTTGGGTTACCGTAATAGGCAAAGTCAACATGTCTTTGTTTGGACCCTAATTTGTTTAAATTTGGTATGGTATACACATTTTTTTGTTGACGTCTCTTAGGCTTTTATGTATGAAGTATTGGTTTAGAATCTTAGAAGGTATCTTTTTTTTGGATAAGAAATATGAACTGAATCATAATTGCATTTATGATGAAAAAAATTGCTTTCAAAATGTCACGCATATGGTTGTGGGGGCTCATATTTAGCGTCGAAATTAAATAGATCGGATGTGGCCACCCAAGCCATAAAATACTCCGGCGGATATTATGGCTGCCGCCTCACTCATTCACAAGACAACCGCCAACAGTTTTTGAATAATAAAATAAATAAAAGTAGAACGTTACATATGGAAGGCACGATCTGTTTTTTTTTTTTTTTTTTTCTTAATTTTATTTTAATTTGATTTTGATTTCCGTGGGTGATGATCAAACAGTGTACATGTTGATGGTGATGATGACAGTAAAGTGTGGCTATATATTTATATATTTTTTTTGTTTTTGCTATTATAAAATTCTTACTGACAGTTATGGGTGACAGATGGTGTGGAACTGGAACAGATGTGGGTCATTTTTATAGGATTTTTATTTCTTTTAATTATATTCATTCTCTTCAGCAGAATGAATAGAATATTTTTGTTTAATTATATTTAATTTATTGTGCTTTTAGGTATGTATATTTTTCAAATTTGTGTTGCTGTAAATATTTCGTATAGGAAGGTATATTAATTCATAAGAAATTTGTAAAAGTTTAAGAATGAAGTGACATGATCTGCAAAAATAGCTAATCGCTAAATATTATACTTTATGGAATTAGGTGAAATCTTATGAACGCTTCTAGTTTAAGTCCAATGAGCTTTTGTATGGAAATTTTACTTTGATGCATGAATAACATAAATAGAAAAAAGACCTGTTCGTTTTTTTTGCAAAATGAAAATGGATATTAAAAAAAAAAACGATCAAATTTCAGATAAAAACATTTTCTCGAAAACTTCCTGGTGAAAAATCATTTGATTTTCACGTTGTTTTATATAATGTTTATTTCGTATAGTTTTATCTTTAGAATATAGCAACTTTTATGAATCTGAAACATGAACATGAAAAGTGACAGCCATTATTTTGGTGAAACTGACAGATGCAAAATTGCAAAGCGAAAATAAAAGCAATTATTGTATCTTAAAATATATATTGTAATTTTAATTATAATAATCTTGCTGTTTATATATATGTACATATATTATATCTCACACAATTCCAGTATTTGCTTTGAATAATTAATAGATTAACATTAATGTCAATTTCATCAAAGATTACTCGACTTTGACGTCTGTGAATAAAGGAGAGAGAAAGAAATATATTTATTTATATTTGGCGCGTTCGGAAAAATGAGATCTCAGAGGTTCTCTCACTTAGAAGGTGAACAAGCGAATCAAAATTTTTTTTCCTCATGGTTTTGACAGCAAAACTGAGAAATTTTGTTGAGGAATCCTCTTCATGTAACTGAGATTGCTGATTTCTCCGAGATCTCATTTTTTTGAACAGGCCTATTGAAAACATTTTATGGATCTACTTAATATTTTTAATCTCATTTTCTTTCCTTTTTTCCTCAAATCACTTATATGTATGTATGTATATGTATACATCACATATAGTCCTGACAATGTCATTGGCCCACCATCAACCCCTCATATATCTTTCCTATTCACTTTACTGTGCAATAATATTTTACAAAGCGTCTTGTAAAGTGGAATAAATCAATCCCTAGGCAACAAGGAAAATCCAACCTCATTCTTTATTATTTTTATCTTCTACAAAGCTATACCCCAACAGTTAATTCAAATAGATTGCACTTTGCATCCCCATCGTCGAGTCCGTCGTCTTCGTCGTCTTTCTAAATACTTGTCAGGTTCATGGTATTCTAACAATAACAACACGTACAATGATGCACCTATAAAACAAGGAATACATTTTTTAATTAAATTTTGTGCTTTGTCACAAAAAATATCGCAACGACACTACTTCCAGCTTCGAGCATAGGTAAAACGGGTGGTTTATTTAGAGTTGATAGGATGCCTTTTTGATTTTCAAATACGTATAATATCGTAATTTTGAAGTGTTGGTAATCTATTGATGATAAATTATTAAACCGTGCTTTATTTAACTGATGTTTATAATTTGACAGCAGTTCATCATAACGGGTGATATAGCTGTTTAAAACTCTGTCCCTTCTAAAAAATCACCCTGTAAAAGAGTGACGTATGCAAAGGAAGTTATCTACACGTCCTTTGAGAATTAAAGTTTGCTCTCAGCATATATGTATGTAGTCTCCTTGAAGCTGGGAAATTATTGTAGTACCTACCTATGTATGTACATACATATCTAACTACTTTGGCTTAAATACATGCGCATTACCTACATATGTATATAAGATTACTCGAATGTATTCTTAAAGGCAGATTTTTGAAAAATAATATTTATGAGATTTTATTACGTAGATTGATGTCAATTATTGTTTTTAAGAGGTTTGTGGTAACAGTCAGAGTCCTTAACTAATACATTTTTAAGTATGTAGGATAAAACGAGCGCGACACATACGTATGGCTCCTTATGCGACACCATCTCCACTTTATACGAGACATTGGCACAGTACTCATAATAAAGGTAATAAATATCATTAGAGTTTTCTTTTTTGTTCAGTTCTGCGCATCTGTCAAAATCGAGGTATCGAGGTGGGAAAATGGTGAATCTAGTCCCCTTTACTTGTCGTATTTTAATATTTTGTTGTTGTTTATAATGTTGCGTGTTGAGTTCCTGTGGGCACTCGAACAGCCATAATTTTTTGACACTCTCAACTTTGACAACCTGCGCCATAAATATATTACTTTAGATTTGTGTTTTGTGAGACATTGGTACCCTGTAAAACTAAAGGCTCCTACATACGGTCAATAATATTTTCAATGATAAAAACATTGAAGAGATTTTTTGTAAATAAATGTCTATGTACCTATTGATAAAAGATTCCACGACAAGCAGGTGTGGAAATATTATAAAAAAATAAATTTTATTTTAGAAATTTCATAAATTATTTTCTTATCAAAAAGTCATCAGAAACTTCTTTTAGCTTTTCTTTTATATTTTTGTAAATACCTACCTATGTAAACCTTCTCATTATAGATACATAGGTATATTTCCAGTATATACATTTTGACAAGTGGTCAAATGAAAACGAACTTAACTAGACGACAAAAAAAAATAAACCTATCAACTTCTGCGTCATCTAACCTCAGCTTCAATTTTTCTCTGGTTTTGATCTTTTGTGTTTTGCAGTTCCCTTTCCCCACGTTTCGTTCATCATGTTCATGTCATGACGATACCAAAAACCAAAGCATAAAAATGAAAACTTTTATTTCTCCATCTAGAGAAGGAAAAGCAAGAAAATAAAAGCCGAAACAAAGTTTCTTAGGGAAGAAAAGAAGAGCGGACGGGCGGTCAGAAGGCGAGCAAAATGTTGTTATTGTTGTCGCTCTGACAGTGTAGTGGACGATGGTAGCGCGCGCATCGCATCGCATCAGCACAGCAGTGGTGGCGGCGAGACAGGCTGCGCGCGGAGTCAACAACCGCGAGTTCAACTACTACGCGCGCACACGGATATTATTATTATGTCGCTTTTACGCAGGTCTTCTCTCAAAAAATTTCAATTTCAAAAATGCCAGAGCGGCGGAAGGGTGTATGGGTAGGGTATAAAAGAAGACTTGGACACGGCAGAGCCATAGCTTTTCGTTGATGTTATTTTTGTAGTGTAGATCGTGTATATGTATATACTGTTCTTTCTTTATTAATGGTTCTCTTTAGTTGGTGTATTCAATTCTCAAGAAAGACGGACGTTTTCTAGGGTCTCTTGATTCAGAAAAATACACCACATGAATGCCCAGGCAAAGAATATGACAACGAACGACACGATGACTTTTGCTGTGGTGAATAGGGTGGGATGAAAAGATGGATGGATGGATGTTAAAATGCACATCCGCGCGCATTTGCATCGAACGAATCACACGTATTATGTTAGCGTAGTGCGATGTTGGTGTGTAGTATGCGAAAATTTAGTGGAGGAGGACAGAACCATGTTGGAAACTTATGCAATAGGAAATTTAAGACAGCGAAGAAAAACACACTGGACGTTGACGTTGAACGATAGAATATCACAAAAGTGTTACATGTAGGTATGTACCTACTTGAAGTTAGAAAGGCAACAGAAAACCGAAACGACCAGCAAAGCCACAAAACAAATTAAATTACACTCAACGGATAAGAAAGGTCCAATGAGGGGTTCTCGCATTTCCTCCCGCACATATATGTAGATATATGTGTGGGAATAACAAAACAAAAAGGAGTTACACCCCAACACTAAAGCTGCACTGCAACTAATGCGCAATGGAGCGAGCAGCAAACGAACAAATGAACATGCTCCAGCAAACACTGAAACTGGAAAAAAAAAAAGAAAAATCTTCACTCATTTTGTAGTATTGAATTTGGCTGGCGGATGTTGTCATGTTATGTGGTGGAAATTGTTGTTAAGCTCGAGGGTATAGATATCAGCCTATCGTTGCATTAAGTTCGCATGTATAAAGTATCTATAAACTACATAATTATTTCTACATTATATGAATCTTGTTTGTATTATCCGTTTTGGCTCAATTCATTTTGTTTATGGAGGCGGTTGACAGAAATTCTGTGTTCATTAATTTGATAAGTAAACTGACATTTGAGATATGTAGGTATGTAACACACATCACACGCACCAATATAGTGACTATAGACCAACTCAAGGTGATTCACAATGACAGTTTTGTTATTGATGTTGTATTTGACAGGTGATACCCACCATAGCAAATTTGATTCCCTCAAATTGTATAAAATGCACGACTGAATCGCACGAACTTGCTCTTGTGGTTCAAAACAATAATGCGACTAAATATCTATTCAAAATTTTTGATATCGTTACAGAGAAAGTGTGAACAAACCACAAGTACTTAACAAATGGATTTTAACCATTTGCTGCAGGTGGAGTGAGTCTAATTCTATAAATTTCTTTGTTTTGTAAACAAATTCAGTTCCTGAATTTATAAAAAAAATAAATGTATCTAAATTCAAATGGGTCAAGGACAAGAAAAAAGTAGAATATTTTGTTTTTTTTTTTTTTGGGAAACCATTATGCGACATATTTTGGGCGGAAAGATAAGTACCTAAACACATGCGAGTGTATATCTATATATAACTGGACACTGTGACAGATAAAATGTAGGTAGCTGTTCAAAATCAAAATAACATTCTCAAAAACGGATGGTAGGTGTTTCAGTTGGTAAACATTGCCTGTCGGAGTCTATATATGTACATACATACCGACAGAGTTGTTCTTTTTGGGTCGTTGCCAAAAATTGAAGACAAGCAGGATTTTAAGTTTTAATATTCGAATAAAACTAAGTGTGCACCAGAACCAGAAGGAAGTTCATTTTTTTTAAATCGTGAGGTATATTAAAAGTAAATATTGGCCCATGAAAAAAATTAAGCCATCTAATACTTCGTGATCACTACGCCAAATGAGATTATTTGGTTAGAAATGATGTAATTACCTGAGTCACATTCCGAAATAACATATGTACTTATTTCAACCAAATTTGCACGAACTAGGTATGCAGAAACAATACACCTAACTTGAATTAAATTGAAAAGTTTTTGAACGAAAAGGTCAAGAAATTGAAACAAAAAATAATAGATATAAGCAACAACAACTTACTAAGTTAAAACAGGAAATGTAGCCGAGCCATTCAGCCTTATTTTGTGTTTCCTCCGAACAACATTTCGCCCGGAAAATTTGACATTTCACTGTTCGCCTATTGTGAGTATCAACCGAAATTTCATGTTCGAAAAAATGTAATGCCATTGACAACATAAATGTTCACTTATTCTTAGTAGACCAACAAAATTTCGCTCGTTCACAATAGCTTTTAAAATTCCTGACGAACAAAAAATTTTAAGGTGAACTATTTTTCGAGTGAAACTCACAATAAGGCTGATTAAACAAAACTTCCAAAGTGAAAAAGAAACACTTTAATTTGAAATTTAATTCATTTCTGCTCTAATGAAAGAATAGTTCCTATATACACATTAGTATAAAGTACATAAGCCAGTTAATGTTGGAGAGATTTAAGAAATCAAAGTAGGTATTCTAGAAAATATCCCTATGGAAAATGTATTTCCACTTGATAATTCGCTCCGAAAACTGAATTTGACAGTAGGTTCTTTTTTTTTATAGTGGTGTCAAATGCATATTGAAAATATTGATTAAAACTTTTATGACCTATATTTTCATGAAACATACGTATATATGTACCTAAGCTACATTATGTATGTAAATAAAACGTAAAAGAACAATTACTACGATGCGCATTATTTTTAAAATAATCTGATCAATCATCGCAAAAAAAAAATCGAAAACAAATAAAATTTAAAAGCTTGAATGAATACAAATTATTTGATTAAGAAGAAAAAAAAATCGTCTATATTCAACTGTCATCGAGCATACAGATCGTAATTTACAAGGCGGTGCGTGGTGGCGTCGGCGGCGGCGCGGCGCGGCGACGTATGATAAAACTCCTCCAACACCACCGCTTTTAAGTGAGTGGTGCGAGTAATATTCAAGGTTTTCCCCCATAAGATGCAGTCATTTAAAACACATACTTCAAAGTTGATATTCCAACAGCAGAAAATAATTCAACAACAAAACACAAATTTTTGGCGATGTTTGAAGGCGTTGTGGGTATATTGTTTTTATGTTCAGTTTAAGCTGAGGCGGTTTTATCTACATAATGTAGGTATGTCACAAAAAAAAAATAAAAATAAACAAACTTAGTTTGTTTTGTATAAAAAATAAAATTCATTAATTATTTTGTTTACGTTAAAATCATTAATAAAAATGGGGCGGTGGCGGGGTTCCCGGCCGCAGCTACATAAAGTGTTTCCATCTTCAACATTTTGTTGTGGTAGGTATGTATCAATAAATTCCGGTTGACGTCAGATTTGAAGTCCAACGCCCGCACGTTCTTCATTCTCTCCATTCACAAAATATAATTTTTTTTTGCGACGGGTTTTTAGTGTTTTTTTTTTCTTCTTTGTTTCCTAAACTTAGTGTTGGTTGAAAAGAAAAAGACGGCAGAAGAGTGAATTAAGCCAAAACATCATATTATGGGTTGTCGCTATTTAATATGTCGTCGGCCCCTGAACCGTCTCTTATCTTATTTTTTTCGGAGTACTTTCTGTTTATCTTAATTCTAAACGTGTCTTTTAAATTTGTCTTAACTTTTTAAGAAATGCTATAGCGTTATAATTATGAGAAATGCACGTTGAAAATAATGTCATTTTTGGTTGGACGTTCGGATTACTACTCTTTTGTACTCTTTGTTTACTACTAAAAAAAAAGTTGGACTGGGTGTTCCGAGTAAAAATGTTTTTGTAGTTTTTTTCTGTTTCGATTTTCATGAAATAGTATTCACAGAAGAATCATATACATACATATACATATGAAGGTACATACACGTACAATTTTTTGTCAGAATATCTACTTTTTAAAAGTAATAAATTATAGAAGATGACATTTTGTTAAATGGTGACATTCGATAGTTTATATTCAAATTTAACAATATTTGGTTTCATATTCGAAAGGTACCACAACTGAACACGCCTAAAACAGTGACAGTTCATGCAAAAAAAAAAGCAAACATACCATTTTGACATTTGTAATTGTCAAAGTGACATTAGGAGTTAGTATGATACTAAAAAGATAAAATAGGTAATTTTATGATTTTAACTTCAATAAAATCTTTAAAAAAGTTGGTATGATGCTTACTAGTTTAAAATTTGAAAAATCCTGTTTTTAAAAATGCTTTAACATTGTACTAAATCGTGTATAATCTTGCGTCATTGTTATTTATAATCATTAACTATTTTCAAAATGATTTTAAACCAATTAAAAGAAGTTTTTCCTAATAAATTATATAGGTACTTAAAATACTTCAAGTCAAATTTTAAAATTTTGAATTGTCTGTTCCACTGCCGTCGGATGAAATGTGTTTAAAGCGGAAGTTTAAATGTAAACAAAGAATATTTGCTAAAGCTAAACGTCACTCATCACAATTTCGATATTATTTATCATAACATCTCAAAAAAGAAAACAGAAAAAAAATACTTAAAATAGCATTTCCTTTTCAGTTTCAATATTCTGACATTCTTTTAATGATGATGAGATGAAGATGACTCAACCTCTATATCTTTCATCTCAAAACACACAAAAAATAAATTTTCTTAAAATTCCCCCCCCCCCCCAAAAAAAAAAAAAAAAACACTTTCCAACTCGAGAAAAAGTATAAAATTGTGTTCAATACCCCCAAATGTAAACAACAAATTTAAAAATAAAATTATTCTATGAGTGCATATATTATGATGAAAGTATTGCCTCAATAATGATCATTACTGTACTAATTGTGCAATAAAAGCATTGCGTATACGCTCTTTAATATACACACATCCAAGGCACTACATATATGCAAAAATCTGCAACGTTGTTTCTTTCTGGTTTTATATTTCTGTATACTCAAAATTTAAATTTTTTAAATCTTTTTGGGCCTTTTTGATCATGATTTTAAGAAAGGAAATGATCCTCATATATGAGTTTTATGTAGAGACGGAGTCATAAAAATAACTACTTACATATCGTACGTATCTTCGAATCTCTTTTAGTTTATATTTATGACCATCATTTGTATACGTATCTGTTTTTCCTATAGTTTATATTAGTAGGTACATATATCTTTTAGAGATTGTATATTTGTAGCTCCTCCAAAACAGCAAGAAATTGCATTTTCTAATTTTAATTTTACAATGATTTCTACTAAGGTTTTTTTGTCTTTTTATGTTTTCCTTTTGAATAGAATTTCAACTTTAGGGTATAATTGATCTGTTTTTAACATATTTTTTGTTTTAGAAAAACTAATGTGTGAAAATGCTAATGGTATTATCTATAACATGTGTACTGTGTCAGTTGCTATAAGGGACTTTCCAGGATAATGGCTGATTTACACCATAAATGATTTACATATAAATTTTATACCAATTGTTTGTCACAAAAGAGGATTTTTATAAACAATTAGCATAAAATGACAAAATTAATGACATTTTGTTGCACGTGTAAATTAAGCACAAGTCAGTGTTACAATTGTACAGTTGACAAGGTGCAATAGACCAATTTATACCAATAAATCAATCAAATGTTTTCATTAGATACATATGTATAATGTATATACATAAATTATTTATTTTTGACAGTTGAGGCATAAGTGTTTCTTTCAGACGCACATGTTCTACTTCTTTCACTAGAGCACTGAACTGTCATGATTAGAAAATTTGTTTATCAAGAAAAGTAAAATTTGTTTATTGTTGAACAAAAATGGATAAAGAATTATTTTAAGAGAAGAATTTAATTTATTTTACCTTTACCACCAGATCAACCAGCCTCTTCCGCCATTTTTGTTTTGACGATGATTTTTATTTAATTGCCCGCCTTTCAAATGTCATCTCGGTTGTGTTCAGCATTTTATTCCGTTTACTCTGCTATATTATTCTGAGCTCACAGAGCGCACTCTGAACATACTCAGAGCTAAAAAAGAAACACAATTATTTTTTTTTTGACAGTTCAGGCTTTGCTCGGAACTAAAAAAGAAAAACGTCTAATGATGAGCGTACAAATTATTTATTTTCAAAAATTGTAGCGTAGGCAGTCAGGTTTTTATTTTTATACTTAAAAACACAAAACTTTCAATTATTGTGTTTTATTTTCATTTGACATTAAATATAAACACAAATTTTAATGATTTTAAAATGTCGAAAAAAAAAACGATTCGAGTAGGTACTCGGCAAAACTGATTACAATACAAGTTGCGAATCGAAATTGCTTAAACAAATACATATATTATTAGGGTATCGTATAATTCATCTCCTCAAAACCATAGGAATATGTATTAATTTTATCAAAACATTTCGAAAGCGAAAAAGGGCAAAAATCGCACTGTAGCAAATAAAAGAGTCTTTCAAAGACAGACACGTCCATAATATCTTTTCTGTTTGATGTTTTTTTTTTTTGTTTTTTTTTTTTTGTTTAGTGTGCTCACCCCTCCTCATTTTGTGTTTTATGTTTCTCCCCTTTCGCTTTTGAACTGATTCAACCACCACCGGATACATTTAGTTTATTTTTCTTGTGCCTGTGCACAATATGGGGCTGTGGTTTCATCATACGCATTCTCATCGTGTTTAGAGAGATGTTTAGAAGACGCGTCTCTGTGCTCCAACATCCTCATCTCATAAAAAAAAAAAAAAAAGTTCCCAAGTTTGGTCGCACGGAATAGCTCTTATTGCTTTAAAATAAAATCGACACAAAAACTAAGAAATAAAAACATTAAACTTAATTTAAGTCATTTCTCTTAAATAAATTCCAAGTCAATGATCGCCCATTATTTTCATACAGAAAATTATTTGATTCGAAAAGACAGGTGTTGACGTTTCCATACAAAATATCGATAACAAAGCGTTGGTAATAAATTTTTAATCGGGGTTGTATCTACGTGTAACACTTAGGTAGCCACGATATTTATTTTTGTATCCAGCCTAATCAGGCTTGCAAGAAAACAAGCCTAATATTTCTTAAAAAAAAATGAAAATCGATTAGAATTGAAAAAGTCCCAGGTTAACATTTTGCATAAAGTTTCATGTTTAATGGAAATTTGATTTAAAAAAAATTATTTTAAGAATCCATTTAATGCCCTTATAATATCTACTATATGGCAAGTTAAAATCGGTTCATATGGCCACTCCATGTGGAGACACGAAATCTATTTTTATGTTCCGATTCATATACAACATGCAACAAACATGCTCACTGTCTTCTATTCGCCTTTTGTTCATCATTCATCGTTCTTCAAGACGTCAAATTTACTTTTCCAACTGACAGGATCTTCAACTGGAACAACGGGGAAGAGCGCGATCATTAATAATGGGCAGACGAAAAAAAAGGAAAAAAAAAAAAAAAAGAAAACAAAAAATTGAAGAATTGAAATTCAAAGGTCTTCTCTCTTCGTCTCTTGATGCTGTTGGTTGCTATGCTCGTTTTATGACTTGTTATCGTACAAATGGAGGGCATTTTTACTCGTTTCAAGGAAGCACACTTTTAAAGCGCGCTTGTACGCGCGCGTAACAAAAGCGTTACGATCCAAAATGATCATGAAATAAATATCTTGCCCTTTTTAGGCGTTTCGTGATTTTTAGCCTATACATCAGTGACCGGTTCGCACTGTGCAACGAACAATGACTTTGTTGGTGTTTTAAATGCATCGACGACCGACACGACGACGACGCGACGCAAGAAGAGAGCAATGTTGCTATATTGCTAGTTGCTACTGACCGCCACACCTTTTTGGATCGTTATAGTTGTTTGCTGTCATGTTGAGCGATCGTTATACGATCAAGGTTTCATTTTACTTGTTGGCTTATTACGATGAACTTAGCAAAGACGGGATTTCTTATGTATGTATTTATATAAAAATGGTACTTATATGGTTGGGAGAAATTCTTATTTGTTATTTTTTTTTTTAATTTTAATTTCTTATGCCAAAGATGTAGCAATTAGATGACAGTTAGAGAATCGGATTTATTTGTTTGAAGTATGATTTAGTGTGGTTGAGTTGAAATGGTATTTGCAATGAAGTGAGATCAAAAGTATGCGGAACTATGTACATATGTATAATCTTTATTTTCAATTAGAGCATTATTAGATTTAGTGTAGAAACAAAGATAATATAATACAAAGATGTCGCATTCCATACAAACAATGTGAACCCAAAAATTAACGGCTGGGACCTCTCGAGAGGTCCCCAACATATTGCTAGATGTTGCATTGGCAAAAATAAAGAGCGGAAACGAAGAATCGCTCTGGATACAATTTAAAATTTGAATTCTCTTCAAAATGTATATCTCAAAGGCAAAAGTATTTGTTTTTTGTCTTTAGCAGGAACGGTATGAATGACGTATAGATTCAATTCTTTATAAGGCTAGCCTTGTTGTAGCGGTGGCGAGTTGAGAATACTTGCGTGTTTTTTTTTTTTTTGTTTTTTTTGCTTATCCTTTATTTATGTGATAATGGTGTGTATCTGTATAGTAGATAGACATGCAGTATATTTTTTTTCGTTCGTCGAGATCTTCGATCGAAGGGTAGTAAGTATTTTCTTTTGGTGCTGTTTTTTTTTTTGTGAGGTAGGTTAGGTAGGTATACATTATTATGTATGTAGGTTCGTACATAGTTGGTTATTTTGTATTATTTTGTATTCCTAAAGAAAATTATTTTGCATTAATGTATTTACGAGATAATTTAAAAGGTAGTTATGTAGGTGTGAAATGTTTGTACTTCGATTTAAGGAATATGTTATGACAAGGTCATTTTGCAAGGGTTTTTTTGTATTCTATTTTTATTTTTTATTTTTCATTACTGTGATTAGGATTCGACTTTTTTTTAGTGTTTTTTCAACAGCTGTATCTTTGTGAAAAATAGTCGTACTGAGATGAAACAGATAGCAATCTTATTATTTGTATTCCTAGTTTTAAATAAAAAAAATTGAAGAGCTAGGTTTTCACCAAAACAAATTTTTAGTTCATTAAGTTAGTAATTTTACAACTTTTTTATCCTACGATTTTTATGTTTAAAGATTTTCTGAATGAAAAAATTGTGTTTTGTGTTTGATTACCAATATCTGGACAAATAATGATGACACGTAAAATGTAAGGCCAGTTTGAAAAGCCAGAGCTTAATTTATACATGATTTTGTTAAAACTTTATGAAGAACATTTGTTTACCATTTGTGCGAATTAGAAAAAAGGACAAAAATAGGTACCTATATGTAGTGTTTTCATAAATCTACTCCAGATTTACCAATATCGATTACAATTCTAAACCTGTAACTCGTGTAGAACCGTTTTTATGAATGTTCAAAATCTAAAAAAGGCTTCATTTTAAAAATTATATCAGAAATTAAAAAACTTTGTTTGGTACGAAATATAGGTCGTTTTGGAGGCTTGCAATTAAAAAATATCTAACTTTATATTGTAATTTTCGAGTAAAAATGTGTACAAATGTAACATTTTCAGCCCATGGCCGTGACCATATTACATAATGTGACTACATTTAAATAAAATTATAAATTCACCAATTCATCAATTATTAACATTAATAGCTAAGACTTTGCAGGTATTTTCTACCGATATTTCTGTATAAAAAAATATACGATTATTTTTTCTAAAATCTTTTACATAGAGTGTTAAAAACCTATAATTAATGCCAAATTTCAAATAAATCGACAGTAGCTTTTAAAATATTTTTAAAATATTGAACATCCAAATACCTATTTATTTTAGAAAATGTTGGTACATATTTATTAATTTAAGTTGGTTTAATTAAAGTTTTTGAAAAATAAATATTCTGCATAAATTGATGTGGTTAAATTTTGATCTATGGCGGCGAATTTTGTCGAAATTTGAATACCTATATGTTGTGGCACATTTTAATGAATCTTACTGCGAAAACTTGCTTAAAACCAATAATTAGGTACACCATCTTCATGCATTCATTAGAAAAGTATCTTCTCTGGGGATATTTCCTCACCATCAGGATTAAATTTTAAAATCAATAAAAAAAATACAAAATAAAAAAAAACATCGACTTTGCTTTATTATAAATAGGTATTTGGATGTTCAATATTTTAAAAATATTTTAAAAGCTACTGTCGATTTATTTGAAATTTGGCATTAATTATAGGTTTTTAACACTCTATGTAAAAGATTTTAGAAAAAATAATCGTATATTTTTTTATACAGAAATATCGGTAGAAAATACCTGCAAAGTCTTAGCTATTAATGTTAATAATTGATGAATTGGTGAATTTATAATTTTATTTAAATGTAGTCACATTATGTAATATGGTCACGGCCATGGGCTGAAAATGTTACATTTGTACACATTTTTACTCGAAAATTACAATATAAAGTTAGATATTTTTTAATTGCAAGCCTCCAAAACGACCTATATTTCGTACCAAACAAAGTTTTTTAATTTCTGATATAATTTTTAAAATGAAGCCTTTTTTAGATTTTGAACATTCATAAAAACGGTTCTACACGAGTTACAGGTTTAGAATTGTAATCGATATTGGTAAATCTGGAGTAGATTTATGAAAACACTACATATAGGTACCTATTTTTGTCCTTTTTTCTAATTCGCACAAATGGTAAACAAATGTTCTTCATAAAGTTTTAACAAAATCATGTATAAATTAAGCTCTGGCTTTTCAAACTGGCCTTACATTTTACGTGTCATCATTATTTGTCCAGATATTGGTAATCAAACACAAAACACAATTTTTTCATTCAGAAAATCTTTAAACATAAAAATCGTAGGATAAAAAAGTTGTAAAATTACTAACTTAATGAACTAAAAATTTGTTTTGGTGAAAACCTAGCTCTTCAATTTTTTTTATTTAAAACTAGGAATACAAATAATAAGATTGCTATCTGTTTCATCTCAGTACGACTATTTTTCACAAAGATACAGCTGTTGAAAAAACACTAAAAAAAAGTCGAATCCTAATCACAGTAATGAAAAATAAAAAATAAAAATAGAATACAAAAAAACCCTTGCAAAATGACCTTGTCATAACATATTCCTTAAATCGAAGTACAAACATTTCACACCTACATAACTACCTTTTAAATTATCTCGTAAATACATTAATGCAAAATAATTTTCTTTAGGAATACAAAATAATACAAAATAACCAACTATGTACGAACCTACATACATAATAATGTATACCTACCTAACCTACCTCACAAAAAAAAAAACAGCACCAAAAGAAAATACTTACTACCCTTCGATCGAAGATCTCGACGAACGAAAAAAAATATACTGCATGTCTATCTACTATACAGATACACACCATTATCACATAAATAAAGGATAAGCAAAAAAAACAAAAAAAAAAAAAACACGCAAGTATTCTCAACTCGCCACCGCTACAACAAGGCTAGCCTTATAAAGAATTCAATCTATACGTCATTCATACCGTTCCTGCTAAAGACAAA
Organism: Epistrophe eligans; assembly: GCA_951394125.1. Lineage (NCBI taxonomy): Eukaryota > Metazoa > Arthropoda > Insecta > Diptera > Syrphidae > Epistrophe > Epistrophe eligans. The sequence continues at coordinate 10,171,496 of OX596031.1, read as the reverse complement.
AAACAAATACTTTTGCCTTTGAGATATACATTTTGAAGAGAATTCAAATTTTAAATTGTATCCAGAGCGATTCTTCGTTTCCGCTCTTTATTTTTGCCAATGCAACATCTAGCAATATGTTGGGGACCTCTCGAGAGGTCCCAGCCGTTAATTTTTGGGTTCACATTGTTTGTATGGAATGCGACATCTTTGTATTATATTATCTTTGGTAGAAAGCTTGGGTGTACTCGTATTATAGGCGAAGGCGAAAATTTAATACAAGGGTGCAAGTGTGGAAGTGTCTCCTTTTGTCTTTTTCTATAGATATAATAATCAGAAGCTTTCGTCAAAACGACGCGGCGATCGTTTTAGTGTTACGCGATCAAGGCCAAGTATTTTCAGGCGTTACAAAATACCAGAAGATTGAGAGCTACTGATCCTCCAAAAATAAAACTTAAAATATTTTCTTCGCTTCCACTTCTGAAGAAAAAATGAAACAACATTTGCATTTTTTTATATTTCGTGCGGTGGAAACACTACCGAGGATTTATTAAATCTAAACGAATAATTTTAAACATAGGACAAACCTGTTGCCCGCATATAACGCTGAAGTAATTCATTTGTTGTTGTTTCTAATGGTGCGTGTTGAGTTCCTTTGGGCACTCGAACAGCCATTTTAAATTTTCTGACACATTCAACTTTGACAGCCTGCGCGATATATTATCTTAGATTTGTGTACTGTGGGTTCTGTCACAGTTAAAATACTTGTCAATCTTTTTGTGCGATGAAACACTATAATCATAAAGGGTCTAAGTAATTTTAAACTTTTTCCTTAACTTAACAAACCGTAAGTCGTTATATATTAAGACCCCTATCCACTCGAAGTGTTCATTTTAGGTAGACTTTTAAATTTTTCTTTGAGTGGCTTCTCTGTAAAGTCAAAAAAAAAAAAAAATATTTGAATGCAATCGCTGTTGTTGTAGAGATTTTTAACAGCGTTAGCATTTCTTTCGAAAAATTGATAAGTCACGGATCTATTTGCCTTGTATCCCTTTAAATGTTATCCCCTTGAACAAACAAGAAAATCCAATTTCTGCAAAGAAAATAATAATCTCATATCTGTACCTATTAAATTATATATACAATTTTTACATATTCCGAGTTGAAAACGTGGGTGTGCCTTTAATGATACAAAAACAACAACAACAGCAAGAAAAACAAAAACTAAAAAAAACTGCCCGGAAAGCATATTTTCTAAAAAAAAGGAAGAACAACAACAGCACGCACACAGAGTACCACCGCAACGTTGTTGATCCCTTAAACCCGACATTGTGTCACGTTTCATTTTAAATATTTACCTCTTAACTGCCCTCCTCCTTCTCCCACACTTTATATCCGCACAAACATTTATATACCTATGTACATATAGATAGATTTTTAAGTAAAAAAAAAAACAAGGATGGAATAAGTTTTCATTCCCTCAATTACTTCGTCACATCCTTTGATGAATGAAACCGCACATTCATAAGCAAACTTTACTTATTTTCATCACATTACACTAAAATTGATTGCTCGTTTCGTTGCTTCACGCTTCTGGCCTCTCAAATGTATGTTTCATGAAATGATCGATCGAAAGAGCTTCTTCTTTCCATCCATCCAACCAGACAAGACCAAACCAGCTCAAAATGGGCTAGGGCTCGTTTTAACCATCAGAAGCTTGAGATGATTGATGAATGGAGCAGCACAGTTATTTGCATATATGTATGTAGAGGTACAGGATATTTACCTGCGGTACTCGGTTCACCATACCGCATATACATCCCCTGAAGTGAAAAAATCAATAAGCTCAAAAAATCATACAGACAAGAGTAAAGTTATTTCCAGAGTAATATAGCAAACAAAAAAAACAGGGATGTTATGCATTTTTTTATGTACATATGTACGACGACATCACCACTAAAAAATCCATCAAAGAAAATTAAAAAAGAACAATCTTATCTGGTTTTCAAATCTCCTTTATTTAGTCTGGGGGGGAGGGCAACTTGTTTGAGCAGTCCGGAACAGTTATTTTGTGTGTGTGTGTGTTTTTTCCCATTTGTCCGCGCTTAATTCACCAACCCACCCCATCGATGTGAAGGTTACATCATTTAAACTTGACCTCAAATTTGCCTCACATCTAAATCCAATACTTTGCGTTCTCTCTCTCGGTGTGTTGGGGTCGGTTCATGGTTCGACTTTGGAATAAGCGTGTGGGGTGTGTTCCTAAAGTTTCGGCTTGGGTTGGGCTGCTTTTAACGGGCGCGTATGAAGAGTGTTTTGTTTTGTATTTCCATTGGGATATTCCTTGTTGCCCCTCCCCCCGTCTTCATTGAAATGTTATACATATAGCTTCAGAGTTCTGAAGAAAGGTTGTAGCACACCTTTAACGATAGACAGCTTGGTACCGTCGTCGTCGTCGGTCGTTATGCTCTTTGGGGGAATTATATTCTCTGTAATTGAGAATCGCATGCGCGCTCACTAAAGGCCACGGATGTGTTCACAAACACACTGCCATCTGTCAGAAAATACACATTTATATTTTTGCAGTTCAGTGTCAGGACAGAGCAGGATTTTACCCGCTGTCCTATATACTAAAAGGTGAATATAAAATATATACATTATACATACATATAATTCACCTCTCTTTGTGAGATGCTAATGGAAATTGTTTTTATTCTTTGTTTATAATAATATATTCAACAAGGGGTGCTGAAATGTATGCGAGTGTTTTTTTAGGACAATGGTTTTCATTCATTCACAAGAAAATTATATACCAAGGGTTTGTTATTGAAGTGAGGAAGGAATGGAGAGGGGTGGATATGGGGGTGGGTTGTTTTCTCGAGCTTCGCGTGGGAGTACAAAAAAGTGTATTTCTGTAGTGGCCATGAAATAAAACTTGGGTTCTTTTCGAGTCTCGATCTGTATATATGGTTTATGGTGTGTACTATGTGTAGGTATAAATCCCGCACAATCGAGATGGATGGAAAGTGTACCTATAAATGGGAATCAACCTTGATAAGCAATCGTTATTGTTGGCCTTACTTACATAATTATTATATTGAACAAATATATTTTTGGCATATGGAATGGAGGGATGAAAAAGTAAAGCAAAATTTATGATTAGGTGTAATTATTTAATTAGTGATGTTATTCTTGCTCTTGTTGTTGTTTTATTTTTTCTTGTTTCTTATATACGAAAAGAGGGAAAAAAACCTTTTAGAAGGGCGTTTTCTAGAAAGAAAATCATTATTTTATGATAGGTTAATGATGTCAGGTAAGTATTCTTGTTGCTGATGCTTAAATTTGTTTTTGTACGAACATGGTGTTTGCAAAAATATATAAATTCAGCTGTAATTAAGAGATTTCGTTATAATTGAACAAAAAAATTATGAGTCGAATAAAATTGCCTATACCTAGTAGAAGAATGAAAGTTGAATCTCATTTCACTTTGCAAATATGTATATGGGCGCTGGATAAATAAACCATTTGTGTTAGACTAGTTTATACCAAATAGCAATACAAATTGACTATTTATATTTTATGTAATTTAAAAAAGCTTAAGAAAGTTTGGTTTCGCTGAAAATAAGTTTTTATATACATATGTACATATTTCAATTGATGACATTTGCCTTTTGATCTGTTAAGCAGTTCTTCTAAATTGATATTTGTTATACCAATCGAAGGAGAAAAAAAGTGAATCTATCAAATACCTAAACCCTTTAAACCAATTAAATAAACTCAACTTTTTTAACTGTGAAGTGGTCAGTAATAGTATTGTTAAAAATACATACATATGTAATGTACATATATTTAAACAAATAAGTAATAATTAAGTTACAAATGGTCACCACCTAATTTCTTACATTATCTAGATTAGCTATAATATACCGAGCTGTTACATATAAAATGACTCACAAACTTTTATATCAGACAAGTTATTTAAATTGATAAAATAATAAATTAACATAAACAATAATTATATTGAACTGCGAGACAAAACAAATTTAATCTTTTTCCTGGAATCACTGCGATTATGTTTTTCGTCTTCAAAATGAGTCATGATTTCATTTATTTATATTTATAAAATAAATTATACTAAGTGAATTAATTTAATTCTAAGACATAGCGCTTGAGTCAGTCGATATTGGGGATTTGTGGTTCTTTCCATAAAAACCTAGTAACCTTATATGTTAAAAATTTAAAAAAAAATTATTTATACATTAAGCCGGAACAGCATTTACATCGCCACATTTGTCTCGTGTGATGTTTTGTGGACTATGTATGTATACACATATTAAAGGTAATATCATTAGCATTTTCATTTTTGTTGAGCTCTCCGTATCTGTCAAAATCAAGGTATTATGGTGGGAAAATGGTGGATCCAGTGACCCTTTACTTGTCTTATTTTAAGATTTTGTCGTTCTTTGTATGATAAGTGTTGAGTTCCTGTTGGTACTCGAACAGCCATTTTGAATTTTTTGACACTTTCAACTTTGACAACCTGCGCAATACATTACCATAGATTTGTGTACTGTGGACTGTTTTCGAGAAAGAGAAGATGGTGCTCACGGAAAAAGAAAAATTACATATAGTTTATTCAAAATTAACAGCTTGCAAAACAGCTGACAATATGTTTGATTAGTGTTCATATGTTGGCAACATGTTTAATTTAATTTTAATCATTCTTTATCCCTTGATTTCCTTTTACGCTGCGTATAAGCGTTTTAGAATTATGTACATATAGATGTTAATTTAATTCCGACTTTTTCCCTTCACCGCTGGAAAATCGGCAAATGTAAATCCAGACTAACAATAAAAGCAGTCTATAATATAATACAATGCTGTGGCTCACAAAGATCGCTTTTTAACGGAATTTTAATATCAAGGTCAACCGTTTTTCTCACACAAAGTTTACATACATATTCGTATGTGTATTCAAAGCACCATAAAAAAAAATGATAAATTATTTTCGTGAAACTAAAGTTTCCCCATGTAAAAAGAAAAAAAAAACTAAATTTTTTCTACAGTAAATTTATTAAATTCTGAAAAATAAACGCCCGCACTAATCAATGAAATATAAATCTACCCACTTCGGCTGATGTCGAGCCAATAATTTGTTTGGTAGTAGTTTAGTTTCTCATTTGGATTTATACTTGCCGCGACAACAACTGGCATCATTTGCATTTTCAAAAAGTGAGATAGAGCAATCAATGATGGATAACAAACAATGTGTATTGTAATGCTTCTTACTCCTACAAGCTTATATTACTCTTGTTGGAATTCTACTCCTCCATACATATATGTATGTATACCATACCGACGACCAATGGTGAAAAAAGTAAACGAAAATCATGTTATTTGCCGCCTTTGCTGTCATTCTATATATTTTTCCAAAAAAGGATGTTGCCAGTTTCAATGTGGGATTCCCAACATTTCTATAGAAATGCTGGTGGGTGTACCTTATGGCATTTTATTTCCTCTTTTGTTTTGTGTCTATATTCCTGATGTTTTTTTTTTTTCTTGTTCGCCTCCTGTTTATAAAATTATGTATTATTATTTTTGGCTTAAAGATGTCTGCTTTTTTTTATTTTATTCAATTTTATCGAAAGAGAATTAAAAAATGTAAATCAATGAATGTGGGCAGATGAAGAGAGATGACATTGCTGCAGTAGCCGGATGCATGATACGCCAGCAATCAATTTCTTAAGAATATAGGTGGGCACCGGAAATCGTTTTTTTTATTTTTGTTTTTTAAGTTCGCCCAGTGATTGTAAACGGTCGAGAGTTCGTATTAATTCAAATTAAGCTTCTGAGTGATGTAGTTTTCTTTTGGGTCGTCTAATAGGTTTATTTTGTTTTTTTGTTTTTATGAAGATAAATCGAGGGAGATAAAATAAACTTAAGGGAGCTTGGTTAAAAATTTTGTTGATAAACATTAAACATTCAGTTGACTGGCTGTTTTTTTAAAATCTTCTGTCTTTTAAGTGAAAATCTTAATCGATGTTTATTCCTGAAATTCTCAGAAAAATTGAATTGCTTAAATTTTATTTTTTTCACAATAAATACCCATTTGTGAGCAATCGTTTCCCTCCGATAGATAGCAGAGTAAAAACTTTTATGCGAACGATTAGCAGAATAGGACTGAATATTTTTAAAATATTCGATGGGAAAATATTAAGATTAGCTTTATAGAATGCAAGACACTTTTGGAAACTATAAAGTGCTCTTCTGCAGAAATTGAGAGACAATCATTGTGAATAATTTTTAATATTTGGAAAATGCGAAATTTTTCTCGCCAATCTGGATTTACAGATTATCGTGGAACATTGACAGTTGGTGAACTCAAGCCACTGTTCACATTGGACTATCTCCTCTGACTTTTTTTTGACGTCTCTGTGCCTTATCTCGCTCCCACTCCATGAAACGGTAAAAAAAGGAAGGATTTTTTAAATGTTTAAAAAATGTATGGATTTTGTTTTACTTTTTCTTATGTGACATCTATTTTCTTTATCCGTATTATTTCTTTGGTACTTGAACACTACAGACATATGATTTTTTATTTGGCAACATTCTTTTGTAGTACATATAAAAACAATATAAATTTTCTTATTAAAAAATTTCTATTAATCCTTATTCCTTTAACGAGCCCAGATTTTTGTTTTGTTTTAACGACAGCTGAATGTCAGAGTAAGTTGCTGGTGTTCACATTAGTTTGTTTGAACAATAGAAGTCGGATTCACGTCAAATAAAGTTGCAGGAGAAAGTCCCATGTGAAACCGTCCATTTGGCATTCACAATAGCGATTTTCTAATTTCTCTAATGAAGGGTGTTGCCAAATAAAAAAAAATAAAAAATCACCTGATATTAGGTTTGATCGTTTACTTTCCAAATCTGCCATCATCTACCAATTTTAGTTCAAGTTTATTTTTTTATATATGAACTTTGACATAACTTAGGACTAAAATTGGTAGAAAGTAGCAGTTTTGAAAGTAAACAAACAGAGTATTATGTCTATGACAGATTGGAAGACTATTTTATTTGGAAATTTCGATCAACAGTTCAAAAGTTGTGCTTGGGCTTAAAAATTCAGAATTGTCTGATTTATTTATGGTCTGACCTAATAACCACTTAAATAGTTAAAATTCTTTTAAATCTATATCCATATTAAGAAACTTTTACTAAAAATCTTCTCTTTTCAAGGTCATTGTACATTGTATGTACCCCAATTTATATTTTCTCAGTTTCCACCAAGTTTTTATTACAAGGCTGAAGTTAAAATTCATAATTCATTTAAACATAAGCTTAATTAACAACAACTTTATGTGTGGGAAACATTTCTCCCCATCAAATATATAATTCAGATAGTTCCCTTCAAACAGCCTTGATATTTTAGGTATATAAATTATATGAGATACATTTACGGGAAATTTAATCTAAAAACAAAACAAAACAAAACAAACCTACTTTACATAATAATGCCGCTAAGATAACTCAATTCCTTTCGTAGTTTTACTCTCACAATATGTCATTCAATATTTTTCGCGTGCGCGTAATTCCCACAACTTCCGCCATCCTATGCTGTTTCATTTCAACCAATCCATCCATGTGTCCCACCCAAGTAATTTATGTAGATATATTTTAAAAAAAGAATGAGTGGTAATTTTGCAAACAGTAAAAAGACAAATATAAAATAGACCGGAAAGGAATGGTGTATACATACATGTACATAAATAGATACAGAAAATAAAATGAAGTTAAAAAAAAAATAAACGTATTAATACAGATAATAACTCTTACATCACTCGATCGTTTGTCGATTGGCATTTTCACTTGTCATCATCAGCTGTCACTCAGGTGTTGACGGTGATAAATAAAATGAATTTTTTAAGACAAAGTGTCTCTCTTTCCATCAAAACGTCAATAAATTTAAAAGCTTTTGTGTGTGAGTCACATATTGAATTGTGAATCCAATTTCCTAACGAATGAAAAAAATAGGAAAAAGGAACTCATCTTTTTTGTATTTATTTCTATTTATGACGTTTTATTGTATTGACCTTAAAGTTTAAAATGCAATTCGTACTTTTTAGTTGGACTAAGACAAAGAAAATTCCTGAAATACGACATTGAGTTTATGAGTCACATTATATGGTGATGATGTACACTTGTAAATACTTGTTTGAAATGTAAGCGCATTGTTTTTAACACAGAGGAGTTCAAATTGGGAAATGACAAACGGACTTGTTGTTGCAAAATAATTGCGTAGGTATATGAGCGTGTAACAGTTAAAACAATTTATAGAACATTATTTTGTTTGAAAGTTGTATATGAAAAATTCAAATGTAAAGTTGAAAGATAAGTATCTGTCAAAAATTTCCCAGGGAAATTTGTCTGCATTTTTTTCGATTTAAATTAAACTTTTTATTAATAACGCAAAAGCAAAATAACTTTTTATATAGGTAGCATGACCAACAGCAATATCACAACAAACTACCACCATTTATGAACTATCCAAAGCAGTCATTCATTATGGCATCAATTAGAATGAATGCATTCTCCACCGAGGCGCGTTCATATTTTGTTTTTATTATTCCCATTGGGTATAGGTTAGGTATAGGATACGGGGATATAATTTTACAAGAAGAGCCGCACATACATACTTCCATCTTACTTTTTCTATGCCGTTGTTGTATGAATTTAATGAATGAAAGAGCTACATTCATTAAGTAAATACCCGTGGAATAAAAATATTTATTAAAAAAAAATAATAATGAAATAGGCAAAATAATATGCAGAAGTGTAATTTAAAATGAAAAATATCCCATGCACATGAAAACTACTCATTAAACTTAGTAATAATTACGTAACTCGGCAAAATGAAAAATATATAACATCAATAAAATAATTGCGAAACGAAACAAAATAATTACAAAATTAATTTATTACTATGCATAAATCTAAAGAGAATGCAAAAAAAAAATTATTAGTTATGAACGAAGAAAATGAATGGGTATAAAAAATGCATTTTTTTTTTATATTTTTTCTATGCATTTTCTCAAGGTGTACCTACTTCTGAACGCACTTATTCACAATATTCACGGTACAACAGTAGTGCAGAACACTATATAATAATCATAAATTAAATTTAAAAACTTTTCATGAATGAAATTTCATATACATTATGTAAGTTTATGTGTATGTGTAGTGTATGATGCATGAACAATGCCCATATATAGTTTACCTAACTGCATATACATTGTAGCGTAAAACATTTAAGTTTTCTCTTTTCTTCTTTTTTTAAAAGTAAATAAGAAATGAGTTAAGTAATAAATTGATACGCTACAGTGCAGTTGTCTAACTTGACATATTATCATTCGTACTGCCTTACCTACTTTATAAAACAGAAACAAATTTCGCTATACACATGAAGTTTCTTTGCAATATTCTGACAGACTCTTTGTTATTTTTTTTGTTTGAGTGGAAGCCGAGGCATACATTCGATGGGCAAAAGTACTTCTTAGCCCACTACTTTTTGCAGGAACTGTATAAAATATTATATTACGTATTTATCAAAGCGGAGGAGTAGTAAGTTAGTATACAGATAGAAATAAAGCAACTTAAAATATAGAGGAAATTGAAATTTAGCAGGAAATCCTAATAAACATAAGTTGTGTTGTGTGCCCGCACACCACAAATTGCACACACAGTCCGTCCACAACCGCAACATTGCACAGCATTTATTATTATTATTATAATCATCGTGGGCAACAACTACTATGAAGTATACTGATGACAGTTGTTGTATACGTCAAGAGTAAACAAATTAAGTTGACATGACAGCTAAGTGTGTTAAATATATATGTATATATAGTTTAGTTGAACCATCAACTGTCTGTCAACATTTTTTTGTATGTCAATTTTCAACACACAAAAAAAAAAGCTTAGGCTAAAAGCACCCCTTAAGAGATTATTAAAAGGAATTCAAAATATTTTTCAAGTACATACAATGGGCAAATGAGAATTTTTAAACATATATACATTTACCACAATTATCTAGTTATGTGTGATATAGTATAAGTATGTAATTGTTTAGTATAAGTAATAATTTTGTTAATTAAATTATTAAATGATTGAAATCGATAAATCGTTATCACAATTTATTGTTCGATTGAATAAAGGAAATGTTAAATTGCTCGATACAGATAAAGAAGGAAGTTCAAAGTTTTGAAGGAGGTATATGTATATATGACATTGTACCCTATATCTTTGGGTGGAAATTAAGCTAAGTACAGACGATTGTCAGATCTATGTCAGTGCTCTGATAATAGCTGGCAATGAGTTGACAATAGCCAAATATCTTTCAATGAAAAATTGTCTGTTCACACGTTTGGCAGAATTTTGTCCCAAAGTTTTACAATTTCATTGTCAGATGGTTAGCTGACAATTCTCTGACAATGATGTTTCTGAAAATATTGTCAGGTTGAAAACTGTCAGTTCACATGGTTGGCAGATATTTGTTTACGAAAAATTGGTCGATCCGTTGACGGACAATTTCATTGTCAGATCATCGTCTGACAATGGTTGACAATGATGTTTCTGGCAATATTGTCACACAAAATTGCAAGTTCCACGATTGTAAGACATTTGGGACAATTTTCTGTACTTAGCTTTACACCTTGTTGATTGTATTTTCTATATACTGATTAAAAACCGTTCTTGCTTTTTTAGGTGTGGAAGATGAGCTTTTTTTCAGAAATTTTTCAGCACGAGCATATTTTGCAAATGAATTATTCTTCTAACTAAGTTATCGCCCAACAGATCAAGTTTTGCAGCTTTATTTGACTTATGTTTAGGATAAGATATGGCTACCTCCAGGTCAGGATGATTTAGTTTGACTATATTTCGGTTAGGATGAATTGATTATTTTGACTGTGGATTTCGATTAGTTTGCAGAAACGGTCTATACCGATTTCTTCAACATAGACGAGGTTATTCTACTACGAGGTTATTCCCTTGATCGTCCTTGTTGACTTCGGTTCGCATTCTGTAGTCTTGAGAAATTCTTAAAAAAACGAACGCACATACCTATATAAAATAAAATAATTCAAAAATAATTTTTTTTCACAAATCACATCTAAATAAATACATATAACTGCAGTTGGGCATTAAAATTTCATCATCAGATGTCCATTTGAAAAACCTCTTAATGAACTACATATGAGGTACTTAAACCCTAATATTTGTGTTACACTTACAATTTTTAAGTGATGAACAATTTAGTTCACATCGCATTCAGGAAATACCTACTGTCTGAAAAATGATAACAATCACACAGTATATTTTGTTGTCATAATTTTTACATCCAAGTGATGAACAATTAAACTCATTGACTTCCTGTTTTACGTTAACATTGACGTTGTTTTGCTTGCTATCTATAGACGTTCATTGACTGACAAAAAAAAATTAACAATAAAAACAACAACAACTAAATTCAATTGTTCATCATAGGAAAGAGTAGACAAAGTAAGCACACAATGTTACCTAACCAGGTTGAGAAACAAAAATGCTTATCCATACATATGTATATGTTGAAATTGTATATGCTATCTATCACAAGTTCCCTTTACGAAATGTGTAACCTCACACTTAAATTTCTTGTGATAGGCAATAGAACGAGCAAAATAAAAATTGTGACATCGTATCAATGAATCATTTATCCATTTGCTTAAATCCACCTCATTTCACCTTCACCACCCATTTTTTTTTTTGAAAGCTTGTCATTCAATAACCCATACAGCAGCAATAAAAAAAAACTATATTATTCTTTTTGCTGCCGAACACATACTAGAATAACTATAGAAAAGATAGATCTATAAACACGGTATGGTGGCGGTATGGCGGTTTTTTTTTTTTTTTTTTGGCAAACAACGACTAACAGGAAATAGCCATATGTACGTGTGCGCCTCTTTGATGAATGGCTGATGATAGTAGTATTTTTGTCTATTCTAGTTGTGTGTACTTAGAAGGGGAGATCTAACACCAATCGCCACACCATATCACCCAAACACCGCATACCGAAAAGCATTAGAAGCTCACATAGAAATAGAGTGGGTGAGGCAGACTTTAAGGCAGGGAGAAAGGTAAGCCATTAAGCAAAAACACACCACCACACACAATCACTTGAGAAATATGTCACTTCCGGTCGATTAATTTGTGAATGAAAATCGCTTTCGAATGAGTTTGGCTTAGTTCACATGCATGTGCACGACACACATCACTTGAATGACATATCAAAAACTGTATATGGTATATGGAAGGTTGAAAATATTTTTTTTTTTTTTTTAATTTCTGTTTGACGTTGACTTGTATTTTGAATGTCAACACATTATCTGTCACATTGGGGTAAAAAGACAATGAGATTGGTGTGTGTAGCCAATTTTGTCGTTATTTATCTTTCGATATCTCCCTCTCTTTTATTTCTTTGTGTTATAATTTGAATGACGTTTTCATCATCATCATAAATGAAGTGATGTTTTATATTGGGCCGAAATTATGGTCAACGATTTATTATGTCGCTGTCGGTCGTGTGCTTTGTTGAGAATGACGAATAAACGTGGATGCTGGTGACGTTTTGAATGAAATTTTCAAGGTTATTTGCGAGATAATAATCGATTGCAATAAATATAGAACGTTAGATAATGATGCTATTTAATGATTATGTGTCATTTCTTTACTAAGCAAATGAATCGGATTATTTTATTATTTAAAGTTAACTTATTTATAAATTCAGAGATAAGTTGTCTACCTAGTTATTGTTTTTAAGAAAGTTAAATTACCTACCTAATGGGTTATTAATTTTAATTCTTGAAGTATCATTTGGCAAAGCAAGATAATAATAGAAAAAAACTGTTTGTAAAGTTTTGCTATTATTTAAAGAAATCATATTTTGAATAAATTTATTGCTAACGTAGAAATTTACTTTAGTGGCAACGCCATTTACGTAATAAAATAAGAAAACAATACACACTTCAATTTTCAAAAATTGTTCAATGCTTTTACTTTGAGTAATTACTACAGTTTTTAACAATATGGCACGAAGTTGTTGTCACCCTATACTTGACAAAAAGTCAAATTGAAACTTGCCGGGCAAATGTGACGTTTTTCTATCTCTCGTAGGTTTGACAGTTGTTATTGTGAATCCAAAATTTTAAAAAAAGTGCTGTCAAGCTTGTGTACTTAAGTGTTTTTTTTTATCAAACTCCTTGTATTTGTTTATAAAAAACATTTTTAGGTAGAAAATTAAAGATGGTATTTACTTTTATGTATATGTGGTAAAAATCTTTAAAGGATGCAGTTAGTTTGACGTTGTATTATTTTCACTGTACCATTTCCATCTATTTATCATATCCCATTATATATTTATAAAATATCTACCTTTCCTATCTACATATATGTTATAAAAAAAACAACTTTCATCAGTCGAAACCTTTGATATAGAATCCCAAATGTAAAAATAAAAAAAAAAAATATGAAAACCGAACTTCCTCCCATTTTCATATAGCGTGCGCTGGCTTTATTTATTTACTTTTCTTGTTTTTATTGGATGCTTCTGCGGTGAAAAAGAATATTTTTGGAAATCAAACCAGACATATACCAACAATAAAAAAAGAAAAAAAAAAAAGAACTTTCATTCATTCACAGAAATACAATGATATCGAAATTTTAAAGAAGAATGAAGTGCTTTTTTTTTTGAAATTCTTGACTCGAGTGATGTTGCACAACGAAAACATGCAGATACAAAAAAAAAAGATACCTAATGTATACATATAAATGGAAGAGGAGAAGCTGAGGAAATAATTTCGGCAGAAGAAGCTCATCCTTTGCAGCAAAAGTGATGGAGGCTGAATAAAAAAAAGAATCAGAATTCATAAAATAAATAAATAAATAAAAGAAGAACAAAAAATAAAGTCAGCCATAATTTTTGTTATGTTCTCTTTAATATTTATGTTAGTTCTTCTTTTGAGTTCTTTGGTTTTTTTTATTATTCTTCATTCTTCAACAACTTGTTTTGTTTCAACTACCTACCTAAATATTTTTAAATGATTTCTTTTTGTTTTTTTAAATGAGTTTTGTTTTGAAAACCAAACTGAAAGCCAAACGTTTCGTAGAAGAATAATTATTGCTTTTGTTAATATTGTTTGTCATAAGATAAAGTATGGTTGATACTTTGTAATTGAATAGTTTATAGTTAAAAAGTGAATTGGATTAAAATCGCGTTAAATTTTATCTAAACTTTGATATTTGATGCTAATGAGATGAATCCATAATTGAAAACGTCGAAATTTATTTTAAGATATAATTTTATCAATATTACAATCCATTTTAACCACGGTCTTAACTAAAAAAAGATCCTTTTATTAGATATATTGACAGTATAACGTTAAAGTTAATACTTTACTAAAAAAAAAGTTTATAAGTTAACTCGGCTACAGTATTAACTAACTCCAGTTTAACTCAGGCACTGAAAAACTAACCCTTAAACTTTGCTGTAAAAATCATTTATGGAATCGGTAGTTCATTTTTTGACGGAGGAAATTTGTGCTTCCTGACCCTTGAGAAGTAAGATACATAATATGTACATATAAAATTTGCAAACATAATTATTTAAACCTTTATCAAAATTCAAAATGATTAAAAAAAATAAAAATAACGGGTGATTTTTTAGCTGGTTTGGTTTTGGCAACACTGGTTTTGACAGCTGACGTGTGTTTAGTACCTTGTGTCACTGTCAAACAGCTTCAGTTTGGTTTGCAATTTAACCATGGATCGTCTTACAAATGAACAACGCTTGCAAATTATTGAATTTTACTATCAAAATTCGTGCTCGGTTCGAAATGTTGTTTATCGAAAAATTGTGTTCAGCGATGAGGCTCATTTTTGGTTGAATGGGTACGTAAATAAGCAAAATTGCCGCATTTGGAGTGAAGATCAGCCAGAAGCATTGCAACAGCTACCAATGCATCCCGAAAAAGCCACTGTTTGGTGCGGTTTATGGGCCGGCGGCATTATTGGGCCATATTTCTTCAAAGATGATGCGAATCGCAGCGTTACTGTCAATGGTGAACGCTACCGAGCGATGATAACAAACTTTTTTTTGCCCGAAATGGAAGTTCTTGACTTGCATGATATGTGGTTTCAACAAGACGGTGCCACATGCCACACAGCACGCGAAACAATGGCGCAATTGCGAGGCGAGTTTGGTGAACAGTTAATTTCACGTTTCGGGCCGGTCAATCGGCCGCCTAGATCGTGCGATTTGACACCATTAGATTATTTTTTGTGGAAGTATGTCAAGGCTAATGTCTATAGGGACAAGCCCGCTTCGATTGACGCACTGAAAGCCAACATCCATGCATTCATTCGTGAGATACCGGCCGATATGTGTGAAAGAGTATGCCAAAATTGGACTCAGCGGATGGGCTACCTGAGACGCAGCCGCGGTCAACATTTGCATGAAATTATCTTTAAACATTAAATTGCAAGGTTCAAACTATCGATTCAAATAAATATTTCATTCATTTTTTCGAATTTTTTGTGTTTTTTTTTTAAAAAAGTTCTAAACCTCTTAAAAAATCACCCATTATTAAAGGCATGTTTACATATAGCAGAAACTACATACCTTCAACCGAATTACTAAACCGGTTTTAGTTCTTTTAGAACCGTTTGAACCCTAAAAACAATCGCATGGCACATAGCGAAATCCGCTTGGTCTGTTGAATATGTTTTGTTACTTCTAATCTCAGCTTAAAGATGTCACCAAACACCCTTACGTAAATGTCAATGTCAATTCATCTGTCATCCTAAATTTGCAACTCATTCATTTTCATTTTGTTATTTTTGCAAGTCATGTTTTCATTTAAAAATAAGTAATATTGTAAAATAAGTGTGAAATAAAACATTTACATTCAAGCCTCGAGCTAACAACATCATCGGCTGTATTTTATTACACTTTTGATTTAACAATTATTTCTTTTTCGTGACCTATTCAATATATTTGAATCCTATTTTTGTGATTTAACAAGTCAACTTGAGCGGAAATATGTTTTATTTATGAAGAGTCTGTTAAGCATCATCTGATAGTCAAAAGTCTCGTAATTTTGGGTAAATTGACAACAGTTTGCTAGGGAATAACAATGTTAAAAGTAGGTACTAACACTTATAAAGAAAATTGTTTACACCAACAATTATATAAATGGCAAACAATTCAGACCCTAAAACCTTCAAGTTTGTTTTTATATTTCTTATTTTGATATTCATTAACCCAATTATTTCTACTGCTGATATCAAAATTTATTGTTTAATAACAACTGATAAGATCCAGAGATAATTAAAAAAAAAAAAAAAAAAAAACGAATTTAAAATATATTTTATATGAGGTGCAGATAAATTATTTGATAATTTTTCATTTAATTTTTGTTTCCTTCAATCAATGTTATAAATCCTATTTTTACTTGTGAATGCGATAAAGGTGTGATTAATAAGTTACGCATTCTTGAAAGCTTGAATCAAAGATTCTGTTGTTGTTGGGAGTATGTGAAAAAGTGATTCTAACTCCCACTTCCGGATTTTCTAATCGGATGAATATTTATAAAGTAAAACTACAATTGTTTAGGTCTCCAATAAATTACATTTCTTTTTGTTGATCAATAATCCCGGAGAACATTCATCTAATCTAACCTACAAAATTTAAATCTTCTAAAATTATTTTTTGATCATGTTATTTACATTACCCCAATCCAATTACAAGTTATTTGTTTAAATTAATTAAAAATAAATAATGCTTGTGTTAGTGTGTCATTCAAGGCTTTCCAACTTATTAGTAATAATTCTTTTAATAGGCACTGAACTCATGTTATATGTATGTATGTATGTTGTTCGACAGCAAATTCCCAAAACAAAATTTAACTGAAACTCAACTTAATTATGATGTTATTATTAACTAGGTGTCATTTATAAAAGCGCAACATAATTCATTTTCCCACCTATTTAAATGAGATAAATTGCAATAAACGAAGAAGCACTTGTACAGGTATACGTTTCAACTGTCAGTTTATATTGGAAATAAAAAATTCGAATGGGAATTTTTCTTTCGTTCTTAAGTTATTGTTTTCACAATAATTGCAAATTAAAAACACTTCTCTTGTTTTATTTTTGTATCATATATTCATATCAATAAACCTCAATTAATATGACCGATTTATTAGTTATGGTTTTTGTTTTTTTTGTTGTTCATTATTTATATTTTATGTTCATCTTCAACTTTTTTCATTGCTTTGCGCGCTTAATTGCTCGATCATGATAAATTGAGACGCGGATCGCAAATAAATTATTTTATTTCTTCCATATTTATGGGGCGACGATGATCTTTACTCACAATCAATGTTGCCAGATCTTGAAAACTGTTTTTGTTTGGCGAGGCACATTTTTATTTGTTGAACTAAAATATTTATTTTTGTAGCAATAAAATTGTTTGTTTTATATAAAAATAAAGAAACGTTTCAAAATTAACAATTTGTTAAACTTAATTTTTATATGGCTTGTCTAAAGGTAGAGAATCAAACATGTTTATTAATTATGCAAGACACTGTGACAATCAATCAAATGAAACTTACAATAATTTTAGTTATTATTTAGGTGTCATTTTTAATTTTTTTTCGGCAAAAATGTAATTCTTTTTTTCAATCTTCCTATGTGGCAACCATGTTCAATCTCATACCAGAAATTATAAAAAAAAATGAAAAATATAGCAAACTATTTGAACGGTCTTCGTAAATTGACTCAATTTTCCATCTTAAAGATAAAATACGAATCTCTGACTAAATGATCATATAAATATGTCTTTACATACTCGTATGTATATAAAACTCGCCAAATGAATCGATTTTATTATCTCGGCGAGTGATAAAATTTGTTCGCATATTTTAAAAACAAGAAAAATAATAGGAATGAAAAAAAATAAAATATTCCCAGAAATTTATACACTGATGGCGTTTAATTAAATAACAATTAATATTAGTTAATTTCTGAAGAACTATAAAATACATATTTTATTTGCAGTTGAAATAAAGAATCAGAATTTAATTTTAGTATGAACATGTTTTTGTTTTTAAAAATAAATGAAATTTCCAGAATGAGAGCCTTTGATAAATAATTTGTAAAATGGAACGATTGTAATTGTTTATCAGTTTGTTGCGTGCCAAAATTGAAAGAAAAAAAATATTAAATTTGGTGTTGAATTTGTGGTTTTTATTTAATTTTTTTTTATCAAAATTTGTTTCTATAGAAAAAAGAAACAAGCAGACTTGCGATGCCAAATATCGCTTTGTCGCGTGCTCAAAAACGTATATGATTGTTAATTAATTATGAAGAAATTAAAACTAAAATATTATGGTTAAAGGGGGACAAAGTGATTGTATACGAAAACAAGGGAATACATATATTTATAGGGGAGACATATTTACCTACCGCTATTACAAAATCCGCGGAGGGAATCCATTTTGTGAATATGGAAGATTGTGAACATTGTGGAAAAGTAAATTGAAACCTAATCTTCGGATATGAACTACAAGGTCTTGTGTGAATTTGATGAAATCGTGTTAAATTGTATCCACAGTTTAATTTTTGATACTAAAGATATGAATTTACACGTGGAAACGTCAAAATTCAATCGTCTTAAATTGTATCCACTGTTTAATTATTGACAGTAATGATGTAAATTTGTACGTGGAAACGTCAAAATTTAATGTGGATTAAAATCTTGTTGAATTGTATACACAGTTTAATTTTTGACACTAATGATGTGAATCTATACTTGGAAACGTCAAAATTTAATCTCGGATAAAATTTAATAAAAATTTTAATTCAATTAACTCACGGCCTAAGTTAGTATTTTGTTATTGTAATGCACTAAGTCAAAATAACATGTTTTATAAATCAAAGAATATTGTTTATTCGTTCTGCTATTTACATATGTACATATGTACATATGAACAAACACTTTTTTTTCTATTCAAACAAAACAACAATAAAACACGCACGTATTGTTGTGGAGGCAGGAAAAGCCAATTTCCTTTTTTCCGTTTATTGTTTGCCATTTAAATTGCAAGTGATATCCAAAAACAAAACAAAAAAAAACCTCTTCTATTCTGTACATCCTGTTGTTTGTCGCCAGGCTATTTTGCCATCGACATTCAGCTTACCATTATGTATTACCATTGGTTGTTATGAGTTTAAGTTCTAAAATTTCAAAGCAAAATGGTTAGCGACACGGCAGCGGATGTTGCTTTTGTGATTTTAATTTTATTTTTTATTTCATTGTCATTTCCTTTCACATTTCGTTCTAAAAAATACGTATTCTTTTTAAATATTTATTAAATATTTATTTGTTTTTTTTTTTTTTTTATTTTTTTGCAGACGGGTTTTCAAGTTTCCGGGATGCATTTCCGGAATGGTGTGAGGATGATAGCAACCAGAATCAGGAAATGGAATCTAGTCGTGGCACACAAGCTGATCAACTTATGGGTTTGAGGTAAGGACATTTGTTTTTTTTTTTTTAAGAGACAAAATAAAATAAAATTTAATTAATTTTTTTTTTCTTTTCAATAGGTCATTGAGGATATCAACACCTCATTCAGATTCGGCTTGTAGTAGTTCAGCTGAATCGTCAGATTGTGAAAGTACAACACATCATAATTTCAATGAAGCACCAGTGGAAATTGTACCGGGACTGTTTTTGGGCAATGCATCACATAGTGGTGATTCGAGGGCATTACAAAAATATAATATTAAGGTACTTAAATTAAATATTAATTATTTAAAATTAATAAATTTAAAAACTATTTTTTTTTTTAATCTTTTAGTATGTTTTGAATGTAACACCTGATCTTCCAAATGTATTTGAGGCTTCCGGAGGTATACAGTATTTACAAATTCCAATAACGGATCATTATTCACAAGATTTGGCTATGCATTTTCCAGCAGCTATACAATTTATTGGTAAGATAATCTAGACCACTAATTTTTAAATCCTGATAAAATTTTAATTTTTTCTTTTACCAAAAACCATATTTTTTTAATTAAGGGTGTTCAAATAAGAAGCCAAAAAATATTATCTAATTTTTTTTATTTTTATATCTTTCTTTTTGTTATATTGTTTTTAATCCGTTGTTCCAAATTTATAATTAAAAATTTTACAAATAATTTTGTATACTTAAACAAAAATACAAAATATAGATTTTGTTAGTACTTGTGATTTTCTTAACATTATGTAAATGTAATGATATCTAACATTACATTATTGAATCATTGACACACATCTGCAATGTAAAGCGATATTTAAGTTTTTAATAAGAGAAACAAGTTCGAACGATCCAGTCGTGCATTTTATTTAAATAACAAGTTTTATTAGCAAGGAATAAAGGAACAAAATACTCTATTGATTGAAAATAGCTTTTAACGGCCTTTAGTCGACAAACATTTTGGTGTTACGTCCCGGCGATCTCACTTGGACTCATCAGTTGACTAGTGAGTGCCTTGTTAATACGCAATTTTTGTTAAGTGCGGTTCATCTTACGTAGATTTTATGACGAATATCTGGCGTGAATTATATCCAACAAGACGCGAATTACGAATCATTAAATTGGAAGTTTATACTTTATTTCCCCCCCTTTTTATCTTTCAAAGGTTTTTTTTTTTATTCTTTTGTTAATACAAGATGTTTCAGGGTAGAAAATGGAGCTTGTTTTTAAAATAAGTTTTATTTTTAAAAATTATTTCTTATCTTATGTATTGTTTTTTTTTTTTGTTTGTTGCAGAGGAAGCCCGCTCTAAACATGCCGCCGTGCTGGTTCACTGCCTGGCTGGTGTTTCACGTTCTGTCACCGTAACACTCGCCTATTTAATGCATACGCGTGCCCTCTGCCTAAATGAAGCCTTTACTCTAGTACGCGATCGCAAACCTGATGTTTCACCAAATTTCCATTTTATGGAACAACTTCACTCATTCGAACGTGAATTGCGTCTTAGTCCCAACGAAACTTTGATGGATGCAACTAGCAGTTGCGACCGCTATCCGCGTGGTAGTAATAAATTTACCTGCAATTGCATTGCAAGCGATTGTAAGTGCATGCAAACAAGTGGTTTCATTGCGAATGTCAAGGCAACCGGAGTCTCTCCAGACTCTGGTATTGAATTCGACAGATGGACACCGTCCTCTGATACAGGACTAAAATGAGATCAACTTGTAGGAAAGAGTTTTGTTCTGCCACCTACTGCTGGTAGTGAAGAACCGGTGGCACAAGCCGCCGACAATATGTCTCCCGCGTCAACGACATCATCGTCAACAACAACCACTGCCGAGGCAGTGTCAGTTGTTGAGAATGTTGCCACTGGATCGCCACCATTGCGATCACCAGCAGCAGTGACAGCTACATCGATGCGTCAAACAAATTTCTCATCATCAATTGTGACATCCAATTCGTCAATGTCAAATGTTGACGAACAGGAAGAGGCACCTGAACTGGACGAAGATGGTGAGCAGAAGGAGCAGTAAACAAAACTTTTTCCTACTCGATTGGTTGTTATTGGCCTGGCTAATAATACAAACATAAAACAAAAACAAAAAGATCATAATTGAAAAAAAAAAACAAAACAAAAATATTTAAAAGCTGTTTACACATGAAACAAAAAATCATATATTTTTTAATGTTTAAATTTGTGAGTGAGTAAATTGAAGAAAACAAATTTCATATATATTATTATATACACGCCACAAATGCTAGTATTGTTAAAAATATTTAAAACAAAACAAAAAACTATATTTAAAATATATAAACAAGTAATATTACTATATATATAACAAATTAATTGTTAACTCACGTCAGTCAGAAAAAAATGTAGTATGTAATTAAAGTTTTTCAGGAAATGTTTTAAAAACATTTTCCCTGTTAATTAATAAAACAATGTTTTTCATATAAATATATTATTATAATATGTAAAAGAAAAATTATAATATTTTATAAGATTTAAGAAAAAAGCCATATTACAATGTACTAGAATAAGTATTCATCAAATGTCACAAATGTTTGTTCTTTCCAAAAATACAAAAAAAAAAAACAATATGAAACTGTAACTGAAAAAGCCAATTTTTATTATAAAACATAAATCAATTTATAAATATTTGTATTTTTCCTTGTAATCAATTCATACAAGTTTAAAAAAAGGTCACTTTAATAATAAAATAGTATTTTCATTATACGAAAGATAAAAATCGTAATATTTGCGGGTTAAAATGTAATATGTAGGTATGTAGATACATATTACAATTCGTAATATTTTATTTGTTTTTTGAATGTACCTAAAAATTGAACAAATAATACATATTGTCAATCACACAAAACATTTTTACATTGTTGTTCTTTACTTTATACAATAAAAAAAATCATATAAAAACATACATATATTTATTTTACGTTATTGTTCTGCTAGAAATAAACATTCATTCATAGAAATTATTTTTTCCCTTTTATACCAACAGTCAACCGTTTTTTTGTTTTTCTTTCTTTCTTAAATAACTTGAGTATACCTAAACATAAATTAATACTTATTTTTTTAAATTGTTGTTTTTCTTTTGTTTACAAAAAAAAAAGGAATAGACTGACTCTTAGTTATGTTTATTAAAATAAATGATTTATACGATTTTATGTTCACGTTATTTAAACAAAACATAAAACACATATCTTAATTTTTTGTTAAGACTTTTAATTAATATGTATACACAAATTAAAACGAAGAAAAATTCACATGAGACGACGAAAATATTTAAAAGAGAAAATATTAATCAACGGAAAATTATTGATAATAAAAAAAAAATACAAAATATAATTCAAATACAACTGGAAAACTTTTCGTTTTATTTATTTTCTTTTTGAACTGAAATTGGAACTTAAATGAAGATAATTTTATTTATTTAAGTTATTGGATTTTGTTTTGTTTAAGCATTTAAATTGTTAATATACTTTCTATTAAATTTAAATGTTATTACATAGTTTGATTTTGAGAAAATCTAGACAAATAAAAGTAGTTTTACCTCATCGAATTATCGGTCTTTAATTGTACCTAATTCATATTTCTTACCTTTGCAAAATAAATATATGGAAACTATATGACCATACAAATATATTTCACATAACCAACCATTAGTAAAATTTTTTTCTTTCGAATTTTTAAAAGAAAGAAGTTTTTTTTTTTTGGTTTTATTAAATTCGTTTATCAGTTCAAAATTAGTGGGCTGATTATGGGATTCGAATCGAATCGTAGGTAATTGGGCTTTTGGCATTAGAAACTTCGTTTTAAGTAATTTTCGACGTGATATTTTAAATTTTGACGTGTCGCCTTGACTGGAATTATTAGAACTATGTGTATTCGCATTGAATTTGATAATTCAACTAAAGAAAGCGTACTAAAAACCACCCATAAATTGCATTCTACCTATTACGAATTCACAATATTGTGATAGTGAAAATGGGTGTTGCACAATTGGAACTAATTGGAAATTGTGAATTCAATTTTTGAAAATAAAGATTTTCAGCAAAAAGTATTTGAAGAGGATTTTTTATTTTTTGGCAACAATATTTATTTTCTATGAAAATGTTAGTTTAACCCGAAAAATATTTCACCTTAAAACTTTATATTCGCCCAGAGTTTAAAGCTATTGTTAATTTAGACCGAACGAAGTAAACATCTTAGCTGTCAATGGCATTACATTACGCCTGAAATAAATGTTCACAACAAAGGGAATTTTTCGAACATTAAATTTCGGGTGAAACTCAAAATAGGCGAAAAGTTAAATGTCAAATTTTTCGGGTGGAAAGTTATTCGGATGAAACTCACAATAGCTGATAGTTTTACGATTTTCTTACTCATTTAAAAAAAAAAAGTTGAAGAGTACGGAATGTAACGGGAAAAATTATAATTTACAATTTATTTAATACAGTTACCCGCCCTCTTCGCTGTGCTCCCCCATGTTTTAAAAAAGTATACCAACACTATTATACTTCATTTCAAGTGTCAGACGTGAGAAAAGGAGTAGATGTTTTTAAGAAAGAAAACGCATTTGTTTGTCAAAAAAGTATTATTAATTTATTTTAAAATAAAAGCTAAAAATATAAAAAAGACATTTTTAATTATGTGCGTATTTAAAGATAAACAAAAATGAACTTTTGTGGAACCTGAGAATTATACAAAAACAAATAAAAAAAACAACCTCCTTCCCTACATTGAAGTCTCAGCGCATTTTTTTCTTTAAAGATCCTTCTTTTATTCATTCTGATGCTGATATATTTAATATATTTATAATAAATCTTATAGTTAAATCCATTTTATCAAAAAGAATTCTTTTAATAGGTCTTGCAAAATTGCACAAACTGTCTAAATTTTCTGTTTGTTAACTCAGAAAAGTTGCAACGAACAATCACAATGAGAGAGAAAATAATTTTCTTTTCATTGGATAACTTGCAAATTTCTGCTACACAAGTTTCAGTGTGAAAAAGGCGTTAAAACTGTCAAATACACAGCCTGTCACTTAACGTCAACTAAGAATATGAAAAAAATCTATTTCGGTATTCGCCATCTTGATTTTAAATCACCTACAGCCGAACTCGACGTGTCGCAATCGGTACTTCTATAGTTTGTCAAAATTTTACAATTTAAAAATTACAAGATTGAAAATGATTTGTCGTACAAAAAAGTGATATTTAATACAAAAAATGGTTTAGTCCATTAACTTTTTGCAAAATTTTCTCTTTCTCAGAGAATGTTCTATTCTATTTATTTCACAAAACTGCTAATTTTCTCCCAATTTTAGTCTAAAGTCATATTAATGGAGTTTCATGTAGGCATTATTCCTTGTACTACTCTAGTTTTATTTTCAAATGATAAGAAATAATACATAATTTAATTTCTTAAGGTTTAAGTAGGATTTATTATTATTATTTTTATTTTGTTAAAAAGAAATCTTACGATTGATTTGAATTGTTTATATAAATGATGAAGTTGTTTTTACCACACATTTTTTCATATGATATCGTCAAAAAAAGATCACCTATTTGAGGGTGATTATACAAACATCTAAACAGGACTATGTTCTTATAAAATTTAAATAGGTCTGTTCCCAAATTTTCCAATTTCTACTAATATTCCATTTTTTTATAACTTATTAAGCGCGCGGAGTTTAAATTGAAATTGGTAGAAATTAGACATTTTGAGTCATAATATTAAAAAGAATAAGATAAAATAAATCTGGACGGGGCCAACAATTTGAAAAGGTAAGGAAAAAGTTTCCATTTGATTTGTTTCAAAAATTAATATAATATTATATACGTATCCATTTTTTTGTTATTGCTATAATTTGTTTTTATAATTCAAAACAAATAAAACCACAAAACAAACCAAGGAACTCAAACCAAAATGCAAGAAACAAGAAATTCAACCAAGTAAAAAAAAAAAACAAATTGAAAAAAACCGACTTACATATACAAAATAAAAATTTTTTAACGGCATTGAAGAATTTAAAGGATTTTCCAATCAGGGCTGTGTCTTAAGTAAGTATAGATAGATTCATGAAAAATTTAACGAACGAATTATAAAGTATTTGAAATAAATCAATTGAACGTTATGCAAATTTAATGTTGTACTTTGTAAATTTGTAAGTATACGCATGTATATGTATATCGAATTGGTGTGTTCGAATAAAATACAAACTAACTAAACAATTTTTATATTAAAATAAAGCATTGAATAAAATCGTTGTTTTCCCTTTTTTACTCACAAAAATAATAAATCCGAAAAAATTCACTAAATACTATTTAGAAGAAATAAATATCAAAGGTTGAAAATTAAATTAATAACTATTATTAATGAAAATTAAAAAAAAAAACTAAACTAAAATTTGGTAAAACTTGAAACTTTTACTTCAATTTTGTAAGAAGAAATATGGGTTCTCCCAGATTTGAGAAATACAAAATAAAACTAAATACAAATATCAGGGCTATAGAAAATAGAAGCACTTTCTAATAACATCATACAAAAAATTAATAATTGAAAAAAAAAATCGTAGACGCGAAAATACATAAGCTTAGTCTTATTAAAGTATAGCCAACATTTTTATAGCTCAGTGCAAATAAAAATAACTCACATTTTGTAAGTCCGTAGGTAAACACAATTTGTACCTTTTATAAAAAGAAAATAATGCTCATTTGCATTGCTGTAATTTTTTGTCAATATTAAAATCTTATACATTTAAAACAAAATAATAATAATAATAAATGTAAACAATAATGTGGCAACTATTTTCATAAACAAATTTTCTTTGGAAATAATAATTCAATTATTTTTTAAATTCATGTTAAAAAAAAAACAAAAATCCTTAATTGAATAAATATGATTATTGCATCTAAAACAAACCCACAGCGATGGTCTAGAAAAAAAAATACATTAAGTACATTCATCTTTAGGTGTCTGCAGTATTTTATTGATTTGTTGATGCTTTTTTTCTTTTAATTCTCACCATGCAAAAATAATTATTCTGAAATATAAAAACAACAATATACCGAAAATGTAATCAACTTTAAACCATCAGTGTTTATATTTATATGGATGAATAATTATATATTAGTTCAATACAACTAAAGTCAAATGAATAATTTTAAATAAAAATGTGATTTTTGTCTTGTAAAATTTCCCATGAATATTCAAATAATTGTTAAACAAAAACAAAATAAAAAGAAAGACAGATTTTTCATAGATACATATTCCATTCAATTTGTATGTTTGGGTTCGAAAATAGTTTTAAGATTAAAATTAAAAATAATGAAAAATGGAAAACTCGTTTTTTTTTCTAACAATAAATGGGGTTTGTATGTTTATGCTTTATAAATAATAATAATGTACTAAAACAATAAACAAAATATCTTCTTTTAATATAATTTGAGTGGTTAAGTTGAATTTGCATTTATTACAATTTATAAACTTAAAAATTCAGTAACGAAACTAACTAAACAATTACCTATACGGTAAATCATAAAGTTGAGATAATTTTGAAACAGACATAAATAATAATAAATCCCCAGTAAAACGTACGTCTGAAATTTCAACAAGCCACTAAATATCACCTCAGGATAGTAAAATTGAAAAAATTGAATACATTTCTAATCCTTATTATCCACACAACGCTCCCCATATTGTTTTAAATTATCACGATCCTCACGAGTCGTATGAGCGATATTGAAAAAACATCGATGTCAATCGAACCAGAAACATCGATTTTTTTAACATCGATGTTTTGTAATTATTTTTTAGTATTTTTTTTTTGTTGGCGAAATACGTTTTTGGCGTATTTCTGACATCAAAATAAAAATAATAGCCCTATATGAGTTTAGCAGTCAGTCTCAGTACTCACTGGCACCGCCAATGTTTCGAAAGAATGCGTCTTTTTAAATTTTTTTTTATATCGATGTTTTTTAAAATATTTTTCATTTTGTTTTTTAGTCAAATAGTTCAACGACGTATTTCTGAAATCAAAATAAGAGCCCAGTCAAAACAAGAAACAAGCATGAGCTCAACACCACACAGTAGTACCAATAACTTATCGAAAAGAAATTGAATCGTTTTAAAAATTGTATTGCTTTGAAAAATTATCTAAACACACGAGTATCGACAACTTTTTGAAATGAAAATTAATCTCTTATATGTAAATTTAAACTACCTTTTTTGCTTTGAAAACTTAAAATATCAATGTTTTTCAACGTCGAAACAAAAAATTACACGTGTAAACTGTGCTTTAATATACATTAAAAAAGAGATAATATGAATTTATAGAGAGTAGACATCGATATTGTGTAGATGTGGTGAAGATATTATATATTGTATATTCAGTATCACAGCAATTTGTGCAAGAGAAGTGCGATGTGTTTTTCTTCAATGTTCGAAATTTCAAAATTTCTTATGTAAACAAGGTCGAATGAATTCATAAGCAAAATACTGCATGTGTAAACGTTGCTAAACTGTATATTTAGCTCCCTATACATTTTACTAGCAAAATCGAGTTGTTTTTTGATGTCGATGTTTTCGATTTAACATAGATACTGCGATGATGAAACTTCGATGTTTTTTCTTTTAACATCGATTTTTTGGTAACATCGATGAACATCCCTCATCCCTAGCTCGATCGTTCGACAATTTAAAAATTAAAACGTCGACTTTTTTCGAAGTAACAAGGTGTTTACAGTTCGACATCAACCAATTTTGACAAATAATGCCGAAAGTTTTCAAAAAGTATAGAGAGACATTTTTGACATTGAATATGAATGTTATTTAGAAAAGCCTAAAATGTCAAATCTGTAGTCACATTCGGCAAATTTTTCTTCTGATAAAAAAAGTGCTTTATATTAGTTTCCATATATTTTTGCACTGTAATTTCAGGAAGATACCTTACTTTAAAATAACGGTGGATTTACATTGATCTTCATGTTTAGATTTGAAGAAAAGTATATAGCGGGACAGATTCATGCCAAAAATACGAATGTGGAGATGAACATGTTCGTTTCCATATCTGCATTATGGCACTTCCTATAATCTTCCTATAGTGAAGATCTCTGCATTTTGGTCTCTCTCTATTCAACAAATGTGAATTTTATATCTTGCATCCCTTTTTTTTGCAGAACTCGCATATGCAGATGGTTTTGATTTTTATTAACAAGATTTAATATTTATTTAAATATGCACACTTCCTATACATACATATATATGTAAGAATTTCACACAATTAAATTTTGACTGAAATTTTAGAATAATTTTCCTTTAAAAACCAATTCAGATCTTAATTTTTTTAATTATGTACCCAATAAATTGCCGTACAATTAGGTATGTTCGTTTCCTTTCCAAAACTCTCAATTTTTAACAATTATAGTCCTATTTTATTTTATATATGAACTTAAGAATAAAATGACAAGAAATTGACAGTTTTTGGATGTAAATTGACCAAAAATTTAAAAAAATGGAATTCTATTTTAAAATAAATATTACGTATACGCCACAGTGACCACAAAATGAAAAATTCATAAACGACAAAAATGGAAAGAATGTACAAATATTTTTATATAATTCTCATAATCCGGTAGTGACTCAATGTGGGTTTTGACAGCTAAAACATTGTTCCCTAAAATATCCCTTCGACTTTTTCATATGTGGCCAAATCTGAACTTCGCCAATAAAAGTTAATAAAAAAAAACTTTGTTCTCGGCAATTATTGAATGTTTATTTTCATTTGATTAGTTTTTTTTTTTTACTTAATATTAATAGTATATAGGTAATATTTTATTTCACTTAATAATATTTCTATTCATACAAGTAAAATTTAGTGTACTAATAAGCATATTAACTAAGGAAAACCATAAATTAAACAATATTTTAATGACACAAAATTAAACAGCCAACACCTATTAAATTTTCCATGATATATTTTTATGTTTTATATGCAAAATACTGGAAATTAGATCACATTTCTAGCTTTATTCTATGATGCAACAAGGAACACAAAACAAAACGAAGTCAAAACACAAAACATACTTAAAATTAAACAGTTAAATGCCTTTCGGTGTCTTTATATAATAAATGCAAACACGATTATACTTGTAAAATAACTAACAAATACTACTTTATAGACCTACTATTATGAGGATTATTTTCGATATTGTCAGCGTGTACTTATACATTAATTTTACTTCGATTTATTTACAATCCTTTGTTGAAGTAAACCGTTTCTGGAACATTTTCTTTGGTATTTTTTACCATTTCTTCATATAATTCTGGTTCTAAACGTTTTACTGTAGATGTTTTAATGCTGCACATTTGTGGAAAGAGAGCGCATGCAGTTGGAACCATGAATATTAGGCTAATGGAAAAAAAATTAGTTTTGAAATCATAAAAAAAAAAATAAATTTATCAAATCACTTACAAACAACCAACCATAGCTGTCTGGAATGGCGCATGCATAAATGTCATTTTCTTGAATGCTGGGAACTTCTCTAGTTTTTCCATTATAACTGGCAGGACCAGCATTCCCGGTGCAGCCATGACAATTCTTGAAAATATTACTTGGGAAATCCCCTTGACAGCTGCTACACGACTTTTGCCAACAACATTTCCATTCTCATCCTGCACATCGACTCCCTGCAGAATTTCATTTTGTCTCATAAATGGGATATTAACGCAATTGGCAGCTGCAACGGCAGTAAATGGAACGTAGCGCTTAAAATTATTAAAGAAATAAATATGAAAACATGGAAAATATTATATCTGACACAATTGGTTTACTTGAAATATTGGTGGAGCCTTTTTTGTCCAATAGCTTTTGCATCCTATGGCAGCGATAAGAGCACTGGTAGTGGCAGATACGTATGCCACTCCAAGCTGAGTAACTGTGGTAGCAGAGTTAGCATTACGATTGGTATAATTGACAACAGCATTGAACGACTGATTGACGAATTGCCAAAAGACAACCGCTGGAACTGTACGATAGAATTGAAGCATCGCTCCAGTGATAAGCATTCCTCCAGGGACCTATAAAATAAAATGGAATCATATTCATAAAAGGATCGTCTTTCTAGTAAATTATTTTTGCGAAGGGTGTAACAAATACAAGCGCTTTGTTACGAAAGATAAAATATTTGGAATTTTATACATTGGTCTTTCTTTTTACGCGCGCTTTATGAAATCTTTTTATCTTTTTGCTGAGAATTCAAGCAATGCAGTGTTTGTTAGGGAAACGAAATTCATTTCATTTTGTAAGTGCCTCTTGACCATGTTGTTAGAAGGGCCATACGAAGTTTATCAATACGTTGCCTTTTTGTTTACTTAAATGTACATACTTCAAACGACATTGTTTATTCAGTCATTATCATTTTAGTTATTGTTGTTTAAGCTCATTATCTTTATTTTTATTTGAATAAATGTGAACGAGCGAGAGAAATAATTGTTTTCCATTTAAAATTACAGCTCAAATCAGCAATTTAATTGGCAAATTTGTACCACGTTTAAATGTGAAAATCACTTTCCCAAAATATCAACAACTGTACAAGCATCGCTATATACAAATTTATTTTTATTTAAATGAAGACTTTGCCCTCTCATCAATGAAGCATACAACGTAAATAAAATTAAAATAAACAACATCAGCGCAACGTAACGGCGGCGGCAATGGTTTTTCTAAAAAAAAATCTTTTTCTAAAAATATAATTCGACGACGACGAAAATGACGATGCCGATGAGGACGATAAATAGTTTGTGTTGGCACGCGAGTTCAAGCCATGCCACATTCTGTTGGTTGTTGGGGCAAAGTACCTACATCGAGGAATTCCTTTTACAGTGCCTGCCAAAAAAGAAAAAAAAATCAATTACCTGGAAACTCATGCGCCCGCAGAAGTTTTGAAGCTCGCCGGTGTCTGGATGAAAGGCTGAAGTGTACAGCTTCATGGCATACTTAACGTCATCCTTGGATGTCCCAGCTGGTTCTTGTCCTAGACGATATTTCTCGACAAGTGTTTTTGCTTCCACTAGGCGTTCGCTTGATACGACGACAGTTCTGGGGTCAGTCATCCATGCGAAATGCTTGAAGCGCCCTACAAATGTATCGAGATCGAACAGGGGCTTGTCCACATTGATACGATCTAGAAGCAGAATGGAAGTTACATCACTTCCAGTGTTTCTGATTTATGTAACTTACCAATTTGGGCCATTGTAAGTTTATGTATGATTGACTTTGATTTTTACTAGTTACGTAATTTTCTTGGTTCTTTGCTGCACAAATCTTGTTTTAAATGCACGAGGGATGGGAGTGTGGAATACGTAAACAGTGGTCCTATAATAATTATTATACTGTAAATATTTTGTCTCACAATAGCTATTCTTGATATAAATCTATTTAATTTGATTTTGGACGAAGGCCAAGGAAGAATAAATTAATAATCAACAACACCTTTGTATTCAAATTGAAATTATAAAACAGATTGAGACGGAGAACATAAAATGGAAATCCAACCACTTGATTTAATTTTAGGATTAATAATATCAACGCTCTCTGTGGAGGGGCTCGTTTTCGGGGTAGAAATATTAATTTATTCGTTAATCGTGTGAAGAAGATAAATAAATAAATTTAATTTACGCAGATTTACTTTACTCTACAAAAATTGCACACAGGGAGGACGAAACACACAGCAGAGAGATCCAAAAACCAAGAAGCACAAAAAAACTAAAAACCAAACCGGCTGAATTGACAGATGTCAGTTTTTGGTTGTGTTTTTAATGTGGCCTTTTCACAATAAAAAGTACTTGGTGGTTCACAATGAAGGTGAATATTTTATCGCATGTTAATAATTATAGGGTGACAATTAAATTCAATTTTCATTTAAATTAAGGCCAGTAATACACTTGGCAA
Source organism: Epistrophe eligans (assembly GCA_951394125.1). Taxonomy (NCBI): domain Eukaryota; kingdom Metazoa; phylum Arthropoda; class Insecta; order Diptera; family Syrphidae; genus Epistrophe; species Epistrophe eligans. Next base: position 10,138,933 of record OX596031.1, on the reverse strand, counting down.
ATCAAGTTTGATCGTAGATTTTCAGAAATGTTCAAAACGAATTTATTTTATATTCACTTTGAGCACTCGGTCGGTTTATAAAGTAAAATAAAATTCATTATCCAAGTCACAATGATAGATTTGAACTTAAAAAAAATAACAAAATATATTCATATCAGTGCTTACGTTCTGTAACTCTAAGCGTGTGTTTTTTGTAAGTCCGGAGGAAATTGGACGAAAAAAAACCACGTCAGTGCTAAAAAATCACAATGTAAAATACAAAAAAAACTAATTTCATACGGGTTAAGCTTAACCCAGAGAATTCTCCGGGCTTGACTTAAGCACACAGAAAAACTGTGTTAGCGGTGTGAATTATATACTTGTTATCGATAGTTTGTATGAAAACTCCATTTTGTTTCTGTGATGTTGTGACTAATCCCTGTGGTCGTTTTTTCGTGCAATTCCCCCCGGGTTTGCAAAAAAAAACAAGCCTCATGTCTGGTTGGCAACTTTAAATTTCTTACAAATTTTTACAAAAGTTTTTGTTATGGGTTTGGAAGTAAACTACGATAATTTGGAAGAAATTTCAAGTTATCAAACAGATTTTTTATATTGCAGGAAAATACATCTAAACGCCTATGTGACTAAACATAACAGATTTTCTTATTTTTTAATGAAGTATAGATATAGATACATTTGAGCAAATGTTTTTTTTTTTAACTTAATTGTTTTTTTTTTTTTTTTAACATTTTTAATTGATGTTTTAGCTTGACTTAAGTAACATTTTATTTATTTAAAAAACCGTATTTGCAATTATTTTTAGCTATAACAGGTCTGTCTTACTATTCAACCAACTAAGAAAATCTTATAAATACGATTGCTTAGGTTTCTATTAATTTGATTTAGTCTAAGTTCAAAAAATCTTACTGCCATAATTATTCACTCGATGCATCCAGATTAAAAATCCGGATGTATTAACATTGTATTTGTATAATTTAGATCCGGTTGAAGTTTTAATTTGGATGAATCGAGTGAATAATATGACTAGACAAAAATTATTTGAACGGTTGCTAGGCAACATCGTTTTGAAACGAGAAAACCGACTTTTTAGTTCACGATTATCTCAAATTTTATTAAGCACCCTTTAAAAAACTCTCATGAGATAATTAGCCATTTCTGACAATTATCATCTGTCACTTGTCATATCATCTGACAACCAACATACTAGTTAAATAAAAAAAAATAATAAAACTTTTATGTTTTCCTTTTTAAAAGTTATTGCATTTTTCGTCATTTCTAATTAGTTTTAATTTATAAATTTAATTTTTAAGTATTCTCTGCACTCAATCCCATTAAATTGGTTTAAAAATGTTTTGCGTCTCATAAGAGAATTTTAATTGAAAAAATGCCTTTATTTTCGCAATGGAACATCTCATCATTCCTGTCCCTGATTTTTGCAATCTTACTCAGCATCACCACTCCCCCAAGCACTTATGCAGCTAACATATTAGCAGTGTTTCCAAGTGTATGGAAATCCCATTACCTCTTTGGTCGGGCCATCCTCCAAGAACTTGTAGCCACTCAACATCACAATGTAACACTCATAAGTGCCTTTAAAACTGTGAACAGGGTAACCACACCAAACACCACCGAACTACCTCACAACGGAAATCGACTCACCGAAATACAAATAAATGGCATTGAACAGAATTGGCTTGAGATGGGCCTGAGCACGCAAATCGATAGAATGCATGAAAAGTCGATTATGGAGAGATTCACAAGGTTAGTTTATGCCGGAGCATCTGCTGCTGATTTGGTTTTGGCAAGCAAGGAAGTTAAGAATCTCTTGCTAAGCAACATCAAATTCGATCTATTCATTGTGGATATATTCCTGGGAGACGCTTTGCTAGGGTGAGTTGGATTATTGCTTAAGTGAGCGATATTGATTGAAGCTTCTAGGTTCTCGCAGTTTTACAAAGTACCAACGGTGGTAATTAGTCCAACTGGACCGAATACCTGGATCAATGAAATGACTGGAAACTCTCAGAATTCTGGTTTGGATCCTAGCAACTTTCTTCCTTATCTAGAGCGAATGAGTCTCTATGAGAGAATCATAAACACACTCATGTCAGTCTTTGAAAAATTGACTTACAAGTAAGAGAAAGAAAGAGAGAGAGAGAGAGATAATCTGCGGAGTCGAGATTCAAATTGTTTTATATTTCAGCTTCTTTCACATGATATCCCATCAAGCTGTGTATGAGAAACACTTTGAAGCTTTAGCGGTAGAACGAAATGAAATCCTGCCACATCACAGAGACTTGGCTCACAACATAAGCTTAGTTCTCATGAATTCCAATCCGGTTGTTCAATATCCAAGGTCATTTTTGCCTAATGTCATTGAAGTTGGTGGCATCCATATTAGGAATGAACATCTACCCGAAGTAAGATCAGTGAAGACGTTTACTAATAATCAAATTTTAAAATGATCACAAAATCCATAGAGTTTTTCCTGTCGTAAACTAAAAAAAAAAAATTTAAATGACACATCTCGTTAATAACAAACTACATGTGTATATTTATGTCTGGCCTTCGGAAACTTTGGGTTCCAGCAGATCGTTTTTTCTGCTTTTTTAACTTAAATAAACGGATTTGTTGACAAGCAACGTGCATGACACATTGTACAAAATGTACACACATATGGATTAAAATAAATCTTTTTTAAATGTTGATAAATTTTTGTTGCAGCACCTCTTGAGATTCATTGAGGATTCTGAAGATGGAGTTATATATATTAGTTTTGGAGCCGACATAAAAACTTCTGAATTTTCTGATCAAAAACTGGACATACTACTTCATGCGCTTGAAACACTTAAAGAATCTATGCGTGTTTTGCTAAAATGGGAAGACTCCTCCGAAAAGCACGATTTTCGTACGAAGAACATTTTCACCAGCGAATGGTTTCCACAACAGGCTATCTTAGGTATATTGTTTGCATCTGTATTCTACTTTTTCTATATCTTACTCCATTTCAGCTCATCCGAAAGTCAAATTGTTCATTTCGTCTGCAGGTCTGATGAGCGTTATTGAAGCAATTCACTATCAAACTCCCATATTAGCTATTCCTGTTTTGCCCGAGCAAGAGGTGAATGCAAAGCGTCTTGAAAATCGAGGTTGCGGCATAAGTTTGCCATATGAAGACCTCAATTACGATACACTTCTGGACGTAATTGACAATGCTCTTTCAAATAAATCTTTTTCAACGAATATAGCAACTGCTGGAAAACTTCTTAACGAGAACATCGAAGCTCCAATGTCTCGGGCAGTATACTACATCAACATGGTTCTTAAAACCTCTGGGGCTAATCATCTCAAATCACACGCCAATAATTTTGGTTTCTTTAAAACGGAACTTGTAGATGTGCTTTTGATTATTCTTGCCGGCGTTTGTGTTATAATCGCAGTGCCATTTTTAGTTATATGTGCGATTCTTAGACGATCCGATTATACCAGAGGAGAAACATTGTCGTCTATGGTAAGACAAAAAAGGTCATCCGAACCAATTATTCCCCGAAGGGATAGTCTTCAAAGATCTAGCAGTAGTAGCGAGAAGTAGAAACAATTAAAGTCAAGTGTACTTACATAGTTTTTTTTGTTTTTGTTTTATCGTGTTTATTTTTTATGTTTAAATTTGTTTTTGTTTAAAATTAAGTGTAACGTAAAGTTTTCGGTGGGGAGACGGGATGGAGAAATTGTGATATATTTCGAATATATATGGAAAGTAATGATTCAGAATTAAGTTTTTTTTTTTTCCTTCTAAATGATTTTTCAGCTTGAAAACGAAAACCAAGTAAAAGTAACAAAAAAGGCAATTACTTGCGATGTACATGTGTTGCAAAAAGTTCTATTGAACTGAAGGGCTTCATTACCCAAGGCTCATCTTTAAACAACATATTTTATTTCTTAAATCTTGATTCTCTTGTAAAGGTGATTTTTTGAAATTGACACGTCCAATTTTCGGTGACTTTTTCCAACATTTGTGGCCGTATATCAGCAATAACGCGGCGAATGTTGTCCTCCAAGTGGTGAATCGTTTCAGGCTTATCGGCGTAGACTAGCGACTCCACATATCCCCACAGAAAATAGTCAAGCGGCGTTAAATCGCACGATCAATCAATCAATTGTGGCACAAGCTGTGTGAAATGTTGCGCCGTCTTGTTGAAACCACAGCACATCATGGTTGTTCAATTGATGAACGAAAAAGTCAGTAATCATGGCTCTATAGCGATCACCGTTGACTGTAATGTTCTAGCCAGCATCGTTTTTAAAGAAATACGGACCAATTATTCCAGCAACCCGTAAAGCACACCAAACAGTCAGTTTTTGTGAATGTAACGGTGTCTCAACATACACTTGAGGATTATCATCACTCCAAATACGGCAGTTTTGTTTATTGACGTATCCATTCAACCAAAAGTGAGCTTCATCGCTAAACAAAATTAGCTTATGAAAATTGGGATCAACCCCAATCTTCTTTTGGGCCCAATTTGCACAATTTGGAAGCGTTGTTCAGGCGTCAGGCTATTCATGTTGAAATGCCAAACCTAACTAAAAATAAAATAAATCACTTTACAGCTGCTAAAATGGCCGCCATTTAAAATAGTGTTGCCAACTTAAAGTTCTATACCTCTTAAAATACACCCGTAACATTACAATTGATGCCAACAATTCTCACTGGTTGATGAACATTTCTGAATAAGCTGAATTTTGTTAATCTCATATTTTGGACATTGCTTAAAACTTGTGTGAAAGGCCTAAAAAAAAACAAAATTAGAGAAATCTGCAGGTAAGTTATTTGAATTGTTTTAGCTTATTTTGAATTTTTCACTGTAACTATTTGGACATCTACTCGTACGTCGGTATTTAATTGCATTCATCCTATATTAGACGTGTCGTATATTTTACATGTCACACATATATAGGCTTGAAAAATAAGTACTAAGTAAAATACAACAAAAACCATAAACATCCCCAAATTTTGATCGAAATCGCTTTAGTCGTTAACAAGAAAGTTGAAAATCAAAAAAACCTTGTATTGCAGGGACCGTTAATTAAAATTTTTGATAATTTTTTTTTTTGTTCACTGACATAAATTACCAAGTGAGATCGTCGGGATGAAACCCCAATTTTTGTGGACTAAAGGCTTTAAAGGCCTTTATTTTAAATCGATTTTTGTTTTTTATCAAAATCGGTAAAGCAATTTCCGATATAATTATCTTCCTTTGTAACAGTTGTATGACAGGTACCGTTATTTTGGGAACTAAAAACATAATTTTAATTTTTCTTTTGCAGAAGTTTAACAAAAATCAAAACAAGCTTGAGTTATTAAGACCTAGAAAATGTGAGGATCTAGGTTAAGGTGGTGTGAAAGACAAAAAAAAATTCGAATTATGGAAACTTTGAAACAACAGCTAGATACTAATCAAAAGCACTCTTGGTTGTCTTTAAATTGTCATCTTTAACCTGCTGCCTCATCATTATAATTGAATATATTTTGCAAATTGAGTCAAAGGAACACTAAACTTAATTTGATATCTAAGGTACGTGTATGTGGAGTTTTCCTAACATGATATCAATCATATTATAAGGACAAGCTAAAATAGAAATCACTTCATTCCGCACCGAAATCCTAAATTAGACTGTTCTCGTGCGCCCGAAATGGACTAATTTCCAATTCAATGTTCACTTTTGCATCCTAAATTAGACTGTTCTCGTGCGCCCGAAATGGACTAATTTCCAATTCAATGTTCACTTTTGCATCTAGTAGACCACCTTTCAGAATTTCACTACTGATGTCAACCACAGCCACACATACAATATGTTGATACCACGATGCAGCATGGTTAAAATTTCAAAAGTCTCTCCTACTCCGTTGCCACCACCACCACCAGTGAAACGCAACAAAGCTCAATTCAAATTTTACATTACTATCCCATTGTTAGTGTGTGTTGTAGTTGTTGGTAACGTACAAAGGACCGCAAACTTCTGCCTCCTTAACCCTTTCTAACTGTGAATAATAATAAGCGAATAACTGATTAAATCATATTCTACTGAACTGACAGTAATTAAGCTTTGCCAGCGCATAATATTGACATATGGTGGTAACGGGTGTGAGCTGAAAATATAGTAGCATGCAGCATGTAATTACCATTTACCTAGGGAACCCTCTGATGTATTGCTCTTGCTTGCATCCATTTCGACCCTATTTTAAGCGAAAGCTTCATACATATGTATATACATATGTACATAGGTACTATACCAGCGAACGAGCATCCCTTCTCTCACCTGCTGTATTCTTGTGAGGGAAGAGGACATACTTTGGTATTCTCCTTTGATATTCGCGTATCCATGGATGCATGCATATTTTGTATAGGATACGGATGAGCAAAATGTAAATACAAAGGTCGAGCGAAAACAAAACAAAAAAAAAAGAATCACGGGGTTTCATAGCGATGGAGTTTTGGAAACATATATGGTGGTGTATTTAATAAATTATGCATGTCGTGGTGAAGATTCAGTAACAGAAGGGAATTTATGTACACAATTATATTTATTATGCGGCACAAAACGCAAAGTAATGACAATCAAATAATATGCGAAGCTTAGGTGAATAATTGGCTGTTGCATTGCGCGAAACAAAACAAGGATATGTTTTTGTAGATGGATCCGTTTGCCAAGCTTACCTTTTTTTTTTTTTAAAGTAGGTACCTTTTCAAAATCTAAATACATACATAAATGTATAAAAATGAAATAGTCTTTTGTATGTACGCGCATATCTCGGCTGAAAAGCATCCGATTTCCATTGGGATTTTTTTTGAATTCGTATTAATATGCAGTTAAACGAAAAAATTGGAAATTTCAACTGGTAAACTCGGAAAGTTATGATAACTCGATATTGCATACTTTCAGGGGTAGATAGGTACTATACATTATATAAAAATTCCATTTTGTATGCGAAGGCAAAAATATTGATTCTTAATGACTTGGAGAGAGGATTTCTAATCTTCCTGACCCATACTTCTTGAAATGAACATTGTAATGGTGTGCATCTTGGAATTGACCTGGTTTCAAAGAGGTACCGTTAGAATACAGCCGGTATACCCCCTGCTGCAAACCATCCATAGGCACGGTCCACGTTACACCCTTAATTAGGGGGGGCAGTTCTTAGTTCGTAACTCCTCAAAAATCGCTACCGCATCAGGTATGAATATATGTATCTATTATTTTATATGTTTGACAGCTGAAAAATTCCGTTTGTTTGGAATTTCCTTTTCTCAATTAGGTACTGGTTCTGTTAACTTTTTTATTTTGAGTAAGTAACCCCGTTTGATTTCAATTTGAATTTTTTTTCAAATCCTAAAACGCAGTTTTTTTATAATTCCTCTAGATTACAGATTAGGTATAATTATGTAAGTACATACATTATGTAGGTATTTAAATTCGTTAAAGAATTTTTTTAAGTTCCCTCTCAATTTAAAAAAAAATCATGCCGTTTTATTGATTAATTGCAGTCAAATATAACACGACATTCAACAAACCAGATTCTGAACTTGAAATGTTAGGTACCTATAGCTAAACCCTTTTTAGCGGCTTTTCTAAAGCAAATATTTACGTAATAAGACACTACCAATAATGTATCTTTAAAAATTCCTTGGGTGTTTTTTTTTTTTATTTAATTGTCGTCTTGAGCATAAAGCTTTCATGTTTCTAATAACCACAAATTTTGGTATCTTATTTCATCCTTTTCGAAATGTTGCGTTCGGTGAAATTTCAAATCATCTACTTGCCACAATATCATCAACGTCATACTCCTTCAAAATTAAACTAAATACCTTTGTGTGTATAAAAAAAAATTCATCTTCTCGAATAACCTTTTGCGTGTCAGTAGTGCCTTCCACCACCGCAACAGCTAAAGAATATAGCAAATATTTTCCATTAAATCTACGTCCGTGATGCTGAATTTTTGTCGCGCGGTAAGATGTGACGTCGCCATTCTGTCATCGCTATATCTCTACGCTGCTGTTCATTGTCGACGTCCTGGTTGTCCCAAACCGCAATTGACAATTTTTGAAATTTCAGTTTTTTTTTCTTCTTAATTCCCGCATGACTCTCTTGATGCGAACCATCTACTAAACTGCTTTGCTATAGAGTAGAGATACAAGTGACATGTTTGAGGTTTCCGTGGGCACATTTTTTACATTCCAGCGGCACTCATTTGATACGATACAGCTTTGGCTCTGCTCTACTCTAGCCTCTGCCTAACGTTTGTTTTTCCCTCCTTCAATCTACTTTGCTGTTCGCTAATCAAACAGAGCAGCGGCATTCCTTTGTGTAATGGAATCCTCGTGGTAAGATTTGAGCATACGAGGGGACGAACTTGTCTATATATGTATATACAGCTGCTACATGCGCCAGATCAGCATTCCCGCTTTACCTTCCTTCCAGCTGCTTTCTTCAGCTCCTCCTATATGTAGGTACATATGTACATATATTTTGTATACCTATATTGGCAGCTATCATATATGTGAATATCTAAAAGCAGCGGGTAACCTCGAGAGTGTATAATTTACAGAGTGAGTGTGTACTTGCTCATACCGCACACGCTTCTTCTCATTATTGTTATGCTTTGTTCTTAAAATAAGGAATGTCCCCATTTTTTAGTTGAAGCATCCTTCGGTTTCCTTTTGTACCTATACCTACATCTCATTTTTTTAGCCAAGCACTTCTTCTTCACTCAATCATTTGCATATCGCAATCGTAAAGGAAATCATTGACGTAAAGGACCACCAACGTTTTCTCATCAATGAAGCAACAAAAGGATCCCATGAAGCTGCCACTGAGCTATACCACCACCTTTCGCCTTCATGAAGAAAGCCAACCCACGCAGAGCAACGACTATTATACAAAAGGACTAAAATAAAAAGGACGACATTGTTCTATAGGGTGATGTTTGCGTATAGCTTCCCGAATCCCGACCTGTTGCCAGGAGTTAATTACGGCACAACGAGGAGGAAGCACAGAAAAAAAATCACAAAACAACAGACGACCGACGCGACGAGATGACGATGACGACAGCGGCCTCTTAGTTAGAAATCCCGAATGAATAGTCTCATAAGTCGTGAGTGATTGAATTGGCAACGAGTGGAAGCTTCCAAGGTTTCACCTTTGGTTCAACCGACTGACAACGACATGGCGAGTGCGCTGCGCCGCTATCACTGTAATTAGTTGTCTTGTTCGGGGTGCATATAGAGGATTTGTACAAAAGACGAGTTGGACCTATTGTAATGTCCTGTTTGTAATAAAGTAGGTAAGGATTGCTTTTGGGTTGGTTGGCGCTGTTGTTTTTTTTTTCTATAACAATCAGATTGTTGCAGCGATATCAAGACATAAGGATTATTTCAGTTTCAGATTGTAGAGGTTTCTCTTCTCTTTTGGGAAAATCCATGTTGATTACAAAAAATGTATGTTGTTTATTTTCGCGAGTGCCGTTAAACAAGCTCTCGAGAAAAACCATATAGAATGATAAAATCCAAATGTAAAGGGTAAGGTTGTCAGAAGTGATGGAAAATTTGCATTTTAACTAAAAATGAGTTCGTAGAAATCAGAAGGGAATTGTTATGTTTTGCATGCGCGACGCGTTATCAAATTTTTGGAATTAATAAAGTAATATATACACGAATGATTCCACCTTCTTGAAAATACCTTACAAAATATATCTTTTGAATACACAAATTTTTTTAACCGGTAGTTATAGTCTGTGGGGTAACAGCTTGTGCGTAGGACTGGCACGCCCAAGGTCTTGGCATCGAATCCCAATCTTTCTCACCTAATCTAAATATTTAATTTCTTTAACCGGAGTCGCGCATTAAAATTATAAATTATCTTAATTTCCAAAAAACTTAAATGGCGTCAAAGCTGCGAAAAATTAAAACAGCTGTTAATCTATCAGGTATAAAATGATATTGCGTGATAAATTTTTAGGTCGAAAAACCAAATATATCCTACATATACATATATACGCCCGCCCAAGTTCTCCATTTCGAACGAAATTGAATTGAATTTGATTTTCTATTTTCCCCGAAATTAAATTCTATTTTCTACCTACAATTCGTTAGTTTTCGAAAATTTCACAATTACTTCGAACTTGAAAATTTTAAGGCGCATCCATTTTTATTGTTCGATAAGGGAAAACATAAAGTGAAACTCTAGATATTAGACGAATAATTTTGCGAGAAAAAAAAATAGGTATGTAGGTATATTTGATTTGCCTGACAAAGCGTGAGTAGTGGGGCCGGGGGGCAAAGAGTCATAGCGTAAGTTCATAAGTTGACATCAACGAATTATCGGGAAGAAGTGATATAGCTAAAGTTTTGAAAATTCGAGGTGGTGGAATACAGAAATGTATGAAATGTATTTATTATGACCGCTAACTGAGAAGTTAGCCATTGCTAAGGACCATTGCAACTTAGTTTACATTATTTGAAAATGTTCACTACTAAATAACGACAAAAGAAGAAGAACAAAGAAAAACATTCCGTTTTCGAAAACGTCAAATCAAATTCGATTTGAACGCAACCAATGGTCATTTTGTGTGACTCAAAAGTTTAAACGTCAAATGTGTGATTTTTTTGCAATCGGATTTGACATATTTAACAGTATTGTCATTGTCCCCTGCCTACGTGCTTTAAAATCGCAGGGGATAATTGCAGCGTTTAAAAGCAATGTAAGAGAATTACAGGGGGATTAAAGGTTTTAAGCCGAATTCAGAATGCGCAATGGCGGCCACGAGCACTTAGCCCTGTGTCCCAATATGTGCGGTTTTGATAGAATGCGCATATTATATGATTTATAAATCAAGGAAGATATTTCCCACCAAATTTTTGCTTTCAGTTTTTTTTGAAGATGCCTGCGTCCTGCCCTATATACCAGCAAATAGAATCCCTCCCAGCAATATTTTGGCTTAAAAAAAAAGCCGGTAGGTACTTTTTCTTGTCTTTGCAAAAAGTCTTCCACTTGATCAATTCACACAGGTCCTTGATATGCAATTAGTTCCATTTTCTGCCGTGGTAATTTCTTGTATATGCAGTACTTAAACTCACTTAAGCTTCCATTTCTCTAGGTTTATATGAATACAAAAAAAAAAAGAAGAATAATCTAAGCTCCTTCACCCCTAAAGGGCCTTATAAAAAGCAAAATGAACGTGAGAACTTCACAAGATTTCCGAACCATCATAGCTGGTTCACAAAGCCGCAAAACTCTACTATACAACAACAATAAATAAACAACATCACAGCAAGAGCAATATAACAGCCGTTCTGCATCGTTTAGGGGTTCGCATTCTGTGCGCTTTGATGCGATGCCTCCTCGGGGTACCTTTTACACTTCACCATGACGACAATGATGATAATGACGTTCTGGATAGATGATGATACTGATTAATTATTGTTATAAAGTTGTCAGGGTTTCCTTTTGATCTCTTGTGAGTAAAACACAAAATTATCTAAAACTCTATATTATGAGGCCGCTTGGGAGAATGATATACGTATTTTAGTCGTATACGAGCAAGAAGAGGTCGACAACTATACTACATATATCTGGATCCCAAGTTCCAATATGGTATGGGAGCTATCTCTTGGGGCTAATCAAAAGGTTATGTATATATGATTTTCTTTACGTGTTTTCATGTGAATGTTTCAGTTGAAAAGCTAATTTGAGAGGAAATATCATGAAACAAGGATCTTCTTTGCTCATGTACGATGTACCTAACCTACCTACTACAGCCACACAAAGAGAGACGCTATATTGCGAACAGAAGAAGGATAAAGATGAAGAGTCAATTTGGTTCTATTTTTTTTTGTTGGATTCTTTCATGTGTGTATGCTGGTGCATTGCCTTTACTGTCAAACTATCATCATGCAGTTCAAAAAAGAGGGGGTTAAAAACACCCCCGAAGCATGTTCTTGATTCTCTTAGATTTTGCCCTCTATTAGGAGCAACTCTTTGACAACAAAGGTAGGTATATAACAGGCTCTGTTTGCGAAGTAAATTAAAGTGTTGGGAGGCTTGTTATGTTATGACTTATGGATATGGTGACGGTGGGTGTATAAAAGCTTCTTTAGGTTATGCAAAGGAGTAAAACGTGGTTCTCTCGCGGTTCGTTTGTACATATATTTTTTTAAATTCTGGTTTTGTTCTTTGATAGCAAAATGAATAAGGTCAAGCTTTTCTTTCAATTGTTTGCTTGTTAATAAACTAAATGCAGTTAAAAATGTAAGAATATTTTTAGATAATAAGGTCAAATGTTTTGTTATTAAGGATAAAAATCTATGCCAAGTATAATTGAGTCTTTGAGTGCAAAAGTGCTTCATCTATATTTATTTCTTCTAGGTAAATATATACATATGTATATAGGGCTAGTATTGGTTTCGTATACAAAATTCCGAAAAAGTATGTTTTGTCATACCTTCTCGACTGATCCTTATCCGTTATTAGTCTCTGATTTGATCGACAGTCATCTGAAAGCAACAATTTTTATATGATTTATTCGTTTGTTTTCAAATCAGATCAAATTGACAGTGTGATCAAAATTTGACATACGTCAAACTTACAAAGAACTGCATTACATACGTTCATTCTAGATAAACTGCAGTACCTTCTGCTCATAAACGTCAGTAGATATAACATCAGCATCGGGCAAACTACGTAGCCATATTTGTTTGGCTAAAGAAAAACCACAAATCAATTTTTACAAGAAATGGAATAGTTAATGGCCTAACGCAACGGATTGGAAAATTGGTCAGATAAAATTACTTTAATACATTCCTTATGTTAATTGGGCGTAAGAATTTGTTTAAAAAAAAAAGGAGTTTATGAACAATTTTTGTACAAAGTCCGGTTGGTTTATGTGGACTGCTTCTATTATGCGTTAAATAATATCTACATAAGAAAAGAAATTTAATTGAACTAATGCCTATTTTTGATATGAATACCTACATCCTAAATAATTTTGTTCGCTTTTTCTTTTTATTAACTTAAATTTATGTGTTTCGATTTCTATCGAATATGAAAAATTCTGGAGTAGGAGTGAAGAAAAAGAATAGAAAACTCCTAAAATCTACCCAAAAATGACATTGTTTTAAAATTTTATTTATAGAAAATTTTCAGTTTGGGGTTTCGATCAGAGAATTTCACAAAAATAGCATTGTCTATATCAATGTATTTAAGTCTACGCTAATAAGTTTCTGCTTAAGTTAATCCCAAATATGTGAAATTAATTTATTAAAACCTTCACAAAGATGGCTAGGTATTCAACGTTTTTCGAATAAAACCTCAGACATTCGAGTTGAATTTGCATTGAAAACTCTCATTAAAACATGTTTACCTTTTATGTTTTAAATATGAATATATTTTTCGTTAAAAAATGAATTAAAACATATTTTCCATTATATGTATCACATTCTCTCTCTATATCTGTCACAAACATTTGTTATTTGTGAATAAAATACATAAATTGCAATTAATTTCCCCAAAATAACAGCAACAATAACAAAAAGAGAAAATAAAATTCATCATAAATATTTGAGTTTTATGCTCGTATGTATGTTGTATTGATTTAACCCCACCTCACCTCACACACACTTATTGCCATCATCATCAGAAAAACATAAAAATTCCATTATTCGGAAGTATAAAACCAAAATATCAAACAGAAAAAAATAAAAAAAAAAAAATAAAATAATAATATTTTATTTTTTAATACACAAAATACACTTTCTCACTTTGTTTGTCAGATTGAATGCCACCTCTTGCACGCTTAACATCAGTCAATTTGATTGAAGTCTCCTTCTGTCCCTTTCTGGCATATTGAAATGTATACATAATTGCATTTCTATAAAATCAGCAATAATAATCAACAACACTATCTCTCTTTTGGCTTTATGCCACACACCGTATATACCCATATACCGTAAAGCGAAGCCGTATTGGATCGGAGTGGAGTGGAATGGAGTCCGAAAAATCAAATCAATCATTTTGATGGAAAATAATTCCCATGAAATAGCCTTTGGGTCCATTCATTCAAGTCAGGGCTGAATGACGGTAGGGACCATTCATCATAACACCACGTTCTGCATGGATGACATAGCAGTAAGTTTTTCAATACCATACATCTACACAACACAACACACTCGGAAATTCATTTTATTTCCAACAGAAAAGTCTTTTCAGTCCCTTGGTCCTCACTTTGCCTCTTGAAACAGATGACATCTTGAAATGGAAATTATTCGAATGACAACGTACAGTAACAAAACTATCTGACAGATGATTGAAGTGTATTTCAACAGAGTGTCTCATCCCACAGGGATCCCATAACCCATCTCCCAATTCTTCTTTTGTTTACGATGATGACGACGACGACGTCGCGTCAATGATACCCTGGATCAATGGAGATTCGGGTATGAAAGCCCCAGATATATTCTGTATTTCCCTAGAGATGTCATGCTCTAATTATGCCTCAGAATGTTATGTATATGTATCGGCAACAGCTTGGTGCAAGCAGGCGTTAGCAGGGGATTAATTGAATTACACTCACTTTGACAACTCAGTGTGTGTGCGATCAATTAATGCGATGTAGAGCTACGAATCTTCGTTCAGCTGTCATCGGGGGTCGGGGAAGATGGCGCCCAACGCGAACCCATCTGACCCCATTTTACTATTTTGAAACCCCATACAGGATTATGTAGCTATATTCGTCGTTGTAAACGTCATCTCATCGTATTCATGTGTCAAATGATTTATATTCGAAGTTGAGCGACCAAGTCTCTCTAGCCTAAATACATATGTAGGTAAATATATACTATATGTAGTATGTGGGCAATAGGAAGAAATTCCAGTGCCACACTTGCTGAAGTCGAGCTGCTGTGGTGGATGAGTGATTTTGGGAATTTAATCAAAATGCGTTGCATGTTGGCAAAGGAAATGATGCTAACTGGCGGAAGTTTCTGTGTTAGGACTTAAGAATAGATAAAAGAGCGGGCGTCATCGGTGAAGAGCCTCCATTTTTGTAATGAAATTTTGTTGAATTCCTCTTGGTTTCTTCAATTTAGTTTCTTTTCTGTTGTATATCTCTCTGTTGCTATACTGTTTCTAAGCATTTTTCGCTTTGATCAGTTGATTAATTATGATTAGATGAAAAATTTGTTGCGTTGTGATTAAATCATGTGGGAGCATGTTTCGGTATATTCATTTTTTTTTTTTTTTGAGGATTTGAATGCGACTAATGGCGGTGAGTGAGGAGCTATCAGATATATGTACGAGTGTTGTAATGTACTGGAAATTAAATTTATGTTGTGAACATGTTATGGGTGTTTTTATTTTTTTTCTTCTTTATTTTATTTTACGCAAGAAGTGTGGGTGAGATGTACGCAATTAAGCAATTTTTTTTTTTGAATGAAGAATGACATTTGAAAGATTGGGTTGGGACAAGAGAAATAGGTTTGGGATGGTTTTGTTTCTAAATATTTTTTTTTTTTAACTTCACACTTGCGGTGTGTTTTTTTTTTTCAAGTAAATAGGCGGTTTTTATTATGACATTTTTTGTAATAATAAATTTTGGTTGGGGTGAAAGAGGTTATAGATGTTTGACAGCAAGATTGTTTCGGCCGTTTATCATCTTGTTTATTTTGAAGTCTTCTGAGAATAGTGGGTGGATGTGGTATAGTGTTGTTTTTTTTTTTTTTGTTAATGAATTAAGATGCCATTTCCTATGAAGTTTATTTCCGATCCGCATGAAAAAATTTAAGTATTTCAACAATTTTTTTTTTTTGTATAGGATAACACTGGTTACTTCCTTGAGTTCTTTTTTAGGCTGTGGCTTTTCCGCTATGACAATGTTTTGTAGGTAAGGGAATAGATAAGGTGGAAGTTACGATCAGGTAGAAATTATTATTAAAATTTTAATCAGGACTATTCACAGTGCAAAGTCAAATTCTAAACCCGGTGCATTATAATACGATAACTGTCATTATCTTTCTCTTTAAATGTGACAGATATAGGTTTTGTCAGAACGATAGTGTTCAAACGTTTAAAATTACTACGAAGGCTCCGGTTATTACCAGTAAATTCATTTGTAATTTTAGTTATAAAATTAAACTTAAATGGTCTTATTTATAAACGTTGTCTAACTTTGGAAAATGTGTTCAAAAACCTTGTTTATTTTTATCGTTTAGCTGCCTAACTTAGACACAAGAGTAGATTGTCTTAACCGTGAATAACGTGATATTAATTTTTATTAAATAAAGCATATTTCCACTAATTTGAAAATAGTTAGACAGTGTCTAAATAGACAAAAATCTAATAAATATGACTGAAAATCTTTTTGAGAACACCTCTGAATTTTCTAGGCTGGTATTTCCTTTATTCTGTTCAATAAAATCAATACACATTTTATTCAAACCATACTTTTTTTATTTACAACAATCCTACGTATAGCAGCTTCAAGCTTTTATGAGCCGACACTGATATTTAAAAAAAAAAAATTGCACCTGCTGGGCATTTAATTGCATTTGTATACTTAATAACCATGGAACTTATGTATGTACCGTTCAATCTCAACAGACTTAACAATTTGCTTTAATCAAAATTAATTTACCAGTTCATGATATGAAGCACTCTTCGGCTCTTTGTTCCAGCTAGAGTGCCGCCCGTCGCTGCCACCACCGCCATCGAACTGTATTGGCCACTTGTACCTGCGTAATTAATTTTCATCGTTTGTATGCAATCAGTCACCTATATGTAGCCGAGAGTGTTTAGTCTGCAGTCCATTTTCTGAAGCGTTTAATGAAATCTCTTGTCCAAGTCCAATCCCACCCATCATCAGCCTGAAGGCTCAGAGATGTGTATTCTTTTTTAAAAGTGAATTCCTGCCTTTCATGACATGTGCAACAAATTGCATGAGGGTGGCCACACCAAGCGTGCAATCCTAGTTTTTTTTTTTAATCCTGAAGCTTGTATTCCTCCGAGCAAAATTCAGTCCATCATAAAATAGGGATTCAGTCATGGAAAGACCATGACGAGGACGAGGTCGACGATGTCGACAATGACCATTGACCTTCCTGCTGCAATAAGTATTAATTCTGCCACCCGTATGTTCCCGTATCACATCAAAGGCGGCTTTTGCAGCCTTTTATTCTCATTCCTTACCCTGCTGATCTGATCCAATGAGTTTTTTGTTATTTATCAAACGACTATACGCGGCTGCCTTTTAATAAAGTAGCGGGGCCAGAAGATGAAGAATAATATAAAAAAACAAAAACACACAACAACAACAGCCCATGAAAAGCGCAACAGAATGAACTCAAGTTTCACTCAATTTGTTGGACAGACAAGAGGAACACAGTGTGCAATGTTAAATTTCACCACAAAGTCAGTTGTTGTAAGAGAAAATATTCAAACTGTTTAAATTTTCATTTGATTATATAATATTGGAAAAATCGGAATGTATAGGTATGTATCAGTGGTAAAAGTGCGTTTATATTAGAGCAACAATAATGTCGAAGCTTCTGTAAGTAATATTTTTCTTATAAAAATTACTAATATTTTGGTTTTTTTAAGTTTTTTTTTTAATACTGCTGAACCCTCTGTACTGGATAAAAGTTAAAAAAATTTGCATCGTCTAGGTATTACAGCTCCAACGTAAACACAACTTAAGAAACTCTCAGGAAAATAAAGTAGTTAGACATAAATAAATGTGTATGGTATCCGAATAAAAATGAAACTTAACGAAGAATTATGTATGCTATTGGTATCTGAATAAAAAATAAAACTTAACGAATAATCTTTTGCTACTTGACTCTTACAGTTTCTTTGACACACATAACAAAACAACTGCATTTTCGAGCATATGAAATTATTAGAATTTAAAATGTTAATGTAATAAAAAACTTGACGAAGAATTCTAATTATGATTTTTATGATTACTTTAAGAACTTAAACACTTTTGACTTATAAGGAAACAAAGTAGGTATATAGTTTATCATTTTTGACATAAAACTTTTCCTAAAAAACAATAAATGGTTATATTGTCGTTAAAAAACAACTTAACGAAGCATTATAACAATTTCACCGATTGCAGATAGTGAGTTCTATTTCAACATTAAATATCTGACGTGGGTTTTATAAAAACTAGGGAGAAATATCGGTTTAAACTTTTGTTTGATAAATGATTTATTAAGTTAGTTAAGATCCACATATGTATTTCTTTTGTAAGAAACAAATATTGGTGATAAAATTCACCTAAATATAAAAAAAAAAAAAAAAATACATTTTTATATGTTGGCCTTCAAATTTGTTTAACTTCCCTCTTTTATCCATGCCCTGCTGTTTCGCCATACTGCTGTTGCAAGTCTTAAGAATCTATAATACTATGTTTGGGCTTTGAATCTGATAAGCACACTCTGGACTGGAAGATGGTGAATTTGGCATTCGTGCTTCGCATCTTATGGATCAAAAAAGACACTGGGGTTGTGTATTATATATAGTAAGAGGAGAACAGCCTTTAGTGTTCACTTTAAATATTTTTATTTTTTTATTTTACAACCACTAAAGGAGGTTCTTATCAAGATCATCTGGATGTAGGTACTCACTACTCAATAGAGTTTCGGGGGGCTTTTTAATATCAAGGCGGTCGGTCACGTAGGAAACTTCACACCTTTACCTGAATTTATGCGCATGCATTCGCGCAAATTTGAGTATTGATTTCTTGGAAGATGTGTGCTTACAGATGTGGTTTTACGACGCCGACGACGACCGACAACGACGGCCAGCGGCAACGGTGGTGGCTGCAATAGCAGCAACAGGTCGCATGTTGTGTGTACGAAAAGCGGAGATGGTGTCGATTTTCAGGTGAATTTTTTATCTTGAGTCACATACAAATATGATGAGTTGTTGTATTTGAGGTGTCATTTAAGGTTCACATGTCAGATCCTTGCTACCGATACAAGTATTTTTTTTTTTTTAATTTTTCTGTTCAAGATTATTTTGCTTCGTTTTTCGATAATGGAGTTTAACAAAACCACATGCCTACATTATACATATGTATGTAGGTAGATATAAATGCTTCTAAAATGCAGAACGAAAAATTTTGGTGGGAAACAGAAAATGAGAAGAAAAAGAAGCCGAACTAATTTCAATTTTAAGAAAATTATGCCAATATCGGTCTTTCTTTTTTTATGCAAGTCAAAATAGATAATAAATTGGAAACTTAACGAAAGCCCTTCCTAGATCAAATTTTTTTTTATCGATAACATTGTTTATTCCTTTTTCCTTTGTTTAAACAGCCAACAAAAACAATACAACTTGGCCATCGAATACTTAAAATCCCCCTAAACGTATAATAAATTAATTCATCTATGAAGATTAGAAGTTCCATTATATGATGATGATCATCATCATCGAAATCGATGCACTCTTTCGCTAATTAACGACCCCATTGCAGGCGCGTCGAACACAAAACGTCCGCAAATATGTACGTCAATTTGCTTATCGCACTCTATGCTGTGCAGTGTGCACTTTGCGCCGCTGCTAGCCACCATCATCAGCATGCAACCGAAGAGCCACTCGAGAGTACTTCTTATTCCATAGGGGAATTACATACATACATATATCGCTGCTGGCACTGGCTTGATAACGAAAGGCAAATAATGTACATATATTGGCATTGGCAGAAGCCAGCCCAGCCGTAGTTATAAAATATTGGCGACCCATTCCCAAAAGGTCCGTTTATGCAAACAAACTAACAGAGAACAGAATCCGAATTATTTTAATTAATGCCAAAATATTCTTTTATCGACGCGACGCATCAAGTATAGTAACGGTGGTGTTGCTGGCCAAAGCAAAGAGTATTCTGCTGGCATAAAAAGCGTCGCCGCCGTGCCGCTGTCGCTACTGCGTGAACCGCTACTGTCATTCGTCCAACTACAACGACGTCCGTCCGTCCTTCGTCATTATTTCTGTGGAAAATTATATTTTGCTTCTTTCTTTGATTTTATGATTAATTGCATGCTTCCGCGATAATTGCTTTAAAAGAAATCCATTAAAGTGATTCCCACTTGCACATTTCACATCGCTCATTGGCTCGCTCAAGGCGTCGTCGTTCTTTAATCGTCGTCGGGCGGGCGGGCGGTCGTTCGGTTGCATTACGGACGCGTCAGTAGACATAACAGAAGAACGAGCATAGCCATCGGCCTTATGAATCCAATGATTCCCACAGAGTGGCTGGCTGGTTATTTGAGCTGTTTGGAGCATGTTGCTATATCTGAGCTCTGGCCGACTTCTGACACTGGGCAACATAGTAACAAAGACACTTTGTGATAATAAATATTCACTCAGAACAAGCAAGAGGGCCTCGAGAATCATCCGAAATGATGACAGGGTTGAGTTTTTATGGGCTGAGGGTGTGTCTGCACTTGTTTTTGTTGAATATTGCTCTGAGCTGATGCTCTATACTTTGTCTTTTTTGTGTGCGTGTATGGTATGGTATGATATAGTTCTTCATATATTATTTGACTTTGAAGTTCGTGGCAATTTGATTGTAAAGTGGACCAAAAGCGACACAACACTCAAAGTGGAAATTTATTTCATATATATTTACTACTCGACTTTGGAGTGCTTAAAGGAACAACCCAAAGAGAAGAATATTATTCGCAACAAAGTGGCTATATAAGCATCTCCTGAAACTTTCAAAAGGGGGTTCTTCAAGAGCTTGATAGCATTTTATCGACTTTGAGGATTTGTGTTGGTTTATTCTTTATTGTCAATTTTTTTTTATTTTTATTTCATTTGTGATTGAAACAAGACGACAGATGTTTTGTGTAAAGGAATTTGTTATTTGAGATTCTTTTGATGAGTGTAAGGGGGCCATCCTAATATCTATTATAATCTTATGCATATGTGTATATATAGTTAAAGTTATTGAGAATCAAGATATTGTGTCTGAGCGAATCATTTAGTTTTTAATTTAGGAAGAAGAAGTTTTAAGTATTTGTACAATGTACATACATATATTAAATAAAAGCTTGGTTCAGGACACAAACAGTCCTGACAGTCTTATTGTATACACAAATTATTCACACTTGGGAAAAAGGGCACCAGACGTCAATTGATGGGAAAAAATGACATGTCTAAATCTAGACAGCTGTTTAACTCAAAACATTATTTATAAACATTTTCCATCGATTGTCTAACTTGTATACAACAATTATATGGTTGTTCAAAATTATTCTAAAGTTGGTACGTTCAGTTAACAAAGTGGAACAAATTTCTAAATAAAAAGTTATGTTGAAATGAATGAAATGTTCATTGAACGTATTTAAAAGTTCACGAAATTGACAGATGTCAGTGAAAAAACAACTGTTGGAATGCGTTCAAAAATAAGGAGATGTCCAACTAATTAGACAATGGCTAGCTAGACAACTGTTCAAGAGTGTTCTAATAAATGAAATGAAATGAAATGAAAGAAAGACCGAATATGCGGGGTCAGTGAATTTATTTGCTTAAGGCTCAATTAAATCGACTGAAGAACGTCAAATAAGATCCATCTGTAAAGTGAAGTGTAAATAACAATTATTATATCTTATATATTAATTGTATCTTTATTACCAGAAAAAATAACTGATACAACTTATCAGCTTTGTTGTTGCAAGCTTTATTATTAAAGAGTATAGCTTATATTCTGTCTGATTTTCGTCTTATTGTTAGTTGAAATTGAAAATTCCTTGTTGTATTATATAATTTTGAAGGATAATGCCAAAATAAGCCTTTTTTCAGTCTACTCACAAAATAAATCAATTTCCGGCTTCACAAAAACTACTCTTATTTGATTAATGAGTAGGAAGGTATTCCCAACACCACCCCTTTTTTAATCGTTATTAAATTGAGCCACTTCAAAAGCCAAAGAAAAACTCCATGTGTTGGAGCAAAAATATCAAAAAGTATTTTACAGAAAAAAAAAAATTATAAATTTTGAGTAAATTATTATTTGTTTTCTCTTGTGTTTGATGAAATGGACATCACAGCTAAAAAAAATCGCTGAAGAGTACCATCAGAGCTGCGGTTCAGTGATGTGCTCGTGTGCTGCCATCTGTCACCAGGTCTATTATTAAGCCATCAAGATTAAACTGACAGTCAGAAACTGAATAAAGCACAGCAGAAGCATCAACAACAACAAAAAGAGCAACAAACGATAGGAATAAAATAAAACAGCAAATCACTAAACTGTGCGGTGTGTGCGAATTGCGAACAAATGTGCCAAATGGATCTTAAATGGATACCAAATGGAGGATGACGGTTTTTCGACGTTCGTTGAGTTGCCTTGCCTTTTTTTTTTTTTGGATATTTTGTTTTTATGTTTCAAGAACGTTGCTGATGGAAATTATTTGAATTCACTTTGAAGTGCTGATGATGGGGAATCTTCAAAGCAAAGAGGACACTTTTTGTTTTTTGTGATTTTTTGTTTTTTTTTTTTTTTTTGTAAAGTAATTTGCCGCAGGCACTCTGGATGACTTCCTCCACTTTGTGTGAAAAGATCTTTATATACCCCTTTGATGATGCGGATGATGCATATGATTGCGGTTGAGTTGTGATGATACATTGTGGAATGATGTGTTTTTTGGCAGTTTTATTAAAAAAAAAAAAAAAAAACGAAAAAAAAAAAAATTAATTTTAGTGTAATAATGGCCTTAAATCAATTCGGTTTTTAAATGTAATCTAAAAATGGTGAAATATTGGACATGTACTAATATTTATAGATAGGAAAGTTGTTAAAAAAGATAAAGATATTGGTCTGCCAAAGGTAAGTTAGTCCCTATCATACATAAAACTTAATTCTTCCTGGCCTTCGTGTAACAAGCATATGAGGAGTCTAAAAAGTGACTAACAACTCTCCGCTATTCCTTTGAGGGCGTAATTGGCAAGAATGGAGGGGACCTACAATTTTCTGCAAAACTCCAACGGCTAAGGTGAGAAGCACTTTTTGATGACAAGATACATATATACTCTTGGAAGATTTGTCAATTACTCGTAAGAGGTAGTACCCCGTGAAAAACATTTCTGTTTCTATTTTAAGGTGGCATAGGCGGGGAATTGAACACCAAGGCCTTCGGCGTAACAGTCCTACGTATTAACCATTACGCCACGGGCTACATAATACCTGGTGAGTGTATTAATATATAACAACTTTAATCAACCACTTAATAGCAAGTAAATATATATGTGAGGTTAGGTCGTGAATTAAATTCCGTTAAGCCTTTGTTTACAAACTTAAAGGGACATTTCAGTACAATAATTCGACGTGAAAGCTTTTCATAGAAGTAATTATTTTAACGTTACATTTTAAAACAAAACAAAAACATTTAAAACAATTCATTCAATTCAGTCATTTTTTTTTATTTGGTATTTTTTTAAAGAAAAAGGTTTCAATTTTGTAATCTTTTAAGCCCAATTCTAGTGCATATTTACACCACTCTCCCCTAAATTTTCAATTAAAGTAACATATTTTAAATTTCCTCCAATCCCACTCCTGATATGCACAAGAAAACAAAATCATTCCACATTCCAATAAACTCAATTATTTGCAATTAGGTCCTCCATATCCTTAAATTTTTCTATACCCTAGCCAACCATAAGCATTTCTTCTTCATATAATTTAGTAATTATAGGATAATAATAGTATTATATCCAGCACAACTATTACTGTAGTAGAGAATTTTTTTTCCGTCACACACACCCAGAACAAAAGGGACGAAACTGATAATCCTTAACCGATAACCAATATATCCTTTTATTTTTTTTTTCTTACCTGTTTTGAAAACAGCTGCCCCATAGCCCAAAAATATTATACCTATTCCTGCCTGATTAAGTTTTATTTTGAATAAGAAAGAAGTTATAAAATTTTGCGTTTATGATGCTAAGTTAACCCTTTTTGGACTCGAATTCGGCGATAAATCACCATTCAGCCAGCATGCCCTGCCCAGTGCCCATTACTGCAATATGCATCCCCAAATATGCCCTAATATCGTTAATGGCCTAAATGAAGACATTACACGTGCAAAATCACGTCACATCCATAATTCAAAGAAATTACAATGCACACCCTCTCACGGACTGAAAGGCTGAATAACGACGCTATATAATATAAGAACGGGTGTGGGATCTCATTTCGGTGAGGAAGGACCATTCTGGCGCTGCTGGAGGGGATCCCAATGAATTCAAGAAATGATTAAAAAAAATAACTCTGAAAAAAGAAGCACATTCATCCGAAGCGAGATTGACCATGATGCGATGGCAGAACAACAGAGTTGAACTCTAGCCGTAGGGAGCGGCTGCCGCAGATCCAAACAAAGACCAAATGCCGCCCGTCATCATCATCATCGTCGTCGTCGTAGTTGGTCGGGACGAGTAGTTCTTTATTTTCTGTTATTTTTGTGCCGATGGATGCTCTAGGGAAGCACAAACCGTAATTACAGGCTACGCCATGCCATGGAGAAGCGCGGTTTTTCTTGGTATTTTTGTTATTGTGTTTGTTGGTTGTATATTGTTTCCAAGAGTCGGTCTCGGTCGTTCAATGTTATTTCTGGCATTCGTCATGGTGGAACCGCGCACTTTTGTTGACGGCCAACCGACCGACGACGACGACGATGACGCGACGGACGCTCCACGGCAATGGACCGATGGTGATCTCTCTCGGAGTTATGTGGGGTTATATACTTTCCGAACCATTGACAGATCTTTGGATTTTGGATGCAAATCAATGGATTAAACAAAAAAAAATATACATATATATATAAAATGATCCACCATGGCGACCAGAGCAGCGCGGCGCGGCGGTAGCGGCGGTGGCGATGCGATGGTTGATGCCTCTGTTTACTCAACGATGATGATGGCCGATGGTGGATATATGTACATATATGTATATGTTCTGCATGTAGTGGCAGGAGATGATGAAGAAGAAATCGACTCTT
The DNA here is from genome assembly GCA_951394125.1 of Epistrophe eligans. Classification (NCBI taxonomy): domain Eukaryota; kingdom Metazoa; phylum Arthropoda; class Insecta; order Diptera; family Syrphidae; genus Epistrophe; species Epistrophe eligans. Next base: position 10,113,884 of record OX596031.1, on the reverse strand, counting down.
GCGAAATTGTGTCCTGCGGAATGATGTGTGCAGCAATCTGACTTCATATAGGATATTTACATACATCGGACATAGGATGCAAATATATTTTTTTTTTTTTCAAACGGTCTTTATTTTCTTTTTTCAAGGCAATTGCAAAGATATCAATCCGAAACTCTGGTTTAGAAAAAGTTGATATCGCATGAATGCATATACCTAACCTATATACATATGTATGTATGTATATTGTATATGGATGTGACATGGTTATTTTAAACATAAAGGGCCTTACCATAACTTACCAATAATCAAATTTAAAGACGACTTAAATATTCAAATAAAATGAACCATATAATGGTATGGACCATAAATAATGAACCATCATACATCGCATATTTAAGAGTCCGTACGTATTATTTAGGGTCTACTTAAACATTTAAGTCATACCATGTTTGGTTTGTTATATAAAGTATATACCATTATGGTCCGTTTTAATATATTAATTATTCCTTTTTCTTTTCACGACAAATAGTTGAAGAGAAAAGAGAGCACTGCACTGCGGATGCAGTATTGCGTATTCCATAATCTACATGAATATCACTAGCGTTTTCATTTTTGCTCAGTTCTGCGCATCTGTCAAAAACAAGGTATTATGGTGGTAAAATGGTGGATCCAGTGCCCCTTTTCTTGACTTATTTAAATATTTTGTTGTTGTTTCTAATGATGCGTGTTGAGTTTCTGTAGGCACTCGAACAGCCATTTTTAATTTTTTGATACTTTCAACTTTGACAACCTGCGCAATTGATATACTTTTTATTTCTGTTTACATTTTTTACCTTTTTTTAAAAGTAAATGTAGATAGTAGGTACTACCTTTAATTATAGTAGATACATAGACTGCTTTTAAACGCTGCAAATATGCTGCAATTATCCTTGCAATTTTTAAGCATGTAGGTGGGGGACGTATGCGGTGTCCGGGGTAGACAAAGTTGCAGAGGTTGAAATAATTGCAGAGTTATCGCTCTTTCTTCTTTCTTCTTTTTCTTATTGTTTGACACATAAGCGGAGTAAAGAGTGACGAGATATTATTTCCTTCTCATTTAACAAAAATTGCAGGTATTAAAATTTGCAGCGTTTAAATGGATGCTGCAATCGGAAAGAAACTCAAAAGGGAATTGCAGATAGAAATTGCAGTCGTCTAAAAGCAGTCATACATCGAAAATGTCCCTAAACATATTTTATAATCATCACCTCCCTTTCTTATTTGTTTCTAACTATTTACTATTAAACTTTATTTACTATCTCGAACTTTTTCTTTCTTGTTTTCCACCCCAGTTTTTTTATATTTATCTAAAAAAGCCATTACAACTTTTTTCTTTCATTCCTTTTTCATATATTTACCCAGAATAAAAACATTTCTAGGTATTCCACCATAATATTATCTAAACGGAGTTCCCACTTCATTTGCAATTAATTTCCAATTAATCTATTAGCCATAGTATATGCTGCATTTTAAAGATCATCGCTTTAGTTCAATAGAAATGAACCGCTAAAATGCCACCACGAATCTATTCATGACGAACCATAACAAACGTGAATCTGCAGCAAAGTCCAAGAGAAATGAGTATGAACATACCTATATTCTGGCTTTAGCCGCTAGCAATTGCTTTGATCTTTGCAATCCGTCAAATTGAATTTGTTACAGGCAATTATCAATGCACGGGCGCGTCAATTGGTAGAAAAAAAGTCAAGAGTGAGAGCGCGGAACCGAATAACGAAAAATTAAAAAAAAAAAAAAAACATCAACCATCGAATCTAATCTTATCACGCATTGTCGTTGATGTATATCTACCACATTGCGGTCTACGTTCAGGTCCAATATTCTATACTGGCATGAAGCGGCATCGGAACCGCACTGTCGGCTTTTAATTAACCTTGCCAAGTCGCATCATCATCTGCAACTACGGCACGGCCGGCAGCAGTAACAGCAAGAGCAACAGCAACAAACATCTCGTCGGTCTTCGTCGCTGAAGCATCATTATCTGCATCATCCATCGGTGAGATGTTTCAACGCCGCCGCTACCACGTCCCCTACCGCACCGCGCCTTGCCATGTTCTCTCTCGATGAATTTGATATAAAATCCATCGCTGCCGCTACCATCATCAACCTAGAGCCTAGGACCTCTCTAGGTTTTATGCCTTCTCTTCCTAACTGATGGAGGTGCAGTGCATGGCTGACGGAAACCATACCTTTGACTGGCATGATGTGGAAAGGATTGCGGTGCAGCGGTGGCGGCGGTCGAGGATTACCAAAACAATTGACGTCCATAAGATAACCGTAGAGGCATAGAAAACAGTGGAATAAAACCACTATACACTCTGGCCAAAAATCAATTTGTTTTTAAGAATAAAAACCAATGAACAATTAGTTTTTTTTTCTTCTTCGACTAACATTTTGCTCAGCTAAATTGTCGTATTTTTCCATAAGAGCAGACCGAAGAAGTTTAAGAGCTGCTATTACACCAAACAAAACAAAACGGTTCATCGCGTTGATTAAAATTATTAAATATTAAAATTGTGTGTATTTTAATAATTATTATCCAATTTTCTTGTAACTCACAACGTTCTATATCATTCTTAACGAACAAATATTCCATTAATCAAATTTTAAAATATGTATGTACATATCAATTGATATTTGACAATCGTCATAAAATAATCATTTTTATCCAAGTAATTAATTCTTTTTTACTACAGTCCTGCTTCGAGTGGAAGTGGTCGACATTCTCCACTGTGGCATTATAATGATAGACTCTTCTACCGCTATTGCAGACAGATGCTACATCTTTGGCTGCCGTATATATTCTCTTCATTTGTTACTCTACTATAATATGTACCTATATCTGCGGTATTTCTTAGCGATTTCCTTGATCTTTAATCATGGATGCTTGAAATGTCAATTCGATAAGTTTTTTTTTGTACGTTATTTCAAGAAACATATTATTATCCAATATTTGACATTCGTGTTCTGGAAGAAAATTAGTGTGGACAACTTTTAGTTGTTTTTTTTTTGTTATTATTTTGTGTTTGATGATAAAAAAAAGCAATTTAAACGAATCTACTAAGCCATTTGCAAAGATTGAAATCATTGAATTTATTCAAAATGTTCAAAATTATAAAAAATTGATTTGCTCAAAACACTTCTATAAAAAAAATTCCCAATTCAATAATTATTTCTCTTTTTCTTTCACAAAAGTGAAAATCATGACTTTGTGGCAACTGACATTTGTTTGTTTATTTTTGAAAGCAAATAGGTACTGTCATTGAGTGTGATATGTCAAAAGCTTTGTTTTATTGACGATTGCAATATGAATATTGAGTGTTTCCCCCCTTCTCCTGTTGTTAAATTGTTTTCTAGTTCTAAGTTTGTACAATAAATAATCGTGTCCCGGAGCAAACACGAAATTAATATTAATATAATACATTAAAACTAAATGCCATAAGAAAATCAAAATTCTAGATGTAACACAATAATTCATACCAGACCAATACTAAGTCGGTAAAATTATCTTAAGCAAGCGAATGTAAAAATCTTATCAAATGTCAAAACAAATGAAGTCTCAATAAAAAAAATCATTCATTCATTCATTCATTGACGATTGCAAAATACTTTTTCGTACTGATGAATGAAACACTTTCATTTTGACAAAAGTAAAATCCAACCTCTATACATACATATGTACATATGTATATGTTAATGTAATTTTGTATTTTATTTTAGATTACAGAAAGTCAATTACAATAATTTACTTCTACTTTACTATGCTTTTTTGCATGGATAAAGTTCGTACACTATACTTCGACCACAGAGAATTAGTTGACTGCAGCCAAAAGTACTTGGCATTGGCAGTAGATACTGGAGTTAAAAGGAGCACACCTAATATAAATTGGAAAATTATTGTAATTAAAATTACACTGTAAGTAGGTATCAGCATTGAACATAAACTTCTTTAAAGACAAAAAAAACAGTATTTTATTTTCGCATTTGTCCGTTTCCATAAAATGATAGCTGTCACTTCTGATTTTGATAGATTCGGAAATTTCCCTATGGAACAAAAAAGAATTAAAAAAAAACTATGTAAATAAAGGTAAGCATGTATAAATAATTCAGCTCGGATCCCATTCGTCATGAGTCGATAAAATTTAACCAATACAATATCTATACCTACGTACTGTAAGAATTATGTATGTCAGTTGGTACATATACTCTTCATCACATTATTTAAGTTTACTTGCGGGTTGAAGCAATAATCTTCCCATAAATTAATATTTTTTGTATCTTCTTCAGATTATTATTCTCTGCTGTTTATTTTATTTTTTTTTTTAAATATCTAAAACAACAAAAAGTAGAACGAATCAAAATTCAACCGAAACTAATATCCCTTCGAAATGAACGGATATCAATTTCTTCGATTATGCATGCTTCTTCAGTTTACCCAACCGCCACCGCCGCGCCGCTACCACGCCGCTATGCTGATGCTACCTTCGAACGAATTCAACGAATTTATTGGAAAACAATAAAAACTTACAAACGGAAGCCCTGCCTTTAGTAAGTCCAGCATTAGCATCAAGATCAGGTAAGATTTTACTGAGTATACCTACGGTACGGGGGAAAAAGGTTACAAAACTAAAGTCACAATGATGCGAATTTCGAACATATATACATACAATTGTACATAAAAGGAATACATATAATATATAGAAAATATATAGAAAAACAAGAAAATCAAAAGATAATAACAACAAGAGCAAACGTTTTATTGAGACCTATTCGCTGGCAGCAATGCCGCATAAGGTAAGGAGGGCTTTGGAAGGCCGCAATGACTTTTCACAGAGCCTGTGTGCAAATATTTAAGGCAGTAATACCTCTGTTCGTTTTATTTTCAAAATTATCAATTTTTTTATGATTTTAGTCCAAAGTTACTGTCAAAGTTTATATATAAAAAAAAAATAATATCTAATTTAAATTGGTAGAAATTAGCAGTTCTGGGAAGTAAACGAACATATCTAATTATATGCCTGTCAAAACTGGTTACCTTGTGTATATCGAATGTAGACTGACTTTAACTTTCATTAAACCTAACTAATCGTTTGTTATAATATGAAATTGGTGCTTAAAAGAATTAACTTTAATTACCTGTTTATACATACTAGAACGGCATTAAATACATGTATATTTTTATTTGGAAGAGCACTTTTATTGATATTAAAAACATAGTATCTACTTTACTGTCATTGGACTTATGTATAATTCAGTAGGAACCTTGGTGGCGATGGCAACTTTAATGTTATGAACGTTCAATTTTTAATACTCCTATATTTTTGAATTTATTTAATGATGTTAATTTAACACGATTGAATAGAGCCTGTGCGTACCATTAACTCTGAACACATGTTGGTGCGACCCTGGGCCTTCTAAATTTGGCAGGGACCGATAGCAAACTCAGAACTCACCTTAGGAAAATATATACATACGAGTATACCATAAAAAAAAAGAATCATGCTGCCGCCAATAATTGATGCTGCCTTGACTGCTGCTGCTGCTGCTGTATCTTAAAACATTGTTGCTGTTGGATTTGTTCTTTGTGCGGCGATATGTTGGCAATGAGGACGATGATGATGATAGAAGTGATGCTTGGATGATGCTTGGGGTAATCTTTTGATGGCTTTCATTGAATTTCGATATATTTTTTTTTAAACAGGTTTTTATCTTGAATCTTTTTGGTTTGTTTTGAATCCTGGATTTTTATAATCCAAAAAATAGGGTGGCTTTTGTAAATTCTGCTACAAAAAATTTTTTGCGCTTACTACATAATGAGAGGATTTATGAATTTGTGTAAATGAAACTGGAAATTTGAATCTCAATGGCCAAAGATCATCATCTATAAACAACTCTGATGGTCTACATCAGTGATCAGCTCCAGATAAAATAACTTCACGGTTTTGGTAGAGGATCTCTAAAACAGCTCACCGTACATCAACACCATACAGCCACCGGACCATACATTGGCACCGTACAAATCGAAATTCGAAGTAAACCCCGATTTTTTCCAAGAACGAAAAATAATATCGGCAGCGACGGAATTACTACTGCAACGTGCGACCATTTTAAAGCAGCGAACAAAGTAGTGGAACCGTCACTAAACGCTAAGCCTACCTTAGCCCACTTCAACACTAAATCGTCACTGCACAGCCGGGAACGTACAACCCGAGGATGAACAAATATATCTTGTACTGTAAACCCCCGGTTTTATTCAAAACCTAGGATTTGCAGCCAAGAAACTTGATTCGATTCCTTCTGGCCAATATTTCCATAAGTTTATCATAGAGTCTTCAAATATGCGTATTCATTTAAAAAAATATCAAAGTAATATCGGGGTTGTAATTTAAAAATTGTGCAAACGATTTTCACTAAAAATTATAGAAACACCAATACTGATTTCGAGAAATTTTGAGCTCAATTGGTTTGGAGGTTTTTACGTTCATATGGATAGGTATAAAAGAGGGATTTAGATTTTGTAAAACGTACCTTTTTCGTTAATCAAATGCTATAATTTTTTCATTATGAATATAAATACCAAGGAACCCTTATCAGCTGTTGTTTAGTTTTCCTGTATCATTTTGTTTTCTAGTGTTATTATACAACTTACTGTAGTACGGCTTCCTTTTAGACGTCACTGCATTGCAAAAATGTTTGTGGTCCTTCTACAGCTTCAGCCCCAGCACACACCATTGACCACGACATTCTCTGTATCTTCACTGCTTCAATCACTTCTTGGGTCGGTCGGTCGGTCGGTCGTCGGCAAACCTTTTGGGATAGGATGCGGGATCGTCTCTTATTTATTTATTTTTTTTTTTTTTGTAATCTCAAAACCTTCGTCTTTCAATTCCATGGGTAAGTCTTAGTTTTTTTGTTTTTCTTTTTTTTGTATCCTCTTGCCAATGTTATTTTGTTTTGTTTGAAACGATATGCGCACATATGGGCAATTACGGATTCATCGAAAAAGAATCCTGAATTACGCTTATCTCGGAGCTGGAAAAAATTGATTCTTCGCAGTGATCCGACTTGGGAGTTGGAGTGAGCGGATGGACGACTAGTCGACTATACGATGATGATGATGATGATGATGATGATGATGATGATGATGATGATGATGATGATGATGATGATGATGATGATGATGATGATGATGATGATGACGACAACGACGGCTGGCGATCTTTGGATGTTGATGGGGATCTCTCTCTCTCTGTGGCAATGGCGGCAGTCTTTTTACATTCAACATTGAAAATGAAAAAAAAAATTATTGAGATGAACCTTTGGCGAGAAGATGGATGGATGTGGGATGGAATGGATGCGGATGAGTTTTTTGTACATTTCATGGGGTATTATTATTTCTAATTTTTTTTTTTTTTGTTGTTGGTTTATTTTTCTTTAATTTAGTTTTTTTTTAGGTTTTCGTGAATAATATACAGCGCGGGGGCTCAAATGCTTTGTTGTTGAAATGTAAAATTCATTGGTAATACCATTATGCAAAAATGGGCTTGAATAGTACTGTCGGGGAATTGATATTCAAATGTGAATATAATAGTGACCAGCAGAAAACTTTTATTTTTTGTAAGTATATATGTACATATGTACATATGTGGAAACTTTGTATGGAAAGTAAAGTTTTTTTTTAATGGAAGGATTGCTGCTTGTAATAGGATTTACCTACGGGTAAATGTTGGTTTTTGGCTTATTGTCAATACATACCTAAATATGTTGGTAGGTTTTTGATGTAAACCAAACACAGAGATAGGTGGAAGACGGTACCTACAAAAATCTAAGGCAATTAGGTATATTTCCCAGGTTGTCAAAGTTGAAATTGTAAGAAATTAAAAAAAGCTGTTCATTCTGCAACAATCAAAGTCTTCATATAAAAATATATAACAATTCTGAGAAAGTGGGTGGATGCTACGCCCCTGATCTTAAAATCGAACGTGCTTACTCAGCTTCTTAAATATTACATAGTGAAAAAATTCTTTTTTAAAAAATCTCCACAAATTTAGTATTTTTCGTGTTTCAACATTCTTTTTAATCCATAATTTCGAATTCGAAAACTTTGTATTATTCATAATTCTTTATAACAAAATTAATTTACTAAGAAATATTTTAAAAAAATGTAAAATAGAAGACATAATGTAAGTATTTAATTTAAAATAACATTTTCGGTAGTTTGGTATCCCTTTCTTTTTCTTTCTTTCTCTTTGGTTCAATTCTCTTAAATTTTTCATCGAAAATTGGGTTTGATGCCAAGTGTTACCATCCTAAGAATACTTTTTGTAATCAGCTATAGATTTTTCAAACAAAAAAAAGTAAATTTATGTATGAAGAATCCAACAAAAAAAATAAAAATGTTAGATATGAGTATAACTCGCTCTTAAAACATTCGAAAGCAAAAAAAATAAAAAAAATTTGATTCATTGAATTAAAAAATTATACAAAATTTGGAGTACAAAAGTCATACAGTCGTATTTATTAGATTTTTGTCTACTTAGACATTGTCTAACTATTTTCAAATTGGTGGAAATATGCTTCATTTAATAAAAATAAATATCACATTATTCATGGTTAAGACAATCTACTCTTGTGTCTAAGTTAGGCAGCTATAAGACAACAATAAACAAGGTTTTTGAACACATTTTCCAAAGTTGGACAGTTGTCTAAAGTTAGACAACGTTTATAAATAAGACCAATAGTGTATAATTTTTAACAGCGTGATTACTTTTAATCTAAGTTCTTTTATTTCTATGGACAAAATCTCAAAATTCCTTTTTGAATCACAGGCCTTACATTTAAAAAAATGAATGAATACAAAAACGGATTCAATTTTTAGCTTTGTTTTATTTTAGAACTATCCATAAATATTCAAGTTAGATGTCATGACATCTATGTATATGACTACGAATACTATTTTTAGCTTGACAAAATTAATTTTATAAAGCTTGTTATTTATTTTTTTTTAAGTATGAAGTAATTTTGTAGAATGGTAACACTGAAATATTATTGGCAAACAAATGCCTACGCTTGCCTACAAAATTCAACAAAGACAACAAAAATCGTTCATCGCTGCCATATGTCATATTGTCATCCACTCATTACTTGGCAATGCCACCGTACCTAGTTTCGTATTCGTATTCTCTTTCATAAATAAAATCTCAACAAAAACATAAATGTAAAAAAAGAGAATTAAACTTTAATTTCGATATTCGAACATTTCTCTTTTTCGAATTGATAAACATTTTACATCGAAAACAATATATTTGTCTTTTTCGAATGAATAAAAACCAACTCAACGAAAAAGTATCTACGAACAAATCCCTTCATAGAGATACTTTTCCTTTTCCATTCGCACCTCACAAATTCGATTTCAGTCAGTGTCCGTTCGTGGGTGAGAGAAGTTTACAAACGCGCATCTCTGGCAAAACTCAAATAATAATAAATCTATATAAATGAGAGGGATTATGGATTAACCATACAAAAATCCCTCAGTTTCCATAGTAAATAAAAAAGAAAAAATCCAATATCCTTTTGCTCTTCATCAGATTAAAAAAGGACTCTATCATCGTTCGAAGCCTTTGAAAAAGCGCAAGCAAAGCAAAGAACATTCGGTTTGAAAACATCTGTTTCTCATGATATACGCTACAAACAACATCATATTTTATCTCGATATATTTTACTGTAGAATTTTCTTATAATAGTGTGAAACTGTGAAACATACATCGCGTGTAAATACAAAATTTGTAAAAAGGAAAAACTACAAAATAACCGTGTGGGTAGTAAATAATATAGTGTGGAAAATATAATTAAAGTCAAAAAATAAATTTATTCAATTTAAGAAAATCAATTATAGCTCGGCAGCGCCTTTGACGAGATTATAATTGATGATTTTCCGGTATAGTGTGTTCTTTTGATGTTTTTCTTCTTCGCTTCATTTTCTTGTGTTTTTGTGTACTATAATTAAGAAATTAATAAAATAAAATCCTGAAGGCTAAAATTTTCCATACAAAATTCAAATAAAAGAATAAAAAAAAATCTTTGAAAATCAATTCTCGTAAATCAAAGTGAAAATTATATATGTAGGCAACCCCTCCCTAATTAAAATCGTTATTCTAATGGAATAGCCTGCAAAAAAATCAAGGACGAAAGAGGACTACAAATCTCAACGTCTTCACACTTGTTGGTTAAAAAAGAAAAGAAATGAAAATGAAGGATAATAAATAAAGCAAGAGAAACGGCATCGTTGTTCATACAGGATTAAATAGTAAACAAAGTTGAAAATTTACTTATTTTCAACTCGAAGTAGCAAGAAATTAAAGCTAAAAAAGTAAACAAATAATTCAAGCCATGGCGGGAAATATTGTCAAATGGTGGAAACACAAGATACTCGGTGGATATAAACAATTCTCAGGTAAGTCATAAATACATAACCCTTGTTTTATGAATATTGTTATACCTACATAGGTGTTATTTTTTTTTTATTGTAACCTACAATTTCTTGTTGCTTGAACTGTCATCGATGACTAAAATAAATCCATTTTTCGTAAGAGGGTCGGGTTTTATTTTGTGCAACTCGACAAGTTTTCATAGGTGAAAATTGTACCATATGGATAGTTGTCAGTCCCTATATCAGATAACTGGTTTTATCAAAACTATCCGAAATTATAGATATGTTCGTTTACTTTCCAAAACTGCAAATTTCTACCAATTTAATTTTCAAGAACCTTGACAAAAGTTTTGTCTAAAATTGTCAGAAATTGGCAAGTGAACAGAGATTATGCAACAATAGACAAACAACCGATATATTTATGTAAAAATTAAACAATAAAGTATTTCAAAAATGCTAGAAAAGTCATGAAAAATTTGGAATTAAAAAAATTCTTTCTATTATCCATCATTTTATCAGATAAGATTTGGACATTTTTGAAACTTTAGTACCAACTATTATTTCGATAACGCGTGCAATTTTGATATTCGTACTGCCAAAATGTGTATGTACTTACCTATAAAGTTGAAATTTAGGTATATTATGTTTGGACACTGATTTTTTCCTATGTACCTATATTACTTTGATACAAAATTAATTTCAAAATTATCAATTCAGGGGCCAATAAACAGCTTAAACTAGTAGTGATTACATAAACTTTATCTCTCAACCCCCAAATCCATGAAGAATTGATACAATTTTTCAATTTATTTTTGCTTATACCTACCTATATTAAGTTTGGTGCTTTAACATTCATTTTTACGTTGGGCGCCATTTTCATTTATTTGTAACAATCATTTTATTTTATTATTTTATTTATGGTAATGAAATGGTTTGTAAAATATAACCACCAGCTTATTTGATCGTTTGAATGTTTGTTTATTTAATTAAAAATATTTAAGGGAACGAGTAAGATTTTGATTACTTTGAACTTAGAACTTACTCAATTTAAAGAATTGTATTTTTGTATTATTTTGAATTCAATAATTTTAAAAATAAAAACAAAGTCAAAAATAATTAGAGTTATTATTTGTTTTAAAGGCGTACAACCTTATGAATAATTTGTTTCACATTGGGCGCCATTTAACAAGATTTTTGTTAGCCTTAGTAATATGAAGTAATTAGGACACAAATTTACTTCTATGATACTCGGATGCTGAAAAATCATCTTCTATTTTATAATTTTTTTTATCGAAAAGCATCTATTTAACTATTAAAGAAAACAATTTATCCTAAAAACAACACACCAAACAAATACAAAAAAATATTATACAAAAAATGAGCCATATTAAGCAAAAGCAGATGGTCCAAGGTGCATCTAAAAAAGATGAACAAAAAAAATAACATCTTCAAAAAAAATCATGCATACGAAAAAATAAAGAAATAAATAAGAATTTTGTGAAAAGAGAAGAAAAAAAACGAAAAAAAAAACGAAGAACTAAAGGAGTCGGCCGACCACTTTTTAAGGTTCTTTCAACGAAGTGGTACCACTCCGTATACTCTGTGTCTTGCCGCGCCATTTGTTTGTGTTTACCGTCTTTCTTTTCGAGTGAATTCTCGAAGTCTCTTCTACATTTTTCTTGTGTATATATTAAACTGCATTCGATTTATTTTTGGATGCGCAAGTTATTTGTTGTTGTTGTTGCTGTTTGTTTTTTTTTTTATTATTCTTATGGGGTACACGCTTAAGCAAATCCTTTTTTTTTTTGGTATTCCTTCTTTTGGAAGAAATTAACACACAAATTCAGAAGCAACTTTGACAGATGGATTATATTGGTAGGAGTATTTTGTGCTATTTTTGGCTTTCAGGGTGAATTATGTTTGATGTGGTCTTGGATGCAAGTCAAACATGGTTCACAACATAGATCATAACTCATGAACATGCGCTCATATTTGATAGCGTCGCCATCTTTCTATCGGTTTTTTTTTTTAACACAGCTTGGTAATAAGAGTTGATTGAGTTAGGCAAAATTCTGATTAATAACACAGGTCAATAAAATCTGTAATAAAGAAAATTGTTTCTCTCAGAATCCATCTGGGTTTGTTTGAATATATTTATTGCTTTATGAAAATTTCATAAGGGATATTATTGGTTAAGCATATTAGTGGGTTACTCAGGAATAAGTAAGCCAGGCAAGTACTACTAATTAATAATTACTTTTTTTTTTGGCCATAAAGTGTTTATTGAATTTAGTTCTATAAACGAGAAGTAAACGCACTCCTTCCGCTTTGACAGTTTTTTTTTTAATTTTTACAAAATGGAAATGAATAGATAGGCATATCAATAAAACTGATTGATAAATAATAATCAATGCTACTTTTAGTTTATATGCTAAAAATATGACATAAGCTTCAGTAAGATTCTAATCAAGCTTCTCTTTTCGCGAAAAAAAAGTCTTTCAACTATTTGCTTAATATAATTCTGAAAAATCAATTTAATCAAACTCCATTAATGTCATTGCGTTGACAACTTTCATTATTTCCTAAATCAAAAGATTACAATCTAATTTCGCGATCCCCTTCAAATTCCCAATCAAATCACGTACCTAAACGACTTTTTGACTTTTTCTCTTTCCAATCTTATTAAACAGAAAACTGTTTAACGAAAAAAACAAAAACAAAAAAAACAAAAAAAAATATCGCACCCCATTCTTTGCTAAAATGTCATTTCGAACAAACAAAATGTCACAAAAGAAAGCTATTAGACCAAGTACACACCATATACACATCTACCTTTTTCTATACCCTTCTCAAATCTTAAGCCGATTTACCGAATTCTAAACATTGTTTACCATCACAGAGTGAATTCTGTACTTCCTGGGAATCTTTTAAATTAATGCAAATCACTTCTTTAACTTTTAAGTCGAAATAAAATAAGAAAAAGTAGAAAAGAAAAAAAACATTTTTTTTGCAACCATGACGTCTCGATATAATGAACAGATAATTTTTTTTAGGAAAATTAAAGAAATCGCGCTGTTTCTTTCTTTTGGCTATAAACGGAAGCAAGCTAAAGATAAAGGGAAAACTAACAAAACAGAAAAGAAGACATTTCTATCGAGTCTTAAATATTTTATTTCGTTTTGCATCGCTAATAAATCTTGGGAATGGAAATGTCAAATTAAAAAAAGCAATAACAACCACCTTTTCCTCTTTTCAAAGATCACAATTTTTATAAAAAAAATAAGATTAGAAGTCAACATAATAGCAAATGATGGGCTAAATAAAAGTCGGAAACTTATATATGTGTCGTCATATTGAAGGCAAAGTGGTTTGCCCTATAATAACACTTCCTCTATAGTTACCATTTAAATGTTGACATATCAACACCGTAGGGAAACAATTTTACCCTGTTTTACCCCGATACAATACATATATTTGTTTATATTATATAGCCCCGCTATTGCCGCCAAAGCTGATGATAAAAAGAGAGCACCGCTACCGGCTAGGCTATAATATATATGAATGTATAAATGTTGTAGGTACACCTAGTATGTTGTCCCCTATGAGAGTTTCGAGAGGGGCAGGGAAAACATTTAAAGCAAAGAAGTTTCTTCCCGCATGTTTAATGATTTATAAACAATTTCACGGATGTGAACAGACCTTAATGGGGCGGGATATTTTTATTTTTGTTTTTATCCCTTCTTTTAAGCATTTTTTGTCTGGGGTTAATTCAACAGGAAATTAATGCAGCAATGCCTTGAGGTTATATTGCATTAAAAAAAAACGGAAATAATTTAAATTGCTGACCGGAGAGGAAAATACAAAAAAAAAAAAAAAATATGGAATTAACGTAAATTGTTTACCAGATAATTTAATAACAACTGTCATCAGTCATCATAGGGAAGTAAGTTTATTATTTTTTACATCAATTATAATAATTATAAGTTGGACGCGTTCTTAATTTCACTTGTGTAAATAAAGTTATAAAGAATATTAGTTATAAAGAATATTACACTTTTCAATTAGTTAAGTAGATTAGATAGATATACTCTTATAAAAACAAACATAATTGATAGAATAGAAATTGCATGGAATTGTACTGTTTATATTTATTATTGACGATACAAGCACGACTTCAATCGAAATAAGGCGAAAATAACGAGAGCAATCCTTTTTTTCTGCTTTCCACAAGAAACAATTCATTAAAAAAAAAAATCGATAATGCAGTGCAAATTTCATGAAAAAAATCATTTAAAAAAATCTATTTCACCATTTTTTTCTGACCATCAATCAAAACAAAAATAAATTTACGTCTAATGTCAGTTTGACTGAAAGTCATGGCTGCTTTTCTTCAATTCTATGAAAATCGAAAGAAAATAGCCCATCACTTGTCAAATGTCAATATTTGTAGTTGTTTCTAATAATGCAGTGTCACAGTACACAAATCTAAGGTAATATAATTGCGCAGGTTGTCAAATTTGGAAGTGACAGAAAATACAAATGATGGCTCGAGTGCCTACAAGAACTAATTACCTAGTAACAACAAGAAAATATTGAAATTTGACAAAAAAAAGGGGCACTGGATCCACCATTTTCCTCGATTTTGACAGATGTGCAGAACTGAACAAAAATGAAAACGCTAATGATATTACCTTTAATATGTGTACCTTTATATACGGTGTTCAGTTTTTGAGGGCACTCACCATTTTTAATTTCTGACACTTTCAATTTTGACAACCTTCGATTTGTGTACTATGAAACATGACTGGCAAAATTTTATAATTTTTGCCATATTAATTTTCGTAATCGATTTTCTGACAATATTGTAGATATATTGAGTACAAAAACGTAAAAAATCTTTCACTCAATTTCTCGTATTTAAAAAATAGTACCTAGGTATTTATTGATTCGAGGCACATTTTAATTGCTGATCAAAGTACAAGAGGATCAAAATGTCGGTATAATATTTATTTGTTCAAAAGCAAAAAATTAGTAACAGCTTATTATTAAAGAAAAAAATGTATTTTTAACCATCTATCTATACACGGGACCTCAAAAGATTCCAGTC
Source organism: Epistrophe eligans (assembly GCA_951394125.1). Classification (NCBI taxonomy): domain Eukaryota; kingdom Metazoa; phylum Arthropoda; class Insecta; order Diptera; family Syrphidae; genus Epistrophe; species Epistrophe eligans. The sequence continues at coordinate 10,098,309 of OX596031.1, read as the reverse complement.
AACTGCAATCGATTGTAATTCATACTCAAATGTCAATCAATTTAGAAAGGAAACAATATTTATTATTGTTTTTTAATTATCAAGAATACGGGCTCTAGCATGGGAGTCCAATAACCTTTCATGTTCCCAAGTGAAATGATAAGGGTCTTCGACAATAATAAAATATTTGTTCCAATCATTAACTATGAAATAACTGAGCCTAGTTAGAGTTGGTAGGTAAAGAGAATGAAACATGACATCTGTACTGATTTTCATTTTTAATTGATTTACCATGTCAGAGCAGAACAAAAAAAAATATAATCAGTCATTTTTTTTCTTGTAAAGGGCGATCGATGAACTATTTTTGTTATTGTATTAAATTTAGGGGAGTGAACGAAAAACATCAGACAGCTGAAAATATTTCTCCGTAGATCCTAAAATTTTATAAGAAAGAAAAGGGACGAACAATTCCTGGAAAGTTCTTATTTAAGAAAAAAAAAAATGGAAAACCATAAAATTAGGTATCTGTACCTCCTTGGATGACATGTCATGTTAGCTGTCATTTACAACAAGCCGACATTTTTTTTATTGACAGTCAACCACAAAAAGAAATGCAATTTTTTTTGTTTCCAGATCGATATAACGAACAACATGATCGCTTCTGTTTTATTTATTTATTTGAATTTTGTTTTTTTTTTCTGTATTTGCTCAAAGAAGAGCTAAAAAAAAAACATTAAATATGTAAATTAAGACAGGAAAAGGTGTGCCAACTATAGAAAGGGTTTTCCAATGAATCCCAAACAAAAAACCTCAATCAACGATACGATGATAGTGCGATCTTCCACGAATCCCTCGGACGAAGATCAGCCGATCCCGAATAAACTTAAGTAGAAAAATCTTTGAATGGAAACAAAATACGAGAAATTTAAAACTCTAAGAAAAAAAAAAAAAAAAAAAACAAGAAGAAAGATGGAACCTTTTTTTGAAAAAGATTTCATTCAATATGCAAAAGACTGAGATATTGTATTGATCGTGCCAGATTTATTATTTTTTTTTCTTTTTGTTGTAGTTCGTTGCTGTATTATTGTTGTTGTGAACTCTCTTTAAAGGCCGCTTAATATGTACCCCTACATTTTTGTCTATGTTATAGGCTTGTTGATCTTTAAACGAGTAAAGTATACAGAGATGAAGAAAATGTGTACAAATCTTCATAACAATAGCAAGATCTATTTCAATAGAGTGAAACTTATGAGGTTAATGTGAAAACATAACATATAGAAACGTGTATATTGTATAGGGTATGATTATACCTACGTTTACGTACTCCTATTAAGCTGGAAGAGAAGATGCAGAAGAAGAAGAAGAAAAACCTACTCGGCTGCTTTTGTTTTCCTCTGAACCGTTTGTGTGATCTTGTGTTCCCGACTTTTCTACCTCTGATAATCCTCTTCCAACTTCGTCTTTTACCTGAAAGTTGAAACCCTCAACAAAATGATGCTACACAACAAAAGTGAAGATGCAAAAAGAAGATGATGAAGAAGCGAATACCAAAAAAAAAAAACTTCCAAAGACACTCGGATCTTATTCTGCTGTGTGGAGTTCAAGCTGGAGCCTTAGCCAAACGATAAGTGAAGCAGAGGAAGAAGAGTGTAGTATATTACGATTACCTGCGGTGCCGCTCTTTGAAATGTTCACTAAAGGAAAAAAAAAAAAAAAAAAAAAAAAAAACAACGAAGAATGGTCGGGAACCCTATAGTTGAAGGGTTTGAGGGAGGGACCCGGTGTTTTCAGAGGTGGTAGATATACCGTCCTCTTGTGTATCTGGCTTTAGAACCCCATTGCCGCCTTAAGCCGCGACTGATGACTGATGGCGGCGAGGGTGATTGCGGTGGCGCGCGGTTTGAAATGGCGGCAGTGGCGGCTTGGCGGCGAGTATATGAGCAGAGCTCACGTAAAAAGACGGAAAGATGATGATAGCGGCAAGGCAAGTTGTATATATGCGAGTGCTTTGCTTCTATCTCTCGTCGGCCGACATCTTATGTGGATTTTTTTTGTTTTGTTTTTGGTTAAACCAGAACCTGCTGTAGTCGCGTATGGCCACTGGGCTGAATCTTCGACAAAAACAACAAATAAAACACCAACAAAAGTAAAAAGTTCAAGGAATGATAAAAATGAAAGAAGAGGGGCAATGAACGAAGGTCTCTTTTTGCGAAAAAGGTTTTGTATGTTTTTTTTGTTTTCTTGAAGATGTGGTTTAGTTGTTGTTGTATCTTCCTTTTATTATTGAAGACGTTAACAGTAATACGCCGCGCCAAAGCAGTAACAACAGCAGCAGGCCAGGCAGTGCGACAGAAGAAAAATAATATCCAAGTCGTCGTTTTTTTTTTCGTCGCAACGATGAAAAAGGCGCATTTCTTGTTTGATGGAGAAACGACGGAACTTTTATAATTTAAAGTTTTTTTTTTTAAATTTTATTATAGTTTATATTTCGTCTCTTTTTGGGCAATTTTGTCTTTGTTTATTTTTTGGTTCGTGTGGTGAATTTTATTTTTTCTTCTGTTTTGATGGTATTGCTGTTTAGCAGGTTTGCAAAATAACAAAAACAAATTTCCTTTCTTAGATCAAGGGCTTATTCCAAGCAGGTACCTTAAGTCTAGATCTAGTCAACATGGGGTTTTCATAAATCTGTCAAATCTGTCTTGGAAAGAACATTATGAAATCAATCTTCTACATAAGAATAGTTTAACCTTTTGGTACGCATATACTTGCAATTGTAAGCTCCTACCTGTTTAAAATGGCAATATTGTTAGTTTCAGCAACACAATTACGAAAGGGATCTTTGATCTATTGTTATTGCCACATGTGAGGCGGGATAGATCGTAAAGTTAATCATGAAATACTATATTATGCTGAAAAAATGATTGATTGATAAATACAACCAGTTAAATCGTACACACATTTCAGATGGCGCCCAACGTGGGACCCGAAAATCGACTTAAAATTTACTGTGTGATCCGAAATTTGCTAAGACTTTGTCATGTACATCACGAGACAACATATCATACTCAAAATATAATAATTTTGTTCAAACTGTGCACCATTGGGCCTTACTCCCAGTCAAATAATATGGCGCTCAACGTGGACACGAAAATCGACTAAAAATTTATTTTTGATGCGCATTTTAATAAGACATAGTCATTGGGCCTAACCCCAAGTCGAGTTGTATAACACATTGATGGCGCCCAACGAGGGAATCGAAAAAGAATAATAATTTATTCACCATTACAGCTGAAAACTGCATCCCGCCTAATAAAGCGTAATTTTCCAAGTTTTAACCATAAGAGTCAACGAGAGTGCTATAGGCACATAATAACTGATAATTTTTACCAGAAATGTTATACATTGATGTGGAAGGTATGTGATTTTGAAGACCTTCTTTAAATTCTCCTATGTCCAGCTGAAAAAAATAGTAAATTTGTTTAACAGACATTTTACATAACTTCATTTTTCAATAAATAAAATAAGTACTTACCTATCAACTCATGTCTGGTATTACTCAATAAATTACATGGCATAATAAATGTCATAATTCACAAGAAATCAATCAATCAAAACTATAAACTTCCCACCCAATATGACAGATGACATTTTACTTTTCAACATCGTCAACTAAAGAGCTCCCCCAAGCAGGTGAATAATAATATGTCAACAAGAAAACTTTTATAACTTATCACATACACACTTAGCATGTACCATACCTACGTACATACATTACATATGTATGTTATGTTTGTTCCAAAAAGTTCAATGAATCCTAATTTATATTAACTTAGCTACTATGAAATCACTTCATCATATTTATTGACAGTTATTCAATATGGCGCCGCCACCACCGCCGCCGCCGCCGCAACGTATCGAGAACACGTACCATAAATGGGTACTTGGGTACAATTCAACTTAGATACCTACAACATGTTCACAATAATAACACTTGCGTCTAATAAATAATTGAAAGTTATGGCACCTAAATTGACAGCTCAAAAATTATGATATTGACATTGTGAACAGGTCTTGGCGCTTAACAAATAGAAAAATAACAACAAAATTGTTATTATCTCAAAAATACAATAAAAAAATTCAAATTATTTGATTATTCTTCCGTAATATATAAACTGATAAACCCACAATAAAAATAAAATACCCGAAAAAAAACGACTACTTGCCAAAGGAGTTCCAGCGCAAAAGCTCAATGAAATCGATAGTCGTGTTATATTGTGAATTAAAGATAAGGCTCCAACTCTATAAATAAAAATACTCCAATAAATACGAATAATCAGCAATTAAAAACCCAATCAAATGAGAAGGACAGACAAAATAAAAATGAAAAAGAAAAGAATTATAAATGAGCGTACAACGTTCGGCTACATACATACATATTACATTCAAATGATAAGCGGGCATTTACACATTAAAAGAGAGCTTCCGCGCACCGCGCAGCACCGTCCGCTCCGTTCTAGCCGATCATCATCATCGTGGGAATATGTAGTTTTCGGTTTCAAAGCGGTTCTTATTTTGTTTTGTATGCCTATGAGTCTATAGTTGTTTATTATTGTTATTATGGCAACTTGATAGCCAGATTAACCGCGCAATGTCGGCATTTTGTAATAGTATAATTATAACGTCAAACGGTTCATTTAATTGAAGGCGTCGCTGTTATCGGCGGCACAACGAATGAAGACTCCAGAAAGATACTATTATAGACAATAATGACGATGACAGGAAGCAAAAGCAATTGGATTTGATGAAATGTGACATTTAAAATGACATGCAATCGATTGAAGAAAAAAATAAATGTAATCTAGATTAAGTTACATCATTATGACAAAAGACGTTATTATGGCAACCCAGCATTTTAGTAAATACAAAACATCAATCTTCTTCTAAGAATGTAATAAATTCATAGATTACAACAAGAAATCATCTTGACAGGTATCCGTCGCTGTCATAGTGTTGTTTGACATTTAATCGGATGCCTGACCAACATATACCATAATCTTCTTTTTTTTTTGTTCTTCGTTTTTATAGTCCTCCATTCATCTACAAACAGGCAAAGTTATTTTGTTTTCAAACAAAACAAAGTAGGTAGGTTCTTCCCTAATCCGGAAGTCTCTACTCTACCTCTAGTTTCTATAATGTCCAAAGCAGAGGGAGGAGAAAAAAAAAAGAAAAATATCTTCTTAAAGACCGGACCCTCTGGAATATTTCACAAGTGCGTCATTAGGTGGAAGATAATTAATTATATACGAAGAAAAAATGTTCGGAATTTGTTAGACTTTTGGAATTCCATTGTAATAGCCACTCACCAAGTCTAAAGAGATTATGGTTGAGTGAGGTCACTCTATGGGAGGTTTACTTTTAGCTTCTAGGAATTCAAAATCATCTCTAGAAAAACACACATAAAACTTGGGTAATTAGTAGGCAAAAAGGGACAAGAAGGACATCGAAGGAAAAAAGATGATAAAATGCTTTGCCACCATTAAAAATCAGTGTCATGTTTTTCTTCTTCTTTTTTTTTGTCGAGAATATTGATCTCGCTGAGTGTTTGAAATACTCGTGGGTGGTCCGGAGGTTCTTCTATATCATTTTTGTCCGTGCGATTCTTTAGAAATTCCCACTGACAAACAGCACTCACTGTGGGACGCCGCTGCTGCGCTGGAGAAACAATAAACGATTGGGAAATCAGTCAAAAGAACATTTATTTTATTCATTCTTCGTGTGACTTATGGGCTCAGGTAAACGTCAGTGGTGAAGCCAGACATATATCAAAAGACCATATTCTGTGAAAAGACCTACACGTTTGTTGTTCTTTCGTTTTTTTTTTTTTTTTCAAACTCCGCCATGCTTCTTTGCCGACAACAATTATTCTGTGTCAAAAGAGGTGTGAAACATGCTGAAGGTTATACTGAACTCACCACACACAGTCTTCACTCCAAATCAGTTTTGTGCTTATAACCTAAGGACGGATAGCCACATGAGAATACCTAGATACTATGCAACCATTCTGAAATAACCACAATAAACATGTTAAAAATTCTGCTTACGACAATCAATCAATGTCACATTCAATAAGGCACTATACAAGGAAGAATCGTAGCCGTTGCCGCCGCCGTGCCGCACCGACCGCTCAACTGGTGCGCGCTCCGACTACGGCTACAGCTGAATGCTGCCATTGTTGACTGCAATATATTTATAAGCTATTGGCTACATTTAATGTCAAAATCTATAGCTTCATGGTTTCTTGTATCTTCTTATTTTATCATTAACATGTAATCAATTGATGTCGACATCCATAGTAAACGGAATTTTCATTCTGAACATAGGAAGCCCTAGGTGAATGGAATTTTAAATAAGCCGTTGTGCTGTGGAACTGCCGCCGCCGCCGCCGAAGCAGCTAACATCGTCGTTCGTTGTCATCGTCGTCGTTGTCGTCGTCTTCGAGCGTATATCTATTGTTATGTTTATTACATAAAAAATGTGTGTGACATATGCATGAGTTTTGTTTTTTTCTTTATTATTAGGTATCTATCTATCTGTGACTTTTTTTTGGGTGAGAAAATGAATTCCAAGAATGAGTTCAAATGATAATGTTAAAAAAATGTAAAAGATATGCCGAAAATGTTTAAAGAAAGAGTATCGGAAGATGGTAATCAAAAGTTGAAAAGAGTTCTCTCGAATTGACAAGCGTATATTGAGTGTCGTAATGAGGCTATGTTATATGAATGTCAATTCAAACGAGATCATAAAGTCTCAGAAGTCTGACGAAAAGATTTTAAAGAATTGTATTTGATATATATTTAAATAAGGGTGCAGTGCTGAATTAAATGAATTTTTTTTTTCATTAAAGATCTAAATTATATAGGTTTTTTTTTTTTAATAATCTTTCGTGCACATTAATTAAATTAGACAGATGCCAATTGAATGAATCTATCCTCTAACCTAAAAAATTATCATTGAGTTTGATTGACATAAGTTTATAGACTTTGTAGCTTTTAAAAAAATTTTTTCGATTTGTTTGTTTTTATCTATTTTAAAATATTATTTTCATGAAATTTTAATTTATATTATTCGATTCAATTGGATGCAACTTTTTGCTATCTGCAAATAATTTAAATATGAAGGAGACGGAAATACATTTCACTACCATCCACATTCCACATATTCCACCAAAGCTTGAGGAGGAAACGCAAGGTTCTTAGGGTGACAACACTTATGCCTGTTTACACTTAAGGTGGAACTAATTCTTATTTTTTTTCTGTGAATGTTTAAAATATCGGGTTTAAAATTAAAAATATATTGTCATTTGCAGAATAAAACCAATTAAAATTCGGCGTAATTTAATTTGAACTTATTTCGCGGTAATCACAATATCGACTTAAGAATTTCTCTGAGTAATTTACCTGTCAAAATTATGATATTTTCATTTACACGAAACAACCTCACGTACCTATATGTACATTTTCTAACCTCTCATTAGCTCCCATGCAAGTTTGTAATACAAATCAACACAATAAGCAAAACAAAATCAAAAACTCGAAGAAAATATTGTGCAGAACCAAAGAGCTAGATACAAGAGTAGTGTATCTAGCTAAATCATTAAAATGTTGCAAAACCACACACGTTTCCATTCAGCAATCATTACTCTTGTTGTTATTTTGCTGGAGTTTTTACAGTATATTTTTGTTCAACCACACATTTTTTACATTCATTCCACTTCATTCACCATTTTTGTTTTGTGGCTTTTTCCACACTGTATCTACTCGTACATTCCTTTATTTTGCTTCGCTCATATAAAATCTATATCTGGCATTGGGATTATTTATGTCTGATAGAGATTGAAGTATACAATTTCTGACATTTTTTCTGTTCCTCGAGTTGTAATTTTCAGTTCAAAGTTGAATGAAAGTAGGTATTCAAGCCAAAGGAAAAAAAAACGCAACGAAACTTCAATGGAATGCGTTTTCGACAAAAAAAAAAAAAAAATATGAAGGAAACACGTTATTTTCAGGCTTGTCACCATGTTCACAAATAATTTCCCAATATGTCACGTCTACCAATATTATATGTAGGTACATATGTACGTATACCATCTACAGCGAACAATAATGATGCAAGGTAGTTTAAAACTCGGCGTGTAAATGTACATCTTTACAAAAGATGAAGATAAAAAAGAAATGCGACGATATGCATATGTACTTGTACAGTACATACGTATATTTATTTTTTAACGGCTACGAGGCGAAGGAGGAAATAAAGGTTTTGAACTGTAAGTACCTACAAAAAGCAGAAAAGTTATTGATGAGCACCGGATAAAGTGAGCAAACAATTCACAATAATTGATTGACTTCATTTTTGAAAATGAAATTGCTTGGGTATATCAAAGTGAGTCTTAGTAGTTTGCTGAAGATGTAGAAGGTGAAATTTGATGCCAAATATAAAGCTCTATCAAGCTCATTGTTATTAATGTGACATTTTGAATTATATTAAGAAGAAAATAGTAAAATCAGAGTGTTAAATTATTTGCAAAATAAGATTTCAATAACTTTGAATTTAAACAATGGAAGAAAATAATATGTAATATTTACCTATAGACAAATTTTAGCTTTATGAGTGTAAGAACTTGAGTTTTTTTTAAATGTATACAGTTCCTGCGTTCTGTAATTCTCGCATCCGTGAAATTCGTTAAGAAATGTGGAAAATGGAATAAATCTAATATGATTTGTTTTAACTTTCATCGTTTCTCGACTAATTTTACCGATGCGAGAATCTTTGTTGTAACGGTGAATTAAAAACAAGGTAGTTTATATATCAAAAGATCCCTTGGCCATTCCTGTCCAGTACAATCGAATCTGTGGTTACATTTTTTGGTGTTTTCCATACGTCATCTCTTCGTTTTAGGTCTGTTTCTTTTTTTATTCAATAAGAATTCTTAGAACTGTCAAAATGGCAATTATTTAAAGCTACGTTTCCACCAAAACTTAATATAAGTTAAAATTTGATTAATCTGTAGCACAGTACCTACTCATATTAAAGGTAATAGGTATCATTAGATTTTTCATTTTTGTTCAGTTCTACGCATCTATCAAAATCGAGGAAAATGGTGGATCCAGTGCCCCTTTTCTTATCTAATTTCCATATTTTGTTGTTGTTTTTGTTTCTAATGATGCCATGAGTAGTTCTTGTGGGCACTCGAGCAGCCATTTTTAATTTTTGACACTTCCAACTTTGACAACCTGCGCAATATATTACCTTAGAATTGTGTACTGTTAATTTGTGGATATTGTTTTTGCAGCTTACAAAGTAATTAACAAGTACATTAATTTTGACAGTACCTTTCAAAATGCAAGTAGTGTTTCATAACTTCTCACCAAGCGGAAATGAAATAGAAAATTTAATTTCTGTCAAACAATTAAAAAATAAATTTCGAATGAATGCATTCAGCACGATTTTGGTTGTTTGGGTATAGGTTAGTTTGATTTGTATATAACTATTGGTTCTATTTAGACTAAAGAAATATGTTTTTTTTTTTTTACTTCTTCTAAATTTAGGAAAAGATTAAGTATAAATCGAATGACATGAATGACAGTTGTTTAAAAAAATCTCCCATCTCCAGAATAATAGTAGTACCTATGCGATTTATTTCTAAAACAAAGTTAATCACCATTATTTTAAAGTTTTATGTAGTTGTTTTTATTAATATTTTGCTTCAAATTCAATAGAATAGAAAAACAATATTTAAGCTCAGCTATTGTTTTGACTAATATTCAACTGTTTTCTAAAACTATATAGATTTTAGAAAAAAAATGAGAAAAAAACACGCCTATTATTCGTTATGATTTTAAAAATAAATATTTTTTATTTAATTAACCTTAGACGGACAATTCTTTCAGACGAACAAAAATGTGTGCAACCATTCTGTCGGCTCCAGATTGTTTTTACTGTTCAAATATCTCATAAATATTATACATATATATATATTATGAAGCTAACAGGAAATAGTAAATAACTCAAACACAATATACTTTGGTGGACAATAATCCCTTATTCATATAACGAAAAGCCCTCCAACTGACAAAACGTACCAATTTATCATATCCAAACACACAAAATCCATGGATAGTGATGTAATGTTATTTTATCTCTTAAGCATATAATAGAAATCATTTGCAAATAATCCTCTACACAGCAAAATGATCGATTTTGCCATATATGTAGAACGAGTATTCGTCTAACACCAAAATTTCAAATATTCACTTCATGGTAGTATAGATATTAGAACACCCAGAGAGGATTTAGTCTGTTTTTGCGAACAAACAAAACCGAATAACCAAAAAAATATCCTCTCACTCCCACTGCACATACTGGTGTTTTGTAACTAAGAGAAACGAACTAAAAGGACTCCCTAATGGAATGACTATCTAGCTAGCTATATGTAGTCGTCGTTGCCATGATGGAAACAAAAGGATAAATCCAATTTCAGCAATGATGATGACGGCTGCTGGGAATACAAATGACGTACGTGTGAAATTTTCCCAATTAAATTGGATTTCCCATATATGTATGTAGCACTGACAAAAGAATGCATAGGCATAGGATTGACTATAGGTTTATAGATATAGGGAGTAGGCAGTATCATCCCTCAAAACACCAACATTCCTGCAAAATGGAAAACACAATACGCCATAAAACCGGGAATGGTTACAAAGTACGTTAAAAAAAAAAAACAGAAAGACAAAAAACAATCGTATTTCGGTTTAACACTTATATATATAGAAAAATGAAATATACTGCAAGGATATTGATGATGGCATGGCGGCATGTGTGAATGTGGTTTTTAGACCATAACTCATAATAACATCCAACTCGAATCTGTATACGCTGCCGCCCCCACACATAGCAAACATCGCCCCCTTTGCTGCAGTAGCCAAGGGATATATCCAATTGTTAGAATGCCAGGCACGTAGCATTTGAAAGTTTTACTCCAAGGGATGTCATCATTCGAGCGCGAGCACACAATACAAACGTCAAATGACCCAATTTCAGGGCAACAATGAAATTTCCGAAAAAAGGGAAGAACGAAAAAATAAAACCCTATATAATAAAAACTCTTGAAAAACTGGGATAAATGGCAATTTTATAAACCTAGTGAACTGTTTTTATGTGCGCTTTGTTTGAACAGTGAGCACACTGAATGTTCTTGCCAGTTTCGAAGGAATGGCGGGCATATGCTTTTGAAGTGAAGTGCGTGTATGCTGAATGTTGTGGTGTATAACCATGGAGGTCTTCAGGGCAGCAAACGTCATTCAGTGCGAGGTGTTGAACACGAATGGTGGTAAACAAAGATGATTTTCACACCTTTAATGGTGCGAATTTCCCTTAAAAGAGGTAGGTAACTAACTCGACATAATGGCGCGATATAGCGTATATATAGGTGGTACTCGTAAGTATTTAGAAACAAAGTAAATTCTGTAGGGAAACAATTTTTTGTTCACTTCTTTGATTTTTTGTTTTATGTCCGCTGAACTGTGTTCACTGAAAGGAAAGTGGTTACAAAACAAAAACAAAAAACTTACCACAAAAGAATAAAGTAAAAACTACATATGTATGTATATACCGCAACACAACCACTTAAGTTGGCTTTCTATATGGTGAGTCTTGTGGTGGTTGTGTGTACAACAGCTTCGCCTGGGGGGCTAAATAGTGTTTTCCATTATTTTATTGCCGCCCCTCTGTTATGTTGCTCTTCGAAATTCTGTTGACGTTGTGTTCCATGCTCTAGTAAATCTCCATTAGTGAAGCGAGAGTACAGGGTATATACATATAGCGGGAACAAACGCTAACAACGACGACGACGGAGCATTAAATCTAAAACTGTTACCCGTGTGTCTTTCCTTCCATCTCTAATGCACTCTCCTGCTATTTAAGTAAACCATCTCTAGTTTATTTATCGGTGAAATACCTTTAAGTGCCCTAAGAATGCTTGCACCATCGAAATCATATTGTAAGGAGCGCCATCGTCTCACAATTAAGTTCTACGTTCACATTATGTATTTTTATTTCCCAAAGGTATATAGAGGTGTATTGCATATGTACAAATTCATATATAGAGGGATGGTGAAAATAACCATAGATAAATGGACAGGAAGTTAAATGTAAAATTTTTGAAGTTTTGAAGCTACCCGACAAGCCAAGCCAAACCAAGCCAGCGCCCAGCAGCAACGGCATTATTGAAAAGAGGAAGAAAAAGATAAGAACGTCTCAGACGATGTCTGGTTTAATGGCCATGTCTTTTATATGATGTCGGTATAGTTAAGTGCTTGTTGAAGAGGAAATACCAAAGTGGTTAATTACAACGGACGAGGATGGAGTTGTTTTTTTCTGTTGTCTATACACTTTTTACATAATTTCCTAGTTTAAGATCCGTTATTGGTTAGTTTAAACAAACGGATCGATCTTAATACAAACAATTTAATGATATATCTGGATATCTAGATTTAATAGTCTTCTCACGAAGAAGAAGAACATATAAAAATGGGTGATTTGATGGACATTAATTGTTTTATTCATCCGCAATTTTTTGTATCTATCTGTATGACATATGGCAGAAGGGGTTTGACATTTGCATTCTTGTTCTTTTTTGGTAATAACTCAAAACAAAGCGTCTGAAGCCAAATACCATCAAAAAGCAGTTCCAAAAGTATTCTTTTCTTTTAAAAGAAAAGAAAAGAATAGCCCCAGGCGTTTTTCTTTTTTAGTTCAGAGCTGAGCACTGAGCAGAGTCTGAGCGAACAGAATAAAATTCCCAGCAGAGTATGTTAATGTTCAGAGCTCTCTGATTTAATTATGAAACAACTTGAGCATTCAACTGTCATGATTAGAAATGTCAAATGTCAGGCATACACTATTAGTTTTTTCCTACATTATTTTACCTTCTCCACTAGAGCAACCAGCATCTTCTGCCATTTTTTGTTTGTTTTAACGATGATTTTATTTTTTAATTTGCCGCCTTTCAAATGTCAACTCGGTTGTGTTCAACATTTAACACCGTTGACTCTGCTATTTTATTATGAGCTCACATAGCGTGCTCTGAATATGCTCAGAACCATAAAAGAAACATAAATTTGAAGCTCTGAACGATCAGAGCTAAAAAAGAAACACAATTATTTTTTTGACAGTTCACAACAACCTTTTGGTTGTTATTTACATTAAAAATTAAATGAAATGACAGGTGAGGGTTGTTATAATTGTGATCCCAAATTCACATCAAAATCAAACATAATAATTTTGAAAAAGAAGAGCGATCTATAATTAAACCCCTTTTCCAAGAACACAAAATGAGAGACTTGAAATAGAAAAAAAACGACATAAAAACATTTGTGTAGGTATATCAATCCACTGTTATTATTATGATACCAGGTGCATTTCGCTTAATCATGTGATTCCATACTAAGAAACATCGAATAAGGTGAGCGCGGCAAAGCAATAATTGGAAATCTGACAGCCTCCAATATACGCGATCCATCAGCAGCGCAGCGCACGTAAGATTGATATCTCTATATATATATTTACTACCTTCTACTTTGGACCACATATAGTATAGTCCCAACCCAAGTAGGACAATCATTTGCCCAAAGCATCGAAAACCGAACCGAATTACACAGAGGCGCGATTAAATTACACTTTGGCTACCATTAAAAAAACATGTAATAGTCTTCGTGTTCATGTGATCTCGAGGCTTTGCCACACATCAGTGATGTGGTAAAGGAAGTGGCAGCCCAACGAAAGGCTTAATTACACTCTAACCGACCAAACGCGACGACGCGACGTGGCGGAGAACAAATCGTATATCTCAAAACCATGTAGATGGATCCTATAAGAAAACTGGTCAAGATATCACCTAATACAAGTCACTGCCATCTGACGGGATAATGCTGAAAAAAAAAAAAAAAAAAAAAAAACTAAAAAGTTGTACCTAAACGAAACGAAAAGAAAAGAAAAACCGCCACCATTTGCGACACATTGGGGGGCACTTTACGTGTTTTGCTTGGTGGTGGTAGCATCGATGGTGGACATGCTCGTTGTTACTTTATGTGGTATAGTTACAGTTAGGTATTATCGGTAAGCGGTCACTTATTGACCGGAGCCTAGCATAGCTGTAAGAGCAAAAAAACTTACAGCAAAAAATGCTGATGGTGCTGGCAAGCAGCCATTAATAACAAAAAAAAAAAAAAAAAAAAAGAAGGCGACACACAGCACAACGACGACGTGCATTTTGCCAATTGGTCGTGGCATATTCGCACACCGAAACCCATTAAGCCAGTTTGACTGCCATGCCGCCGCGCCGCCTAGTCAAGTCAAACACGAGCTAAAGACTACATGACTCTCATTCCGGCCCCAACCTACGCGTTTAATTCGTTGGCTTCTGCTCGTTGGCATTATTATTGCTGCTGCATCCTCCACAACTGCACTGCAATGACCATAGCATCGGTCGGTCGGCATCTTTTTCGTTTTCGTTTTCGTCGTCGTCACCGTTTGGTATTGCGGCGAATATGAATGGTCATTGTTCGGCCGTATATATCCAGGAATTGACTTGTTTTGACGTACGAATTGACCATTACGGGAAAAATTATGATTAAATTGCATCTCAAATTGCACATTCGAGTATAAAAGCAAAAAAAAAAGTAAAAAGCAAAATATTCACCTCACCTCCCGCCTGCTTTTTTAGCTTTTGGAAATTTGTTTCGATGATATTTTCGCCGTGCCGCGCCGCCGTACCTTCTATACTTCAACTACATCACTCTGTGGTTAAGCGAAAGGGGGGGGGGGAACAGATGTGTGTGCCAGCTCCTCTAAGTGCTGCAACAACACAGGAATGATGGTGCGCTGCAGATAACAAGGATGCAACAGAGCGCACATTTTATGGTGTTGATGTAGTGATTCCGATTCGGATGCGATTGCTAATTTATATTTAGCTACATCTCGATTTCCCAGCGGTTAATTGCATTGTAGAATGCAAATTACGCCTCTGAATTGATGTTGCACATACATATTCTATCCATGCCATGCAGTTATCGAGCTCGCAGTGAATTGATGCAGCAGGATGGTAGGTTTTGATAGGATTTATAACGATTATGGCGTTTAGCACTGGAGGAGTATTGAACTTGTTTCCGTCTTGTTTTTACCTGTTTTTTTTTTTTAATTTTGTGTTGAAGCTTAAAATCTCTGTTTTAACAACAGGCATTCATAATGATAAACTTCAAACGCGCGTCTAATTTATGGAATTGCTTGCAAAGTTAGTTGACCAACAAATGGGTTTGTTGGCGTGGGTATAGTTAATTGGAAATTTCAAACCACACGTTACTTTAAACATATAAAATAATAATGTAGGAATTGCCTAAGAACATTTTTTGTTCAGACAAATTTTATGTAAAATTAAGTTGCATCGTTTAAATGCAGTCTTACAAGACGTTCAGTTCTTAAAAATCTTGCACAAACGTTAAAGGTATAGTTTTTAAATAGCCATTCATTTGAGATTTCATCTGAGGTTGTATTTGTAATTTATATGTACATATATATATATGTCAAAATTGAATCAAAAAGTGCCCTACCCTATTCTTAGGCTGCGTGCACAGTGATGCAAGAAGCGATGATCTGTCATTTTATCAAACAAACATCTCTTTCTTGTTTTTCGTCTTAATTTTGGAAATTCTACACGAAATATATTTTTTTTTTATTTCTAATAAAAAATAAAATGTTTATTTAAATAAAATGTTTTTACTTTTTTTTCAGGTAAGCGCTCATTTGAAAAAAAAAATTCCAAAAAAACGTGCCAGTGCATTCAAATAAATAGTAAGTTAACTTTATAATTTTAACACCTTCAACACCCTAACGACAATAAACATCTGTCACTCCCCTAAGTTTCAAATTTGTATAATATTTAAAACACAACCCTATTTACGTACATGGATACAAATATCAAAACAGAATTCTCTCAGCACCACACTAGATGTCATCAAAATCAAACATTAAATTACACACGCAAGGCAAATGTAATCAACTGGACTTTGTACATTTTCCTTTCTAAGCTCTCTGTCTCGATGCCATGCCAGCTAGTCAAACCCTTGCAGTTATGTCTGTGTGTGTGTGTGTGTGTAGAGTGAAATTAAGTACTATAACCGACCACTCCCCCCACTATATGACAAAACGGAAGAAAAGCAAAAAGTTTTTCTCATTTAAGTGTATAATCGCATTAGTGCAGACCATAAACTGTCAAATCATACCCTCCTTGATTACATTCATTTTCTCGAGTTTTATGCAACTAACGGTACTTATATGTATAAAAGAAGTATAGAAGTATAGAATATCAGGCACTGAAGCTTGCTTTTATGTCTAAGTTTGATTGTTATCGTGGTTCGTGGGCAACGACGACCAACGACGTTTGTAAGCCCCTTGATCAGCTGTTCACAATTCAACCCCTAACTGTTTTACGCAGACATTTTAATCAAATGCCATTGTGAACCGTTATCGATGGACTTCAAATTTCACCCCTTTTGTCTCAATGTATACCTAGTCTATCGTCTTTTCTTTTATATAAGTACATTTATATGAAGGGAATTTTTATCAATGAAAATGTCTTTAAAGAGATACATTTGTATAAGGCGCTTTCATGTGTCAGTGTATAGTGTCAGCGACTTTTATTACAAAATAGCTATTTTTTTCCATAGGATAATGTACCTTCAATTATTAGTGCAGACATTGCAGAGGGTTGTTTGTTATTTTTGGGTGGTTGCACTAAAATTGTATCCTCAGGGTTTGTGTGACGTGATGAAACTGTACTTTTCATGGATTTCTGAAAAAAAAAAAAATATTGAAATAAAATGCGCACACAAAAAATCTTCACAGCGAACATACATGCTATGCTTCCAAGGCAAACGTAAAATGATTTCATTAAAGTCGTCATTGACTCTGGTAGATTTTAAGGAAAACATTCTGACACAAAACTGTATTTTTTGTCCCCCTTCTGAGGGTGTTGTGTGACGTGGTGGTGGCGTGGTGGCGTTGGCAGTATAGTTATGGTAAAGTATAGTTAGTGGTTACAAAATGCGAACAGGGAAAGAAAATAGAATTCCAACGTGTGACCCATGTTGGGAGATGTAAATTAGATTAAGATTAAAACGCCATTTTGTGTATTTATAGGAGTAGATTTTCATCTTATCGATTTTTTTCAAAGCACTGCAGGGGGAGTAGGTATATATTTCGAAAAAGTTTACTTTGGTAGATTGTTTTGACTTTTTAATGAAGCTGTCGAAAGTTTAACACTTTTTATAATAATTAGTTGTAGGTATTTTCATATTTGACTCTGAGTAAGTTATTTTAGTTTTTGTATTAACCATTTAACTTTGCCTACTTTTTTTAAATTCTATAAATCGTTTACAAAATTCCAGAATTGCAAATAATAAAAGAACTATTCTTATAATTGTTTCCTTAGTCATTGTTGGGCGCCACTTTTTAAGGATTAATTCCATAGGATTTCTTAGAGTGTAAAAAGGATCATCCACTTAGTAAACGCAGGATGGTTAGCAAATGTGAAACAGATTGCGTAACTTTATATCATAAAGAGACTCATCCTCTTTACTAGAACTATAATATTTCCACCTGAGACTAACCCAGGCCAACCCCAACAAAGATGTCTCCATTTGCAAGCAAGTAACTGGTTGGTAGGGTAGATATGTAAAGTAAAGGATTTTGAAGCCACTCTATAGTATATGACCTTTGCTGTTAACTCTGTTGTTTTTTTATTAAGTTATGTAAATGTGTCCCTACTATCAAGTGTTGGGCGCCATTTTAAATATTATAATATGCAAAAAACACAGGCAATATAAATCATACAACTAAAATATCACCTTGGAAACAGTAAATTATGCAAATTTTTGACCTTTTTACCAAAAAACTAAAATAAGATTTTTTTTTTTTTTATTTTGACAAAGATGTTCATCCAACTTCTTAAGATATCTTATTTTCTTCAAAAAACCTTTATCCATTAAAAACAAAATTCTATTTAATTATTCGAGAAACGTGCCAGGTGCTACTATCCATCTTCAATTTAAACCACTTTGCCTAAAACAATCTATCACTCAAATGTTTCTTCCGCACTACTCCGCCGCACTTTCCCAATCCAATTTGTTGCAAAATTTAAATTATCTTCACAACTTTCTTAAGTATTTTATCTAACAAATGGCATGTTTGTCCGATATTCCTGCATCTCCTACCATTCCTTAATTCTGACTTATAAAACTCCAAGCACGTTTCACCTACTAATAATACAATAAGGGTGGACAGGGCACAGCAAGAACAAGGATAAAAAAAAAAAGGAAAAATATTTTTTTTTCATTTTCATAGAGAAAACTGCTGGAAGTTTTTTTTTTTTCTGTATATTCGGCCCTCTCATCAAATACCGCCATTTCCCGTTCGATAGCAAAATAATTCTTCGCCATCTTTCCATTGGTTTTATTATAAAGATTGTCTTTTCCCTATACGAGTATCTCGCAGAGTTTCAGAGAGTGATGCAACGTGCCTAACGGCAAAAAGTTCCCCTCGTTGATTCCTCTTACAGAGTTCCACTTAACGTCTCGTCCATCGCCTATATTTTACCACTCTTCCATTTTAATGGTTTTCAATTTCAAACATAAACAAAAATGATAAAAGTCCTTCCGTGAAGTGGAACAACTTGACCCAGTTTTCTCGGGTACTTCTTTCGTTTGGTTTCGTTTCGTTTATTTTTTTTTTGTTTTTGCTTCCTTGCCTTTTTGCAGTATGCAAGCTGCCTCATCAGCTCCCCTTTTTCTGACTTTTTGTTACTGTTGTTGAGGAAAATAAATAAAATAAAAAAAAAAATGCTATAATCCTTTGCCCCTTTTTTCTTAGACCCTTATCATTTTGCGTTCTTCATAATTTTTTTTTTTTATATCTTTGTAATAGAAAAGGAAAATATTTGCTCTCCGCTGGCATAAAGAAGATGAATTCTGGTTTGGATATATTTTTATGTGTACCTCAGCTTGTCCCGTTTTGTAAAAGTTGTAGGACCAAAAATGATGTCCTTGCAATTGCTTCAAAGTCGAAGGAAAGCCGGACAAGAAATGAAAAAAACTTGGTATATCATATTTTCGTATATCTTTTGATGGGTGTTGTTGTTTTTCTTGTTGCTATTGTTGAAGCTAACAAGCGACCAAACTATACAAACTCTCTGCCTAACATCAGAAGACCCTCTTTTTCCCGGTTCGCCTTAGGTGAAGTATACAAACCAGTCCAAAAGGAAGGATATTTTCTTTTGCTTCCTTCGATGATACCAAACACCGCATCGCTTACAGCTTACAGGGACACATAGAAGGGGAAAAGGTAAACTGATATTCCAATGCAGAATTAAAAAAAAAAAAAAAAATGTAATAGAAGAGCAAAATTTCTAAAGAAAAAACCCTACTTTTTGGGGTATGGCTTAAGTTTTTGCTTCGTTCGTGTTTGAGTTTTCTTCTTATTCTTTGCCTTTGAGCAGAGTGTCATACAGATGATTGCTAAAGGCAAAATAAGGATGACAGCAGAGAAAACGAAAAAAAAAAATTGAAAGAAAACTTAAGGTAAGATAAACTTTTCGTAGCTATGAACTTTTAAAAGATTTTAACTGAGAGAAATCGTTTTAAGATGGACTTTCGTGGTAAACGTCCATTTTGTGTGCTGTGAGATTTTCATTTTGCACTGGTTTAAGAGGGTAATATTAGATAGATAAAATGTTAAATTTAAATTGCTAATGAAAGGTTGAGAATTTGTGGTTAAATATGATATGACTATAAGGGAATATTAAATTTACAAAAAAAAAAAACAAAGAATGAAAAGATGAAGACCAAGTAAATTGTGACAAGAGATCGTTTATTAATTTTGAACGGTTGGTGGTTAGGGCATAAAAAGTTTAGCTTAATTAGGGCAGTTGGGAAGAATGGATACATTTTAATAACTTGTGTAAAATTTGTTAAGTTAGGAGAATAATATTTTTGTTCAATAGTTGAGGTTGGGCGCCATTTAAGATGTTTTTAAAGCAAAATCACAATGACAGTGTTTTATCAATTGAGTAAAGAAAATGTTAAAACATAAGCTTCTCAAAAGATTTAAAGATCTTTAATTAAGTTATGAAAATGAGATTATATTTCTGACCAGTTTTTTTTTTATCAATCCTTCAATCAGAATATAGAACAATAGGCTGTATTTTGTACTTTCACAGTGCGTATAGAGAGTAAAATAGTTATGTTTATATCAGTTAAAAAAAAAAAAGGTACATGAAAGTATGATTGATTTTTTAATTGTTGGTCACTATGGCGTATACTTGTTTTATTTAAAAAAAAAAATTATTAAAGTAGGTATTGTAGAAAATGTTAGAACGTTTTTGCAATAATTTATTAATTTAATTTTAACTTTATTTAAATGGCGCCCAACGTTCAATTAATCCATAAAATGGCATCTGATTTCTCAAAGAATTTTAACAATCAAGTCGGTATGATAAGAATGACATCATAAACCGAACTCTATTGCGGTATAGAAGAAAATGTTACTAAGCACAGAATCGATACAGAAAGAAAATTTTGAAAGATCTCAAAAAGCTGAAACAAAACCATCCTTAGCTTAGTGAGCAGTTTCACGTGAAAATTATATGCCATGTGGTGAAACTTCAGACAGTAAATTAAGTAGATGCGATGCAAAAAAAAGAAGAAAACTTGCCTTAATCTAGATGAGACAATAGAAAGTGTAAAATATAGCTGTGTGTATTATTTATATATTTATATCTTTATATTTATATGTATTATTAGAAACTATTCGATATCAATTTTACAAAGTCTGTCAATTCAATTTTTTTAAACGAAATTGTTTAAATGGCGCCCAACGTTAACTATGTTAAATTTAAATTTTATTTTGAAGTGGTTGTTCTGTTAACCATAGTCATTTTGATGACAGATTGTAATAATAAATATGTAGAGAAGTCTTAATTATTCAGAAACTTTTCTTTTCTACTATAGTTGCAGGAATCTTCAAAGTTCAATCAAGACAGAAAATATTCTATTTAAATTTTATCCAAACATTATTCGAGAAGATACCAATTTTAACCCAAGTATCACCAAAATATTTATTCAAGTCTTTTCATAAAATATTTTCAACACTAACTACCTCATCATCATCGGCAGACTAACTATAACTTCTGGTTGTTTTAAGTTATATTTTCATCATTGACACTTCAAAGACGCAAATTACATCTTTCATCCAGAGTATTTTTTTTTTTCATATTATTTTAACATAAAATAAAATTGATTGATGATGAGTTGGCACTAAAAGAAAAATACCATTTGAGTTGTTATTTCAGAAATAACTAGTAGGCGCCGCTGGGCATCTACCATTATTATTCTTCTTTCATAACTATCTATGTGGGTTCTTACATATATATTAATTTCTGTCTATCTACATTCATTTAAAATGTTCAATCAGCAATTTTATATAAATCTTCTTTACTTCTGTGGCCTCCACCTCATTATGAACCTAATGCACACACGAGTTGAACAGAAAAAGGAGAAAAAAAAGAATTAAAATGATTAGGTTCAAAAAAAAAAATTAACGAGAAAAAAAAAACAATACGTAGGTATGTAGGTAGATAGGATAAAAAGACAACATAATAATAATCCATTAAGTTTTATCATCATTTAAAATGTAATCATGCGCCTGACTATGTTTTTATACCGACCTCTTGCTTGAACCCATTAGTGCGCAGCTGTCATTTTGGAGTTTCAGCTGGTCCATGGGTCTTGTGTTGTCTTGTCTTAAGCCGTCATTCAACTTTCATCATACATTTTTATTTCACTTTTTTGAAAGAAACCGAAAATTAACGTCATCATTCGGTAGATTTTTATGATAAACTTTAAAATTCATGGTAGGTATAGACGAAAATGTCAGACGCACACACTTATAGAATAAGGTGCCGACTGCACTGTTGATCTTCAATTTCAATGATTCAAGTCCATTACAAGCAAATGGATGCGGCGGCGGCGGCGGATGGAATGTAATAAAAACAAAAATGCACTTGAAAACGAAAAAAAAGATGAAAAAAAAAAAAATTCATAGACAGAAGGAAGAAAGATAAAGTTTGAAGAAAACAAAACGTTTCCATAACCGATATATTCTCTTCATCACCATTTGCTCGTTCTTCACTAATGCAATCCTGTCAGCAGACGACCACAGAAAATTTCAAATTGAATCGTGCGTCAGATAAAAGAAAACCACTTAACCAAAGAGCATCCTTACGTCTAACCACATCGATGGTAGAGTAAACGAGAAAGGTACCACAGTCCACAACTGCTGCCATTACAATCATTGTTTGGGTCATGTCCCGTTTCCCGTGCTACCTCTGATGGTTTTATACATATACATATATAGTAGGTTCCACACGAGTCAAGTCGTCGAACAAGACTTTGAAATTAGGTACATCATCGTTTTTCTATGATTTTCTTTTAAAATTTTCCACCCAACTATCAACATTCTACTAAATATATACCACCAGGCAGACAGACAGAATGAAAACTGTTGATGCAGCAGTCGCCTGTCTGTCTTAGCAATTTCATTTCCTCTCTATCTTGTGTGTTTTCTCTTTCTGGCATTGTTTCCATTTTTTTTTTAAGTAGGAAGATTAAAAAAAAAAAAAGAATTGCTGTTTTATTAGACAATTTTTTGTCTGTTCACATATTCAAACTACTACTATTTTCTATTGTTCCGTTTCCTTTTTTTTTTTTTTTAGTTGAAGAAGTTATGTATGTTATAAAGCAGACCATTTTTCATTTATTATATCTTTCCCTACAAAGTCGCCGACATCGCCATTCTGGTTGTCGTCGGCGACAATGTCTTTGGTTTTTTGCCGCTCCTGTACATGCCGTGCCGCGGCCAATTTCATATGAGAATGATTCTCTTATGATGAAGTTCAATGTGCTGAAGATGCTCCTTTTCAAGTCTTTCTGAATCATTTTTGTGTTCTGTTTTTTTTTTTTTTTGATTCGTTCTTGTTCTTGTTTGAATACAATGAACCTATTTGAAAGGAGGAAGTTTGCCCTCTATGTTGTAGGTAGGAATATATATGTACAAGTACATGTATGTGTTGTGTATAGGAATGGTTCTGAATTGACAAATGAAATAAATCAACAGTTTGCAAAAAAAATACGTATTACCAAGGAAATAGAAACAAGTTTTTTTTGTTTTGTATTTGATAAAGTTGAGAGATATATAGATTCATTCAATAAAAATTATAAGATTTTGTTGTCTTATAAATAGCTACATAGATAAATATTGAAAGATATCAGGACATCCTTGGTTGACAGTTGTAGCAAAAATTTATGACAGCTGACAGTTGACAGATAAAAAAGGTGGTTTATTACAGATTATAATGGAAAATATTTCGGATAGGATGGAAATGAATTATGGTGTTTGTTTTTATTATTGCGATTTGACTTTTGTATCTGCGGCTTAATATAAATAATTTTTAAGGTTAAAATAATAAGTTAGAGTAAAAGTTAGTTCTGTCAAAATCAAACTTTGGGTTTTGATAAGGTTTACAAATGATCATATATTCAAAGAAAATGACGTTATCGTTTATAATCAACTTTCACATAAAGTCAAGACATTGTTTCTTTTAAAAATATATGTACATTAGTTTAATATTGTAAATGTTTTAACTAATACATAGAAATGTGGTCTCTTGTCAAGTAAAAGTAGTTCATTTATGGGTGGTATTTAAATGGCGCCCAATGCTTAGAGTATTGATTACAAATAATATCAATCTATGTCATATCTTAAGATACAAGTTAAAGAATAAACAATATATGGTTCTTCTCAAACTCACAACCCTGCTAAGAACTTTAATATATCTATAATACATTATTAAGTTGAATTTTAAAAATACTTAAAATAATTGGCGCCCAACGTAAAATAACAAAATTAAAAATTAGTATTGACTGTTTTCTTTTATGTAGGTACTGTTTTTTTTAATTTGCTTAATTTAGCAACAAATGATACACAAAATTCTTCTTTTTTTAAGTTATTTAGCTTAAATGGCGCCCAAATTTTAACTGCAAAACTTAGAAACTTCAATAATTATATGTCGAATTTATATAAATATAATTTACATACAAAAAAAAAATGTATAATTTTATTTTAGAAATTGTAAAGTTTTGAACTTTCTTCAATTAAATGGCACCCACTGTTTAAATCATTTGTCTATGGTCACTTTCTAAATATTTTGTTGTTGTTTTTGTCTTGATAATAAAAACCAGCTTCAAACTTCACCAAACAAAAAATATGCTGGTGTTGCTGTTTACTTAAATGGCGCCCAACGTTTAACTCTTAATTGTCGTTGTGTCGTGGTTTTTATCTATTAAATATAATTTTTAAATCGGTGAATATTGTGGAAGATGGAAACAATTTTCATTAACTGGCTATACAAGCAGCTAAAGTGCATCGTTGATTTGTCCCAGCTACTTGCACTTTCAGGAAGTCGGAAATCCATGAAACGAATTTGTTCCGAGTCAAAGGGCTTTCTCATGTATGGTTACCTTTAAATTCCTTCTAATACATAAGATTTAAAAGATTTTCCACCAATCTTTAAATTCTATAGCTTGTTGGCATGTGTTTGCTTCAAACGATTTTAGTAAAATTTTATTCAGAATTTCTTATGTTTACCTTGATCACTTAAAAAGGGGGCAAAATTAATGTGACCCAAGTAAATATGAATATATGATATATTTCTTTTGACAATGTAAAGATTATAAAATAAATTATTTTAAATGGCGCCCAACGTTTTGTTGCAAATTTTGCTATTTCAATACGTTTTTGTTTAGTAATTTATTAATCTCAATTGGGTTTGTTTTTTTTTTTTGCTCATTTATCTCCCCACGTGACAGGCGATATACTGACAAACAAAACAGAGCAAGTAATTACTCAAGCACAGCAGCAATCAATGTTACTATGACAATACTAGAAAAGTAAAGTAAAGTAAAGTAAAAAAATCGATATAACGATAAAAGCTTTTTTGTTGAGTTTAAAGTTTTTGTTTTGTCAGTATATATTTTTTGTTTGCCTGGTACAGTTTTTTTTTTGTATTTATTCAGCCATCAGTCAGTATGCAAGTGAATTTTCTCTTCAAGTCATTTTCTCATCAATGTCATCATCACGTTGTGCCCCGAAAAATGTTCTAGTTATAAGTCCTGTTAAGGCTCCCAATACAGTATTTAATTCTACCTTTTAAAGTTTAAATGAAATTTTGAAACAAAAAGGAGGAAGATACATAAAATTTGTAACAAATGAAAATATAGAGCTCGGCAAAAGAGTATAGTTACCTACGCTGAATATTTTTTACAACTTCGTAGTTGTTTGTTTCGTTGTTGTTTTTCACTTTTTTTTTGTTTTAAGTTGAGAGACAGAATTTTTTTGTATTATTTTTCTTAAACACGCTACTGTTTTGTGGTTCGAAACTCTGTGCTGACTGTTCGTTTGTTCGTTTGTCCGTTCGACCGTACATTTGTCAGTATAGAGAGTATCTTTGTGTGTACATCCTCGACAACAACGACAATAATCGTGCACAATCTCTGAAAAAAGTATTAAAGCCAAAAGGAGTGGAAATAAAGCAGCAAACATTCAAAAAGGAGCAGCAGCAGCATAACAGCACCCCAGAAGCCGGACAAATAAAATGCTCAACGAGAGAAATAAGTGGAATATATACTTTTGTATTTATACTCGCGTATATACACATATTATACATATAGATACAAATATGTTTTTTGCTTTGTTTTACGAAGCAAAAATACTACCAACCAACCAAAAAGTTTATGGCTACCGTTTTGCTGTTGCAAGTTATTTTATTCTTTTGAAAGCGGCTTTCTTTGTGTCATCGTTTGTTACTGGACATATATACCGTGCCATTCCTGTGCGGATGCTGTTGCCCATTTCTTGTGGCATAGTGATGTTGCATGCAGCAGAATACAGCACAGCACAGCACAGCACAACAAAACGATGGACTGTTGTTATTGTTGTTGTTTCTGTTATTATTGTTGAATGGCGGACCATTGGAGGAATGACAGTCAATATGGTGGGCTGTCTTTACGATCTGAAAATCAGCAAATGGTTTTACAACCAAAAGACGACAACAACCACGAAAAAGCCGCAAAAGTAGACAATATAAGCCCGCGGTGATGGCACGGACAGAGCGAGATTGTAGAGGGAAATATTTGAAAATGCACTCAAGCGATTGAATGAGAATTTGAAATTGATGGAGGCTGTCCAACGAAATAGAAAAGGGTGTATTTTGATTATCTGACAGATTGTTAGGCATCTAATTGGTATAGAGTGGATGATGATGGTATTTTCTCTTTTTTGATTGAAAATGCAATGCAAAGTTTTTTGCCCACGTTGTTATTTGGCGTTAACAAACACTATTGTTACTAGAAAAGTAAAAACTCGTATATTTCTATTTAGTTTGCTTCAGCAAAACTAGTTCTTGAAGAGCCATAAGAATTGGTACAATTTAAATGGCGCCCAACGCTTTAAGAATTGCTATCAAAGTTTTTCACATAATCTAAGACAAAAATAAATTCTTTTTTATTCCTTTGCTACATACATCAATGTCATGACTAGAAAATTTTTGTTAACCAATTTTTAAAACTAAAAGTAAAAACAAAATAAACCAAACACTTTTTTTGGATTCTACTGCCATTTCAAATGTTCAAGCAAATATCCAAAAACTGAATGAAAACTCAGAAAATATTCATGTAGCAGAACTACTCATTCCAAAGGACGCACGACAACCAGGCAACTCGAGTTTTTCATTTTACCCGACACAAAACTATAAAATGCGTAAACAAAATCACAAGACAAGAGTCTTGTCTATTTTTAAACACCACCTAGGCCAATACTAGCGCATATCTACTGCAGCCAGCACGATATGGACTCTCAGAACGTACAATAATTGTGCCTCATTCAAAAATAAACAATTGGATTTTGAATTCAGTCTAGAGAATACGAATAAGCTTGTTGCAACGATCTCTCTATACCCAACCCAGAAGGAAACACTTGAGAAGCAGTGTTCCTGAATTAACAGTAAAGATATATGTATATGTATATGTACCTATATATGTAATTGGAGTGCGAGCACACTTCAAAAACAAGCACTGAACAGAAGATACGATGATTACTATGATTCTTGATTTGAACATGCAAACATGCAAACATCAGAACAAAAAGGGAGGGAGAGAGTTGTGGGGCAAGTATGGTACTCCGCATATGGTCTTCCATGCAGTTTGTGTTATTATCATGAATGTTCTGCATTTACTCATAAATGTATGTACCTACATAAAGCAATTAAATATAATGAGCAAAAGTGTATTTTTGACATTTAGAGTGTTGTTCCCGCCATCAGATTAAGTGTGCTGACAGAATGACAAAGTGCAACAACTATTAGTCTGTATATGTGTCGGATAGAATTCGGAACTGAAAACCAGAGATGAACGATTCAAATAAACAAGCCCATCTGGTTGCAATTTAACATAACACTCACACCTTTTTTTTTTATTTTTTAAGTAAAAAAAATGATTAAAAGTCTTTAAGGATCAAAGGGAAAAATATTCTCCAAAGCCTAACCGCTTCATTAAATCTTGTTTTCGAAAAATCCTTCATAAAAGTGACAAAACCAAACTGAAAATTTAAATCAGGACTCAGGAGTATGTTCAAAGAAAAAAAAAAAAAACGAGTAAAATATTTCCTCGTTACTTATTTGTGCTTTGACATTTCTACGGCATACACTACAACGCATAGCAACAACTGTCAAAGGATAAAGTTTTATTCGCAATGTTAATTAAACGTCACATATATTGACAACTTACCATTCCACGCGCACATGACTTCCTGCAGCAACCGGAGGTGTGTTCCATATGACGTGACGTCTACGTAACCGCCCATTAGCAATTCAATTTCCATATTCATTTCCCGATTACAAAAAAGAAGGCAAAAAAAAATTAAAAAAAAAAATGATTTCTGAAATCAATTTTTATTTAATTACATTTTCTATAATATATTGAATATCACAGAGTGAAAGAGAGACTCTTTGTCTGGACCGTGTGCTTTCAATGGATGGCTTCTGCAGCACAGCAGAATTTTGATATAATCTATCTACGATACAAAAATAATTTCATTAAAAATTCCGATTTCGGAAATTCTACGTAACATAAACGATTTTTGTTGTTGTAGTTGCGTTGAAGCATTGGGGACAAAAAGGATTTTCTGTCAGCGTCCCGTCAGAAACATTCGTTATTTAACCATTCCCCACCCCGCATTTTGGATTTAAAAGTCAACGTGAGTTGAATAAAGCATGAGGATGGTTTATTATTGATTTTTGTGTCAATTCATGTTGATGTTGAATTTTGGCACCCTGTGTTATTTCTAAAGTGTATAGGCATTTCTAATGGCACCCATTATTAAATAATACAAAAATGGTGGTATGTAAATGATATTCCTTCGTTGACAGGTCGATGGTAGGAAAGAGAATACTGCGTGATATTTGACAGGGAAAACGGTATCAAGAGGAACATATTATTGAATTCATGTCAATTGTTGACTTCTAAAATCTCAAATGTATATGGCAGTTATATATACGCAAACAAATTCTCCATCTCCATCTCGATTTTATTTTATCCTTCTATAACTTATTTGTTTGGCGGAATTTTATTTTATGTATAAAAAATGTGTGCGCTTCTTTTTCATCTCATTCGTCGTCACTATATGGTGGGTGCCTTTCAATATAATATGTGTATATAGAGATAAATGACATTTGATAGGGGAAAAGTAAATTAAAACAAAGTGTCGAGTGGCGCTGCAAAATTAATGATGTGAACGTGTTAGACGTTGTCCGAATGTCAATTAACTGGTTCTATCAACATCATTACATCGGACTTATTGTGAGTAATTATATTTGAAATGGCAATGGCAGTTTTGTTTTTCTCTCGTTCATTCGTTCATTTGTTAAGAGCTTTATGTTTTTTTTTTTTTTTTTTAAATTTGTTTTTGCCATTTTTAATTCTTATCGGATCAAGTTTTTAATTGAATTACGATCTTTGCATCGTGCTATGAATGGGATTTAAGTTTTTTTTTTTAATTTGTTTTATGAAATAAAGTAAAAATGTTTATGTACTAGTGGCGGGCATTTGTGTGTGTGTGTTTTTTTATAACCAACAAAATATAAATAAACCAAACTAAAGGCCTGTTCTATACTTTTTGTTTAAAATATGAAAAACGTCAAAAAATATCAAATATAATGGAAAAAGAGGAAGAAAATAAATGTGTAGTCTTTAAGATTGTTGGAAATTTTACTGCACAGATCTTAAAAAATTATAAATTTTAATTGTAACAAAAAGGAAGCCACAAAATTAAACCAGTTCAGTTCAGTTTATGCGAGATTTTGGACAGTACGTGAACAGTCCTATTATTTGATTGATTTTCTTTTTCTTTGACATCTGTCAAAAATTATTTTGAAATGTGGCTTTGGTAATACTGATTTGGTTGATGGCGTATATATAGGGTACACAAAAATACCCCGCGATTCAATATCTGGCCTATGTGTTTTTTTCAGAATAATTTGTACTTTCTTAATATTTGGTTATTGGTAATATATTTCTGGACAGATTAAATGTATCTGTCGTCACTTTTGAAATTCTTACAAATTATTTTAGCGTTTTAAAATCACGAAATAAACAATTTAAATAATTTATTTATTTTCTTTTCTTTCAGGTAAAAACTTTTGAAAATATAAGAAATTTTTCATGGCTTAGGTAAGCTCAGTTTTTATTTTACTCAAAGTTAACATGTTTTAAGAATGCTGTCTACATATTTTTGACGCATTAGTCAATTAGTATTTTATATTAAAATATCAATAAACCTGGCATTTATAAAAGTGAGTGACGTTGATTCATTAATTTCGAAATAAGTGGATATGTAGCTTAGAAAATTTTCTATCTCAATAAATAGATACATATGTCTTTTGGAATTTTAGGTCTGATTTTATCTATGTATGTATGTACAACATTTTTTTCTTTTTATACAAAACATATAAAAAGCATTCCCAGAGCTTGTTAAATATTGCCAATCTATCTTAAATTATTGAATTCCGATCCACAATTGGTCAGTCTCAATTTCAGAAATAAATACAAACATATGTAATTAATTTTGTTATGTCTTTATTTCTAAACGGCCGGCAAGGAATGTTCAAATACCCAGAGGTAACTATATAGTCTCTATCCAGAGTTAAAGCCTTGACTAAACCCAAGATTGAAAAAAAAAATGTATAAAAACTCGTATAATGTGTACGTAATTAAAAACAGAAAATCGTATAAAAATTCCACAAAATTGATTAACCATAAATGATAAATTCCAAAAAACTTTGTAATAAATTCTATGACACTTCTCAGAAGTAGATATTGCAATGGTATATTCACACATTTATATTATATATACTCCATTCAATAAACTAGTTAACAGAATTTCATAAATGTACCTACATAAATATACCTATCTACCAAGCCTAAAACGTGATTTGATCATTATCAATTTGCCAAGAAAATATCAAAAATAAAATCAACTAATATCTCAAACAAACACAATCCGTTGACACATCAATTTACTCCAGTAATTCATCTAGTGAAACACTTAAAATCTCAAGTATTTGTCAATCGCATAAAAAATCAAAACAAAACCACTTAGACATTCCTGAGACTGTGCAGTGCAGTGTTTGTGAGTATATAGCTTCTTGTCATCATTATTTTATATGTATGTGTAGTGTATATCTCCCTATAAAACTCAGCGAAAAAAAAAAATAACCTACAAGTGACAACAACAACAAAAAGTTAAACAAAACACTTATAAGTAAAAATAAAATTTACGATCCCAACCCTACCTCGAGCACTTTTTAATACACTTAACTCACTACGCGGGATTGGGGGTATAAAAAAAATGAATGTCATCGGGCGGCTCGCGAAACAAATTGTTTGAGTTTTTAATTTCAAATAGAAAAATGCCGCCAACACTATGTGCGGCGGTGGTGGTGGTGATGGTGGTCATAGTCACCGTGCCGCCTTCTGTCGTTATTGTCGTCGTCGTATTCGTCGTCGTCGTCGCCGAGCCATCATAGGCCCCACGATAAAAGTCGATAATAACGTAGACTCACCATCGTTATAGATATGTATTTGTATAAAACGAGCAACGAGTGTGCACAATAACGAAATAAAAAAAAGAAACTCAAAAACATTAAAACGGCAAGCTTAAAGAATTCATACAACGACAAGTCACGCCGGCCGCTTCAAGCCATGTCGCCGACGACGATCGAGCTGCCG
Source organism: Epistrophe eligans (assembly GCA_951394125.1). Classification (NCBI taxonomy): domain Eukaryota; kingdom Metazoa; phylum Arthropoda; class Insecta; order Diptera; family Syrphidae; genus Epistrophe; species Epistrophe eligans. The sequence continues at coordinate 10,066,828 of OX596031.1, read as the reverse complement.
CCGTCACCACACGCCACAAACATGGGACACCATCAGACTTGATCATGTAAAAATTGCACTGCTCAAAACAAATTAAATGATGGTAATTAAGACTCGACTAAGAACCACATGCTTGTGTGTTTACGAGAGAAGATAAATAACTGTAATAGGTTTTTGTCTTAATGCTAAGCATATTTATAATCAGTAACTTCAAATAATTACATCGTAGATTTAGATCAACAAACAAGAAGTATTTTTTTAGTACGCATACGCCACAGTGACCAGATAACTTTATTATTTTTAATGCTTTTCTATGAAGGCATTTCTAGTTTATTTTATGACTCAGTCATTGACTTTTACAATCAGGGAAGGTCAATATTGATAGACGAAGCTTGAATAACACCTTCAACTCGAATAACTTAAAAACAACTTGGGTCAATTTATGAGTTATCTCTGAATTAAACCAGGGTTAGTTAATCCTGCAAATAAATTGTACTTTCAATTGTCAAAAATCTATCGAAATCAATGTGTGCTTTCACTCTCGAAGAAGAGAGAGCGAAACTATGCCGCACTATAAAAGAGTGAATTCCATAGTGTCGCCCCCTCTATTTCAAAAGGGTTTTGACATAAATCTATTCAGTTAATCCCCAGTTATCTAACCAAATTTGTTGAGTTAATTCGGGATCTAAATTTAGTGAAAAATATTTTTCAGGATTCAACTCGGGCTTAACTTCGGAACTGAGATTATATCGCACTGAAAAATTGTGCTTTATTGACGCTTTTGTTTTGGTGTCAATGTGCTTATCATCATAGTGCAAATGACTTATCTATTGATTACAAAAATACAAACAGAAAATACAGCTAGACCCGGTTTCGACATGGCGGAAATTTGCATTAACCTGGACTTTGCACTTTTTTGTTCTTTATAGTCCCAGCGTTCAACTCCATTTTAATTTCTGTTGGCCAAGTAGATGACATTTTGTTGCTCCTCTTTTTAGTTAGTGCCTAAATAGATAGAGAAGTAGTATTAGTAGTAAAATATATTTACCAACTCACTCGTAGAGCGGCGAGTGAGACAAGTACATACACATATAAATTTGACAGACTGTATATGTAGCCAGCGATTACTCGCTTGCATGACCTCGGGTTAAGGAATTTATGGTAATTTAAAAGAACAGCACCCAAACACGTACCTTGTGGTACCCCGTTGTGAGCAATTAATTAAAAAAAAAGAAACAACAAGAATCATATATATTTCAAGTTCAACACAAATATAGCTTAGTGAGTAAATTATTTGAACTTAAACATTAATCAATGGCTATATGAGCAAACTAATCTATACGTTATGCACATAAATCTTCATAGCTTAATCGATAAATTATTTTTTACACAAAACTTTTTTTTTTCTGAGCAGTGTATTAAGTAAATGGTTATTCATGGCAAGTAATGAACGACATAGAGTTGAGCTAGAGCCTCACACAAAGTAGATATACCTTGCTACAATAAAGAAAAAAATATAAATAAATTAAATTGAAAGTCACTAATGGACTAAAATATATTTAGACACGAATTGCGTATTAATTTGATATTTGGAAAACATAATTTTATGCAGTGAAGAGCATGTTCATTGGACAGAATTAGAGGTGCAATATCTATGGGTTTTTCTTTTCTTTTAAATTACAATTCAATTGAAGTAGGTATAAATATATTTCTACCTACCTCTTACTACCAAGGTGTAGCAGGAAAAGTACACCTATTGTATACGCTGCTATTGCTGTCTATAGCCCGCGCATACACCGGAAGCTATATGACATATAATTGAATACATCAGATGGCATAACCGACGACGACGACAACGACGGAGGTGTGTTCTGTGAATTAACCTAACAATAAAACACACGGGTTATTAAATTAAATTTTCAAAATAAATTTTCAAATTTTATTACTTTTTCTACATCAAATTCAAAAAGAATTTGTGCGGTTAAGAAATAATTTATTATGTATCGTTTTATATCATCGAATTAAGTAGATAGATACGTATATGGGTATGTAGGTATGCGACGTGTTCCTCCAGTGGTTTTATATACATATAGAGAATCTGTAGAGAATTTTTCATTTCAATTGGAATATCTACGTAGGTAGTAGGTCGATTTGGTATAGGTATACCTACCTCTATAGGTATAGGTGCTTCGTGATGGTTTTCCATGAATGTATGAATATTAAATATTGAATATAAACTTTGATGTTCAAGTCTGTGTGTTTCTCTGTTCTGCTTCAGCTTTAGCTTCTATATAATTTGAATGATTTACTTTGACAGATGGATCTGCTGCAGGAAGTTTATTTGAAATAGAAGAAGAAAGTGCGGAGAAATGAATGCAAACATTTTACATATGTTCTGTTTAATATTGAATTTATTACAGCTTTTTGAATTGAGCTCAATTTTTGGCACATCTTAAATATATTTCATGTCAAACATGCCAAAAGGCTTTTAAGCCATATTCGTAAAGAGAATTTTTGAAATACATACATATGTATAATGAACCAAGCATTGAAGAGGGAATTTTTGAACATTCATACATAAACAGATATGGATTTTTAAGACTTTGGAAATTTTGTATATAGATATTATATAATGTAAATACTACCATTAATGTAAACTTGTGAAATTAGGAGCTTAGGGAATTATGGTAGGTTCTTGAATAAATACTGAATAAAATAACGTTTAACGGAGATAGTTGTAGGTATTTATGATTTAATTCCATCAATATTTATTTCGAAAAAATGGGTGTGTTATTTCGAATTCCCAACTGTAACTTGATGTAAAATACGAAATCGGGGGATGTCATCACAGAAAAAAATTGATGTTTCCATACAATCTATCGATAACAAAGAGTTAAATTCATGTCGGAGTTAAGATCCAAAAATTCTGTGGGCTTAGTATGAGATTAGTCATTTCTGCATTTAACAAGTAGCATATTTAGCCCCTAGTCTGTTTTTGTCTTCTAATTTCCTTGGACTAAGAAATAAACAATGAAAGTTTGGCGCCCTATAACTACTTAAATTATAGCCTTAAAGCTTCTTTTAAAGCTGTCAAAAAGAGATCTTAGTTACCAAAAACATATAAATAATAGTCCAACATTGGCTTTTGAACTAACTAATGAGTTACAAGTCCAAAAATTGTAAACTTTTGACCTGTAAACTTATGATCATACGAATGTAATAACTAAATAGAACTTTAAAACAAGCCCTAAATAAGATAAGTACATAATACAAATTCAAAATTCCAAAACTTATCTGTGAAGGAAACAATTTTCAAAATCAACTCCATTATTTGGCTTTAATCCCCCTCCACCCCCAACCCCGGTTCATCACCATTCCCGTTATTTAACCAAATCATAAAATCCAATCAAATCCCATTAAAAATCGTTTAGTCAAAGTTTTAAAAACAATTTTTAGCCAAACAACCTGTGTGTGTGCCTGGGCATGGTCTGCAAAGTTCATTATAAATTTCACAAACTTTGCCCTTTAAATTTGATTAAAAACTCAACTCGAGAGTAATTTTCGGCTCTTTTGTTCAATTAATAAAAAAAGAACTTCTTGTTGTATCATCAGAAAATAATAATTTTTGCATCATGTTCATGCATCGAAGAAATACAAAAAAAAAAACACAAAACAACAAACAAAAACAACTCGCAAATTCATTCATTTTCATTTCACTCGAAAAACTCAATTAATAGGTTTGTATATAGAATGAGTCTGACAAAAGTTTTTATTGCTTTGACTGTGTATGAGTTATGGTAACGATGACGACGACGATGTTTAAAACGTCTATAACGACGGAGACGGAAACGACGAGACGACGACGACGTAGAAAAGTAGAAGAAGATGAGGATGAGCTGCTGAGCATGAGACGTGGCTAGCTATTTGTTATTTTTTTTTTTGCTATCTTATCCGCACAAGTCTGGAAAAATATTTGTTTTCCTAAATTTCCTATCCTTATTTTTGTTGGTTTCCTTTTTTATTGCCTCTTCGCTGCTCGTATGTTTCTTTAGTTCGTTCGCGTAATCGTGCGCTTGATGATAGCTCTACTAAGGTGCTCTATCGTGCTTGGCAAGGATAAAATGTAAGTCATCCATCCGTTTTGCGCTGCTTATAATATGTGTGCTGTGCACTGACATGGCAAACCTACCAACCTAGAGCTACATACATACATGTACATTGTACATATATTCCCTTTAATGTCCGTTCCCGTACCCGTGTGCCCATGTGAGCAACCTGATGATGAAGATTGGAGAAGTGTGAAGAAGTGTGGTTCTTCATTTTCAAGTACTTTACTGCTTCTGGATTCTGGAGAGTGTGCAAAATAGAACTGCAGCAGCTTTCGCACGTGCACATGCAATTTACCTATGCTATCCTAGGTATATGTGACGAATACAAATGCGGTGATTGTGCAAATAGGCCTATCTGCATGTCATGTGCGTGGTGAATTCTTTTAATTGTAATTCAAGGTGAAGAAAATTCTCCATTCTATGGGTTTTTCCTTCATTCATTTATCCTCTTTCTTTTTTTTTTTAATTTCCATAAAGAGTTTCTTATTTTCCACCTCAATCGGTTTTAATTGTGTGTGCTTGTGCTTCATGATGATGACACAGTTTTCTGACACTTCAGAAAGTATAGTTTCCTCTTTCTTGTTTTTGTTAAAGGTGTACTTTTGTTTTGCTTACACATTACCTATAGCAATTCGAATGCACACCATAAATTCAAGTGTCAAAATTGTAGAAGTTCTTAAATAAATATAAAATCGTAATTATTATGGTTGGTTTATTTTTATAGCAAATTTTGTTTATTTCTATTGTTGGCACAAGAATTTGTTTAAATTTAAATTGTTCTGATTCTTTTTGTTTGGGTTGCATTGAGAATAAATTTTCTCTTAATAATATACATATATCTAACCGATGTTTTGTTAGATAGAAATATTTTTTTTGTTTTTGCAAAAATTTCATGACAGCTGTCAAAATGATGTAAAATGATTATATTGTTTCTTATTTTATATACCTAGCATTAAACTTTTGTGTTCGTCTATGAGTTTATTTGATGTAGGTAATTTCGTTATTTTTTTGCGAAGTTATTTTGCAATGCAAATATTCAAAAATGTCTTAAAAAATATAATAAATTATTGACATTTGATATAAATGACGTTTGTATTAACACAGCTTGTCTGATGTCTTCTTTGAATCCTCCAATATTATAAATTTGTACTGAATTTGATTTTAAACATTTTCTTGCATATTGCATTAATTTATTTGCATTCAATCAAATATATTCTGCAACTAGTTTTTAAATGCAACTTCGGGCATATGTATATATATCTACCCATTGCGGCATTTTGTAAAATTTTCTCAGATAACAAAAAAAAAAAAAAAAACAAGTGTATAACCAAGATAGTTATCTGTATCCCATTCCAACAACATTCTTTTATTACAAAAATGAAGAATCCAAGTAGGTAGGTTGGTTTTGTTGTTGGTATATAGGTATGCAACCTGTATATACATATACATTATGAATAATTAATGACTTCTACAACACTTGCTGACAATCACCTTTCCTCCAAGATAAAAATCACAAGACGACAAAATTTCCATAATCCAAGATAAAAATCAATAGAAGTCGAGTTCAACACACAATTAAACAAAATCTGCTTAACTCGTATAGCTTAACGAATCAAATTAAATTTACCCTTTGATATGGTTGAATTTTACCGACTTTAAGTTATAATTTTTATCTTAACTTTTAATCATCATACTGTGTATATTTTATCTCTGTAGCTTTGAGAATGAGAGTTTGATAAATAAATAAAAAAAAAATCAGAATTTCTTAACACTAAGTCCGGATCCATGCACCGCATATACCCAGATAGGTATACAGATATATGTATAGCTATAGCGGAGAGACTCTAGTCTTACTCACTTTTATGGAAGCCGACAAGTTGCTGTAATGCTTATGCAATCCTAGAACTTGTTTTTCTTATGACCATTAGACATGCAAACTAAATGTAATGAAAGGCTAGATAGATATACTTTTTTTTTTTTTTGCGCGCAAACACCGCGTTGTTGTGTTGTTAACTTATGACCCTAGATCATGCATGAGTAGAAAAATATTTCAACAAATAAAAATGCAAAGGCGAGCAAGCGGCATTTTATGTTTTGTCCAAAGAAGTTGTAAATGGTCAGACACAAACGTGAAAGATTGTAATAGAAAAAAAATAAAATAATAACCAGTGTGGAAACCTCATAAGAAAAATAGTTTATGCTCGATATGAAAAATTTTTGCACTGGCAGTAGACGTGCAGTCAAGATGTCGCCACCATAGACGTCAATCAGATAAAATGTATGGTATATAGGAAGGAGAGTGAGAAAGGGAAAAAACTGACAGAAGAGAGGAAACGAATGACTGGAATGTATGGAAATAGTGTGGTGAATTCTTTTGATAGTTTTATCGTTCAACTTTTAATGGACTTTAAATGTACGCGGTGGTTGATGATGACTGGGATTAGATAAAATTATATTATTATTACTATGAATAAGGATCAAAAGGTTATGACAACACAGTAAGCTGAACATTACTGTGGTTGTTTTTTTAACTAATTTTTAAATTTCAACGCGGATTTATAATTGCTTTGGCCTTTTTTTCTTAAATGAACTGACGTCAGAAACTAAAGACACGGAGGCATAGGTTTTACCTCACCTAATCAGAAAAACTTCAAAATAACAAATGTCTATGTTGCTATAATTTCGTTGCGATTATACATAAATTTGTCTTGGTTTAAATAAAGCTCAGTTATATTAAACATTTTTAAATTTTTCATTCTCTTATTCTTTTTTTTAAGATTAATTGCATCATTTATATTTAATTTTTAATTTAATAGTCCAAAATTCAAATCCATCATCGATCATAATCAGCTTTCTATTAGACGTTTTTATGCCCACATACAAAACTGCATTATATTACCATAAATCTTTATTTCTAAGTAGTATACATAAAAAACTCAAGTTTATTAATTTAATATTTCAAAATAAGTAATTTTGAAATATGTTAACGCCTCCGTTCATCCATTCATTCACAAAAAATAACACACCTTTCACTCAAATAAAATAATAATAACATACAAGAAGAAAAAAAAAAACACAAAAAACAGCTGAGGTAATCATAATAAAGATACCAATAAACAACTCAAACATCTCTTCTTTATCTGTGGGTAGGTAGGTAGGTAGGTCTACTTTAATAAAACTAAACAGAAATAAAACAGTTTCCAGCTGTTTAGAAAACACATAAATCTATGCATTTTAAAAAATATTCAACAAAAATAATGTAGAGGAGTTTGATTTCGGATGATGGGGTCTCACAGGTGTCATCCTCAGTTTCGTTCGCTTTTTTATAATTTAAACTTGCAAAATACCAGTTAGCCACTTTCTATTGTTTGTTCAGTTTTTTTTTGACGCAGGCAACAAATAATTGCTCTTACATTATTTTATAAAGTGATTATATTTATGTATATGTATTCAAAAAGGAAATTATGTCAACGGAGAAGTGTCATTAAAACTTATTCCAAAGTCAACAAGGTAATTACCAAAAATTCCAAACAAGTTTCATTAGCATTCGTAGCCAAAAGGGGCTGAAAGTGTCATAAATTGAACCGAAATCAGAAACATCAAACGAATTGTCATTTTTAAATAGCAAAATGCTTTTACTTTCGGAATCAAGAATCACAGTGAAATGTCAGCGTATATATCTTTTAAGTGCTACCAAAGTACAAAACTAAATAAAAACGAAAATAGACAAGAACAAATAAACACAAATAAAAATAAAAAGCAAATAATAAACAACTCTTGCCATTACCACTTCACCTCAATAATAACAAAAACAGAAAAAAAAGAAACAACAAACAACAAACACAAAATGAGGGAATCATCAGAGAAAAACTAAATTGACATTTCATAACCGCACACTGACACTGAGTGCCCCCATTTCGTTTTACCTCTTTATTATTTCCGATTCAATGACATGACAGATCGAAAGAAAGAGATTTTTCTTTTTCTCGAACTAGGTTGACAAATAAAACTGACTTTGACACTACATATAAAATGTGCGCACCGTTAAAATTTAAGAACTCTTTGATGCTTTAAAAGTTAAAATCTTCTTTCTGTTTTTTTTTTTGTATTTTTTTTTTGTATTCGCTTTGCCAAGCCATGCCAGACCAGGCAGCACTTGAAAGTTATATCAAAGCGAATCATTAAGATTATCACGTCATGGCCATGAAGAGTTCATTAGAAAGAAATTCTTTCAAAAAAAAGTAGATTAGTCGGGAATGCGTGGGGTGGAACAGCGGCTGTGGTGAATGCGACGTGGCGTGACGCCGCCGCCGCGCCGCCACCACCGTTCCGCGTTTCAGAGAAAAGAAAATTAAGATGAAAGGAATTCCAGTGGTAACAAAACTTTGTGAAAAGTTTTTCTTTTCAAAATGAAAATGTATCTGAATCTCAATCGAAAGTGGATGCGATAGCGGCATTTGAAGCGGTTTGATGGGCGCGGCAGCAGCAGCGGGACGGTCGGTAGAAAAATGTTCTCTTATCAGAGGGCGTGTATGTGCTGGAAAGTAGTTGGTGGTCGTGTGGATGAAGTGGCAGACACTCGAAAACCTTTTAAGACTTTTATCTCGACAGTAAAATTGCTTTCATTCTTGATTTTTGCTTCTTTTATTTTTATTTTTATTTTTATTTTAAAAGACAAAAACAAATAAAGATAGTTTTATGATTTCTTATTTTAATGTCGCTTTTATATCTCAATCTTATTTCTATTTTATTTTTGGCGATTTGCTTTGTTAGATTTTGTCAGTCGCGTACGCCCATAATATCATCAGACTTTGAGTTCGACTAAGGCAAAGATCAAAGGCGGTATGACGCGCGCAGCCATCTTGATGCTTTTTATCTTTTTGTAGTTTCTGTGCTTCGTTTTAACATTTTTTTTTTTGATTTTTGAAATTTTTATTTTAAAAGTATGTTCGGCTTCAGAAATTCCCATTGAAGAAGTCCACAAAAAAAAAAAGAAGAGAAACGCTTTTGTTTGCTTCAGATTGTTTGTGTGTTCCCTCTGTTCCCTCTGGTTGTGTCTTGTCAGTCTGAGGGTCGAATGAGGTTGGTAATCTTGATGGACGATGGAATGTTTGTCGCTTATTTTTTTTTCTTCAAAGTTAAGCCGATTTTTTGGTTTTGTGAAATAAGTTAAAAAATAAAATAAACTTGAAAAGAATTGAAAATATTTGTTTGCTATTAAGTTTTACGAACATTTGTTTTTGTATTTGAGCAAAAGATAACAAAAAAAAAAGTCTGTTTGCGCACATTATACGTGTGCGCAGTTTTTTATTTTTTTTTAAGATTCAAAAGATGAATTGCTGTGGATTGAGGCTATTTGTTTTTTTTCTAACTTATGGAGCTTGAGTTAACAATTCACAAGTAACTAAATGCTTAAGTGACTTTGAGTATTGTACAATTTTGTTTAAATTACATAGTTTGGTAATCATTAATTAGCTTTTCTCAACATTGACAGATGACAGCTGAAGGCTAGTTTTTTTATTTTCTTCATTTAAAGATATTTTCTTACTTTTTAAACAAAAGTTTGTAAATTGAATCTTATACCTTGATTATGTCAAATTTAATAAAATTATCTTTCCAACGACGTTAGCATGCTTTCAAATCTTGATTCTTCTGACATTTTAGTCTGCGAATGTTATTGCAATTTTTAAGTTCATAACTAAGCCACTAATTGACAAAAGTAGTAAGCTTTGCATTTATAAACTGCAATCTGCGATAACAAATGAAACTTTTGAAGCAATTTCTGGAATAATTTTAATTTTGTGTTTTAATTTTTCGACAAAAGGAATAAATGATCTAACAAATGTAAAACTTAATTACTTTAAATTGAAAAATTGTGTACTTTCATATTTTCATGAGTCGTAAAGTCATATCTTCTGTGAACTTTCAAAAATATTTTCATATTTTTATACCAATAAGCTGATTTGTGTTTCTTTAGATTGAGTCCGTACAGTGGCGTACAATTAGAAAATAGTATCTGATAAGCTTTTCACTTAAAACCCTATATAAATTCTTGTAAGTAAATGTAAATGATTTTCATAAACACAAAACCAAAGATATAACTCTATAGTAGAGCATGATTATAATTTATCCAAGATATATCCATATCGATCTCATTCGTATATAAATTAATTGCCACAAAATTTAACTAGGTCAACAATTTTCCTGAATGGCTTATGATGTATTTACATATATGTATATATAAATCTTGTATCTCTTCAGTTAAATAAGATTAATTTATTCAAAGTAAAATTGATTTAATTTATAGAAAGTATTCAAACAATGCCCTTTTCCTTTGGCTTTAAATATTTATGAGAATTAAATAAAACACATGTAGGTACATCATCCATCTAGGGCAATCAAATCTTCTTAAAGAATTTGATATGATTAAAATAACAAAAAAAAATGAATTTCCATTTAAATAGTCTCTTTTATTGATTGTGTTAGATTTATACATAACTTATATATAACTTCCCATAAAAAAAAAACCATAAAAAACACATGTTTGAAAAATCATCAGTTCGGTAGCAATCTCTTGTATGTAGGTATTTAACTTAATAAATATTCCCACTAAACCTCACCTATAATTAAGTTTAACTTAAGTACCCAAAGAACATGTATATCATTTTCATATAAATAACGAGATAAATAAATATAAAAAAATGTCGACTTAAAAAATTTGCATATAATTTATTTATTTTTTTTTTGTTAAGTTTTATTAACGAACTTGCAAATAAATTGAAAATTCACATAAAATCAAAACATAATTACTAATTTATTCAATTTTATAATAAAAAAACAAAAAATAAACTAAGAAAAAGAATAAATAATCCCCGGTTCATTAACAATTCCTTTTTTATTTTAACATTTTTCATTAAACAAAATAAAAATAAAAATAAAAATAAACTACAAAGAAATATACCGCAATAAACAAAAATAAAGCACTTAAATTTTATCACAGCAAGCCCATCTCATTTTGTATTGTCTAGACAAAGATTTACTTGTTAATCATCGCCCCGATGCATATATTTTTATTATTATTATTTTTTTTGCAAACAACAACCAAGATCTTAAAGATCACAATCCGATTGAAAGATTTCCGATAATTTTTCGAGATATTAAAACAGATTTGTTATTTTATCGCGAAGAACCGATTTTTATGTTTTGCCAAATTATCATAAAAAAACTTGACATACAAGATGAATATTTTTTTTTTTTTAATCTGTCCCAAGATTGGTTATGGATAATTTAATGAAATAAAAAAAAAACACACACACAAAATGTTCGAAAAAATCAAGTATACAACGATTAATCAGATCGTGACGATTAAAAAGTTGAAAAAAAAAGAAATAAAATAAAAACAAACATACAACACACATCAGCATCTTAAGCGGTGTTGTTGTTTCATTATCTAGATACATTGAGATGAGATAAAAAAAAAATGTATCTTTTGGGAAAAATGAAATTCAGATTCCAGTAGCCGATGATGGTGATCATTGACTTTGTGTTGTGGTGTTTCTGGACCAGTCGTCTTGGTCGTCTTGGGGACTGGTCCAGCTGCTTCTGGTGTTAAGTGATCATCAGCATTCGAGAAAAAAATGTTTTCTTTTTTTTTTTTAATTTCATTTTGGTTTTCATCTGATGAAAACAACTGGTCTTTTTTTGCACAAATTAAGTGCGAAAGATCAGAAGATGATGATCATTTATTTTGATTCTTCACTGATCAGCAATGCAATTTATATTTTTCACAAACTGAGGTTTTCTTAATTTTTTTTTTTTATTTTTGGGTTGTTTATTGTATTTTTGTAGGTTAATTACCAATTTCGGTTGCAGAACAGAGTGATCTTTTGTAAAGATCTTGACATTCGTGTGATCGCAGTGACCAGTAGCTTGAAGTGTTTTTTTCACACTCAGATATACGTGTTTTGAGGAAGTTTTCTCTTAATTTATTCGTAATTTATTTTTATTTTCTTTCAGTTTTTAAGTAGTGGGTTTTATTTTTAATTTTGTTGATGGTGGCAAACTTTAACAGGTCATACCTACTGAAGAGAAATAAACGACTTACCTATGTGTGTCATAAGTGAAATTGAAACGATTTAATAACTGACAACTAGAGATGTACCTGCAATTATGACTGTTCGAAATAATTTCGAAAGCTTCGAAAACTAACTAACTAAACAGCTCTTTTTAAAACATGTTTAATACAAATATTGTAAATTGTACAGGCACATTGCTTTTAGATTCTGACTCAGTGTAGTTCAAACAAACATTTTAGAGATAACATTTATGTAAATATAACAATAATGGCGCCCAAAAACTACAAGCTAAAGTCAAAATTAAATAATGCAATAAATGCTTAATTGTAATGTATAAATCTGATTGAAAGATAACTATGTACACATAGATATAGATTGAGAGTTTCAATAAATATGTTTTTTATTTTCCAAAAACGCCCTCGGCGCCACTATATGTAAAATATACCATTTACAATCAAATCGTTATTTTGTTTTCTAAGTATTTTACCCCCTGATGATAAAAATATATTTACAAACATATTTCTTTGAATTTAAATCATAATAAACTCTCATCTCAGTTATTAAGCCTATCTATCATCTATTATAAACCCCGAAACGTTTTCTGATTGCTTAGTGTGTTTTACGATTTGTTATCAAGTATCGTAAATCTATTAAGAGAAATAAAACAAAAACAATCCATAGACCAAACGATATTAACAGCATCCGAGGCGCTTCTTCAATATATAAATAGGTAGATACTTACATGTAAAAAAAACTACCCAAGACCTAATATTATTTCATCTAGTATATGTTTATATGTATATCTATTATAAATATCAATGTTTGTATGATAAAAAGAAGAAACTTCTTCTATGCTAACAACAAAATACATATAATTCGGAATGAAAATAAAAACCCATCATACATATAAATTCATAAGGGACCATAAAAAATTATTGGAAATAGGCCGAATATTATTATGGCATTGGATCGGATCGTATGTATTTTTGGACATTCAAGCTCATTTAGACAGTCCCTATTGTTATGGTCGCACATTTTGAAAAATAACAACTTTATTGAGGGTCAATTTATTATAGACATGGGAGACAGAGTCTTGTTCGATGACAGATAAAATTTCATTTCCAAAAGGCTTACACATACAATGCTTAGGTTATATATATGTATGAGTAGTAGGTAGTATTAAAGGGGAGTATAATAATATGTTATTTATTTTTATTACCAAGTGACAGAAACTCCATTGAATAAGTAGAACTTTTTAGAAGGTATGTATATACATAGAATTCCCTAAGGATAGCAACACAAAGATTCATCGTTAATCAAACGTCAAATTTGACATGTGTCAAAATAAAATACTAAAGTTAAGTTTGCTTCAGTTGATAAATGAATTGATAGATGAATTGAATAACTTTTTTTTCTCTGATTTGAAATTCAAAAGCCATTGCGGCCTTGTTACTTATGGTAAAAGCCTTAAAGACTCTTAACCATATGTTTACACTACATTTGTTTCTATGACTTTCCTGTTTTTTTATTTTTATTCACACACAACTGAATACCAATTTACATGCAAAAGCTGTTTCAAATCATTGTCTCTCTAAAAATTAGGTTACATTTTGTGAAGAAGGGTTAAACCAATTGTCATCCCCTTTCAAATAAATAAAATATCCCAACAAAACTATTCCCAACCCACACATATGTCATGTGTGTTTTACAAAGTTAAACGAAAGAAAAAAAAAGTAAAACTTTTCAAAGAGAGAGAGAGAACAATATAACATCACACAACTCTTTGATCATATGAACAACACAATTTCGGTCTCTTGTGTCAAAGTGATGAATGGCAATGGGGTTAGGAAGGTCTTTTCTTATCAAAGAAAAGAACAAATAAAAAGAAAAAAAAAATAACTTTTTTTTCCACTAAATAATCAAAAGAAAAAAACAAAGTTTATTAGATTGTCAGAGTTAAGACTGAACGAGCGGGTAAACAACAACACAGCAAACAACAAAAGATGAAAGCAAATAAGAACACACGCTTTTAAGTTTTTAAAAATTTATCTGTCTATCTATTTATCTATCTATCTATTTATCTATCTATCTATTTATCTATCTATCTGTATTACTCGACAAAAAGAACAAGACAACAAACATAAAATAACATTTAAATCTAATTCACATCTGGCAAACAATTTAATTTGTTTTATACATTATGTTATTGTTCCTTTTAGCTTATCTTCTTTTATTTTGTATTTATAAATAAATCACCTATAGTGAGTAGCGTGAAAAATAAAAACATCAAACGCAGACGGACGGACAATGCAGACATATATTTTTTTTGCGCCATGTCATCATCAATGTCATTGACAAGCATAAAACATCAATTTATTGACATTAATTTGACAGGTGAAAATATTGCCAATATGTTCAATGAATTGAATGGACGATGATGGTGTAGTTACTGTCAAAAGAGATTGTATAGTGTTTAGTTTTTTTCCAATGGTTTTTATTTGCAATGAAGAGATAGAAAAAAAGGAAAGCACGTATAAAAAAAGAAAATTTATCTGAAGGTCGAATATCTATGAAGCGTACAACAACAAATCTGAAAAGGAGTCGGACAACATACTTGGAATTTACCGTAGTTATCTATAGAAAAATAATCACACACACACACACACACATACATAATTCCTATTGATTTCCTATTCTGAAGTAGGTATAGGCCTTCACCGTTTGCGGTTAAAATCCCCTATCGGAATTCCATTACCAATATAGTATAGGTACATAGGTATTTTTGGGTGTATACAAAATGATATCGCTTAAGTGCGTATCTATCGATATATGCTTTAAAGATTTTTTTCTTTCGTTCGTTGTTGGTTCTTCTGAATAGATAACCACTTGAAATTGAAAATTACAATTCAATTGATGGTATAGGTATATATAATATATATATATTTTTTTTGTTAGTCTTATCAGGAAGGAAAAATAAAAGTAAATCAGTAATTTTTGTATTAATTTAAAGGAAATGAAGCGAACACTTCACTTTTGTGGCGCCATTAGTTGTAAACGAAAATCACTTACAATTAGGTAAAGAAATAAAGCAGCTATAGAATAATACCTATCTATTCTACATCTGCATAATATTACGCATTACATACTAAGAATTGGTTGGAAATTTAAGTAATTGTAGTTAAAAAAAAAAACAGAGATACTGAAACCTAAGTGTTTTTTTTTTTTTTATAAAACTGAGTGTTTTCTTTGTTAAATTCTTCTTTCAATTTGCCCAGCCCATTAAAATGTTCATTTTTTGTCTGCGTGTAGTGTAATAAGAAAGATCTTGAAAATGTTAGGTTCTAAGTGCTGTTAAACACACAAAAAAGAAACAAACCAATACATAAGTGGCGCCCGGGTAAAGTTTACTATCGTAAGATAATTGCAGCAAATGCAATTAATTAGTTATTTTAATTGGTAAAACTGAATGCTAATATGATTAGTAAGAGATTTTAGTAATTTCAGGAGATTTGTTTTTTTATAATCTACTAAATATAATTTTCTGGTGACGTAAATGGGATTGTTGTTTAAGGTCAAGTGCATCTAAAGTAAAGTAAATAACTTTAAAAGTAAGAAAAGCTTTTAAAACTGTTCAAAACTGTATTTTTTTAATATTTTCTTCAATCTTTTTTAAATGACACTCGGTTATATTTAACCTTTAAAGTTGTAACAAAACTAATTCTCGTATTCTGAATTATTGTTTTACTTAAATTTAAAGTTTTTACGATGTATGTACGTTTATATTCATCGCTGACTAGTTAGCATTGACCACCATAAACAAGAATCATCACCATATAAATTATTCTACTATTAAAATCAATCCACCCACTACAAATTCCCGAAGAGAAGAAATTCCCCACGCAATCAATAAATTGACGTCATTTTCACACACTGTCTTGCCTTGCTTTAGCGGCGGCATGTCCAACTAATAAAATTTATTAGATCATCGATATGCACTAAGTAGGTACATATAGTATATATTAAAAAAACATATATACATATATAAAAACAGAAAGATCTTTAACATTCAGCTGACAACACATTTCTGTCTTAAATGCCGATCACTGCCACCATCACGGACGCCGCCGCCACAGCCACCGCCGCCGTCGCTGGTGCTCCTAACGTCACTATCACCGACAACAAGCAACAACTATTTAGTAATTGTATCACACATTTTTATCTAGATCTAGTTCAAATAGTAAGGAAAGAAAAAAACTGTTACTGTAAAAAAAAAACAACAATAATAATTTGCGCGCCAAAACAAAAACTGATCGAATAATTTATTGCCTTGTTGCGCTAAATCGCCGATAATCATTATTAAGATCGATTTAATTAGAGCGTCGTCGCGTCGTCGTCGGCGGCGGTGGCGGCGGCGTCAAGAGATTAGAGAAAGGAATGCTGTAATTTGTTAGATGTAATGAAAATAAAAATAATCTACTAATTGTAACAATGAAAAGAAAAGCAAAAAACAAATAAATATGAGCTTGTATATATCTAGATGATCACACCGATCCTCATTGTGGGCAGCAGATTAGATACACATAAACTTTTTTTTTTTTAGATGTAAGAAAAATGCATGCAAAAACAGCTGTGGCACTGTCATCGAGCAGCAGGCGGCTTTGCCCCTGATGACGTCCCCTTTTGTAGTGAATGTGGCTAACAGATTCAAGTGTATAGAAACTAGAAAGTAAAAATCGCACTCTGTATGTGGCAAATCACCTATGGACTATGACTGGTGTTCAGGCGTGTCGGCGGCAGCTGTTTGTAGCGTGCGGTTATAATCTTTTAAGTGGTGGCGGCATACGGTGCGCGGTTTTTGTTGCCTTTTTTCCATCGATTTATAATTTTTTTTTATTGTTTAGTACCTATTTTTTTTTTTTTCACAAAACCTATTCTCGTAAAACGCGGCAAATTCTCTTTTATGTTAGTGCGGGAACTGGTTTAAGACGGAAATTAATTACGCTTGGCGTTAATTCGAAATACCGGTTCGAATAAAATAGTAGAAGTAATGACTTGGGTTCATATGCGAGGTTCGTGGTCGGATATCGACAATGCGACGACGGCCAGCACAAGCACCGCGAGACGTTGGAGCAGCGTAACAGCGACGGCGGTGGCGGCTTTTTTTTTAACGTCCCATTTGTGGTGGCTTTTGGAGTTTCGATAGGTGTTTGCCATTACCCTCACTTCAGAAATGGTGGCAGAAAGATAGAGGGAGAGGAGCGATATATTTAAGTTTTATTCCATCGGGCGGTAAATTTGAATATCTTTCGATATTTATTCCTTTTAGTATATTTTATTTTAGCTCTCTACGTGGGGTATGAATAAGTAGGTAGGTTTTATCTTTAGGTATTTTGTCATCGTCCGAATCAGTAAGAGACTAAATTAGCATTTGTGAGTTGGTTTCGTTTAGGTAGCATTTATCACAGGGTCATATTTTTGGGTCATATCTTCAGGGTAATTTTTAACTGATAATATTATAATTATTGTTTTTTTGGAAAACAAATTACCTTAAAAGCTTTTGACCTTTTTTAAGATTAAAGAAAAAAAAATTAATGGAATATGTTAATTTAAGTGAATATTTCTATATACATATATGCACTTCAATTCATTTTTTTTTCTGATGTAGTTATGCCGATGAGATTGTGATTTAAAAATAAGTATCAAACTCATGACTCTAAAGTCTCAACACAATATAATCAGTTTTCTTCTTCTAATTACAATTTAGACTAAGTATACCTATTTATTTTACGAATAAAGTTCATAGTTAAGACAAATTTAAGATGGTGAATACATTGAGTGCGATTGTTTGGTTTTACCTGTAAAGCTGAAGCATTTTATTGAATTTAATGTTGACCATGGCATAATGATAAATGTTTTTATCAGGGATACTACCTCTTGAAAGAAAGTAAGAAATCCTCTCACCGACTCTCAGCTTTGCCGTTCGGATTTGACAGAAAATTATAGGTCCTGCCTACGAACCTCACGCACAGAAAAACAATTTAGAATTATATGTCGCGCCACTATTTTATTTATAAGGTTAATCACAAAATAAAATGTCAACAAATTAATTAAACAAACGCGCTTGGTACGATAAAGTTCACACAATTTAATCAGCTTGCTTAATTAAATTAAAGAAATTGTAATACCTTTATAATTCTGGTTAATTTTCTCTTGACAATTTCTAGAAAGTTTTGTACTTTCGTTCCAAATTGAATTTCCTCCTTCTAATTTGAATTTTTTGAAGCTAATCTATTTCCCACTTGGTTGGTATGCAAGTCTAACGCATACTGAACATTCATCAAAACAACTGATTTAAATGATAAGTGAAGAGTATGTAGGTACATAATATAGGTAAGCATTTTCTTTAACAAAAAAAAAAATACAAAAGAAAAGACAAATTACGCATCAAATTACAATTCAATTAACTATTTGATTTGATTAAATAACCGTCCAATATCGAAAAGTAGTGGGAGAAAGGGGCGCTCCGATTGTCATTCATTTGGTTGCATTCAAAATTTATATTCCATTAACGTAACGGAAAAGCATTTTCCATTCGATACTCGTTCGTCGCATTACGAAGTTATAGGTTTTATATTTATTTTTTTTTTCATTCGTTTCTCGGTTTTATTTTTTGCTTTTTTGTTTCGTTTCTGTTTTTTATTATACGAATTTTAATCCATCAGAGAATGAGATAGGGGGTGTTGTAAATGACAGACCACTTGAAAGCTATAACCGCGCCTTCATTTATATTAGCCTAAGTGGATTTTTATTGCAAACGAAATGGATGTATTTATATGAACATTTGGAGAAGGAATACAAAATATTTTATTCGATTTCCTTTTCTCACAAAAAAAAAAAAAAAAAAAAAAAAAAAAAAAATGAATTAAATTTTAAGAAATAATCATTAAACGGTCAGTTTAAGGGTTCGATTTTGTCTATAAAGCTTAAATTGTATACAAAAAAAGAATAATTTGTTTTCTTTAATGTCATAGCTTTGATGTCCCCCAAATGCCTTGACGGATATGAAATATAATAAAAAAGTTTATGCCTCGATTTCCAAAACACACTTAATTTTAAATTACTCTTATTTTTTTTTTCAGTTCAAGAATGCACCACAGACTCCGAAGAATTGATGTATCATCAAGTCCGAGCACCATCATCTTGCAGTGCACCTCCCGATTTATTACTAGTTAGCGATAGAGAAAATAATATTCCATTAAAATCACCATTAGTTAATATTATTTCGGCAACATCACCTGCTGGATCTGCGTCACAACATCACAAACACCAACAACACCATCATTCGCACCATCAGAGCCATCACAGTCATCCTTCATCACAGCAGCAACAAAGCACACCAAAAGATGTTCTTAGTAAAAATTCAAAAAATGGTAGCAGTAAAACTCATCATCAGCAACAATGTAATGGCAATGGAAAATCAGCGAATGTAAATGGTGGGACACAACAAAATGGTAGCGGTGGTGGTGGTGATGCACCGGTGGATCAGGGAAAAGATGAGCGGATACATTTGGAGGTAAGTTTTAAGTAAATTGATTCAAAATTTCTCTTTTTCTTGTAGCCCGTAAAAACGTTAAGTAGGTGTGAGCGAAAAACGTAAAGTGTAAACACGCTTTTATAAAAACGAACAAACCCATTTTTATCTGCCAATGCTGCCTAATTTTCTATAAGTGTCAAAAATTTGATTTCAGATCAAAATAGATTCAGAATATTTTTAGCCGAAATACTACACCAATATTAATAATTCGAAGTGACGGTATCTGTCACTTTAAAACTATTCGCCGGAAACTCGCACCCCAAAAAATACATATTTTGTTAATTGATGAAGGAATTAAATTGAAAATGATTTGCGTCGGACATAAATCAAGTCTAAAAAAAATAACCGGTATTTTAATTGAATTGTGTATGAAATATAATTTCAATTTAATATTTCTAACCCACTTTGTAGCAGGTTTGGAACTTGTATGTACATACATACGTATATATTTACATCTTCATATAAATTAGTTAATTTCTCAGAAAAAAAAACATTTTTTTAATTAGAATAGTTATATGTTTCTCTTCTCCAAACATGAGACATAATAAAGTCAAACTAAATGTCAACCTGCTGTGACAGTTCTTTTTTTGTTTTTAATTATAAATGAAGCTTCTTCTAATGTCATTTAATTAAAAATCTTTTCAAAAAAGAAACCTTTCAAATTATCTTTTCACTTATTTTTGTAAGATTATTTGGTGATAATGATAATAATTTTACTAACCAAGACATCTGTCACTCAGCTATATGTATATAACAAAATTTAATGAAAAGTCATTCCACTCTATATCTCACCAATTAACACTTTCGCCTGTTAAAGATTATACTTCTATAGTATTTAAGTTCTAATTTAATACTAATTTTTAATTTCAACAAAGTTGAATGAATTGTGAAATCATCATCCTTTCATCGCATTGCTAAAACAAAGGAACAAAACTGTCAGAAACAGCTTGAAATAATCTTATCTGCTGATATTCTTCATTTTAAGACTAATTCCAATTTACCGAAAATTCGTTTCGCTCGAATGTTCATTATTGTTATTATGATTTTCATTTTTATTACACTGTCAAACAAATCCGCTAGAATCTTTATATTTTCCTGATGATGATGATGAGACGGTGGGATTCAGCTAACAGCCCCTTGAAGTGTTTACCTAAAATTCTTGTTATACATCCGTTACACTGTCTCTCGCGCAATATTGAGATGAATATCTTCTAAATTAGCAGTAAAGCCTAAAAATATGCTATGAAAAAGAAAATGTCAACCGATTTTTATTCGTTGTCTTTTTGCGCTGTCGTGAACTCTAAACCTAGTTGTTTATAGGCGAAACCTTTTACCCCTTGACAAAAGTAAAGAAGAAAAAGACATATATTTAACTCGAGGATACGACACGAAATTAGAAGACGTTTTTTTATGGATGCTTGGATTCTTGGATGCCAGGTATGCCAGAACCTCGCCGTCTATAAGAAATACGTACAGTACATATGTATATATCTCTTAAAAGTATCTAGGATTGGAAAATGCTAAACTCCCTGGGGGATTTTCAATGCTTAATGGAGCATTTTATTTTCCCGCGGTGTGGTGCAGCAATAAATTCTATGCTCCCATCTCAATCCGAAAGGAGGTGCCATACCACCCACTCGCCGAACTGTCAAGGTGAATATAATAATTTATTCTGGTGTTTTTAAGCGCCTTTATATTTCGTTGCGCTCATCTTGCTCTGTGCCATTTAAAACCCACCCGCTGTCACCTTTGGGAGTTATTGAGAGATTGATACTTCCACCTTCCCATATTCTGGCACTCGTTGGCGGTGGTGCTGAGATAACCCCCATAAAATTCACAGTAGAGGAGTCGAAGTTGAATCAACAACTATGGTAGGTACATAATATATACTCCTGAAAAAATCAATGGGGTTTATCGTCAGAAAAACAAAAAAAAAAAAAACATTCTTCTCTTATTTTATTCGCCTAATGTTCTTCCACATATATTTTTTTGCGGGATTTTGTGCTTGACCATTTTCAAAACACACAAATTTGTGGTAAAAAGTTTTGAAAACCAATAAAACGACGAATCTTTGACGTTGTTTTATTTATTTAACCTTGTTTTGTGTTTATCTTGGCCCTGGTTTATGTTTGCCTTCATGTTTTTGTTTCCATCGTACAAAATAGTTTCGCCTGATGGTTAATTGAGAGGACTATTATATAGGTATGTTGTATATAGTGTTTACGTGCCATCCTGTGGTTTTATATTGTTTACTTAGTTTTAAAACTTTTGTAACAGCCTGGAGAAATATTTTTCTTTTGTATTTTTATTCTTGGTATTTACCTTGGTTTGCTCCACAGGAGTGAGGAAAAAAAAGAGCAAACAAAATGTTTACGCATATTTTATATTTTTGTTTTCCATATAATGTGGGGAATTTGGAAGTGGTGCAGGGTTTCATAAATATTTGAAAATTTTCTATTTGGCATTGAATTTTGAAACATTTTGTAAAGTTCAAGTTAAGATGAGTTAATGGAGGAGAGTTAAATAAAGACTTTTTTTCTAAAAAAAAAATTGATGTTTGTGTTGAAAGTTAAATCGCATTTAGTTTGCAATTTTAATTTTTTTTACTATTTTACAAATTTTTGAGCATTCAAGTTATGACGGCTGATATAATTGGCCTTAGACTTTTAAAATAGTTAAATTGAAATATTTTTTTTTTTTAACAGAAATAAAATCAATCGATTTCATCCTAAACCTCGATCTACCTTCCATGTTTTCGTTCACAAATATATAAGGATTTCTTCTTCCCTTCTCTTGGTCTGCCCTTAATTAAAAAGAGAAAATTTCCATCAATCAAATGATGATTCTTCTTAATTGTCTTAGACAAGTTTGTTGGGCGCCACCATTTAAATATACTTTAAAATTCGACAACAGTTTTTCATATTGAACATATATGTATATTGAACATATATATACATATATACATAATACATATTATGTGCAATCGCGTCTCATACGTTCAGTCTAAAGAAACCCTTAATTCTAATTCTAATTCTATAACGCTTTATTTTAATGTTGGGCGCCATTTTGATGAAATAGTTAACATTTTAAGAACACAATCTGACGAAATTACATTTACTTGTCATCACGCTTAAGTTCTACCATCATTACATATCTTTCCATAGCAGCATATTTTCCAAGAAGAACAAATCTCATTAGGCATGCTTGGGTAACAATAAGATTTATAATTAAGTTCCTTCTTGAATAAAAATTTAACCTTCTGAGTTTGTCAAACCTCCTATAGAGTAATAAATTGAAGCCACAAACTAAATACGTACGGTACGTCATTAAAGTGTTTTTTGCTTCCAAATATACGAACCTACTGGCGTTTTTAATGATGTTCTTTTGAAAGCCAATTTTATTCTTAACAACTTCCTGTTTTTGACCTCAATAAAAATGTAACTTTTTTTTTATTTTTTCAGGAATTCACATGTGATGTCTCCGTCGAGGGTGGCAAATCATCACAACCTCTGCAATTTTCCTTTACCTTTTACGACTTAGATGGGCATCATGGGAAAATTACCAAGGACGACATCGTTGGCATTGTCTATACGATATACGAATCCATTGGCAAGTCGGTTGTGGTGCCACATTGTGGTAGTAAAACGATAAATGTTCGTCTTACTGTCTCACCGGAGGGTAAATCGAAGGCAGCTGCGGCTGCTGCTGCTGCTGCTGCCGCAGCTGCTGCCTCAGCAGGAACAAAGTACAAGAAAGCAGTCGGCCATTCAACTAGGGATGGCAGTCAGCAAACTACACATGGGGGCGGTGGCCATTCGAGACGTCAGCATCGTTATAGACCAAGAAAGTTGGTCAAAACTGATGACGAGGATGATGATAGTACAAGTGAAAAGGAAGCGGTCAAAAAGTCCTATAGTTCTAGCAAAGCAAAGTGCTGTCAACAACAGCAACAGCAACAGCAGCAGCCACAACAACCACCACCAGAAGTCGAAAGTAATTTGGATGTCAATTGTGGTGGGCATGAGAACATCTATGAAAATATGTCGAATCTCAAAGAGGAGTGCAAGGGATGCCTAACACAACAACAAAAGTCTGAGTTGTACTTAAAACAAGCATCGACGCGAGTGAAGATGCTGCGCAAGGCTCGAAAACAAAAGGTGAGAAATGTCAATTTAGAGTTTAATGGATTCAGTCACAATAACAATTAAAAAAGTTGTATATAAATTAATCAAATATATTAAATTTAAAGAATTTATTGGGAACATATTCAATGGCTTTTTTTGAAAGCACCCTATAGTTTGGTGGGGAAAAAACGGCCAGCAGTCATGCATCTGGTCAAAGCAACGCCTCCGATAAAATCGTTATTGTGATTCAATCTTAAAATGTTTAGTTGTTGTGTTGATGTTTTTTGTGGAGAGTTTTCGTTGTTGTTTTTAATTTGAGTTTTTATTTACTTTTGTTTGGTTTTTTTGTATTTTTATTTTTATTTTTTTTTTTACATTTTATGTTATTTAGTACCAGGACCATTGTCATGAGTCCCGTCAAAGAAGTCTTTCTGTTGGAAATGAATCGTGTTGGAAAATTCGAGCGAATAATTCTATAAAAACACTGTCACACCAATATCATCATCATCATCAGCAACATGAACATAACTCACACCACCATCATCATCAGCATCAACATCAAACAGACAACAATACACAAACAAGTAGTCCTGATCAACAGCATCAGGAGCATCCGAGTCAGGATGTAGTTGATAGCATTGGGGTGGTGGTTGACGGTTGTAGTGGCGGCGACGGTGGTCATAATACTCAGGCTCAGGTTAATAACACATCAAACGCAGCATCAACAACAGCAGATTGCTGGAATAATGCATTGAATCGTAACGATTTGATTGATATCATTCGAGAGAGTATGGAGAAGAATCGACTGTGTTTTCAATCGAATAGGTAAGGATAATGTCGATGATGAAAGCGATATCCCTGTTTTGTCTTTCCATTTATTTTTTTCATTTAATTTCTGTTTTTTTTTTTTTGTTTTCTTTATCTATATTTACTTTTTTGTATTTAATTATTTCTTTTAATCTACTTTTTATAGTGCTTTTTATGGTCTTTGGTTATTTATTGTTCATTTATATATAGTTTTGCTAAATTCAGCCATATACATAGATGAATTAGTGTCTATTGAAGTTTTGGTATAGCGAGGGATAAAAGCAATTTTTTTATTGTATAAACAGATCAAATAAATAAAAAGAATGTGGACCTGAACTCCAAAGTCCTGGATTTCAAAATTCTATAAATTATAAAAGAAAAATATTTTTGATAATGAAAAATAAAGGATCCACTTTTTTTTTATTATAAAAACAAATTTTCTTTTATAATTTACAAAATTTTGAAAAACAGAATTCTGGAATACAGAAGTTTGGAGTACAGAATTATGCTTTTACAGAATTTTGTATTTTCAGAATTCTTAAACACAGAATTTTAGATTTACAGAATTAGGAAATACAGAATTTTGGAATACAGAAACATGACTATGATGAATTATATTTAAAAAAAAATAGGGAAGCCTGCAAATAATGCTCGTTTTTCGCAAAAATTTGTTAGATGGCGCTTCTATACTTGCGACAGTAATTTTATTTTTTTATTCGCTAAAAGATTAAGATCAGTTCATACCAGCCAATATTTTGTATTGTCTGCTTTGAATTTGCATACATATAACGATCGCAGATTGGGACATTTAAAAATTTAGAAACTATTATGTAAAAAGTATTTATTTTCCTTTTAGTTTAACCATCAATCTTCTTGTTTATATTCTCCTCTCAGAAAACAACGAATACCTAAATAACTATTTTCACTAATCGATTTCTTTTTGCTTTTTTTTTATTTTCATTTTAGAAAACCGCAAGCAAATGTGAGCCCCATCCGCCATCGGCATCGTTCAAATACGGTATCGAAAATGCCAACAAGTTCGAACAACAACACCAACAATACTCCTATCAACAACAACATCACTACCGATCCTACGGCCATCACGCATCATCATCATCAACAGCAACAGCAACAGCAGCAGCAACAACATCAACATCAACAACAAGAAGTAAACAACCACAATCACCATCATCTTCAACCGCACATTCCTATTTACCATCAACAAATGGCCATTAATCCGGCCGTTCTAGCCGCTCAAAATGGCATCGTTCACAGTAAAATGAACCTTTGTGGTTATGATTCTTTTTTACATGCGACAATATGTAGCGGTGGCATTAGCCATTCACCACCACCCCCAGCTACTGGAACCGGATATTCCCATCAGCCTGTGGCAACAGTTCAACCAATCATGACAACAAGTTCGCCAAAAATCGATGCCAACAATCAAATTAAAACAAGTAAAATTCTCCGTAATGGAGGCCACCATAGCAGTCAGCAAAACTCACCACAGTTTCATGGTTATCATCGATTAACATCGGGAAGTCAAAGCGCTGCAAAACTCAACATTTCACTGTTAAATGCCATAAGTCCAAATCTATCAAGCCAAGAGAGATTTCATCAAACAATCGAACATGTAGAAAAATGGCTATCAGAACGTGATCGTAAACTGTTAAAAAACGCAGCTGCAGGAGTCGATGAAAAATGCAAGAAGGACGTTAAGAACTATGACAATTTACTGTTTGCCAAATTAACGGAAAAACTGCAACAACAACAGCAGCAGCAACAACAACAACAAGAGTCTGCGAATGGACGTAATAGTGGAAATAAAGAGAACATCCGCCTGATGCATAATTCACAAAATCAAAAGTTGAAAATGCATCATCATCGTCGTAGTCAATTGTCAGCAATTGTAGCGCCATCTACGCCACAACCAACCTCCGGAAGTAGTGGCAGTAGCACGGAGAAGTTACTTAATAGCAGCAAGTATGTAACGTTGATTCCAATCAATGGAGATCCCTTAGAATGTGAAAATTTACTGCATCTCACGTCAGATGAGGAATCTACCACGGTACCACGTACACCATCTCCACCACCTCCAAATGCTACTATTAGTGGCGGAGGGGGTGTTGGTGGTAGTGGTGGTGTTGATGAGGGTCGCAGTACCAGTAGCTCTTCCTCGTTAATACACAGATACGTGCATGAGCACATTCACCATCATTATCATCACTTCGAAGATAAGGAGGAATAATAGATTGCATCGAAAGTTTGGGAAAACTATTTATTTTGACAGTTTAGAAAGTTAAGTTTGACACAGAGTTGCTGCTGCGGTTAGAATTGCTATAGTTACGTAGCAGGTGGGTGTGGCGTGTGGGTAATGGAAATAAACGGGTATTTGTATGCTTTTTATATTGTGAATGTGAATGTGCTTATTGTAAAGTGGTTTAAAGTTTCTTGTGTCATTTTGTAGTAAAGTTTGTTGACATGTGTCAGATTTTTCTTTTTTTTTATAACTTAATGTATGTATGTTTTGTAAAACGAAAAAATAACCTAGTTTTAATGTGGCTGTTAATGACAGTTACGAAAATTTAATCCACATAAATTTCCAGAGTCAAACTATGAAGAAAAAAAAAAGACTGTCACATGTCAAAAAAAAACGTACCACACATGATACAAAATTTTACCATAAGGAACGCAAGTGCTTATAATGACAGTTTGCTGTATTAAATTTTAAGGAACAAACTAATTAAATAATTTATTTATATATTTAAATATTTTTTATAATGACAAATAGTTTTTAATCTTTTTAAGTTATGTTTTTAATTTAAATTTTAACTTAAATTAAAAAAAAAAAAAAACTTTTATTTTTTTCGAAATTAACGTATAATACTCGTTCGAACTTTTTTAAGAAATTTAAATATATATGTATATGCTTTTTTTTATACCAACTACAAATTAAAACAATGTGTACAATGCAAGAAAACTAATAAAAATATTATAAATTTGTCGTAATTTTTAAATACTTCTAAATATTTATATACTTAAATGCATATCTAAGTGATCGTCAAAAAATAAAAACAACAACAACAAAATACAATGCAAACCACTCCTGTGTTGAAGGCATTTCATGTTTATACTTAAAAAAAAAAATTATTAAGAAAGAAGGACCAAAAATAATAAACAACTAACTAACTTCTAATTCTGTATAACTACGTCTTGACACAGGCAATGAAACACAAGTATTATAACTTTGAAAACAAACAACAAATAAACTTAAACAAACATTTTCCTAGACTATTGGTATATAAATTGTGCCAACTTAATGCAGGAAAAATTTTAATTATATAAATTAAAAAAATATAAAATGTTAAATATAGAAAAAATAAAAATTAACAAAAAAAACAAAATGAATATGAAAATATGTTGTGAATAAGAAGTTTATATATATATATATGAAATAGATATTTAATGTACATTATTATGGTAGAAAATTTTATTTCATTACAAAATACAAACTAAATTAATTAATTCTTATAATATATTGTTTTTCTTCTTCTAATAAGACAATAATGTTAATATGTTTTTTAATCAAACAAATTTTCTTAACAGTTTCTCTTATTTAACTGCAGTTTTTTATTTAATTTAATTTTTGTTTGTTTTAACAAAATGAAGAAAATACAAAACTT
This sequence comes from Epistrophe eligans, assembly GCA_951394125.1. Lineage (NCBI taxonomy): Eukaryota > Metazoa > Arthropoda > Insecta > Diptera > Syrphidae > Epistrophe > Epistrophe eligans. The sequence goes on along the minus strand of OX596031.1, from coordinate 10,038,457 downwards.
GATTACATCTTGCTATATAATTCTGAAATAGTTAATTAATAATTTTGTGTTTAAATAAAAGACTGATTTCCAATTTACCAATATGAAAAAATTGATTGTTTTTTTATTTTCATGGATAAATTGACAAGCTTGTTTTGAATTATAAATTTAAAAACTAATAATTCATGAGCTTTTTATAAAAATATAAAGAACTACAGAATGAATAAATCCTGAGCCACGTTCCCACAAGTCATCGTCGGATGAAGTTCTAAAAAATCTCTCTTCCTCTGACAAAGACGTCACAAAACGATTACTACCTTCGCATGAATGTTTGAGATATGTATTTAAAAAAATTGCTTCGTAGCAAGGCATTGAATTTATGTGTATGCTCCAACCCGGTCAACTTTGAGAAAAATTGCTATTATTTAGCCTTATCGTGACCTTCACCCGAAAAATATTTCACCTTAAAATTCTTTGTTTGCCCAGAATTTTAAAAGCTATTTTGAGTTTTGCCCGTATGAAATTTCGTTCGCCTACTAAAAATAAGTAAAAATATGGGCTGTCAATGGTATTACATTCCTCGTCCCTCGATATTTACATTGGACTAATTTAAGCGGCTTATTTTGACGTGAATCCGAACTCTACGAGTATTGTTCAGACACAAACTAATGTGAACACAACCAACTCACTCTGACGTTCAGAAATCGTTAAAACTAATAAAAAATCTGGACTCGTTGAAGGATTAAATAGAAATATTTTAATAACAAAATTAAACTTTTATTAAAAATATTTTACCAAATGTCAGAACAGACAGAAAAATTTAATATTCAAGTTCAAATGCAAATATGCTAGTTTTGAAGATGAACAGAAGTGTGTAGCTTCTTTTATATAATTACAAAAATAATAATAAGTAACTAACAAGATGTTTGAAGGAGGCCCATATCTCGCTTAAATTATCTTCAATTTGCATCAAATACAGATCTAATGCATTTTGGAACGCAGCCAGAATATTTATACAACACAATTAACATAAACAAATTCATCATAATCTTCTATATTTTCCTAATTTCAGTTAATTAATTAAATACATATTTATACCAATTCTTCAATTTTATTTGTATATATTGTTACTATTTTATAAATATAATTTAGATTGAATATCCAAGCTCTTTTACTCTTAAATCTATAATTTAACTCATTCTGAAGTGCAGTTTCGAGTGTATTTTTAGTTAAAAGATCAATAAGAGAAATACATTTCGCTTGAGCTATTCTAAATTTAATAGTTTGGGTTTTTGTATTGTAAATAGTCTTGTTAACTCAATGATTTAGTATATCTCACAGTTCTGTTCATCGCGTTGTCATCGAAAGATATAATCTTATTAGAAAAGTTTTTTTTTTCTTGGTGGTTTACGATTACGCAAAAGTTTGTTTGAAAAAAAAGAAAAAATAGTTTTCTACCGGAAATTTGATTGAAATTATGACAAATCCAATGCATTGTCCAATTTGTAGGACAACGGCAACACTTAAATGTGCTGGATGCAAAAGTGTTGTTTATTGTGGCAAGGAGCATCAGAAAATTCATTGGAAAAAAGGTCACAAGGCCGAATGCAAATGTTACGAGGTGATGAGTTATGATTTTATGAGTTTTTGTGAATAACTTTGTGTACAAAAAAAAAGTTTATTTTTAAGTGTCAAATTCTTTGTCCTTATCCAATGATCAATCGATAAAATGGTTGTGTTGATTCTGATACTAAAGTTCATTACGTAGGTATATTTTCTTCAAAGGAATTTTCTTCAAGTTTATGTGCATTGTTGTATCTACGTATAATGCAATTTATTTTTGGCCTAGTGTGTTTTTTTTTGCTATTTTTATGCAATGGCACGTGCTTGAGTGTAAGGTGATTGCCCTTTTAAACTTTAAATAGATACAACGAGAGATAGAGAGAGGAGTAAACAAAAATATTAAATGTTATGTCATTTTGAAGAGTACGCAAAGTGTTTTAATTTCTCTTGTTTATATTCGAAAAAATGACAATATAGTTTTGTTTAATTAAAGGTATCAATATTGATGGAAACCTTGATATCTGAAAGCTTATGTTTTCTTGCATTTGGTCTTAGACTGAAATAATACCTATTAAGGTACCTTATATTGTCGGCCAGGCCGATTCTTTTAGACGGTTATTCAATTAAATAAAACTTTGAGGAAACTGAATCTTTTTTTTGTTGACTTATCACTTCGACTTCTTATATCGGACTCCCAGTCACAATTGATGGGTTCTTATTAATACGGAGAGAGGAGTATAAGATAAAATATAAAGGACAGGCATAGGTTCAATATGGGATGGGAAATAGACGTAGGATCTAAGGATGAGGATGGGGAAATAATAGTGATGACAATATTTAGCAACTTAAACAAGACGTTTATTATTTTTAAGTTTGTACAATTTTTCTTTTAATCCAAAGGTAGCAACGAATGATGTACTTGGTCGACATTTGGTTGCAACACGTGACATCAAACGAGGTGAAATAATTCTACGTGAACAACCTTTCATCTATGGTCCCAAAGTTGCATGCCACCCAATTTGTCTCGGTTGCCACCGAAGACTTTCTGCTCCAACAGCAGGCGAGAAAAACTATTATAAATGCAGTCAATGTTCATGGCCGTTATGTGGGAAACAATGTGAGAAATCTCCTCACCACATCGAGGAATGCCAATTGATGGCTGAAAAGAAATTTGGTTGTAAAATTGACTACAGCAAGGAGCCAAAAAAGGAGTCAGCTTATTGTGTAATTCTGCCATTAAGATGTATTTTGATGAAATTAAAGAAACCCGATGCGTACAAACGACTTATGGAGTTGGAGGATCATTTAAATGAACGCCTAGAAACACCTTATTACAATGTTCTCAAGGCTAATCTAGTGACATTTATTAAGACAATTCTTGGTTTTAAGGATCTGGATGAGAATGAAATTCTTCGAATTGCCGCAACATTAGATACGAATTCATTTGAAATTCGTCAACCTTCGAGGCAGGTCAAAGTTCGAGGACTTTATCCGAAAGCTGCAATGATATCCCATGATTGCATCTCGAATGCTCGTCATGCCTTCGATGATAACATGCAGATCATGTTTTTGGCCAAAACCAACATCAAAAAAGGAGAAAACATAGCTACATCATATACACAACCTTTGAAAAGTACAATTTTAAGAAGACTACATCTTAGACAGGCTAAGTGTTTTGATTGTTCATGTCGAAGATGTATGGATCCATGGGAGATGGATACTTTTGCTGGAGCAATCTTGTGTTCGAAGTGTAAAGTAGGAAAGGTAAGAAGTACTCAATAAGAATCTAAAAAAAAATACATAAAGCTTATGGAAGTTCTTCAATTTCTATAGATTGTTTCTACGAATCCATTGGACAATGAAGCTGTTTGGAGATGTCTGCTTTGTCCTCATGAAATCACAGCCAAGCAAATTATTTGGGGTAATAATGCCATGTTAAAGGAAATCGAATCATTGGATAAAAGTTCACCAAAGCAATTTGAAGAATTTATCTATCGCTATCGGGAGACCTTGCATGATAAAAATACTCATGTGCTGCAAGTTAAGTATGCCTTAACCCAACTCTATGGTAATGTGCCTGGATTTTATTTGAATGGTAAGGATTTTTGGCTTACATAGATAATCATTTGTAACACTAGTAACTATTTAATTCTTGTAAATAGAATTATGTGATGCAGCAGTAAAAAGAAAATTGGAACTTTGTCAAGAGCTTTTGGAAATTGCTGATATTTTCGATCCTGGATGGAGTATTTTCCGGGGAAATTTATTGCTCGATTTGCAGGAAGTTATGGTTATTCAGGCAAAACGAGACTTTGCTAATGATTTGCTTACAATTTCTGGAACTCAGGTACAAACTTGAATATACAATATAATCAAATGGTTAATATATCAATTGTTTGATTCATATAGGAAAAACTACAAGAAGCAATGGATATGTTAAAAGAAGCTGTAGAAATATTGAAATTTGAACCTGAGATGAAAGAACTTTTACAAAAGAAAACCGACGCTTTGAGACGGGACTTAGAAATGGATTGAGAAAATATGCGCAATTGATAGAAAGAAAAACAAATAATTGAATTATTGATGTGCTTTCACTTTTTATACTAGAATTATGGTTTTAAATAAAGTAACAAAAAAAAATCTGATTTTTAATTTTTGACCAAGTTCTTCAATAGAAAAATTACAAAAAAAGAGAATATTAAGTCAAACTCCAGAAAAGTCCAGACCTGAAGGATTTTCCAAAAACTTTGTATTTACTTCGTCCTTAGGGTTATTTTCGTAACGAATTATAAGCTCTTTACAACAAAATAATGAGCAACAAATTTCGTTATAACGTTCCTTTTGAATGTGAATTCCATAGTTCCAAATTTTTCGAGGAAAGAAATTTGCAGTTATTATTTATATTGTTGTCGTGTTAGATTTTAACTTTACGGTTTGGCCAGTCTCAAGAAGTCACAATTTTTTTTTTCTATTTAAAAATATTCTTATATCAAAAACAAAAAGATTTAATTTTATAAATAGATATACATTATATATATATATGAAAAGGTTTATTGGGCTAATTCGTTCAACCTGTCACGATATGAGCATCAAATCTAGCCTCTGCAAATGCAAACATTATATTAAAAGCTTATTTATAGTGATTTATTAATTCTTCACCAAATTACGCTAAACTGTTATATTTATAACTTTTATCAATGGGCATTTCCCTTGATCGCTCTAAAAAAAACACTTGTTTTACAATAAATAATTTTTTATTTTCTCAATTTTTAATCTAAATATTGTCTAGTATACCAAAATACAAAAACTTGTGATCTTTGATAAAAATTTAGAAGCTCATCTCTTACAATAAAAAGTAGGTTTTTCACGCACATTTCCTTAGAATCTATATCTCAAACCAGCATGAGCACTGTTGTCATTGAACTTGAAGTTTCTTGAGGCGCCTGCGTACACGTCCAAGTTTTTGCTGAGTTGACGGTTATAATCAATGCTTGCACTTGAGCCTCCCTGACGACTGTGTTCAAAAGTGCCGCTCATAGAGCCCTGAGGTGATCTAGCTTTCCTCACAAGGACAACATCGTCAGTTACTGGAACTACATCTCCATAAACCTATGAAAAAAAAAGAATAAACATTTCAAGCTTAAAAAATGGGTAAAATTCTTACCCAATCCGATTCATCGAACGATGTGTTTTCTTCAGGAAGAGTGAATCCCAGAGCCACGGCCAATAGTCCAAAAAAGATTAATGCTTTGAGAGACATAGTGTGTAAAATATTGTTAAGATTGATTTCAAAATGCAAGACTGATAGCCTTTTGAGGTATTCACTTGTCTTTTATAGGAAATAAACATGTGTCTTATAATAATTGATAACAGATGCTTCGCATCATATTTGCTTAGGTGCTATCTGTTCGGGGTTTTTGTTAAAGCTTTTGTTCTTGGGGGTGATTTCCCGCTTTAAATGAATTTATTGGCTGATCAGTTCAATGTATTTCTTGATATGGCCGGGGAATTTATGAATTTAAGTTTTTGACTGTTCATTTTTTTTTTTTAAGAAACATAGTATACGCACATAGATGATAGGATGCATCATATGTTAATTATTAATTGATATATGTATGTACATTTCTTGTTCTTGTTAACCCTTTTTCTCAAAAAAAAATTCAACTGCATAAGTTTTTTTTGCAAAAGCGATACAGTAACAAAAAAGGTTTTAATTTACATGAAGTTGGAAAATATAAATCAAACATGAAACCGGCGTTTGCTTGATAGGCAGGCCGACTCTCCAGGTAATTAGCTTAATTATAGGTTCATTAGATGAAATGAGAATTTTTTTGATGAATATTTGAGAAGCTTTCCCAAGATTTTAACATACATACATAGGCACTTAACAACTCGCAACTTGTACTTGACAGGATATTCTTCCATGATGCATTTACAAAATTAGTTGGAGCTTTGCTTTTATCCTGGTTAGGTGACCCCAAAATTTGTAAAACCATTTTTCTTTTATCCACTACACCACCGCTATTTTTAAATAACTTCTTTACTTTTAGATTAATCAGAATAAGTTTGACCCTTTTAGAAATTCTCCTATTTATTATAAGCTGCAATATTTCCAAGATTCTGCGAGCTCACTACACTATCAGCATATATGAAATTTCTTTAACAACTATCTCTGCAAAAATTAGAGCTATCAACAATTTCGTAAGTAAAACGCCCACACTTGAATTAAACAACTCTGCTAGCCATCTGCTCTTTCAGTATTTTCATACAAGGTAAAGAAAATATAAAATAATGCATTTACATTAAGAGAATCAAAAGAGCTGCCTTAACATCGATCAAAAAGGATTGTTAATATGCAAACAAGAAATACTCATCATGGTATTTTAAGGATTTGAATTGTGCGGACATTTTAATAGATATGACCATAATTTTCAGAAAAGGAGTATTATTGTATTATGTTGGCCTTTTGTCTCCTTTTTTAAACCTTATAATTTTTAACTTGAAACGTCATCATTATTAAAATATTTCAACGGGGAATTACTTTCTGAAAATAAAATCCACACCAACAGATAATTTAACAAACATACCTACGGTTATAGGAAAGCATCGCTTATCAAAATTGTAGAACATGCCTTTGATGAGATTTTTGTATAAATATCAAGTAAACACCTTTCAGATTATTCAGTCTTGCAATAGCATTCCCAACGATAACATTCATTCATTTTCTGAACAAAAAATGTCTTTCAAGACTTTGATCTTTTTGGGACTTATGGCCGTCGCCCTGGGATTTACTCTGCCTGAAGAAAATACTGCCGGAACAGAATCAGAATGGGTAGGTTTTCATTTTCTGTTTTCAAACACCATTTAAACATATTTAATTATTTTTATTAATGGTTACAGGTCTATGGAGATGTTGTGCCAGTGACAGATGAGTTGGTTCTTGTCAGGAAATCAAGATCGCCTCAAGGTTCCCTCAGCGGTATCTTCGAACACAGCCGGCCAATGGGTTCAAGTGCAACAATTGATTACAACCATCAACTAAGCAAGAATTTGGATGTTTATGCTGGAGCTACGAGGAATTTCAAATTCAACGACAACAGCGGACATGCTGGTCTCAGATATAGGTTTTAAGAATCATCGATAGAAAGAATTTTGTTTATAAATTATTTAAATATTAAACACACACATATTTATTTTTTTAAACTAAACCTTTGCTTTTTTTATTTCAACTCTGGCTGAGAAAAATCAGAAACTGATGTTTCAAAAGCTGCTAGTAATGGATATTTTATTTAAATTCCAATTTTTGAATGAAATAACGAGTAAATGACAGACGCTTTGTTTCTCTAATTAACTATAACTCACTAACTTCGTGGTAATTTTACTTTCATGGAGCGAAAAGCAAATGGAAATCCTTTATAAGATAAATAAATATGATGATGAAAACCAGTAAAGAAAATGAATGAAAAGTCAGCGACAAACTTTTGTTGGTGGTTACCAATAATACGACCGCTTTTGTGAAAAATAAATATATGAAAATGATCAGTGCTAAATTTATTTTTCCAAAAAAGTGAAAACTGGGAAAATTATTTTCGTTTCGATGTGGGTTTTTTTTTTACTCGATATCAAAAATATGTAGCTTCTTTATTTTCATCACCATGTAAACTCATTATTCGAGAGAATAGAGTTACCACGATGTTTGCGATACAGAATTAGCTAAGCTACATTTTAACGAAAGAACTAAAAGAAGTCAAAAGTACTAAAAACAGATTTTTGTTTTGTTTAAAGAAATTATTTTCAGGCATTTTTAAATGCAATACTTTTTAATTTATTAAAATGCGACAGATTGCAAAATTATAATAAAATCGGTTAAGCCACTGAAAAAGTGTACGTGAATAGCGTAATAATAAGTTAATTTCCTGTAAAAATTCATCAGAACTTTATTTTGCAATGCGAATTTTGCCAAAATCCTGAAATGGAGTTTTTATACAATTACTTTGGTAATTTCAAATACAAAGTTTAATCGAAATCGTTGGAGTCGTTTTTCTCTCTAAAACGACTCCAACGATTTCTTGAAAAAAGAAATTTTTGTATGGCTACCCATTTAAGATGAGCTAAAACAAAATTTCGAGTTTCCCCTTTAGTCGATCAGTCAAACCGTTTAGGATCCAGCTCAAATTACTGTGGACGCACAGACGGACGGACAGTATAACGAAAACCACTTTTTCGGACATTATCCATCAACGTAGTGCATTTTGATTACAACCTCAAAATTTTTTTTCACACGAAACCAATCCTTGCCTTGTAGACCAAGTAAAAAAAACAAACAAAATCCGAAAAATCACAAAAATCACGAAAAAAAGGAACGAACAATGAAAGAAGGAACAAAAACTCAAATGTCATTAATTCGCACACAATTTATGTTCCAGGCAATTAATTTTTCGGTTTTGATTTCTATGTCTTTTTCGATTCTCTTGAGTGGCGTCCAAGAATATTAACTCTGCAACAAACCTTCTATCATTTATTTGTTATTTTACTCGACAATTGCAATTTTTCTATCATTATTATTAAATATCTATACTAACAGCTTTTAAAGCACTGATCATTTTTATATATTTATTTTTCACAAAAGCGGTCGTATTAGTGGTAACCACCAACAAAAGTTTGTCGCTGACTTTTCATTCATTTTCTTTACTGGTTTTCATCATCATATCAATTTATCTTATAAAGGATTTCCATTTGCTTTTCGCTCCATGAAAGTAAAATTACCACGAAGTTAGTGAGTTATAGTTAATTAGAGAAACAAAGCGTCTGTCATTTACTCGTTATTTCATTCAAAAATTGGAATTTAAATAAAATATCCATTACTAGCAGCTTTTGAAACATCAGTTTCTGATTTTTCTCAGCCAGAGTTGAAATAAAAAAAGCAAAGGTTTAGTTTAAAAAAATAAATATGTGTGTGTTTAATATTTAAATAATTTATAAACAAAATTCTTTCTATCGATGATTCTTAAAACCTATATCTGAGACCAGCATGTCCGCTGTTGTCGTTGAATTTGAAATTCCTCGTAGCTCCAGCATAAACATCCAAATTCTTGCTTAGTTGATGGTTGTAATCAATTGTTGCACTTGAACCCATTGGCCGGCTGTGTTCGAAGATACCGCTGAGGGAACCTTGAGGCGATCTTGATTTCCTGACAAGAACCAACTCATCTGTCACTGGCACAACATCTCCATAGACCTGTAACCATTAATAAAAATAATTAAATATGTTTAAATGGTGTTTGAAAACAGAAAATAAAAACCTACCCATTCTGATTCTGTTCCGGCAGTATTTTCTTCAGGCAGAGTATATCCCAGGGCGACGGCCATAAGTCCCAAAAAGATCAAAATCTTGAAAGACATTTTTTGTTCAGAAAATGAATGAATGTTATCGTTGGGAATGCTATTGCAAGACTGAATAATCTGAAAGGTGTTTACTTGATATTTATACAAAAATCTCATCAAAGGCATGTTCTACAATTTTGATAAGCGATGCTTTCCTATAACCGTAGGTTTGTTTGTTAAATTATCTGTTGGTGTGGATTTTATTTTCAGAAAGTAATTCCCCGTTGAATTATCTAGATTTTAATAATGATGACGTTTCAAGTTAAAAATTATAAGGTTTAAAAAAGGAGACAAAAGGCCAACATAATACAATAATACTCCTTTTCTGAAAATTATGGTCATATCTATTAAAATGTCCGCACAATTCAAATCCTTAAAATACCATGATGAGTATTTCTTGTTTGCATATTAACAATCCTTTTTGATCGATGTTAAGGCAGCTCTTTTGATTCTCTTAATGTAAATGCATTATTTTATATTTTCTTTACCTTGTATGAAAATACTGAAAGAGCAGATGGCTAGCAGAGTTGTTTAATTCAAGTGTGGGCGTTTTACTTACGAAATTGTTGATAGCTCTAATTTTTGCAGAGATAGTTGTTAAAGAAATTTCATATATGCTGATAGTGTAGTGAGCTCGCAGAATCTTGGAAATATTGCAGCTTATAATAAATAGGAGAATTTCTAAAAGGGTCAAACTTATTCTGATTAATCTAAAAGTAAAGAAGTTATAGTTAGTTAGCGGTGGTGTAGTGGATAAAAGAAAAATGGTTTTACAAATTTTGGGGTCACCTAACCAGGATAAAAGCAAAGCTCCAACTAATTTTGTAAATGCATCATGGAAGAATATCCTGTCAAGTACAAGTTGCGAGTTGTTAAGTGCCTATGTATGTATGTTAAAATCTTGGGAAAGCTTCTCAAATATTCATCAAAAAAATTCTCATTTCATCTAATGAACCTATAATTAAGCTAATTACCTGGAGAGTCGGCCTGCCTATCAAGCAAACGCCGGTTTCATGTTTGATTTATATTTTCCAACTTCATGTAAATTAAAACCTTTTTTGTTACTGTATCGCTTTTGCAAAAAAAACTTATGCAGTTGAATTTTTTTTTGAGAAAAAGGGTTAACAAGAACAAGAAATGTACATACATATATCAATTAATAATTAACATATGATGCATCCTATCATCTATGTGCGTATACTATGTTTCTTAAAAAAAAAAAATGAACAGTCAAAAACTTAAATTCATAAATTCCCCGGCCATATCAAGAAATACATTGAACTGATCAGCCAATAAATTCATTTAAAGCGGGAAATCACCCCCAAGAACAAAAGCTTTAACAAAAACCCCGAACAGATAGCACCTAAGCAAATATGATGCGAAGCATCTGTTATCAATTATTATAAGACACATGTTTATTTCCTATAAAAGACAAGTGAATACCTCAAAAGGCTATCAGTCTTGCATTTTGAAATCAATCTTAACAATATTTTACACACTATGTCTCTCAAAGCATTAATCTTTTTTGGACTATTGGCCGTGGCTCTGGGATTCACTCTTCCTGAAGAAAACACATCGTTCGATGAATCGGATTGGGTAAGAATTTTACCCAATTCTTTAAGCTTGAAATGTTTATTTTTTTTTTTTCATAGGTTTATGGAGATGTAGTTCCAGTAACTGACGATGTTGTTCTTGTAAGGAAAGCTAGATCACCTCAGGGCTCTATGAGCGGCACCTTTGAACACAGTCGTCAGGGAGGCTCAAGTGCAAGCATTGATTATAACCGTCAACTCAGCAAAAACTTGGACGTGTACGCAGGCGCCTCAAGGAACTTCAAGTTCAATGACAACAGTGCTCATGCTGGTTTGAGATATAGATTCTAGGAAATATATTTGGAAAGCAAACTATAAGTATTTAATGTAAAACATCATTTTTTACATTTCATTAAATACAAATTTGTTATGTTTTGGTATACGATAGAATTAAATAGACTAAAAAAGTAGTGTTACAAATTAAAGAATAAAAAGTTATTTATTGTAAAACAACTGTTTTTCATACTATTATAATATTATTACATAAGTAAACTTCGTTATGAAAGCTTCCAAAACCATCAAATTAATTGAAACAAGGTATCAGGAGAAAGTGAATTTACTGAATTATTTAAGTCTTAAATTAAAACTTAACTAAGAGAATTAAAAACAAATTTTAACACTGGAATTCCGGTTAAGTTGTGTAGGCTGAACTTATCACATATTTTTTTTTTTTTTTTGTTAATAAAGGCCATTAAAGGCGATAATACGACTAACAAAAAATATGAGTGTGAGAAAATCCAGATGTTTATTCAAAAGGTAAATTAAATAAATACAATTCATTCATGAACAGAAATATGGGCAAAATAGCACAAGCTGACAAGCCATGAATATATCGAACGATGCTGTGAAATGCAACAAAAAATCGAAAAACAATTGGAAAACCCATTTTTAGTTGCAATTGGTAGATGAATATCAGACAAATGCAAAGCCCGCAGTGCAACATAATATTTTTCCAAGAACTTTTGTAAAATGACTATGCCATGACAAAATTTAATTAAATGTTACTCTAGCTCAATTCGAGTAGAAACATGACAAATTAATAATAGTTTTACTAATATAATAAAAATAGTCGGGATTTTTTTTTTTTTAAAGTTAATTTTCAAAATATTTTCTTGTGACCAGTGCACAATACACATTAGATCAAACAGCGAGAATTGAATTTTACAATACTTAAGAATTAAAGGCAAGTATTGCTGAAAAGAAAGAGGGCCAGCATGATTTAGGAGGAACTGCCTGCTTTTTAAGAGTAAGATCTTCTTTTATAAGTGATAAGACGGAATTTTCAAAAAAGAAACAAATTTGTAACATTTTTAAAAGTATCCCATAAGGAACAGTTTCAAATCCTTCCTAGAGGTCCAATCAAACCAGCGCTGTTGAAATCTCTATAGGAAATTGTTTAATTTTTTGATTTTAGAAAGGTTGAGATTATAAAAGGCAACAGCTTGGACAAAACTTGTTGCATCTAATACTGTTCATAAAAGTAAAGGTAATCAGGTTAGTTGACGAGAAAAACATCTAATAGATTAGAGCTTTATGAGGTGAAATTCGCAGGGTGATTTAGGTTTATAGAAAAAGAGATTAAGAGAAGCCAAATTATCGTTGACAAAATAAACGTTAAGATTGTATTTTGTACATCTAAAAGGTGGACGTTAAAATCACGTGCAATGAATATGAGATTGTAATTCGAAGCTGCTTCTTCTAAAATATCTTTAATAGTTCTTTTGTCAGTGGTGTTGAGGGGCTTGTAAGTAACTCCAGTCAAACATTTAACTGAGGCACATACAACTTCAATAAAAAGCTATAAAGTGTAATCCTAAAGGGGTTCAAGCTTCGTATAATATATGTGCCCGAAGTACGATGTCAAGATTGTTCTTGGCGAGTTTAACACAAAAATGGGAAAGGAGGGCATCTTAAGTTCGAAAGTCATAGCTTGTATGGTATGATACTATTTCCTGTAACTGATTCAAGTAAATAAGACTTTTTCAATTATGATTTACCTACTAGCTTAAGTAAATGTAAGATTATGCTTCCGCTCAAATGAACTGAAAATTTCATGTTTTTTTTTTTTTTTTAATTCAAATCAATAAAACCAGTTTAATTTTAGCAGTTTTTATTTATTTACAAAATTTAAAATCTATATCTTAAGCCACCGTATGCCCTATTATCGTTAAAATCGAAATTTCTTGAAGCTCCAGCATACAAGTCCAAATTCCTGCTAATCGGGCGGGTGTAATCAATCATTGCACTCGAACCCATTGAATCACTATGTCTGAAGGTGCCACTTAGAGGTCCGGAGCTTAAGCCAGCATAAGCACTGTTGTCGTTAAATCCGAAATTCCTCGAAGCTCCAGCATGAAAACCCAAATTATCGGTAATCGGACGTTTGTAACCAATTGATGCACTCGAACCCATTGAATCGCTATGTTCAAAGGTACCGCTAAGAGATTTGGATCCCAAGCCAGCATAACCGCTGTTTTCGTTTAACTTAAAATCCCTCGAAGCTCCAGCAAAAACATCCAAATCTGGTTTGAGTTTGTAATTGTAATCAATTGATGCAATTGGACTGTTTGATTGGCTCAGGTCCAAGCTGCCGCTTACAGCACCTGGAGGTTCTGTAGTACTACCAGTATTTGCTTCAGTTAGAGTGAAACCCAAAGTGACAGCCAAAAATCCGAAAAAGATCAAAGTTTTGAAAGACATTTTTGCTATAGTGTTTTGATATTTAAAATGTTTGACTTCAAGTTGTGGATGCTTAAGCAATATTGAATACTTTTTTAGGATCATGTTTGGTATTTATAGAAATGAAATTTGAAATGATTAAAGCGTGGATATTATAGGTTTTTGATAAGAGATGCTTTCGGAAATTAAGTAGGTGACTTTTTTGTTTAATCACTGAAAAGTGATTCCCCGCATCAGTTTTTTTTTAGGCTCCAGTTGATAACATGTACCATTTCATTATCATATTTTTATGAACATTAACATTTCATTGAAAGACTACGAAATAATTTTTTTTTTAAGACGATTTTATTATTTTTATAAGTACGTAAATATTATTTGCTACATTATGTGTATTGTCCAAAAGTTCGAATTTCTATACGAATTTTACTACTTGTTTCTTTTTTTTATAAACTTTGAAGGACTTTGGGCTAAAACTCGTAGGAATTCGCAGATTTAGATTTAATACGCGAACAAACTCAGTGCATATAAATAATATCAGTCGTATTTATTAGATTTTTGTCTACTTAGACACTGTCTAACTATTTACAAGTTGGTAAAAATATGTTTAATTTAATAAAAATAAATATCACATTATTCATGGTTAAGACAATCTACTCTTGTGCCTAAGTTAGGCAGCTATAAGACAACAATAAACAAGGTTTTTGAACACATTTTCCAAAGTTGGACAGTTGTCCAAAGTTAGACAACGTTTATTGGTCTTATTTATAAACGTTGTCTAACTTTAGACCATATTGGTCTTATTTATAAACGTTGTCTAACTTTAGACCATATTGGTCTTATTTATAAACGTTGTCTAACTTTAGACCATATTGGTCTTATTTATAAACGTTGTCTAACTTTAGACAACTGTCCAACTTTAAAAAATGTGTTCAAAAACCTTGTTTATTGTTGTCTTATAGCTGCCTAACTTTGACACAAGAGTAGATTGTCTTAACCGTGAATAATGTGATATTTATTTTTATTAAATAAAGCATATTTCCATCAATTTGAAAATAGTTAGACAGTGTCTAAGTAGACAAAAATTTAATAAATACGACTGTATGTGTTCCCAGGGAATACGTAAAACTAATATTTATAAAAATTATTTGTTTCTTTTTAAAAAATGAGTTTCAATTCCTACAAATCATGAAAATACATGCTTTCAAAAAAGAAGGCCAGATCCTGCTATCTAAAGGGATGCGCGATTTATGATCCAAAAATTTAGTTCTGATTGGCCTGCTGTGAGGCTGTGAGATGACACTAAAATTCGTTTAACTTTTTATGACAGCTTGCCAATCAATAGTGCGAAAATTGAGAAATCTGAATTTTCAGATGTAAATTTTCATGCCTTGAACCCGCCCATTTTTTGTATACAGCTTTTGACACAGACCTTATATCCCTTAACTTTAATGTTTGATTTGCAAATTCCAAAAATAATTTTTTGGTAAAGCAACTGGTAAATAAAGAAATTTTACTATACCTTAACTTATTTCCTATACATTGAATAATTTATCAAGTTTAACTTTCATGGAAATATTGCATAATGATATCGAAACGGGTTGTACAGTTTTTAAATGTGAAAACCGTTAAGCAGGTGTTATTTTTTCAATCCTCGTCGATTTTGTTTTTAAATTAATTTACATACCTAACATACACCTAATGAAGAACGAAAATGTAAAACCAGCTTTAGACTTAATTTGAGTAAATTCACCATCCCCGTGACTTTGCCAGCAGTAATGAAATTTTAAATTCTCAACCACAGATGGAACTCTGCAAACATTCATTGTGAATGCGCCTCATCATTCAATTTTGACATTTCCAAACGTTTGACAGCCAAAAACAAAAAAAAAATCTAGGCAACAATTATTTTTCTTTTGTAAACCACGTCTCAAATAAAAATACAAAAATAATAATAGTTATTCACAAAAAAAAACAAGAATTTTAATTAAACAAAATGTCCAATATAACAGCGGCTGTAATAGCCAACCGAAACAAGAAACATTTCCTTGGAGTTCCAGCACCACTCGGTTATGTAGCCGGTGTAGGTCGAGGGTAAGTTAGTTCCGGCAAAAAAAACAAGACATCGACTGACTTTCTCTGTCTTCCAACAGTGCCACAGGATTTACAACTCGATCTGATATCGGTCCCGCCCGGGATGCGAACGACGTGTCGGACGACCGGCATGCCCCACCGGCAGCGAAGCGTAAAAAAAAGGAGGAAGAAGAAGAGGATGACGAGGATTTAAACGACTCAAACTATGACGAATTCAGTGGATACAGTGGTTCATTGTTTTCGAAAGATCCATATGATAAAGACGACGAGGAAGCAGATGCCATTTACGAATCCATTGACAAGCGAATGGATGAGAAGCGCAAGGAGTACAGAGACCGCAGGATGAAGGAAGATTTGGAGAAGTACCGTCAAGAACGTCCAAAAATTCAGCAGCAATTTTCTGATTTGAAAAGAAGTCTGGCCACAGTAACCGCCGAGGAATGGTCGACAATTCCCGAAGTTGGTGATAGTCGCAATCGAAAGCAAAGAAATCCACGAGCAGAGAAGTTTACTCCGCTTCCCGATAGTGTCATATCGAGGAACTTGGGTGGAGAGGCGTCATCTACCATTGACCCGCGATCTGGTTTGTCCTCGATGGTTCCTGGTGTGGCTACACCGGGAATGTTGACACCAACGGGCGATCTGGATCTGAGGAAAATTGGCCAAGCCAGGAACACACTCATGAACGTGAAGCTATCTCAAGTATCGGACTCAGTTGAGGGACAAACAGTCGTCGATCCCAAAGGCTACTTGACAGACCTCCAGAGTATGATTCCCACCTACGGAGGCGACATAAATGATATCAAAAAAGCGCGTCTCTTGCTAAAAAGTGTCAGAGAGACAAATCCAAACCATCCTCCAGCTTGGATAGCTTCAGCACGTCTTGAGGAAGTTACCGGCAAGGTTCAAATGGCAAGGAATCTAATCATGCGAGGATGTGAAATCAACCCACAGAGTGAAGACCTCTGGCTGGAGGCAGCACGTCTGCAACCACCGGACACAGCTAAAGCTGTGATTGCCCAAGCCGCTCGCCATATTCCCACCTCTGTGAGGATATGGATTAAGGCCGCCGATTTGGAGACAGAAACCAAAGCTAAACGCCGAGTGTTCCGCAAGGCTCTCGAACACATTCCCAATTCAGTGCGTCTGTGGAAGGCCGCAGTCGAGTTGGAAAACCCCGACGACGCTCGGATCCTTCTCTCTCGTGCTGTCGAGTGCTGCAACACTAGTGTCGAGCTCTGGCTGGCCTTGGCTCGTCTGGAGACCTACGAGAACGCCAGGAAAGTTCTTAACAAAGCCCGTGAGAATATCCCCACCGACAGACAGATTTGGACCACCGCTGCGAAGCTGGAGGAGGCCAACGGCAATATCCACATGGTGGAGAAGATCATTGACAGATCACTGACCTCTTTGAGTGCCAATGGGGTTGAGATAAACCGTGAACAATGGTTCCAGGAAGCCATAGAGGCAGAGAAGTCGGGAGCAGTACATTGCTGTCAGGCTATTGTCAAGGCCGTGATTGGAATCGGGGTTGAGGAGGAGGACAGGAAGCAGACTTGGATTGATGATGCGGAATTTGTAAGTTTGTTTTTTAGCGGTTTTCCATATTCCTTCCCTTCTTAATCTTGTTTGTGTTTCAGTGTGCCAAGGAAAACGCTTTCGAGTGCGCCAGAGCTGTCTACGCCTATGCTCTGCAGGTGTTCCCATCTAAAAAGAGCATCTGGCTGCGCGCTGCCTATTTCGAAAAGAACCACGGAACTCGCGAGAGTCTGGAAGCTCTGCTACAACGTGCAGTGGCTCATTGCCCCAAATCTGAGGTCCTCTGGCTGATGGGAGCAAAGTCCAAGTGGTTGGCCGATGATGTTCCAGCTGCTCGTGGTATTCTCTCATTGGCTTTCCAGGCAAATCCGAATTCGGAGGACATCTGGTTGGCTGCTGTGAAGCTGGAAAGTGAGAACTCGGAGTACGAAAGAGCTCGGCGACTTCTGGCCAAAGCAAGAGCATCGGCACCAACTCCTCGAGTAATGATGAAGTCAGCGCGGCTTGAATGGGCCCTAGATCGAATGGACGAGGCACTTCGTCTGCTCGACGAAGCGGTGAAGGTTTTTCCCGACTTCCCCAAGCTCTGGATGATGAAGGGACAAATCGAGGAGCAACAAAAGAAATTGGACGAGGCTGCCAATACCTACATTCAGGGATTGAAAAAGTGTCCCACTTCAATCCCTTTGTGGATTCTATCATCTTCGTTGGAAGAACGCAAAGGTACCCTGACCAAAGCTCGCTCGATTCTCGAACGGGGACGGTTGAAGAACCCGAAGACTTCCCAACTCTGGTTGGAGGCGATTCGTGTTGAACTTCGGGCAGGATTGAAAGAAATCGCCTCGACCATGATGGCTCGAGCATTGCAGGAGTGTCCCACAGCCGGAGAACTGTGGGCTGAAGCTATTTTCATGGAATCAAAGCCCCAGCGGAAGACGAAATCAGTAGACGCCCTGAAGAAGTGCGAACATGATCCACATGTTCTTTTGGCAGTGTCAAAGCTCTTTTGGTCGGAACACAAGTTCTCCAAGTGCAGGGATTGGTTCAATCGAACGGTAAGCAAAAGAAGTACAATCCAGAATTCATTTGACCATTCTAATTTTAGGTTAAAATCGACCCTGATTTTGGAGATGCTTGGGCGTACTTCTACAAATTTGAATTGATTCATGGAACCGGAGAACAGCAAAAGGAAGTTCAAGAGCGATGTGTAGCTGCTGAGCCTAAGCACGGGGAAGCATGGTGCGCCGTGAGCAAACATATAAAGAACTGGTGCTTCAAAACCCCAGAAATCCTTGCGGGAGTAGTCCAGCAACTTGCTATACCGACTTAAGAACTAAAATAAAATTTAAATTCACTTTATTTACTTATTGCTTAGACTTTTTTTTTTAAATTCGGCACAATGCGGGATGTTAGCCTCTGAGACTCGTTTTGATAAGCGATTATCTTTTTGGCTATAGTGGCAGTTAAATTTGGAGGAAGTTTTCCCGTTAATTTGAATGCTTTCTGCGATTCGACGAGTCTTGATCGGACTTCCTCTTCTGGAAGAAGTCGGTTGAAAACTAATTCGTCATCTGTGGAGTTAACTGCTGACACCCAGGCTTTGATTTTCTGATCAGGAGTAGGAATTTGGGTTAATTCCACAATGATGCAAGATAGTCTGTGTTCCTTTATGGGATTCTGAGGTAATATAATAAATTAAAAAAATAGTTTAATCCGTTTTACCTGAGCGTCTTCTTTGCTTGTTGAGAAGTGAATTCCTTCGATTGGAATATTAACCGTCTGTGGGAGTTGCTTGAAACCATTTTCGGTTCTCGCAAAACCATTGTGCGTTGCGAAGATTTCTATTTTTCTTCGTTGGATTGTCGTCAGATTGTAGGTGAAAATTTTTGGAAGAATTGTTTGAAGGAACTCACACCGCAAATCTTCTCGACTGTAGTCCATGTATTGGAAGTTGTTAAGAGCGGTGAATTCATCCCAGGTTTGTAGTTTGCGACAAGACATTATGCGGCTTCGCTTTGTTAGGTATTCGAGGATATCGGAATGCAATTGCTGCAGATTAGTTTGGGATAACGACATTGTTTTGTTTATGTTGGGATGTTTTCATATTTGAATTCAATTTTGATTTTTGAAAGATGATTATAAGAATCCACTTTCCGGTCATAGAAAAGCTCTGAAGCTTATACAGGAACTGTCATTTTGACATGTCAACCGAAAAGCAATATTTACAGGGATGGTTCTGAGAAGTTTATTTTTTTTTATTTTAATACTTTTCATTTTTTCAATAACGCAAATGAGGTAATTTCGTTGCAAATTACTTAATTCCGATTTTTTTTGATTAGTTGACTTTATTTCAAATTATATAATAATCTTTATTTTAAAATTAACAAATACATAAGTAATTAAAATTTCCTATGCACATTCACATTACGATATGATACACTTTTTACCAAATATTGTAGAAGTTTCATTGGAGCCGAAATGATGTTATTTCAGAATTGCAGAAAATTAAAAAAAAGAAGCGGTGGTGAAAAACCTGTAAGGGAAAGTTGAACGCGTGAATTTAGTTATTTATATGAGCTTTGAATAGGCGAGACAACATTTTTCTTCTGAAATGTAAAAAGTTATACTGTGACTAAAAATTATCGGACAGATCAATTATTTTGTGGAAGATTGTTTTAAAATTATTATGACAATGACAATGTCCCAATGTTGTAAGACTGAAGACACATAAATATAAAAACCAAAAAGATTTTAAGCGATAATATTTTTAATAGATTATTTGAATTTTCTTAAATGACGCCTAAAATTCTGTAACTCTCGCATCGACAAAATCAATCGAGAAACGATGAAAATCGAAACAAATTAGTTTTGTTTAATTTTTTGACGTTTAGCGACCAATTTTATCGATGCGAGAGTTACAGAACGTAAGCAAGCACCGGTTTAGTCTACATTGTGTTTTTAAATGTGTTTGAAAGTCATACCGTAACCGTTAGCCGAAAAATCTGCGTACCCCCATAATATATGTATGTACCTATAGGCCATTTTATTTCGAATTTAAATATTGTTAAAAGGTGCTTTGGTCACAGCTGATTATTTTTAATGAAGGATTTTTGAAATTGGGTACATCAGCGAAAATTTTTATCAAGGAACCCACAATTTGGGTTTCCCACTGTAAACAAACTGACAAACGGACTTAGTAATCTACATACATATGTATGTACCTTTTTTTATCTGATAGATATTCAGCATTTTAAAAAACAATCAATGCTAGAAAGGAAATCAAGACTTGGTAAAGTTTTACAGATTTTGAGGTGAAGCTATAAATTCCCAATTGACCATAAAATACATATTGCACAAAGATAAATCATGCAAAACAAACGACTTCAGTGATCACTTATGTATATAAATACAACATTGAAGTATTTGTTTAGAAATGTTCAAACCACATATGTATACTCGCATGAAATATAATAAATCGATATAATGTACCAGCCAACTACAGAACCGTATCACAACATCTGCTTTTGTTGAGAGGAATTTAATTAATGCAATGGTTAGCTTTTGGTTTTATTGTCAAAGAATTGGGCTATCGTCTATGCAGTCAGTTGAAAACAACATTAATATCGAAACTCTTGAAATTCATTATGACAGTAAAATACATGCATAGAAAAAGGTAGCTGGGTTATTCTCTTTGAAATATATTTATCTTTGAAATCCTAAAGACCTACCAGAAACAGATTTTAATTTTGTAGGTACTTTAATTTTAAATCCAAATCAGAAGCTTTCGACAAAAATGATTATGGACAAATAATACTTCTTTGCGGAACAGTCGGATTTGTTTTTTTTTTTTGTTCTG
This sequence comes from Epistrophe eligans, assembly GCA_951394125.1. NCBI lineage: Eukaryota > Metazoa > Arthropoda > Insecta > Diptera > Syrphidae > Epistrophe > Epistrophe eligans. The sequence continues at coordinate 10,017,274 of OX596031.1, read as the reverse complement.
AAAATTCACTCAAATATACAGTTCGAGGTACTAAATTTTCAAATAAAGAGATATTTTCTATTTGTTATACCTACAAAGGTATATTCTGTCGTAATAAAACAACAAACTTTATTGAACCTACATATTTATTCATAAAAGTCTAAGGACTTATAGTCAGATAGATTGATAGTAAGAAATGAATTATCAAAAGTAAAAAAAAACATGTTTATGTGCACTGTGCACAATAACTCTTTTCATAATATCAAACACACTCCATATTTCAATAAAACAAATAAATTATTAAAAAGAAAAACAACCAAACTTCTAACACTAAAGCAATAACCGCTCACTCTTCCGCCTCTGCCTATCAAAAATGTCCCCCCACTAAAACATTCTACCTCAACATTTAAACGATGCGATGACTAAATTTGCATTTCAAATTTATTTCCAGGAGTAATTTGGGTAAACGGGTCTAAACGATGGCTGGCGGCATATTTGTGGCTAATTTTTGGGTAATTTATTTAAGTGCTTTGAAGCTTTGCTGGGTCCTTAAGAAGTTTTCTTTTGAATCGAAATCCCCCCCCCAACCAACCGTCATTAGTCTCCATAAATTCTAGGAATTTATCATATTCTCGTTGTGCGTCAAGTCGTCGTCGGAATGTTCAAGTGATGATTCACCAAAAACGTAGTTATATAGCTGTATGATTCTTCTCGGGAATGAAAAGTCATCAATATTCGTTTTTTTTGTGAGAGAAGCAAATTCATTTCACTTGCTGCTTGCACTTTCCGTTTTCATCTCATCAAAACAGAAAAGATAAAAAAGAACAAAAAAAAAACTAAGTATCCTTACTTAAGGATAAAAATTGCAACTCAACACATGTATGCAAGACAATCAATCACGTGATGGCGTACTATGGCGCGACGGGCTCTATTGGTAGGTTCATATGATATGTATGTATGTGGATTGGACCAAGCAAAGCAAGGTGAGGTGCGGTAAGGTGGTGTAAGGATTGTTAGGAATTTCGAACCTTATATTAAAAGAATGAACTGTGAGATCGAGATTCCTTTTTTTTTTTTTTTACCTTCCTGATGAAGGAGAGATTAGAAGGATGGTTGTAGGAGTGTGGCAGTGATTGATTAAAAGAAATCAAACAGACTCACAGATATTGACTTCGATTCAGGTCGTTTTATTATATTGACGATGAGAACTCTACCTGTGATGAGGTGAATTTGAATTGAATCCTAGACTACATAATGTGAGTTGCTGCTGATGGTTGGCCAAGGGGAAAAAAGATATTTTTCTTAACTTTGTGTTTCTTTTTGAGTAAAGGGGATTTAATTGAGTTTTTTTTTGTTGTTTAAGAAAATCAAATGATTGAGTGAAAGTTGAAATTTTATATAAAACTTTAAACAAGGTCACAGGTTTGAAAATGAATATTGGGGCTTCCTGGGCATTATATTAGGCATATCGATGAATTACAAGAATTTACAATATTTAATTTTAAAGAACTTAGGGACAGTTTTTTAGTACCTTATAGTTAACTCCGAGTTAAGTCAGAGTGATTAAATTTTGCAAATAAATTGTATCCAAGTTAAGTCAGAAGCAGTTTTTCAGTGTAGTTTTTCAGTTTCAGTATGTGTGACAGTAAGATTATATTTCCATGCACAGTACACAGATCGCAGGTTGTCAAAGTTGAAACTGTCAAAAAATTAAAAATGGCTGTTAGAGTGAAGACAGGAACTAAATACTCATCATTAGAAACAACAGCAGAATATTAAAATAAGACAAGTAAAGAGGCACTGAATTCACCATTTTTCTTCCATAACACCACGATTTTGACAGATGCGCAGAACTGATCAAAAATGAAAACCCTAATGATACATATATTACCTTTAATGTGTGCACTGTGGCACCAGTCCCATTCAAGATAGAACATGTCAATTTTCCATAATTTTCAATAAGAATTTATTCATAAGACATAATTACTCTGATTGGGAACCAGTCTAGAATTTTCGTAATAGTTTTTGATTTTTTTTTTAATTTATAATTCAGATTATTTAATTTGAATTGATTCCATGATTGAGATAAATTAATATTTTTATCAACTGAAATGAATACATTTTATTTTTATTTCCAACGTTTGACATACTGGGTTAAATTTGACATACTGAAAATTTTGTAAATCTATGTACATATATAATGAACTTGAAAAATTAACATGACACCCATAATGTTTAAAATAATACAAAAAAAAAAAAACAAAAAAAACACCAGCAACATTTTTCGAAAACGTAATTTATCGCTAGAAGATATCGTGACAGGGTATCATTATAATTTTTCGCGTCAGTTAACACAAGAGTTAAATTGATTATGCGTGATAGAGTGAAATTGTGATAAACTTTTATGTTTATATTCAATTAAAACTATGAACCGCAACAACTATAGGTACAACATATGTACATACATACATATAACACGCCCTTGGAAGAAAATTGTTTTCGTGTAAATTACTCCCGCCAAGTTAAGATGGTCATTGTGGTTGGTGTTAATATGAGTTTTGTTGTCATGAAATGAATATAATTATAAATAAACTGGGTGTTTGATAAATGGTACTTACATAAATTTAAGCGTTTATAAGACCGTTTAGAGGTTAGGCATTAATTAATGTAATGTTTATAGTTAGGTATACATTTAAATAAGAAATAATTTAGATTGTTTTGATCCTTTTATAAAAATGGTGCAACACAAATGATTGTGCATTCATGTATAACAGAAGCAATGAAATTCAACCTTGTCTTAACTTTTTTCTTTACTTTATTATATTTATAGGTATTTATCAAGGACAAAATTGGGAATTCATTGAAAAGGAAAATAATAATAAAAACGGCTTCAATTTTCTTCTTCAACGAGGCTCTTGAATTCTCAAATAATAATAGAAAAATACAAAAAAGGAAATAGCTAGCTACACTGATTTATATTTTATGTTACTTGAAGTGTCATCATCTACTTCTTCCTCATTTCAAGAACTGAAAAACGCAGACAATGTAGGTATAAGGTATATAACAAATACCTATACAAGTACCTATACAATAATCTTACAGCACTTGAAATTGTTTTTCCAACTTTCTTAGGAAATTGTACACGAAAAAGCACTTCAACTATACATTCTTCCTTTTGTATTAATTTCTCAGTTATCCTACATCTGAGCAAGGCATCGCAATCGCATGATGATTCCACATTTTAATTTAAACAGTGGAAAAATGTTTAATGTATCTACTTTATATATTTAGGAGGATGGAAAACATCGATTTTAAGTAAGAAAATGTAGCTTTTTATAATATAAAATTTGTAACAAATTTATTAGATAAGGAATGACACTATAAGTACCTAAACAAAAGTATATACAAATAGAATCATTTCTTCACTGTCGAAAACAGATATTTACTTTGGACAACTGTCTGTTGGAAAATGTGTTCAAAAACCTTGTTTATTGTTGTCTTAAAGCTGCCTAACTTAGACACAAAAGTAGATTGTCTTAACCGTGAATAATTTGATATTTATTTTTATTAAATAAAGCATATTTCCACCAATTTGAAAATAGTTAGACAGTGTCTAAGTAGACAAAAATCTAATAAATAGGTACGACTAAAAACGTTTTATATAAATTTTTTTCACTTTTAGGGTTACATTAACTCGAATATAGCAAAATAATGAAAAATAAATAATTTATAAAGTTATTATATTCAATGAGCAAAGTTATCTAAAAATTATTGAAATGTTCGTTGAACGTATCCAAAAGTTTATAAAATTGACAGATTACAGGGATGCCATTTAATATATGAGGACATTTTATTAAGACAATTATTTATTGCATAAGAATATGTCCAACTATTTACATAGTTTGCTGAACAACGTTCCAAGCAAGAATGTTCTATACGAAAATCTAATTAATACGACTGAGATTGTTTTGTAATATCTTTTTTTTTCTTTTCTGAATCTAATGTTATATTGACACTGACAGCTAAAAATATTGACAGAAACTCGATATTATATTTTCGCGGTTCGAATCTGAACGATTTATGGTTTAAGAACGTTAGACGATTTCAGAAAATCGTAAGTATGACTGCTTTTAGACGACTGCAATTTTAAACGGGGTTTCTCTTTTGAGTTTCTTTTAGGATTGCAGTATCCATTTAAACGCTGCAAATTTAAATAGCTGCAATTTTTGTTAAATGAGAAGAAAACATCCCGGCCACCGCATACGTCCCTCGCCTATGTGCTTAAAAATTGCAGGGGGTAATTGCAGCGTTTAAAAGCAGTCTATTACTCTTTCTTCTTTGTACTTTTTCTTATTGTTTTAGACATAAGCGGAGTAAAGAGTGTGAAGAGATGTTTCCTTCTCATTTAACAAAAATTGCAGCTATTAAAATTTGTAGCGTTTAAATGGATGCTGCAATGCGAGACAAACTCAAAAGAGAAACCGCGTTAAAAATTTCAGTCGTCTAAAAGCAGTCTATGTTTTGTAAATCAAGAAATTCATTAAACTCAATTTGGTTTCTCCAAAAAATCGCATTACGACTCACGTGACGTATGTAGTTATAAAAAGTTGCAATAAAAAAACTGGTTAAGGTAACATAAAGCGAAATTTGTACTTCTAAGAAGAAATGTGTCTGGTTATGTGCGTAAACTTTGAGTTTTGAATTAAGCCCTCACAACATTTATTTATAACTTTTAAGTAATTAAATTAAACATATTTTAATCACGTTAAGTCACAAATCACAATATTTAGTCAGTTGCCTTGAATCAACAAAATGCATTGAAATAAATTCCCTCAAATCGTCAAACATAACTTCTAATATTTATTTCATTTTTCAATTAAATACACCCAAGTGCTTTCACGTTTTGTAGATTACATATACATATAATGGTGTACTTTAGCATTAGTGCGAGGGGGGAGGGGGGTTAACAAACGTTGTTGAATGATGTAGAAGTCTTAACCAAATAACCCATCTAAAACGTGTTTGATGAATGCATACGAGTATATTCGACGAGAAGGATATATGTATAATATGTAGGTACTTTGTTCCCGGTGTGCATCAGTTTATTTGCTCATGTTGATGTCGTCGTCGTCGTACCACCACAAATGCACTCCAAACATTTCACGCAACTCAATGAAATTTAATATAAGAGGCGACTGCTTGGCATTCAATTAGAGTAAAAACGTTCTCAAGGATATAGGTCCATATAGTACGAGCATAAATATATTATGTGTGTCCCAGGAATTTCACATTTTAATAAGAATTGTCTCTATAGAATAGAATAAGGATAAAACAGTTAGCTTAGCTTGTGTTTCAATGAAAGGGCATACCTATACAATGCTGAGCAACAAAGTTTCGAAAAATAGAGAACTTTCACAAATTTGTAACCAACTTCTTCATAAATGTGTGTTGGTTTTCTGAGGCAATTGAGGCCTGTTTTTTCAAAAAAATATTGGGTTCTAAAATTGTTTGGTAATTCAGAAATCCAAACCAAATCCACGGAATAATACTTCTCTCTTCTGAAAACTGTTTACAAAAAAATCGATTTGCATAAAATAAGTAAGTTTTTTTTCTCAAGTCTTTATTTATCGGGCATCTTTTTTATTTCTCTTTTTGTTTTCATAAATGATGCTCATATGTTCAACTATAGTTAAATTCAAACTTGTGCAGCTGCACATTATTACACCTTACAAGACAATTTTCAGTAGAAGATATAGGTCTTTTATTCATTTTGGTCATTCGAGCCGGATTTTACTGATGCGAAGTAGATAATTCTGAACTTTACCCATAAACTTTCGGAATGTGAAGTACCTCGGAATAATTTAATCGTCAACATACAATATTAAATTATGAATTAGTGAGAATCAATTTTTGAATATCAATTTTTCTTTCTGATTGTATAAATTTTTTTATTTGAAATAATTACAAAATTTTTTTGCACAGCACTGTAAATGCTTTTTGTTATTTTTCTTGTTAAAGTAAAAATGAGACATCAACACAAAATCCACTGACATTCAGATATTGAATTTTTAATGTAATTTAGTCAACTTTATTGCATGGTTTACCAATGCTAATCAATACTGACTAATTTTACTGCGAAAACTTTGCGGTCCCTTTACGCAGCTATAGCGGGAACCTAGACCGACTGGGGTCGTATAGTCTATACAACATACTATCAACATTAATTAAGTAAATAAGGGCAGCATAAATGTGAAGTGTGGATTGAAAGAGTTTCTTATATCAGAATTTTTCTTGAGAATTTATTTTATTTATTCTTGACTATTAACTAATTATAATGAGATTTTTCTTTTTTCTTAAAAAAATATTATTATTATTTTTGCACAAATATCAACTTAAACTTAGCCTATTAATTTGACAAATGCGAAACATGTTTCATTGCTATGTTCTAATTAATCATACATTTTTATCTCACCATTTTCCACCACTAAAAAGCTCACACCTTATCTCATTTATGTACACTACACTTTCTCATGAGTGTCATTTACAAAGATGTCGACAGTTTGTTAAATTATATCTGGCTTAACTTGCATGGCCGTATGTCACTTAAGCCCAACACTACCTGCCGTTTTATCATCTCATATAATTCATCGTCGCGGATCTTTTGCTTCAATTACTAGACAATCTATAATCTACCAACCAGGAACCAGCAGCACAACACCAACCAACCAGGCATCAAACACGCTCCATTACTGTGTTGTTGTTGGGAAAGTGACATGAAAGGTAGTAATTAAAAATTATTTGATATCCCCATGCTCGTACGCTATAGTACCATCATGGTGCTGCCACAAGTGTTAAATAGAGAAGAGGACTCTCTTTCGGTAATGAAAGCTATTTGCACTCCCGAAAATGTACACCAAATTCCCATTAACCTGAACCCAGCTCTTCTTTTTTTTTTTGTTCGTAATCGAGTGTGTTGTATATGCGGAATGAAGAGATAAGGTATTATACTTCCATTAATCCCACTTGGCTGCGGAGGATGATGATGGTTTTGTTCCGTGTTTACCCTTCGATACGAGGGAGGATGGAAGACCCAAAGGGAGTACTACCTACTCAAAAAATAAAATTACACAAAACTGTGTTCCAGCAGCGAACATTCCCAGCCATAGAACACTTTTAAATGGCTTCACCTACAAATAAGTAATTGGATTTCGATTGAGATGTACGCAATTTTTCACCTGCATCTATGTATGTATATCCTCTCACAGCCAAAGGACCATCGATCGTCCCAACTATACAGCTGCCGCCAACGAACGATGACAGTGACAACGACAACGACGACGCGACTGCATAGCTATGGTGTTAAAGTATTTTTCCAACGGTTTCCCTCTGGGTTGATATTTTTTTTTTTATTTAATTTTTATTTCTAGTGAGTGGACGGATGGGATCTAAGGGATTGCATAAAAAAAAGTACATGGATCTATCATTCCGAGTTGGTGTGCTTTTTTTTTTTTTAATTAAAATTGATTTTATTTGTTAAAAAAGGCAACTAAAGTGCACAGGAAGTGAAAAATTATCCAATGAATTCGAATTACGTGTACAAATTTATTAAGTAATAAATAAGTTTTTTTTTTTGGGAAATAAGGGTGTATAAATTTTCATATAGTAAGGAAACAAACAAACATTATTCTCACATTATTATTAAAACCGAAAAATTTCAAACTATGTATTTATATGTATTTATTTATTTATAAAAAATAAAATAAAAAAAATAACAAAAATAAAATATTTCTGTACAAATGTACTGGTACACTTTAGAAGTATTTTTTCTTCTAGAAAACTTGTTACAGCATTTGAAAATGTTTCTCTTTAAAAATTCGTTTTCTAAAGGATTCGACTGTATAAACGCTTTTTTAACTTTCACACTTTTGTCTATCTTTTATCAAAGAATCTTTGGATTTGTTCTTTGGAATAAATTCTACTTGTAGATTCTGCAAAATCTATAAAATTCCGTACCCTATATCTTAAAATAATAATCCTTGATTTCAATAAAATATCATTTCGTATCCTTGTTAAATCAAGATGTGAAATAATAATAATAATTAAATATTTCAATTTTAAACTCCTTGTACTGTATGTAGATACATATATTATAAAGAAGGAATTTTATATAAATTCTATTCTCCGTTACATGCACAAGAAAATCACAAATCAGAATTTAATTTGACTGTTATCGTTTCAATGTATTTAAAAAGAAAGGATATGCTGTCTGTCTGCCTTCCTTCCTTGTTTTTATGTGAAACTGTTTTAGTTACAAAAAAAAAAAAAACAATTTATTTTTGATAACTTTCAAGCTCAAAGGATTCACTCGCATTGGATATTGAACTGTAAGATAGCATTGGTTGAAAAATATAAAAATAATATTTTTTCACATTACATCTATCCAGATAAATAAGTATAGAAGAAATGTTAAATATTTTAAAGGACTTTATATGTTTGATGAAAAACGAATAAGAACACAAAAGCTGTTTTTTTTCTTGTATCTATTTTATTTTTTTATTCTTATTTTGCCACTTAGGATTGTATGTACCTCCTTTTACAAAAAAAATTCTATACTTAAACTCGTCCTTGTTGAATTTTCTTCTCATTTTTGTTTCACTATATTTGTCTGTAAATTGTATTTCCTTAACTTATAGTTCAGTATTCGAACACATTTATTTATTTCCGAACGACTTTGAAGAGACGTCGAGTGAAACTCAAGGCCTCAGCCTCCTTCACATAAGTTTGTTGTAAGTTGCGGGTATATCGTATCTACCCGGTTCAAGGAAAAATGGAAGAAACAGAAAATACGTGACTTGAATCCTCTGTGGCATTTGTTGAATTCCACGTAAGGTTATGGCGTCTAGAAAGTAAAGTTTTAGTGGTGGCTGAATCGACATGACGTCCGGATTGATTCAAAGTATGAGAATGGCTTGGTTGTGTGTGAGTTGAGTTATAGAAAATCTAGAAGACGATGAAGAACAACAATATTTCTCCTTTTGATGCACAGAAATATTGTCGTAGAGATTTTTTTTTTTATAGAGAACCAATGATTCGCCGTGAGACTTTTTAGGGTTAAATTGTGATTTTAAATGTTTGACTGTGTTTTTCTGTGATTTTTTGGGTCTTTCAAAATTTAAATAGTTTAAAATAAATTATGATTTACATACATATATAGACTTTTGAAAAAAGTTGAGTTTTATCTTTCAATTTTTATGCTTGATGCATTAGAAGATGTCACGTATTTTTTAATATTTAAATGAAATACACGCTCTACAAAACACGCATACCTACTGCTTGTCTTGTTTTAAGACGCCGAATGTTGGATATTTAACAGAAACCATCAGCTGATATCAGGATCTTTCTTAAATATTACTAGCACCATTTTTCCTAATTTATAGCATGTAAATTTATAATTGGATGAGGCTTAACGATAACTAAGTGACTGATACCGATACTTTCCCAATCATTGTTTGCTTATTTTTGTACAAATGTGTTTATTGAAAAATGTTTAAAATTGAATTTTTCCATACTTCATTTCTTATATCTCTATCTCTTAATGTATATAAACAAAAAAATATGTATAATTAATTAAAATCCTAACTTTTACTTCAAATGCATAGAGTGTTTTAATTCTTTACTTTGACATCAAACTCTAACTAAATTATAAAGTCTTTCAAAATCAAATATTTACTCCAAAGACTAAACTTTTCGCTTTGACAGAGAAGTTTTTTTTTTAAATTCAAAGTGAGAAGATAAACTTCTATTGCTCTATTTTCTTTGTAATTTTTTTTTTCCTAAGGGCATATTTGTCTTGACAGCATTTATATACCTAGACATCGGTTATCTTTGTACCTTTAGACTTTAATTAAAACAAGTCAAGATAAATAACCAGCATAGAAAAGCTTTTAAATTTACAGCACGTCTCTTCAACAAAAAAAAAAAAAAAATAATAAAATAAAAAAAAAGAAACTTCCACGAAGGTGGAACTGACTAACAGTTTTTACCCCTTTTTGTTTTATTTTTCTTTCATGCTAAATCATAAATCACCAGAAAAGCAAAAAACAAAAAAAAACAAAAAGGATCAAACAAATCCGGATCTTTTATTTCAAAGCAATTTAAATTTGGATACAGGATAAGACAAAGGCCCGTAGCTATTGAATTTAGTTGAAACAAAAAAAAAAAAAAAACTGTTTACAACGTGTTATACCTTTTCGGTCTAATTTTTTTTTAAACATGTTCAAATTGCAATAAAAAGGTGCTCATTTGTCTTCGAAACTTACTTACTTCAAAATTTCTTGTTCGGCAAAAAAAAATAACAACTTTTTCTGTTTCGTAATTACGAGGGTTTAGACAAAAAAAAATTGAACCAAGTCAAGGTAAAATGTGCGATTCGAACGTGATGTGACTAGAGAAAAATAAAAAAACTCCTTCAAGGATCTACTTCATTGGAGGAAAAATGGATTTTAATTTGCCCAACAAACATAACTAATAAGAGGGATGGGCTGGAGTGTCAAGTCGAGTCGAGTCAAGTCGTGAACGAAAATCCTGGTATGTCACTGTGTCTTTGTAACGAATTATTATTATTGGTGTGCCAGCAAGAATATAGTCAGAGATGATGTCTATTCAAGTGATGTGAGTTTCATTTCGTGATAACAATGTTAATATAGATTGTCCCAAGACCAAACACATAAAGAAGTAATATAACGACTGTCTAGTGATGTTGTTATCACTTTGTAAGTTTCTTTTTATTGGCATCATCCTGCGCGGCATACATACATACATATATATTATATACATATATATGACGGAAGCGAAATAAAAAGGAAATGACTTGTCAAAGTACATTTAACAAGGACATAGTGGAAGTTATTGCGTATAAGGAAGATGAGGGCAAAAATAGAGTTTCCTGAATTTCGGTTCACTGAGGCGTATACGCAATATTTCTCTTAATGGAAAAATCATCACAAAAGTCAAAGAAGAATATTTATATCATTTTGTGCGATATTATTTGTTTGTTGTTTATGTGGAAGAGCAAAAATATATTTCTTTTGTATTCAACAGTTCATTTATCTGTTGATGCGGATGTGATATTATTTATTTTCAGTTTCTTTTTGTTCTTTGATTATATTGAGTCTCTGATGACAAATAAATGATTTTATTTGATTTGTGATATATATTTGATTGATTTTTAAAGACGAAATAAATATATCTTTAAAATTTGTTGTTTTAAAATTGACTTTATCTTTAGAAGTGAATATTGCGGAAGCTTAAAAGTTATGCAATAATGATAAGTAACTCATGCATGAATGTCCCATATAACTGAGAAAAACATGTCAATATAATAAATTAGCAAAATAAAGTAATTCTCACAGCTCACAGATGAATAATGCAAAAACAAATGAAAATCCTTACTTTGACCAGATATGATATTACAAACTTTCCTCTCCTTTATATACATTTATGATCTGCTGATGGTTGAGACATGAGGCATGAATTATTGTTGCTGAGTTGTGCTTTGCTACCTCGTTAACACAATAAGTTTTGTAAGTTTCAAGAGTGATGGATGTTTGGTTAAAGAACCTTGAGCTCGATTATGCCTCCATATATTCACAAGCGAAATACATACTGCATATGAGATGACATCATATTTATATTCCATTTGAAGAAAACTGAGAAAGAATGGAAGCACATAATATCGTATGTCCTTGAACTTATCAAAATGCATTTGGCGAGTTCTTTTATTATTAATTTTCCTATCTTTTATGAACACATAATTTGTCTACATTGTCTAAAAATTTAGCTTTATATTCAACCAACGCACACTCAAGGTCGTCATGTATACATATACGTATGTGGCTCAAAAGCTATTGTCCATTTATGTCCATATGTATCGTGTATAACGACAGGACAAATTCTATTGATATTCATGTTACATTTTTACAAACAATTTATCTTACGCTTCCAAGAATGCAAACACCTTACAAATTAACACTCTGACAAAAGAAAAAATGTCTGTCATTTTAGCTTCAAGGATAAAGGTTTATTCAAGGTCAAAGCGAATTTTGTTCATATAAATAGGCTCATAAATTATATTCTTCCCTCTAACTAAATTCACACCTTTTTATTTTTATTACTTTTTTTCGAATGTCTTACAAAAAAAAAAAAATTACATTCAAGATATCTCATTATTATTTGTTATTCTTAATGCGATTTGTAATATAGGGACTTTCAATTTAATGACAAAGAACTCAACACAACACAAGCCAGGTGACAAATCCTATTCACATTAAAATCAATTCACACCATTTCCTAAATCTCCATTTCCTTCAATTCTTCAGTAAAAAAGTCTGAATTAAAAAAAAAAAAAACAATTTTTATAGGACCGATGAACGTTTTTAATAGAAATTTTACACACATCATGAATGAAAGACGATTTAACCGAGGGGGAAAAAAGTATAATATAAATGTAGAAACAGAGCTTAAAATTTCTTTTTTATATTTTCAATGTTTGTTGCTTTGAGTATAAAGGTATAGTTATAGATTTGTAAAAGAAAAATAATTTTTAGGAAGAAAATTTTGTATCATACATGCAGGCCAATTCAAGTTACTAAAGGCATGTGTTGTAATAATGCTTTACACTGTGTCTCCCTCACCACCGACCAACCGATACCATGTATACAAAAATACAAACCTGTCAACACTCCCATACCATACCACTAAAACCATCTCTGGTCAGAGATGCTAAAATACGAATATTAATTTTTTTTTTTGTAAAGTTATAATTCACACTAAGTTCAGACCAGAATGTGTATAAGAGATCGTGAACAAACACACGAAAGCCGAGCTCTGTCACAGTTTGAATATTGTACCAATCCCGAGTACTTGGTGAATTCCTTTTTGAAAAGCTTAGGCTCCAGAAGTGACAGAAGTAGTTAGTTGGTGGCTTCTTGTTCTTCTTTATAAAACTGTAATTTAGTGGCGTCTATTATATCAGGCTGTAATTTAATGACGTCTGCTATCTCAGAATGTTATTTAATGGACACTGCTCTCTCAGTCAAATTTTGGTTTATATAAAATTAAATAGTTATAAGAATTAAAAATGAACATTGTTATAGAAATATTAAAAAAACAGTGAATACGTGAATAAAGATTATCTGGATAACACTAAAGTTTTTTGGTTGGTTTTTGGTAAAACCCTGGATCAAACGAGAATAGCCTCACCGTTATCATAAGCATTCCACAGTGTATAGTTTGTAAATTTGTAAAATCAGGTAACCATAAAGTCATGAAATTTAATGATTTGCTGACGATATGTTGCGTTGCTTTGTGTTGCATTGCTCTGTGTTGCGTTGTTAAGTATTTCATTGTGTGATTAAGAATGTATGAGGCTTTGTATGGTGTTGTGTGATATTGTGTGAGGTATATGATGCGTTGTGGAACGTTGATATTATACGTTGTATTACTAGTGATATAATACATGTCCATGCCTAATATGATTAATGTTACGTTGCTTTCCATAATGTGTGGCATTCATTTTGGTAATAACGGGTGATTATTTAGCTGGTTTGGTTTTGGCAACACTGGTTTTGACAGCTGACGTGTGTTTAGTACCTTGTGTCACTGTCAAACAGCTTCAGTTTGGTTTGCAATTTAACCATGGATAGTCTTACAAATGAACAACGCTTGCAAATTATTGAATTTTACTATCAAAATTCGTGCTCGGTTCGAAATGTTGTTTATCGAAAAATTGTGTTCAGCGATGAGGCTCATTTTTGGTTGAATGGGTACGTAAATAAGCAAATTTGCCGCATTTGGAGTGAAGATCAGCCAGAAGCATTGCAACAGCTACCAATGCATCCCGAAAAAGCCACTGTTTGGTGCGGTTTATGGGCCGGCGGCATTATTGGGCCATATTTCTTCAAAGATGATGCGAATCGCAGCGTTACTGTCAATGGTGAACGCTACCGAGCGATGATAACAAACTTTTTTTTGCCCGAAATGGAAGTTCTTGACTTGCATGATATGTGGTTTCAACAAGACGGTACCACATGCCACACAGCACGCGAAACAATGGCGCAATTGCGAGGCGAGTTTGGTGAACAGTTAATTTCACGTTTCGGGCCGGTCAATTGGCCGCCTAGATCGTGCGATTTGACACCATTAGATTATTTTTTGTGGGGGTATGTCAAGGCTAATGTCTATAGGGACAAGCCCGCTTCGATTGACGCACTGGAAGCCAACATCCATGCATTCATTCGTGAGATACCGGCCGATATGTGTGAAAGAGTATGCCAAAATTGGACTCAGCGGATGGGCTACCTGAGACGCAGCCGCGGTCAACATTTGCATGAAATTATCTTTAAACATTAAATTGCAAGGTTCAAACTATCGATTCAAATAAATATTTCATTCATTTTTTCGAATTTTTTGTGTTTTTTTTTTTTTTTTAAGTTCTAAACCTCTTAAAAAATCACCCATTAGTATGTTAGGTTATTTTTTTGTATGTCGGATGTAGGTATACAAACTTAACCTAAAATGGTACTACAAGAGAATCTTTTTTATTAAATCATAAGCAGCTTCTTATTTTTTTTTTCCATACATCTTGTACATGCAACATGATCGTACATTAAGTTTTCTTCCTTATTCGTCCTGAAATAATTCTACCTTGGTCGTCTTTTATATAGATACGAAGGCCTTAGCATATGTGTGTGTATATATACGTAAGGATTCTTAGATTTATTTACAAGATACTTTGAAACCATACAACAACAGACGTCGTATTTTTATGTCACTGACAGGGTTAGAGCATTATAAAGAGGATATGCGACGGCGGCGTTGCATCTTAACTTTTTTTCTTATTCATCCTTTTCGCCATCATATACAAAGAGGTGTGAAATTATCTCACGTTATATACCTCAACCTCACTCATATGTGTATATTTTCCAAGGAAAATCAACATGATGTGGTTTGAATGCGCTGACTGTTTTTTTTTTCTATGAATCTCAAATAAGCTTAACATCAGGTTTTTGAAGATGCTTTTAGAATATCCTCAGGTATATTCGATTCGGAGGAACTTATCTCTGTCTAGGTGTATTTGTAATACTCATTTCAAATTTTCTTTTTCGTTCTTGCAAAGGATATATTGTGTTTTTTTTTGTATATTTCCAGTTAAAAGAGTTGCAAGAGTAGAAAAAAATCAATAAACGTATTTCATGGTTGTTGTTTTTTTTTTCTCTCCTAGAAGTTAAGAAAATATAGCGACAATGATATTCCCCCGTGTAAATGGTGGGTGTTTTTCGATTTCATGGTCCAATAGAAAACATATAATCGAATTTATTATTTGAATTCTTTGAAGTAAGACTTAGTGAAGCACACACAAAAAGAAGGTACAAAAAAAAAAAAAAATAACAAGAAGCTTCAGTTATACACAGCTTGTCTTGTTTAACATTGACATCCTTTTTCGCAGCGAAAAGAAACGTTCATCGTTTAATGGAAAAAATGAAACATTTTTTAAGCATCTTCTTGTATATTTGTCGTTCTTGTTGTCGTCATCCTTTGATGAAGGATGATTTGATAAAGTTAAATAAACACAGGTGCGATGATTATTGGTGTGGTGAAAAAATTGAATTACGTTAAGCAGCAGATGATTTATTCCTACGTACTTTGGTTCTTTTTCAATTATTATGTTTTGCATTTTGTGGGTGTTTTTTTTATGTTGTTTATTTATGTCATAGAAATTAAATGAAATAGATTCTCAAAGAGACCACTCACACTTTTTTTCAATATCTATGAAGTTAATACGTAGAAAAATGTATAATACGTTCCAAAAACCTTTTATGGCATATTTTGAGTTGCAAATTATAGCGAGCGAAAAGTAGCATTGGGAAGCCTAAAATTGGTCAATCAATTAATTTTGTTTCAAATATTTAAGCTGATTGCAATTTTAATGGAAATTTAATTTCTATTCGAACTTTTTAAATAGTGTGTCAAGATCGAGACATAATGTTGGTTCATTTAAAAGAATTTCTTGAAATTTTTCATTTAATTCCATAGTACGGTACGGAGTATGAGTGAAAATAAAATGTCAGCATGAAATTTTTCACTTTACATTCCACAGATTCTACCTTTAATCAAAATTTATTGATATTTAAATGTCAAACTTCTATATACACGGAATAGGTTTTTTTTATGTTCACCCTTCACTCAAACATTTTAAATATGGCCGTAAGAAGATTTTGGAATGTGATCATTTTCTCATTTCACCACAAGTTTAGTACTTACTGACCTATCGCGTTAAATGTCCATTTTTGTAATGGAGCAAAAAATATTTTCTTCCTTCACAGTATATTTCTCCTATGCTTGTCCCTTATATCAAAAATCAAATGGCAAATAATTCAAGTGCAAATGAGGATGACGACAGTTTAAATAAAAAGACAAAGATGGAATGTTCAAATAATATTGAAATAAAAAAATTCTTTGAATTCTAGAGAATAAATCTATGTATTTATGTATATAAGAGTTTATATATGAATTTTATATATGAAAATAAATAAAGTGGTGTAAAAAGGACCAACAAAACCTTTCGTATAATAAAAGAAATAATAATATAGATAAGTACATACCACAAAGAAAAAAACGACAAATAATATTATGCAAATCTTCATGAATTTATTGAGAGATTTAGAGGACTTATAATTTATAGTCATTAATATTCATTCTCTTTTATATTGAATCGTAAAATAAATATATTCTATAAACCCATTTAAAATAATGACCCTATATACGTATATATGTATGTGGATATAATTTTGACAGTCGTTTTATGATGATGAACGAATTACTCAAGATAATCTTTTTGTGATAAATGAAATCGTTTATTTTAAAGTTAACTTTGAAGGATGTTTGTTTTTTTTTTAATAAAAATTATCGTTAAAGAGATATTCACATTGAATACGTTTAAAAAATAAATTAACAAGATACAAAAAAATTACTTTTAACCGCCATATTATTCACTTGATTTAATCAAGCTTAAAACATAAATTTGCATTGTATTTATATTAATTTCCATCCGGGTTTAAGTTTTAAATTGGATTAATCGAGTTAATATGATTGTAAGTAACAATTTTTTAATTAACTCTGACATAAATCTGAGTAATTTAATCCTATGCAAATAAATTAAAAAACCAAGTTAGCTAAAAATCAGTTCTTTAAATTTCATTTGTCAAAAATCTATTGAAATCGTAGAGAGAAATGCTTTCGCTATTGAAATAGAGAGGGCAACACAATTCTGCACCATCCGTATAGTGTCGCTCTCTCTATTTCTATGGTGATTTGACACATATCTGTCAGAAAATATACTAAATTTCTTATTCTCAATTTAATAATAAGACGAAGAAAAAAGTATGACTTTACTTTTAAAATTCGATTTTTTAAACGCTTAAAAAGTTAATTGAGCATTATTATGTTTCCCGTAGAAGATTTTTGAATTCTCAAAAGTAGTTACATAAATACCACAGTACTTACACAAATTTAAGGTAATATATTGCGGAGGTTGTCAAAGTTGGAAGTGTAATAAATTAAAAATGGCTTTTCGAGTGCCCAAGAATATTACTCACCCCATCATTAGAAACAATAACAAAGTATTGAACTGAACAAAAATGAAAACGCTAATGATATGTGTGCTGTGCGTAGATACAATTTCCCTAAAACAAATTTTTTTGATTTTGTTAAAATAGAATATAAAATCTTATTCAAAAATAAGTTGTCACATTATCATATTATTGTTGTTCATACATATACAAAAATAAAATTATAACATTGCAGGTATAATAAAGCTTTCAGGTATTTAAGCTATTTAGTTATAATTATTTAATTGGTAAAACAACCGTCGAAGTACCACAGGCTTCAGACATAAAATGTAGTAAACACAAAATCACAATTCCACCCTTAGCCAAAGTAACAAACAAAAAAAAAAAATTATTTTTTGCATCCCCTGTTGATACTTACCACAAATCTGTCAATTCATATTACACCAATTAGCTCCTGAGGTGATTTAACTAATTAAATCAATTTCTTTGGTTTTGAGCTCTTAGCGAGAGAGATTGATGGAAATTTCCTTGAATCAATTATTTAAATCATCTATTAATTATTTTGATTTGTAATAATTATTATCGATCAGGAGTTATGGAAAGTCGTTTGTGTATTACGAAAATGGAAAAATGTACGGTATTTTAAATGCCTTAATTTATAGACAGGTATATGGAGATATATATGTACATATATATATGTAGATTCTCCATACGAATATTTATGTTCAATTTAAACGATTATCAAAAATAAACTCTTCTGTTGAATTTAAATATTTAAGTTTCATTTTAGCATAATTGAACATAACGCATATACAAATAACAGTTGGAAAAATTGTCTCACTGAATATTTTGTTGTTGCAGTGTTTATAAACAAAAATTTATTATTTTTTTAAAATTTTATTTAAAAATATGTATGTTGTATGTGTATATTTATGTAATAAAAATGAAAAATTACAAGTAAATAGCAAAGTTAGTTATAAATCACCAAAGGCCTCATAAAACTTTTTTCATATACTTATATATTTTTACCCCATACACAACCCCCCTACCATCCCAAGGAAAACAAAACATAAAAGTAATAAATTTTCAACTTTTTCATCACCTGGAGTTCAATTTTGAGTTTAATTTATATTCACTCTTTTATTAATTAATTTGCCAAAAGCAAAATGAACAACAAAACGAATAAATTGAAAGTTGGTTTTAATTTTTTTTTTTTTCGAAAATAATGAGATGAGATACCATCTGCCATTATTAAATAATAAATAAATTTTTATTAAATTAATTAATGTGAAAGTGGTTTTGAGGAAGTAATGCGTTTAAAGTAATTATTTATGAAACTTACATATAAAGAAAGTCATTTAAAGAGTTTAAGATAAATGATTAAAAAAAATAACTTGATATTTTATCTAACGCATGGGTTAGTATTTTTTTTAAAGTGAAGTAGAATCGATTAAAAAAAATCATAAACCCAAAATATCAAGAGTTAAATGAAATTAGAAATTACGATATAGAAAAGTCTCAGTCTCAGTCTTAGAGTGAAGATGTCTAAAAATACGTATTGAAAAATGGCTTACTTCAGTTGTGTAGACTTCCCTTACTCTGTGACTCCATTAGAATTATTTGAGGCAGTGTCAATTTTGATGTTAAAAGCATTTTATTGCCTGGGTATTAGGAAGGTATTTCTTTGCCAGGTAATTACAGTTGCCAAATATTAGTTTAGAAATTTCGACCACTGTGAAATATTTTTTTTTTTACTTTAAAATTGTTATAATTGATAATTAAAAATTTTAATTCAAAAAATTTCTCATACTTTCAACTTCAATTTCAAAACAAAGCAAAAATCATTCAAAATCGCAGAGAAACCATTTTGAAAAAGGTGAAACGTCAAAATTGATTGCCTCGGCAATGGAAATCAATTCAATAATATTGCCATTCATTTACCGAGCAATATTATTGCCATTTTCATTGCTAAAGCGTTTTCATTCGCAATATTCAAGGTAATGAAAATAAGCCAAGCTATTTATTTCATCAAATAATTACATATTGTCAATGGAGCCGGTAAGTTAACTCAAAAAAATTAATCTTATGGAACAGAAATATTTCGAATATTTTTGTCTTACGAAACCATTGCATATTTGTAGATGTACAGTATCCGGTTCATACATTCGATAACCAGTATTTTTCACAAACAACAACCATATTCGCGTAAGATATTTATTTTCGTGATTACTTTAATCGTTGTTATTGCCATTTCCGTTGCATTTTTAATTTCTCTTTACCGAGAGCTAAGATGCTAACACATATAAAATATTTTTGAAAATATTTTTGTTGAAGAAATGTTGAAAATGTTGACAAGTATTGTTAAAATGTAAATAAGCCATGGAAAATTGAAAGTCTTCAAAGAACTAAAAGAAGCCCAAAGGCAATTCAGTTTTGTATCACTTTCTTGTATGTTTGTATAATTCTTCGTGTAAAAGGAAGGAGTTAAGTTGGTATTTCTGATATTTTTAACCAGACAAATATTTAAAAATCTCATTCGAAATGAGCCATTAGCTATAATAAGCTCTTACACCATTATTCTATTATAAAGTTTTAATTACTAAAATACATTGTGGAAGTCTTTTCCTATGTTATGTTAACTTATGCAGGTAATACAAAAATCCATAAAATAAATCACTTAATTACTTTTACAGTCACTATTGATTGATTGATGGCGATTGACATACTAAAAACCATTCATTTATTTTTGATATATTAAATAATTCAACTAATTACTGAATTAACCGAAGGGTAGATTTAAATGGTTAGTAATATTGTGTCAGAGCTGTCAAATCAATTATTTAAATCAGTCGATTTTATTTTGTATTTATTTTAAATCCTCATAATGTTTCTGAAATTTTGGAAGTACATATATATGTAGGTCCTGTCTGATTAATTTAAATCATTTCTTGTTTATTTGTCGTGCATTATACGATTACACCCATGGCTCCTAACACACAAAACTTCGAATAATAGTAAGTCTCTTGGATTATTCTTCTCTACAATCTTAAAGTTTTCTGCCTTATCCCATTTTGGCAAAATAAAAAAATTAGAATAAGAAAACTTTTCACCACTCACTATCTGTATTCTATATGCATGAATATTACCATCTGTCTAGTAATCATAACTTGTCAGTAATGCAAATTGTCCAAAAGCTCCTATAAAACATTATATGTACATAGAGTATACGAGTATAAAGTGAAAACCTTAGCAGTTGTGTTTTATTCTTTATGATACTTTTGTAGTGTATAGGACAAAGTTTTGATCTGAAATTCTATATTTACACACTCTCACATAAATCTGTTCTTTATTGCATATGTATATTCTATGTATATATATTAATATATAGGTACCACAGACCACATATGTTGTATATACAAACTATTAGAACAAGTTGCTTTTTCTCGGTCTCGCTCTCATACACTGTGGTGGAAGAAAGATTAATATTGGGTCCATTTAATTAAAAGTTAGTGTCGACTTGTGAATTTACAATTTTGTATCCTTTAATTGGTTAAATGATGTAAGAAGAGTGTGTGTTGAAAATTTTACAAATTTTACTAAAGCTTTTCGGTTTAATATCTAAAGAACTTTTGGTATGTGGTTTTTTGATTTCATTTATGTGGTTTTCATAGAGATTTTTGATTGCTTAACTTATTTATCGTTTGAACGCTAATTAAATATTATTTAAGTTATTTTTGTAAGTTGTTAAGTTTAACTTGTGGTAAGATCAAAAATAAATGCAGAATTTTTGAAATGAAGCTTCTTAGTTTAGGCTCTACGATAGAGGACTTTATCACGAAATTTTCGTTAAAAAATCAATTAAAATTAAAAAAAAAAATGTCTGCTTGGTCGTTATCAATGATGAGCTTCAGTGGAGAGGGAGTAAGCTCCTTAGTTTAATCCAAACACAAACTCGATTTTTTAGCCCTAAAAAATATGTTTAAAATAAAAAAAAAAAAAAATGTTTAAAATATTAAAATTAGATATGTTTTATTTGTGAATGATAAAAAAATGCTAACAAGAAACAACAGTAAAATATAAAATAAATTGCAGGCGTGACACCTCGAATTACAATCAAGGCTGAGTGACCTACAACTCTTAACCATTCCTGTGTGCGTGGTTATTGACAGGAATGGAGGGGACCTACAATTTTCTGCCGAATCCAAAAAAACTAAGATGAGAAGCACTTCATTATGAAATAAAATTACTCCCAAGAGGCAGGAACCGGTGAAAAAAATTTCTGTTTTTTTAGGTGGAATAGGCTGGGAGTCGAACTCACGACCTTCGGAGTAGCAGTCCCACGCACTAAGCAAATTTTCTTTTCAGAACTTCCTTTTAAATCTACTTACGATACACATGTGTGCAGTAGCAGTCCCACGCATTAAACAACAAAAACAAATTGAAATTTTCATTACAGAACTTATTCCTTTTAAATCTACTTACGATACACATGTGTAGGTATGTATAAATTTTTGAAAATTCTTATAAAATATTTTAAAGATAAATTAGAAATATAGACGGTGAAATCTTTCATCGAACTCATTTTCTCTCTCTCTTTATATATTATAAATCATGATAATTATTTACAAAGCCTTTTATACTTACCCTCATCCTTACGATGACATATTTTAATCAGCGACATGTCTTCACCATGATCCATGATCCATCATCATCTATTTCTTATATATCTATTCCATCCCAAAAATATATAATATATATAAATATACATCACATCATTCTCTTCGACATGTCTCCTCCAAATAACACCTCATCATGACTTAATTTGTCACATAACGTGATGGTGTGACATATTTATATATACGATATATTTATATAGAGTGTCAAGAGTGTTGGAATCTTTTGTGTGGGGATATTTTTACACACTCATCATAACATAGAAAATCCTTTGCTTCAAACGTTGTCATGGTAGTTTGCCATCAGCAATCCATACAACACTTTAAGGTTATTGCTTAGAAAAATAATTCCACCAACTTTATAATTTATATATACATATATATATTTGTAATGTATAACTATAAAATCTTTTGAATAAACTAATTAATATTTTGAAACAAACGATCTTGCCCATACAAAGGCAAAACTTAAGGCGCAATTTTATGCTGAAAGCTTTCAAAACCCTTTTGAACAAATGCTTGCTTTTGTTACCCACCAAAGTTTATGTTTTATATAATATCCTTTAGAAGCCGCTAAGATGTGATATGACAAAGTTTCTTGAAAAGAGTATCCACTTATACTTTGTGCAAGCTGAGTGAACTCGAAAAACTACTTTTAAAAGACAGGCAGGTAAAAGTGATGAATCAATTTTATCAAAACACAAATTTATACTTATTATCTTTAGAAGGAAGAACAAACATAATAAATTGTTGACAATAGAATAGTTTTCTCAATGAATAATGATGAATAACGTAGACTTATACACATTTAACAGGCTTATATATATGTACATACATATTAACAATCAATTAAAAGAGGTTTTGAATAATGTCAAATCAATAAAAAAAGAAGTTTGGTAACACTACAACTCGGGGGAAACAAACCCTAGGGACTTACAATTCTCAACCATCCCAGCGTACGTTGTGTCAAAGGGAATAAGGTTAACCTACAGTTTTCTGCCTCCATCAATAAAATAAATATAAGAATATACTTTTTTTGAAAATTCTTCATTTTTTAAAATTTCGCTGATTTGACATGTGTCAAATTTGAAAAGTTTCAAAAAGTACAAGTTGTGTTTTTTTTTTGTTTTGAATGGTTACTCTCAATTGTAATAATAACGTTGTCAAAAACAAGCCCGCTGCTGATGTCTTTATTTGAATGTTGCGTATAGGTATATGAACATAAAAACATATAGGTACTTGCTTATACAAAGAGTGTCCCAAAATTAACGCAAGATTTGAATTTGCCACCATTTGTGTAGTAATTTGACAACTGCCAGTTTAGGATTAATAAAAATTGAGAATTAAACGAGAGAACAGAGAGAAATTATCAAACAATATTTCAAATAAAATGAAAGTTTGGCGGCCAAAGACCGAAAATTTCATACAGAGTATGGTCGGAATGTTGATTTAACTTCGTTAACTGTGAAGGGAATAATTGAGTCATTCAGGAAAACTAAATTTTTGTATGGGGTTATTTGAAGTCAAAGGTCTATACTAACAAGCCCACAACCACCACCGGTCCATTTAATGAGAAAATTCAACGCTGGCATCAAACAAATTCAGCTAAACACTGCAAAATAGTTAAGAGTTCGCCAAAAGAGTGCGTATGTGCCAGCAAAGCCACTTGTCTACAAAGCTATTGCATTCACAATTATATCCTGTTTTCTTTATGATTCAATAAAAAAAAATATCAATCTAAAAAAAAAAAACTAAATTTTCTATTTAATTCTAATCTTGCGTAGAACACCCTTTAATTTACAAAAAAAAAATAGCGAACGATTTATATTAGCTTAATTAGCTTCGGTTTGGGCTGAAAGAGAATAATGGGTAATAATTATTAAGATTATCTTTTTTTCTTGATAGTCACAAAATTTCACCTTTGCCAAAATACTCACTATACAATTAACCTCAAAAACCAAAACGAATCGAATTACATTCAATTTAATTTTATGACCTTAGTACCAATTTGTTATCAGGTTGTAATGATATTATCTTTAATTAATATACCTACTTTTAAATGTTAAATGTTAAAAGTTAAATTTTGTTTTTGTCTCCAAAAAAGGTCAAGCTATAAAATGTATATAAAGAGTAACTCTACCTCATCATGGGGATAAAATGAAACTTATTTGTGGGTAATTTATATTTATATATAGAACTAGATTAATTATTCTGATACAAAAAAAAATATTTTGAAGTTAAAAATGATGACGAAAATTTAAATAAATAAACTATGAGGATGCCTGATGAAATAAGAAAATATTTGTGATGGAAAAAAGGGACATAGCAAGAAATCTACCTAACATTAACAAATTAGAAGCTTAGTTGAAGTTGGTTAATTTTAAATTTTAGAGACTTTTTTAAATTTACCTATTTATAGGGTGAGTTTGGGTAAAAACGACATATGCATATATAAAATACTTAATTTAAAAAAAGGGAAATTTTTTGTCATTCTGTCATTTTTTTAACGTTAGCTTAGCCTCCATGGTAATTTTTTTTTTGGTTTTTATTAGAAAATTATGTTTTTGATTTGTGGATTTCTGAAAACATAATATTTTTATGAAGAAAATTGCCTAGATTTACGAATTCGTCGGTGGGATATTCACGATTGCTGAATCAATTAATCCGTTGCGAATCCGTGATTCAAAATTTAGGATCGAAAAAAGTACTTTGTATCTATTTCCGCAGGTGTTTATTTTTGGAACTTTCTCAAGCTTTAATTGGGAGCTTCCTTAAAGCAAAAGTGAACGAAAATTCAACGAAAGGTATAAATTCACAATTATTGGTGTATTATTCATTATTGGCATCATAACGGATAATTAGATAATAAATAAGGAGTTCGTATACTTCTGACTTAATCTTAAAACCGTAAATTTTATGGAGCGGAGTAGTTTGAGGTTGATTCAGAGTTTTTTAAAAAAATATATATAGCGAATTTAGAAATAAAAAAACTACGTTGAGAAAAAAGATAACCCTTCTTTTTTTGATTCCAAACTTTTTTATCGCGGTTCTGAGACATTGTACCTTAATTTAAATATGTCTCTTGCATTGAATAACTTAAATTATCTAATATTTCTGTCGGAAAATGGTGTCAGAATCAGAACTGTCAAAAAGCTTTAATCAGTTAAGTTGGAGCATAGTTTTTATAATGCAGGGCAACAGGCAGGTTCCTACCTGCTACTATAAAAAATAAAATAAATGTTCACTTTTAGAATTATTGACATTGCATGCCCAACATATTACATATATAACTGTTAAAGTTATTTATATTTTCTTTTTTTAATTTTTAACGAAACTGAAATTTTTCAGGAATGTAGGGAATCTACTATTTTTTTTTACAAAATCACAGCCGTTCATGACAAGAGCTAAATTTTAAGAATGTCTTACTTTCTCTCAAGAGGCAGTAGGTACCCCTGGAACAAATTTCATTTTTAGGTGGAATGAGATTTAATCTCCACAAAACCTTCGGCTTTGTCAGCCTAAATCACTAAACAGTACACCCTGGATACTTCAATGAAATGCTTAACACTTATTGAAGAAATTAATTTTGTCAACTTTATGTTCCTCTAATTGAATATAAAAGAAAATATTTTTGTTCGCTGATAGCAAATAAAATTTATCAATAATAAATACAATCGCACATGTCTTTTCATTAATATTATTCTTACTTAACTTATATGGCTACTTCATTTATGTTTCCAATTAAATTAATGCTTACCAGCAGCACCCGGTCTAACACTTACCTTAAATCCTATAATATAATTGCCTTGTCTCGGCCAAATGTTGTATCGATGTTTATTTCGTATGTACCAATAATTCTTTAATAAAATTCGTCGCCTCTAATAAAAAAAAACAAAACGCAACAAAGCGAAAAACAGAAAATATACAACTAGAGTTACACACATTCAAGCTTTATTACCAAAAAATACAATCAGCAAACCATCACCTATCGAAATAAAACCAAAATGAAAATGCCCACTTAAAAACGTGGGCTTTATTCGATGACGACGAGGACTATATATGAAGTCAATCCCTAAACTGTCTATTTGAGCCCCTTGTAAAAAAAAAAAAAAAACAACTGTGATGAAAAGCAATCAAAACAAATGGATCAGGATTATCATCAATTCTCGAGCACTTAAAACAAGAGTCAATAAAAGTGTTTTTTATAGATGGGGGGTGGAAGGAGGTGATAGAATTATACGCAACGTAGTGTAGTGGAACGAGGTGTTATAAGGGAGGTTTTAAAGGCTTTGCCATGTTTCAATTGAAATTTTCTATCGACCATTTTGAAGACCGAAAATTGTCTATAAAGACAAACAAATAGTCATTAAGGCAAGTCACGTGCTGATGGTCCTTAGGTTAGGATCAATAATACTGTATTAAGGCTACCTCTAAAGCTTATCTAATATCGAAATTGGAGAGGAATGGTCAGGCAATGTTAGAGAATGACAGGAATGTGGTTCAGCTAAGAAGAATGGATGGTTGATCGAAACTACGAAAAACATAAATTACACTCAAAGTTGTCTGACGGTTCAACAATTATGGTCTGCTTCATTGAGAGAAATTATAGGTTTTCTGTTAAAAATATTGATTTTTTGGTGATTCAATATAAATTTGTTTATGTTTTTTATACAAAGGTCTTGTGACGTTAATTCAAGTTCCATTAAAGTTTTAATGAAAACATCTTCACGGACAAAATGCAAATAATAACTTCTAAAGTTGGTTTCGGTTTTATATTATTGGAAAATAGCTTGTAAAATAAACTAGAAATATGTACTAACGAAAAAAATAAATTCAATATATAAATAAATAGGTGGCACAACAGCTCGTCTAGAATATCAGGGCCTAGTGACTTACTCTTACAACTCTAAACCATTCCTGTGTTCGTAATACTGGCAGGAATGGAGAGACCCATAATTTTCGAAGGGTTAAGGTAAGAAGCATATTTTCGTGACAATTGCACGATTTGTCAATTCCTCGGAAGATTTAGTTAACCGTGATGCTGTCCTGCCGTATTAGTTGCTCTAAAAGCAGTCACTTAGGAGTTCCACAGGGTTCCATTGTTAGATCAATATTATTCTCAAGATAATCCAATTGCTTGAATTTTGTTCATGTTACAAATTATTCGATTTTTATTTGATTTTAGGGCAACCGTTTTGATGAGATTTGTTAATAATTTCCCTAAAAAAAGGCTTTAAAACCGACTTTTAATATAAACACGAATTCTATAATATTTTGTATTTAGTTTTTCTTATTGAAATGAAAATAGTAACAAATTGTTCTTGTATACTTATCCTTAATTTAATTGCAAAACCACGTGTTGAAATACTTTTTGATAAATCAATTTCAATATACATTTGCGTTGCTTTATCGTCCTTAGCTACATAACTATGAGAAAATTGCAAAATCCATCAGTTCCACTTAGTGTTAATGATATCCACAAGTTCTTGAAATTTACCACTAATTTAGCTTTTCACTCTCAAAGTTACAAAATACAAAGATACATTTTATACCTTAGTAATTATATCCTTCCACAAGGATGTTCTCAAAACAAAACACACCCTTTCATTTATGTTATCATCTCCTTACCTTCAAAGACCGGATGTCAATTGTTCTCTCTGCATAGCGCTACTCTTTGCAACCATCAACTATAAATTACGACTACAACATACCATCAACGACATTTCCTTTCTTAATGAGTCTTCTTGACAACTAATTACGGGATTACACCGCCATTACCATATTTAGGAAGGCAAACATCCGCACAAGTCGACATATATCTAAATACCTTCCCAAAACCGCCGCCATTGCCAGCACCAACAAGGAGCAGCATATCAGCAATCTAATGTTACGACGACAAAACGTCAAAATGCCATTATACATATATCCCTTTCCGACCCTTGTTATTGGTGTTAAGTTCGAAAATCTCATTCGGTAAATCAGAAGGAGCTTTCATATAACTGCGAACTGATGTAGAGTGTAGTATAGGTCCTCTTTGGTAAAGATATTTTGGGACTTAAGCCAGAATATTGGATCCACATATGCCACGTATAACTCATCAATATAAAGGACAACGACGAGGAGGACATGATTGTGCTCTCACTTAATATTTACAAGGATATCATTGTGGTGGCATTGATGGGGTATGGGAAAAGATGAACAATAATAATAGTTACGATGTTGATGATAATGTTGACGAGGATCAGGATGAACAAAAATGATGAGATGACAATATGTCGTAGTGCAATATTATAAATGAAATACGGTAAGAATGACTTTTCGATTATATGAAACGCTTTCTGAGTCTTATTTTGTGTATAATATTTATAACTACGTGTTATATTTTCAGGCTGAGAAAGTAATCGTGAACAAATTAGATTTCTGTTTGTGGTGTGATTTTAATTTAGTATAGGATTAGGATAAGTTTGAGTTTTTCTTTGCACTCAATGTTGAGAAGGAATTAGTTTCGAACTCTGGTTGACCGTCCTTCAGTCTGTGCGTCTGTGCGTCGACGCATCTACTGTAAATTGAGCTAAAGTTTGTTTTAAATTTGGTACTGATGAGCATTTTTTCGAATGTTTTGATTTGCTGAATAATGTGTAATAGTTTAGAGGTGTTTTCGTTTTTTTTTTTTACTTAGAACCTTACATAAATTGTAACTATCACAAAATTATAGAGCACATAAATTAATATTTTTTTTCCAGCTTTCAACTACTTCCGTGTGCGTGTTATTGGCTGGAATGGGGGTGACCTACAATTTTCTAGAGCATCCGATCGACTAAGGAGAGAGACACTTTTTCTTGACAAGAGATACTCTTGGAGGAGTTGTCAATTCCTCGCAAGAGGCAGTAAGCCGTAAAAAACATTTCTGTTTTAAAGTGGCATAGACTGAGAATCGAACCCGAGACCTTCGGCGTAACTGTCCTAAGCACTAACGGTTACACCACGGGGTATAAAAATGCTGTTTACTTAGAAACAGTTAAAAAATGACTTTGAATAGACCGCATTGTGTTTAAATTTAAACAAACACACAATATAGACATTTGTCAAATATTTGATTAAATTAGTATAGATGTTGTAAAATTTAAATTTAAAACATTTTAAATAGAAATTTTCTGCCGCATTTATTAGATTTTTGATTAGTTAGACAGTGTCTAACAGTGTCTATAGGTTTCGAAATAGTTGGAAATATGCTTTATTAGATTTAAAAATGTCACATAAGTCAAGATTTAGACAATCGATTCTGTTGTTTAAGTTACATAACTCTCAGACAACAATTAAACATGTTTATTTATAACTTAGACGGCTGTCCAAAGTTAGAAAACCTTTATAAATACGACCCATTGTTTTTACACAACAAAAAAATCAACTCTTAAAATAATGAGAATCAACAAGAACGAACTGTATGTCGTAATGAATTCTGGTGAACATAATACCATAATTGTTTGAAAATTTAATGTGTCTGAGCTTCAAGGATTTTACCATTAGGGATTTTTTGTTTGTTTTTTTGAATAAGGATTTTGTAATCGTCAAATTCAACTTATAGGGCTTGTATATCGAAAATTTTCAAGGACAGGTAGGGTGATATAAGAATTTTACTAAGATGTTAGACAATTTGATTTTGCACGTGAAATGAAATATAAATTAATTTTGTAGGAGAAAAGAGAATCTTTAGTCGGGATATTTATTTATTTTAAGAGAACGCTATTTAAAGTTTTCTCTTACACATTTATACCAATTAGAAAATTAAAGCTTTTTTAAATCAAAGTTGAATAACTTAGCACCAAGTTTGTGAAGGAATTTATCATTCGACAGTTTATTTTGAGATTTTATTTAATAAAGTAATACTAGTAATTCACTATTAACCATGTTTTGGTGGTATTACTTATATAGCAACTTAACAAAATTTTTTATACCTTAACAATAAGAATAAAGTGATTATACAAAATACTGTGTTATTGTTTGTACACAAAACAAAAGCAATGATTTGTTATTTTTTACGACAAAAAAATTTGCTGAGTTGCTATATAAACTTTCACCAAAACACGGTTATTATAATTATACAAATTTACAGTATTGAGAGTAATTTAAATAATTACATGCAAGAACGGAAGTTACTTTATAAAGTTGAATTATAATCATAAATTATGTATAATTTAATTATTTAAAACAAATTGTTTTGATTAAGACATGAATGTATGTATTGAACTGGCCAATTCAGCATAAATAGGCTCACTGAGATCTCAGAAATCTGAACGTAATTACTCATTGAGATTCCTCGTTTTAGCTGTAAAAAAGCTAAGATTGATATTTTTTTGAATTCGTTTGCAAATCACCGGTAAATTTTTATTTCACAAATTACGTGAGCGGTACAGAGGAACAAAAAAGGAAATTAAAAAAGCAACATTTATGGTTTTTAATTAAATAATAAAATTAATATTTTTAAAATCAGCAAAGTTAGTCAGAAATCCACAATCGATGGGCCAAAAATCCACTAGAATTTTTAGTAGATTTCTGGCCCACTAAGAAGCCTTCTTAATAGATTTGTCGGCTAAATCTAAAAAATCCTTTGTGGACTTTTGGCCTGGGGACTTATGACCCTGCCCCGAAAATTTGTAAGTATGTGATTATCCATCATGACACAAGAGTGTTATGTGTCCCGGGAATCATAACTTAATTCCAATTACTATAGGTTTCATGATAGTTTCGTGATAAATGAATAATAACTGAGAAAAAAAAGTTTTTTTTACGATCAATTCTATGGAAACTGTGATAACAATACTTATTTGTTTGAAAAGCTTCTCGCTCAGATGCATATATGTAGACGTACATACAATGGATTCCTTTTATTCATTTACGAGCATCCTCTTAGATTTGTATTTGCATGTGTTATTAGTTTGAATTATTTTTACTAACTTACTAACCACTAACACATGCACTTATGATGAGACTCTGTTTGTAGCTTGCAGCTTGCTCTAAGCTCACTACAACAAAGAATTCTGAAGTATTATAAGCATTGTTATAGTGGCTTTCGCCATCCAACAACCCAACTTTTTTTATTGTTCGTTAAGGAGGTATTTTGTTTGCGTGCAATTATTATTGTTTTGTGCTTATTCTTTTTTTTATATTTACTGGCTCTAAAGAGATAAAAAATGGTTTTGTAAAAAAAAAAAAAAATACAATTAAATAAAATATTTACGTAATTAAGAAAATATTCTGTAATCGAAAATTAAACCGCGCTTAAATTAAAATTTCCCTTTAACTAAAAAAGTTGATTTTTTTTTCTCTGAACAATTTTACTATATGACCTACAATATTTTCATGAAAAAAAAAAAGAATTAAAAATAAAACATGCAGTGAATGTTTGACGTTGATTTTTTTGTTAACGCTTTTAGCTGGAAACAGTCAGTTTTTTAAATTTATTAAATTAAAACTGAATGAAAAATGGAAAATTCTCAGAAATCAGAAAAAGTGAACAATAACATACGACCCAACCGTGTATATGTATACTCAATTCTAAAAAAAAAATTAAAAGAATGAAAAAATGCAAATAAGTGTATTTTGCATTGGTATTGTTTTCTAAAAAGCAACATTTTAAAAGGACATCAACCCGCAAACAAAAGCTATTGTTTTAATTAATTTTAATTCAGGAAATGACAATAATGTATAAAAAAAAAAATTAAAAAACACACCAAAAACCCTTGATTGTTTTGTCTGTGTATAACAAAAGCTTAATGGTTAAGCCATTAAAATAAATTGAATCTAGGAAAAAATTATTAATGTAATAAGACAACATCCTTTTAGCTTTTGGTTAATGGTTAATGGTTTTTGGGGTTGTCTAAAATAACGAAAGTAAAAAATGCTTATAAAAATTAATGAATGATGGAAATTTAAATATTTAAATGAAGAAAAATATTCATTTAAATGTTTAAATAATTTAACGCTTCGATTTGGAAATAAAATATGGTGCAGTGCAATAAGACCCGCGGAAATAAAGCCCATGGGACTTATTTCCAAAATAAAAGGAAATAACACAAATCGCGAAAAAACGTTACGACAAGGTATTTTTTTACTTTTACTTTTATTTTCACAACTGTTATTCCGTCTAGGTCACGATAAAAGAATAGTTTTAGTAACTTTATAACTTTTTTTTGAATAACTTAGTATTTCTTACACGAACTTCAATCAACCAATAATGTCTTATTTCACCTAACACATGCGGACCAATACACCTTGAACCCAAAAAAAACATCTCAACAAATTTACCAAAAGAACTTTCAAAGTTTATTCGAATATACCTTTTACTTGTTTTATATATATATAAAATTCAAACCGCGTAAATTTGCAAACGACTTGCAAATTACATTTTAGATGCCACATTGAAAAATCCTTCGGGAAAATGATGCATTGTTGAAGATTTGTTTGAAGTGCAATTTGTTTCCAATTTTTTTTTTATTTTATTTTTTTTATAGTTTAAAAACTACCATCATCTCCTTGAATGGTTTTTTTTTGTTTGCTTTTTCTTTGCCTGATGGAGTCATAAAGATGGAAAATTGCTAAGTTCACGGAATATCAAACAAAACAAAAATACAAAAAAAAAAAAAAAACTTTTGCTTGTAAAGTTAAAACACGAAAGTCATTGTTTGTGAATAGAGCAGAATGAAAAAGTTTTTCACTACTACCAATGTAAGAGGAATCTGTAAAGAAAGAAAATTTAAGATCTTATTTCCAAGAAGAAAAACGAAGGTATATAGTGGAATTTGAAGTCTTTACCTTTTTACTTTGCTTGATGTTGGAAAATCATTAACAGCTGAAGGATTTCTGATCTTTAAATACTATTTATTAAATTCTGTCTTAAAAATCTGCTTTTGAAGTTTTTTGGAGGTTCCAAAAATAAATACAGTTTTAAGCCATGGTTGTTAAAAAATTCTTAATACCATGGGTGTTAATTATTTTTATTTTGGGATATAAACCCACGAGCTATATAATTTACATGAGACTTATAACATTGAACTGTCTATCCTGACTTGAAATTTCATTTCTACATTGTTAAAATCACCTTATAGATACATAATATATGTCCAGAAATCCACAAGTAACTATGGAGTTTGTGAGACTTCTTTTGTGCTCACGTTTAAGCTACATATTATGTACAAGCTCATTTTCAAATACATACAATATACTCACCCGAAAATACCTTTAAAATGATATTTCCCACCCTTACCATTAGCATTAGCTTAGCATCAGCAATAATCTCTGACGGAACCTTAAGATTATATTTTATTTTTTCCCCTCCAAAAAAATAAGAAATCAGTTTCGTCCTTGAAAACATCCGTCGGTAGATTATACAAAACCAAAGGAAGTTAATGAATTAACTTATATCTTTATGCAAAATGATGAAACCGGAAACCAATGTTGTGTTCTTAATAAAGTCTGATGTCTGAAGAATACATATTCTAATTTCTCTGCTTCTACCATAATCCGCAACCACTCAAAGCTGCCACAAGATGTTTGAAAAAAAAAAAATCATAAAAAGTCAATTTTAAAAATAACAAAATATTGCCTTAATGATGTTCTTTATTTTTTTTCTGAAATTAGCAAGGTAAAAAAAGGTACTCAATGTTTGCTTTTCATATTATTTTTTATTTTATATTTTTTTTTCCAAAGTTCTGAGAAAAATATTCTATTAGCAAAATATATTATGTTTTTTTTTTCTAAAAGACAGAGTAGAATATTATATCAAATCCTTAAGGCAAAAATTATAAATTATCCTTCAGTATTATATTACAATCAATTACTTTATTGATTTCGTGTTACCTATATCTATGGAGGTACCTAACCTATGCATATAAACACAGGATATCCCTTGATGATAAATCATTTGTTTATTTATTTTTTATTTATTTGAATTGAATTTGAAGTGGAATTCTTAATTTGGTGTACTCATTGATGATATAGAAATTCAATAGAATAAATTGAGTTTTCCCGTGGAAATGGCGCATAAATTGAAACATTGATCTAAAGGAAATTTGATTTTGTGTGAAGATAATGGTGAAGAGTGTGGAATGATACAATTTTGACGTTGAAATATCAAAAGCGGATATTAAATTTTATTAGTATTTTTTTTTAAACCGGAAAGAACGTTTTGGAAGTATTATTTATTTTTAAATAATTTTTGAAAGAGATTGGTTTTTGTTGTTTCATAAACAATATTGGTTTTCGAATTCGAAAAGTGAAAACTTAGATTAAATAGGATGAATAAACTACTTCTTTTTTTAGAGTTAAGCTAAATTTAATAGAATAGAAAAATTATAAGACTTTTATTTAAAAAGAAAATCCTTCATTTTAGTGCAGAGCTTCATTTTTATGTTTTAAGTATTGTTTTGGCCAAGTCCTTTTATTTTGTGGAGTAAAATTAAGTTTTTTTTCTAAAAAATCAAAAACAATGAGTTTCTTGGAAATTTTTTTTTTCTTTTGTTCATTGTGTAGTATAAAATTACAATCTAACAAAAGACTTATATTATAACGTTTGTGCTTATTTTTGTCGAAAATCTATTACTTCGGTTAAAAAGGTTCAGCGATATTTTTGCGTAGAATTGAAAAATATAAACTGTCCTACAGTGAATCATTTCAATTTATAAATTTGCACAACACACATTTGTGTGTAAGAGATAATTAAAAAAAAAGATAGAGAGCTAACAGCTTTTTGATCCCTTTTAAAATAAACTAAAAATTAAAATTCTTGAGCACAAGAAGAATATTTTAATAAATTTAAATTAAGTTGTTAATTAGAAAACTTTAATTTTTTTGTCTTTCTAGTTGGAAAAGTAATGTGTTTAATGAAATTATTTGAATATGCTTAATAATTGTTAATAATAATTTAAACTTAAAGCAGGGACGTAGTTATATAATGTAGGTACCAACATTAGTTGTAAGAAGTAATTATCTTTAAATAATGTGTTCTTAATATTTTATGGAAAGTTAATAAAAACCTCTGTTTTTGTTTAACAAAAGTTAAGTTTTTGATCTGTTTAAGACAAATTCTTCGTTATTATTCACTTTTGATATTTTTTTTGTCCATGAAAACAGTAAATAAACACTATTCGTTCACTATGTACGTTCCGTTGATACAGTTAACCAGTTGAGATGTTTATTATAAAATTTAAAAATTTACTATTTATTATGATCTATTAAAAGATTTTTCTTTAGAAATTCAAAGTTCATAAACCAAATATTAAGTTTCTTTTAAATTCCAGAAGTTTTTACAAATACATAGTTTGAAAATTACATCGAGTAAGAAAAAAAGACTGTTTCAATGTTGGATAGTTTTGGCTACTTTCGAATTTTTATCATTACATTTAATTAAAAAATTGATAGTTTATTTCGAAATAATTACAAATAAACTGAAAGCTTCTTTAAATCTGTTAAAATCTTAAGGGTTCTTTAAAGGAAATACTTAAGACATACAAATAAAGCTTTAAGCTAAAATTTAAATTCCTCTGAATTTTTTTGAATTTCAGTTGTTGTTTTCTAGTTTTCCTTTAGAAACATTTTTTTTTAGCGTAATGTCATTCAAATGGCTGCCAGCCGAAAAACTGGGACAGTTAGGCCATTAATTTGGCCTTCCTTCTATCTAAACCACTTGGATTTCCTTTAGGAGGTGGTTCCCCAAATGGAATCTTTTTATCCTTACAATAGAGCAGGGCAAAATTAAGGTGAAGAATGTTTTTTTTTTTTACATCTAAACAGCTTCTGTAAGAATCATTTGAATACACGTCAAGACACGTTTCTAGCTTGCCTTTTCTTATTAGATCTGTTTAAAGATATCAAAAAATTTTGGCCGAATATTTTTTTTGTCCCAGACAAGTATTTGAAGAAATTCCACCTAAGGTTTGTTCTCTGACTCAAAGCTTATCCTCACTCACTTCGATACGGTCAGAATGTCAAACCATTTTAGAACACTTAACTATCATCGAAATTTATCTGGATCCTTAACCATCAGGGTGCTCAAAAACAGGTTCATTTTTTAAGGGTGGGATTTGGAGCCTAAGAATTCAGCTTCTATATCTTACCTTTCATTTAGTCTCTGGAGGTGACTTTCTTGTCGCAAACCAATACATTTTCATAACTTAAGTCTGTCTGCGGTAAGGATGAAAGGAGTTTTGTTATGATTATCACAATAATTGTAATCACTTACGGTGAGTGCAATCGAATGTCTTCTGGAAGTATGGGAATCAAATCTCACCCGATTCCATCTAAAAATGTTTTTTTTTTTCAGGTATTTTCTCTTGCGAAGAAGTCATACATTTTTCAAGAGTATCTCATTTCGATTATAAAATAATATTATACTTTTGGATTTAGTATGGAAAATTGTAGGTCCCCTTTAAAGGAATGATGAAGATTTCTAAGGTACTAGAGACTGATTCTCCACGAGCTGTATTTATTCAGGTTTTTCTTTATTTAAATTTTATTTTTGATATGTAAACATTTATCCCGGGGGTAGGGTAAACAGGCACATTACGTGAAATACGTTACGTGTCACACGTAGGCAGTAGAATATGTAAACCGAATTCTGGCACTCACTATATGGCGTACGTTTATGTTTAAACATACTACTGTAAGTTCCGGCGCTCGCACACCATGTTTAATGTTTCAGGTCATATCTTTCAACTTAAATTAAGCTTCTAAATGTGTACATCCAAGGTCCTCATTTTGAATATGTAGTTTTCGCAACGAATTAATTTTCAGCAACATTGAAATCCCATTTTAAAATCTTGATCCGATTTTTTTTCGTTTGATTTGAAAAAAAAAATTAAAAATCAGAGATCCACTTGAAGAGGGTCATGTCCCTGCTTTGATGATGGTAAGATTTTCCTTTGTTCGTTATTTTTGAGAAACACTTATTAAAACATGTTATTAATAGCAATACAAGCACATTGATATTTTAAACAAATAGGAAAAGGAAAGACTAATATAATACTGTCACTAAATGTTTCCCTTTTCGATTTCTTAATTTATTTATTTTGGCCGTTAAAACAGATACCAACATAGAACCTTCATTTTGCGACGAGATATGCATTTTATTTTTGAAATAAAATTGTACGCAATAAAAGTAATAGATTATTGTGAATGAAGAGCAACGATAGATAAATTTGACGGCCAAAAATAATATTAGTGATGTGAGTCCAAAACTAAATATTTAACATGTTTACATATAAATTCTAAATCAGGAAATAGCAACTGTTCGTTCCACTAATTGGACTAAAAGATGATAAAAATTTAGTACAATTTTAAATATTCAATGTACAAAAATCATTCCCCTTTTTGGTAAAGGACGCAATCTCCTCTATATTTCCATTTAAAACTCGTTATTAGTCTATTTCCATATTTTCCTTTAAACATCATGAGAAAACCGTTGTATCCCTTTGCATCATGTCACAAAGGCAGATTGTGAAGATTCTTAAAATTAAATATCACAATAACATCAGCATACTTATTTTTGTCATCTAGACTTTCATAAGGACTCCACCATAAGTACTAAATGAAGTACATTTCTTATGCTGAATTTAAACATGTCAATTATATACTGTTCATGTCAAAACGACACAAATCTTATCGTTAATGTTGCTCTGCATCATCGTACTTAAAATAATCTACAATCATCACACACAAAGCCAACCGCATATACATACGATACATATGTATGTACCAACCAACATATAGAGAGCTACCGAGTAAAGCTTAATTGAAATCTTTTATTATCTCAAAATTTCAACTTTTCATCTCAATTATTATCCTCTGAACGCAAAGGTTTATCATTTTCCGGCGGTGAGGGTAAAAACATTAAAATTCTCCACATGGGGCACATTGACACACGTGGCGTATATATACATATGTATGTAGGAACATATATGTGAAACATTTATTTTATTATTTTTCGCAACATGTGTCGCACACATTCTGTGTTATGTATATATGGATGTGGTGATGCTCTTTGGCTCCTGGTATTTTATTTCGTGTAGAACATAAGATCTTTTCTACTCCATTTAATTTGAAGTACTTCTTACATTGATATCCTGTAGGTTAGGTTTAGGTTAGTATAGGTATAGGTAGTACGTGTATGTTTTTTTTTTTTTTTTTTTTTTTTTTTTTTTTGGGAAAAATTCTAATGTGGTTGCTTCTCAGGTTGAAAGCATATAATTTTTTGGAATGGAGAATTCACTTTGAAGATTGAAATAAATAGGAGGATTTTGTGTTAACCGTCTTCATGTTTTTTTTATGGCATCGAATAATTGGTTTTCTCTAGAGACTTCTAAAAAATGCAATACAAAAAACACTAAACAGACTTATTGTTGTTCTTCTAAAAATAGGACAACAACTATTAAAGTTAATGAGAGTTCATATATTTTAGTCATAAATCCTAAATTAAGTTATTCCTCACTTCCTTGGGAACTTTTGTCTTTTGTCACAGAATTTGTGTTGGTGGAGATGGGAAAAAAGTTCTGAATGAAAGTTAACCGCCGCCGAGGAGATTGGGTACCTCAGTTAACTTCACTTATGCCCGATAAAGTGAGACAATACATCACAAATAATTAATTTTAAAACATTCAATGAAACATAGTATTTGATATTTTCAAAAAAAAAAATTAAAATTAATTAAAGTTAAAATTTTATTTAATACAAATTTGACAAAAAAGGACATTAGAGTTTATTTTACACAAACTAAATGAAAAATTTAATAAATTTCAGTAATACGATTTTGTTTTGCCTTTATTTTTCTTTCTGCGAATAACATTACCCTGTGTTGTAGTATGAAAAAACATAGTTTTATTTTCTTTATTTATTATAATAATTTTAAATGTAGCTTCTGGAATATATGCTAGAAGAAATGCAGAAGCCAAAGTGATATTATATAATTTATAATGAAAATTCTAAAAAAAAAGAAAACAAAAACACAAATTTTTATTTAATTTTATTTTATCACACTATTTTTTTGTACCCATGGAACAGGACATCTATCAGGTATAA
Organism: Epistrophe eligans; assembly: GCA_951394125.1. Lineage (NCBI taxonomy): Eukaryota > Metazoa > Arthropoda > Insecta > Diptera > Syrphidae > Epistrophe > Epistrophe eligans. The sequence goes on along the minus strand of OX596031.1, from coordinate 9,977,928 downwards.
CATTAGAAGATTTTAATATCATTTTTTTATAAGCTTGAAGAAAAGGGTTGAAAAATCACGTTGAAAAAATCCACAAGCATCTAAGCCGATAACTTTGAATAGCAAATAACTTTCTTTTATTTTAGATTTTTCAATATATACAAAAATATCCAATCGAAAATCTGTAACTTCCTTTTTCATCTGAATTTCCATATTTGTTGTTGTAATTTTATCTGATTTATTTAAAAAACATTTAAAATTTGCAACAAAATCATCGTTTACAATGCATTTGAAGTTGTTAAATATAAAATTGTAATTTTGCTAAAAAAAAAACAAATATTATTAAATTACCGCTGCATTTGGAATAAATGCTGTCAAATTAATGAATAACACACAAAATTTAACTAAATGTGATTGAAGCCGCATATTATATTTGAATGTGAAGAACAAATAAAGTTATATATTTTACTGAATCAAAATCAAAATATAATGATGGAGGTTTAATTGGGCATGTAAATGTAACAAGCTCATAATTTGGGATTCGTGTTTCATGGTTTCAGTCAGTTATTTCACTGAAAATCAATTAGAAATGAAATAAAAGATAATAGTTCCAAAGGTATAATTATTGGATCATGAAAGGTATCCGATAAGTAACCAGATTAAGAGTTTATAACTTTGTTTCTTATTAGTTTTTACTTGTATATGTAGGTACATTGTATGGATTCTACGATATATGGATGATTAAGGAATACGAATTAAGTGTGCTGCACATTTCTGTCCATTTTTTTTTTGTCTATATCTCTCCTTTCTATAATATTACTTTTCTATATTCAGCTGCAGTCTTAATGGACGGTTTTTTTAGAAATTCATATGTAACATTTTAAAATTAAAAAAAAAATTTCAAGTTAAAATAACGATATCTGACAACATTTATTAATACATAATTTGTAAGCAGTTAACGAAAATCATATTTTTTTTCACACACAAATGCTCGATATAACTAAACCTGGGATTTTTAATAAAAAGAAAATGCAAGTATGAGAATACTGGGCGTGGCAGAAGACGGATTAAAAAACAAGTAGATATCTTAGTTACATATTTTCAAATTTCTAAAGAATCGATTAATATGGAGAAAACTCAAATATAATAAAAGTAGGCATGGCATTAGGCAACAAAACACAAAAAAGAATAACGCAAATTCATCGTTAGAATTGTAGAATTATGGTCGCGAATTCATATAAAAATCGCATGGGCAACTTTTCCAATTTTTATTCCCGTTCAATTTTTGTTTGAAATATTCCAAATATAAAAAAGTTTTTATATCATGCACAAAAAAAATTATGAACATTTGTAAACAAATTATTAAAATAAGAAAAGTACTTATACGCCCAAATGTACCTCTGTTTTGTTATTGTTTTTGGAGAAAGTAAATTTTCGACATATTAAAAGAAAAATTAAACATTTATTGATTTATTTTTTTGACACTAAAAAAACATATTGTTAATAATTATTCCCTTTCCATTCAACTAAATTGTTAATATGAGTCAAATTTTGATTCTATTCTTACACGCACTTTCAATTAGATCAATAGAAGCGTGTATTTTTGTATGTATGTAAAATTATTTTACTCTTTTAATTTTATAGAAGTAAAAGCATTTAACAAAAGAGGGACGTGAAAGTGGGCGAATTCTGAATGGAAGAAGTGGAACGGGTCATTTTTCTGTATTCTAAAATTCTGTATGACTAAATTTCTGTAAATGAATTAAAAATTCTTTATGAACAAAATTCTGTTTTCCATTATTCTGTAAATATATTATTCTTTATTCCAAAATTTTGTAAATTCATAATTCTGTATTTCAACTTTCTGTAAATCCAAAATTTTGCTTTTAGCATACAAAATTCTGTAAATTCTTAAGGAAGTTATTTTATATGTTAAATAATCAACACGCAATTTATTTTTTCCTCTATTGAATTTTAACAGTTTAAAACTCGTCATAATTTGTTTTTACTTCTTATCACGCTTAACAATAACTAACTCAGAACTGTGTTATCAAGTTTTGTAATTTCATTAAAATAACTGTAAATTAAAACAGCCAATTCTTCGGTTATACTCAGTTAGAATGAAGAACTATATACTTGACAATTTTGTAAATGATAAAAGAAAATTTGTTTTGATAATGAAAAATTTACAGAATTTTGAAATACAGAATTTTGGAAACAAAATTTTGGCATTTACAGAATAGCGACCCCAACGCTGGAAGAAGTATAGCTACTGGCTCTGCAAAATCTTTATAAACAAAACTTTTTTAATTTGGCATTCTTTTTAATGATTTTCAATTTTAAAACATATATTCTTTAGTTCTTTAAAAAACCACCTATTTCTTAAATGGAATAATATGCATAGAAGATTTAAAAAATATTTGAAAATTTAATTTGCTGATTTATTTATATCTAATTTTTTGACCAATTAATTCATTTTGTATTTAAAAAATAATACGAAGTTAGTTCTGTATTTGGTTTCATTATTATAACTAGTTCTGTATTTGGTTTCATTGTTATAACTTTGCTGTTATCGACATAAGCGTGTTACCTTAACATGCCCAATTAAGCATGATTTTACTATTAAAGTTTAGGAAACTTATTAAATAGCCCAGCTAACTAATTTAATACCTCGCACCCTACCTAGCAGTTCGGAATAAACATAATGATTTCAAACACACAATCACTTCATATTTGTTTGCTTTTTTATTTAATTTATTTTTTAAATGTTTCTACAGCAAAGGTAATTAATTTATTTCAAAGATAATTTTAGAAAAAAAAAATGTTTAAAACAAATTTTCTTTAAAAATTTTATTACAGCGAAACTATAATCTCCTGCTTACTGACACCAGATGCATTAGTAATACAGATTATGTGGCGAATTATTCTTGTACAACGAATAAATCAACAAAATTTCCCAAATCAAATGTCGAATTTTTGTTGAAGAGGGAAATTAAAGAGTACCGAATAGATTTTTCTGTTTTTGTCAAAAGACCATCTGGAAGTGAAAAAAGTACTATTTTTAAAGCTGTTGACATAGATGCTTGTGATTTCTTGCCTCGCAACATAACCATGCCTATTATTCAAATGTTTAAAAAAGTCCTATATGACCCTAAGAATACAGTACCGTATAAGTGCCCAGTTGCAAAGGTAAGTTATGAAGTGGTAAAATGTTTGCGCTATTTACTGTTTTCTTTTTGAATTACATTTTATTTTGAACTGAAAAATTAGATAGAATTATAAATAGTATCATTTCATTTAATTCGATACGGAAAATATAACTTAAAGCTTGAACAGCGGCGTTTAAGAAAAAACGTAGCGAAAACTTATTTAAAAACAACCGACATTTATTTTGTTTTAAATGCACGCTAGTTTAGCATGCATATGCTAAGCGGTGCTGACTGTCAAAATAACATAAAATTAAACCAAAAAAAAAAAAAAACAACAGATGGCGCACTCTTATGATAAAAGACAAAAAAAAAATTAATTACAAAAATTAATTAATGTGCTTAATAAAATTTATTTATTTTTAAAGGATTTCCATTATAAATTTGTGGATATTGTTTTGGATGAGGAATACCTTCCCGCTGTCATACCAGCAGTAGATTTTGTAGTTGGTATTGTAAATAAAGATAAGAAAACATTGGTTATCAAAATTGAAATAAGTGGTAAAATAAATTATATTAAGAAATCTAATAAAGCTCGTAAGACCTAAAAACAATTATAAAACTATCGATTGTTTTAAATAATATTTAATTACTTTTGAAGTACAAAAAATATTAAAAATAATTTCATATCAGGCTAAAATTAATCATTGGTTGGCATGCAGTCCGTCAAAACTAAAATAATTTATTTTTGAAAGTTTTTATTTGCAATTTAATTTAATTTATTTTTTAGAAATTCCTGCAGAAAAAATGTTATACAAAATAAAATTAGTCAATAATGAGAAAATTAATAAAAAGGTTTCATGGGAATACTGTTGGTACTTTTTTATGCAACGAATTTTGACATTTTCAATGGCTTCTTTAAATGGATTCCACTTGGGTGTGTTCGTAAAGTTTTTACGGAAGTTTCTACTTTATTTGTTGATAATTTTTTGCAAATTTGGTTTAAATTACCTTATTTTTAAATATGAATCTGTATGGGAACTGAGAAGATATTGAAATAAATTCGAATGAATTTTCCTAAATGAAAATGTAGTAATAGAGTAAAATTGTTACCAAAAATTCTTGCAGTCTGTTTAGATTTTAGATTTCTTAATGGTTTTTTAACAGTTGCGTACCTGGGTATATATTTATTCTTAAATTAGGAATTCTATAAAAAAGAATTAGAAAACAGAGTAAGGTGTCAACTTTCAGAAAAGTCGAAATTTCTATTTTTTTGTAATTCAACATTTTGGTACCATTATTTTTGGCCCTAAGAAAAAAATCGAAAAACCTATTTGGCTAAAACCTTACGGACGTTATTTATTTGGTTTATTAAAAACTCGACTGCTTAGGCTGTAGCTGAACAAGTTTGATCCATATTTCGAGTTAAACTTTTCTTTACGAATTCATAACTACCCAATGGAATCCATTCCATTGATGGATGGCGTTAGCAGCAAGATTTTAACAAATTTTGTTTCGTTAATTTATTTCTGAATTAAAGGACATAAGCTTTTGACCTAGGAGATGTCTGATCAAAAAACTCAAATTTGGGCAATGCACTTACTTAGATCTTGTTTTAACATCATAAATATGATCTTGATGATAACAAAAAGTTTGTACTCAGATAAGAAAAAATTAAATTTGTGTAATTAAGAACAATAAAATCTAAAGCCCAGTGTTTTACTAATTTTTGTGACCTTTAATCTTATTAACTTTAATCGTTCTAAATTTAAAAGAATTTCAACATAGAAATATTTAAAATATTGAAAAAGTTCAAAATAAATTTTGAACCTATTCTTTGATTTAAGAATTATGACTAATTTATTCAAATTAAAAAATAAAAACATAATGGCACAAAATTATAGCCTGATGTAAAGGTATTAAAATGTTTCTACTTTCTATAATTGTCTAATTTTAATGCAATTTGTACCAACATTTTCTGAATTTTAAACATTTTGTAGCTAGAGTCATAATAATATTATTTTTAGTAGCAAGTCTAAAACAGTGAGAGTTCTTGGTTCTAAGCAAACATACCCTTTTTGACATTTATAAAGTGTCATAGTGCGTTAGCATGTAGTATCATATCAAAAATATAAAATAGGCATTAATTTGGTGATTTAAACTTTACTAAAATGTTAAAAACATAGTACGATATAAAACACGTTCAAAAATTTGAAAAATCCTCAAAGTATTATTATCAGCTAAAAATGCTTTAGAATCTAAAACTTTTCCCCAATGATTTTAATTATATACTTTTATACCTTTATTATTCTTTTAAACTCCTATATGATCTTTCAACAATTTCGACAAACAATTATTGGGGAATATTTGGTCATGTCTTTTGAATTATTTATTTAAAGAGCCAATCACTTTTTGCCTAGTTATTTTGTTTTTTTAATCAGTTTTTCGCCTTTCTGTTAAGACATTAATTCAGATTATTTTTAATTATTATTTGTTTAGAAAAAATATTCTACAGCTCTTAAGAATAGCCGTACAATAAATGAAATTACCGTTTAACACAAATTCAAAAGTTAAATTATTTGTTTGTAATTTAATTTTTTTAATTGAGGTTTTATATTTTTAAAAGCCTTTAACATGAATCAGTTAAGTTCAATAAATTAAGGTATTATCAATACGATCAACATGGCCAATTAAACATGATTTCACCATGATGATAAGTGGATCTACCCAACAACTGACCAATAATTCAATATCTTGCATCCTACCTAGCAGTTCGGAATATACAAAATGATCGCAAGCTCACAATTGTTTTGCATTTGTTTGATTTTTTATTTAATTTTTTTGGATTTTTCCACTGGAAAGGTATTTTTTTTTTTTTTATTTCAAAACTAACTTAGAAAAATTTTTAACAAAATATTTAAACATATCTTTTTCAAAAATAATTATTACAGCGAAACTACAATCTTCTACTTACTAATTTTAAATGCACACCAAATTTAAATTATATTTCAAATTGTTCTTGTTCAATGGATAAGTCTACAGCATTTCCTAAAGGAAATGCTGATTTTTACATGAAGAGGGAAGTCAAAGATTTTCGATTAGATTTTTCGGTTTTAATAAACAAAAATAAGAAGGAAAGAAGTCCTGTTTTTAAAGCTGTTAACATGGATGCTTGTGAATTTTTGACTCAAAATATAACAATACCATTTATTCAAATGTACAAGAAAGTCCTATTTGCTCCTAATAATTCAGTACCGAATAAATGTCCAATTGCATGGGTAAGTTATATAATGTAAAAAAAAAGTGTTAAGTCATCTACTAGTTTCTTTTTGAATTTCATGTTATTTTTACACTCATACTTGCTGGCAAATTAGACAGAAATAGAGTTATCATATCTCCGTGACACAAAAAATATTACCTAACGTTTGAAAAACGTTTCGAAAAATTGTGTTAGTTTATTTGTCTTGCTAATAAATATATATGTAAATGGGATTCCTCAGTTTTTGTGTCAAAAATACTGAGGAAATAAATTTTGAATTGGTCTGCTCAATTTTTGCAGAGCAATAATGACTCTAAAATATGTTTATATGCAACTGACCAATTGTAGCGTTTTTGATTTATTCATTTTTTTTGAGCGGTACAAAAAAGCTGTTAAAATTATGTACATGTTGTCAAAAATAAATAAGTAGATGGTTTACATTTAAATATGTTAGAACAAAAAAGAAATCAAAGATTTATGTGCATTTGGAATAATAACATTGAATTTTTTTAGGATTATCATTACAAACTATCAAATATGTTTTTGGATCCGGAATATCTTCCAGCTGTCATTCCAGAACTTGGATTTATAATTGGGATTGTTATGAAAGATAAGAAAACAATTTTTTTCGCTGCTGAATTGATCGGCAAAGTAAAATATTATAAGAAATCGAATAATCCTCCTAAGCATTAAAACACCTTGGCAACAATTAATGAGCATAGCCAACTTTTGAGCTTCTGAATCAAATGGATTTTACAAAATTAATTAAATTTTACAAAATTAAAAAATATTCTACAGAAAAAAAAACATGTATCCTGAAATTTGTAGCTAAAAAAGAACACAAAATTTGAAATTAAATAAAAATTATTTAAATAAAATATAAACTTACATATTAATAAATAATTTGCATAGATCTTCATTCTGATTTTAATGATAAATAATAAAAATATTGAACCAAAACGGAAGAAAAAATATTTCCAACTCATATCAAAGGATCAATATATTAATATGTACATATATCTACAAAATTAAAATTTTGACAAATGGTTTTCGAAGCAAAAACAAAATGAACGTGATCCATACGTAACCATAAAGCGTAATTTTTTCAGTGCCTGAGTTAAACCGAAAATAGAGAAAGTCAATAATGCATAAAAACTGAACCCAAACTATAACCCGCAGACTCAATTTCCAAGGGCGAGATCATTACAGTTTAAGTGAATTCAGGAAATCCTTACAAATGTTCTTCAAAAATTCATCAAATTAAGTGAGCTTACTTTTGATTATCTTAGAAATCTGAAAGCAATTCCACAGTGAGATTCCTCACTTTCCCTGTCAAAAAGCTGAGAGTGATTTTTTTTTAGTTTGCTTGCTCAATTTTTTGTCGCAGTTGATAAAATTATAAAAAAGAAATGGAGAGTGCTTTTGACTTCTAGCGAGTTGAGAGAAGTTTGCTCAGTGCGATCTTAGAAACGTTAACTGACTAACTAACTAAATAAATTTTTCTGACATATAAATGTCACTCTCGAAATATAGAAAGCGACAAAACTTCATTTCCATATTGTTGGCCTCTCAATTTCGATGTGAAAACATTTCCAAAATTTCGAAATTTCGATATAGATTTTTGACAACTAATAATTAAAGTAAGATTACACTGAAAAACTTCCAAATTAACACGGGTTAAATATATTTAGTTTAAATTACAGTTAACACAGGCACTAAAAAACTATCCCTCACTAGCAGTTAGTTAGGGAATATTTTGATAGTGTTTGGTCAACTCGAGATTTAAATTGACTTAAGTTTCATTTCAAAACTAGAACGATCTCGTGCTATAAAAATTGGGCTTCAATTAATCAAATTTTATAGACTATTATATATTTCTTACTCAGAAGCTCAAGATTCAACGACGAAATTAGATTAAAGGACAAACTTTTATTGCTTTCAATTTGTTCCTCATTTTTTTTTTTTTTTATTTTAATGATGTTAAAAAATACGTGACTTAAGTTAAAAAATATCAACTCCGGTCTATTTCGTATATAAATTTCTTTTATTTATTGTAGGTATAGAAAACTTTTTAAAGTAGGTATACATTCAAATGCCAAGAGTAAAACTCATTCCTTTTACATAAAACTCAAATTACTAATTATCTCTTTCCAATACCTTGTCGTCAAATTTCGTCCTCTTGGTGGTGCAAATGTGTCCTTATCCATCTCATAAAAAAAAACTTTATTATTGCCATCACGACCTTGTTTTGTTGAGTTCTCAAATCCAATTTAATGATATTTTCAACTATAAACAAAAGTATACCTATGTAGTTAAAATACCTTATACCTACTTATAAGTTAACAGATAATTAGAAGAACATTGAAAGTCTCAAGTTTTGTGATCGAAGAATCAAAAAAAAACTTAGTTAGATTAGAAATAAGCTTAACTTAATTGCTTTTATGTCGACCTTTAAATAAATTTATTATATTATTTATATTATTTATTTATTTATGAATTACTTGTATATACAGAGTTATATATACCGTACCGTATACCGTACCGTACGAGTACAATCGTATTGTTTATAAAGGGTTTTCCAATAGGGACTCGACAACTTTGAATTTAATTTGTGAACGCACCCTTTCACTAATCATCGAACTGTCATTGTCAATTTATTTAGTAAACTCAACATTTTCATCATTGTAAAGTACACGAAGGAGCAACGTCTGCAAATTATAAAATTTTTTTACCGAAATTCGGAGTCGGTGACTGTAACTTTAAGAGCGTTAACTCCAAATTTCGGTCGTAAATGACGAAGCTCATTTTTGGCTCAATGGGTTCGTCAATAAGCAAAATATGCGTTACTGGTCGGGTGAAAATCCACATTTGCTTCATGAATCACCACTTCATCCACACAAAATAACTGTTTAGTGCAGTTTGCATGCCGGCGGCGGCGTTATTGGGCCATATTTTTTCGTCGACGATAACGATAGTCACGTTACTGTGGCCTCTAGACAATTTTCTTTGGGACTACGTTAAGTCATTGGTTTATGCCAACAAGCCGACGACACGTTGGAAAAGGTGAGAGCCAACATTGAACGCAAAATAGCGGCCGTTTCGGCCGAAATGTGTGGCTGAGTCATAGAAAATTGGATCCAACGAATCGACCACTGCAAACGTGCCCAAAAGCAATTACAAACGATTAAACTGTGTACGATTAAACAAGTATACCAGCATTTTGTTCATAATTTTTTTCTTTTGCTGACAGCAGTCAATTGACTAAAAAGACTTATTTCAGAATAAGTTTAACTTACTAAATGACTTTTAATTTTAAGTTACGTTTTAAACAGTTATTGTGAATAATACGACTTTGATGTTAACTAAAGCAGTCAATTAATTGATTGCAGTCATTTTTGATTGTTTTCAGATTTTTAAGTCACTGAATAGTAATTTTTGAAATTCAGCAAGTTAATTGACATATTAGTTAGAAGACTACAATCAATGATTTATTGACTGTCAAAATTGATTTTATTGGAAGACTGTAAACAGTCAAAACATTAATGCAGTCATTTAACTGCTTATTACTTGACTTACGTTATTTAATTGTCAAGAAAGAATAATAAAAACGACAGTGCTTTGGAAGATATACGTTAAAACACAATGAACTAATATAAGCCGTATTTCGGTGAAAGTTGACTTAGCAAAATGTTCAAATAAGAATGAATCATTTTTTTATGTAGAATCAATAGAAATATTTATAACCAATTTTTGCTTGTTATTGTTTATGCGTTCAAATTTTTGCTGAGCTGGCTATATACCCTACTCAAAAAAGGCTATATTAACGTTGGCGCACATTTTTCTAAAAATTCTTTGCTCTTATGAAAAAAGTTTTGCATCTTTTTTGTTAATAATTTTATAACCTATTGTTTTGGTCTTGATTTTGATTTTTTGGTCTGAATTTCACCCCCCTTATTTAAAACCTTAGGAAGTATTTAAGTTTTGAATAATTCTTCCTTTGGATCAAGCCTTAAGTTCTTAAAGAAAGGAGGTGAAATTCGTTGTTGTTTTTTTTTTTTTTTAATCAAACATATACAAACAAAATTCATCTGATACAAAATTTTGAGCAAAATAAATTACCTGGAGGCAAAAATAATCTGTCAAATTCAAAGAATCAAGAAGTTGATTCTAAAAATACTTTTATGGCATTAGAATTTCATCCTATTCATAAAGTTTTCTTCTTAAAAAAAAAAAATAAATATATGTATGTATATAAATTTTATGTTGTTAAATTCAAATCTATTTCATTCAAATTTTCCAGTAAATCAAACATTTATTGTCCATATGAAAATGTTAAAAGCACACATAACCATTACTATTATTACTTAATGGCCTCTGGTTTTATCTGTAGACCAATTTATCTTTATATATGTACATTTTACATACATTATATAATAATGTTTTCATTTTTTTTTCCTCATGTACATATATGCAAAAATAAAGATGTTAACTGAAAGCTTCCTGAAAGAGCCATTATGCTCATGTCGCACGTAATGTGTGTTTAATATAAATTTTCTGAAATTGTATGGCCTACAAGATAAGAGCATTTTAATTTTATTGTTCAAAATATAATACGTATGGAAAAATAAATATTGTGTTGAAGGTACATAAATCTTAACAAGAAAAAAAAAACTGATTAATTGAACCATTAAAAGAATTTTTTTGTCATTTTTTTTTCTTAGATTCGTTTTACTTGGATTCGGAGATTTAGCTAAACAGCTGTATCTAGGTGTATGATCGGTGCCTTCAGCTTCTTTTTGTACTTTTAAAGAAATGCTTCACTAATATTATAGTGAATGCCCAGTGTATGTTTTAATATTCCATGCCAACCCATTAATTTGGTACTAATCATGTTCCCAAGTGACGAGGTAATTTCAGGTCAAATGCCGAAAAATTGTCAAAATAAAATCAATGTTAAATGTGTCGTTGTGTGACTTAAATACGTCAGTATCACGGATTTTAATAATGTGTTAGGAAATCCCTCAAAATGCATAAAATTTAAATGAAAGTTTGGTACAGTAGGTTAACATTTAGTAATATGAAATTTTTTCCTCAGTGATTAACAGAGCTTACCTATATGTATACAATGACAATGGGATTATCGCAGGTTTCTGAGATAACATGTTTAGTCTGTTATTTTTGTTTATGTTACAATTTTAAAAGATCTTAAATCTAATTATATTGAAACAGTAATCAGAGAACCAGTTTTTCAGTGTTTGAGTTAACTCTGAATTAAACCAGAGTTAGTTAATCCTGCATAAATAAATCGAACCCAATTTAACTCAGAAGCAGTTTTTCAGTGTAGCATTACGTTTAACTTTTAGTTGTTAAAAATCTATCACAAAGTATTGCGAGACTCTGAAAATGTGCTTTCACTTTCGAAACACAGAGGGCGACACTCTGGAAAGCCGATATCTTCATAATAGCTGCATTTTATTATTCACATTATCTGGTTTGGATCAAATTTTAACACGCAAATACAAAAATAACATGTAATCCGGCTTTTCATTTGCATCTATTCAATGATTCAAAATCTAGAAGAAAAAACACATGAAAAAAATATATAAAAACAATGAAAAAATAGATGGTTATATACCACTGGCTGTCACTGTGATCCTGTTTATTAGATTTTCGTTTGACACTCGCTGAAAATGTTGTCTAACCATTGTTTAAATAGTGACATCGCCTTATTTATAAAAATAAACGCATTCTAAATATGTTCTCATAAACTCACTGACATCCCTGTCATCTATCATCTGTCAAGTTTGTGAACTATTGGATACAAATTTTATTCATTTGAAGATAACTTTTCAATTCTTAGTTCATTGAACGCACCCACTTTAGAATAATTTTGGACAACCAATTATTGTTATTTAGTTCGATGGGGCATGTTTATAAATAAGATTTTGTAGTAAGACATAGACAGTGTGCTTAAAGTAAGCAAATCTTTAGAATAAGATTATAAATACGACAAAAAATATTTAAATAATGATTGTTGATATTAGACATTGAATGAAAAATAAATCGATTTCTTCAGAAAGACAATTTTTCTATTGACTAATTTATTTAAATTTACTTGAGGGACCTACAAATTCGAATTATGTTAAAATATTAAAATTAATCCAGTTATTGCTCTAGGGATGAGATGTGGATTATGGGAGCTATCAATTATTCTATTTTAATAAATTAAAATAAATAAAACAAAGTCAACTCATCAAGTCAATGGCAATCGAGATATTATGTTCCATGGATGTAAAGGTTTTTTTCATTGTCATTGTTTTCTGAAGATGCACCTTCAGGTTTTTATTTTATTTCCATCCTTGACTGTGATGTGATGTCCGTCCATCTATCTTGCTATTTCTTTCCCATTGTAGGTAGTTATATGTAGCTGCTTCTTTTTGTCATACCATATTTATGTGCTCCATTTTTTTTTTTTTTTTTGCCTTATCCACTTTTCTTAATTAAAAACGTACACCAGGCATTATTTTTTCCTCACTAAGTAAGATTTATTCGTGTATTTAGATATCCTTTTTCATAAATCAACTTACCAATGCCCACGCGCAGGAATAATATAAGACAGAAAAAAAAAAAAAAAAACAAAGAATATCCTTGTTGTATAATTATTGCCTTATCGTTCGTCAAACCCCTCTCGTACAATTCTCCGACACTTTGGGTTAAATGGGAAATAAAATGACTACCCACAACTTGGTGCGGTCATAAAAACCACCCCGCTTGACGACCAACGACGACGACGACTAAATACATGTTGTGTTGTTCTTGTTGTTTTTAGGTATACATAATAACTCACTTACCCGATTATATCTGGGTCAAGACAGTTTCTATAGATCCTTTTCGCTGGGCACACATACCTACATACACAACATAACACTTCTTGATGGAAGCCGACTGTATAGTCTCTTCTACTTTCCTCTCTAGCTCTATGATAGAGCATCCTTATTTTTATTCGATGGTCCTTCCGGACTTCTCATCTGAAGAAGTTGATGGTTATTTATGATGGTTAGGTACACTTGATGAATGGGGATATCATCATTTTGTATTAATTGCAGTTCATTGTTTGTGTGTCACATCCTATGGATCCTTTTTCTTCAAAGGGATATGAAATGGTGTTATTTTATATATATTTTTTTTTCTTCGTTATTGCTTTGACTTTCTGTAGAAGGCTATGATTTATAAAGTTTTTCCCCGAGGATGCTTATGAATTCAAAAGTGATGGGACTTGGGTTTTGATTTTTTTTTTTTTTTTTGAGAGTTAACCGTTTTTTTCTTTCTTTTATTTTTTGTAAACTTAGATTTCTGAGAAAAACGTGCTTTGGGATTTAAATAGCTGTTGGAAGAGTGTTTTCAGCATTGGGGCATTAATTGGGAAAAAAAATATAATGTCTACATTTTACATTCATTCTTTTGAAAACCTTTAAATTCCTGAGTACATATTTTGTTTAAAGAAACAAATGTTCGAAAATGTTTTATTTATATATTTTTATGATTTATAAATATTCTACTTTAAGTCATAATCATCTGGAAGGTAAAGTTGTTTTTTGGGGATACAAGATTTACTGGTTTTAAATAAAATGTTTTTAATAAAGTTTATTTAGGTATGAGGGATTTTTATCTTTCATGCATGTTTTTTTTTTTTTTTACTAAAGTTTTAAGAAATATTCTTTAAGAAATGTTTAATGAAGTCAAAAATCTAACTGAGTCAAATTTCTTCGAAATTGCGGTTAGCAAAATTCTGTTTTAAAAATCTCTGTAAAGAAAACGTTTCGAAAATTTTAAAAAGCTCTCAATTTTTTTTTTTATAATGGGTGATTTTTTAAGAGGTTTAGAACTTTTTTAAAAAAAAAAACACAAAAAATTCGAAAAAATGAATGAAATATTTATTTGAATCGATAGTTTGAACCTTGCAATTTAATGTTTAAAGATAATTTCATGCAAATGTTGACCGCGGCTGCGTCTCAGGTAGCCCATCCGCTGAGTCCAATTTTGGCATACTCTTTCACACATATCGGCCGGTATCTCACGAATGAATGCATGGATGTTGGCTTCCAGTGCGTCAATCGAAGCGGGCTTGTCCCTATAGACATTAGCCTTGACATACCCCCACAAAAAATAATCTAATGGTGTCAAATCGCACGATCTAGGCAGCCAATTGACCGGCCCGAAACGTGAAATTAACTGTTCACCAAACTCGCCTCGCAGATCCTCGCGGATCCTCGGCCAGCTTTCCAAGAGCCCATTCACCAAAAATTCGGCGTTGTGGTAGGTCGGCTGGCTTTAGTTCTTGCACCAGCTGTATCTTAAAAGGCTTTACGCCCAAATCCTTCCGCAAAATTTTCCACGTAGTGCTGTAACAAAGGCCTAACTGCTGGGAACGGCGCCGAATCGACATTTCGCGGTCTTCTGTCACACTAGCTGATACGGCCGCAATATTTTCTTCACTACGCACAGTACGTAAACGTGTTGGTGGTTTAATGTCCAACAAAATAAATTTGGTGCGAAATTTGGTCACAATCTTCCGAATAGACTGCTCAGAAGGTCGAGAATGCCGACCATAAAATGGAAGCAGCGCGCGATGAACATTTCGAACCGAGCACGAATTTTGATAGTAAAATTCAATAATTTGCAAGCGTTGTTCATTTGTAAGACGATCCATGGTTAAATTGCAAACCAAACTGAAGCTGTTTGACAGTGACACAAGGTACTAAACACACGTCAGCTGTCAAAACCAGTGTTGCCAAAACCAAACCAGCTAAAAAATCACCCGTTATTTATTGAAAAACTAGAAATTTTTTTGTATATCTTTCTTACATCTTACACATAAAAAACACAGAAAACGTTCATAATATGGATGCATTTTTGTATCGGTTATCGATAATGAAGATTTTGATGATAACATTATTTTAACGAAATATAAATATTTTGGTTAATTTTTTCATCTACATTATACTTAAAATAAATTAATAATAAAATAAAAATAAATTAAAATAAAATTATTTCCCCATTCACAACACTACCTCCGTAACTATAAAAATCATCTTTAAGGATTTAAAACATTCTCTCGCAATTTATTCTTTCTTAAGAAAAAGAAAATGCAATCAAAACAAATCGAGCACAAAACCCGCCAGAAACTAAACCCATCTCCCATTATAAAGGACCACAAGAAGTTTCTCCACGATTTCTTTGCCTGCTTTTAATGGTTTTCTCAATTTGATGCGGTAACTACAAAATGGATTATTTCATAAAACCCGAATGGAACAAAACTCATAAAAAAAAGGAATATAGAAAATAAAAGCTATATGGAAATACCTACTGTAATATATACCAGGTATTTTAAGCTTCTTTTATAATATATAGCTAACACAAGTCGTACTCTCTGTGGAACGTTTGATAGTAAAATAAAGTAAGGTTTATTCTCTACTCTATATACTTATATATATGTCAATCGTCAGAAAAGTTTTCCACGTGGATAATTCCATATTCGCTTTTCCGCTCTGTCATCTGTTTAATTCGATTTAACTTTAGCTCTAAGAAAATTGTGGGCAGAAATGGTTCTTTTTAGTTTTTGATCTTTTTCTTTTTGTATTTGTTTCTTTTTCCTTTTATTTTATTACTAACTTTTGTGCAGCAGTATAGTAGTAGATGTAGTTGCCCCTAAAAAAATGCAAGACAGATGTTTTTTTTTTTTTTTTGCACACCATAAAAAGGTGAAATAAAAAGATTTGGTACCCAAGAAGCTTTTTTTTTATTTAATGGTTGGTTGTTGGTGGCAGTTCAAAGGAATAAATTGTGGCAGCAAATACAATTTATTAAGTAGATTTTATTTATTTGATAGCAATTTTCAAACAATTTTTTGCACACAAAAGGAGACGAGTTTATTTTTTTTTGTAAAAATATGTTTTTGGGCTACAAACTTATTGGCCAGAGGAAGGTACTTAATAAAACAGGCAACCTTCATAGTGATGAGTCAAGATTCTTAAAGGACTAAAAAGTCTAGGCAGGTATCTTTTCCTTAAATTTAATTTCTCCTCTTGTTTTTTTTTATTAAAATAAAGGTAAATATATTTATTTAAAACAAAAAAAAAACTCAAGAGAATTTGAAAATTTTAAGTTGGTATTTATCAACTTTTATAAAAAAAGAAATAATTATCTGGCAACGCGTATCAAATTGTACATGCATTGGGTGAATTACACAATTTGACGTTTATGTTAATAAATGTCAAAACCAAAGTCTGTTGTTGTGGTTGTTTGTGAAATTTTACTGTTTGCTGAATGGAACTTTGGTAATTTATATGTTTGTCATCTTGTATGTGTTTTGGTTTCTTTGATTGCTGTTGCATATACCTACTTAGTGGGTTTGTTTTAATAGTCAACTTGTCATTAAGTAGTCTGTTTCCCTAGTTTGTAAGCTTCGTAAAGCATAAACTGTTTTTGATAACTGCTGGAAGTAATTTATAACCAACTTAAAAAAAAGACTGAAGTTACAATAATTCAAGAGCGAGAATTTGCTTTTAAAATCATTTAAAGGAATCATAGGAAGAGTTGAATTTTCAACAAAATGGTTTTTATTAAATAAATTGCTTATTTTGTTGTTTAAATTTTAAATTTTAATACCTTTTCTTTTTGCATAAGTATATCTGTTTTTCGATGTATATTAATACATTAAAATTTTAATTTTTTAAAAATTAGTTTTTCTTAATAAATAATTATTAAATAATTTTATAAAATTAAAATAATAATTAAATATTTAATAATTTTATTTATTTTATTAATAATAAATAATTAATTTTAGTAAATTCCTCCCTAAAAAATCTTTTCTTTTTGTATAAGTATATCTGTTTTTCGATGTATATTCTGTAATGAGTTGATTAAATATTAAATATACAAAGTACCAAGCGTTGTTTGGACATTCTCTCGACACGCTTATTTTTTTAGGACACAAATTACGGGGACCTGCCGTATAATTTTTTACCAGTTTTGGAAAAATTTATGTTTCTCAAAAATGGTTACATGGATAAAAAAAAAACAACAGACATTTTGGAAAAAAAAATATTTACTAATCGTACCTCCCATGGAAGTATTTTTTTCATTTTTTTATTTCCACTTTCCTCAAAAACTGATTTTAATAATTTTTTTGTGGATATATTTTTTGGAAGTTGGGATAATTGTGTACCTCCTAAGATTTTCAAAAAAAAAAAAAATCAAAAATTTTTTTTTTTTGAAAACTCAACATTTCAAAAATTACTTTATCGATTTTGTTTAGACCTGGGTACAAGCTGTTTTTTCCAACAAAATATAGGAGATTTGAAACAAAAATTATTCTTATAGCCTTATTAATATTAATACTAAAAAATTGCATACCAATTATTTTCTTTATTTTTTTTTTTTATAAAATGTTATAAATAATTATTGTTAGAAATAATTATTAAAAAAAAAATCCTCTAAAGATTTTTGTAAATTTTGTTGTTAAAAAGTGTGAGTTTAAACTGTGATTTCGATAGATGATGTACATACATCGCCAATACGTTGCTGTAATTGTAACTTAAACTAAACTTGCATTTTATTTTTGATATTTAAACATCTATGCCGGTGATAGAGTAAACTAAAAACGTGACCCTTAAGTGTAATACGTTACTTGTTACACATTCCGTGTCATACATTACTTTGTAATTGGGTTCTTTCAATAACAAAACTACGGTACTTGGATGAACATGCCCACATCCCGACAATCAAAATTTCGTTGTTGTCAGTCAAAGTCCTTTATTCAATTATTTGATTTCTGTTAAACTTCTTAAAGTTTTCTATTGCTTAACTTCCTTAATTTTTGCTTTAACTTCAATATCACCTTAGGACCAGAGAAATTATAGTTGAGAATATAATTGATGTTGTTTCTTGTGCTTGCTGAATAACTACGTATTCCTGTAGTTACCTTTATTTCATCTCATCTGTATAATAAAGGTATAGTAAATGATGAAACTTAAAATTAAACTTTCAAAAACTTTAATCACCCCGAAATGAACATTTCCTATTTCGAATAAGGATGCATGCCTTTACCAAAAACAAAAACATTTTCATTTGTTTGAGGGTATTTGCATTTTGGAGAATTTCTTCTTATATTTATTGGAATAAGGATGTTTTGTATTTCTAATAAAAACTACAGGTGCACGTATATCAGGTACATAATAATTTTTTTTTTAAATTTTACACGCTATCAACAATGAAATCTCTTATTTTCTTTTCGAACTTAAGTTGGATCCAATCGATAAAATGCCAAAAACTTTCATTTTAATAAAAGTTTATGTCCGTTTAATTTTGCACACAATAAGAATTCAAACTTGGAATTTAAGTTTTAAGGAAGGTAAGTAAAATATAAAATGAAAATTGTGAAGGGAAATGCATTATATCGAAAGATTTATTCGTTGGGAAGAGGTAGTAGGAAGTACAATACATACTTACATTTTATGTAGGTACAAATTTATTGAAGTAGATATATAATGTAGCTAGTAATTTCTTCTTGAAAGGTTTTAACTGAAAATTTTCATTTATAATCTGCTAATAATTTTTTACTATTAGTTTAATGAAAATAGGAATGGCTTTAAAATAATGTTCTTTAAAGAATTGTAAATTTTCAATCATTAATCTAAAACAAAAAGAAAATTGTTAAAAAAAGAACCCACTTACCCAATAAAAAACAACTATTTAATGCAGGGTGTTTTCTAAACAAATGTCAATACTTAGAAAAATGATTCTGGGACATGTTCTTAGTAAATAAAACGTATTAAAGGGATATGGTATGTTTCGTAAAAATTCTTCGGCAAATTAAAGTTTCGCGGCGGCGGCGGCGGCGCGGTGGTGGTTCATTTCGCCGTTTTTCGTTTTGCATTTTTTGTTTAGCAGCATTTTGTTATTTTGCATTCCACGTTTTGAAAGTTACGTTTTGTTTTTTAAAAGATATAACAAATTATGCGTTACAATCTTTTATTTGACAATTCTGATTTAGTTTTTTTAGATTGGATATTTTACACTTCTAAGAAAAAAAATAAGTAAACGGGGAAATTATCTATCAGCGAAATAATAAAACTGCTACTATTTACGAAAGAATAAAACGATGAAACGTTATTTTCACAAAAAAAAAAACACTTGACCAACTAACAAAAAACAAAAAAAAACAACAAATTATAAAAACCCTGAATATAAATTGAGAAATGAATAAAAAACATAATGCATGATGCAAACATAATAAAAATAAAACGTAAATTTCCAATTAAAGAATGTGAACGAAACGAAATATTTAATGCTAAAGCAAAACAAAGAAATTCCAAGTGAATTTTGTCAAACAATGGTGACCCGTATTAAATGTGTGGTCTTTTATTAAAAATAGCAACACCAAAATTTAACTTTCTTTAATTCTATAGCATATTTCACAGCAAGAAACTGTCAAAAAACTATAGAAACAGAGAGGGCTATACAATTTGAATGCCTTTTCCTTACTGCCATATAGCGTCGTCCTCTGTGTTTGGTTTTGAGAACTTAAAATTAAGTAAATTATAGAATTAAGTCGGGTTTATTTGCAGGATTAACTTACTCTTGTTTAAATTAGAGTAAATAATAAATTTTTTAAAGACCAGAACTCTGTAACAAAAAGTGAAGGATTAAGTTAAGTGGAAAATTAGTTCTTTTAAATTCCGTTAGAGTTTTTTTTTAAAGAAATTATTTCGCTATAAAAAAAACACGATTTTATTGAACTTTTAAGTAAAAATAGGCCCGATGAAACTTCTGATATTAGAGTCTGATTCTAGATTAAAAACAATTTTGGCGTAGGTAGCGTAAAATGGATGAAGACAAATGAAATACGTTTACCTAGACAAGCCAATTTGACTACCAACTAGGTTCATAAGTGTTAAAGTTGGTATTTATTATAATTATTATGATAGATTTCTTAATAACTTCGACATAATAGCCAGAAAAAATTCAACTTCTGATACCTACAAAAATCCAATCAAAAATTGAAATAATTACCCGTATCCCTCTTTGTTTCGATTCATGTAAAGCTAATATAAATAACTTTTTTCATATAAAATCACATTAGCCCTCCTTTTTCCCTACCATCGAACTGAATTCAATAAATAACTGAAATAATGATTCTTCTGTTGAATGAACATTTACAACGATAAATTTTAATTAATTGCATTTTTGTTTTTGTACAGAGAAATGGGACTATTTTCAACAATTATTATTGAAATTGAGATAAAATTTAATGATCATTAATTGTTTTTTTTTTTTATTCGCAAGTAAAATGAATTGTGCATAAATATTTGTTTAAATAAATGTAACATATGTTCACAGTACTGTAAATATTTTACAATCAAAAAGGGTTGTGTTTAACTATGGGGCTTTAATGGCAGACTACTTTATTAAATAGCTCAAAATAAGTTAATTAATGGGAAATTAATATAGGCAATTAGTTTTAATTTTTTTTTTTTTTTAATATATCATTAAGCATTTATTTATTGCTTTATTTCTTACCCTTAGTCATATTCGAAAATGCTACGCACACATTAACCTTCAGCAATTTTCTAGGATTTAAGCAAGCAAATATTATTTCCTATTGAACTCTTAAAACTCATTTTAAGCTTAAAAAAAGCAAAATAATGATAAAATGAATATTTTTAAAATCACCAAAATGAGTCAAAAATTCACAATCGATGGGCCAGAAGTCCACAAGAATTTCCTGTGGATTTCTGGCCCACCAAGGTGGGATAAAAATCCACATAAGATTTAAGTGGGTCAAAAATCCATTATGGACTTTTGACCTGTGGACTTATGACTCTGCGCCGGGAAAGTATAAGGCAGTGGTGAGTTACCTTGTACAAATTTTATTTTTTGTTGCAGTTTTGCTTTTTCTTTTATAACTACCCACTTTAGACGTCAAGTACATTTTCTATCATAAATTTAATTTTAAAATAAAATTTTAAATATTTTGTTATTAAAATTCGAACAGAGCTGCCTTGCTACAAACTTATGATACAAAATTATCCGAACAGCTTCTTTTTGATTTTTTGATGTTCCAATTAATTAACAGTTAAAAGTAATTTTGACAGTCAATTTAACTTATGACTGCTTTCCACAGCTAAACACAAGTCAAACGAAGTGTAAAATTTAGTTGGAAAGTCAAAAAAATGCGACTTTTGACCAGCATTAAAATCAAGCCATACCGTCCATTTAAAATAGTCCTATAGGTACCTGAGTTTCACAATCTACATTTCAAGTGATAAATCCCGCAGATAAAACAGAGACAAAATTAACAACCAGCAAAGTGTGCAGAAATGCATGATGCAGAGCACAAATTTCCGCAAAGGTTTCTTTTTGTTTTTTTTTTTTACTCCATATTACCCTCTCATTTATGGAAAAGCTTAATTTTATGGTGAAAGTTCTGATGAATGTAAATCCTTTTTTGTTCTCAAGTATAAAGGTTAGAAAACGTTTTGTTGGACTTTTTCCAAAACTTGCTTGCAGCAAGTCGTTATATAAAAGAGACTTAAAGTTGTTTTCTATTCATAATTTCTTCATTTTTATTTCTTTTATACGTTTTTCTCGGTGACGTTGGTTTTTGTGGGGTATGAGGACAATAAAATGACCATCAGAGCAAATTAGCAAATGCAAGTGCAAACAAACTGCTTTGCTTGTTTTCTGTATTATGTAGTTCAACACTTTCTGATGGGGTAATTAATTTCTATTCATGTTAAAGCTGAGGGTTTTCTGTGGTATTATGTATAAACATAATTGTAACCAGAAAATGTAAAACTTTACAGGATGTAGGTAACTACTAGTTCTTGTTGTTTTTTAATGACTGTTTTTTTTTTTTTTTTGTTCTAATTTTATACAGAAAATGTTGCTATGCGGAATTTTTAGCTTCACCGCTAAGACGGTTTGTCCGTTTGGCACTTTTCGTACACTTTCAAGACTTATAGGGTGATGAGTTTAAACACTTTAACTAGAGGATTTGTAGACATTAAAATTTTTTCACCAAATATAGAAAAAATCTGTACCATTCTTAAGAATTTCTGTTTTTTTTTAATCAAAATCTAAAAATCTCAAAAATCGACCAACAACTTCGATTAATACATAAATAAAAATTTTTGTTCGATTTTTGAGGTTTATTGATCTTGATTAAAAAAAAAGTGAAATCTCAAAGAATCGTAAAGACAAAATTGCATTTCTCATCATTAAATTATATTCAACTGAATTTACAAATATTAAAATTTCTAAATACAAATATGAAGTAATAAAACTCATGAATAATACACAGCATATTATTTTTATAGAATATTTTAAATCAGTTCAGTAGTTCCACAAATTAGCATCCAACACCGTAGAATCAAAACATACTAAATTTGGATCTTTAAATATAATAATATAATTAAAAATAAATCCAAATATGTTTTAAATGTGTGAAAAATCATATTTATATAAATATAAATTGTTTAGTTTCTTAAAGGAAACTGGTCTTATTTAATTCCAGGCATTATTAAATTACCTAGAATTCCGATAAAGTACTTCATTTTTAAGGGTCATTATGTCAGGTAGTTAACTTTTTTTTTTGTTGGGGCAAAAATTCATTTTGTCTATTCACAAATACCAACACATAACAACAACAACTTTCACCATCTCTGCTTATACAACAACTTTTCTAATTAATGAAAAAACAACAACTTTGGCTTTCTCTAGTTTTATTTTTTTGGGTTGAAATGTAAAATACAGTCGAGCCTGGATTAATGTAGATATATAATGCAGTTGTATCTTATTTATGACATGAAATGTTTGTTTAAATCTTTATCGTTTTTGGCTTAATTCAAAAATAAGGCAATTTTCTTAAGAGTTATATTTATGATGTAAGCGAGAAAATGTTCTCCCTTTTTTAAGTTATTGGCGATTTTAAAAGGGAATGGACTTGCTCTATGATTTAAAGATAACTACATTTCTTTTAAATTTGAGTCCAAAGCCGTCTCCGTAAATCCACAAGTTTTCTAAATACAGCTATTCAAAATGTACCGAAATTGAAGTAACTTGGTTCATTTGATTAGACTCTAGCTTAAATAACAGTGGACGCACGGACGCACAGACTAACTGACAGGCGATTTGCCCTTTAGAGGAAGTTATGAAAAAATAAAAGATGAATAAATTTTCTGTCGGTACTTATTTCTTAAGGTAGCATATTTACAGTCTGGATTTCTGTAAATATTCAGGTTTTATTCTTAAATGATGTGCATTGTAATAGGGTTTCACTGTAAAATATATACATTTATACATCGAGCAATGAGCTTTAATTGCATACTATTCCCAACTTTGTATTCAATAAAAGGTTAAAAGAATGAATAGAACGATATTATACTATACGAGAATAATTGCAATCATTGCTTCAGTTAATAGGTTCGTGTGTATCTTTTGATTTCTAAATCAAAAAGTTACATCAGATTCTTACATAGGTACTCGTATGTTTGTATTTTTAGATCAATACAAAATCAGGTTTCGGTATTATAAGTAAAAATGAAAAGAACCACTCTAATAGTGATGCTGCGATAGAAAACAGGAAAATAAGATTAATCTGGATCTTAATGGGGATTTCATGTGGTGTAGGAACAGTAAAGACATTGATGGAGATTGAGTGAAAGTTAACTAATTGATGTTTTTTGACAAGAAATTTGTTAAAGCAATTGCTCTTTTAACGTTTGAAAATATGATTTTACTCAGTTTTTTTAGTATTCTGGTTTTCCAAAATATATCTATTTGTCTGGTTTTGGTTTCATTCTAAATGTTGGGTCTCCTAATTTACTGGTCTTGTTTTTTTTTTTAGGTTATGGTTTTAGGTTTTCTTGGCTATTGAAATAGAAGCACTCGATAAAATGCGCTCGAAAAGGTAAATCTGCAGTTAAATCCCATGGAAAAAAAAGTCACAGTGAGCCTTTGTAAATTATTTTAGTTCAGTTAGCATTTATTTTTATATACAACCTCGATGTTTTCATTGTGAGTGTTTAAAATTTCGTGTTTAGGAATTTAACCTGGAATAGTCTTTTCCCGGGAGCCAATTTATGGCTATAGAAAATAAGTTAAAGTCCTTAGGGAATGTCAAGATAAGATAGTTTTCCATTAAAAATAATTTTAAAGAAAATAAAACCTAAAATTAATAAAGAAAATTTTTAAACGATCTAGTATCATAGTAAAAATGCTTTAACATCGTAATAAATCGTTTAAAATTTTGCGCTAATGTTTTTAAATAAGCATTAGTTAATAATTATCAAGTAATTAAGCGTCGCTAAATTAAAATATAAATTAGTTGTGATAATATTAAAAATTAAAAAAAAAAATACATTTAAATTATTTTTTTTATGTTGGAAATAAGGCAAATTAAAAGAAAGTTATTTTTTTTTAATTTTCAGTTTCCTCAAAAATTAGAATAGAGCGTGTTGTGACGTGTACCTCAGAACAACTGTTCGTCAGAAAATGCATTTACTGTTACCGTAAGTTTCTTTTAAATTTTCTTTTAAATTGTTACTTGCATTCTTGCACTTGATATAAATTACCAATAAAACGAGCCTACAAAAAAATGTATTTTAATTAGAAAAAAAACAAATCCATTTCTCATCATATAATATAAACAGAGAAATTCATTTTTTTATTATAACATAAATTAAATCATCAAACAAAATGAAATCTTAAAGACAGAAAATAAAACAACAACGACAACAACAACAACAAAAAAGAATAGTCCTTGAAAGTTTTAATCGGTGAAATCACATTAAACTTTTAATCTCACAATCTTTGTACGACTTAAAATACCAAGAAAATCAATTAATTCTAAACCAAAAACAAACTTCAAATCTTCTTAAAGTATAATAATATCTTGAAAAGAAATAAGATAACTTTAACAACACAATGAAATAGTCACAAGGTCAACATTCTTAATCACCTTATATATCTTTGGCATGTTTAGTTTTTTATTTGCTTTTTCTTTGATAAGATTAAATAATATATATAAATGTAACAACTTTAAAAAGTCCTTTAAGTTTACTGAACTTTCTTCATCATGGTTACGTTTTACTTTCTTGGAATTCATTCTTTAACAAAAATGAAGGAAGTATTTAATAAGAAATCGTTATTTTTTTGTATTCTTTTACTATTTTACAAGACTTCGACCTTCAACTATGAACTATATAATGACTTATGATGTTTTTAGGAAGGTTTTTGGTTTCTTGTTTCTCTTTGAACAATTAAATTTAAATTCAAAATTAATAGAAGAAGCAAAGTTTCATTTTCAATCCAATTAACACAATCATTGAATGAAATAAAACTTTGACTTTTAATTTGATTTGTTTTTGATTCTTTGATAAAACAACTCTGAAGGGGGCAGCAAAAAAAAAAATGTTCTCTAAGGAACTTCATTAACTAGAAAGTTCTTAAATAGATAGAGATCTAGGCCTTTGGTTGTTGGGAAGTGAAAATTTAATTTATCGATATCCCATCATAGACCAACAAGATACAAATATTATACGCCGACATAATCAATTAACTGTTTAACTGAATTTACACTTTCCTTTTGATAAAGACAATTTTAAAGGGCGTGTTGCGGATTTGTAGAAAAATCTAACTGAGATTAAAGTTTAGCTTGTGTATACACAATAATTATTTAGTTGATAAATAAGCCAAAAGTGTGAGCTAATGACAAGTTTTTTTTCATAAAACTAAAAATATTATTCAAGAATACAAAAATGTTGTTGTCTGCCAAAAGTAATTATATTTAAAGCTTAAATATATTTATTTTTACAGTTCAATGTTGATTTGAAGATTGGTAGCTTAGCAAATGTGTTATTTTAGAGGAACTGAGTCATGTTTATGGGTAATAGATAATCTTATCCCAGCGGTAGAATGATGATTTTTTTTTGTCTGTAGATTTACTTATCAAAACTTGTCTTGATAAGCCAAGCAGTATGTGGCTTAAATAATGCGTTGAATGGTTAAAAAGATTAATTTTATATAAAGGATGTTTTTTTATAGGTGAAAAAAAAATTGAAATAAAAAGCAGACAAATAAAATATTGTTCTGACGTGAATCTATTCATGATGAATTGCCAACCCAATAAGATTTTAATTTGGTGTGTTCGCATACTGTTCAAAACTGTTCATGCCTAATAGCTTAAGTTGAACTTTTGTATCAGAAAATGGGCCTCATTAATTTCTGAGCAAGAACATTCGACCTAATTGTATTATTTATTTCCATTCCATTTATTTTCATTTCAATAAAGACGATAAATCAAATATAGCTCTGCTGTGTCAAAAAAGACAGCCTCCGGCTTATAAATATCCCTAGAGCAACAGTGTATAATAACGGGTGATTTTTAAGCTGGTTTGGTTTTGGCAACACTGGTTTTGACAGGTGACGTGTGTTTAGTACCTTGTGTCACTGTCAAACAGCTTCAGTTTGGTTTGCAATTTAACCATGGATCGTCTTACAAATGAACAACGCTTGCAAATTATTGAATTTTACTATCAAAATTCGTGCTCGGTTCGAAATGTTGTTTATCGAAAAATTGTGTTCAGCGATGAGGCTCATTTTTGGTTGAATGGGTACGTAAATAAGCAAAATTGCCGCATTTGGAGTGAAGATCATCCAGAAGCATTGCAACAGCTACCAATGCATCCCGAAAAAGCCACTGTTTGGTGCGGTTTATGGGCCGGCGGCATTATTGGGCCATATTTCTTCAAAGATGATGCGAATCGCAGCGTTACTGTCAATGGTGAACGCTACCGAGCGATGATAACAAACTTTTTTTTGCCCGAAATGGAAGTTCTTGACTTGCATGATATGTGGTTTCAACAAGACGGTGCCACATGCCACACAGCACGCGAAACAATGGCGCAATTGCGAGGCGAGTTTGGTGAACAGTTAATTTCACGTTTCGGGCCGGTCAATTGGCCGCCTAGATCGTGCGATTTGACACCATTAGATTATTTTTTGTGGGGGTATGTCAAGGCTAATGTCTATAGGGACAAGCCCGCTTCGATTGACGCACTGGAAGCCAACATCCATGCATTCATTCGTGAGATACCGGCCGATATGTGTGAAAGAGTATGCCAAAATTGGACTCAGCGGATGGGCTACCTGAGACGCAGCCGCGGTCAACATTTGCATGAAATTATCTTTAAACATTAAATTGCAAAGTTCAAACTATCGATTCAAATAAATATTTCATTCATTTTTTCGAATTTTTTGTGCTTTTTTTTTTTTAAAGTTCTAAACCTCTTAAAAAATCACCCGTTATAATGTAAAATGACAATAATATATTAAGATGGAAGAGAAGGTAATACATTTTCTTTATGAACAAAAGGATTATTTGCGAATACGAATTTTTATCCTACGAATGAAAACAGTGATTTAAACAAAAATATTTATTACCAAATTCGAAAAAGATTGCAGGAAAAGGAAAAACTTTACAGATCAAACAAATTAATACACTTTTTTTACTTCATATAGATAGATATGTGAAACTGTAACCGAGCTGGATGCGTGAGAAAAAATTCATTCCGACCATAATTTGTACGAAATTTTTGAACTGTGGCTGCTAAAATTTCATTATTTTTGAAATATTGTTCAGCAATGATAGCACATAAATTATTCTCGTTAAATAACCCTAAATTGTCAGCTGTTAAATTATTTGTTTTTTGCTAGGTTTGCCAAACACTATAATACATAAATTCAAATCTTGCGTTAATTTTGAAACACCCTTTATAGAAACATACACAACACATTCATTTAGATATTAAGGGGGATTTTTTTAAGTTTTTTTTTTCAATAAAATTTTGTTACCGTAAATATTCCCAAATTTTCAATCAAGAAATTTTTGAACTCAAATATCGCATGATCCTCAAAACTACATCAAAATGTTTGGAAATTTTGTGTTAAAATTTTATGACTTAAAAAATATTCTTTGGTTTTTTAAAAAACAAAAAAATTGCAAAAAAATAAAGCAATATAATTTCGAAAATGTTGCTTGAAGGTACAAATTATAGATAATTTTATTTCCAAATAACTTTGGTTCCGATAACTTTTAAGCTAAAACCAGCATAGTTTCAAAAATATGGATCAGTTCACTTTTCTACAAAATGCCGGATTTTCCTAGGAGTATGGTTTCCCACTTAGACTTAAGCATTTCTAGTAGCCCTCTTTCAGATTTGAACAAAATAATTCAACCCTCCTATATTTCGTTTAAGAAGTATGGTAGACGGGGGATCATTTGTTAATAGGGTACCTACCTCTGCCAATCGAATTTTTTAGGCTAATCAAAAATGCTTTAAATATCGAATTATTGATTTTCATTGCACATCACTAAATGCAAACTTTCCTTAAAGTTTGACATTTCTTAGCAAGATATCAACGGAGTTAGATGCTTGTGTTTTTTTTTTTTGTCATACATTTGTAGTTTTTTTTTAGTGGGATAACTTTTCGTTACAAATACCTATTGTAAATAAATTTCCTGTGGTAAGTAGAAGTAATTTAAAATTATTTCTTACAAGGAAAAAAGTTATTAATAAATTTTCAAAAAAAAATCAGGCCTCCCACCTTTGTGTGAGGAGACTTTGCCTTGCAAAATCAGTTCGTGTTCGTGGGTGCCTTTGTCAATGGCAAACCCATCCCATGGGTAACGTTGACCAATAGAAAAACCTCCTTTGGGGTACTTTTACTAGAGGTGAGCCACTTTAAATGAGGATGATAAATCGACTCCAGGAAGTGTCTTCTATAGTAAAACTTAAAATTAAATTATTTTCTACAGCTCAGAAGAAATTTACTAATGTTTTTATTTGTTTTAACTTTTATATATTTAGGTACCTAGTAATATCTTCCCCTTTCCCTTGGAAAATTATCCCCGTAAGGGAGGCTTTATCATCATTTATTTTTTTAAAATTAATTATTAAAAATAGAAATTATTTAGGTATTAAGATGAAATGTACTTTAAAGTGAAGACACTAAAAAAATGAACATATTAGTTATCAAGAAAATTTAAAACACGGGAAAAGATATGCGCAAGGTCAAATTTCCTAAATCCTGGCAAATGCATCCCCCTTCTACCCTACTAGTCTGTTTATTTCTTTTAATGTAAACAAAATTTTGAAACCCTATAGCAAGATAAATTCCAACGTAAATTTGAGGACATAAGGTATCATTGAAAAATATAATTGAAAATTTAAATTATAAGTTCTGAGGCATTTAAAATTCGAAATCAGTGATTGTTGTAATGCTAATATAAAGCTGAAAATTTAATTATTAATTCTTGCCAATAAAAATTTATTTTGTTCCAAAATTCTACATAAATTTATTTTTTTATTTTTGCAATGATTGAACATCTTACCAACAATCATTGAATTTTAAAAATTTATTTTGTGTAAAAAATTTGGCCAAAATGAGACTTTAGCAAGAATCAATAATTAAGTCATCAGTTTTGCATATAAGCATCAAAATAATCACTAATTTCAATTTTTAAATTCTCTAAAGTAAATAAAATCAACATTTCTTATTGAGACACAGAAACAACAGGAAGAAATACAAAGTCTTTAAAGAAAAGTGTAAATAAACAGCCAAATAAAATTATGAAGAATTTCACATATTAAGTGTGAAATTCTCCTTAAATTTTCACTCTATAAGCTTAAGGCTGAAAAATCTGCTCAACTACATAAAATTTTTCTTAAATTCTAAACGTATTTGAACAATTTTGGAAATGCGAACTTTCTTCACTAATTTTATTTATTATTATTTATTAAAAATATAACATCATTGACTCTTGCTTGGGGAAACCTTACGAGAAACCCAAAAGTTGTCATCCGATATCTACTACTTTTAAAACTTTACAAACATTTTACAAGCATCTACTTTTTCCGTCATCTGGACCTTTTTGATCTATTAGTAAAAAGATATTGAATTTCTATAGCGAATTCATAAATAACAAAGAATTTAATCTGTAAAGCTTCCTAGTTACGAAAAACTGAGAAATTTGTTAGCCTCCAAATAAAATGATAAAACAATATCAATTGAATTTAATTTATTACTATGGTGACAAAAATGAATCTGTACAACATTGAAAATAATATCTTAACAGCTCCATAACATATAATAATAGATATACATAGACTCAAAAGAGGAGGTTGTTAAATAACTATATAGATTATAGATACTATGTCTACATTTTCATATCTCATCCTAAGGCTGTTTGTTATTCAAATTAATAAAATTAAATTTCATATACATAAATATAGATAGCTTGAGAGAGTTTCTTGTAATTTAATTACATTTAACTTTAACCAAAAAAGAAAAACTAGAAGAAACTATGGGAAAAGCAAGTAAGAAAATAAGTTACAGTTGGAAAACTCAAACCGTTCTTAAAGTCAACATGATAATATGGTTGATCTGCTTTAAGTGAGAACCAAAAGTTTAAGGAACAAAATGGGTTTTTGTTGACTTTCCTTGCTTGAAGTTAGCCAAAGTAGAAAATATTGATTTTTGTTTGTTTTGAAAGTTTCGTCAGTAGAAACGGCATATATAGACAGAGATTATAAAATAGAACTTCTTGCAGAATTATTTGTTGCAGGTTTGATGAGAAATGAGAGAGACTATGAAATTTATATATCTTTAAATTGTTTTCTCATCTATCTTCAATTAACATCATTTATATAGCAAGCACACACGTTTGCAGTTTTTTTTTTTATTATTTTTATTTTTAAATCACTTCTCCATTTCAGACCTAAGAATTTTTTTCTTTTAAAGAGTCGACAAATCAGACATAAATAAATTTATAATTTTATAATTGGATTTTATGTTCACTTCGGGAATGTTGTAAAAATAAAAAAAAAATACTAAAACACAATTTGCAGGAGTCTCGTTCCATATTGTATAACAGCAAACACTCACAGGAGTTCCTGAGGTCTATCTCTACTGGAATATAGTAGTGCCAGTCCAGTTGGTCGGTTGTGTATGGAACGTGGTGCTTTAAGGTTAAATGAATAGCGCCAGCATCAATGAATGCAACACGATGTTGGTGTGTAATTGATGGTGGAGGCAATGAAAACATAAAAAAAAAATTAAAAAAAAAACTTATAATATAAAATAAATATAGTGTTTGCACAGGTAATTTCAATCCTAGCACACACTATATTTATATGTACAATCTACTCGTCCTTGTCTTTCGTCCTTCATCCTGTTTCTTACCATTAGATTTTTTTTTGTTGTCATGAAAGATGTTGAAATTCAATTACAGATAAAACGTTTCCCATGAGTGTGTTGTGTAATGGCACTACCATGTCACATTTATTTGTTTTCATGTATAAAAAAAAAAAACATACAAACTTTTTTTTTTATTGACAGACAGTGTTAGAATAGAATGGCTCCTCTAACATTTTGTGATTTGAGACTTTAAGCGAACTGAAATGAGATACAAAATGGTTTGAGTGTATATGTATGTACATATGAACATTGAGTATAGATTGACATTCTCAAACGGATATTGATTTTGAACTTCACCTCTCTAAGGGGGTATTATATTTTACATTTAAAGAGTCAAATCAATTTGATTGATGTAAATTTACGACAATACATTTGAGGTATTTAATTTGTTTTGCTTTGTTTTTTTTTAAATAAGTTGCTTTCTAAGGTTTTTTTTATCAGATCACAAAATCTAACAACAAAGTATTAATTATTTATATGGCGATGTGGGATATTATTTAATTTTCCTAAATAAGCTTTAGTATGAAAAAAAATAAAAATTGTTTTATTATTTCCTTTTTGAAATAAATAATATACCTAAATATTGTTAAAACAAATTCGGGTCTTATTTCATAGAATTTTTTTTTAATTTCGTTGGTGTTGAAAAATTACCCCAAATTTTGGAGCCTTATTTCATTCCATTTTTGGGGTCTCATTTCCTTGGGAAAAAAATGAATGACACACACCCTTAAAATATAAATTGCTTATTTTCACCTGAAGAGAATTATTGTTTTTATTTGATTGTAAAAAAATTACAAACAAAATTATAAAGTAATTTTTCTCCTGGTGGAATTACTGCGTGGGATGTTTAAAATTTCAATAATAATAATCTTCGAAGTAAAGTTACTGTTCAATTTTTATTTTTGAATTTTTCCAGAAAATTTAGCAACAAAGTTTGTTATTTATTCCTAGAAATTAAAATTAAACAAACTTTTTTGCAGCCCATTTATTCAAAAATAATAATAAAAAAAAAATGAAGCCTAGACATGAAAACAAAATTATTTACCATCGCATTAATATTCATCATCACATTGAACCATAAAAGAAAATACATACCTTCTTTTATCCACCCACTCCTATTATAATTGAAATGGAGTGACTTTCTACACTTTATCTTGAATAAAAATTTGTTTAAAAAAAAAAATAAACTTGGTGTTTCATTCAAATTATATTAAAGAAAAACCTTGTCTTTTGATTATGGAGCCGTTTTTCTCTGTGGGTTTATGCGGTTGATATAATTCATATAACTTTCTCTTTTCACAAAAAAAAAAAAAAAATAAGAAACCAAAATGATGTAAAAAGACCACTTTCTTCTTTTTGTCCTTGGCCGTGGCAAAAGCTTTGGACACAAATTAAAATTTAAATATATATATTTTTGGGTAAGAAGTATAAATAAAATTAAAATTTATATCTTTTTATATTCAAAAATGGGTGCATTCTTATTTTACACATTTTATTTACAAAAGGTAACAAAAAAAAAATATACAATTCCCGGATAACAGAGGAGAGCCTTGAAAACAATGTCTATAAAAAAAAAAAAAGAATCTACTTTCCTAATTGATTCAAACAAAAGGTTCAATTTTCAATTTTACCAAAAAATAAAATTCTCTCGAGTCCCAATGAATGAATATGAATGTCTCACAGGGACAAAAGTTTGTTATCTGCTGAAAAACAGGATTCGAATATTGTCCATTGATTACCACAAAAGTTCGAATGTCGAATAATAGACAGACACAGTGAATCCTGAATAGCAGACCAGTCAATGTCTGCAAATGGAAAATTTCAGACTTTTTGCAGGCGATGCAGCATCAATATATCATGTTCGAAATGGTATAATGTGTAGCCATTGGGAATTTTGACTGCTGAATATTTTTCATGAGAACTTCCTGCAACCTTTCTCTATAAAGGACATACATACATATATTGGAATATCCTAGTACCATACCTCACCCATTATTGTGGTGTACTGGAACTTTTTTAATAACTCACACAAAATTTCAATTCACCTAGGATTGCCCAGAAGACCAAATTTATTTTACACACACGGTATGTCGAGCAATATATGAGCATGCATTGTTTGAATGTCAAGTAGAATGGTTGATATTTATGACATTTCAGAACAAGAATATATATCCACAGCCAGACCCAGA
Organism: Epistrophe eligans; assembly: GCA_951394125.1. Taxonomy (NCBI): domain Eukaryota; kingdom Metazoa; phylum Arthropoda; class Insecta; order Diptera; family Syrphidae; genus Epistrophe; species Epistrophe eligans. The sequence goes on along the minus strand of OX596031.1, from coordinate 9,944,035 downwards.
CAGGATGGTAAATTAACTTCTGATACGATCATTAAATAGTCATGGCTCATGGCAAAACAAGTTAGGTAATACGAATATCCCTCCCCCATCACAAAATGTAAAGGATGAGTTATATATATGTACTCGCATATGAACTGATGTGTGAAAGTCTTAAGTGGAAAATTTATCAATTTCCTTATTTGTTGGGATATTTCCTGATGGCTGGTTATGAAGTTAAACTTATATGAAAATTGCTTAAGAGAGGAATTAGTTAATTTTAAGTTATTAAGATGATATTAAATGTCAAGATGCATTTAAATTGATATGGTTTTGACACTGACAGGAACCTTAACCTAATTTAAAATTATCAGATGGTTTTTTAGTTAAATAGATAGTTCAAGTTTCTGAGATCTGACTGGGGAAACTTCTGTTAGCCTCACTAAAGAGAAAGAGAAACCTGTCATATTTTTTTGCTAGAAGTCAAAAGCATCTTCATCTATTTTTTTAAGATTTTTATAATTATATTAACTGCGAAAAAAAATAATTGATCGATCGAATCCAAAAAATAGTAGTCTCAGTTTTTGGCAGCAAAAGTGAAGAATTTTACTGAGGAATATTACGTTCAGTTTCTGAAATTGCTGAGATCTCTAAAATCTCAGTGAGCTTGATCTGAGCTATGAATGAATGAATGATCTGATTTTGATCTGAGCTAAAAAAAATAAATATTTTTGCGCTTGGTCGTTCGGACGGAATTACTCCTTTTGTATTCAAAAATATTCGATTGGATATTTCGTTAAATGCTTTCGTGGTCTTTTTCCTTTTTGATGAAATACATTTAAATGTTTTAGTCGGATAATTTATCAGAATTGATTAATGCTGGAAAAAGCGAATTTGTTAAATGACGACATTCATGTGGCGTATGTTTGTACATTTGGGATATTTCATATTTTATTGGAATTAACGAATGGAGTGGAACATTTCGCGAAAATCCAAACGAAAATGACAATGATTAAATTATATTTATTTGTTGTCTTAAGTTCTCAATTTATTAAAATTAAAAATAACTGTTTAGATGATTTTTTTGCGAAATAATAGGGTGAATGATGACTTTTGCGATAGCTTGTAACGGGTGTTTTTTTTTAGAGGTATAGAACTTTAAGTTGGCAATACTGTGTATTTTAACTGGCGGCCATTTTGTCAGCTGTCAAGTGATTTATTTTTAGTTTGGTTTGGCATTTCAACATGAATAGCCCGACGCCTGAACAACGCTTCCAAATTGTGTAAATTGGGTCCGAAGAATATTGGCGTTGATCCCAATTTTTATAAGCGAATTTTATTTAGCGATGAAGCTCACGTTTGGTTGAATGTGGATGCGTCAAAAAACAAAACTGCCGTATTTGGAGTGATGATAATCCTTAAGTGTATGTTGAGACACCGTTATATCCACAAAAACTGACTGTTTGGTGAGCTTTATGGTTTGGTGGAATTATTGGTCCGTACTTCTTTAAAAACGATGCTGGCCAGAACGTTACAGTCAACGGTGACCGCTATAGAGGCATGATTACTGACTTTTTCGTTCATCAATTGAACAACCATGATGTGTAGGAGCTGTGGTTTCAACAAGACGGCGGCGCAACATGTCACACAGCTCGTGCCACAGTTGATTTATTGAAGAAAACGTTTGGTAACCGCATAAAGTTTCACGTTACGAAACCGTGAATTGGCCTCCAAGGTCGTGCGATTTAACGCCGCTTGACTATTTTCTGTGAGGATATGTGAAGTCGCTAGTCTACGCCGATAAACCCGAAACGATTGACCATCACTTGGAGGACAACATTCGCCGCGTTATTGCCGATATACGACCACAAATGTTGGAAAAAGTCATCGAAAATTGGACTTCCAGATTAGACTACGTCCGAGCAAACCGTGGCGGTCATATGCCATAAATCATATTTAAATTATAATACCAGAAGATAATCTTTCGAATAAAGTAAATTTCATGTCAATTTAAAAAAATCATCTTTGTTTTATTCCATTTCAAATTTCTATACTTCTAAAAAAAAAACACCCTTTATAATTTTCCTTCCATAACAGAAAATCAAAAAAAGTCCTTTTAACAAGTTTAAATTTGATTGAATTTTCTTTTTAATGGTATCACCTTTCTCATAATATAATGTATATGTATGTTCATATGTGTTATATTTGTCCATTTGCTGATTTGTGGATAGCTCACAATAGTTGGTCCTAAACAAATATCTTATTTTCATTTCATTTTCAGTCATTCTATTATCTATGGTCGATATCAGAACATTCAAGACGAAAATCTTAAAGCAAATAAAAATGAAATTCGAAGCCTTTTTAATAATAAAGAAGAGACTGATGTACATAACATGGGTCGTAAGTATTTGATCTTTAATAATTCATATGAAATATTTAATACTTTAAAAGAACCTGTTTCACAATGTCTAAATGAATTTCTGATTAGTTATCCGACACATAAAAATTGACAGTGGTACATTAGTCCACAGGAAGCCAAAAAGCTTGTGATTTACTCGAATGAGTTATAAATCCACAAAAAATTGTTTAGTTTGATTGTGAACTTACAATCCTGTGCCAATATTTATGTGTCGAGTAACTAATCAGAACTTTACTCAGACATTGTGAAACAGGCCCTAATATTATTATTATTTTATTAAAATTCAATTTTGGTTTTATATTTATTAACAACACGGATAAATACATGAAAGCATGAACAGACAGTTTTGACAGATTTGCATTTTTGACACTATCGAAATAGAGAGGGCTACACAGTGCAAATAGTTTCGCCCTCTGCGTTCTTTTCCTGAAACTATCTTTATCATTTGTCTTTTTTATTTGACAGTTCTGTATTGTATTGTATACAGATTGCACATATGATTACATTACACCAACAACGACAAATCACAATGGCGCAAAATTTTAAACGATTTAGTACGATGTTAAAGTCATTTTATCATACTAAAAATGCTTTAACATCGTACTAAATCGTTTAAAATTTTGCGCTAATATTTACAAGTCGCTCCAACATGAGCTGTGAAACTACTGTTTGTTATTGTTGTCTGTTTCACGCTGACGTTGACGTATGGTGGAACTTCCGAATACCACTATGTATCGCAAAAAGGTTTTCCTATTTGCGGAAAAGAGAGAGAGAGAGAGAACAGTGCTCACGGAAAGAGAAAAAAACAAAGAGCGAAGCAAATAATGACAACAAAGAACGCTTGATTAGTGTGCTGTGCATACACATCACACGAGAAGAGATAAGTGTAGTTCTGGCTGATGTAAGTAAGCTGAATTATTTACATTTGAAAAAATCTATTTTTTGACCCAAGTAATATGTTTTTATATAAAGATAATCCTCATATAAAAGCTTTATACATATTTTGAATGCGGAATAGATTAACGAAAAAAGGTCCTAATCCTGGTTATCACTTATTCAGTTGCACAGAAACATAAACCTAAGACTAGAAAATCAATTCTTTATTTAACTTTTAATATGTAAATAGAATTTTTTTTTTTTACTTTTTCACTCGAAACCAATACTTTCCCTGATAAATAAAATAAGTTAAAGTGTACATTTATATATCCTTTCAGACTAATCCTTATCTATTTAAATCTTAAACGTTATACTCGTACAGTGTGATTCTTAAAAAAGGAAGCTGCTTTTACCTTTATATATGTTTGTATGTTACTCGTGCGTATTTTTTGTTGATAAAAGACTTGAATGCTAACTTTAAATCTAGAATTTCTTAGAATCCATTTTGCTGATGCCAGGGGTATTATTTTATTCTATCTTTATTTGTTCAATGTGTTTGGTATATAGAAATGTTTGCATTAGCTCGTGGTATGATTCAGGGAGATAAAATCAACAATGTCTGAGGATAATGTTGGTAAATTTGTAGGTACATACTCGTATATTTATGTATATACTTCAAAAGGTATATCTTCTTCAAACAAAGAGGCATAGAAAAACCTCTCTCTCTCTCTATCTCTAGGTATTCGCTTGATAATATAATAAAATCAAACCCATATCTTAAATTGATACCTATATATAAATTCATTTTCTACCCAATCGAACGAACATTTTTACATTAAACCAAGTTTTCCATATTTAATATATCCCACTCATGGGAAATTATAAGTATCTCTAAGTACCCATTAACAGCTTCTTTGAAAGGCAGCTCCGCCAGCCAAATCAAGTTCATTGAAAATCAATTTTTTTTTTCTTTTTGCTTTGGCTGGGAATTTTCTCCACTGGGAGTGAAGAGGTGTTAATGCAAATGGGCGAACAAAAATAGGCTCTTAAGTGAAAACAAAAAGTAATGAACTCAACGAACGCCACTGCCAAAATATAATAGCAAAGTTGGCAGTATTAATAAATGTTTCTCGATGGAAAACAATTTTCTTTCATCGTTAAATGACTCGTGATGTGATCAAAAACATAATACGAGCTTTGGCAAAGTAGGCTGTATATAGGACAATTGATTTTCTTTACAGAATATGGGGCATGCCATTTTTAAGGCTTTTGTAGGAAAATTGATGAGGTATGAACATTGAAAATAGAGTAATAAGGCTTTGTTGACAAAAAAATGTTTTGAAAGGGGACTTTTGTTTCTTTATTTTGTATCACGTTTCTTCTTACAAAATCAAAAGAAAATTTTAAATCAAATTCTTAATTTTTTTTAAATCATAACTTATTATAAATATTATTTAGTCTTCAACCCAATGAACTATTCAAACCAAATTGATTAGTCCTCTTTAAAATAGACAACAAAATCATTAAATATGTATAGAAACTCATTGTGCGTTCATTGAACAAATTTCATATTAAATTAAAAGCTTTCACATTGTCACTAAAACCACTTCACTGATGTTCAATTGCTCTCTGGTTATGTAACTAATTAATTCAATCACCATAGCAAATCCGGTAGCACTTTGCATGTCAATAACCATCAAACCTAACTAACTGTCTAATGTTGATGCATCAATGCTAATTAAGTGGCAATGAAATGCCTGTTGGTATTTTCGTTTTCCATTACTTACGTAAATATTATATAGGCACAGGCAGTAGTATAAGAGGATTTTATTACAAAACTCTTTTAAGAAGAGTTTTTTTTTTAATTTGACTAATGAGTTTAAAATGAATAAGCCCGTGGTGTATGGTTAGTATGTAAGTTTTTGACGCCGCCTCAAGAAGTCTGGGGATCGTATCACAGCCTTTTCCAGCTAAAAAAAAATATTTTTCATGGCTACTGCTTCTTTCGGGGAAGGGACAATCCTCTTGTGATTCTCATCTAAGCCGTTTAGATTCTATAGAAAATTGTTGGTCCCCTCCATTTCTACTAACTGTAACAAACACACATAAATGAATGTTCTTCATGAGCTATCGCGCTCACAAAATTTATTTATTCTTAATTTATCTGAATATTCTTTTGTTTGAGGTCAACATTTAATTTGTACCAAAATTCAGTTCACAAAATTTTGTTCCCTAAATTTATGTATTTCAAAAATGCTTTAAGTCCATATTTCGGAATTATGAAATTCTATTTGTTAAAGTTCAAATTTTTAAAAATTCATGTAAATTTATGCATTTGCATTCAGAAATTGCATTGAAAAGTATTAATTTTGAAATTTTGGATAGAATAATAAGAACATTCATTTAGCTGGCTAAATCTCTCCCAAATAATATCTCAAGACACAACAACTTTTAAGTTTGATCCGAAAACTGCATATTCTAATAGATAACTATTTATTTTATTCACTCAAACAACATGCGCAAAATTCAATTCCAAGTTTTTACAAGACCTAAATTTAGAATTTTTACCGAGCGTATAATTTTTTTTTAAATCTTTTTTTGACAAGGTCATGATACTTAATTAAATAAGAAGTCAAAACTCCTTTAATTTAAATTTTGTAACTCTTTTCAGCCATTTTTATGAAGTTCCATGACAGTAGACACAAATATTTGTATCTCTTCAAGATACATAGATTCAATAATTCAATTACTGTAAATTAATAATCTTATTTGATTTGCCACAAAAAAAAAGCCCTTCAAAAAGGGCAAAACTAAATACATAATTTCAAGAACACAAAACAAAACTAAAAAGGATTTATAAAATTATTGAATCAAAAATTCCATAATGTTTGCTTTCGTTTTTTTTTTTTGTTTGTTTTCATATTTCTACATTTCATTTGAAGGATTATTTTCTTGCAAAAAAAAAATAAAATAACCCGACCTTACTTTACATAAAAAAAAATATACATATATACATTTTTCTTCCAAAAGGACACATGTTTCACAAAAGCAGACATATTTGACTTTGAAAAATATTAAGGAGTTTATTTTTTTTTATTATATGAGTTGTGTTCTTGACTAAAGTCATATATAGTCCATAAAATTCTTATCCCATATCCTTTGCCCAATATAATAAAAATAAATGGAGACGAATCATCACATTGAGTTGATAATTCACTGTCTGAATTTATATACAAAATCCACCTTCTTTTTTTTCTTCAAAAATATATTTTCTATGAACAAAATGAAATTGAAAAAAAAATAAGGGTTTTTTTTTTATTGGTGCGCACCACTTGTTGCACAAGGTGTCGTTTAAGAAACACCTAAATCAATTCCTCTGAAAGGTCAATGGTCAGTTCGAACGATTGAAGTCGTATAAGACTCTACAAAAAAAAAAAAATATAGATATTTCGGAACCCATATAAATGTATGTTCATGTATAATATAAAGGCTTAAAGGATAAAAACCGAATAAGGATACTTTAACCAACTCACGCGGGATTATGTTTGCAATAAAAAAAAAGCCATAGCATCATCTGGGATTTCAACTAATTCAATAAAGTTTCAGTTTCGATTATCCTTCTTTTTTTTATTTTGTATCATCATTTTTATTGGTTGCCTGATGTAGGAAGGATTTTTTTATACTCACAATGTTTTTTTTTTTTATTTACGGATAAAAAAATAGTTGCGTTAAGGCGATTGATTACTAGAGATATTTTCAAACCTTTTGGGTTTTAGTATTGAATATCCCTTAAACGTTTAACCAACCTTAAACACTTGATGAACGACCTTACTTAAGTTATTTAAAATTTTAAATAAATAACCTTGTATCAAAAAAAATATCTAGTGGAGAGAAGTTTCCCCTTTTTTTATTCATATAATTTTGTGGTACTTTAAGTTTAAATTCAATTTTCAAATTATAAGCTTTGAAATTTAGGAAATCAATTAGTCTCTCAATTCAAAAAATCAGCTGAAATAATTTATCATAATTCTAAACTTTTTTAATATTTCCAAAAATAAAAAAATAATTAAAATTACAAACTTTTTACTTTCTTCTTTTTGTTCAGAATTAAAAAAAAAAATTAAAGTAGGATTGCAACAATTAAAAGTATGAATTTAAGAAAAAGAACTTGCAATATAATTCTTGTTACAAAGTTCTTATGCAGAAAAATTTGATTTTTAAAATTTTAATTTTTTAACTAAAAAATTTCGGATATTAAATTTTGACACAAAACAAACTCTAATCAAATTAATTTTTTGTTTCTGTTTTGAATTAAAAAAAAATACTTGGAGTGTAAAAATTCGGTGGGTGTAAATTCATACTGCAAAAAAATCCAGTTTCCAAAATTCTGTATTGCAAAATTTTGTATTAAAACATTCTATTGAGTCAAAATTGTAAAAAACAATTAAAACAGTGTTTTAAAATTTTCTAAATGTAAAAGAATTCTTTTAAATTCTGTGCAGTATTTTTGAAAATGTAAGGATTCTATTTCACAATGTCTAAGTAAAGTTCGTATTATATACTCGATACAAAAACATTCACACAGGGTCATCATAAGATCACAAAAAAATTGTTTTGGATTTAGGGGGGTGAGTCGAAACTAAAGTGGATTTTTTTCTCTTGGTTTTGGTTTTTTCTTTTTGGTTCAAAAAAAAAAACAATAATCATAAAACCATAGCATAACTATTCGGACTCAACATTCAAACAAAATTTACTTGAAAATATTTGTGATTAATTCAAAACCTGCATTTTTACATCACCAGAATTAATGAGATACAAAAACTTTTCATAACCTGATGTTCCTTCTCTTCTTTTTTTTTCTTTATATTTTCATATTTCATTTGTTTAAAATTGACTTTTAAAATGACCTCGCCAAAACTCTTGTATTTCTTATGTCAAAGGATAATTTGGCAGTAATATGCAATGATTCCTTTTTGTTTTCTGTTTTTTATTACTCCGTTATGTCGCTTGATTTAAAAGAGAAACAAAATGCCAAATAAAAAACAAAAGTTTGTGTCCTGTGAATCCTGTTAGTCAAATAATGCACTTTGGTAGTACATATGCACTATACATAGTTTAAAAATATGAAGAACTCTGAATTCATATTTTAAAATGAAAGGAAAATATTGCAATATTTTTTTTTTTCATAAATTGTTTTCATCCAGTTTTTTTTTTTTTTGTTTAAATTTGTATGTACAATTTTTACTGAAAAGATATGACAGGCAAACAGATTTTTTTTTTATTATAAAACTTTATCCTTCTGTATATGTAGAGAAAGTTTCTGATACTGAAACAACAACAAAAAAATGCAAACATTATATTCAGAAATTAAAATGCTCCAGGACGATGGGTTCATTTTTGTGGATTTAAGGGGTTGAATTGAAAGTGTTTAAAAGAGCTGAGAAGTTTTTATTTTTTTTATTTTTTACCTTCGGATATTTATTTGAGGCATTTTTTAACTTCTCTTCCATTATTAATACATTTTACCTAACAAAACTTAAGCAGGGGAAACCAGTTGTGTGGGTGCATTAGAGTATAAGAGTTTAATTGGATTTTTGCAGACATATTCAGTCTCATAAGTCAAAAACAGCAGGTGTGGATGTGCTTGTGGTATTATTAAGTTTGATTTTTTCAATCATTTATTTTAAGAGAGCTTATTCACAACACAAACATTATTTTTGTTTTCAACTGTATAGGTGCTCGATATAATTGATTTCTATATTGTTGGGTGAAAATTTAAATTTTAAGCAGAGGAATAAACAATGTTGAAAGACTATGTTGCTGAACTGAACGTAACCCAATTCCGATGGGTTAAAATCAAACAACACTGTGTTACAAAAAATAAAGTGTTTTGGATTCTTTCAACTTAATTAAAGCAATATGTATTTGTTTTATACTTTTGGTCCCACACAAGGAGTTTTGATTTGAAATCAGTTCCTACGTTCAATAACTCTCGCATCGATAAAATTGGTCGAGAAATGATGAAAATGGAACAAAACTCATACGATTTGTTTGAATTTTCATCGTTTCTCGACTGATTTTATAGATGCGAGAGTTACAGAACGTAGGCACAGATTTGATTTGATTATCACAGTGTGAGCATTTTAAAAATGGGAACAAATTTGAAAGGAAATGCCGATGCACTATTGTCTGTCTAAATATTACAATTTTGAAAAAAAAAACTCTACACTTAATTCCCTATTCAGAGAATCAACTAGAATCCAGCTAAACACAAGTAATTTTCTTAATCTTTGTTGCTTAAAATTTCCGACTTTCTGTTCCTACATAAATATTTAGGAATCCATAGTTTTAATCTGTGGCAGGTGACAGGGACACCCTGTATAGTCATAATTGGGCTTATTGATCAATTGATAATTTTTTTTGTCATTTTTTAATTTAAACTTTTTGTATAGTAATTTTTTTCAAAATGAAGAATAACAACAATACCGTTTCATTTAAAATTGAAAAAGATTTTACCTAAGTACTTGCATCTATCTCCAAAAGATTAAAGAATATTAATCAGATCAATGCTTATGAAATTCTTAAATTAGAAAATAACAAAAAATTATATCCCTAAGCTAAAAAGAAAAACAAACTTTCCTTGTTATTCATATAAAACAACGCCTGTTTTTTTTTTTTTATTTTTTTTTTTCAAAACCAAAATTGCGGAAGTTCAATCAAGACAACCCAAAAATATTGCTTCCATATCAAAACAAATCCTTCTACAAAATCTATACTCAAAGATATATCCTCTTATCATTTCCCCGCCCTTTTACAAACAACAACCCAAAAGATTTCCAATAAAGGATTCAAAAGTTTCCGAGAATGTTAAATTTGTATTCACAACAACTGTCATTAAGTCAGTGATTTATTAATAGAGACTCCCTTAAATGAATACAATGACCTGTGCCATCACAACAAAACTTCGAATTCTAATTAAAAAAAAAAAAATATTGAAACAAATTAAAAAAAAAAATAACAATAACATTCTTCTGGACATTCAAAAGGACATTCTCTATAATATTTTTGTTTACTTTTTTTTGTTGTTGTATTTTGGGAAAAAAAACAACACGTGAATAGTTCTAAAAATCACTTGTTTACTTTGTTTTGATTCTCTCCTTCTCAAAATTTAGGAGAATGGAAATCAAGGACCTGCGCAGAAGGATTCTCTTAGTATTTTATACCAATTAATTTTGGGAAAAGCTTTTTCAAATAAAAAATTTCACACAAATATCTTTTAACTTCATTCAAAGATCTGAAAGAAGTCAGTTGTTTCTACGATTTTGAATAAAAATCACGTATACGCCCGAGTGTCTCTAGTGGGATAAAATTCAGTGAATAAAAATTAAAAAAAAAAAAAAATAACAAATCCTTTTCGTATTGGGGATTTTTCGCGCTAGTGAAGCAGAGTGAAGTGTGCATAAAATAGATCAAAAGTTTTTCCTAATTACACATAAAAAGAAAAATATTTGTATCCAAAGAAAGAAAATAAATAATTCAAGGATATACACGTTGAATGTCCCTTTTGTTGAAAATATAGTGAAAGCCTGCTTTTGGTACTGGGAATAAAAATAAACGAGTCTGCTTTATCACGACATATTTATATAATTAAATTAAAGCTGCAGATATTTTTCATTTTGCCTTGCGGCATATTTTGGAGTCCCATCATTCAGTTAGAATAAAAAAGGATAGTGTCATAATTCGGTAAGTCATTTAATATAATTTTTATTTTTATAAAAATATTTTATTTTATGTTATTTACTCCGAAAAAAAGAAATAATTGAATCACCCGCACACAAAAACAAAAAAATTGACAAATCATATTGCCAGCAGCGATTGTTAAATCGTTTGTAAAATGAAGGACACGGAATCCGTAAACAAAAAGCTTATTACGTTTTAATATCCATTAAGGATATCAGATTTCAATGTGATGTTTTATTTTGTTTGTTTCTCTGTGCAATCATGCACGGTTGACCAATTATGAATTTTATTTTATATTTTTTACTATTATTCGGAATTTCCTCGAAAGGATATTACGTTTATGCTCGTTTGAATGCAAAAGAATTGAAAATATTTTTCATATAAAAGTGAACTTGACGTTCACATTAGGTAGGTATGTATAAATAATTCAGGAAAAATTAAAATCAATTTATAATTTTCAATTAATTTTAAAATATTTTTAATCCTAGATATCAACTATGATTTTATTTAATTTTCATTCACACATTCTAAGACATTCAATTTTGATTGTTTGTTTAAAAAAAATGTTGCATTCTACATCTGACGGAATTGACATATTGAAACAGGTGGTTGAAATTTTTGTTTTATTTCTTCAAGGTTTTATTTGTAAACATTCTACTTGGCTGCCTCGTTATCTATGTTTACATAAATATGATTACCAGAATTATAGAATTTCATTCTTGAAATAACAAAAATGAACGGAGGCTTACGGAAGAGGGGAACATTCTTAAAATTCCAAGAAAATTCCATTGAACATTGTGATTCCTGTACACCAGACTGGCTATGAAAAAATGCCAGTGACCTAAGGAATGAGAATAAGGAATTTTTGAGGATACCTGTTGTATTGAGAGGAATGTTGAAAATGCTTTTTATACAAATTTAATTTAATTTCTGAAAACTTTGTAGGCTATTAACATTTTAAATAATTATTTTTCTTTTTTTTATTTAAACATTAACAGTCGTATTTATTAAATTTTTGTCTACTTAGACACTGTCTAACTATTTTCAAATTGGTGGAAGTATGCTTTATTCAATAAAAATAAATAGCACATTATTCACGGTTAAGACAATTGACTCTTGTGTCAAAGTAAGGCAACTATAAGACAACAATAAACGAGGTTTTCTAACACATTTTCCAAAGTTGGACAGTTGTCTAAAGTTAGACAAATAACAATTGATTTAAAAGAATAATGTATTGCTTGAAATTTTGAAAAACTGTGCTTATACAGAAAGAAAAAAAATGTTATTCATCAAAAGAAATCATAATGTTACTTATGCGCCAACCTGTATTAATAAAATCAAAAATACAAATAAGGCTTTTAATATTTACTAGAAAAACTTAACTTAAGAGCTCTGCAAGTTCCATATAATGATCTAGAGCCTTGTATTTTTTTCAGCGGATAAAATTGCGTTGCTAATTCAAAAAAAAATATTTATTGAGTTGTGAAGATTTTCTTACGGAACGACGACGATTTAGTTGTTCACAATAATTTTATTATCAAAACAAAATTGAAAAATATGCAAAAAAATTTAAGTCTTCAAAATAATTTAAAAAAAAAATATTGGAATTTTTGTCTTGACGCCAAAAAAAAATCATATTTTGAGAAAAAAGATGTAAAAAAAATTGTTCAAAAAGTTTTTAAAATCAATAATTTTGAACATTTTTGTATAAATTTTTTTTTTCTTAACTTTTTTAACATTTTAACAAGAAAATAATATGTCAGTTTTTTTTTTGTAAGTCAAAAAGACTAAAAAATGTATTTCAGAAAAATAATTTTCAAAAGTTAAGTGTAACTACCAAGTTGCATCATATTGCAGAATCAATCTATTCAAAATCTGTAACTGAATAACTCAAAAAAATGCAATTTTCTGAAAAAAATTCAACACCCTATTTCCGTTATATGAGTTTTTTTTCAAAACTTCTAATACATATACTAAAATGCTTTTAGTATTTACAGATAATATGAACTTTAATCAAAATTTATCTCGGGTTCTATAGACCGGATCATCAAGATTGAGATCTTTAAGCTTAGAAAAAATTACAGAGCACCAAATCTTGTTTTTAAAATATGAATTTAAGTGGTAATGCACCTGGCACAATAATTGGAAAATAACAATTTTAAACCTCCCAGATCTACCACAAGCTGAGAAAAAATACTGCCAGACTTTCGAATTTTTTAATTTTTTATCATGATACTTGTACCTATTAACCCAATTACTCACATTTTGGTTATAGTTTCTATCCCACAATTTGTTGACACCTATCTGAGACTGTTAAAATTGTTTTCTTTAACGCTATGAGAAATTTAAAAACGTCGATTATTAAAATTTCGGCAACTCTAAAAGTAGACAACAGTTTAAAAAACAACATAGTACCAACCCTATGCCTTGACCATATTTGGCCAGGCAACCCTTGCGCAAAATGTTAGTTAAAACACTATCTAACAAACTGCATACCACTTATCAAGTAACTCGATGTGGGCAGGTCGTCCTATGGCGTGATCTTAGACTAGTAAGCTCTACCTCAAATTATAGTTGATACACAGACGATCAGACGTATAGACCAACAGACGGTGTGACGAAACTCACTCCAGTATTTATTTTTATAATAACCTCGACCAAATCAAATAAAAACGTGTTAGTAGGGTTTCCAGAAAACGATATTTATTAAATTTGCAAAAAATTGATGACCCATTTAGGCTCTAACCAAAACTGACAAATACATCAACATATATATAGGAAGGTAGACAATATTTCGAAATTTCCTATCTCAAGTAAAACAAAAATTAATCTAAATTTTATATATGTTGGCTTCTTCGAAATTTTCACCATAAACACTGAACACATGTTACTCTAACTCATTTTATAAAATGTAACGAATCAAAATTAGGCTTTGACTTCTAAAAAAAAATTCGACAAATTTGAATTTCGATAAGCAACTGTTTTCAATTTTTGTGGTGAAAGAACAAATAATTCAATTTTTTTTGTCAAATTTTCGTCGAATAAAATATAATTTATAGCAATTAATAATTCCTTTTTCGTGACCTTTCTATTTCAACTATAATTCATAGTTTTATATTTCTTCAAAAAAAAAAAAAAAAAAACTGAGAAATATGAAGGAATACAAAATAATAAATTTTGTTCCTTTTACCTCAAAAAATTTAACGTATTTTTTTAAATTGCTTTACACATTCAAATAAAGCTCTTTACCAAATTTGAGGTTTGTCAGAATTTTTTCAAAGTGAAAGTATAATTTTCCTGAAATTTTAACAAAATTAATTGTACAAGACTTGTGTATTCTTCAACTCAACTTCGGATTGTTGAACCTAGAATATGCATAGTTTGGGTAAAAATTTAACTAACTTCTAAATCAATTTGGTTCTTTAACCTAGAATATGCATAGGTACCTACTTGAACCTCTTATATAAAAGTATAACTTAAGTTCTAAGGACCAGATCATGAAGGTTAAGGTCTTGGTTAGCTTCTAACTTTTATTCTAATAATCGGATGTTCGATTTTAAAGTCTCAAAAATAAGGTAAAATATGACAAACGTTGATTTTTTTCTAAATCAACCTAAAGAACCTAGAATATGCTAGACAACGTTTGGGTAAAAACTTTACTAAATTCTAAATCAATTTCATTGTTTAACCTAGAATATGCATATATGTGCCTACTTGAAACCCTTATATAAAATTATAATTTAAGTTCTAAGGACTAGATGCTCAAGGTTAAGGTATGTTTACTTAAATAAGAGGTAGAATTAACTTAGCTAAACAATTTAAATATTATAATCGAAAGGGTCGATTTTGTAAGCTGATATATTCTGTTCTAATTATCGGATTTTTGAGGTTACGGTCTGAAAATGAATGTAAAATGACAGACTAGAAAATGCTTTTGACAAAACTTGACTTACTTCTGAATCAGTTTGATTGTTTAACCTAGAATGTGCATAGGTACCTACTCGAACCTCTTTAATAAACTTATAATTTAAGCACTAATGGTCAGATCTTCATGGTTAAGGTCCTCAAATGCAAATAAAATTTTAGGCTCTATCTTAAAGTAGTCCATAAACTGTTTAATTTGGTTGTCAACTAAATTGATGCTTGCCGCTTGGCCACACATTTCATAAACTCAGTTAAAAGAATACTGAGAAATATGAAGGAATTCAAAATAATAAATTTTGTTCCTTTTACCTCAAAAAATTTAACGTATTTTTTTAAATTGCTTTACACATTCAAATAAAGCTCTTTACCAAATTTGAGGTTTGTCAGAATTTTTTCAAAGTGAAAGTATAATTTTCCTGAAATTTTAACAAAATTAATTGTACAAGACTTGTGTATTCTTCAACTCAACTTCGGAGAAGCCCGTGAAAAATTGCGCGTACATCACAAAAAGTTTATTATTTATTAATTGGCGTATTCTTCCTGACAGCACTTTCTCCTGTTACTTTTTCCCATGGATTTATTTCAATTCCTATAATTTGGTCGTAGAAAGTTATTCAACTTAAATATTTATAAATAGGTACACCAATTTTTGTTTATGCTTTAAACTTAGTGCACAATTTTTGTGATGCCAAAACCCATATCCAACTATTAGTAGGATGTTCTTAGTACTTCATTTGTGTAACACACTTGATACACTCGCCACCTCCGCCGATATGTAACAAAACTTTAAGAACACTCACATTGAAAAATGCTGTAATTTTGTTTAAATTTCATCGATTCCACCGCCCATTGATGTTTGAATTTCTTTAAGTAAGTTAAATATTTAAAAATAAAAATAAATTCTACGAGCTATCTCCAAATACATCGGTATCTATTTTTAAAATAAAATAAGGTAATAAATATCTATAATAATCCTATTTTTCCTATAATTGGCTTAGTATAGCAGCTTTGGGACTCCTTAATACTTCTCCTTTCAAAACTCCACTTCATATTTTAAATTCTGTCTTATATTAATAATATTATTATTTTTCTCTCTTATGTTCATAAAAGCATTAAATTGAGACTAACAACATATTTCGGGGGGATTATTATTTCATGAAAAAAAAAAATTCAGTTAGTTACATATTTTGTGAAAATAATCTTCCAGGCGAACAGTATTTTCTTTTTCAATATTTAAAAAGCAAACAAAATAAAATACAAGAAGTTCCAGTAAAACGCGGGAATTATGTAAAATTAAATTTATTTCCAGCGCAAAGGATCTTTCATCCATGAACATTGGGATGTCTTCATTTTCTCAATGGTATAACAGCAAAATTCTTGCATGGTTAAGCACAAAAGGAGAACCTCCCCACCATACTACGAGAACCACCATCACGACTATCACCAAGACCTTGCTAGTGTATACCACCGTCAAGTAAACTACAACTAATATTCTCTCTACCCCGCAATATACAAACCACACAACCCTTAAAGTTTACATTTAATTTAGTGAAAAATAAACGACAGGAATTTCATTCCTTTTTTTTTCATTTGTTTGTCCTCCAACTCTAAAGTGAATCCATTGTCACTTCATAACGAGCTCAAGCACCGAAACAGAGATATACATGAAAACTAAAAGAACGTTTTTTTGAGAAAACCAACAACGACAATTTGTTTTTCTTCCAAGGAGATTTGGGTAAAATATTGTCAAGAACCAAGAGACTGTGACACCATAGTTACAAATTTTTTAGCAAAACAGACAACAGAAATAAAAAAAAAAAACTGAGTGCAAAGTCGCTGAGTTGTTGATTCTTATAGTGTACTTTGTAAAGTAAATAGTGTTGCTCTTGCTTACTTCTATAGTAACCAACCTCAAGGTGAGAGAAATAATAATTGTCTTGAAAGTTCGGCTTTTAAAGTAAAGGGAAAGATTTTCAGCTCTTTATCACAAAATTTCATTAAATATAGTGTTTCACTTAAAATATAATGAGGAAGGAATGGACGCCATAATTTATTTGTTTTTTTTTTTGTATGTGTAAACATTTATGCCGGTGGCGGTAGGGTAAACTAAAAACGTGGAAATTTCTGTAGCACATTAAGTTTTGCTGTTATACGTTACAATACGTTGATGAATATTGGATACGTTCAATACTGGGTACATACGTTCCTTCGTAGCTCAAACTAAATTGAAAGGTCAAGTTGAATTTGGGTCGAAATTTGGTTGACAGTTCGAACTCGCCACGTTTTGTGATGCAAAACCAGCATTTGAATATTTAATTTGATGTTTACACATCTTAACTGTGAGTGCCCGCACTTACACTATTTTTTAATTTAACTTTATAGAGCGAACAAATAGGGCAAGTATTGGTTTCTTGTAAAAAAAGTTCAAGGTTCAAATTTTAGATGATGGAAATGTCCAAAAAAGATTTTTTGTCTTAACGTCCATCCATGTCCTTCGGTTTGTTTTGGCGTTCGTGTATTTAGCTTCAGTGTCCTTTTTCCCCTGAGCGTTCAGGTGTACATCGAGTTCAAAAAAGTTAAAGCGATTTAAATTTGGAACAGTGCATTAATATGTAATTGTCAAGAAGATTAATTCGAATTTTTAACCCATTTAGAGAAAAAAACTCGACTACAATGATTTCGGTTTATTTTGTTCATATTTTATCAAAAAATACTTAAACGGTTTTGTTAAAATTGCGTATTTAAATTGATTGTAATAAAAATGCGATCCAAATTGTCGGTGATGAACCTAATTTTTTTTTACAACGTTGTCTTATTATTCCTAAAAAGATATCGGTAATGACGAAAGTTTATTTTAATTTAACAGAGGGGCACTGTTTATTAATAAGAACAGACAACGTTTTAGGATTTTTTTAAATTTTTTATTAGCAAGACAATCAAGGAAGTACTTTTGACTTTTTTCACACCGTCTCTTAAAAACTATTACCGCTCTTCTTCAATGCTTGGCTAAGTTCTTTTTACAATATAAGAGCAGTTTTGTGCCTTCTATCTGGGTATATTATTTTTTGTTAAGTTTTACGTCACGATAATTATGGAGCAGTAATTTTTAAATGAGTTAATTCCAATCGATTGAGCAGACGCGTGTTTTTGCTCTTTAAAGGATGTTATATCATTTATTTTACAGGTCACATAATTCAATTTGAAGCTAAAAAACGAAGCATATCTTTTTCAAGTATTAACTATTTTCCTATGGATACCTACCTTTACTTAATTTAACGAAGACTTTTGTAATATTTTACAAGGAAACGAAAAAAACAATAAAACAAAAATCCTGTTTTGAAACCTTTAAAAAAAAAACTTTGCGTAATTATTTAATAATCAAAAAATGTTTCTGCTTAATTTTGATGTATCAACTTTATTAATCTTTTCAGTACTACATAATATTTAATTTTAGCAAAATTTGTTTAATACTCTTACAATAAAGACAAAACTATGAAAACTTCTAGTATTCCTTGTAAAATTACGCAATTAATTCAACTCAACTAAATTTTCTTTGTTCATAAAATATGCATTGAAAATTATACAAATTATCTAAACCTATTTCCAAACTTTAACGTACATAGTTCTGGTAAATAAAGTGCGAGAAACTTGACAGTACCTATGCAAGAATTGTATTGAAAAAAGTTTTGTGTCCCTTTTTGTGTGTAGAATGTGTATACGGAAGGTGCATCTTTAACATGCTTTATCTCAGAAAAGAGGATCGACTTTCGTCTCAAATGTCAACAAGTTAAGCCTGTGTATTTTAGATTTGAATAAGGATAACATATGGTATTTAACTGTATCTATATAGGTATGATTTACGCAACACCAAATTCAAAGGTAATCTTCTTTATTATAAGATGAAGAGAATTCATGTGACGTGCACTGTTAGATATTGTGTGGGAATAATGCATTTATTCTGGTTACTATTGTTACCTAATACCATATGTGTCTCTTGTGTTGCTTTTGACTTGACATTATTTAATTAGACGATAGCAAATAGTTTTATCACCATGATAACAAGTAACAAGAATATTGTTCTTTTGAAAAGAAAACCTTGGAAGGATTTTGCGGTTTAGCTTGGGATTAAATTTTAATTAAAGTTCAACATAGCTCTGTATTATTCCAAAATGGGTTTAATGCAGTTCAATGGTTAAAAATGATACTAATTTTAATAGGGTTATGTTCGATTTTACTTGCTTTCACATGTAACGTGAACAGGGCTCTCACAAAAAAGAAATGGGTTTCATTAATTTGTGAGAGTTAAAAGCTATAAATTGGCAAGATATTAAAAATATTAATGAAGAATTAATGTAAAACAATTTGGAAAATATGTATGTAGGTAGTTCAAAAAAATTTATTTTTTCCACGTATTCATATAAACATTACTGGACAGAAAATTTTTAATAAAAATCGATCAAGCTTATTTGGTAATATTTCTCAGAAGAATATCAAAAGCATGCTTTTATAAAATATCTGAATTTTTGGATTCAATAGAATTATTCTCAGATATCTATCCCACATTTAATGAATAATTTGCGATATATAATCATTTTGTAATCTGAAATCCTCTAAGTTTTCAATCAAATCCATTCTCACAACTTCAAGAGCTATTCTACCTACAAAATATAATTAAATGAAATAAAAAAAAAATTAACACCACTTGGTGAATATCACCATCACAGCCACTCTTCAAAATATTTTACAAATTCAAATTAAATACCTCTACGTACATACATCTTAAAATTTTTACTATTTAGGTATTCAGCCAGATACCGCTATTCCAGGTGAATAAATTCTATTCCCTATCAGTGAGCGCATATCATCTATCTATAGTAATCTAAAATTCTTGTTATTTGAATCCGTAGCTGTTCAAAAGGACGAATGGAAAATTAAAAAAAAAAAAAAAAAAAAAACTGTCATTTCCAACTGGAATCTCTGTTCATCATTGAGGTTCTGCTATGAAAGTTAACTTCATGTTCCATCCATCCGCCAATGAAATGTGACAGAAACACGTTTCGAGCAACAAAAAAAATCTTTTTTATTTTTTTGTTTTGTTGCATTTTTTTTTTGTGCAAATCTTTAACAGAATTAAATTCATACTAATCTGAAGGTGATAGGAATTTCATTTAAAAAAATAAAGGACTCTTTTTTTTTGTTTTTTTTTGTCTTGTCTGTTTTGTTGAACTTCGCCAAACGAGTAGGAATTTTAACGAGTTTAAGTATTATTTTTTAATCTAGACAACAATTCCAAAGGCCGACAGTTTTCAACAGTATTTTGAAATAAATAAATTGATTGAAAGAATTTAGGAAATTTTGTGAAAACATTTGTTTATTTGAAATTCAACAAAACTGATACGGTTAAAGGTTTTATGCTTTCAAATCTTGGCATTATTCCGCCAACGGACTTAAAGGGGTCCCGAAGAGTTTGCAAGATATCCATACCACAAAATTTAATATTTTAGTATAAAAATGTAGGTAAATTAAATTCTTCATATTTATTAATTTGAACAAAAAATATGTACGACTGTATCGCAGGAACTTGCTCTTGTAGTTAATAACTAATGGAAATACTTTTAAAGAAAATTAAATAAAAAAAATTAAAAAAAAAAAAAGATGTATTTTTAAATTTTTTTTAAATTCATTATTGTTTAAAATTTGAGGAGGCATCAGATTTTAAAATTACAATTACAAAATCGATGAAACTATTTAAAATATATGCGCCAATAACTCAAACATAAGTATAATAAAATTAAAAGTTGTGAAAATATGTAAGAGTTTGAAAAATACAAAATAAATTGTTTTTAATTTTTAATTTTATTGTAATTATTTTTATATTTCGATATAACACAACTTGCAGACAAAAACCCCAAAAAGTGCATCAAAAATAAGGCCAGATTTTCTCAAAAAAAAAAAAAAAAAACATAAAAATCTTATTTCCGCAATGTAATTTTTTTTGCAAAAACTTGAAATGCGGTTTTCTTACAATAGCCTTTTTCGATTACTGGTACGAAGTTTTATCAAAATCGTTATAGCCGTTTTCGAGAAAATTTGAAAAAACTTTAAATGTTGTATCGCAGTTACCCTTTATAGATGAGTTGAATCGAAAATTCAAATTTTGCGTCTAGGGAATCATATAAAAATATTCTGTAGCAAATTTGAAGCAAATCGATTTAGCCGTTTATAGGCTCTGATTCGAATTAGACGACGCATGGAGGCACAGACGCACAAAAGAAACCTATTTTTTTTTTTTGGATTTCTTGATCACCGTTCATATATTATATATCGATATTTCGATATTTCACGATACCAATACTTTACCTAAAGAGTAAGAAAAAATTTTGACTGAATGCTGTCTCCTTTAAAAAAATCTGTCATCGCCTATGTTTACAAAAAAAAAAAAAAAAAATGAAATCTATAGCCACATTTTTCTTGAGGTTTATTTTGAAACTTTCTTTTATCCTATCTTCATATAACTATTGCAATAAACTCTACCACCCATCACTCGTTCTATGTCATTGTCTTACTTAAACAAATCATAAACTTATTCAATTTAAAAGGTTCAACCGCCTTACCTTGAACTTCAAAGACAAAAAGCACAATTTAGCGGAAATTTCTCAAATATCCGGAAAACACTCTCAGGTACCGACATTTTGTTTCAAAAAAAAAAAAAAATAAAGTTTTTCGTTTCTCTGCGTCTTGTTGTGGCGTCATGCCGTGTGACACTTGAAAAACTTTCCACCCCATCACCTCTGCTTTTCTGACTACATTGTTAATTTCCTTCCGGCGGCATTTTCCACGTTTATTTATTTTTTGTTTTGTTTTTGCATTTATTTTGGTCTTCTTTAGCTTAGAACACACCCACTTTAGAAGCAGAGGTATCAGGATACGTACAGACTCAATAACGAGGACGTGTGTATATGTATAGTGTGTGTGGATTGGATCCTACCACATTTTCATGCGACAAGATAAAAGATGTCAAGTAACGTGATTCACGGATGTCGGGTTTTTATTTTTTTTTTATTTTTGCAAATAACAAAAACTTTGGTTTCTAAAAAGATTGAAATTCAATATCTCTGTGTGTTGTTTTTGTTTTATAAAAAAAAAAAAGATTGAAATTTATATTCAAAGTTGTCTGATGCCGGTGCTTCAACCAAAAATTCATCGCCCTTAATTGGATCATTAAAGAGCGGAAGGATCTACTTATGTTCATTTGAAATTCTGGAATAGATATGGAATTAAATTTTCCTATGCCTATAGATATTTATGTGTGTGTGTGTCTCCTCAGGGCAGATATCCCATTTTGTAGGAAATGTTTTAAAAATCTAACATCTAACTTTATGCCCGAAGATGTCCTTTTATTTAAAATTTATTCTCCTACTTTATTCATGTTTTTGACTTTGTCTATAGCGACAATCGTTAGGTTTATCTTATAGAAAAGACAAAACGGGTTTAGTTTTTTTTTTTTTTGAGACAGAGTTGAGGGGTATTTGGAAAAATGAGTTTTGGTTGTGAATAACTGAAACAATGGATTTATTTATTTTTTTTTTAATTCTCACGGATATATAGAAAAATTAAATTTATTTAAAGTTACCTAAATGGAGAAAATCGTTACCTAACCAACAAAATAAATTTAAAATCGAAAAAATAGGATTTAATTCACCATAATTGCGGAAATTTATTTTTTACACCTTTTAAACTACCCTACATTTAACGAAGGGCGATGGGTAGGTAGGTCCAATGAATAAATTTAAGTATCCGTTGATATGCGATTAAATGTGAGTGGGTTTTTTTTTATTTGTAAATATAGGTTCACGTTCGACCTCAATGAATAAAAATTTATAAATGATATAAAAATGTAATTGCGTGGTTGTTAAATTTTAAATGAAAGCTATAAACTTTTACTGGTAGTTTAACGAGGGATTTAAAATGACAGTAAACCAAAAAACAAACCGACAATCTTATGTACATACATATATATATATGTACAAATATTTTAATCGAGAGATGACACTATCAAAGTTGTGTGTGGAATTTTAACATGAATTATTATTATTATGCATGATAAGCAAATATTTGTTTGTTATTTGAAAATAAACTTTTAACAGAGATTGATTTTTTTTTTTTTATTTATATTTGCTTTTAGGAAAATAAAGTATAAAATACACATGTCTATATTTATATAGGTATTTAAATGACCATAAAAATGTATTTTTTTATTCTACGACATATTCCGCAAATATTATTTTTTTTTTGTTACTTCAGAATGCAATGAGGTTTTGAGTTTACAGTCCTGATGATTTTCCCTTTTTTCTTCATTTATTATTAAGTACGATTCATATACTTAAACGTTTTTATAAATATTAATATTCTGATTGTTAAGATAACAAAACCTATTTTGAATGGATACAAAATAGCTTTTAACGGCCTTTAGTCCACAAAAATGTTTGGCGTTTCGTCCCGGCGATCTCACTTGCATGGACTCATCAGTTGACTAGTGAGGACCTTGTCAATACGCAATTTTTGTTAAGTTCAGTTCATCTCACAGATATTTCAATACAAATATCTAGTGTGAACTATATCCAACAAGACTAGAATTCCTAATAATTAAATTATCGTTTAAATAAGACACAATGTGTTTTACTTCCATGGTTTAAAGATTGCTTTTAATCAATTTTTGATAAAATTTTAACCAAGGGAGATTTTCTCGGCGCAGCGTGATAACTCAAAAGTCCACAGGCTAAAAGTCTACTAGAAACTTTTGACCGACTTTGGTGGGTTAATCCATCCTTATGAGCCAGAAGTCCACAAAAAAGTGTGTCAATATTCCATAATTATAGAAATGAAATGGGTCATAACTCCACAAATATTTTCTCGAATTTTAAAAAATTATACTCAAGGTACTGTTTATTAAAAAAAAAAAACTGTTGACATTGGTGCCTGCCTGACGACTGGATAAAGCCCCCAAAGAGGGAATTAAATTCCTGAGAACATGTGGGCCACCCAAGGTACTATTACCCATGAAAAGACTTTTGCACAAGAAAACTATTGACATAGGCGCTTGCGTTTTGTTTTAAACTATTATTCAAATGCTTCAGAATTTACACTTCCAAAGAATAGAAAATAATATAAATATAATTAAATGAAAAAAAAACTATTAAATAAAATCCTTCGTATGGTAAACAGAATGAAATAAAGAACCAACTAAATACTGACACCTATTTAAGCTATGAGTATTATAATAGTTTTAAAAAGCATTTTTTTTTTTTGTATTTATTTCAAACTTTCTTTCTTTCTTTCCTTTTGCAAAAAAAAAAATAAAAGGGTAAACCACAATGACCAACAATTGAATTGCACTTCGACTACAGAAGTGTTTTTATTTAATTGAATTTCCTGTTATACAAAAGTTTCTCAATAAATCTGAAATTTATTCCATGATGTGATATAGAACAATATTTATATACATATATTTCTATAACAACAAGTTGAAACAAATGCAAGTGTAGAGTTAAGAATTTATTTCCTTTGTGTTCAAATTCAAACAAGTAGGTATCAGAAAAAGTTTTTTTTTTTTTTTTTTTTTTTTTTCGGTCGGAGTTACGGAATGATTTAAGACTAAAGCCAACAACGTACTCATGATGATGGAAAATCTCTTTGATGTTTTTGACAGTTGACATTCCATTCTTTGATTGAAAACTTCTTATAGTTACCTAAGTTGTACACATATCACTGACATATGTGTTTCTTGACATAAGATCATCATCGTCGTAAAATGGAAACTCCTTGAGACCAATTTTCTCAAACCCTGAAATACCTCTCGTAATTACGATATAATAACAATAATATTTCAATCTAAGTTCTGTTAAGTCTCTCAAAGTTCTGTGTGGGTTGAATTTCTAAATTTAGACATTTTCGAATTCTTTTCAGTAAAAAATCCGTAACAAATTAAGAAGTAAATAGATCGCAGTCGCGTCATCGTAAGTAAGTACTATACCTACTAAAAAATTTGGAATTAAAAAAATTATTTCTCTAAGTGTCATACATTTAGGGCGCAGGTTCATAAGTCCACAATGGAGTTTTAACCCACTTGGGTGGGTTACAAGCTCACAAATCAATTATTAACTTATAAACCATTATGAACCAGAAGTCCACAAAAAATTAGGTCAATATTCCATAACTTTAGAAAGGAAGTGGGTCAGTCATAACTCTACAAATATTTTCTCGATTTTTTTTCAAATCATACTCAAGGTACTATTTATTAAGAAAACTGTTGGCATTGGCGCTTGCTTGGCGACTGGACGTACCCTAAGCGGAGCAAAAGAGTTACGTGAAGTTGCGCCGCAGCCGCCATCTCCCAAAAAATGAGTTGGAATCCTTTGAACATGCGAAGCGGGGTGTGAAATTCTAGCCCTCCAAGTTGGGTTAAAAATCCACAATAGATTTGTGGACTTTTAACCCAAACAAGTGGACCAAACATCCAACAATTCTTTTGGCCTGTGGACTTTTTACCCTGTGCCTATATTTGGTATGAAAAACTTAGGGCTTAGGGTTTTTTGACAGGGTTAGGGTTTTAAGTGTTTTTGACAGTTTGACAGCTGCTCGCTACACTCATTTCGTTTGAATAACGTGCAATATTAAACAGTATTATAGTTAAATAATATTTATAGTTTACTTTGAAATCTTGTATTGTATGTTTTTCAAACGATTTCAAACATCTTAATAATATTAGGATTGTTGGAAATTTTAGGTTTTTTTATCTTTTCGGTACAAATTTTGCAATCCCTATACATTAACTTTGTGTTGAGTTAGCAAACGTGTTGTTATCTAGGGCCCAAAAAAGTGTTGGTGGATTGAACGATCATCGTTTGGTGGACAATAGCTCTGCATTTGAAAAAGAACAGTTTTAATATCAGCACGAAAAATAAATAATTCCTAAGAAAAAAATAACGGGAACAGACCGAATTTACTGAAGTTATTAGAAATTCGAAATATATAAGATGCGTTCCTTTACATTGGAACTCTGCGATTTTCTACACATTTAATTTTTTTTATATGAACTTAGTTGATAGACTTTTTGGGCAAAAATCACAGAGTTTTAAAGTAAAGGAACGTACTTATGTATTCATTTTCCAAAACAAGTTCAAAAATCAATTTCTGATTTCAGCAAATTAATTTCTTGGCACAAACAGTGGCTAAAAGGCAGTTAAATTATCACAACTTGGTCTTATAAATATATCGTTGCAATAAATATTTGCAATCACTTAGAATTAGAATTTTTATAGAAGCTACTATTTTATAAATTTTCACATATTTGATTTTGTACTTAAATAAACTTTTTCATTAACTGAAACGTATTAGCTTTCTTTAGCGCTTTTGAGAATCATTTTTAAAGAATTAAAAGAAGTTGTTATTAAAACATGTTTAGCTTCTATAATGCAGTTTTATGAAAGTTCTTAGCTTATACATTTCAAAAAATTGAACTTCAAAAATATTTACGCTCTGTTTCAAAATTCCTAAGTCAAGTTTTGATAAATTATTTTTGGGTCAAAAAAGAATTATGATATTTTTTTCTCCCGTGGACTTATGACTTTTTGTCAAAATTTGTATATTTCGAGTAACTAATCATAATTCCGCAGTTCAGACCCACAATTTGTTGAGGGTTCAGTGCTGAATTGAAAATTCATATACCTTTCCACCAATGTAAAAAATTTCATCACATCTGGACAAATAAAATTTTATTGACTTTTTGAAAAAAGAATGGGCTAACCCCTTTGCTAATTTTTGCCCAAAAAAGAATTTTTTTCAAAACATATCGAAATATACATCAAAAGGAAGGTCTTCGAAAATTGTATTCGCACCTGTAAGCCACAATCTTCTACGTCGTCGTCGTCTGCTTCTCAAAATATTTACATTCAAAGTTAGATTTGGATCCAATTTTTAAAACAAACCCAAAAACGGCGATATTTTTGCAATCGAGACTCGAAGATTGTTGCAAATTTCAAAATTGTGTATTAGTTTTGTAAGATCTTTCAAAAACTGGAAACGAAAAAATTCTACCAGCTCTGATTCTTTAAATATTTTAATCCAAAGTTATATCACTTTATTGCGAAGTAATTCAATTATAATTGTTCAAAAAAAATTGTTCTGATGGCGAACTCTAACTTTACTAAGACATTGTAAAACAGTCCCTAATATAGTCTATGTCGGTAAAATAGAATTGCTTTTAATGAATAAACAAATAAACAGGCTAATTTAAAAAGTTTTAAGAGAACTTAATACTTAGTTGTAAGCGAATATGCTACTTTACTATTCCAAAGTATTTTCGTAAATTTGTTTTGATATCATAAATGATCAATTCTTTCAACAAAAAAAATAAAAATATTCCACTGAGTTCTCCAACTCAACAAGTACGATATTGTATTGACAATCTCCACTCCATTCTTTCATTCAAAATGTATGTCTCAATTTATGTTTTCTTATCTCAACAAGAATGAAAAATCAGAGAAAAAAAACTATGTGTACATGTATATGTAAGTTCATTTGAAAAGTCATTAACACCATGTCATGCCCTATCACTGGCATTATAAAACCATCCTTGTTGGTATATATATATATTTTTTTGTCCTTTAACATCCACTCAATGATTTATTACCACTCGGTGTCCTGATTCTTATTACAATTAACTCCTCTGTCTTGTCCTGTGTCGTGTTTTCTTTTGTCTCTAGTCTCATTTTCTTCTCTTTTTTTTTTGTTTGTTTGTTTGAAAAGATAAAATGAAGCAATTTTAATTTGACCTTCTGTAGTCGCGTGTCCTTTTGTCAGCAGGACCCAATATAAGCTTAGTCATATTACTTTTCTTTCTCTAGACAAAAAAGAAAAAAAGCAAAACAACAAGTTCAACACATTTATTATTATGTCCTGCAATTAATTAAAGGCCAATTGGTTGTCTTATTGAAAAAAAAAGTCTGTGTGTGTGTCCTGTCCAAATCATTATTCTGACTCAAAGGAGTAGGTAATTTATTAGGTTTATTTTTTTTAGTGAAAGCTTAGGGCATTTTGAAAGAAAAAATAAAAAAAAAAAAAACAAATCAGTGTTCTTGACAGGATATATTTTCATATACATAATTATTTTGTTTCCTTTATTTAGGTACTTATGTTATTTCCTTCTATCGGCCTACCTTGTGTCTTGTTTATTCAGAGTTTAAGAAATATCCATAATCCCATAAGATGCTCCCTATTTAAAACAATAGCTTTAACAAAAACAATACACAAACGAGCAACATGAAAATAAGTCTTCAGAAAATTAAATACATGGCTGAGTCGTACGGTATTGCTCTTATAAGGAGGAATGTAAGGAGATACGAGTATTTTTTTCAGGGACATATATTTGTAGACACTAAAATTGTATTTATTTTTTTTTCTGACTCTCTTAAATTAAAACAGCTCGCAACAAGGAACTAACGACTTACAACTCTCCACCATTCTTATGTGCATGTTGTTAGTTGACAGAATTGGAGAGACCTACAATTTTCTGCCCCAACCAAATGGCTAAGATTAGAGACATTTTTTCATGAAAAGAGATAATCTTAGAGGATTTGTCACTACTTCGCAAAATTAAGGAATTCTGAAAATTTTAAATTTATTTTCATTTTAAATTTATTTTGTATTTAGGAATAGGTTGGCATTGGACCTCTGGCATGTGCGTGGCCCTCTTTCCCCGCCCTAATTTTAATTTGAAATGTGAAATATATTTTGCGAAACAGTTACCTGGCCTATTAAATCAGTTAAAACGAAAACAAAGAAAATTACAAACAAGGATCAAAAAATCTAAGAATTGTTTTTTTTTTTTTTTTTTAATGAAGTTCGCATGAATGTCAGTATTTTGAGTGCCTTAAGTTATACAACAGCAAAGAACACACGTTTTTAATTTTTTCCAATTAGGTATAAGGCACACAAGATGTTAAGTAGGATTTCCCGCATCGTTTTTTGTATTCTTAAAATTACAAAGGGAATAAGGGAAGGTAAGGTATGTATGGTATTATATGATTATTATACTCTATATATAGGCCTACAAAAACATACGCGTAGAAAGTCGTGTGTGCTAAAAAGAAAATTAATGGGAGTTGCTGGTTTTCGTAATAATTTGTTGCGTCTTTTTTATGATGGCAATAAAACTGATAAACGAGGTGTAATCAAATTATGGGTTGAGGCTGAGGGTGCCATTCCTGTGTTGTTTTAAAATGATAAAATTTATGTTTTTGTATTTTTTTTTTATTTGTGAGGTAATCTATGTATGTGTGTAGAGTTGTAGACCTCCTATTTTTTGGAGGCTATTAACAAAAAAAGGGTTTGAAATAAATGTCTGTAGCTGATTGTGGTGTAGATAAAATCATGTTTACTCATTTTTTATTGTTTGTTTTATTTTTTTTTTACTCCCAAAATTTTGATATAAAATTACACTTTGGCGGTTTGTTTTGTGCTCTTCCACTTTTATTTTTTTTTTTTTTATTTAAAGAATGATTGGAAATTATATAATGTTGTGTAATTAAAGGAAACATTAAGTATGGAGAAGTATAAAGGATATGAAGGGTAGTCGGGATTTATTATTCCAAAAAAATGTTAAGTGTAATCAATCACAAGTTTTATGACGTTTGAAACATGTGTTTTAAAAATGATTCCTTTGGGAAATTAAGTTAACAGATATATTTTGTTACTTCTTTATACGAATTCTCTTATCAATATCATTTAATTTTCATACATATAGTGAATCAATGTCAAAACTCCACTTACGGTTCTACAATTTGCCTTCGTAATTGAGACTTTACTTCAGCTGTAAAATAAAAAAAAAATATATTATGAGGTGACAAAATAAAACAAAAACATTAAAATTTTCAATCAATGATTCTACAAAAGAGTCAAATAATTTTATTTTTTAAGTGAATTAAACTTAGAGTCCATCTAATTATTTAATTTAATTTATTTTCTTCTACTTCAATCAAAATACAAATGTCTTATAAAGTAATTCTTAACATTAAAAATAGTTTACTATAAATATTAAACAAAATCCTAAATTACTTTACATTTAACTATTTCATATTCTGTTAGTTAATATTTTTGTAGTGTTTATAGTCTTTCTAAAAAAAATCACAAAATTATATTTAATTGAAAAATTCTTAATTTTCTTCTAACCAACTTTAAAGTGCTTAGTTATAAAAACCAAAATTTATATAAGAACTGACTGAAAGGTCTCATTTAAAAATTCATCACATTTCACAAAAAAAGAGATACATTGAAGAGTTTTTGTTGTTTTTGAAAAAAACAATAATATCATTTTAAGAGTAAATTTTATT
Source organism: Epistrophe eligans (assembly GCA_951394125.1). Taxonomy (NCBI): domain Eukaryota; kingdom Metazoa; phylum Arthropoda; class Insecta; order Diptera; family Syrphidae; genus Epistrophe; species Epistrophe eligans. The sequence continues at coordinate 9,913,711 of OX596031.1, read as the reverse complement.
TGACATGTGTATTTCATTTGCACAAAAAAAAAACTCTACACACACGAAGTTAAAAATGACTTGTAGTAAATTTAAAGGATTGCCTTTGTTTTCCTTGTTATTTGTTTTTGTGTTGTTGTTAAGTGAACGCCCTTAAAACTCTTCAAATATCTTACTCAGGAGGAAGTAAATGTTTTTTTTTTACAATACAGGGTGATTCGAAAATATTGATTGAATTGTTTAAAACAAATCATAAAGTTCAATAATTACACGAATAAGTTTCTTTTTCTAAATCTAATCAAATTTTATTTGTTGAAGAAGTTTCATATCTTAATCTCATTTCTTTTAAAACGGATTATTAAAATATTCTCAAGACATAATTTTGTAATTAAAAAATAAAAAAAAATATAGCAGCCCAAAGAAATACTTCAAATTAATCAAAACTAATTATTTGACAATTAAACAAAAAAATAAGAACCTTTCAACATTTTACGCAGAATAAAAAAATTTGAGCCTTTGAAAAAAAATAATTTTTAGCAAATAAAACAAATAATTCCCTAAGAAAGTTTTATTTATTCATAAAAAGTGGTCTCAACTGTTCATCAATGAACCAGTTGTTTTGGAGTCTATTGATTAAAACTTCTAGGAATTTAAAATGTTGTATTTATGAGCTTTAAATAGATCAATAATTACAGTAAATTATGAATTTTTATCATAATCATATCATCTGGTTCACTGTGTACCAGAATTGGAGAAGCAAATCTATATAGTTTTTAATTACTAAATTCATGGATGCAATAATATCAAAAGCGAACAAAAATAAAGAATTTGTCTTAGACAGATCAAAAAGTTAACTTTTATTAAAAAAAAAATTATATAACTTTCACCAAAACTTTCAGAAATAAAATAACATACATAAAAGACTTTCATTTACTTCTTAAAAGCTGAACATAAAAAAATGTAAGGTAAAACAAATTAAAAGAATTTAGAAATTTCATTGGTTCACTCTAAGCTGTACCTTAGCTGTCTTTGATCATCAATATTTAAAAAAAATAGTGATTGGACAGCAAAAATTATAGAGTTTTAGAAAATTTAAACCAATCCTCTATAAGAGCTTTTCAGTCTATTGAAATTAAGGGGACACATTTTTTCTTATACTCATCAAAAAAAAGTTTAAAAAACTTTGGCTATTCGGAAAAAAATCAGTTCAACTGATACAATTTTCAATCAAAAACCGATATTTCAGCAAAAATAAATTGCAAAGCTACCAAAAATAATAAAAAAAAAGAAAATTATTCCTTTTTCAACTAAAAAAAAAACGGAACTTATGAAACCTGCTAAAGGACTCAGGCTTAATATTTTTTTGAGCCAAAAACAAATTTGAATAAAAAATATTGGAATAATTATTGTATCAAGTTTTTTTTCTTAGTTGTGCCAAGCGCAATGCAATTTATCATCTCAAGATTTAAAAAAAAAATAATACAGGCTTTAAACTGCTTCTTATTTTTTTTTTTTAATTGTTTACAAATTGTTTTACGTTAAAAAGTTTTTAGTCTTGTTTACACTCTCGTATGAAAAGTCTTCATTTACCTTTTCGTATTTGTAAGTTTTAAAGAAGGAAAACATTTTGAAAGTTGCTCTTTTATTATCTAATACTAATTAGTCCACATTAGTGTTTAACGAAATTTGCAACAAACAAATCAAACTGACGAAACCAGATTGCAAATCGTAAATTTTAAAACTACTTAAAATAAAATATTTGAGTAATAATATGTACATATGTACTAAATTTCCAATTGTAATTTTTTAAACAAAAGTGTATTTAAATGAGCATATAAGCCACCCTGTGACTTACGGCAGCAATCCTTCCCATATTAAGTGTCAGATCGCGGATGTATATTATAACCACAAAACAATCATGTAAAAAAAAAAACAAAACCACCATCCATATTGTTTTACCATTTGTGTGAGTTGTAAACATAGACATTATATTCCCCAAAGTGACATGGTGTTCGTGTTTGTGTTTCTCCCATCCTAAGCGTTTAAATTATATTGCAAACTCATTCCATTATCATGTTGATTTTTTTTGTTTTATTTTCTTGTTCTTGTTTGGTTTATGGTTATTTATGGAAACATCCGTGACATGGCAAGAATTCTTATGTCTTCCTAAATTCTATTAAAATAAAGCCGAGTTCAACGAATTTACATTTTACAAATTCCAAACTTATGAACTTTTTTTTTTCATTCACGCTGTCACGATAAACATAAAGGCACACTCACAGTGTTTGAAAACCTCATAAAATGAACAAACAAAAAAAGTATTTTTACGTATCGTCATGAAATGTTATTTTCGTTTTTTTTTTGTTCTGTTTGTTTCACTTTACTTTGGCAATTTTAAGCCAATAAGCATCAAACAGTAAGGTCCCCATGGCGATTTCACATTAATTCGAGAAAATTTTTCTTATAAACTCGTAATAACAAACAAATGAAAAAAAAATACATATAATTGCGTGTCAAGGATCAAATAAACAAAAATAATCAAATTAAATGATGCGGAAAAAATTTAAGAATTTAAAAACAAAACTCATTTTCGAACACGAGGAAGGAGGATTAAAGATTCACCTCTAGCACATGTTGCTTAACTGAGAATACAAAAAAATGTTCCACATACGCCATGTATGCCAGATGAATGTGTCAACATTTAATAGAATTTTTTTTGTTTTTGTTCATATAAATATTGTCGGCACTTATAATATAATCCAAATTCATTGAGAATCAGGTGGCAAGTTGCTTGAAGTGAGAGGAAATATTTTGATTCCTTTTGAGCACCTGTGTTGACACGTTGGCCTTGGCAACCTTTTTAAATATTTCAGAATAAATACAAATTTTGTTTTCACCTGAAAAATAATCCATGGAATTCTAAAAAAAAAAAAAAAAAAAATCCGTCTATACCTTTTTAAGAACAAAAGAAAGAATAAATCTGTAGAATGGAATGTCACTCGATCTTCAAGCTTTTCTCTTCGTTTTTTTGATTTGAACGTCAAGATGTCAATCTACTTGATAGTACTAATAGTCAATGTACATAGATTGAATTCGAAAATTAAGAATCTATTTCTAATTTCTGAGATAGAAACTTTTCATTAGAAAACCGTTTTTTTTTTCATCTCATTTACGAGTTACCAATAAAGAGGTGTTTTTTCGAAACTTTCACATCACTTTGTCTTGCCGTCGGATAAAGACACTCGCCCCTAAAAAAAAACCCTTACCACTGCCGCAGAAACATCGTTTTTATTTAAATTCAAACTGCGAGTGGGAAAATTTGTATAAAATTAATTTAAAAACTGACATAAACTGAATTAAAATTGAAGCTTTTATTGACTTCTTGAAACTACATATACATACGTACATATATTTGTTCTAGATGCAATTTTAAACTAAAATAGTGGGAACCGATTTCTGATGAACAATAGAAATACAAATAGGACCCCTATTAAAAATATTTATATGACAGCTGGGGGTGGTAATTCATTTTTAGTAAATAAAATCAATGTGAAAAAATAAATATTGGATGGCAAATACTTGCTCTTATATGAACGTATTTCAAATTGATTGGTATTTTTTTTTTAATGCATTGAACATGTAAAGTGAATAATTTAAAAAAAAATAAAACAACATGAAATTCGTTCTTGAAATGTATTTATTATTTACATCCCCTCACAATTTGCACTATCTGTTTTTTTTTCAGTAAATTGAAATACATAATTATATGAAGAGGTTATGAAAAATAAAAAAAATAAAATAAAACTCGTTGGATCAGGTGGTTTCAAAATAAAGAATTAACTTCGTATTGAAACCTAAATAAAAAAAAATGTTTTAATGAAAATTTTCAATTTAATGCACATTTTTCACGAAACATGAATTTTTGAAGAAACATTTTTAGGGGTACAGGTGGTATAGTTAACATTCCAGTATAATGTTTTTTTTTAGGGAGACGGGAAAGCAAATAATAATGATGGTTTGTAATTAATGTAAGAATCATTATTTTTTAATATAAACAAAACTGTCAATATCACTTAAAATATAACAATTTTTTTCACAATTAAAACAAAATTTTAAAACCTCCCCATTTATTTTTTGGTTCAATAAATATAGATCCTGTATTTTCCTGTATTTTGTTTTTTTTTTTTTTTTTTGATAATTATATCTATAAAATTAGAATCCCAAATTTATTTATTGCCATTGGAATTAATCAAACAAATACAAAAAATAATTATACATTCAACCCAAATCTTTTATTATTTTTATTTGGGTAATTTGTGTTACTGCATAATTGATTGTGACCTTTTTACCCCTTTTTTCTTATTTTTTTTTGTTTGCTTCCTTTCAATTTGACAAGAAGATGATAGTGAATAATTTCAACACCAACTTTTGGGTTTGAATTTTAATCAGTCAACAATAAAAAAAAAAAAAAAATACAACGACATTTTTGTTAACAAACCACTGCCTGGGGGTGAAATTGAAATCGGTGATTGTGCCTGCATATTTAAAATTACTTCCTTTTTTTTTTACAAAATTATTCTTAAATGAAATTGACACATTTTTCGATAATTAAAATTACAAGTGTGAATTGAATTTATAAAAAAATTGGGAAAAAATCGATTGCTTGGAAATAACTGTTTATAAGATTTAAACAGAATACCACAAACTTTTAATATAAAACATTTCAATTAAAAAAAAAAAAAAACAAAAACAAAAGTGCATTTAAAAATAAGAAGCGCATTTATTTATTCAACTAAAAGTTGACAGTGTTCATTTAAGAGTTCATTTTTTTAATTGGAATAATATTTAACAAACAAATGCAGTTTTTAAACAAATTATTAACATTTCTATAAATAAAAATAAATAAAAATTGTACCATTGCATCGTTTGAAACCCTTTTTGTCAAAATCGGTATAGTATGAGAGTCGGAAATGGTATCAATTCAAATAATATATATATGTATAGTTGGCCCGTTTACGCTATTTGATGAATCACATATTTTGTATACATTTATTTATTTAAGTAACACAATGAAATATATTTACTAAGCCCTAAACATATTCTTTAAAATAAAAATATTAGCTTTCTTGAATTCTCTATAGTTTTAACCCAAAATAATTTTTTTAAATAATTTAACACAAAATGAATTTTTGAAATCCCATTTCTACCCCATTTTCCCTTAAAATTGATTTTCAATCAAAGAATAATTTTTAAATTTGAAAATAATAATAATCCAATATTTTCTGGTGTTCTTTTTTTCTTAAATTTAAAATGAAAAAGTTTCTAAAATTATTAATTTGCTTATTAAACTTGAAAAATATAAGAATTATTTAACAAAAATAAAATGAAAAAGTCCCAAAAGCTTTTATCGAATATTATCCAAATATATATGTATTTCAAATTAAAATGAAACTCAACTCAAGTTCTAGGAGTAGCTACATATATGTTTTTTTAACGAACGCAAGAAGTATTCTTAAGTACCTAAGTTGAAATTGAAAATTAATCAATCAATCAATCACTTTTATAAAATTCCTCAACCAATAACATACACATATTTATATAAAATACTTTTAAACACCATAAATACCTTTATATAAATATATCGTCCCGACAGGAGTTAGAATAATACATAAATACTCGTATAGCAATCGATTAATAAATTCTCGTATCGTAGCCCCAAACATATGTGGTCTCCAAAGAAAGTTTCAAGTTTCCAAGCATAAGGACTAAAGAGAGAGCATACACATTTGTGTATATTATGTAGCTACATAGACATATTTATATATATTTTTGGGGGCACCTTGAAAAACCTCTTTGAATCCATTATAACAGCTCCCTCACATTAGAGTGCCACTTTTTGTATTTGAAAAACCTTCCTTATAACTGAATCAAAATGTTTGAAATACGATAGCCTCGAGGTCAGTTTTCCATAGATGTTTTGAATTGTTTGATGGTTTAGATGTTAAATGGGTTTTCGTAGAGCTCTTCAGTATTCCGAGAGTGTAGAATCATGATGGGGTTTTTAAGAAATGTAAACCGTATATGGTCAAGAAGAGAAACAAACAAGGACCTGGAATTTTGTGTGTCTTTGAAGTTCAAATTAAATAAGGTTAATTAAGTGGGAAATTACTTTTCATATAAAGAAAACAAAATTAATTCTAAAAATTCTCTTAAATTTTCTTTAAAATTGTATTCCTTTCATCATTATTTTTATCTGAATATAATATCACATTAATTTCAAATTAAGTTCACATTAAATTTTCTAAAACGAAACAATCTTTAACAAGAACAACAATTAAATGTATTTATAAAATTAACTTTTCATTCTGAATCCTTTATTTTACTTGTACAACTTTAATTAAATCTCCTTACATTTGCCATTTTCTATCTCAATTTCAGACAACACAAAAAAAAAACAAAACAACCACAACAGCAACAACCACAAAATGTCAACAAACGACCGATAGACTACAGACAAACATAAAGAACCAGGACTAACAAAAAGAAAATAAAACAAAAAAAAAGGGACAAACTTAAGTGTCTCAAGGCTATGACAAAATGAAAACGAAACCCTTTGCGATAGCAGCCAGTGAGAAAATGAAATCCGCAATTCTATATCCCTATGGTCCGTTAACGGGCACAGGATGTTGTCGGATGTTACATGCGAAGCATTTGGCAGTGACCAGTGCCATATACACATTGGTAAGTATATGTATGAGTATAAGTTGCTTAGAAAAAATATGTTACTCATACGCCACAGTGAATTACAATTTTGCAAGCAGTTAGGTTTGATGGTTAAATGTTTTGTGTTATAGTTTTGTTTGAATGTCGTTGGAATAAGACACATAAAGTGAGAGGGATGATTGATTGGCTGAATGTTTAGCTCGAAAATTAGTTTCATTGTACGCCTTTAAAAATATATAGCTAATAGCTAAACGTTAATAAGTAAATGCTAGTTCGAATAATTATAGAAAGTTTTATATTTTAAAAATAATAGACATAAAAATTACTTCCGTTAGCCCTTGTGGAATATATTGCTATTTTAATTATGCTTACTTTTTTTATTAAAATAATGAACTGACGTACCTAAGTCCTAAATGCATACCGATTAAAAAAAAAAAGAAGATATTTTCAATTCAAAAATATAAAAGTTGCGATTTTTTAAAATTATCTTTTTTAAATTATCAGACGTCATGTCAAAAAAATACGATTTTTTAGGTGAAGAAAAACAAGATATCCAAAATTTTGTACTAGCAAAAGATATATTTTTAAAAATAAAGTTAAAATTTGGCTTAAATGTGTTATTTATAATAACAACAATCATACGAAATTTTCACCACAAACTCAAAAAAGACACTGGAAGAAGATTATTGGAAGAACAGAACTTTTACGCTCAAGTTGCTAATTGCAAATGCGGATGCATTTGTGCAAATTTAAGAAATATCTTGCTTTTTGCATTTTTTTTACATGTGTTTGCTTTGAAAATTTGTATTTTGGAATTTAGACAAATATCTGACTGAACGTATGTGAACTCGAACATTGTCCGCGAAATTAGGCCCTAGGAAATAAGGCCCCAAAGAAAAAATGAATAAAAGCCCCAAAACTATGCATTCAAAACAATTATAACAATAATTCTCAAATTTTGCGGTGTTATTTAATTTTTTTTTTTTGGGTCTTGTTTAATTTTTTTATAATGCCTTGTTTCATAAAGAAATAAATCCCAAATAAAATATGACCCTAAAATTAATTTTTCGGTTTTAATTTCATTTTATCTTGAATAAAATTTTAGGACCTTATTCTTCTTTTTCATTTATTTTTGGGGATTTTTTTTTTATTTCGTTGGGGCATTATTGTATGGGGCATAATTTCACAATGATTTTAGGTCAGAAAAGGCTTCGCTAAATTAGGCACCAGGAAATAAGACCCCAGAAATTGAAATTAAATTTTATAATAACAATATGCCTCATGCAATAAAGCCCCAAAGAAATGAAAAAAAGCCCAAAAAATAAATGAAGAAGAAGAATAAGGCCCCAAAATGCTATTCACGATAAAATGAAATTAAAACCCAAACATTTTTATTGGGGTCATATTTCATTGAGGAAACAAGACCCCAAAAAATAAAATAACTCCGCAAAATTTCAGAATTTTCGTTGTTAATTTTTGAATGCATAGTTTTGGGGCATTTTTTCATTTTTTTTTTGTTTTTTTTGGGCCTTATTTCCTAGGGCATATTTTCGCCTCGGCGGTACATTCTATGTACTTTGTAAAATTTTTTCATTAAAAAGCCTTCTTCTGTCATCAAAAAAAAAAAAAAAAGAAAATTTCATAAATGCAAATTAAACAAAAAAAAATTACGCCCTAAAGATTTCCTAAGACTCTTTTAAACTAATCTTGAAAATTCAAACACACAAGGAATTTTTAATCGACCTATTCTCACAATTCTATCCACAACTTCAGGTCAATTATGTTCAATTTCAAAGGACTAAGTTTTTCCAACTTCAATTAAATATGTACCAGTGTAGGAGTTAGGTATGGTAGGTATATGGTATGTAACTGCATATTCCTGGCATCTTCTGGCACTGCATAAAATCTTATACGACAATAGTTTTAAGAATGTTCGTGGATGGAGCAAGCATGTGTGAATAAAAATTTTCCTCTAAGTGAAATTAAACAAAAAAAAAAAATAAAAAACTTTTAAATTAAAAGTGTTGATTTAGTATTGAATAATGAAAAAAAAAAAGAACTAAAGCGCAAAATTTTTCACCACAAGGATTTGAATTGCAGTCAAGAATAATTGCCATGAAAATAGTTTAAATGCCGGGATATATGTACATGAACATAGAGTGCTATAAGTGTTAGAGTTTTATTTTATGTGCGGTAGAAACTTTGAAGTACTTTATTTATGCATTTAATGTCATGCCAAGAGTGCTAAGCTAAGCATTTAAAAAAAATGCAGTACTTAGAAAGCATTATTTGGAGTGACTGGAAAAAGTAAACAAAACTTAGAAACAATTATGTATGATTTAAGTGAATTCTTTTTTAAATAAAAATAATATAGATAGAATATGATAATTTGCAATACCTATATAAAAGAGGTTATAAACAGGTTATAAAAAGGTTTTAAAAAGGTTTTGTTTAAGTTAGATACTATTTTTTTTTGTTTCAAGGACTTTAAGACTTTAAGACAATGGCCTACAATTTATTAGCCGGTCATTCTAAAAACATATACAAGACAAAACATTAGAACTCATAAAAGGGATAAGTATTAAAAAAAAAAAAACACAGTTCCTTCCATCACTTGTACCACATTTCTGATATATTTGTCTTATCTTTAAACTCTAAAAGTTTGTTTGTTCATTAGGTTTTATTTAACTAAGAGACACAAATATCAGGGTAACAAGCTTTTTTTTGTCAGCTTGTTTAAATATTTCGGCCTCAAACCTCACTCTTTCTACCAACAGGCTTCTATTAAAACATAATTATCTTTTTCATTACAGAACATTTCAATACTGATCGTTCTCATATATGCCTGGCGAATAAGTGTCAATGTCAGACGATCTGGAGAATTAGAGGACGTCTATTATGGTAAGTCAAAAACGCCCGTCAAATTACAATTTTGAAATATAGTCATTACTCTGTCTTTTGTTTGTTTTTGTTGTTGTTGTTATTGTTGCTGTATATTGAAGCTTATATTTGATGTGTAAATCTTAAAAGCCATTAAATTTGACTTCCGTTGCAGGTGTTCAAATAGCCTACTTTGCCATAATCGGGACTCAGATGTCAATGATATTTCTCAGCGTTATGTTGATGTTTGGCATTTACAAGGTAAAATTGAAAATCCATGCAAATAGTGTGTATACATGTGAGTGTGTGTGTGTGTGTGCTCATACCTTCCCACAGAATCGAATACCCATGTCAAAAACACACAGTATAAACATTATATTTAACCATAGAGACCGAAACCAAAAAACCCCAAAATGCTTTCTATTCCACCATCCCATTCCATATTCTAACCCTTAACTTATATGCGTTTAAGCTCAAATCCATCCCAATTTTCGGCGGCAAATAGCAATTTTGTTATTTTTGAGGATAAAGAGCAGATGTATTTGTTGGCAACAGAAATAAATCCAAAGGCATAGAGAGAAAATTGTTGGGAACTATAGGCACTTTCAACGACTTGACGTGACTTCCTCCTCCTCCTCCTCCCTCCTTCTCCCATCATTATGTATGTTGACCTTTTATGATGAAAATGAAAACCCTGATATTTGACGTTTGTTTGCCATCTTATATGCGTGGCCAAAAATATCCCATCACCATCACCAACAACCCTCATAAACAATAGGACCATTTTCTATAAAATTTAGATGGATGTTCATTGTTCAAGGCATTCGCGAATTATTATATATTGCCGGCATAAAAGCAGATAGAAAAGGATGTTCGTTGAGGTTTTGATTTTTGATTTTTTGTTTTTGTACTTGCTCTTGTGTGTGCTTGTAAAATGGGAAAAACAGCCGGGGCTATTTATTTCTAACATATAAACATTTTAGGATTTATTTGAACAATATTTATGGCACAGAGTGTATGTGGGATATAATGTAGATATGCTATTTGACTTGAGGAAGAATTTAAGGGGCTCTACAAGTCAAATATAGGACTATTGAGATGTTTTGTTTGGTTTTGTTTACTAAGGGTTTTTTCCCCCATGTCAAAATCAAAGCCAAAGCGTGCATACAACATATGTACATATGTAAAAACCCCATAAAAACGGTCTGAAAGCTGTTTCTTTAAGGGGCAGAATAATTCTCAGAAATTATTTGTGGAATTTATCTCATGACGATAACTTAAAATCATGTCTGGAACTGAATGGAAAAAAATGTTCAATGTAACTTTTGTAGTTCCATCAAAGGATTTTTATATTCTAATCGCCGTTTTATAATATTTTGATTAAAATTTTCTTTTTTTTTACTTTTATTTTGTAAATAAAAATTCGGATTTAAAAAAATAATTTTTCCTATAATTCCTAATCATCTTCACCTTTCAAATGGCATAAATTCATTACGACGATTAGGAATACGAGAAAAAATATGCCTAAGAATTCCTTTTGTCTGTCTGTCTGTCTCTAATCTGTGAGAAGTCTATTTTCCCCGTCTATTTTTTTTTTTTGTTTTGACCAAAAATACAGGTACTTGTCATATAATTTTATGACAATGGCTCCACAGGTTCGTAGAAAAAATTAATTAATTTTAATAAATTTAGGGTAGCTCTAGCTTGTAATGAAACATTAAAAACCTTGGGGTGAAATCGGCTAAGGTCATTTGCGATAAGTAACCAAATAGAAGATAAATCATCATTGATACTCAAAGTAAAGTATTACTGTCTATCGTTTGTTGTATATGGTTGTCAAATCAACCATAGTCACATGTGATTGTCATTGAGTTTTCTCTCTGAGTAAGGTGATTCAACTCAATTTAATTCAATTGCATACTTTCAAATGACTTTTGCCCAAAACATTGTTGCCATAGTGAACTTTTTAAATATTTGTTATAAGCTATCGAAATTATAGAACGAAAATGTCATCTTTAGGATAAAATTCTTATATTCTCTTCATATTCTGGGATATAGTAAAATTTGTGTTGTCCACAGGAATGTTTAGTTTTGTTTATATGAATGGTTAAAAAAGAACTTAGTTTTACAATTTTTGTAGGCTGGTGGTAACTCTAATCGTACTGCGGCAGAAACGTCAAATTTGTTGGAAAATGACAATCACATTTTTGATGTAATAGCTCTTTAGCTATAAAATGTGATATCATCTTACATAGACGGATTTAGTTGATTGTGACTATCACTTATCGCAAATTTCCTTAGCCGATTCCACTCCTGCATACACCCTAATCATTATAACTAGACGATTTCATACAAAGCATATAATACAATTAATTAACTGTGCCTCAACCTATAGTCTTTGAAATCGAACAAAACTAGAATTTATAAAATTCTCTATGTCAGTTCACACTCATCAATGTAGAAATCTAGTGTATTGAGCATTTTAGCAATGCTTATCTGTTTCGTGACAGTGACAGATAAGCATTGCTAAAATGCTAGCAAGAGCTTACTGCGTACTCTACAGTCTGCACAAGAAGCCAATCAAAATTTTTGTTATGAAGATTGTTAGGGAAATTTTAACTAGAGTATAGGACTAAAATGGGACAAGGATTAATATAAAAATTATTGTTTTATTTGTTTAGTAAAAAGAATACCAGCTAAAAAGTGAAAATAAAATTTGTGGGAGCTTTATAATAATTTTTTGGCGCGCTTCAATAACTTTTAAATAGAAATTTAGCCATCTGAGAGTGTAGCGCCATCTGTTGGGTGTGATCCCATTTTCGTGAGGGACAAAATTAGCCGATTGTCAATTATGAAGAATAAGTATTTTCTCTTTTCCAAGCAAATGGAAATTTTAGATATCGCCACATCACTCCCTGAAAGTATGCAATTTGGTGTTTTTACAATTTGTCCACTTTTCCAAACGAAATTTCCAATTTTCGGCGCTGTATAGTGTGGTTACGTGATAGATACATAGGGCTTCCGATAAGGATCCCCAAACCCATTTTGTTCCCCAAAGCTACTCATCAAATAGCTCACTGGACAAGAAAGTTCCACTAGCTTTTCTTTAGGTGGGTGTTGAGTTTTTCTTGTATAACGATTCTGACCGTTCGGTTCCTTTGGCCTCCTCTTTAAGAATGCTCACAGAACAAGGTTATTCTTCGAGAATTTCGATCGCTTTGTTCTCCTAGGGTTTGCATGCTATTGACATAGGGTTTCCCATATGCATCTCGACCTTTTATAGTGTTCGTTTTTCTTGGCAGCGGTTCAACTAACTTTGATCAATTTTTTTTAAAAGAATCTTTTGAAAAGTTTGAAAGTGTTGTGTACTAAAATTTTCAAGAAAAAAAAATTCTATTTTTTTTAGAATATGATTTAATTTTTTATATTTAAAAAAAAAATTATTTCGAAAACAAATTGGTCGATTTTTGTTATTTATTTACTGCTATTTTTTTTTACATTATCTAGCAGATTTTAAACAGAAATTATTTTTATAGCCGAAATTAACATAAAACTTCTTGAATACCATTAAAAGAAATCTTATTTTTCTCGTAATTTTGTCTAGTATTTTTTGAGAAAATTTTATATTTCAAAAATGAGAAGATGATTTTTTCAAAATAGGTCTCATCCATTCCTGCCAATAACACGTACACAGGAATGATTGAGAGTTGTAAGTGACTAGGCCCTGGTTCTACACGAGCTGTCGCGCCATCTAATTTATATTTTTTTTTTATAAATTAATGAGATAGCGTTTTTCAAAACAATTTTACAAGCTGTTTAGTCACTTTATTAATAATAACATAAATGTACATAATGTTGATTTATATCCCAAGTAAACTTGACCTTAAAAAGCATTAAGTGGCTTGTTAAATATTAACACTTTATATTTTTCTTTTTAGGTTATAAATCTTTATTTTCGATATCTACCTTTTAAAATTTAAAACTACCCTAAATAGACACAGTAGTGGTGTGTGGTGGCGCATGGCGTTCGACAAATTAAACAAGAAACTTTAGCTTCTTTAATACCTACATAATTCACATCCTTGTTTTCTTCGACCTTTCGAGTTTATTAACGTCAATTCAAAAAATAACCCGCCATTAAAAAACAACAACATTATAAATATAACAAATTTCAGCACGTGTTCATTTTAATGGGCCCAATAAGTTTATGTTACCAACAGCAAAAAAAAATAAAAATGGTTTCTCCAAATATTGGCGAATAAAAAAAAATTCCCCTATAAGTAACCACCATACTTAAAATACAATAAAGCTTTAATTATCGTCCCCCTAATGGCCACTTATTAAGAAACACTAAACGTTCTCCTTTCAATTGGATTTATTTTAAGGACTTTTTGCTGCCACGGGCCGGTCAGCCCCTCTTCTCAATAAAAACCTACACAAGATTCAAAATATTATCTATACATATAAATGTATGTATATAGATACAGTATCTCCGGACTCTAGAGGGATTTCATTCTTTCGCAAGGCATTAATTTATGATCTTGAAATATTTAAATCTTCACTGGGCGGGTTTCATCAAGTCTTTATATATATATGTGTGTATTTTAGGGAAGATTGCAGATGATGATGATGAGAAAAAAAGGACGAATAAAACTGCCAAGTGTGTCTTAAATTTAATTATTCGAAATAAGCTATAATAAATAATGACTACGTGGTAACGTTAAGCAGATGAATGTATAAATATTATTTACTTTTACTTTATTCCTCCCTGCAGAGATGAATAAAATATTTATCATCTTGAAGCTCGAGTAAATATATAGAAAATGAATTTCAGTACAGCAGCAGTGTTTTTGCCTACGTTAGTGTGACAAATTACAAGGACCTCCGGTTTATACACTGCCGCATCCTTGCTCGTGGCAGAAACCAAAAAATAAAAGAGACAAATAACAAAAAGAACACAATTTTGTGTTTCGCTTTTATTTTGTCGCATAAAAATGAGATAAAACCCAAAAAAAAAAAAACAAAAAAAAAAATAATATGACAAGGACTAAACATTTGCATATTTCGCATTCTATATTGTAATTGAGGGCACATATAAAATAATATAAAATTCATTTGTCTAGTCCAAATGTTTCATATGTATATGTATGTATCCGCGCTACATTTCTTTTGTTGGCTTGGCATCACATGCATCGTTCTTAATTATATGAATTTTTGTGGCAAGGGAATACAAGCGAGGCAGACTTAACCACTTTCTTTTTAAGTGTTACAAGTTCATTTGAGTACTTTTTAGAACAAACGGGCAAACCACAATGTTACACACACACACACACAAACACACATGAAATCCATCCGACCCTAGCAAGTGTCCTTAATTTTGAGTTTCCATACATTATATTTTATCCTTTTGTTGGTATGAGGATGTTTTTTTGTGCCTGCCACATGCCACTGCCACACACCATACCACACATGGTGCATAATTATGAAAATTGTTTTTGAAAAGCTCAACTCAGAGCGAGAGACTTGCCGTGGGATGTGTCAACTGTATGTAGGCATAATAAATGGAAAAATATAGTTTTAGGTTTTATTTTAGGGTCAGGAAAACACATAATGTTTTGAAACGGAAACACCATGTGTATCTACATGAAGTAACATTTTCAAAATTCGTAACTTGGTGTAACTGTGTATTTTGTATAAGCCAACCTAGCATGCAGTGTTTTTGATCTTTTTTATGTTTTTTTTTGTTTTTTTTTTTTATGAAAGTGATTATAAAAGTAAACGCATCCATGACAGCATTTTTTGATAATTGTAAGTTTTTAAATGTCATCACTGAATTCTATGGTTATAAAATAAAATAAAAATAAATATATACACGTACACGGCCAGATCAGATGAAATAGCTTTTTTGGTTTATTTATAATAATTAATTAATTTACATTTTAACATTTTAATTAAAATTAAGAAATTAGTGATACAACAGCTCTTTGAGTATTGGCAATTCCTAGAGCTCTGTGCGTGTTGTTAGTTGGAAAAAATGACGAGGGGACGTTCAATTTTCATTCATTTTAATCATGCCAAAAGATAGAAAAGGAGGCAGAACCTTTGAACAAAAAATATATATTTTTTGAGGATTTAAAAGCAGTCCTCCTTTCGTGATAGTCTAACGCAACAGGAGTACTAAACATTATAGCAACATAATTTAAAAACAAAATTACGCGACCAGAGAGATGCCAATTTATAACAGTTAAAACCGTTTATTATCATTTTAAGTGGGTGTGCATTAATACAATTCGCTGGGCTTGAACAAAAAAAAAACTCTGCGGGTTCCTAAAGTATGCACTGGTTCTTCAAGTCATATTATCTGGATATAATTATCGGATCTGATTTAAAAAAAATATATGCGCTGAATCTATAAACTTGTTATATCTAACAACAAAAAATGTCAATACTAAAAAAATTATTTTTGTAATTGATGAAATCTATGACCAAGTTGATAGTTAAATTTTGAGAATTTTTAAGAAAAGAGTTCTCATCGGCTTTGTTGGTCGTAATGATTAAATGAAAAGAGTATATTTCATTTCCTTTTTCCCAACGTTTCGACGGTGGTTGCCGTCTTCTTCAGGGGGTGTGTTTATTTACAAAAAATAAAGAATAATATTAAACATAAAACAAAAGTATGGTGTATGTAGATTACATGAAAGTTGTTAACAATACAATTAAACGTTGGGAAAAAGGAAATGAAATACATATACTCTTTTCATTTAATCATCATTACGACCAACAAAGGCGATGAGAACTTTTTTCTTAAAAATTCTCAAAACCCAAAATTATTTTAGTTTCATTTTTGTTATTAAAAAAAATTTCAAAATTTTTAAATCCAATATTGTTCGAAATATTTAAAAGCACTAAATTAAAAAATTATAACAAAATCAGTCAAGCCATTAAAAACCTATACGTGAATAATTCAAATTTCCTCAAAAAATATCAAATTCCTATTTCCGTGAAACAATTTTTTTTTGCAAAAACCTGAAACGCAGAAATTAAAAATGGCTCTTCGAATGCCAAAAAAAACACTGCATTGTTAGGAACAATAACAAAATATAGAAATTAGAGACAAATGAAGGGCCACTGGATCCGCCATTTTGTTCGATTTTGACAAATGCTCAGAATTGAACAGAAATAAAAACGCTAATTAATATGTGCACTGTGGCCCTAAGGAGCAAATGAAAAAATAAAATACTCACCACCATGTTCAGTAATCAACCACATCAAAAAATACAACAAGAAACCAAAATTGAACGGCTTATTAAAATCAACACGAGTCCATAAATTAAAGCCCGATGATGATCTTTTAATTTGAAACCTGTCGCTAAATTAAAATATAAATAAATATTGTGAATAAATAAATAAATTTAAATAATTTTATTAAAACAACTACAAAAAGATAAATGCAGAAAAGCTATTTACTTTTGGAATGAAATAGTGTACAAAAAATGTGACGATAAAACTGTGGACTTATTTTCAATCTACCACCTTTTACAAATTAATTGTCTTTTTTGCCATGCGATTTTATAATAGCTGGTTCTGAAATCATTTTTGGAATCCCAAATAAATGAAATGAAAATCCGCAACCAGGCCGACTAGATTAACTTTGTTCTTGATATAGGTTGAATTTCATTATGGAGCTGAACAAATAGAAGGAATCAATAACAATTACAAAATTTCCAACTGATGAAAGAAAATAATTTTAAATGTATACTATGTATTTATTTCTTATAAATCCTTACAATTTCCCTACGCCCGCCACCGTCGCGTCACCACCTATTGTATACCTATGCACATAATTCCTTTTATATTGACTTGATTCAAAAAAATATTATTTCACACTTCATAAAATTGAATTTCAATTTCAATTTCAATTTTGTCATTTTTAATTTCAGGAAAATCCCGGATTAATTGTGCCTTGGATAATTGGCTTTATAACCTTTATGGCGTTAGAAGCTGTAGCTATGGTTTATTCCAATGTCCTGCGGGATCATGTAAATAAAGTAAGTATACAAACAAACAAACAATAAAACCAATTGACTTCCAAAAATAAATCCAACAAACCAAATCAATAATTCATTCATTTGCAAAATCATAAATAAAAATCTGTATGTATGTTTGTATATTGACAAAATATACCAATACAAAAGTAAACCAGTCGAAAAACATAAAAAGATATAAGTATGTGTGTATGTAGTTATTTTGTGCAGACGTGATTTTTTTTCTTAATCTTGTTATTGATTTAGAGAATATTTGTGCAGAATTGAACAAAACAATTCCCTTTAAAAAATAAAAATATAGAATGATTTTCCATTCAATGATTTTTTATTTTGCATCTCAGAAAAAAGGAGATGTTTATTTTTTGTATTGAAATTTATATCTCTCCCTTTGCATGAGCTCTTTGGGCCTCTGGTGGTCCATTATATTTTATTGTATGAACAAAGACTTTCCTTCGTAACTTGTTTTGTTCATTATTACATTTTTTTTTTTTATTCATTCAAAATCAAAAGGAATTCAAATGTTATGCTAAACAAACCACTGAACAAGCCAACACATAAAAACCATTGTAAATAATTCATGAACCATAAAGAAGACTTTGTTATTGGGGTTATGAGAGGATGCTCCTGTGGGGTGTTTTTTTTTTTTCTATTTGCAAGACAGACTCTGAATACTCAGAGGGGCACTTAAAATTTACTATAAAAAATGTTAGGAGTCAGAAAAAATAGTTTTCCAAGAGAAATTTGTAATTTAAAAGGAATCAAGTTGTTGGTGCATAATTGGATGCAGTTTAAGTGGTTCAGTTAACGTTGCATTATTAAAATATATTTGGTGTAAGAATATTAAAGGATTTTGTATAACTGGGTTGCTTAGTTCAGGATTTATGAGTTCTTTTTTTTTTTTTTTGATAGAAAAAGTTCATTGTGAGTTTACAATTAGATTTTATTCATACATATTTTTTTTGGAATTATGTAGATTAAACCCCTTTAAAAAAATATTCTAACCGATTAGTTCAATATAATTAGTCGATTCTAATGGGAATTTAGGATATCATTAGGAGTTTTGATATTATTAGAGTATACTCGTATATGTAATAGAAAGGGTACATTTTTGACCATCAAACTCCTGCACGGTTTTTTGCTGTTTTGATTTAGGTAAAAAGAAAACTCCGTGTTTGTAGTATTGTTCAGTTTCAATTAAGTGAGATAGAGTCACCTATTTTTAAATTAATTGCACTTATAATTACGAAGTAAAAAAATTATTTACAATTAAAATTTTAATATTGATCTACATATGTGATTTTTTTCTTTTTCAGCAATTTGACACAATGTGCAAAGCAGAAGTGACCTTTTTTATAGCACGAGCGTTTATCAATGTGAGTCATTTTATTTATTAAATCAAAATTAATTTTCATTTAATTTTGTATTCATTTCCATCACTATACATTTTCAATAAGTGTATTCATAAAACTTTTCTTACTTAAGACCAGATGTTTATAATTTTATTTTAAAAATGTTAATAATAGTTCAAAAATAACATTTGTTTCTTAAATATTATTCCAATAAAAATTAACTCTAAAATGAACACTTTCATTTTTCAATTATTGTTAATATTTTTGAAATGTGACATTAGGTCGGTTCAATTTATTAAGTTTGTTCACAAAATGTTTAAATGTTAAAAAGTGGGTATGGCAGTGGACGGACTTTAAAAAATTACACATGTCATACTTTAAAGGTTAAAAAGAATTTCATTACAAAATTTAAATTTTATGTTAAGTAAAAAGGAATTTTGGATATAAGAAAAGTAGGCGTGGTAGTAGGCAGATTTCCATTATAACTATACACATCCAGTCGTATTTATTAGATTTGCTTAGAACACTCTTGGACAGTTGTCCAGCTGGCCATTGTCTAAATAGTTGGACATCTCCTTATTTATAAACGCATTCCAACAGTGGCCTACAAATGTTCTCATACACTCACTCACATCCCTGTAATCTGTCAATTTCGTGAGTATTTGGATACGTTCAATGAACATTTCGTTTATTTGAAGATTATTTTTTAATTTTTTGTTCATTGAACGTACTTACTTTAGAATAGGTTTGGACAACCAATTTCAGTGTCTAAGTTAGACACTCGATGGAACATGATTATAAATAAGATTTTGGACTTGGAATGGGTTTATAAATATGACTGATCATGTCTTGCTTTTGGCACAAAATAGATTGATTCGAAATAGTCAGCCTATTTTGGACGTTATACATATAGTTATAAAAATCGAATATATGAAGGTAAAGTGGGCGTGGTAATGGGCGGAAAAATTACACATTTCATGCTTTAGGTCGAAGAGAGCTTAATTATAATTAAATTTCAAAGTTCTCAGTACGTTCAATAAGGAGAAAACTAGAATATGATAAATGTGGGCGTGGTAGTGGGCGTATTTCAATCAAAGTTCTTTCTCAACAATTTAGCTGTTTAAAGAAACAATTTTATAAATTTAAACAAAATTTATTTAGCAGTTTTCGAGTCTATAAGCCTCAAACAGACAAACATCAATTTTTATGCACATACCTACATATGTACATACTATTGTGGAAGATTAGTATTTAATACAATAATTTGAAGCTTGTGGTATTTTTTACCATATGTTGCATATCTATTACATTAAAATTCTCAAATTCTTGTTAATTTACCACAAGACAGATTTGTCATCGTCAATACCGCCCATAACAAAAATAACAACTGCTTATAGGTTGTTAATTCGGAATCAGAAGACCTAAGCCCATAAATGTTTGTAACTCATTTACTTAAGTCTTCATATACATAATTGGTTACTTGAAAATACGATTTCCAGAAGAAATGTTATCAATTACTGATTCAATTTATAAAAAATAACTAAAAAAGTAAATTATGTAGTGCGACAGCTCGTATTGAATCAAGGCCTAGAGACTTACAACTCTCAACCACTCCTGTGTGCGTGTTATTGGCAGAGATGGAAGGGACCTACAATTTTCTACCGACTCCGAACGGCTAAGAGGAAAAGCACTTTTGCATTGCAAGAAATACTCTTGGAAGATTTGTCTATTCTTTGCAAAAGGCAGTAACCCGTGAACATATCCGTTTTTTTTTTGTTTTATTGCGTGGCATATGCTTGAACTCGAACTGAAGATCTTTGGCAGCGTAAGATTCCTATACCCACGGGCTACTAAACTTTAAAAAAAATATTTAACTTTCCTAGTTTTTTTTTTGTTTTACATAAAATTTAAAACTGAATTTAATATTGGATTTAACTAGCTATCGGAATCGTTCTTTAAAAGAAAAGGTGAAAAAGGCAAATTGAAAAAAAAATTGTCTTCAAATCTTTGATTTATATTTTCACATCTTCTTTTTTCTTTATCTACTATATTATGGTAGAAGCTATACCACTTACAAATTTATCTATACTATAGATATCAAGGAGATCACTGGCTTAGAGACATGGGCCCAAAGGATATCCCATCAATTATTCTACCTACGTGCGGACATAGTTAAATAAAATATCCTTTTTTCTACTTTTTTTTTCATTCTCTTTGTACGTAAGCTATACGATATTCTTTATCCACATCAGGTGACGGATGTTCTGGAACCCGATAGAGTGCCTCCAACTTAACCGTTAGCCATTGTGTATTTTTATTCTCTTTCTCAAAGAGGAGTGAAAGTTCACACTGCTTCGTTCTGGTTTTTCTTTTTCTTTTTAGTTTTTTTTTTTTTTTTTTTTTAGAGCAACACACCATCCTATCGTTCGTCGCTTCTGTAGAAGGCAAAAAAAAAATATCCTTCAACTTAATTAAAGTTATCCTTTAACTGCAACACAAAACTTCAGCTTACAGTATATTAAACGCTATTTCTAGGGTTTTATTCAATTTCACCCAAGGATGCTTTCTCATTTTTTTATTCAACAAAGATTTTCAATTAAAACTGAAAAATTACTCAGAAAAATAAAAAAATAAAATAAAAAAAAAAATATTCCAACAATGAAGTATATCAATCTTTAAGGTTTTTAGTTTCAAATGTATATGTTAGCTTTATTGATCATCACTTTTTAGTCAATTTAGATATTAATTTTAATTCATCAATATTTACACGTCTTTCAATTTCCCGAATAAAAATCCCATGAATGCAACGAACCATTAAAAGTGTACCAACAGGCATTAAATGCTTACAGCTAGTTCTAAAATCCAATTTACTTTTAACGAATAGTATTTCGCCAATCCAAAGGATTAAATCCACAAAAATTGTCACAGAATAAATTGCCAGCCAAGTTGAAATTGCCGATGGGGTTACCTGTAAATAAAAAAAAAAAAAAAAAATTGACAAAAATAAAAAATCAAATGAAAAAGGACTTTTTGGCTTTTATTTGGAAACTGCAATTCCGAATAGTAATTGAAATGTGGCGGTAGGTTAGGCTCTGATTTAGAAACGTGTTTTTTTATCTGCAATTCAATTAGGTTGCAAGTTTGTTTTGTAGTTTTTTTTTTTTGTATTTATGTATATACGAACACAACACATGCATAACTGCCTAGAAGGTTTTTGTCTATAAACCAACAAAATTGTTTTTTTTTTTTTTTTATAAAATAAATTAGAAACCTTTGTTGATGTTGAAAAAAATATTTTGAACTTATTTATTCTGTTGTTGAAATAGTTCTGTGGACAAATGTTAATATATTCAAAACAGAAATTGTTTTTCCATTTCCACATGTACATGTATGTATATATTTTGTGTGTTTACTAAAAATTAAATCTTTTTGTACATATGTATATTAAAGCCGTGTGTATTTTGAGTAAAATTCGCCCACTGCCATGCCCACTTTTATTATATGCTGTTCTTACTTTTAAATAAACTCGTTTAAAAATAAAAAAAAATAAACTCAAATAGAAATAATCCTGTTGACAGATTAACCTTATGTCTCATTTGCCAAAAATGGCGGCCTCCTATGTTGAGACTCTGCAGCCATGATGGAAGAGCAGTCCATATACTACATAGTCTAAGTCCGGAATGCCTCAAATTCAACCATTGTCTATTTTATGTTTATCCTTTTCCAAAAAGAAGAGAAAATTTACACGGCCTTTTTTTTTAAGTAAAACTACTTATTTGTGTGTAGGATACAAAAATCCTTCGAATTTATTTAAGTTATCCTTTTACTCATCAAAAAACTTTCTCATTTATTAATAGTCAAGAGTTTGTTCCATTTCACCAATTAATATTGTTTTTGCATTTTTATTTGCTCTATAAGTTGTCATCTCAGTTAACTTTAAGACGATGAACAATTTCCAAAAACATGGGTTTTGTCATACCGTCCGTCGGTCTGTGTGTCTGTCTGTTAGCTTGTCTGCGCGTCGACTGTAATTTGAGCTGGGCCTAAACGCTTGAACCGATTTGCTTGCATAGTATTTTTATGTGATTCCCCTGGGGGGTAGCTTATCTAAAACCGGTATCTACAACGAATTAGTTTTTTTCTTCTCAAAAACGGCTCTTACGATTTTGATTAAACTTAATATCTGAAATAACAAAAGTAATTGTAAGAAAACTGCGTTTCAAGTTTTTTTTTCTAAAAGCTTCGAATAACATAAATAAAATATTGACATTTTTTTTTCGAAAAAAATTAACCAATTTTTGAGTTATACACGAATAGCTTTTAAATGGCCTTACCAATTTTACTAAGTATACATTTTCAGTCTGGGCCTTCAAAATATTTCAAATAACTAAAAATAACTTCATGTTATCTATTTTTTTTTATTTTCGTTCATAAAAAAATTATTTAAAAATTTTTAATAGTAACATTTTTTAAATCATTTCGAATAATCGAAGTGAAAATAATACTAAAAACAATTTAGGCATTATAAATATATTTTCGAATAATTTAAAAATAAAGCAAGTTTTTTCTCAGAGAATGTCAAAAGTCTATTTCTGTTATGCGAAATTTTCTGGGAAAAAAAAACTTAAAATGCGGATTTATGACAATTGTTTAAGAAATGTAGGAAATTAAATCAAAATCGTTAAAGCCGTTTCAAAAATAAATGTAAAAATTCAAATATTTGTGTGTTAGGTCATCTTAACACAAAAGTACGAAATATTCCGCAACGGAATTACATACATAACAGTTCTTTGTATTAAAATTGTACATTTGCAAATTCGTTAATCGTTAATGCGTTTAATTTCCAGTTCCATGGATGTACATGGAAATGGACGCTTTAAGAAGCAATTAAAAATTTTTTTGATTCAAATAAAAAAAAAAATTGGGAAGTTCTTTTCTCGCTAATTCCTTACATTTAATAAAAGTTTCCATAAACTTACTGTGGTGATTCCAATTAATAGTCCTATCCAAGCCTTGAACGTAACTGCCGAACTAATAAGTCTTGCATTTCTTTGAAAAATCATAGGAATCATATAGTATTGTTCTTCTTCTTTTTGATTAGTTTCCATTTTCCAAGTTCCATAATAAGTTGCCAAAAATTCACTCCCACTATTATACTTTTTCACACAAAATAAATAGATTTTCAAATCAAATTTTCACAAAAAATAGAGAAAAACAACAAACTCACAATTCCTGCCAAACTCAAAGCCAAACTAAGCCAAAAGATTAAAGCAAACCATTCGGGACGACACAAGGACACATTTTCAGGATAAAAAACAAATTGCTTGAGAGATTGCCATCGATTCCAAAAACAAAACTGCCAAATCGAATACACACCGCAATTATTATTATTATTATCGAAACCAAAGCAATCGCCACCGCACAATTTTTCTTCGAAATGTTCAAATTTGTACATATTGTAGGGAGGACAAAAATTTAGAACGAAACAACACTAAGTGCTTGGATGTTTTTTTTTATAGAGAAATAGACAGTAAACATAGTGAATCTTATACACAAATATACCGAAGGCACAAGGGATTTGAATTATATCCTTGAAGGAAGATAAAAAAAAAAAAAATCCTCCAAAAAGGGATCTGAATTCTTGGTTTTGCATAATTAACCCCGACAGGGATGGTTAACGATAAATGAATCCACACAGCCAGGTTAACGGAGCAAAGTAGCGCCTGTCAAAAGCTCTTTGTCAAGGATAATTTGATTATTCAAACTGACAGCTTTTTCTCACCTTTTGTTCAATTTACAACTAAACTGTCAGTATGGGATGTTGTACAAATACCAGGCTACATCTGAGAACAACACGAGTTCACCTTGAAAATTTGAAAGCTAATGAGGATAAATGTGACATTGGTTTGTTTTGGGGAACGAGATTAGGGATATCTAATTGCACTTCCCAAAGGCTCCATGCAGAACAATTTCGTTATAATATCCATTCTTTGTATTTTATAGCAGACAAAGATTCTCAATGAACAAAAAAAAACAAAACCTCCTGAGAACAGGGAATATGGCAAAGCTAATAAAGAAAGACGTTTCATTATTCTATCTGGTGGTCTCGAGTGTTCCAAATGGGATGAGTTATATTTTTTTCTCCTCGCCCGTCCTCTGAATGGGACAAGGAGTTATTATACAAGTTGGTCATGTAATATGGCCTGTATAATCGCAGTTAAAAGTTTCTTCGTTTCGTTGTGTTGTGATGTGAGCTCTATATAAAGTATATACCACCTATCATACATATGTACATATCTGAAGTTAGATCTTTGATGGGCACGTTCTGAAAGTTATGAAGTTCTTTTTTAACACATGTAAACTGTTTTACCAAGCAGTTGCTCTTAATTAGGAAAGTTTTACAAGAGCAAGCGGTTTTGTTGTTTTGTCTGTAAGATAAAAGTCCTTAATTTGGTTTGATGGCGCAAAAGGGTTGAATGAAGCTTAATGGTGGGAAGAGTTATAAAATCATAAAATTAGTTGTCAAATATATTTTGTTATTCCTTATTTTTTTATATTTAGGTAGGTAAAATATATAGGGGGTAATTTTTGTGAGTAGGTACCTACTTTCTTTTTGTTTCAATTTAAATGTTTCTAGGGAATTCTATGGATGACAGTTAACTGTGGTTGAATTTATTCATGAAACATAAACTTTTTTTTAATGTAACCCACCTCGCAGGCAGGCATTATTATATGAATCCCGTTATCTTTAGAATTATAATATAAGCCCTTTCTATTCAAAACAAAAAAGAAAAGAAAATAAATAGCATCTGCTTCTTTTTTATTACAAATAAAATGTTTCAAACATGAATTGCTTTTTATTTAGGCCAGTACCTACATGTGTCATAAAAATATCTTTTGCCACAAGAGATGTGTTTTGAATACAGAAGAAGATTTTTATAAAGGTTCATATTTTAATTGGTATATTTTATAAGTAACCAAATAATTTATGTTGAATATCCTTTTTTTTTTCATTTCACACAAGTTCAAAAGCTTCAGTTTTTGATTATTTTTACCGTAACGTAATAATTTTAGTCATTTTTTTTTAATTATCAGGGTCGGTAGGGTAATGCAATTACAGTAAAACTCGCTTAAGAGAAAAACCCGCTTAGCTGAAACACTTTTTTCTTCCCCGAGCATTTTTCGGCCTATAAAACATTCCGCTGAAGCGAAACTCGCT
This sequence comes from Epistrophe eligans, assembly GCA_951394125.1. Taxonomy (NCBI): domain Eukaryota; kingdom Metazoa; phylum Arthropoda; class Insecta; order Diptera; family Syrphidae; genus Epistrophe; species Epistrophe eligans. The sequence continues at coordinate 9,887,516 of OX596031.1, read as the reverse complement.
TAAGTGAAAAACCCACTTACCTGAAACCTATTTTCAGTTAAATTTTATATTTTTCATTGAAAAAAAGTCTCTTAAGTGAAAAAAAAAAAATTGAATCGAACAGAACAAAAATTTGCTGGGCGCTTTCACATCTTTTTCATTTTTTACCTCCATCATTTTTATCACAAAAAGAAATTGAATTTCTGATATGTCACAACCATTTTATTTAATCTATCTATTATCTATTTTATTTAAATTTTTTCTAGGCAACGTCAAAATATAAATTCAATTTTTTTCTATTTTTAAATTTCGGCTTAATGGAATTTTTAAATCCGCTTAAGTCAAATTTTTTTCACTTAAGCGGGGTTCGGTTGAGTGAAAAACTCGCTTGAGTGAAAGAAATACAGTGACATTTTGCGGTTTCTCTTAAGTGGTTTTTACTGTACATATACATTTTTTACGTAGATTTAGAGTTTAAACTTTAATTTTATATATATTTTAAGAAAAATAAGTGGTTTTGATAAAAATGTAATTATTAGTAGGGTTGCCAAGTATTTTTATAACAGAAATTTGCATTTTCTAATGAAACTTTCAAAGTACAAGTACTGATAAAATGGGTTAAAGCCACATCCCCTAAGAATCTTAAGTTTTCAACTCTGACATTTGTATGCACTAAAAGTCTTACCGGTCTACTACACTTCATTAATCTACATCAATCAGAAGTGTTTTAATTAATTGACGAAAATTCTGAAAAAGTGGACATATGCCACGCCCTTTAAGATGAAAATCTCAAACTTTTAGTTTCAACTTTAGTATGCACTATACAAGACCTACTGTTGTGCGAAATTACAAGATTATTAATTGTTCTCAAGAAGTACCCCTCAATTTTAATGATCTGTCAGATTTTTGAAGTCATTTATTCAGGAACATCTAGCGCTTTAAATTGATAGTTGGTGATATGCAACCCATCTGCCTTATGGCCCTAAAAATCTCAGATGCTAATTTATCCCATACGATCTTACATTATTTTCAGCTATTTTCTCTACCTTCCTCCTTAAACATTTTTTCTGATGGCGCCCAAGTAATATTGCATGAATGAAAAATTAAAACAAAATTGTTTTATTTATTTCGCAAAATAATTTTTGTAATGTTGTAAAATGCATATTAAATCTTTGATAAAAAAGCATAAATAATTCAAAGCAGCAGGTTTGGTCACTTATAGTAAACTTGTGTCGGTTTTACAGTGTTTTTTCTTCAAACCAACAAAAAACGGCTCTTTATGATTTATGAAATTGTAAGATCTGAAAATTACAGTCTCATATACAGGCTCAGAAAGTTAAACTTTTATTATACGCTTATATAAATTTGTTATATGAAGTACATAGATCTGATCTCAAAATAATGCAAACATTTTCCTAAATTGTTTTATTCCTAATTTAAAAAGGCCTAGAAATGAATCTACCAGAGTTATAGGTATAAACCTTATAACAGTTAAATAAATAATATATACAACTGTGATTTTTCAACTCTTTACCGTCTTTTTCTACAAGACCATTAAATTCAATGGCCAGCTAAATGTTTAATCATCAATCACGAATCAAAAAAAAATTAAAACCAAATAACCCTGACAAATGGTTTACGTTTTAGAACAACACAAACTTTATCTAACATAAAGCCTAAAAGTCAAAACAAAGTAGATTATCACGCAATGGCCATGTATTCATTATAAGAGCATAACATGGCGATAAATTTAAGCCAAATATTTACCAGATTCGGATGTCAAATGGCTGCCGTTGCCGCTCTATATATATATTTATATACAGAGAGGTATTATACGATATACTACAATATACTCCAGGGGAATTGTATAGTATATTATATTGGTGGTCTTCATCCTTACTATATCTACAGATTCATTAATGCTTGTATCCTGGGGCTTAATGCATTCGCATTGTTCATGTTCACGTTCGTGCCTGCGGATATCCCGCATCAGTTTTTGTCTTATCTCGAGTCCGATAATCTATGTACACATAGATTTTCGCAGCCCCTATTTACTCTTTACCATCAGTTTCCTGTGGACGGAGCGGCGGCGGCAGCGGCGGTGTGGCCTCTCCCTGGGGGGCTGAAAATCCTATACAATACACTGAAGCTGAACGGAATCGAATTGTGCACGATAAATCACCCTCACTGGTTCACGGTTAACCAAGCCTATATTTTCTATGGTCATGTTTTTGTTCGAGCCATAAACATTAGACAGGTAGTCTCTGTAGGCTTTTCAGAACTCGCCACCAGTCGAGCTAATCGAAATTTATTGCACTGTAAATTTGGAATGGATATTTATTAGACCTTAACGACATTCAGTACACATACTCATCTATGTATATAGGTCCGTTACGAGTATATAACTACACACTTCAATTTACTAATTTAAGTCTCCTATAGAAGCCTTATACAACCTAAGTATATAGGGGTGCATTTTTTTCACGTTCATTACATAATTAATTGATTTATATGGAATTTTGTATTTGACACTACACAATGATTTGTGACATCATGCAGTTCACGTGCTTGTATGAGTACTATAATTATATTTTATACAACGAATTAAATTAAATCATCATAAATAAATAGAAGGGATAATTAGAAGTTATTGTTGAGATAATTGAGTTTTCATTAAATTTTACCTCAAAATCACATTCATTTTAAAGCATTCAGGTATTATTAATTTTGTTCATTCAATTTATTAAATCAAAACTAAATTTTTGACATTCATATAGAAACTATTGAGAGAGTTGGGATACGTCAGAAATAAATGGGAAACAAAGTGAAATGAACTTCAAAAAAAAATCAGTAGATACACAATTTAGTTTAGGGACCCAATATTTTGGTTTTCTCTACACGCATCTGGTAAAATTAATCAATCGTCAAGTTGTTTTTTTTTAACACAGTTGACCCTGTTATTTTTAACCTAGGATTCCAGATTTTATCGTCGTGTTAAACCAACACAAGTTAATTGTAAAATCTACATGACATCTTGTAAGATTAACACTTAAAAATATAAATAAAACAAATAATTCTTATAAATAAACACGAAAATCTGAGATGGAATCGGCTTAGGTGATAAGTGATTGTCACATTAACAGTAGTCACATATGTATTCCGTCAGTATTATATGATTAAATTCGATTTAATTCAATTGAACACTAATCTCTTGATTTTCCTCCAAATTTCCAATATTCATATCCGTCCTGTTATCCAATACTCAAATTTTATCTAGGTATGAGTATAATCTTCACTTCAGCTATACCTATTTAAATATAGTAAATTTTAAGAAACGTTTTAATTTGTATTTTTTGCTAACGTTGGATGATTCTTTTCTGTGAGTAATTTTGGTACAATTTATACACCAACAAGATAATCAGATTGTTTGAGCCGATATAATGTAAAATCAACACTGTGCTCAGGAAGAATGAAAATTCAAACAACAGTTAATTTTATAACTTAACAGGATAATGAACAGACATATAGTCAAATTAACACTGTTTTCAGGTTATAATTATATTAAGTTTCATTCCACACACTTAACTATTAACTAGAACATTAACACAATATTATGTTAAAATAAACAACCACAAAGCTAAGTTTACTCAATACCTTGTTAAGTTCGCCAAGTAAACAATCGTAAAAATAACTCTATTAAACGTTATGTCAACATAAACATTTAATAAAATTGAAATTTACAAAGTCCAGTGTTGAAATAAAACGAACTTGATTAAAACTAACACTGCAGTCATGTAAAAATCTTTGAAATATTTACTAGGATTTCATGTTGAAACAACATGATATCTTCTTAAATTAACTACAATTTTATGAAAATATTTGCCGTTTTTATTTAACCACAAACATAATTATAATTTTATTGGAATCGTGAAAATTTTTCAGTTTTATTAATTACTATATGGGACTTTACAAATTTACTTAATTTATAAATTTTACCTCATGATATTTTTTCTTTGAATGTAATTACCCTGTAGTAGCCCGTGGCGTAATGTTTAGTGTGTTGCACTGTTACACCGAAGGTCTTGGGTTCGATTCCCACCTACAAACAGAAATATTTTTCACGGGTAACTGCCTCTTGCTAGGAATTGACAAATCCTCCAGAAGTATCTCTTGTCATGAAAAAGTGCTTCTCACCCTAGCCGTTCGGATTTGGCAGAAAATTGTAGGTCCCCTCTATTGGTTCAAAATAGCTTTTAACGGCTTTTAGTCCACAGAAAATGTTCCTCTCTATATTCCTTCCAATAACGTGCACACAGCAATGGTTGAGAGTTGTAAGTCACTAGGCCCTGGTTCAACACGAGCTGTCGTGTAGAATTTATTTATTTTGTAATTATCTTGCAGACATAAAATCTTGGCTCTGAAAAAATCTATGGCTGCTTTATCTTAACTTTTTCGCAATACATTGTCAGCACTCACGGTTTCATCTTACCTTGGCAAATTGCTTTAACTTAAACCCGTTTCTTACTTTGTCTCATCTTAACTCCCTTTTTTTCTTGTATAAAGTTAACGAGAAATGCTCATTAGGAATTTGGATTCCGACAGAAATAGGAAACAGTTGTAAAAACTAGTGTTTTATATTAACGAACCAACACTAAAAAGTATAGTAAAAGAAAAATACTGTTTCCGCTTCCAAGTTAAAACGACTACAATTTGCCAGCTACCAGTGTGCAATGCGTTTGCATTTTCGCAATAACCATCAATAAAGTTCATTTCGAATTACAGGATAGATTTAAGAATCACCCAACTTTTTAACTAAAGGTGCTAACGCTTAGATTATTTTTGAAAATATTATTGTAGGGTGATTATTATAAATTGAATTACAATTGAAGCGATTTTTCATAACTGTCTGAACACAATAGAATGCTGCAACTGAAAGTGGAGCTGGAGCTGCAACAGCTAAGAAAAAGTATCGTAAGTACTTTTTTTATTGCCCACAATGCAGCTGTACAGCTTTTTGTATATTTTAGTGAAAAGAAAAAAGAAATAAGGGCTTATTTTTTATTTCTGTAATTTTTCTTTGATAATTAATATTTTGTTCGCGAAATAAATAAGCACAAAAAGCTTAAATTTTTTTTTCGGCTCAAAAATGCTGCGCATGAAAAGTTAAAAGTTAGTGATCTCTTGCAGCACCACCGCCTGCAGCTGCATTGGATTGTGTCTGTAACATTGAATTTGTGTGTATTGGAAATTTCAGCTGCAGCTGAATTTGTGTGTATTGGAAATTTCAGCTGCAGCTCCTACTCCATTGTGTTCAGGCTGTAAAGGGTTAAGGGTGGTAACAGAATCGGCATAGTACAAGCTTGTCTAGAATAATGTCAAAATGTGAATGTGCCACATATTTTGCAAATGGCGTCAAATGTCTACAGACAGAAAAATGTCGAACGATTTTTTTTGTCGAATTGGGTCTCGATCTATGTTGCTTTGGGCAACGATCAAGATTTCGAAACACCAATTTATGACATTATTATTTGCTCCACGTTGTAGATACATATATAGAAAATTCTCCAAAACAAATTTAACAATTGGAAGAATTAACGAAACTAATGCAAAACATTATTTAAAAAAAAAACCGTCTCAATTCATTTAATCATTTTCACATCACGTCAATATTTATAATTTCTACTTAAATCTGAATTCCTTTTTAAATATTTCATAATTCCCATTGGATTCCAATTTTTTGTTTTCTTATAATTGCAGGTGCTTGCGATGTGGGGTGTCATGCGATTTTATAATCTTGTACGGGCCGGCATCACTTGGAAGGGCCCAGAGGTAATAGAACTATGATATAAGGCCAGTGATTCTGAGCACTTTCACACCACATATCCATCCTCCTCCTCCTCCTACTCGCAGGCGAAGACCACAACATCCTTGGCAACTGGATGCTTTCTCTTCGACATGGATGACGACGATGACATTTATGGTGCTGATGATGATGACGATGATGAAGACGATGAGTACTATGATGACGAAGACAGCGACAGCAGTATCCTGGATCATGGGGAAGATGTAGTTCGTGATGGATCGAAAGGACGAAGAAATCGCAGGCCAGGATGCAATTCTAATAACAATAACAACAACAGCAACAACAACAACAACAATAATAATGTTCGGACTTTATTCATAAAACGTAACAAATACAAAATCAGCCATCGGCAGACTCGTCTAGAAGTGATTGATGAGCTCGAGAAGAGTGCCGGCAGTGGCAGTGAGGAGAACGATTCCCTTCTGGTTGCATACGATAGCAATTCGATAGCGTCTGTCTGACATTTAGAACGCTATCGGTGCATTTTGAACGGACTAGTGATGGGACTGCTGGTCGCAGTTGAGATCTATGCACAGATTGTGGTGTTTTTGTAAAATTGGCCAAATGGCGAATGTCTTCCAGGTGACGATGAACTCTGTTGTTCCAAACTAACACAAATCCAAACTCAAATGAGTCCTCTAGGACAAGCTCTATTATTTCTCAAAAAAAAAAAAAAAAACTAAAAACTAAATATTTTTGGACACAACAAAAAAAGTTGCTAAATCTTGTAAATATTTCTTTGTAAATTGTATTTCTATATAACTACATATAATTATATGTATGTATATGTTTATTCTTATGGATAATTTGTATATAAGGATCAGTGCAATAAAAATAAAAATAAAGCTTATTTTAAGTTAAGATAAAAAAAAAATATTTATATGCTAAAATAATGTTATTTTGTAAAAATAAATATATATAAATATTTAAATTTAAGTTTAGATAATAATCCATGTTGATTACAGCTTAAATATATATGTTTTAAATTATATTTAAGGCTTAAGCTTAAGTTGTATATTGAAAAAAAAACTAATTTATCAAACAAAACAAAAAAAAAAACAATGCAATGGAGTTGAAACTTTTATAGAATGCTATTTACATAAAAATGTAAATATAAATATTGAATAAAATTTTGACCTTTAAAATAAATATAAATAGTCGTGTAAAACAAAAGCACAAATTAAGTAAAATGCATAATGAGGAGTTAATGATTTTGCTAAGCAAAATGTTTGTTGTTTGAAGGTAATCAAATGGAAATTGTTTAAATAATAAAAAATAAGTTGATATTTGCAAAAAAAAAAATATTTTGTAACCTTGTTTTGTTTTTAAAAGATTAATTATTGTAGTTTGGACAGTAGATACAATATTATTGAAATTTCAACAAACTTTGAACTATCGAAATCCGTTGTCTGGCGAATCTCAAATTTTAAGGTTAATGGAAAGTCGTTGGTAAATTTTTTATATCTATTACATTTAGAAAAAAATCAAAACAAAAATTCTGAACACAAAATTAGGGAAATTGTTTTCATAGTACATTTAAAAAATTTTTAACAGTTACTTATTGTCAAATAAAAAAAAAACTAATCAGTCAACATTTTGAACAAGTTTTGGAAAAAATTCGTTTAGGACTATACATTAATTTTAAATGTACATTTTCAACATTTTTTTGGCTCCTTAAATTCGGTAAGAATTTTAGATTGAAAAACTTACATTATCCTTAGGTAGTTCTTAAGATATTTCTTAAAAACACGTCAGATATATTAAATTCTATTTGGTTTCGTACACCCAGAGAATTTTTATCTTTAAAATAGAAATAGTTACAAAAATATACTAAAACTCCTTAAATTTGGACAGAAATGTCCGAAGTTTTTATCTTGACCAGAAAAAGATAATTATAGATATTCTTTCCAAAATATTTCTTTCGGTAAAATTTCCGAAAACCAAAATTTGTAAAAAAAATTAGTTAGAACGGTATGGAGTAATAAAAAGTGGTGCCATTTCAAATCACCCGCTTTAAAAGAAAAAAATATTATTTCGCCTGTCAAAATGAGAAACCGCTTAAAAATTGAAAAATATTGAATTGATAAACAAAATAACAATACAAAAATAATTAATAATATTAATAAAAATGTTAAAAGACTCAAAAATGTTTTCGGGTGATTTAATAACTTTTATTTTTGAATTTTACCTTCGAACTTGAGTTTTGATTAAACTTGAAAACGAAAAAAATACGATTTTGTTGCATTTTTTTAAATTTGGTACTAAGCTTATTTTAGCATTTTTCCGACAAATATTTTCAATTCTTTTTAATGCATAAAATAACGGTACCTGCCATATAATTTCTTTAAACAATTTATGAAAATCTTATTTTTCTTTAAAACCTACCCACAGATTTTTGTCTTTTAAATTCAGTAATTTTCAAAAGTATAGACTAAATTTTCATTAAAAAAATCCGAAAAAATGGGTTTTAATGGCACCTCCTACAGAAGCATTTTATGAATAGACATCGCTTTTTCAAAAATGAAAGGTTCAGTGATTTTGATCAATTTTTTTATCTGGACAATATTTTGAAAATTTCAAATAGCATCTAATGTGTACTAAAAATTTCACAAACATTTTATTTTCGATTTTTAAAAAATTCTAATTTACAAATAAAAATATGTATATGTATTTAAAAAAAAATCAGTCAATTTGTATTTAACTTTGGCATCTAACAATTTTGTTTAACATTAAACACAAATTATTCTTGTAGCCAAACATAAACGGTACCCTTCATAAAATTGTTTAAAATCCGTTAAAGAAAATCTTATGTTTCTCGAGAACATTTTTTTTTAATTTAAAATTTTGTGTGTGTTATTAGTAAGACCTAGCATTTAACAAGAACAAATTCTACCAATATTTCAGAAATAAGTTAATTTTGGATTATTAAAAAAAATTCAAAATTATTTTTTTTTTTAAATTCGATATTTCGATATTTTGTCGAAATTCATTTTTTAACTTTTTTAACTCCCCATCTATAAATGCAAACACAAATGGCGCATTATTTTTTTTTCTTAACAATATTTACAAAATATTATTCGTATTCATACAAAATTTGAAACCACATAAGAGCAAGTTCGTGTGCCCACTCGTAGAATTTATTTCATAAAGTACTGCTGTCTGAAAAAAAAAAAAAACGACAGCCCTATTGCCAGCGCAAAATCTTTTTATAAAATATTATCATATGAGTAAATAAAAGCAAAGTAACTGTTCCGCGAAAGTGAATCGATGCCATCTATAGGAATGTCTATTAAGCCCATAGCCTGAACTTCACAAACAGGTTTAAAAGTCAATTTGTATAAGTAAGTAGTTAAGGAATTTATATCCGTTGACAGATTTTGATCTTCTCCATTAATCCTCATCATCAGAAAATCCTTTAATCAAAAAAGCCCCCTACCAACTTACTTACCCACAAATCCATTTTAAATGATATAAAACAAAAGAAATCAGCATCTCGGCATTTTTCTCGTAGTTATGCAACAACTAAAATCTCTTTCACCACCATCTATATTCATCCATTTTGTATAAGCTCCAATGCTTTCTTACACAATACCCTGTTATCTGATGTCGTTAGTGGTTTGAAATACGATTGTCCTCCAGGATTTGTGCACAATCCTTCACAAAACGAAATACAAAAAAAAAAAAAAAATATGAGAAAAAAATTAGAAACAAATAATAGACAATTCCCCGCAGGACTAAGCCACAAATGCAACAGCAAAACACCATAAGTCCATAACAATTCCAAAAAGGAAGGGAAAAATCGTTTTTTTTTTAATTTTTATTTTCAGGACACACAATCCATTTCATTATGATTCCTAGGGCATTCCGTAGCGATATACCGTTTTCAAAAGGATATTTTCCACAATTCCATTTACTGTTACACCACATCTTCATCATCATCATCATCATCTCTGTATCCTTGGAGAGACCAGACCGTTCACTATATATCTCGTATTGGTTTTGTTTAGAAGGAGAAGCCAAGCATTGTAGGTAATGCTTCAAAAACTGCCCACAAGATGTTTTACCTAAAATTCTTGGAAAATATTTCATTGCATAAAATTTAGAATTTCATGGATTAAAGTATTGGTAGTATAACTATCTAACTGCTTTAAACATTTCATCAGGTTTACATTTTTCTTGTTTTTATATTTTTTTTTTTGTTTTAATATTTAAATTGATTCTGAAAGTATTTTACGAGTAAGTCAGATGATTTGTGAGATGGTGTATCTTTTTTGCATGTACCTTGATTTTGTGAAATAGCTGCAAATACCTAACCTGAACCTGTTTGTTTTGTGGGAACTATAGTGTGGAGAGGAGCATATACATAAAACGTGCCGTTGTTGTTGAAAGTTGAAATGTGCCAAGAATGCAGGATTAGAAGTGCCTTTGCTTAAAGGAGTCTACATTCACAACAACCAACCACAAACTAGCTTTGCCTACATGTATAGCTAACTATATACTTGCAGTTTTGGGTCGATAATTTGAAAATTGTCTGCCATGACTAAATTAAAGGGATTCTCCAATGAAGCTTTTAAAGACACGTTATATGAGATAGTTTTGGGTCTTCGTATAGAAAACAGTTAAAAAGAAGGGAGAGATGTGTGTTTGTGATAGAATTACCTGTGGTTAAATTAATACTGTTGAAAGTTGACAACATATGATTTTGTAATAGGAAAATTAAAATATAGATCCCAGGGGAAAGTGTCACGGTTGTGATTGGATTTTTGAACGAATATGAGATAAAGTCAAAAATTAGAAATTTAATATTTATAGCCAAGAGTATTTAAAGGGATCATAGCATGCAAAGTATCTATGGATTTATACAGGGTTACTTGCATTTTAGATACGACAAAAATCTAGGGCATGTAAGTTGAGTCGAATCAAGAAAATAATCGGATGGGAGCGAGTTTAAGCGGGAGGTTCATTTATATAAAAAAAAAACAAAATGGACTTAAAATCAAAAAAAAAAATATTTAAAAAACAGTGGCAACACTTAATACAATATTATGCTATAGCTTTTTTTTAAGGACAATTCATTCTTTAATTTTCTTCTCAAATAAAAAAAGAAATGTCATTGATTTTTTTATTTTTATTTTATAAAATGTTTTGTCAATTTAATTCAGTAATTAATTTTAAGTTAAAAACTCCAAAGCAGATGGTTAAGCGAATTCTATGGTTTTAGAAAATATCAAACATAAATTTTCTTCAATGTGAAAATTTTTAATTTGAACATTAATTTTTCAAAAAACTTTTTACTAAAGAACTTGATTTAAAAAAATAAAATATGGATTTCTGGCTTTGAAAAATCTATAGAAGATTGTTTTAAATTTTGCCGTTGTTTTTTTAAATATTTTTGTTTAACATCCCTCGGGAAGAAAAGAAAAATAAACCATTCGTTTTATACGATTTTGGTCTTTCTTACTGTCGATTATTTCATATTTTTTTTCAGGAGTATATTTTTTGATTTTATAAAGGGTTTTTTTTTATGTGATATGATAACACACTTGCAGTTAGGCAGCCAAGCTATCGCACCATCATATTAATATTAAAGGTTTGAATGAAACAACAACAATTGGGTTGGCCTGGAGCTTGGTCCAGGTTCGATCCCCAGCTGGGGCAAACAGTTTTTCAAATTAAAATTAAACAATGACCAAGCACTACTAAAAAAGAGTCTGATGATCGGCTTGGCAGTCGTGAAATAGCTATAACTCCAGCCTATAAAATCTTGGTGGTAGGTCACCCAATGGTTGTTGTTTCATTCAAACCTTCAGTATATATTTATATTTTGATAACTTCGCACTTCATATGTTGGATATTCGCAAAAAAAAAGGTCACTAAATGTTCAGAAAGAGAACATCTAATTTCAGTAATTTTTTTTAATTTTAAAAGTATTTCAAGGTCGTAGAAATTGTTACCCTCTCTTTTGTGGGATATTCAAAAAAATCCATCTGAAAGCCTAATTTTTTTTTTTAAATTAAGTTTTAAAGTTTTTTTTGGGTTAGTGATGTTTTCAAAAAATTATTAATCCCAAAAAGAAAATCCCCAAATCCAAAATTGTCAAGTGAAAGATAAAATCCCTAATAAAAAATTTTCTTGAAAAAAGAATAGAAAGATAGGAAAGATTTTTTTCTGGCACAGTGGACTGAGAAATAAGATTTTTATTTTCTCATGAAATATCACGTCCAGTTGAAATTGGAGGCATATAAAGAAAAGAATGCTGCCTAGAGTGGGGCTCGAATCCACACCTATAAGTTAGCAGTCAAGCACTACATCCAACTATGCCATTGCCATTGACAAAATAAAATATTTATTAAGGATTTTTTCCATCAAGCGTCTTTCCCCAAGATTGTATATTGACTTTAAACAGGTGATTTAAGGAATTTTCTTGTACTAAATTGGAAGAATTTACAAATTGAAAACTAAACATCCTAATGTGGTTGGCCCTACGGAGTGATTCGTCAATTTAAATTATGCAAATCTTAGCTACTCCTTTTCCATCATTAAAATCATTAAACCCGTTTTGTTAAATAAATTATGTAAATCAAATATCAAAAATCCTTTCAACAGTATTTCAATCCAATCATTTTCCAAAAATCATAATTTTAACTTTGGTATCTTACAACCGGTCCCATTATTTCAGATTGTCCTAAATTCTTTAAAAATCAATTGTTTTAAGTGTGTATAGCTAATCTTTCAAATAAAAAAAAAATAAAATCTGTCCTTAATTTGTTTTATTTTTTTTTTTTTATATTCAGTATTCATGATCTCTGTGTGACTTTGACAATACAAAATTAATTTTCTGGCATCAAAAGCTCTTAACACTGACATTGTTTGATGAATATTTCAAGAGCCCCCCAAGGAATGACAAAGGATCACATAGAGAGTATTTTTGCTTGAACAATTTTTATCTCATTTCTTTTAATTGTTATACTATCTATATATAGCTAGGGTTGTCGTTGTTGATGCCTCTACTCTGTTCTACTGTACTCTACTGATGCTTAGTTCCCAGTTCTTAGTTCCCAGAGGATAGAATTAACTGTATATTCTTAAATAAGAGTTTATGAGCACAAAAAATCGATTTACTAATTGTTCTTGGGTTGTAGGTATGAAACAACAACAAAAATAAAATGTTGATACAAAAAAAAATAAAATCGTCCTTGAACAATCCCTATGGTTAACTGTTGCTCTCAGATACAAATTCATCCATCTGGATGCTCTGCTCGCATCCAGGAGCGGATACATTATTTCGCACAAGAAGTGATTCTTAATTAAATTAAATACATACGTCCAGTATGTAATGCTAATAAGAAACAATTTTCATTTCTCGGCAAATGATATGGTTTAGTGTGATGTTTAATTTTGTATCTTAGGTCGGAATGGGAACACAAATCAAGGCTTTTTTAACTTGAACGGCCAAAAGTCTTTACTCAAACGTTTCAAACATTTAAAGATGTTTTATTAATGAAGTACAAGGACATATAGAAGAGGGAGATTTCGGGCAAGAAAAAAATAATTTTCATCAAATAGGTACACCTAAGATAACTCTATAGTTGTTCATGACCCCTTTCTTGAACCGTACCTGGTGCCCGTCTATCCCAAAGGCAAAGTTTTGTATATAGGATTGTGAAAGCATAGAAAGTATTTTGCTTTATTCATGTTCATTTCAAATTTGTGTGTTTTTTAATCTCCCTAATGAAATTTTTAGATTGTCACAATGACACTGTATGTCGTAAACTGAGAATATACATAGCTTTTAAATTATGTCACTATTTTGCAAAGTTGAATAAAATCATCCACTGACTCTGTTTTAATTAGATGGAAGATTTAACATTTTTTTTATGTTTAAATTAACTATGGTAGTAAATATGAATAAAATTACTAGGTTTTTATACGTGCTGTGTTGCCTTATATAAAGAACTATTGCGGCACAAAAGTAGTATAAAGAAGAGGAAGTTAATGAAAGCTAACCTTTTTAACAAGCCATAATTAAATAAGATTTATTTATTATTATTATTATTTATTATATTGCGAATTGAAGTATTATTTGTATTAGTTTGTCATCCCGTTATGATGCCACATTACAACCCTGTCCAAGCGTGAATTGTAGGTTTTTAACTTATTTAAATATTTTCAGAATCAGCTCCATCTATGGGAAAACTTGAAAAACAGTGATTTACATGCATTTCTCAATTTATAAAAAAAAATATAAGTTAGTTTCAGATATAGATATTTGATTTATATGTTGTTTTTGATTTTTTAGCAATTTTTGATATTTTGATGTTTAGCGCCATCTATCAGAAAAAAATGGAAAAACTTCAGATTTATGTGAAATTTATGAGAAATCACATATTGTGCAATTTTCTGCTCAATCGAATTTTATTTTGTTGACTTGTAAGCTTAATTTGGTATTTTGGAATTCAGCGCCACCTATCGGAAAACTTTTAAACTTTCGATTTAGATGCACTTATTTTGGAGATAAAAAACTACCAAAAAGCCTTAATTCTCAGATTTGAAAAAAAAAAATCATCAAAAAGTTCGAGCGGTACAGACAGACAGAACCTAGGGACACACAATACATATTTGTTTTTTTTTCTATAGGTAATTTTTATGCGCCATATAAAACTAAAATCTTAAATTTGATTTTTTTTACAAATCCAAAACTTATATCGCAAGAATATAAATAAGAGTATTCGTTCGTAACGAATCAGCAATTTGGCAAATTAGATGTTTTTTTCAGTCAATCTATTTAGAAATGTTTATACCTTTCACTTTAATGTTCATTATATAGGTACAGTACATATACCGTTTGTATAAAATCTCTGATCATCAATTAGAAGTAAAAGCATTGAAGCTGGCAGGTGCTATATTCATAGATGTATCTTCTCCTTAAAGGTGGTGTCCAGTCCATTAATCAATTGAATTTTTTTTTGTCAATTTCATTACATCAACAAAAAGATGTGGTGACAGGCTTATATTAACAACACAAACGTTTTTGGAACAAAAAAAAAAAAGAAAATTAAATGTAGAACACGTAGACCATCAATTTTAACAACAAAAAGGATTCAAGGATATAATTAATGTGCAGATAATTTCTCATGGGGTTGTTTTACTCCTTCTTTATGATGTTTGTAGACACAGGACAAAGTATTGAGGTTTTCGTGTCGAGATTTGAATCAAATATAAAATGGAGATTCTGATAAAATTTATTATATAAAGATTTAAACATTTAAACATCAAGAAAAAGGATGTCTCTTCATGTCTTTTATTGTGTCTTATATTTTAGAGTCTGTAATGACATTTTTCTTTTAAGGGATATAATTTTGATGACTGGGTCGAAAATCTGATATAAACTGAAAACCAAAGAATTTTACATGGTTTAAGTTTGTGGGAAGTGCATTTAAAAAAATTTACTTTTAAAAAGGAAGGACAGTATTTACTTATCCTATTAAATCATTTTATTTGTTGACTTCTTAATAAATAATTAAATATGAGGTGCGTTCCATTACTTTGAAACTCTGTGATTTTCTGTCCAAAACTACACATTTATTTTTTTTTGACAGAGTTTTGTGTAGTTTTGGGAAGAAAATCAAAGAATTTTTAAACAAAGGAACGCACCTATTATTTAACCACAGAAATATATACCCAATAAATCAGAAACTTATCGCACAAACAACTTTAAATGTTCATTTAATGCAAGAAATGTATAATACTACCGAATAACGAATTCTACGAAACTTTGAATATAACTACACGAATAAAACATTTCTGCGATACCCAATTAGTTTCGTTTACCTTTATAGCTTAAAAGGATTTTACTTTCTTGAGAATTTTCTTTGTTAAAATGATGGCGAATGCATTGGAATATATAAGCTTCTTGAATTACATCCTTGAAAATAACTCCAAAAATGGAAGTTAATTTAAGGGGTTTTTGTTCATTAGACATAAAATAAGCTATTCTTTCGGAGATCTTCTTAATTCCAAAATGCCAAAGCTAGTTTGCGAAAGAATGAAGATGGATTGACAGGTTTTATGTACAAATGTAATGGAAACTGGTATAATTAGAGAAGTGATGGGCTTTAGTTTTAGTGAAAGCAAAAGATTTTTCTGTTGTGGTAATTTTAGCTTAGTTATAAGTAGTTATAATGTTTAGGTATGAACTTGAAAAGTGATTTTTTTTTTTTTATTTTTATATTTGATTTGCATTTTTGAAAAAAAAATCTTTGTTTAAAAAGATAAAATTGGTAAAGGTAATGTAAAAAGAGACTTTTCTTTAAGTGTTAAAATCTTCGCAGCTAGACTTGTTTGAAAAAAATCTCCCCCTTTTTTGGAAATGTCTCAGAAACCTGTCGCTCGCCCATCGTCGCTAGAAAAGTGTAACTATCCATACTTTATTTCGATTCGAAAACAAAAAGTATGTAAGGTGATTGCTGGCCAAACTATTTCTGAATTAGGTTTTTTTTTTTTTAAACTTTTCCGACGTTATCACCTAAATTATAATAGTTGTCCAAAATTCACACAAGATTTAAGTTTCACGCCATTTTTGTTGCAAAAAAAAATACAGATTGGCAGTTGACAGTTAAGTGTTATTGAAAATATGAAGTTCTAAACGAAAGGCCAACGCTTTTCGCACGAAGAAGCTGAGTTACCAAAAACTTTAAATTTTTAGGCGAGAAGGACATGAAATAAGAGTGAAATAAAAATCTAAGGAGATTTTTTTGACATTCCTCTTTACAAGGTACAAGAGATTTTAGTAAAAATTAAAAGAAAACTCTAAAATGAAGTTTTGGAAGCCAAGTGGGTTACATAATATTTATTTTTTTATTTTATTTCGTGATTGCTAAATAACTGTAAGATACAATATCCTAAATAACTTTATATTGTATATTTTATGAATCAGTAAAAAAACAAATATTTTAATTATTTTTAATTTTTAGGGGCACCCTTTAGTTGTTATAACCACAAAAATATGCAATAAATATTTGCTGCAATTTTTGTTAAAAAGAAAGAAATTTGAAACAATAATCAATAAAATTCCATTTTTAGTAAAATTCTTTAAATCTTCATTAATAATAACAATACGATATTATTTATTTTCTGTTTATATAACTGCTAAATCCTGAACAATTATCTGTGTTATTTTTTATATTTCACACGTAAACACGCAACATTATAATCATTGTCTATGAGAAAAACATGGATTTCCTAGATCCAATCAGCATAATATGGCCATTGATTGCCCTTAATACTTATTTTTATTGTTATCGAAAATGACAAATCTATATAATTATGGCTTTGGGAAATAAATAATGTTTAACTAAATTTTGTATAAGTCATGTGAGTCCAGCTCGAGTTGTATTCTGGAAAAAAAAAATAACAATGAAATACATATTTATAGCAGCAAAATATTCTCTCCTCTGAACTTTCATTTTTCAATGACATTTTCCATAGCAATAGTTCACACAATTTATTTGCTTTATCTTAAGTTCTTTAAGATATTTGAAATATTTGACAATTTTTACATTGGACTCATTTTAAAATGTAGTAAATTTATTTTAACATTGTGATTATTGTGACATTTGCGGCACAGCTATTCGTCTTAAAGCCTCTTCACAGTGGATCAATAATGAAATTGGCCATTCGGTAATTCTGAATTCATTCAGATCATTCTCAAGTAACATTGACTACACTATACCCTAAGCACATTTCAACAAAAACTTTCAAGTTACCATCCCATCCAGATCAACTTGGGAGGATGAGAATTTCTTGAAAGATGAATCCGTTCACTTTTATACTGACGGATCAAAAACCGCCGACGGGGTTGGTGGAGGCGTGTACTCAGACAGACTTAATTTAGGTCTATCATTCCGTCTTCCTAATCATTGTAGCGTGTTCCAGGCGGAACTTTTAGCGATCAAAGAAGCTTTATCTTGGCTTAAAGAAAACGTGATATCAACTACTAATATCCGCATCTTCTCAGACAGCAAAGCTGCCATCAAATCTCTGGACGCTGTTTCTACAAACTCTATAACAGCCCAAAACTGCCGATCATCTCTCATTGAGATGGCGGAGCAGTTCAACATTCACCTTTGTTGGGTGCCGGGCCACAGGGACATTCCAGGAAACTGTAAAGCTGACGAACTCGCTAAAAGTGGAACAACAGTACCCATACTACCAAATAAGACAACTATTGGTATACCTATCGCCACTTTTAAACATATGCTAAAGCAAGATGCTATAAAGAAAACAAACCTTAGGTGGAACAACCTCACCACTTGCTTAACGACAAAACAAATCTGGCCAATGCTGGATCTGAAGCGCTCTAAGCAATTGATATCTTTAAGCAGATTGCACATTAGTTCCATAATAGGTGTCATAAGCGGACACTGTCTAATAGGTAGGCACGCCAGGCGACTAGGCGTTCACTCTAATGATTTCTGCAGAAGCTGCATGGATGAGGAAGAGGAGGAAACAATTCCTCACCTTCTTTGTACATGTCCTGCTCTGTCACAGAGACGTAGACTCCACCTGGGAGACTTCTACTACAACGATACGAGTGATCTAGCAAATAATTCTATAAGTAATCTCGCACGCTTCATAAGGAGCTCAAATTGGTTTAATTGAGTAAGGAAAAGCTTTCCTAGATCCATGTGGTATCACAACGGGCCAAAAGTTGGCCTAAGTGTGTCGGTTTTTTCTACCGACAGCCACTTCAACCTAACCTAACCTAACCAGACATTTGCGGCTTTACAGTTACACTATACGTATAGGACAACACTATCTTAAACGGCATTTGTGTTTCCGCAGTCGACTTTATGTTATTACCATCGTCCTTATCCCATGGAATTTTTTGTGTCTACAAATATTAAAAATTAATTGAAAAACATACTTTGAAGAGTCCTATTTAAAGGATGTTGAATGTTTTTGTACAAAAACCATAATAAATTACTCAAAAATAGTAAAAAGCCATTTATATGAGTATAACAGTTCGGTAAAGTAGACCGCGGAAATAAAGCCCCAAAATAGTTTTTTTGTTCTTTAGTGAATGAGTTTTTGTTTTCCATATTCTTTGAATTGAAACCTACAAGAGAAATTAATTGAAACCCGCACTACTTTTGTTTCCATTTTAAAAAGGAAAAAAACCCGGGAGTGTTATTTCCTTTTATTTTGGGAAATAAGATCCACGGGTTTTATTTCCATGGGACTTATTACACTGCACCCTATAATCCAATCATTTTTCAAATTGAATCGATTGGTTTTGAATTCCACAACTTCATTTCCACATAAAAGAGACAAATATATGAAGTTACTTTAATGATTTTAAAATAGATTCCTTCCTATAGGCTTACCTGTGAAGCCTTTAATCGAAACTATATACAATGTACTTCGGTCTTACGTATGGAGGTACATACCTTACCTACATACATAGATGGTAAAACGAATAAATTGGAATATAAAGTTACTGAGGGCATGACGTAGGTTATGGTGTGTTCTCTTCATTATTGCAAGTGAGCAATATTTACACACCAAAGTTACATAGGTATAAATATATCCCATACCAAACTTTATAAATCTAAACCGCAAAATTGGATGATTATTAACTTTTTGGCCGATGCTATGCTCTACTCTCCCTTTCTCTTTATTAAAATAAATCTGATGCTATACCGATGCTATATGTTCAGTGCTTTTGGATTTGAAAATTGGTTTTGTGCGCTCTGGTCTACCGTTAAGCCTTCAGTATCGTATAATATGTGGGTTTAAGAGTAATGAGTTGTTTTCCCAAAACGTCAAGGATTTCTAATTGGTTTTAGATCTACCTTAATTACATTTGGTATTTATGAATATGAGCCTGCGTTTATTTTAACTTGTATAAAATGAAGATTAGAAATGATTTTTGAGGACACATGTTAAAAATGCAGGAGGTTTGGTATAATATGGATTGTCCTTTACCTCGCTATATGTGGATGGGTGTAGTTGTTATGTAGCGCAAACTTTTGAATCTATTAAAAAACTTTTTTTATAATTAAAGTTCAATCTACATCAGCAAGAGTGGCCCTAAATATTTAAGGATCATTAAATGACTATATCATAGCCGGCTTTATTTGCGAAATTTAACTTTGAAATAAGGACATACTCATAAAAATTCCTTAAGTACATTCTTATCTTATTCAAATACGACCGACGTACTACTCCGCCGCGGGACTATATAGAAACTTATCCTATTCACACTAATTTGTTATGTAAAAGGCTCCTTAAATATAAAAGCAAAACGAAAATTTCAAATGGTTTTTTTTTACAAAAAAAAAAAGAAAAAAAAAAACACGATAAAAGAAAAATGAAGGCAAAAGACGTTATAAATCAGCTTTGAGAAACACACACACAAAATAAAAACGTGTCCCTGCAACCGTCAAAACAAAAAAGAACGAGAATAGTTTGTAAAACTTTTCCAATTCATCGTTTTTTCAAGTTTTTTTTTTTTTTTTGATACAGAAGAGAAAAAGCCAACAATTCTTCAAAATGATAAATTTTTGAAACAAAAATATGAGTGGGTGGTGGTGGTGGATGGTCGAAGGTTCTTTTTCAGCCGTTATAGTTGGTTGGCAAGCAAGCTGCGTCCATATACTTAGTCTTCCCAGAGTTTATAGTAGTTGAACTAATTTGTTTCCATTTATGCAGCAGCATAGAGAAGCTGCATGTATACCAAGCCAACACAGATGACGCTAACAGAAAAGAGATTAATATATAAAAACTTGCTCGCACTTCCAGAGGCATCTTTCGTGGCCCGAAAAACTATTAAAGTATACGAAAAAAGGACAACTCTGCTATATACCACTATCAACCGGAATGATAAGTTCAAATTTGCATATGAATGGGAAAGAAATGCAAACGAGTATAAAGAATCCAGGACCTCGCTGATGTATATACATATATAAGGACGAAGAAACAGGCGACCAAGAATGTTAATCAAGCCAAGTGGCCAAACTAATGGCCTTTAACGGTATTAAATTCAATGTTGCTGAAGATAAGGATATTTCTAGGTATATCTAGGTTTGTGCGATTTGCAATTGGAGATAGCAATTCTATTTCCTATGCACAGGCATGGTCGTAGTTGGAAGGGAGGGCTTTTATTGAATTAAACTTACTTTGCAATTTTTATATAATCTATAAAAATTCCTGCGGACTTTTGGTATTTTTATAAAAGATTTATATTTGATGAATGTTTTGACGAAACTGCTGCCCTTAATCCTTTTAGACCTTTCAAACTCGTTGGTCGTAATTACCCACTAAATCATCCCCCCCCTTTGGTTACGGCTATGTCAACAGGATCTATTTCCAATGATATATACATGTAGGTAAATGGAAGCAAGGTGGTTAGGGAAATTTATTGTTTCGACATTTGTTTAGAAAGTGTTCGTTCTTTGTGTAGCAATATAAATATCTGATCGAACTTAGACGTAAAATGGCAATAACTATTCACTATCTCGATTGCATATGTATTAGTATATCTATTAAATGGTGAAATGATACCAGAAGAAGTATTATAGGTATCTTGTTTCATGCGGAGGAAACATTTCATGCAAAAATCCGGGTTGGGTCAGAGTAATTGATTGTTGATTCGAAGGGTATTAATTTTATTGGAATATACATATTTCAATGTCATGCATGTTCTTTGAAGTTTTTATTGTTTGCTTTAACTGTTTTTTTAAACATTTGTTAATTTAATTATACTACAGTAAATATTGATTATTCAGTGATGATTCCTATGGAAATTTAAATGGGGAAGACGTTTAACTTACCATCGTTACAACTTTAATCCTAGTTTTTGATCATTAACACCTTGTCGGGTTTCTACCCCTGCCGCCGTCTTGATTAAAAAGAGCGAACTCAGTTTTAACAATCAGTTTCATGAATTTTTAATACAAATTCGAAATTTAAAAATTATCTGTATTCATAACAGTTCTTACACCTAGAAGAGTTGAAAAAAAAAACTTCCGTGTTTCTTTAATTTTCTGCCGGAATTACTTTCTCATTAATTTTTCAATAACACCATCATCAAAATCTGTTCAGTCATTAAAATAATAAAAATTAAAAAAAATTGAATTAATAATAATATTCATAGCCACACTATATTGCTTTACATCATTAAAATTAACAAAGCAAAACAAAATAAAATAAAACAAAATAAAATACTGAGAAAAGGTAAGGTATAGTCTGGCATGGCACATCTTCGCTGTGACCTTTCATAACCATCAAATTATTTATTCGATGAAAATTTAATTAAAATCCATGGATATACAGACAAGGAGACCAAGGCATACTATACCACTCCAGTCTCTATGGATAAAAGAAGGAATCATCAACGCAATAATCCACCGAAATTGCCACCATTATTTATACCACAATCACAATGTGAAAGCTCCATCCACAGAAGGACGTCTTGTAGTATAATAGGTAAATAAGATATTCAAAGGACTTTCCATTCATATCTCTCTTGGATAATAATTATTACATCATTAAATTTGGCAATTACTTCATGATGAACAGACATAACGAAAGTTCATATTTTTTTTTTTTTTTTCTTTTATTAATAAATAAAATCATTGCCTTTAGAAACAAGATCTTTAAGCTTTTAATTTACGATATTCCAAGTAGGTAATCGTATAGCTATTGTTGTCCTTAGTGAATATAAATAAATGTTGAAATTCTTATTTCATACATTTATATAAACGAGAGTTCTTAGAGCAAAATTTGACGTTAAAGAAACAGAAACTTATACAATCTACCAGATGAAAAACTTTTTCCAAAGAAAAATGCAGTTTCCGTAAAAGACTTCTCTTATATTGTAGAATCTTTTTAAGTTAGAATTCGGAGGAATAGTTTCACTACCTATTAATATGCAATTCAATTTGTTTCTTGTTAAATTGAACTCCTTAAATGAATCTTTATACCTACCTACTTAAGAAAAAAAAAGAATATCATTTAAGGAATGCCTCGCCTGTATCCCATGCAGAGGTTCTCTAAAATTTAAATTAAAGTTCACTTCGTCAGACGTCCTTGAAATATTTCTATAAAATTATTTATTTTCTTCATATTTAAAGGGTAACGTAAATAAGGCAAAGTTAAATAAAATAAAATAAAAAATTTCAAATCCAATATAACTACATATTATTTATTAATTCGAAAACTTCTTCATCTTTTGGCAAAATCACATTTTAAGAATTTATTTAATAAGTGATGAAATTGTGTTGACAAAACTTTAACTCATTTTTGAAAGTTTTCACTTGAAATCTGAGATTGAAATCTGAGAAGGTTAAAATCAATCCATTTATATCATAGGAAGTGTAGATAAATGTTTACTTTATAAACTCAGTAATAATTTTTATTTTTCTTTCATTTATCTTCAATCTAAGTTCCTACTATTAATTTCAATATTACATTTCTACATTTTTCTTTCCTTCACTAAAACTGTTTACCCTTTAAAAAGTCTATTAATTCATAAGAAAATCCTGAATCATTGAATCAACATTTTACAAACACCCTCGAGGAATATAATCTGCCGTTTCCTTTGAAAGTTTTCTTTTTTTACAAATTTAAAGCTTCTCATATTTATCCTTATACATTCTCAATCTAAGTACTCAATCTCAATCTACGAAAAAATCCACAGCAAGTTCAATATTACTAACGATATTTACCCGCTTCTCAAAGTTGTTATCCTTTAGAAAACAAACGAATATATTACGATGTAGGTAGAGAGGAAAAGGAAACGACAACGACGGTACGTACCTCTAACGATTCGCAGCAATAGCTTAAACTATCATCAGGAATAACACATCCTTTGCTCTTCAAAAAAAAAAGCCCGAAGATTAATTAGTTTCTCCGATAAATCATTTTCTTGTTGCTCAAAGTTCGTCCTTCTTCTTTTTTGTTTTAATTCTTTCGTTCTTTCCATCATTCAGAAATCAAACAACACGCAAACTGTCAGCAATCTTCTACGAACAACAAC
Organism: Epistrophe eligans; assembly: GCA_951394125.1. Lineage (NCBI taxonomy): Eukaryota > Metazoa > Arthropoda > Insecta > Diptera > Syrphidae > Epistrophe > Epistrophe eligans. The sequence goes on along the minus strand of OX596031.1, from coordinate 9,863,634 downwards.
AATTCTGTCATGTTGGAAGTTTCCTCCATTAAAACTCCATCGATCAAGAGTCCATTAAATGGGATTCACACGCAGCAGGATGATGGCATTCCAATATACAAACACGTATACACCGTGCACAAACAAAAAAGGTGTAGTAAACTCACATATATACATATAAACTATCTATCTCTCTCTCTCGTTCTTTCTCTCTCTCTCTCTCTCTCTCTCTCAAGGAAATAACTCTAAATTGGGTGGCAGTTGTTGCAACAAGTTTTATTGATTGGAAAAGTTTAGGTTTTTTTTGTCTCCTTCTTTCTTCATTATTTCTCTATATCTCTCGTCGGTTTATTTAAGTTGCAAGGATAACAACCTCCTTAGTTCTTACACAACATACTATAACCACCATCTGACCACAAATTGAGTCTTAACAAAATTTATTTCGAAATTCAGGGGAATCCTTGGAAACGATATTGAAAATTGGCCAAAAAACCATACAAGTACCCAAACCCAATTACAAATTGCATTGGTTTCTTTGCAATTAGGATCAACGAAGTAAGAAGTCAGGACAAATTGTATAGCTCGTATTATAAGAAGATATTTTTTTGTTTCCTTTATAAATAAATTCATTGCCAATTGTTCGATAAAAGTATGTTAGAGGTTTTCTTATCTATGATGGTAACATCCTAGTCCTTTCAATACACCAACACAAACACAATGGTCATCTATTTGATTTAAGGAGACATCATTCAGTCAAGCATAAAGGACTTCTTTTCAAGGATCTTACATACATATAAGTAGGTATATAGATATTATTGCGGTCGAACTTTAAGTTCAACCAGGTGAAATCCTGTCTGGAAATTTTACAACAGAATCCAAGTTGAACATTTTTTTTCCATTAAGAGAATTAAATGATGGACAGGACAGGACCATAATAGGAATGGAGAATAAACCTCTGCGAAGTTGTTATTATCCTTTTTTTATTTAGTTCAGTGGATTTTCAAATAAGTCTCTGGCGATTTAAGAGACGAAGTTGTATATGTTTTTTGGCCAGTAAAATATAAAACTAAATAAAATAGAAAAAGAAGAAGAGTGGTCGAAAAGCTGTGGTCAGTCAGTTTGGATAAACCCCTTGACAATAATGTTACGATAAAAGTGAATCTCTTGTGTAGATAATATAGTTGCAATTTTTGGGAAGGAGAATTTCACAATGGCAAGTGGTGTAATTAGTCTTAGAAGAATTTAGAATTTTATGAACCATTTATAAAGCAATTTGTAATTGGAAAAGTGTGCTCAAATAAAGTACAGTCTATCGTCCTGTTGGTTTATGCATCAGTTCATCTAGAAACTAGAACCATAACTTAACCGAATCACTCCGAATTTATTAAAATAAAATTTTTATTTTATTTTTTTTTAGAAAATCCTATTCGAAAAAAATGTTGCCATTTAAATGGTCTTGTAATTGGCCAGAAAAGTTCAACCAATTTCAGAAATTGGTCAGCCATAGCAAATACTTTATCAATAGTTGAAGTTTCAATAGAAATTTCCAGCGTCTACATCATTTGTGGGTTATTCGCAAAAAAAGTATATCATTTGAAAGGCCACCAGATTGTTATAATATTTCGTCTAGTTTTAGTAAGTGACTTTGTAAAAACTGCCTTTCACCTTTTTTTGCTGAGAAATCATTTTGCAAAAATGTAAATGCCTGAAGAACTCCAACTCTCTCCACAAAGACTTAAAACGTCTTTTTTTTAATATTTTCATTTCTTTTTCATTTTTATTGTAAAAATTAAACATAACAACAATAAAACAAAACGTGTGTCTGACACTATTGACAATCTACCCTAGCGAGGTATCCGTCGGACCGGAAATTTGTTTGCAACGCATACCTACTCTGTCGGAGGTTCAAATTACAATCGAGATATCCTTCATCGGAAAAGAATACTAAACAATGCGACGACGCGTCGGGTTTCTCTTGCATTAAATTAACCAAAATCTCGATTTGCCTGGTTGTTGTTTTTTCGTTTGCTCCGAGGCCTAAAAAATAAAAAAAATTCAAGCAATAGTTCCATAATTACTTTATTAACATGTTTTTTTTTTTAATTTCTTACATTTTTCAACACTACACAAATCTTTAAAAAGTTCCGCGAACTATTTGTGTCGGAGGATATCGGAAAAATAAATTTATGAGCTGTCAAAAAATCATTCAAATAAGCAATTGATCGCACTGTAACGCAAAACGCCGGTGTGCGTTGCATAATGTCGGAAAAATGTTCCGAACAGCTGTCCTGAAGTATACCTCGAAGCAAATATTCTCCGATTCGTATAAAGGATAAATAGTTATGTTAATGTGAATACTTTTTTGATCAATGTCATCATCATCACTCAAAATAATTATATTTGTGTTGTTGCCTTTATAGTTCACACTATGACTAAGCAAAAAATATAACAAGAGGACGTAAGAAATTTCAACAATATTGGAAGTTTATCGGCTCATGATTTTCTTGTTTTCGAATTGATATTCAGTATCTCATTAGTCAACTGATGTCTCCAAGTGAGATATTCGGGATGAAATGCCAAACTTTTTGTGGACTAAAGGCCGTTAAAAGCTATTATTTTTTATTGGTATTCGGTACCTGTTCTTGGTGCATTGATGCATTCGTGTTCCAGTAAAGTAAAACCTCTTAGGTCCTAAAAAGAACCCTAGCCACCGATATTTTTACTCCCATCTTGCCTAAGTGATTTTGTGGGCCTACTTTGTAAGAAAGCAGCAGACATACTTCTCTTCCCTTGGATTGTAGCCTTGGTCTGATAATCAGCCCGTTTTTCCCGGGTTTACTTCTTCTAAATGAATCTTGATGCCTGAGTTTTTTCCTGTAGCTCATTGTATTGTACGAAATAATGTATTATTAAGAATAAATTTGAAATGAAATTTTAAGATTTTTAAACCCATATTTTATTAAAATAAATAAAGATCCGAAAATAGATCGAATAAAATGTTTAAAGTTATTTCCTTCTCACCCCGAGTTTTAATTCCTTTCTTCGGAATCCCACCCTGGACTACGACAACAACGATGTGCAAATTTACTTTATTTTCACTCGAACGATATTGTATAGGCTTAATAAAACAAAAATCTTAGACTTCAATGGATTAAAAAACTACAAAAGAAAAAAAATTATTTTGGTGAAATACCTTTGAAACAAAACCAAACTTATATTCGGTTGAAATATTTCTTTCGTTTTATTTGAGGTTCTTGAGGACAGGATATAAACTGACTTCGCTTGCAAAATGGAAGGATAATTTTCCAGCTGCTTTTTTGTTCTTTTTTTTTTACTTTAGTTGTTGTTGTTATATTGTTAAATAAGCTGTCGGAAAAACTGTTTGGGTCAACTAAAAACTTTCTAATAGAATGAGAATTGTGTTACAAAAGAAAAATTATTTGGTTTTTGTTTCATTCTATTCTACAATATTGACTCGTTTTTCGGTAAGACAAATTCAATTTAATTTTTACTTCGACTCCCAAGCATCCCAAAGTATACATAGCAAAGTTTTATATTATGTGACTTCTTATAGATTTCTTCAACTGGAACGGTTTTATGGTTAACAAAGACCCTTAAACTATTTGTTCAAAAAGCGGTCTGCTATATATAGTAGAGAGTTTTGGTTTGTCTGTATATAATGATTTTCTAGAGTGCGGTTAAGAAATTGCCAAGTATACAGTTTTATGTTAACAAAGCATTAGTTTTGTAGCAAAAAAAAAAAAAGAAAATTGTTATTTTGTTTGAAAATTGAAGTTCGTCCCTTTTTGTCGGCTTTTACAATTCAATTTTAATAATATGAAACACAAGCTGACCATTTAAAACAATACAACCGGATACCAGATTGTGTAATGTGTATAGAAGAGAAATCTTTTGGAATTTTAATTATATTTTTTTGAAGGATAGCTATTTAGTCAAAATGTCGGTTTATATGTATGTATAAGCTTTTGAGAAACTTAAACTTACGTTTATCGTCACATCATCAATCCGGAAACAATATACATACATACATACATATTCTCGAAGAAGATTTTGAAAAGAATAATTGGTAAGTTCAGATTGGTTATTCAACGATTTCATTTTTTTTTAACTTCAGCAACCATAACTTTTGTAATCAATGCAATCAGAAAAATTCAATAAAAAAAATTGGCAGGTTCACTTTTTGTTTAAAATTTTAATGTGTCGATTTATTAACGCCCCCTTGAAATAAGCCTCAATCTAAATACAATCTTTCAATCTTACTGATTCTTTCATAACATTTCACAACTTAATGACAACAAATTTTTCTCTCTTAAATTAAACAGAGAATAACATTAGAACTAACCGGGTAAGGCTACTTAATTTACAACAATAAGGACTCCAGGCAAGCCTATCAATGTAGGTACATATAACGAAGTTAACAAAAACAAAAAATGACAAATGGGCTTCCACAATTATAGATAAATAGATACATTTTTTTTAAATTCATAAAGTTGTATGTAGATAAAGTTTTAAGATACAGATATTGTTATCGAACGATGAAGGATAGGTATTTTCTTCCTGAACAAAACAAAACAACCAAAACCACCACATCTATTTTACACAAAAACTGGATTCCGCACATTGTTGACTTTTTTTTCCCACGCTGCTGCTGGACTCTGCTCTTACATCAACAAACATTGTTGGTTGACTAGATCCATGTATTCGCCAGCCACACATGCTATACCGGCACGTCCCATGTTCTTGCACTTTCCGGGAATTCGTATTTTCGTCTCAACAGAACAGTGGTGATGCGATTTGTGGGGACTATCATAGTATTCCATGTCACTGACGAAGTTGCCACCACCGGGTCTGGCGCCTTTGCTAATGGCAGCCATTGCTTCCATTTCGAGTATGTTGGATGAGGTATCGTGCAGGAATTCCGGAGGCATGTCCAGGACATGACCGACCACGATATTTGTACGAGGCTCCTGAATGATCAAAGCAAGGGTCACGTAGACAGCTAGCGAAGCGATTGTAAGTTTCATTTTATGTTATTCTTTTTGTTTGTTGTTGTTTTTTTTTTATGGTTTTATGGTTTATATTTTTTGTTTGTATTATTGCTGTTGACGTTTTTGCTGTTGGAATAGGTACTTTCTCTCTTTCGCGCTCGAAATTGCGAATAAAGTGGTTTTGAAATGACAGCGTTTTGTTTTGCAATGACATTGATTGATTGACATTTGCATCCTTTTATATACAGAATGAGAGTTCATGGATGTCAAAGCAGCTGGAAACCTTTCAAGTACAATCAATTTTGATTTATTTTTGTCTTTTTTTTTTTTGGTTTTGGTTAAGTTATATTCGACAGTCATTAAAAATAAGGAATAAATATATGTGTGGGTTGAAGAGCAAGGGTAATGTAATAAGACTATTTGCGTGGGTGATGAATTTGATTAAAATGAGTGACCTTTTCAGTCTTCAACTATTTTTATGTTTTATTGGAAAATAATCTTCCAAACTTACGTATTATCTATTTGCGATATTTTTTAATGCAATTTTATAAGTACAACTTACAAGTACCAGATTCTAAAATGTTATCAAAATCAGTCCCGTCATTAAGAAATATGATAATAACCGAAAATTTAGGCGATTTCCTCAAAAACAAACAACTTCAAAATTTTATTAAAATTTTGCATATTCAAAAGATACGAAGACTTTTTAATAAATTCAACAGATTTTAAGAAAAACGTATGCGTAACGTAATAATTGCAATATGAGTTTTTTTTTGGTAATACTTTTCCACTCGACCGCTATATATTTTGGTTGGAAGAATCCCATACACCAAAATCCTAAAATTTAAAAAACCCATTATCCCGAAAAATGTACGATCTAACGCACGCACGACCGAGCATTTACGACCTGACGAATGAACTGACGCACGGAAGCATGCACGCACGACAACGTGTGTACGACATATGTGACGGAACAATGGACTTGTGAACCACTTGTGTGTGGACTTATAACCCACCCTTATGAGCCATAATTCCACAAAAAATAGGTTTAATATTTCATAATTTTAAAAAGGAAGTGGGTCATAACTCCACAAATGTTTTATGGAATTTTTTAAAATCATACTCAAGGTAATTTTTACTAAAAAAAAAACTGTTGACATTGGCGCCTGACTGGACTACTGGAAAAAGGGAGTTAACATCCCTTGAACCAGTGGAACGGCCCATCTGATGAACTCTTATTCCAAGAAAATGCGTTTGACACATAAACCTTAAGCGGTTTTCAAGGATTTAAGCAAACAAATAAAATTTCCTATTGAACTCTTAAGACGCATCTTAAGCTTAAAAAAAGCAATATAAATGATTTTTATAATAATAAAATCAATGGCGCAAAATTTTAAACGATTTAGTACGATGTTAAAGCCATTTTATCATACTAAAAAAAGGCTTTAACATCGTACTAAATCGTTCAAAATTTTGCGTTAATATTTTTAAAATCACTAAAGTGAGTCAGAAATCCACAATCGATGGGTTAAAAGTCCAAGATTTTCCTGTACACCAAGGCGGTTTAAAAATCCACAGTAAATTTGTGGAGTTTAAACCTACCTACTCAAAAATCCACTATAAACTTTTGTCTTGTGGACTTATGACCCTGCGCCATTAATCATTACTTGTATAGTCTGTGATTTTAATAATAATTTTAAACAAAAAAATCATACAAAATCAATAAATTTATCTTCCAGCTTCTATATGCAATAACGGACTTATCCTGTGTGTGGATGTTGGTCCAATCAAACTTTTTATCAAAATCTTTTTAAAGAAATGGAATTAAATTTCGGTTTGCTATCTAATATCGTACCATAAGAACTCCCATAAAATAGGATTAAATCAATTTTAATAAAATATAAACCTCAGATTTCTAAATTTCCAAACAACCTGACTTTTTGATCATTTTCCAATTTTCAAAATTCTCGTATTTATATATGGTTGTCTGTCCTCATCCAATTTTCAAATTTTCATTTCCGATGATTTTGCAATCAAATCAAAGCCTTCATAGGTATACTCTTTATAACACACATCCTCTATTATACTCTATACGTATCCCTTTTTTCTATCATCAACTGAACGTTGCCAAAAACCATTACCTTTGAATATTCTATCATAGATAAGGATTAGACTTTATATATATACAGTAGAAGTAGACCTACTTCCTTTATTCCCATTTTGGCTTCAAACGAATTCTCTGGTAATCCTTTTGGCCCCCCTTTTCACTTGAATAACATACAAAGGCAAACTAAAAAAAAAAAAAAAGATCATCCTTAAACGAGAACGACGACGATTGAAAGGCAGCAGAAGAATAGCCACACACTCTACTAAATAAAAAGAAGAAACAGAAGAAAAAAAAGAAACTCTGGACTTGGAATTTTCTATTATCCTCTGCACGTAAAGCCCAAAGCCTATTTTCTAAATTATCTCCTCTCCAAGAGTTGGTATATCTCCCTCCACACTGTCCTGTCACCATATGCGGATGAAAGGACGAAGCTGTAAAAAAAATAATAATATCTACCAAGAAAACTAGAATAGGATTCGTTATGTTTGGATACTTAAACCTGAAAAGGAGCAGTGAAAAAAAAAAGTGTGGAGTTTTCTCATCACATCCTTAAGAGCTATACGAGAGGAGGAACGATACAAAGGACTTTTTTTAAAAATTGCTTAACATTCTTCAGGTGTTATCGGAAGACATTTTTCTACACACAAACGCACACATGGTTCAAGACGAAAGACGAGGACAATTTGTCAGGTATTAGGTCTTGATATAATTACGTAGGTACAAGAGTATATGTAACTGAGTCCAATTACGCCCCTACTTCCATATACGTTATTATCTAAGCAAGAAAATCGTTCGAAGAGGAAATTCAAAGGAAATCGTTCTTGCATTATAGCACCAACACAGCACCACACTAGAACCTATAGAACCCTCAATATTTCTTGATATCCTTCCTTCCTTAAAAAAAAAAAAAAAAAATTGTTGGGGAAGAATCGATATTTTATTTTAATCTGCCTCTCTCTCTTTCTCAAATTTTCACATAAATACATATATGTACATATGTATATCCTCTGTGTGACCTTCTCATGGTGCATGCTAGGATGCATGCCATGCACAAGTGAGTTGTCTACCTTAACCTCAAATTCAAAGTCCTTCACAGTTTACCGGTTTTCTGTTTGCATCCGTCCGACCTTTCTACAGTTTCTAATGCCTCTGATGGCTGCTCGAAAAAAGGATGTGTGTATAAAATTAATTCGATTATCAATAATTTTCCATTTCATAGTTTTAACAAGGTTGTTATAGATCCTATGTATAGGAATCTGAAGGGTTATATGTACATATGTGTTTATTTAGGTATTTTAAAGCTAGCTTAACTCAATGGCAAACGATGAAACCGGCGGCGGCGGCGGCAGAAGTGTCAATGATGTTGTGCATCAGATGGGTCGAAATTATATAAGGCTGGTTGGTTTTATCCAGATCCAGTTGACATATATGTAGATGGAGTGTTGTTGATTTGTGTTTTCGTTCAGTTGGGTGACCTTCATCACTATTTTTTTTTTTATTTATAATTTTTTTGTTTTTGAAATTTGCTAATTGAGTTTTATGTGTGTAGATAAATAAATTTTGATCAGAGTGCTTTTGTGTGGCAGGGATTAAATAATATCAATATACCACTTATATGGTCTATATGTATATAATCGACTGTATGATGAAATTTCATAAATTATTAACATTTGTCAAATCATATAATTGATGAGGGATTTATATTTAAGAGGAGTTTATCTGCATATTATATTGTTGATTCAGAACTAATTATATTTGATTTGGTTATTATTTTGATTATTTTGACTTAGAGAAAAGCTTAGAAATCAAATAATTCACACCAGATGTTTGTATATACAAAATATGATAATAAATTGAATTTTAACCAATTTAAATACCATTCTCTATTTGAGCTATATAAGGCAACTTGTGATGCGGTATCAAGGCAATCACGTAAAGCCTTTTACAAAACAAGCAAGTCAAACGGTCAGACAGGACATTTGTATGGAATTTAATTGAACATTAGTCTTGCAAAATCTCAGCAATAACTATCTGACAGTTTGTATCTTAAATAATGTCTGAGATTTGTGGTTTCCAAAAGGAAAATTGGGTGCAAATAATTTCTGTGAAATTAATTTAACTGTGTCTTCCAAAAGCTAAATAAATTATTGCAGATATTTTGCGTGTTAGGTTTTCTATTCCATAGGAAAATAAGGTCTAACAAGAACATTTCAAAAAATAAAGGAATCTTAACAATATTTATAATTCGAATGACGTCTGTCATTTTTTTATACGTCAAATGTGAAAACCATCGATATCTTGCAAACACTTTGTGATCCGTTGAATGCATGTACACAGTAAACGGTATAATTTTGTTGGTAACTCGAAATCCGTTATAATTATTGACATATTATTGTGATCTGTCAACTTCGTATAAATTAGAATGAATCATTTCATTCATTTCAGGCAACAATTCGAAACAAGAAATTTAACATACCTTGTTCACTGAATGTTCCCATTTTAAAATAGGTTTAGACAACCATCTGCATTGACTAAATTTGATAATCTATTTAAAAATGTTTATAAATAGGCTTTTGGCAGCTGTCTTAAACTAAACGAACGACTGTCAATATCCCTACAAATATTTAAACCGTTATTCAGTTAATTTAAACCTTGTTTTAAGACTAAGGGTGTATTCATAAACGTAGAAAATCTGCACTAGTACAATCGCAGTTCTTTTCTAATGCATTTGTGAACGCACCCATAATGCAGAATGTCTGCAGTAAACAAAAAGGCCTGACTTAGTCCGATTTGTATGTAAACAGAGTTCATAAACGTCAGAGAAAAATGGCTGCCAAACAAATTTTGTTGAAAAAAGAGAAAGAAAATTATAACGAAACAATTTCTAAGCTTAAAAAAAATCGCATATTGCTAAAAAATACATTCTTCATGAAGGTGGTTTCATAGTATCCTAGCGATATATTTCATAGTCATGTTAGGATGTCGATATCAACATTCAATGTAATTTTAATATAAAAAATTAAAATGTTAATTTCCATAGATTGTTGAAGACGAGTTGAAAATATTGTAGAAAACAAAGCAAACATTCTTTACAAGTCAGTGCCGCTTCGTCCTTCTTGGTGACTGTAAAATTAATTTTATAAATGTCTGCTCTTTCTGCAGCCAAAAAAATGCAGCTGCACAATCTACCCGAAGCTGACGACAGTCTGACGTTTATGAACGGTAGGTACTGCAGTTGGGCTAGGTTAGTTCGATCGAAAAATCTGACTTTATGAACGCAGATAATGCAGTTCTTAGTTAGGCTGACGATTATGAACTCACCCTAAACCACGTTTGTTCAATTGGCCCTTAGTAAAAGGTTAATTCTTTTAGTATCGTTTATCGTACTTCGATTTCGATAGACTTTTGACAGCAATACAAGTTAAAGTTTTTCACTGAGAAATAGCATCCATCTACCTAATGGTGCAAAACTAGCCCTGCAATAAATTAATATTTTTAGTCCTTTATTTCATAGGTATTTAAAAATCGACTAACTAAATTAAAAAAAAAAAAAAAAAAATATTCAACTTAACAACTTCGGCGTCTACTTTTGTATGCAACCATTCATAAAGTTACGTCCGCCACTAAACTCAAAAACCACTTAAAAACTTCCCCTATCCTATACACTAATGAAGAGAATTCTCCTCTATAACCTCAAATCGCACTTGAGAGAAATAAGGATTCTTCTGGGAATTGAATAAACTATATGTAAAGAATCAATATAAATATTTTGGTCTCTATCATATCTCACTCAATGATTGAGATCCTATTCTTGTATTCGATAAGTTTTATGAATAGAACTTAATTTTCCGTGAAAATATGGAAGGATAAGGCTAAAGCGAGATTTCCCGCATTTGCTGTTGGATGCGCCATGAAGTGAGTGCGGTATATTACAACACGCCAGACTCTTCTTCTTGCCTGGGCTATGATGATGATGAAGAACAATTTAAGGCTGATTCTTATGTATATATACGACGAACGATGACGAACACTTAATTTAATTTTATTGAGATGTGCTTCAGTGAAGCCATAGAGGCTTGTCTTGTCTATATAAATATAATGGAGAGAATATCAGTTCTGGTGAATTGCATCTATTCATCGTCAAGAACCAAAGTCTGTGGAAATATTACATTTTATTGAAACAGAAGTTTATTGAGCTGAAAATAATTTTATTGAATTATTTTTCCATTCCACTAGGGAGCCACGATGTGACGCGACATACGCCCCCCATGACATGGCTGGTTTGATAGTGTTCTGATGTGACGGCGGCGGCAGTGGTGATGAAGTTGCGAATCCCTATTGGGAAATAAAGAATTTGGAATAGAAATAGAATTTGGATATTCATTCAAAGACAGCATTTTGTTCGTGTTATAAAGACCCAGATCTGTGTTGCCACTTTGGTTTAATTGTACAAAAGTTGCAAAAAAAATTGTATTCGTCTAACAACCACATTTGTTTTCTGCACCCTTACAATCTGAAAAACAGGAATCGAAATAAAAACGATTTAAAAAAAGCGTCACATGGGAAGAATATTTAAGGCACAGATACGTATTAGAATTTTTCCAGTAAAACAAGTGTTTTTTAGATCAAACTTAACGGATTTAATGGAATTACTAAATACTTAAAAAAAAAAAAATGGTAGTGAAAGTAAGAAATGTCTGTTTACTTGCCCAAAACTTTCAATTTCATATATTTTATCTTCTTTTTAAAAGATCCTTCTTTTTTTAGAGAGACAAATTTTAAACAATAATACGTACAATAAATATTTTTGTTTGAAATGGGTTTTAAAGAAATTGGCAACAATGGTTTGTTAATTTCGCTTCCTTTTTGAATCATCCTATACACTGGCAGTCAATGTCAAATTCGTCAATGTTGTTTCAGTTATTTGATTTTAACAGAAATTAATTTTTAGTTTATTATTCGAAATTGTGGTTTGCTTCGAACTTCAAATGCTTATATGAATGCATTTTAATTAACTGCCTGAACACAATGGAGAAGTAGCTGCTACTAGAGCTGCAGCTGGAATAGCTGTCAAAATATTCTTAAATATTATGGTTAATTTTGAGTTTTCTTATCCTAAGATATGTAACATATATTAATTTTACTAAGTTATTTTTAGTTTTGAAGGAAAATTTCTTGCGTTCAGTATACTTTTTCGCTGGATGAGAATATTATTTTAACAACCACATTAACAGGGTGTAGGACAAACTCATTTGACTGTAATTCAATCTGTTATAATATTTTTGTCTCTTTGTAGCATATACATAGGCTGCAGGGAATAGAGTTGTTAGATGATTAAGCGATTGTAGAAGACAAACTATAATGGTGATGAAGACATAAAGAACAAAAAAAAAAAGAAAGAATCATAAAACTGATTTAAAGTTTATGAAAAAAAAATAATATCACTGTACATTGTTGGTGGCAGGCATCGTCTGCTCTTGACAAAGCAAGCAAAACAACGTTATTTTGTTGTAAAAGGTCAAAGCATACCCTTGGGCATATTTTTGGATTATGTTGTTTAGCTATGGTACAGCAAAGAATGGCCATCATTGAAATAAGGTTGAAACAAGATATTTTTTTTTCATAATTTATGTAACTGAAATGTTTAAATGAGAATTATTTAAAAAGTATGAGAAAGGGCTTATAAAAAAAAATGAAAAAAGTTAAAGGTCTTAAATTAAGTGGAATTTTCAACGACAGCACTGGATATATTTTATTGACTTATTTTTATAATTTAGACACATTCCAGGGCTTTCGACTCCTCTTAAAATGATTAATATTATATTATTAATTATTATTATTAATAAATATAGTAATAGGTTAGGAAAACAGGTACAGGTACATCCATATAATAGACTTGAGTTAGCGGCGATGTCTATGTCCAAGATTTAATGCAAATCTTTAGAATGTTATACACATTAAAAAAAACTTGTCCTTTTCAAAATACAAGGTTCAGCCAAATTTAAACAAATTTGACACTTCTGTTTAATTTAAGTCACTGAAGAAAGTGATTTAGCGAAGGAATAAGCAACAGATGTGTCAAATTTGTTTAAATTTGGCTGACCCTTTTATTTTGGATAGGACAAGTTTTTTTTTAATGTGTGTGAGGGGTGGGGGAATCAGTATGAGTTTCATTTGGCCGCCATCTTGGTGAAAGGGGTGTTAAAAATTTATTTTCGCAATATCTTGAGAACGATAAGTTTGACAAACAAAGTCTCAGCATATATTTAAAGAGATTTGAATTCTCTACAATTTTGGTTAAGTTACTTTTTTACCAAGGAATTGAAAATAAAAAATTATAGCTAAAAACAAAATGGCGATAGTAAAAATCGTTGAATAATATTATTCGTCTATTTTTAAAATTTAATTTCTTTGTAAAAAATTATCTTAACCAAAATTGTAGAAAATTTACTTCTCTTCAAAAATCTCCTACAATATTATTTTTCAACCTTATCGTTCTCAAGATATCAGAAAACCACCTTTGTACACCACTTTTTTTCAAGACAGCGTTTAGTCAACTCTTGGATTAGAGGTAAGTTAAGCGTATTTTATTAATGTGGCAGAAAGTTTTTACGCTAATTAAGACGGTAGGTATAAATTCGAATTTCGAAAATGCTTGTTGTTTAAAATTAAATAATTTTCCTTTCTTGCTTATTTACTTGGAGATAGTAATAATATAATAATACATAACAGTACCTAAAATAGCTTTCACGGCTTCAAGTTTACATAAATTGTCGTTTCGTCCCGGCGCAAAGGCGGTTGCGGCGATCTCATTTGGAATCATCAGTTGATTAGTAAGGGACTTGTCAATTGTCAATACCCAATTTTTTTGTTAAGATCGGTTCATCTTACACATAGATTTTATGGCGAATACCTAGTGTGAACTATAGCCAACAAGATTAGAATTCCTAATCATTAAAGCTGAAAGTTTTTGTTTTGCCTGTGACCTGACATTGTAGAAATTTAGCACTATTTAAATGGACTTGTTGAATTATTAATTCAAAATAGCTTTTAACAACATTTAGTTGACATAAAAGTACCTAAAATATTGTTTACAAAATTTTTTGAAATTCTATGGCTTGCTTTTTAAAAGCAAAGTAGGTATAAAAAATAAAAATATACAAGTAAAATAAAACATAACTTAATCGACAGGTTCTTTTCACCTTAAGTTGACAAACATTTTATTTTATTTTTTTTTCTGTCAGTGAAAGTAGAATTTTTCACAAAAATTTGGTTCGTTGAATATGAAGGTTAAGCTGAGAAATTTTTAGGGTTAGCTTTATAAAAAATTAGAAAAAACATTCAAATTAAATGAATAAAAATGCTTTTACAACTTTTGTGGTTGTAGATTTTTATAAACCTATAGTTGAACACGGTTGTAGATAGTTTTAACTTTGTGTTGTAAAACGATGAATAGAAAAATTTCCCACAAAGTTGCAGCGTTAATTACTACACAACCAAAATCATTGCAATCTTGAATTCATCCTAATTGTTCTCTTGGTTCTATTGAAAGTCAAGATCTCAAAGTTGAATATAATTTTTTTTTTCTCTTCCGCATCAATAGTTCAAAGGGTAATGTTGCAATTTGCATATGTGTTTTTTTGAAAAGGATCGATTTTGTTGTCAGGAAAAAAATTGTATATGTTATGTATTAATTCTTATGTATATGTGATTAACCTAAAAATGGTTTTAATTTAACGAAGTTTCTGAGGACAGCCATAATTTTGAATTTAAAAAGCTCTATCTTTTCTTTAAAGTAAGATTATTTAAAAAAAAAAATTCATCCGAAGTTTAGAATAACAGCAATAGGTATCCTATTTCGAAGTTACCTAAATGAGTCCTAAAAAAGTTGTGCGTGAAAAGTTTATCATTTACAACACTTCTTCCCAAACTATAAATGATTAGTATATAGGTATGTACCCACCCGTAGTGCATTGTTTTCATACCGCATAACAATTTTATTTATTTTGCAAGTTTGGTTAAATTTTCTTATTTTGATTTTGTTTTTGTTTCATTATGATGTGGACTACAATCTAATTTGAATCAACTTCTTCTGACCTTGACCAGACGAGCTATTCTATAGAACTAAAACTTCGTCCATATTATATGCAAATCGGCATCTCTCCTGCAATATGAGAGACAACAACAAAAAAAAAAAATTGAAACCCCGGAACAAAACAAAACATCACAGCAAATGTACAGAATGAGATAACGAAATTTATTTGGTTATGTCCCAGAAAACAATGGCGTTAGTATGCAAAGGACGAAAATTGTTTTTATTTTTTATTTCACTAAAACAAACCTCAGACGAAAGGATAACAATTATATTGCTGGGGGCGAGTTTTTTTTTTCTCAGGTGGCAGTGGCAGAAAGTTTCCCGTTCGTGTGAAATAAACACATTTCGTGAGCATTGAAGGGTGACCCAGAAATATATACATCTACATAAAATAACAAAAAAAAGGACTTCAGGTTAGCTTCAGGGACTTTACCAAATGAGCGAACGAAAGGATATTTATTTTTTCTTGTATACCTACCTATGTTCTAGTTCTAGTTATAAATGTTTAGTTGAAAACATAAACTTCAATGGTTAAGGGTAATCAAGGAGCATCGTCTTTAAACATTTTTTTGTATTATTGCAAAATAGAAGGATAAGGGATTTTTTCAGTTTTTTTATACAATTTATCTTGTGCAAGGTAAAAATAAATTTAAAAAAAAAAAAATTAACACGCTGATTACCTTAACTTCATTATCATATTATATGTATGCGGGCAGGATTCATGTAAAATCAATTAAAAATAATTGCGGTCAAGAGGTCACAAAGTCAGGACGCGAAGGTGCAATTGTGGTAATTTGTAGCAAAATCAAAGGAAACTTAATTTATGGCAATTATACATTTAACACGTTTGGCTTATCGTTTGAACACACAAAAATACTTTAAAAATTAGAGCGGAAAATACAGTTAAATTAAGCGGGAATTTTAAAAATGCCAGGAAAGAAGGCTTAATATGAGGGCAAAGGTGAAAAAAAATGTTTGATACAATTTTATGGAAAGTAGTATTTTTATTTGTTTTCATTTCTCTTTTTGCTTCAGTTCCAATTACAGCTTATAATTCATCCGTGAATTACGTAAATTGCATCAACAAAAATCTTTCTTCATTCAAAATAGCTTTGAACGCGTTTCAGTTAGTACCAAGTTTAAGAATCAAATGGGAAAAATAAAATTGGATATTAATTCAAAGTAAGCATTACCGTGATAAAATACAAAATTTGTATGAGCTGATCAAAGGCCGTTTAAACACTTAACCGAATCAGTAATTATTCAACAACCATGCAATTAAATGGTGCTAATTTCAAATTAGTGTATGTGGATTAAAGACAGTTTAAAAACTTAATCGAATCAATAATTCAACAAATCTGCAATCAAATTTGTGTATGTTGAGTAGAGGTCGTTTAAAAACTTAATAAAATCATTAATTCAACAAGCCTGTAATTAGTTAGATCTAATTTAAAATTGGTCCATGCGGATCGAAGGCCTTTTAAAAACTTAATTGAATCAATAATTCAACAAATCTGTAATTTAATTTGTGTATGTGGACTAAAGGTTGTTTAAAAACTTAATTATATCATTAATTCAACAAATCTGCAGTTAAATTTTTGCATGTTGACTAAAAGTCGTTTAAAAACTTAATCAAATTAATAATTCAACAAGCCTGTAATTATTTGGAGCTAATTTTTAATTTATTTATGCGGACTTAAGGTAGTTTTAAAATTCATTCCAGTTAAAAAGGCAACAAGCCTGCAATGAAATTTGTGTACGCTGACTAAAGGCCGTTTAAAAAGTTATTCGAATCAATAATTCAACAAATCTTCAATTACATTTATGTATCTGGACTAGAAGGCGTTTAAAAACTTATTCAAATAATTAATTTAACAATCCTGTTATTATTTAGAGTTAATTTTTATTTTTTTATGCGGACTTAAGGTAGTTTAAAAATTCATTCGAGTTAAAAAGTCAACAAGCCAGCAATACAATTTTTGTACGCTGACTAAAGGCCGTTTAAAAACTTAATCAAATCATTAATACAAAAAAACTGCAGCAAAATTTGTGAATGTGGACTAAAGGTCGTTTAAAAACTTTATTATATCAATAATTTTACAAGCTTGTAATTAAATAAACTTATATTCATACATTTTTTACTATAATATATAAGGACTTCTTAAAAAAAAAACTCATTTTCATTTCTTATCAAACACTTCGCTATCTTTTACAGCAACCTTAACTATTTTACTGAACAAAATCTCAATAAATAACATAGCAATTGCAAAACCAAATCCATATCCGAACAAAGCAAATGCATAACGACACTCAGTAATTCCAATTGAAACGAATCCTCCAACACTGCTCTCACATTTTGGTTTCTGAGGGAACCATTTCAATTCTTCACGATTCATTAAGCCAACTTCTCGTTGCCAACGAATTCTGTAAATTTATTTATCAAATATAAATCAAAACTAAGAAATCAATGTTTTTTTTTTTTTTGTAAATTTATCTCATTTTCAACTTACTGCCTTCGAAAAAGTTCCTTATATGGAAAATTCTTTCTCACAGGAATTGCCAAAATTGGTAATTTAAAAGGTTCCAATTCTTTAAGTCCGCATTTTTCTGGTTCAGCAAAAGTATCACTTATAACTTGATAGCCAGCTTGAAGTTCAACTTGATAGGCAAATAGACCAGTTCGAACTTTTTCCATGCCCACGTGGGGTCGCATGTAGACATGGTCTCCTTTAGGTTGAATTTTCTTCTGAAATAGAGTTTTAGTCACCGGGTCTGTGGATTCCTAAAAAGAAAATCATAAATATTTCTACAGAAAAGCAAACACACAAAATAGATACCTACATTAAAGAAAATCTTATTGTAAACTGTATCCTGAACACCAATTTCCAACGGTGACTGTCCAAGGTCACCCAGTGTTCCTATAGCCTCACTTGGACTTTGCAACAGCGCCACAATATTTGCCGAAAACGATGTAAAAAGAAATAAAGTTGTTACAAAAGTCGTAAATACTAAAATTCTAGCCGATCGATTAGGAATAGTCACATAGAACCCCTGCTGACATATAGCTCCCCAAACAAAAACAATACAATCTCCAAAATCCATTCCGGTGAGAAGTGGCGAAAAAGCTAATTCAATTGACATAATTACCGCCGTAAAAATCATAAATATCAAAACTGCAAACCAAACGTCATAGTTAAATGGCAGAGCAAAGATATTGGCAACAGCTGATAATGGAGGCTGTCGAAACATAATCCCAGCTCGAATGCGATAGGTCTCTACGACGAAATGTACAACAGCAACTCGATCCAGACGCATAAATATGGCATTTTGACAGAAATCCAATTCGTAACGCTGAAATCTTCCCATCAATCCATCGAAAGAGCCATTTGGTTTTTTCCATCCCCAATTGTCGGTTTGATGGGTGTTGAAGCTGCGAAAGAATAAACATTTATATCATCATCAGTGATGTGAAATTCTAGGTTAGGTAAACTGATTTCTCAAAAGATCAAGACATCAATCTAACTTCACTTATCCTATATGTACCTCATGTTCAACCTTCCACTGAGCGCCCTAGTCAATGGATAGTTCACCTTTGTGATTGTGTCAATATGTCTCATTGTCAAGTCCTCAATGTCAGTGTACATATCGGGGAATGCAATCACCAGACCGGTTTTAAATTCCAACCCCTCTAAATCCTCTCTGTATGATATTGCAGACCCGAATTGCTGCAAGCTCGTTAACAAATCTCTACTCGAATTTATATTGCCACCAACTTGTCTCACCCTCATCGACTTTCCTGGTTCAACCTTATAAACATCCAACAGACTGCCGTCTCTCAGCAATCTAACCTCACCGTCCGGTGGAATAAATACGTCAGGAATTGTCGCATCTCTGCCACCCAGTAGCAGCCAGAAGCGGTTGGTTGTGAATAGATTTCTTTGGTCGGCTGCCCTCAGAGTCTGCCAGGCACAGGATCCATCTAAATTGACAATTATTCCCGTCTTGTAGCTTAGGGGTTTCAAGGTTAACTGATGCACATCATCATGGTCCAAGTTTATATCACGAAACACATTCACGTACATTTGTCGCTCCAAGAAGCCACGTACAAGTTTTCCAATTGGTCTGACAATCTCATCTCTTCCGCTGACATCTTCTGGGCAAACGACTAAGCTCACACTCCGAACACCATGGAAGCGAAAGTAGTCCACGTACAATGGCAAATTGGCTATATTCCACCAGGATAACTGTTGCTCCTTGAATTTGTTGCTATTGCTGCTGTTGCTGTCGTGAAAGTCGATGAAAGCGGTGGAAGCAGCGTTGTCGTCGTCGTCATCATCATCGCTTGGCTGACTTCCAAAAGTCGATTCAGCAGCGAAAAGAATTTCACCTGCCACAATAATTGAGATGACATAAAGAACATGCATACCTTGCTTCCTTATGTACTTGTTGTGTCCCGTTTGCGGTTCCGTGATCCTGCTTTTATATAGTAGTGTCAAGTGGAAAAAATAAATTGGCCCACTAACAACCGTGGCTGCACCACCTCCAGGATATAACTAAATTGGTGGAAAATTGCACGCAATTTCCTGTTTTATAATGAGCATTCTGAGTGCATTATGGGTTGAGTTACGCCACACCACCGCCACACCGACCCACCGCTCCTCGCTGTAGTTTGGTGCCAGACCTCAAACGGATAGGACGAATATAATGGCTAAGGACACCTGTTGTATAGGTATAGCCTGCAGCATGTATAAGTCTGTATGTATGTATGTACATATTATATATGTGCTCCAAGTGTGGTGAAAACAAAATGGAATGTTGCATGAATAAATGAAAATTCTTGGTTTATCGTGTGGCAACATTTTTGCTCGTCGGGTCCTTGTTGATCCTTCTGGTTGTGTGGCGATTATTTATTTAAATATCCCATTCACAGGATATGGAAAAATAAATATATCTACATATACACCTACTATTAAATGTATGTTTGTTTGTATGTTGTTTTGTTTGTTACAAGGTGCCACTGTGTGGGGTCCTTTATAAAAGAGGTGTCACCTCTAGTTTGTACACCACGCGATATATGTAGATCAGGAGGGGTTTGGCATCAAGGTGTGGTTGAGTGTTTGATTGGTGTTTTCATGTGCTGCTGACGATGATAAACGAGGTGTTGCAATTTTAGGTTGCAATTTCAGTGATTTATTGATTGTGATTGTGTCCATTAGGGTTGCAGTTACCTACAAGCATATAATTATATTCGCTTCTGTCTGGTTTATATGTAAGTGTGGTTTAATTTGGCTGTTGAATTGCTGATATTTTATGTGAACAATTTTATGGTTGCGTTGAATTCGACTTATAATGATGGTAATGGAGTTTTATTTTATGACTGAAATTAATTTTTTTTATTTAAATTTCTTTTGTGCAATTAGTGTACTTTTACTGTATTTTTTTTTTTTCAACTCATATATCAGCCACCGCAGCGAAGGAACTTGAAATACCTATACCTATTTTCAAGTGAAACATTTTTAAATAAAACAATTGTCACAATTGTTAAGCCATAAAGAATTTTTAGTATGATTTAGATTCAAGAGATTTTAATTAAAAAATGTCAATTTTCTAGGAACATTAAGTAAGGAGGAATCTCAGATATAAGAAAAGTGGGTGTGGTAGTAAGCGGATTTCAAAAAAAAAAAAAAAACTTTTTATATACTGCATAGTTTTCCCTCAGACAATTTTTTATAAGTTTTAAGCCTTTTATAAGGATAAAATTCTAACATAAAAAGTAGGCACATTTGTGGGCATGGTAGTGGGTGGGACAAAACATAGATACCTATAATTCTTTTTGGTTGAAGTTCTAAGGAATTTTAATAAGGAGACAATTAAAATGTGAACAAAGTGGGCGTGGTAGTGGGCGGAATTTACTCAAACCACTTTCTAAACTATCGCACTACTCAAATGAATATACTTTTAAAATTTCAAAATTTGTTCAGAATTTTTCGAGTCTATATAAGCCGCACACAGACTAACATTCATTTTTATATTCACATAGAATTTACTAATAGTGTTTTTACATAATTTAACAATTTGTATATATATTTGCACACTTCATAAACATTAACAAAACCTACATAAATTTAAACTCAAATTTTATGCAAAACTTTAATAAAAAAAATAAACTTATTCAGCTTCTTGATTTTATAAACTTTCTTTATTATTTATATTTGTTTTCTTTTTGTATGTACCTACTACCTACCAGTGGCGAGGTGTCCATATAACTCGATTCCTACCGACTTACCTTTTACATTTTCTGCTATACAACAATGTTTACTAAAAACGAGCAACATAAAACCCACGGGATAAACCTAATATGTATCTATACATCAACCTGCACACTCCACCACTCAATTGAAAAGCCACACACGAAAACACACACACCTCATTATCATTAGTATATGTGTATTCTGTCCACACTCTGTGCATAGCCAAAGCAAAGCAACCCGAAATATGTCGGGTTATAAAATCTGTCGCTAGATAGAACAAATTCATTTCCTTTCTCTTTTCTTCCTTATGATTTTCTGATTTTGACTCAACTCTGTTTAACACACGCTCTCTTATGCAAAAGAATAACACGCTTTTTTCCGACTTATTTGGTGATTTTTGTGAGTATCTTCTACCGCTGCGCTGTGCTGTGGTAGATTATTTGAGTAGGTCAGTTCTCTTAGTTACTTAATGAGTTTCTGAGTTTGACTCGTCTCTGTTCCCCTTTCTTATGCAAACAAATAACACGCTTTTCTTCGACTTATTTGGTGAATTCTGTGTGTATCTCTTATCGTTGCGCTGTTGTTTAACAACAGCAGTCTGTATGTATTAAATGAGCTGATAAAATTCGCTACCATTTAAAAAGTGAAAATTCAGTTGGTTGCTTTTAATGTTCAATATTTTCTATTTTTTAATCCAGATAAATAATTATTTATAGAAAAATTTTATTTATTGGCTTAGTTTGTCTTGGAAAGCAGATCTGCCATATATTATTTTTTAATATTGGCTACATATTAATATGTTTTAGAATGCATTTACGTTTGCAGGTAATTATTTTTTACATCGACTTACCGTTTGAAATTATTCACGCCTCGCCACTGCTACCTACATATATATTATACATCTTTATTTTTCATCTGTCTTAACAAATCAGTTCATAAAACATCAATTCTTAGAATTTCTTCAAATAAAGAAAATAAACATAAAATTTAAAAATAAATAACACCCAAAGTCCATTTTGAATGTAAATTTTATCATTTTTCTCACCAAAAAATGGGATTATCAATTCAAAACTTCAGCAAAAATGAAAAAAAAAAAAACTAAAATTAATTTTCAGACTAATCTTTAACAATAAAAATACAAAAATTCAAAAAGTTTTGTCATAAATATAAATGGTCCTTCAGTCGAAAAAAAAACAATAGGTATATACAACCGACAATGCCCTCTCGAAATAAAGAACATGATTAGGTTGCATTAACTCGTTCAAATGTAAGCCGTTTATTTTAAAAGTGATCCAAGTCCATTTTGTTTCAAAAAAAAATCAAGAAAATTGTTCTTATTAGTTTTGGGAAGGTTAAGAGTATTTTTTTTTAAAGTAAAATCCACCCACTACCACGCCCATATTTCTTATACTTGAATGTTCTTCGTATTCTAGGATCCAATAAAGAAAACATTTTGTAACTAAACTCTATTAAAACTAAAGCATGACATCTACAATTTTTCCATTCCACTTTTACGCCTATGTCCACGCCTATTTTCTTATGCCTACATATTTATATTTTTAATTTGATAACGTCTTTAGAAATCTACAAATATTTTCTTAAGGGCTTTAAAATGCGCCTACCACCAAGCCCACTAAGATCCCGCCTACTGCCACACCTCTTTTTTATAAATCTTTGAATTTTCCATTTATTTAAATTCACTATGGGAAGTTGAAATTTAATTTTTAAGCTTTCGTAAGCATAAGCAAAGTCATGACAGGTGTATTTTTTTGAAAATCCACCTAGCCATATTTTTTATTTTTGTTTGCATTTGCAAATTGGAAAATTAATTTATTTTGATAAAAACGGGGTAACCTTGACAAATTTTCAAGTGATTTTTTTTTTAAAAGCTGTACAAACCCTTATTATCTCACCAGCTGTAGGCATTTTTGTCCTTCGACCAAGCTTTTGACACAACTCAATTGTTGATACAATCATAGGCTTTTTGTATAGAGTTTCCTTGTTTCCTTGAGCGAAGGATTTCTTCACTATTTACTCACTGTTTAGACTTTAGACGCAGTGCGAGACTTAAGAGATAGTAGACAGAATTTAAAAGGAAGTTTTGATAATGAATCACGAATGCCAAATTCCCAAAAAAAATAAAATCCAGAAAACCTAAAATAACGAATAAACCTACAATCCAGAAAACCAAAAATTCAGAATACCGCATATCCCAAAAACCCAACATCCCAAAAGCCTTAAATTCCGAAAAATTTCCCGATATCGAAAAAGTTTTTAAAAAAATGGTGCATTCAATGTTAAATTTGTCTGTTATGTTTTCTTTTTTTTTTTAAATAAAAATGAGAAGACGAAGACTAATATTTTTAACAATCTTAATTACCCAATTTTGGTCTTTTGGGATTTTGCGTTTTCAGCATTTTAGGTTTTCGGAATTTTGGGTTTTCCG
Organism: Epistrophe eligans; assembly: GCA_951394125.1. Lineage (NCBI taxonomy): Eukaryota > Metazoa > Arthropoda > Insecta > Diptera > Syrphidae > Epistrophe > Epistrophe eligans. Next base: position 9,839,747 of record OX596031.1, on the reverse strand, counting down.
GATTTGGGATAAGATTTTATGAATTCAATATACTTGCCCTTAAGGTAAATATATGTATATTTGTAGCAATTGAAATCAAAAACTTTCGAAAATAATGTGAGTTCCTCCTCGTCAATTGAAAACAACAAACCAAAAGAAAAAACAAAACAAAAAAAAATACAACGAACAAACAAAAATGCCTTTCCTTAACTATAAAGATGCCCTCTGACTTATGAATAAATGATTAGGACTTCTATGCGGCATCACCATTTCAAATTTAAGATTGCCTTCTTTTTTTGCCATTTTTGTATAGCCTATATGACAGGTCTACATATACATATATTCTTTCTTTTTTTATTTTTTATTTTTTGTTCAGCTTTAATTTTTTGCTAAGCGAGTTTGTTATAAGATTTGTATAGAGCTATGTGTTGAAAACTTATTGAATTTAAGAAAGAAATGTATAGGGATAAAATATTCCAAGGACTTTGTTTTTCAAGATTTCTTCTTCTGCAAGGATTAGTGATAAAAAACACTTGAATATAGGATACATGGGGTCGGGAAAAGAGTATATTATGCTTGTGTTTGTATATAAACTTTATCTAGATTATGAAGTAGTATATAGGTATGTATAGATGAATAAGTTATAAGTTATTTGCTATTTTGTTCTTTTTTTTCTAAGGATGATGCTATAAGAATAATGCATTATATGAATACAAAAAATGGATTATTAAAACATTTATGATGTCGCTGTTGAAAGCTGTTGTATACAGATTATCCATTTATTAGATTCGTAGAACTGTTTTGTATTTTTGTATGTTAAGTCTAAGTGAACTTCATGTTTTCTGATTTTAATAATAATTTTATTGGGATAAAATAATAACGACCTTTTGTTATAGGGCTGGCCCAAAGACGAAAAAAAAATGTTTGGTTTCGAGGCTGAGACGATATATGCTACCTAAAAAAGATCCAAGACAGGACCGTATATCTCTAAATTAACAAGAGTCTTAGACTGCAATTTTTAAGCATGTAGGCGGGGGACGTATGCGGTGTCCGGGGTAGACAAAGTTGCAGAGGTTGAAATAATTGCAGAGTTATCGCTCGTTCTTCTTTGTGCTTTTTCTTATTGTTTGAGACATAAGCGGAGTAAAGAGTGAGGAGATATATTTCCTTCTCATTTAACAAAAATTTCAGGTATTAAAATTTGCAGCGTTTAAATGGATGCTGCAATCGGAAAGAAACTCAAAAGAGAATTGCGGATAGAAATTGCAGTCGTCTAAAAGCAGTCTTGGCAATCAAGCTACGGTATTGCCAGGCAATATTAAATTAAATTAAAATTAATTAAAAACCAAACTTTAAAGATGTTTTGGCTGTAAGACCCTTTAATTATTTATTGTAAATTACTTGTGAAAAAATTAAAAGATTTAATAAGAAAAATACATGAAACACTTCTATTTGTGATTGAATGTTTATGTGCGTTCCTTTACTTTGAAATTCTGTGATTTTCTGTCCAAAACTAGACATTTTTTTTTTATATGAATTTTGACAGACATTTGTGTAGTTTTGAGCAGAAAATCACAGAAATTCAAAGTAAAGGAACGGACCTTTTAACAAATCGATTGACATTTTATCAGTCAAATTTGATGACATTTTTATTTAGTTGTAGATGGGCGATTTCCTGGGGTTAAACTTTCGGGTTTTGTTAAGTAGTTGCTTGTTGTTACGTCCAACAAAAGATGTCTTCTTTTTTAAGCTTGCGGTAAAATATTTTGGGAGAACCTTAATGCTATGTGTGAGATTTCATTTTTCATTTTTTCATTTTTTCATTTTTTCATTTTTCAAAACATTGTTTTATATTAAAGCTTATCACTAGGTAATAAGATACCATGTCTTAATGTGTAAGCATTCTTCGATAAATAAAGTTAAAGATTGCGATACATCGCACTTATTTGGTACTCGCCACGAGGGAAAGCTGAAGAGCTGGAGTGATTTTATATAACCTAAACAAGCCGGCAGAAGAAGTAGCGCGTGGCGTAATGGTTAGTTCGTTGAAATGTTACGCCGAAGGTCTCGGGTTCGATTCCCAGCCTATGACAACTGAATCAAAAATGTTTTTCACGGGTTACTGCCTCTAACGAGGATTCGACAAATCCTCTAAGAGTACCTATCCCTTGTCATGAAAAAAACACCTCTCACCTTAGCTGTTTGTATTCGGCAGAAAATTGTAGGTCCCCTCCATTACTGTCAATAAAACGCACACAGAGATAGTTGAGAGTTGTAAGTCGCTACACGAGCTGTCGTGCTGCCCAATTTATTTTATTTGTTTATTTATTACAAGCTGGCAGAAACATTTATATTTCGATAGCTAGGTATATGAAAGTTCTTCCTCTGTTCCAAAAACAATTTCTTTATTATCTATTACTTTTAACCTTGAAAAATATTGATATTTCATAAATAAAAAAAAAAAACAATAATATTGTTTTCCAATAATTACACACGCATGAATGTACCATACACACCAGTTTTTCTGTACGTTATTGCTTTGACAATAATTGTCAAACCGCCTCACTCCCAAGAAACGGTCAATAAAAATAACATTGTTCGTCAATATACTCTTTCTTATTCCCTGCAGGCTACATCAGTTGGTACAACTTGCTATACCTACATATATACATATGTATATCGACTTCCGATCCAAATTCATTCACAATTGAGCTGACGACACGATGTTCGTTTTTCGAAGAACATTATTTTATTTTTCTGCCATATGGCTTCCTTCTTCTGTGCATGATGTCCTCTTTCTAAATACCGCACATATATGAATTCCAAAAAACAAAAAAAATGAAATACCAAAAATTCATCATCGTCCTCTTCGCATATGATAGCTCCCTGCTTTATGACGTTATCTTGAATATGCTTGAAGGCAGCATACTCAAATCAAATGAATGCGGAAACTTGGCGCCATACATGAAAGGAAAACTTCGATTCAATGTTCTCTATAAGACTGGCATCAGCCAGCACAGAACCAACAAAAATTATAAGAGAACAAAAAATTCGTAAAAAAATATCCTTCGGTTATAAGGCTCGGCATAATATAAAGAAAGCATGCTGCCATATAGCTGACTTTATTGAATTCAGTCAGACTTTTTTACTTGCGATAAGCATATAAAAAAAATTTAAGGGCAAGTTTTACATTCGTAAAAAAAAATCCTTTGGAACAAAACAATTGATGCAGCAATAACACAACGTGTCTCAAATTTGAACGGCATCTATCGAAAAACTTGAAAAACTTATAACAAATGTTTAGTTTTTGAGGTTATCGTGCATAACCGGACATCAAATTTTTATATTCTTCATATCCATAGATATAGACAAATGATTTGTTATATAAATAAATATTTAAAAAAAAATCAAAAAAACTAGGTTCAATTACGTGCGACCAATTTGTGGATTAAATATTTCTTTCTATATTATGTTTTATCGTTATGCGTATATCCTTGATATTCCGTCATATTAATGTCTCTGAGTGATTGTATTACTTTTATTTTTTCTTCAAGGAAAAGGCAAAAATGATGAGGAGGGAGGTATTTCTGTTTCATTTTTTTTTTTGCAGAGTAAAATTGAATCCGAATGTTTGGAAATGGGAACGTATGTTACCATACTAAGGACATTTGTCCATAAATGATTTAAACTACCGCAAAAGAAAGGGCAGTTTGAATTTCAAACAAACTTCCATATTGATACCGTTTCGTGAGATATGGATGAGTTCTAACCCAATAGTCTTCTTGTATTCAAAATTTCAATAATTAAATTTGTTTAATCATAAAAGTGTTTAAATCTAAAAATTAAAAACCTGAAAATTTTGGCTGAACTTTAGTTTAAATAAAAAACTGGACTTAAGCACCTCTGTTTATAAACTAAAATCATACAAGAATTATTTTTAACTAGCGAAGTAATCAATGAAATAAAAAAGAATTTAATACATGATAATAAGATAATTCAAAAAAAATTTCGCCAAAATAAGAGATCACGATGCTAGCTCCCCACACGCCACTTCAGGAAAAAAAATTGAACTTTAAAGATTTTTAAAGCTCGCGACACCTGTTGTTAAAAATTCAAAAAGTTGCATTTACCAATAAACCAAATCAGAAATTTCTAAATTTCATGCATAGAAATGTGCGACATCTATGGTATTTTGCCTCTTATAATTTATTCAGTGACAGTGATACCAGACGAGATTTTTAAAATCCCACCTGAATCGAAAAAAATAATCCCACCATTTTTGTACCGGAAGAAAAATATATATTTTTGCCATCTTTTAGGTAGATACAAGCCAAGAAAAATGATTTCTGTTGCAATTTAGTAAACAGAAAATTGTAAACAGTTTGAAGGATTAACGAAGGATTATTTCTCTTTGCTTGTTTCAAGGTTTTATATGTCATTGATAGCCAGGCCATATATATTTTTTTTTGAGTTAACAAATGTAAGGTAAAAACAAAATTATAGGAAAATAGGTGGGTATAGGTAATCATTTCCTCCTCATAAAAAGCGCTTAGAATATTTTCCCACCATGCATTTTTTCCCATCATTTCGGTTTCAAAAACCACCAATCTGGTAACACTCTTCTCTGTATAAATGTCAAAATTGATGTTTCATATATGTATTTTGTTCCCCTTGTTGCAGTGTCGAGGGCTAGTGTCGCCCAAAAATGACTGAGAATAAAATGGAACCAGCTTGAGGTTGGCAACTAACAGTCCATATATAATATGTTCATGGTGCATTTTTTTGGAAAGTGTATGTTTATGTAAAGAATGTAATAGATTTTCGTTATGGTGTGCTACTTAACGTGAATTAGCATTTAATAATATATTGTTTGTTAATAAGATATTATATTTCATGAATTAATTTTTGAACAACGTTTTAGTTGATTTGTGAATTAGAAGATAATTAAGCATTTTTTTTATTAATAAGAGTGTAGGATTTTACATTTAATGAGTATACAATATAAGAATGTGCTCTATATTGGGCACTGCAAAGTGCTTTTAAGTACTTCGCAGTAGATGAAGAATGGAACGCTATAATTTTGCTAAAAGAAAATTCGAATGGAGATGTAATTTTTGTTCTATTTTATTTTAGAATAGAAAAACATTAATTTTCTATGTAATTTCTTTTTTTGATGGTGTCGCTTACTGCTGTATATGCTGTTATAGCAGCCCCAAAGAACACACCTATTGTGATCTTGAATTTGAGAATATTGTAAAAAATACGCTTAGCGGCGATGTTGCTGAGACATTTAAACTCGGCTATTCAGTGCAACTCAATCTGTGTGAGTAATATTTCGAGGTTATGTCATTTTAATTTGTATTTTTTCCGCGATACCAAAATAGCGGATTTTGCCAAAGTCATTGCGAAAATTTTATCTTTTCTGTACTTTTCAAATTTCATAAAAAATGTTACTGCCCTTTAAATTACCAAAGCGTTGTTTTAACGTAATACATTCATGGTGAAATGTCAAAATACACTATCAGTATGAATCATCCCTGTTAACTGTCAAATTTACTTCAAACAGTGTTGCCAATCTTAAAACAAAGCCGCTACAAAAACAAAACAACACCCTATTTAATTATCTTAAGTATACAAGATCAAAATTAGGTATGACTTCTTTCGGGCTTCAATAAAATAAATATCAAAAATTTAAATAGACTTCAGTTTCTCAGAGCAGTTTTAATTAAAAAATCCGTTCGTTAAATGGATATAATCTCTCTGATACCAATTAATTTGTCTTAATTTGACTCCATGCTCCCATAAGTCTTTAAGTACTATACATTCTCTTTACCTTATTCTTTGTCTTCCTTTTTTAGCTTCATTCACATCATGTATGCATTTGTATGTGAGTCTTATTTATTTAGTCTATACCAATTCTGTCTACATTCCAAATGCCATATCATCAATGGAATTACACATTCAAGGCAACAAAACAGCAAGCTCAAAAACATCATTTTATTTCGATGATCCATAAACATTTTTCCACTAAAGATCCAACACAATTTAGCCCCCGAACAATCATAGACATCCCCGTAAATCAGAAGATTCTTCGCTCTCATAAAAACCTTTTATTTCGTAGATTTATTTTCTCTTTTATTCGACACGGGTTATTCATTCATGAGTCTATATGGCTCAACCCTCTCGCAAAGGGGGATAACATATACAACAAGAGCTGTGAAAAAAAAATACCTTCACGATGATTGCTCCTCACAAAAAAAAAAAAAAAAAAAAAAAGGATACGCATCGCAACGTGAGCCATAACCTAACAAAGGCAATTCCCATTGATGACAGTTACTCGGTCGTAAACTAAAAGAGCAAGAGCACACAGCATAAAACTTCTATATAAATCTCATGGAACTCTGTTAAGGACAACAATGTCCTTGTCAACACGCGCCCAATGCCACCGCCGCCGCCGCCATCGTACAAAAGGACCCCACATAGACTGTCTTCAAGCCCCCCTAAACTCAATGGTGTCTCATTTCGATTAAATCAGTATGTGCGAAATTCCAAAATACCACGTTACCTTTTTATTGTTATTGTTGTTTTTGTTGTTGTTGTAACTCTGCTACGGAAACCTTAGAGAGAATGGAATATTTGGCAAATTTTTCAAAGGGATACGCTCATATTTTTTTTTTTGAGGATTATTATTTTGTCAATTTTATTTTATTTTTTTTTTTTTACAGAAACTGGATTAAAAGTCGAAGAAGACTTCGTCAGCTATAGGTACTGATGATAGTGGTGTTATCTTGAAATATGTATTGCCGTCACATATACCGTTACCAGTCGAAGTACACTTTTGAAAGTTTACTCGAAATTTACTTAAAAAAAGGAGCGGAAGTTAGAAAGGGAAGAGGGGGGCTTAGTTAGGGATGTATGAAGTCGAGTGGAGAATTGATATTGCCCTGGATGTATCCGTTTTGCGTTGCCATTGTTTGTATTGTCGTTGCTTCCGCTGTCTTATCCGACACGATTTTGCAAATTTATGTAAGGAAAACTGGGGTACCATACCATTGCCGGTTATGGGATGGTGATTTTCTTTTCTCGAAGCGAAAATCTTGCTATGGCTTAGTAAAACAAATTGAATTAGGTATTTTTTTTTTTTTTTTTTTTTTTTTTTGTTACTCGCTTTGCCACTGACAAGATGGTCTTTGAGGTGGCTTCATTTGGCTTAGCAAAGAAGCTACATTCTCTGTTGAAAAGAAAAGAAGTGATAAGAGGTATGATGCGAGAGGTGTTAAAATAAATACAAAATTCCTGACCTTTTTTGGCAAACAAAACACAAACAAACAAAAAAATAAAGAAGAAGCTACGTTTTGTTTGTGTGGTTAAGGATGGTTGTTGGCTGATGATGATGGTAGATATAGGAAATTTTGACTAGAACGAGGCTCTCTCATTGCAATCGATTAAACTGATAGTGCGGGCAAATATATACTGATGAAGAAGCTATTAAAGTTTGTGTTTGGTCATTGGTTTTTATCTTAATATTATAAGAGATTTCGTTAATGGTTATGAGCTTTCTTCAACTTGAATGTTTCGAGATCAAGAAAGATATAAAGAGATTCAAAACGGTTGCCTTTAGAGGGTTATTAGTTTAGTGATGGAGAAAATTTTCTAATAGTCGAGATTAAACTGTTTGTCTTTGTTTTTTTTTTTTTGAAGGCGTATGAAGTGAATTTAAAAAACGTTTTCAGAAAAAGTTTTTTTTTTAATCTTAACAGCATCACTTTGAAAAAGTTTTGGGACTAGTTTTACTAGTGCACCAATTACCTAAATAAGTGGTATTCCCATTATGGCCACTTAAGTGCCACTTAAACAGACTATGAAACAAAGTCTGAGAATACAATTTGATTGTGTCAGTTGAAGAAACAATGGAAGTGAATGTTTTAGATAAAATTATTTTAGCAAGAAAAGATAGTCCTAAAAAAGTACCTAACTTATATCATAATGTTTATTAAGTTGAAAATGTTTTTGAGATAAATACATTTTTCCCTGGCATTTATACGGATTTTGGACATCTTTAAAAGCTGCAAACGAAAATTCTTATTTTTAGGGAAATTCTAAAAAGTCCTTTAAAATTATACATTAAATTTGTGGAATATTTTTATGTAGAAAGAATTAGTACAAAAATAATTATTTACATTATCTATAATACTGCGTTACTTTAATTTAAATTTCTGTGCAACAGGATGTACACCGTCCGATTTCTTATACAAATCTAAATTTAGGACAACAAAAATTTAAAATCGTTGCAGCCGTTTTTTTTTAAATAGTTTTTGATAACATAAAAAAATGACATAAAATTTTGAAAACATTTAAAAAAAAAAAAAATTGGTACGCCATTTTTTAGTACCTATCTACTTATATTTTGGAAAAGAATTATTTTGAAAATTTTATTTTTTGAAAATTTTGATGTGCAATATTATTCAAACTTATAAGAAACTCTTGTGTAAAAATTTCATTAAAATCGGTTCAATAGATAATGAGATAGTCGAAAACAAGAAAAATGGTGCGATGAGAGATACAATTTTTGATCGATAGATAAAATTTTTTCCAATAATACAGTAGATCGTAAAAATTTTAGTTCACAAAAAAATTTAATCAAAATCGTAGGAGCCGTTTTTGAGAAAATATGAGATTTTACATACCGGTTTTTTAACACTTGTATGGAAGGTACCGTTGTTTTTGGTTATAAGAATAATTTTTGTTTAAAATCTGGTAGATAATGTTAAAAAACTGCTAAATGCCAAGTTTAATTAAAATCGAATGGTAGGTAGGTACGTTTTTTTAATGTTAGGAGAATGCCCAAAAAACACCTAAGTATCAAGTTTAAAGAAAATCGACGTTTAGGCTGCAGATGAAAGGAAAGGACACAAAAACAGACGGAGCCCACTTTTTTCGAGTTCGCTTTCATCGTAATGTCAAATCTTCAGTTCGATATTTTTACGAATTCATTACATTCATATAGTACCTACCTAAAAATATAGTCAACTGCCATATAGTCGTAAGTAAAAATAAACCATGTTCAGAAAAATGAGATCCCAGAGATGTCAATCCGCAAAAAGTTAAGACGCGAATACATTTTTTTTAAGAAATGTTGCTAAGTAATCCTCTTCGTGTAAAAAAAAGTTTCTGTGCACAAAGCAATACCAATGGGAGATTTAGGTACGTAATTTTTCTTGCGAAGAAGTGATAAATTCTGCATCAATAGTATTTGCTGTCAAAAAAATGTATCTCTCACCACCTACCAACTAACGAATTAGCTCGAAATTAATTACAAAGCAATTCTATGTGATTCAAAAAATACATTTAAATTTTTTGATTCGTTCAAAAAGAGATTAAAATTAAATTCATGCTTATTTTAATTTCCTTTTGCATTTCTTTTTTTTTAACACCTTCAACCAAAACAGGCTATATTAAATACCAGAGATGCTTGAAAAATAAAAAAAATTACTAAAAGTTTATCTTATCAGTGGCTTGATTCTAGTTCTTACATTAATGTCTAAAATTTTGCATTCTCATTCAATCAACTCGACCAAAATTATAATCTTAGAACTTATTATTTTGTCCACAAAGATCATTATAGTTCACTTTCTTTTTCCATTTTATCTCATCATACTTAAAATTCTTACCATGTGCCTTAAACTTTCAGAATCAATCTTATTTCATGTTGCAAACAACAATCAAAATATCATTTTGAAGTTGAAAAATAAAATGTTTATCTTGTTTAATGTGTATATATAATGTACCGTATCGACCACTGGACCAAAATACTTTCATAAGTATATATACATAACAAGAAGGTTCCATGATATAGTTCAGAAAAAGTATATAGAGTGAGCTAGTGAGTGGACGTGTTGTAAATTGCTCCTAATAAATTCATTAAAAATCGTTGCAAAAATAAGAATTTGTGGAAACAAAAATAAAAAAATCGGTAGAGATTGTGTGCTGGCAAAATTCGGCTGTGTTGATTGTTTGTGGTGCTTGACAAAATTGCGCAAAAGATTAATTTATTTATTCTTTTGAAAATAAAGGTGAAGCTAAGAAGCAATACAGGAAAGCTTTTGTTTTGGGGTTCATGAATATAAAATTCACCAACGCTGAGGTCAAATACATGTAAGCATTGTTCTGTGTGATTATACTAAATATATTTAATATATACCCACACATCCCAACCATAACACGGTAAAACTTTTTCCCGCTCAGTTCTTCTCTATACTTGTGCTCCTCTACTCTTCACATTTGCAATCGCTTTAAAGTAAATACACCAGAACTTTTACCTCATCAGCCTGCTTAGTAAATACACCAACCTGATCGTCTATTGCTCATAAGCTCATAAGCTTAATTAAGCAGCTAATCCAATCCACAAACCAAACAGAATTAAAACTCACCACATGTATGAAAATTCAAATTCAAAAAGGCCGTTACGAGAAATATCCCCGGAAACCCATAGTTCGTCAATGAAAAAATCTTGTGCTGTTTCTAAAATGTCTGAGACCTCAATAATGAACCAACTTATTGTTGAGATGAGCAAACTTTTGGATGAAAAATTAAAAGATATAGCTACCAAAGACGATATTAATGGTATTAAGTCACAAGTTGCGACTTTGGAGCAAGAAAACAAACAATTACGCGACGAAATAGAACAACTGAAATTAAATGATCTTGCAATTGAAAAAAGGATTGAAGAAGCAGAAAAGTTTTCAAAAAGGCTTAATATAGTTGTAAGGGGCTTAAGAGCAGAAAGTGTTGAAGAAGCTAAAGCACAATTTCAAGAAGTTTGTCAATCGACTCTCAAAGTCTCCGTCAAAACCAACAACGCCAGAAAAATCAATATGGCAAGCCCGAATGGCTCATCCTTCATTTTTGAACTATCCAGCGTAAACGATGTGAGCTCCGTCTTATCATCTACGACACAGCTCAAAACCACACAAATTTCGATCAACAAAGACTTAACTTCGAGCGAAAGAAATGAGAGATATCATCTTCGTCAAGTTAAAAGATGCCTACTTAAAATCGACAAAAAAATCAAAGTAGAAATCAAGCATTGGACACTAGTGGTTGATGGACGCCGTCGTTTCAAATGCAACAAAAATGGTTTGATAACAGCCTATAACGAAGATGATAGAGACTATCTTGTTGATATACTGCGGAAAATGGACTCTAACTACATGGTTAATGTGGCACCGATAAATATTAATAAATTTGCTCAATCTCAAAAGTAGCAACCCGTTGCCTGTCAGGTTTTATTTTATAATATAGCTGGTCTAGTAAATAAAACTTTATTATGTAACTTTTTTAAATTTATATGTAAATTTGAAATATTTTTTCTTTTTGAAACTTTTGTAATGTCTGAAAATATAAAAAATTATCAAAAATACTTTAGCGGCTTTGAATTAGTATGGATTCCAGCAACGAAAAACAGTAACTTTGGACGGGCCAGTGGTGGCTGTCTATATGGATTCAGAAAAACCATTGAATCAACCTATCAGCTTAAATTTACAAAACGCAGTGATACAACCATTCTGCAAGCTAATTTCGGAGGAACAAACATAAACTTTATACCTTCATATCTGAACTGCAACCATTGGAGAACAGACTTTGATAAACTCAAGACCTTGTTTGCCGAAACTGACTTCGATAATTTCATTCTTATTGGAGACATGAACGTAAGAACTGGTACGAAAGGCGCAGTCGACACCATCACCTGTCCTACATACCTCGCTGCTGTTTCAGAAAAGAGATGCTCGAAGGATACTATCTGTGATAATAACTGCAACAAGTTCCTAGATCTCCTCGATGATATTGGTGCTTTCATTCTTAATGGAAGGGGCTTTAATGATAAAAACGGTGAATTTACATTTATCAGCAGCAGGGGTTCCTCTGTAATCGACTACTGTTGTCCATCATATGGAGCCGCACATTTGATCGATGACTTCACGGTAGGATGCGAAACCTTTTCTGATCACATGCCGATCACTTTTTCTTTAAATACCTCTAATCATTTGAGTTGCATTGCTAGCCCTGTGGTCCAAATTCCCCGCCTTAATTGGATAGAAAATAGATGTCACATATATATACAAAAACTAGATTCACTTGTACAAAGCCGAATAATATCTTCTGACTCAATCGAAAATCGCTGCACTGCAATTAAGGACTGCATATATGAAGCAAATGGAGGAGTTTCTTACAAAGGACTAAAGTTTGAACGAAAACAGCCATGGTTTGACCTTGCATGCTATTTAGCTCGAAAAAATGCTTTTAAGCAACTTAAAAACTTTAGAAAATATAACCTTGATGTTTTTCGTATTAAATACAATTCTGCTAAAAAACAATACAAAAGATTATGCACATTGAAGAAACGGGAATACTATCAACATGTTGTCAGCAAACTTCAACTAGTCAACTCAACAAAGGAATGGTGGAAACTTGCCAAAGAATTACGAAGAGATACTCAAATTACAAATACAATACTAACAGCCGACGATTTTAAATCTCATTTTTGCAACGCACTTACTGTAAATGATGTATCGGTTACATTATCGTTTCCGGAACTGCCTGATATTAACGAACCACTGTTGGATCGTGCTATAGAGAGGGATGAAATCGTTCTAGCTATTGAAGAATCAAAGAATAATAAAGCTCCTGGGATGGACGGAATACCATACGAGTTCTACAAGAATGCAACTCCATTACTCGTTGATGAAATTCATAAATTATTTTGTGATATTTTTGAAAATGCATTAATTCCCGCTTCATTCAAAAAGTCAATTATTTTTCCCTTATTTAAAAAAGGTAATGCCAATGTGGTAACAAATTATCGTGGATTGTCTTTTCTAGATACGCTCTACAAAATTTTTACATCGGTTCTTCTGAAAAGACTCACTAGATGGATTGAAGATAACAACATCCTTAATGAATTTCAAGCTGCATATCGCAATAATTACTCCACTGTCGACCAGATTTACAACCTAACATGCATCATTCAGTTGCAACTAAGTCAAAAGAAAAAACTTTACGCCTTTTTCGTTGATCTTAAAGCAGCTTTTGACAACGTGAATAGAAATGCTCTCTTTCATAAACTAACTACACTGGGTATTTCAACAAAAATAGTTAAAATATTAAGATCGATCTACCAAGATACCACTGCAGCTGTTTGGGATGGTAAAAAGAGGACCGATTTCTTCCCAACGAACAAAGGCGTCAAACAAGGGTGTGTACTAAGCGCGTTACTTTTCATTCTTTTCTTGAATGACCTACATGCTGAGCTACCAACTGGTATAGTTATAGAGGGACTAAGGATCAACGTTCTTTTGTATGCTGATGACATAGTCCTTCTGTCTGACAGTTCTGCAAAACTGCAACGTCTTATAAACAGTTTCCACTCCTATTGCCTTAAATGGGACCTGATAGTCAATCTAGATAAATCGGAAATTGTAATTTTTCGCAACGGAGGAAGACGTGCAGCCAGTGAAAAGTGGTTTTTTAATGGTTCTGAAATAATAGTATCAAACCATTTCAAATATCTTGGAGTTATTTTTAATTTCAATATGTCTTGGACGGAGCACCTCAACAACAGACTCACTTTGTCTAAAAATTCCATCAATTCAACATGGTCCAAGTTGATAAGAAACAATTCGGTTTGCCATTCAGCAAAATTCAAGATATATGATGCCGCTTCCAGAGCAATAATGCTGTACTCTGCCCAAGTGTGGGGATTTAAAGAACACGTCCAAGTAGAAAAGCTTCAACGTTTCTTCCTGAAAAGATGTTTCCTACTTCCGGATAATACTCCAAATTATGTACTTCACATAGAAACGGGATTACCAAAAACATTTTTGACTACCCTGAAACTGCACTTTGAATTTATAGCCAGAGTTATGAAGCTACCTAGTAACAGACTTCCCAGGATCCTTTCGGAAATTGTTATTAGAAAGAAAACTTACTGGGCTAACGAATGGATGGCGCTTTTTTCGGAGGCTTCAATCGCATTTTCTTTCACGTTTACCATGCCGGAGCTGAGAAGCGCACAAAATGCTGTCTTAGCGAAGCTCAAGGAGAAACACTGGAGTATCTTTGTCAGTAACGCACGGCAATCGCAGTTCCACGACGAGTACTGCAATTTATCTTATTGTGATATCCCAAACTACTTTCACGATATATTCCCTCAAGAGATGATCAGTCTGGTATTAAGAGCACGTAGTGGACTGTTGAATCTAAACGCTAGAGCTTTTCAAACCAACACCACAGGCTTCTGTACAATTTGCAATCTTGATGCAGCGGAGAACACCTTTCATTTTATCGGAGTTTGTCCTATATTCAAAGGTTACCGAATGAAATTTCTAGGAAGCTATGAGTTAAACAGGCCCCAGTTTCTTGATGTATTAAATGGAAAAAACTATCGTAACCTATATCAATTTTTAAAATCTGCATTCAAATATCGTTACCAAATACTTAATGAATTTATTTAAATTTATTTAAATAACAAAAAAGCTCATATTTAATTAGTAAACTTTTTATATCTGACAGGCAACTTATATAAGTTATTGTCATACTTAATTTGACCTACCAGCAAAACTATGTTTTTATAAAATTATTTCGGTAATAAAATTATTTATCTATCTATCTATCTATCTATAGTTCAGCTATAACACCAAAGCAGCTTATGGCTTAAAGCATAAGTAAACTCTAACGCTTACACTAAACGTTGCATTGCATCCATGTCATGTTCTATTCTAGTGGTATATGTGCACTAGTATATACATATACATACATGTTCGTTGCATTTTAGGATGTTAATCCCCCAATGGCATTGAACGAAAACGGAATTCACACGTATCTATACGTACACTCCTCTTTTACAGGTTTTTTGCATAAATCAAATTTAAGAGCTATACACAAAAGAACAGTGTCAAACAGTGTGTTCGGCAAAAATGTTTCTCAATTTTCTTAAAAATTTATGATTTTTTTTCAAGTAAATGTCATACAAGATCGTGTCTCCTTAACTCAAAAATAACCTTGAAAAAAACTAACTAAAAGTAGTAAAAAAAATGTAGATGCAGCCAACTGCTTCATTTTTAAGACTCTGATTCCAATTTGTCCATCAGAGGGTAGTATACAAAATTTAAGATACATGGTGCTTGCCGCTCTGCTTTAATTTCAAAATGTTACGAGCCAAAATTTTTAGAATTCAAAAATAATTCTCCACAAAACAAGTATCATCTTCAATTGTACACTTTCTTTTCAATCATAGTGTCATATTTAAAAAAAATTGCTTCTCACGCTCCTTCTGCTAAAAAGGATGCTTGCCAAAGCTATAGATCAACTGAAGTGTAAAATTGCAGACACCGTACAAAATTATTATGCGGTAGCACACACACGTTCGTTTTTCACGTTTTGACTATTATATACAACTCTTCTTACTATCTCCCTCGAATGGAATATCCTTTTTCCCTATATGTGAAAATTTAAATCCTCTTGTTTACAGTTTTACTTTTTTTTTATTTTCAAAAGGAGCAGCAGGTGTAGGTATTGGGCATTTTCAATGACACAAAGTTCTATATGTTATATAATATAGATGTAGTATAGCATGAATGAGGTATTGGTATAGAAGGCTCTTTTCAGATGACTTGTTTTTTTCATTTCGTAGCTGGAGCAACTTTCGATGATTGCCCGTTCGTCCGTTGGGTCGCATATACATATGTATACATATAATACGTAATGTTAAAACTAAGTGTCTAGAATAGTTCAAAACCCGTTGAATGCTAAGTTTTGGGGAGTTATTATAATTTTGAAAAATTAATTGATTTTAATTTACTAAATTTTATGTATCAACAAACATCAAAGTTTCGAAATTTATGGGGTTTCAAAAAGTATTGTTATTGAATTGAACAGAATCCTGAATTTTAATTTCCTTATAAAGGGTGTTTCTTTAGAGATACACATTACACATCTTTAAAAATGAAACAAAACACTTAGAAACATTTTCAATCGAAAACTATAGTTGTTATATACGAATTTCGAATGTAGCGTAATCTGGATAAATCTAATTTTCGGCCACTTTAACGAACATCTGAGCACATAAATATGCAATTAAAATTAGCAAGCGTTTTTCTAGCTCAATTTAAACTACATTATGTCTTCACCGCACGGCAATTTAAAAATATTTTTCGAAATCATGTTTGATTGCACAATTTCTTACACATTAAAGCAGTATCAAAGTCATCTCAAATAACCGCAATTACAATAAAATTGATCATGCAATTGTATTCTAAAACAGTTTATACCATTTTTTCAGATAAAGTAAACAAACAGAGCTTACCAAATTGTAAGACAATAATTCTTTTATCATATCTTCTAGTGTGGGAGCTTTGGGTAATCAGGAAATTTAGTTCTTGATATTGCATAATTTTAGGCTTTTTTGAATAAAAGAAAAAATGCTTCTGAATTTGAATTCAAAATTTACCCCAGAAGCACTAACACTTTCACTTAATTAATATATCACAATCATATGATTGATTTGTTTGAGTTTGTTTTTATTCTTTGTAATTTTGTAAGACTTTTACAAAATAAAAACAAATTTTATGATAAAAAATAAAATAGAAATGAAGTATAATTAATGATATAAAGTGGTAAACAAACTTTAGAATCAATCAAATTAAGTGATCGCCTATTCTATTGGCGAAATATCTTCGGGATTACACAAATCGAAAAGACTTTAATTTCATTGTGAAATTGCAAAATTTAACTGAACAGAAAATTAAACACGATAATTATCTGTCAGTTGTAATCTCTAATATTTACTGTCACTTTAAACAGTGATGCCAATTTTAAAACCAAATACAAAAACTTCTTTAAATTAAAAAAACACCCTTTAGTATTGACATATTCGTACCAAACATCCAATCTAGAACTGATAATGTTCTACATAAAAATGTATTTATTTCATAACTGTTTTGGTGGTTAAAAAGCTCGTATACCAAAAAATGAAGAATAAAAAATCGGATGTAAACTTCTTGGTTATTGTTTTTATTTTGAATTTTAATTATTTGAAATGTGAAATTTTCACACAACGATGAATTTTATTGCAGTTATTGCAATTTTGTTGCACTTGAATGAAAAATATAACGAATATAACTTTTTTAATGTGTGGATATAAATAAGCAATGAAATAATTTAGAAAGTAGAATAAATTGAAGAGCGGGTGTGGTGTGGGTGTGGATGCAGTGATTTGGAATTTTACGTGTTATACCGTAAAACATTGACAGGTAATCTGTATGTTCTAGGGAGTTAGGTTTGGTGGCTATGATTTGGCAACAAAATGAGAAAATAGATTTTTTGTCTATTTTGTTTCCAGATAAATGAATTGTTTACATGAAATTTTATTTTTTAATTTTGGTTTCGCGTAGAAAAAAAATCGTAGTTTTTATCAAAATTAAAACTATGATGATGATGGAAAAGTCTGAAAAAGTGGGTTGCGTCTGTTTTCATTGGTGTGTTTGTGGTCAGATTTCCTTCAAATTTGGTACAGAGAATTTTTATGTGATAAAAGCGAAATTCGATTTTTTTAGCTCACAGCTAAAACGATGCAATACAGATATAAACAATTATTTCGGGTTTTCAAATTTTCTCAAAAACGTCTTTAACGATTTCGTACCTGAAGTAAAAGAAAAAGAAAACTGCGTTTTAGAGCCTCTAAATAAGGTTTTGACTTTTTTAGAAAATTGGCCGTTTAACTTATGTACGTATACCTTTGATTGATTTGGTTTTAATTCTGCAATCTTGTTCTTTTAAACAGTTTAAAAATTAATGCATTTAAAAATTTTTTTAATATTTTTTTTTTTAATTTAAAAAAAATCAATATTTTAGTACTTTTGGCATTTTTAAAATCTTCTCTTTAAAATATAGCTCCATTCTAAGTTTGCATTTCAAAATGAGATAATTTCAACTAAATTTGAGCGAAATTAAAAATAAATAAATGAAATTGTGTTAAAACTTAACGAACACACCCAAGTAGAAACCATTAAAAATGTGAAAATTCGATGAAGGTATATAATGTATTAAAATCAGAAATAGAAATGTGAAAACAACAAAAATAAACGATTAATTATTATCGGCGAAATCAAATTTAAAATAAAACGAACTGTCAAGGAAAATTATCAAATTTGAAGTGAAATTATTTTTTTCTAAAATCTTTGAAAGTACCACATTACAGCTCTAATGAAAACATATAGTATAACAGAATTCTAAAAAAATATAAATAGGGAAAGGAATGTTTTAGAACAACAGATAAAGTAGTGCCGTAAACTACCATATCCCCTCAAACTCTAATCCTCATTTTACTTTTTATTTTATTTAAAAATATCGTTTCGTAAAGTTAAATACTATGCTTGAATTAAATTATAACTTGAAGTCATTCGATTAAAATTAAATTCTAACCATGTATATTTTAAAGTTATTCCTTAACTGGATTTCACAAACCTCCCCACTTTTATCTCAAAAGAATTATTTTACTGCTATTCTTTCTTGGTATAATAAACAATTTTGCTCACGGAAGGAATAAGGGGCATAAACTTTGAAGAAATACCTCAGACTCATGTTAAATCAAGATTTCTTCAATTATTTCTCCATCAACCTTTCCAACTCTACTCCAGTCACCTCATTCAAATTAATCTAATTTCAAACCTAAAGCAATTTTTGTTAAATTTATTAATTCAAAATGGCAGTCTGATGGTTTTCATTCAACATTAGAATACCAACATGAGAAATAGAATAACAAAAATAAAAAAGGAATAAGTCGTACTAAACACGGCAATCATATGTAAGGGTGAATTCCAAAACGCACCCTTCTCAAACTTCCACGATGTGAATTAACTCAGTGGGAGACTCATCTAATTTTGTTTGGATGCTTTCATTTGACAAACGTCAAATTTGAAGTGAAAGTGAAACAAAAATATTAAATCTCGAAAAGTTAATTTTTAATTGTCGTTTTACTAAAAATAACATCTTACAGCTCTTTAAAGCTATTACATAAAATGCGTTCCGAAATTTCAAACTGACGCAAATTAAAATGGAGGCAAAACATTCTTGATACGTTCGGAAAACAGAACTTATTTTATTAGGGTACGTTCAGAGTGAATTGTCAGGCTTACACTGCGTAAACGAATTGTTTTTACACTGCGTGGCTGCATTTATTTTTGTTCTTACTTAATTCAAGACAGTTATCTTATTTAAATCGATAAACAATAATTTTTGCACACTAATATACCCACCTTTTATTCTTTATTATTTTTTTAAGATTTGAATGAAATAATAAACTCTTGAATAAACTACCACGAAGTTGTAGAGGTAATTTTTATAGCTATTTCACGCTTACCAGCCCCATCATCAGCTTTTTTATTGGAGCTTAAGTCTATAATGTTTATTTTAATTGAAAAAAAAAAAAACATTTTGCAATCACTGGTCATTTTGTTTTTATTTAACTATAAAACTGCATTGCTGCATTGAAATTCTATAAGCTTACAAAAATTGATTAATATTATGAAAAGTCATTTTGAATTGATATAATTGTTTTCTAAGAATTTGAAGACTTTTTTGGTTTTAAATATGTGTAATTATATTAAAGTATAAAATTAATTAAATTTTTTACTTGATTTTTCTAACATAATTGAAATCGTAGAAATGCAAAACAATTCTATATCAAGACCATTTACAAGGTCTCTCAAATACAAAGGTAAACTCTCAATTTATAGCCAATTTTATTCTAGTTGCCGATTTTATTTACCTTAAACATGGCAGACCGATTTATGTATATATTCAAACAAAACAGTATGCTCGATTCGCAACGGTTTTAGCCTCATTTACCTCGATGGAGAATTTTAATTACGTCCTTTAGATTTTGCATCCCTCTACTTTTTTTTTCAAGTTTTTCCTTTTACATTTTAGCATAATGTCAAAACCTTTGGTTTCCATTTTTTTTTAATAATCCTAACCAAAAGTGCACTCGTGTTCCTTGGACTAACATCTTTTTTGTCAACAACTGCCTATATGGTTGTAGGTCAGTTTTAAAGTACCTTAGCAGTATTTGTTCAGAAGATACATGTGGCCATGTTTATGGAGAGCATTGCCCTCTGAAATACTCAATTGTCTCAGCCCTTCGGAAGACACTAATGGCTTTGTCCTTTGGGATGATAAGGTCAGCTCGATCGAAAATATTTGCTGTTACACCGACTGCTTCAAATAGCTGCACTCGTTCGAAGGAATTTATATCATCGCCCCAGAGGAAAACCTTTTGGCCGAGATCCGTTGCCAACCTAATCATGGAAGGATCTTTGAGTATATCTTCAGCATGGGCAGAAATTCCTATGAACTCCAAGGCCTGAGCATTATTGGCAGCTGTTTCAATATCCTTGCAACGAGGATCCTCATAAGCAGGCCACTTGTCGGTGTAGCCTAGAGTCAAAAATATAATAGGAAACATGTTCTGCTTCATTCTAACCATGCTGCATACGTCAGCGTCAAAACATGAGAACAAAACCATTCTGTCGCAGCCATTACGCAAAGCAGTCAACAGAATAAGATCAACAAAGAGATTCTTGTCTAGCATTTGATCGGCTTCCAAGGATCCATCGACTAGCATTTGTGGCCACTTAATCTCAACATCAACAGCCAAACCAGGAGGCAGCTGCTGAAATACTTCCTCAAGAGTTGGGAACAATCGATAATCATGCCGCTCCTCAGAATTGTGTGAAGGATGTTCACGGATCTGACCGCCAGCCACAGAGAAAATTCGAATTTCCTTAAGCTCACTATATGGAATGTCTTTAAGGAAGATTTTCGTTAGATCAGTCTTTGTTTTGGGCTCAGCTCCAATAGGAGCAGTGTATACTTCGAAGTCATGGTAAACCACTGGAACATAATCTTGTGTTAGATGAACATCGAGCTCGATCATATCAACGTTTGATGCGTACGCCTGTTTGTATGAAGCTATCGTGTTCTCAGGTACAGGAGCTCCATTTGGAATGAAACTCAAGCCAGCACCACAATGACCGACAAGTAGGTTTTCCCATTGGTCCTGCCAAGTGTGAGCGTAACTAGTGCGAAAATTAAGCTTTGCTCCGATTAGGGGTCTTATCACGATATATGGCAAATTGGCACTGGCGATGGTATCCCTTCCATCAGGGCTAACAATATTCAAATCCATTTTTCCATCATCTTCCGGCATTGATGAAGCTGAAATCAAAGCGTGCCCCAAAGGCTGTCTGTCTTCAGAATGCAAAACCAAGGCATAGGTCTCATTTTCTTGGCCCATTGGAATTGTTAATTGAAAAAGTACAATATCCCCGGCTTCATATATCACACCAAAATCAGATTGACGTTCCAAAATACTTCTCCCATACTTCATATTCACAACTTCAACGTTACTTAAGCTGTCATTGTAATTAGGTAAGATAGTATTATCTTCTAATGTCACTAATTTCAGATACATTTTCCCCGGATTCATTCCCTCGAATTTAAAGACTTGATTCAGGAACTTCAATTGAACGACAATTTCGTTAGTCAACCAACCACGAGAAATCTGTTGATGATCTTCGATTTTACCAAATTTATCCATCCTCATGCAACCATGATTACAAGTTCGAATATTCCTTGGTTCGACATAAGACTCCCATCGCTTGATCTGAATGCGACCCACCGAATCAAGGCTATAAACAAAATAGCGATATTGAACTTTTCCCGGGCTACAAAGATTAACGATGCCAGACCAAATGTTAGCAGCAACTTCAGTTAATTGAACGCTTCGAAGTGGATCCCATCCTCCCAATTCAAATGAATCACCACTTAATCCCACATATTCATCAGATGCTAAGTTTGTATCTAGTAGTTGCACCGTAAAGGTTCTTGGCGATGGTAGACATTGTTCGGTTGGTGATGTAATAACAGATGGCTCACCAGCACGTTGAATGACATTGTTAGTTACGGCGTTACACTGTAAAAAAAAAAAGAAAAAAATTAAGTTTGAAACTTTCTCTTTCTTGATTTTTATTGTTAATAAAATTTGTTAAAATTTAAAGCTTTTTGTATAATTAGAACGAAGTTTACATTTGGAATTAAAATAAAATTTCAATATAAAATTCTTATCAATTTTGTCCTTACGGCTTTTTATTTAGATTACAGACAGCTCACATTAAAAAAAAAAAAAAACTTGTAGTCATTTAAAGGCATGGCCCTTGAGGTCACACTTAGCAAAACAAAAATTGTGATGACAAAAAATGTTCGTGCAATGCAATTATTTTTCATTTTACTGAAAGTAGAAAAAGTCGCCTTTAATACGTTCCACAGTTTTTTCACTTCACTTCACCTCTCGTGAAATTAAATAAAAACTGTCCGTTTAAAAAAAAACTAGCTATGCATACACAGTCGTATTTATTTAATAGATTTTCGTCTACTTAGACACTGTCTAACTATTTTCAAATTCGTGGAAATATGCTTGATTTAATAAACTTAAGCAGCTATAAGACAACAATAAACAAGGTTTTGGAACACATTTTCCAAAGTTGGACAGTTGTCTAAAGTTAGACAACGTTTATAAATAAGACCAACAGTGTTTTCAATTTTTATAAATATGTGTTCACAAACGTGAACATGTGTGACAAAAAAACATATAAAAGATTGACATATTTCAATCATTTATAAACATTTTGCTACAAACAAACAAGCAAGAAGAAGTAAATTTGAAAATCTCACGTCAGCCCAGCCATTAATTATCTTAAACACATTTTTTCTAAAGATGTGTAATAAACTATCCTTTTGTAGGAAATCTCTATACGAGTTAAGTAAAATCTATTTAGCAAAATCAAGACTCCAATACAGACCCCTTAGAGTCGATGGAATGGAGAATGATCGTAAAAAAAGTAAGTTAAATTATCCATCAAAATTTCTCTTAATAATAACTCTCCGAACTCTTTTCTTTTCCCGCGAAATGATAGATAAATTACGGAATTTTCCCAAGGTCCTATTTCACATTACATCAATCAGAAGTGAAAAATATTTAAACAGCGTGGAATTGTGTAATTTGAGCTAAAGGCTAAACGGATCGACTGATTTGCTCATATTTGAAGCAGAATATTTTTATGTGATTCCCTAGAGAAAACATTCGAATTTTGATTTTAGCTCACAGGTCATACAATGATAAAAATAGCTTTAACGAATTTCATTAAATTTCTGTTAATGACCAAAGCGATTGTAACAAAATTGAGTTTCAGGGTTTCATAGGGTTTTCAAGTTTTTTTCTGAAAACTGGCTCCTTTTTTGAGTTATTCACAGATAGCTTTATAGTATCTTGATCGATTTTGTTATAATTTTAAAATCAGATGCTTCTGAATAAATAAAGTTTAAATAATATTGCATTAAAAAAATTGAATTGTACGATTTATTCAAAATCTATTGCTGTAACGAAAAAAGGTGCTGCATTTACTTCGCTTACTTTTTTCAATCAAAAATCCTACTGTACAAATTAAGGAGACTTTTAAGTAAATGCTGTAGTTACACATAAAACTCTCTATCAAAATTCTGATTTTGTTGGATTTTTTTTTTCGAAATGCAAAATTCAATTTTCAGCATTAGCAAGGATGATTTTACGAAAAAAAAAAATAAAGTAAATATATTTGCAAAGACTTGTTAAATTACATACATTACATTACAAAATTTAATGCAATATTACTAATTTATGTAAATAATTAACATAATTCTTGATACGCATACCTTTAAAAAAATTACAAAATTCTAAGCCCAAAAAATTGTGTAGGTACTTACATAATATATCAAAATCCAAAGTGGTATTATATGTCTATATACGACACGATGTGTCATTATAATATTACTTGTAATTCTCATAACTTGCAAAAATTAAATGGAAAAAAATTTATACAAAAATGTAAATGTGTATTAAGACGAAAACAAAATTGAATAATTGTTCAATAATTATTTTAAATGAATCACTTTTGTAAATATTGTTTATATGTAAAAAAAAATCACCCGGTGAAATTACTACTTTTAATTTAGATTATATTTTTTTTATATCTATACTTGTCTTAAAATTATCTCTGTTAAAGTTTACTTCGTAAAGAATTTATTCAATAAAATGTTTAATAGGGAAATTATTTTTTTTTCGCCTGCAGCCATACAACCTACTGCAACGCAGTCTTTAACACTCAATGATTCCTTGAATATCGCAATAAGAGCTCACTGGTCTGCTAATCAAAAAAAAGTAATTTAATCGGTTTTGACCAGATTTATAAACCAAGTGCAAAAAGACAGAAACATGCTTGCAACACATATACAAAAGCATCGAAGAAATAATACCACATAATTGTTTTTTTTTTTTTTTGGTATATTTCATAATTTGTTGAGATAATTTGAATATAAAATCTTTATAGGAATAATTTTTTATTTGTTTTTTTATTTGTTTTTGTTGCATTAGTATACTCCTTGTTTCAGTGTTTTTGTGTTATTTTATTTAGCTGGTACATCCGCGATTTGATTGGTATAACCGACAGCTGATTATTGGCATTTACGATAGAATACACTTTGAAAGTGAGATTAAAATCACGCTTTAAAAACTCAATCAGAGTTACCACTTGCATTCAATTGGATCACGAATGAAGTAGTTCTTGTGTTGAAATTCAATAATTCATTTTTTTGAAAAAGAATCCATTTTCGCACATTGATCTCAAAAATAATTTTAAATTTTGTTTAAAAAAAAATACAAGTAGTTATCTATTTATTTTCAAAATGATTTATTTATTAATTTACAGAAATCAAACATAATTAATAATTTGGCTTGCAGTTACACTAAACACAATCAAACTACTCAAGTTAACTTTTAAGCAGTTGTCAGCACTGGCTATGATATGCAAATATATCATAACCAGTGTTGCCAATTTTGAAAATGAGAATTTTAAAACAAATCTTAATTAAATCAATAATTGCGCACGTGAAAACATATTTGTTTAAAATAATATAAATCACTCATAAGCTCATATTAAAAACTATTGGATAATTAAGCTAAATGAGGAACAATTGCGTTATTATTTAATGTATTTGTACGGTATATATGTACATATTATGAAGCCGTAAAGTATACTACCAAATTCAGTTATGTGTTTTTAAGCACAGAGTAGCTTTGATAAATTTTCTGTAATTTTGGTATAAATAATTGAATTTTGACTATTTTTACATAAAACACTTTTTGTTTTTCTATTTTTTTTTTTAGAAAAAGTTTTTGATCGAAATTATAACGATTTTAACTGTTATACGGTAGGAATTTAATTTTTAGTAGTCCAAAAAAAAACATTCAAATAAACCTCTCTATAATTCTTAAACCTTTCTTTGCTCATCAGAACATGTTTTTTTTTAAATTAATAAAAAAAAACTCCTTAAAATATAGAACGCCGCGCTGTCTGAATTCTTGAAATTTTTTTTTTAAAGTTGCCCTACCTAAAAGGAAGGTAACAGACCTCCCCATACACACTCTAGACTTAAGTTTAATCTTATGAAAAACACTATGTAATATTAAGTAAAAATGATATCCCTTTTTATATTTTGAGGAGTGTTATTTTTATTTTTTAAAATAAAAAGGAAACTACTTGTTATATATTTAAAAAAAATTAATTTGTCTGACAGTCAGCACAGCACACAGGTCGTTTTTTTTTTTTGCCAACACAGCATGTGATTACGAAAATTGATCCCTGAAATTTGACAGATAACACATCGTTGCAATAACACAAAAAAAAAAAAAAAAAAACGTCTTAAAATAGCAACAAAAATAGAAACGAATAAGTTACGATATGATTTATTTTCTGCGATTTATGATGTACGCATGAAGATATATAATAATATAATTATCGCTGGACTTTGATCAAACAGTAAAATATAGGCACACTTTTAGTCACTTGAAAAAAGCAAAATTATCAGTAAATTGTATCTGCACTAAAATAGTTGTCAAAAAAAAAAAAATAAATGTAGAAAAAATTCGCAATCAGTTTAGAAAAATCGCTTCGCCACCGTTCAACAATTTCTAAGGCAACAAGAAATTATAATAGACCTATCTTTCTTATCAACAAGTTGTTTTTTTTTTTTATTATCTTCTATTTATTTGCTTCAATCAACTTCGTAGGTCGAATTCAGATACTGAACGCAATATTGAAAACAAAAAAAAATTTAAATAACTTAGCAAATAATGGAATACCTACGTTCAATTCGCAAATATGTAGGTATATACTCATTGTCGCTAGGTATATAATTTCGACCTTGACGAATAAAGTGGAAGTTCGGTGTGGGGTCATCAAAGCTTGCACTTTTTAATTTATTCTTTTTGCTTTATTGCCGGTTGGTAATAATGCAATTACTATAAATAATGTGCTTTAAGGGGCTAAATTGAGAGTTTTTGTTGATAAGAGATATGATTTTAATTTTTTGATAGTCGCTCTACTTACGTACATTAAGTGGCTAATCATTGAATATTATATAAAGTATATTGATTTATCAATGCAATCAGATATTTCAAAAAAAAATTGAAAGTTTTGTTGGGTTTTTACGGAATTTTACCTATACTTGGCCTTCTGGGAAGTATGTGATTGTTTATGAAAAGTGTTTTTAGTGAAAAACTCACATTCCTATTTATGATATTTTTATCTTCTAATTCACAAATCAAGTAAATCGTTGATCAAAAACTAATCAACAAATTATAATACCCTGCAATTTCTACCCACTTTACTCCAAAGTTCTGTCAAAAAACAAAATTGGACAAGATTTGGTAAAAATTGTCAGTTTTGAGAATTAACGAACAGATCTATTATTTATTAACTCATGTTAAGTAGCAAATTTTAACGAAAATCTACTAAATTCAAAAAGAATGCTATTTTCTCTGCACAATCCACATATATGTACATATTTTAGTCGAAAGTTCTGTCAAAGTTGATAATTAAATTGGACCAGAATTATTACAAATTTTCAGTTTTAAAAAGTAAACATCAATTATCTGCTATTTTCACGTTAATTATCAAATCTTAACGAAAATCAAAGTTCTGTAAAATAATAAAACTGTTATTGGTTAAAATTATCAGTATTTGGAAGTAAACGAACAAATCTATTATCTTCTACCTGACATTAATTAACAAATTTTAATGAAAATCTACTACATTTAACAAGAACTCTATTTTCACCAAAGAGAATGTTTGATTTTGATAATACGGTAGATATTGTTTTAATATCTCAGCTAAGTCTATAGTGAAAAAAAGTTATGGGTGCGATGCCAAACTTTCATCTTTCAAGTTTTTATACTTAGGCTTATTTTTCAAGTGCGATATCATCCAAGTTTTGGGATTTAACTCGTTTTGGACGCTAGAACTACATGAAACTAAAGACACCAGTAACACCCCTTAAAGTGGATAAAATTTTAATTAATTTTTTGCTTAATTAACACTGTTTTTTTTTTTTTTTTACTGTCATGTCAATTTGTAATATCAATGTATTTTTATATTCAAAAAATTTAATAAACTTGTTTTTTTAATAAACAGTTAAAAATGTGGTTATGAAATAAGAACTTTTATTCATTGAATCAAATCACTTTAAATTGCATATATGCATATGTAGTTATTAAATCATGAGTTTAGCAAACAACTAAATACAAAAAAGAACGCCCCATTATATTCAATCATAACACATAAAGTTTTATAAACACCAAACAGTCAACAGCACTAAAGATTATTTATTTATTTGAACTTTGGAATTTGTTATTTTCTTAATCGTAAGAGTTCATTTTTATCTATAATGCACAATGGCAAAACCTCGTTCTCGTGCCATTTCAATTTTTTTTCTTCTTTATATTTATCACATGACCAATGAACAATAATTAAAAAGCACCCCACACAATTAATTTAAGTCATTTATGTATGTAGGTTTGTATGTATAATGTATAATAGTGATAAGAAAATAATAAAAAAAAAACCTTTTATGCAGTTCATAAAATTAATTGTTGTTATTATTTAATTAAGGGTTGTTGTCACAATGTTTAACGATCAATTATTTACATATAAGAATGTAATTATAAGATTTTACAATTGTTTCTTGATTAATTAACGATGACAGATAACAAAATTATAAATAAAATTTTAGCACTGCTATTATAAAGCCGTTGAAAAAATAAATCGATTAAAGGCTTATTTACAATACGACGAAAAAACGAGACGTCAGAGTAACAAGATCTCTTTATGGTTGTTCTTTTTTTAAAACGAATTTTAAACAATGAAATAATACAAAATAAAGCATTTGTTGTCGTTAAGTTGTATTCTATTTAATTGTTTGAAACTAGTTTTTAAGAGCGAAAAATTATGAAGAAATTTCGTCATGCTGAGTCTTGTTCGATCGTCTTGGGTCAGGCTTGGATCTTTGAGATTAAAAAGACTTTCTTTATTATTTGTGTTAGAATGGTAACTGATCCCGTTACATAAGAAGATCAAATTAGACGAGGTGTGTACATATGTATGCATGCATTAACGCGTATAGCTGACTCAGCTATTCTTTATACACAAACAATAAATAAAAAGTGATTATAATAAAGTGTGTTTTATGATAATATAATTAATGACGAACTTAAAACAATGAAATGATACATAATGAAGCAATTCTCGTAGTAACGCCGCGTCTTTTTTTAATGTATTTTGTTATTTATTATTTCGTTATTTTAAAGAGAGAACATCTGCGAAGAGATCTCGTCACGTCGACGTCTCGTTGTCTTGTCGCATTGTGAATCAGGCATCAAATGTTTTCTTGTAAGAGCTTTCATACTGAGTTGCCTAGAGTCAAGTTATCAGCACTCAAAATAAAACATGTGTTTTTTTTTAACGCTCTGCTCACCTCTCAAATAACCGCTCTGCTTCCTGCTTCAGTATGCGTACAGCCTTAAGCATAGTACGCAGCTGAAGCCTAGTACGCAGCTGACGTGAAACGAGTATTTTCTTTGGTCTCCAAATCAATAGTTAAAACGTAAACGAAAAGATATTAATGGAGAGTTTTATCAGATGATGCGATACGAAATTCGTCTGTGGTATCCAACGCTATTGTAAAATCCTAACGGAAACCACAACGCAAAACTACCCATTGAAAGTGTCACTAATTGCCAAACAAAAAAATAAAAAAAGCTACAATTATTAATTTTGCTCGTTGAACAGCTGCGTACTAGGCTTAAATCTAAAAAAAAAATTCATCTAAATATCGTCCCATCATCACTTCCGTGTGATACACTGAGATGAGATAAATGGGTTGACCATTAATATTTATTTCATTCCCTAGAAGGTGAATTTGAATTTTTATTTTTTGATTAGTATCATTTAGAATGGTTTTTTTTTTTTTTCATTTTTCTGGGAAAACTGTTTTGATAATTTTGAATAAATGAATGATGAAAATATTTCGTTCATCTTTCCCAATAATTTTATAGAATCGTTCATGTTTTCGAGATTCTACTGTATTTGTAATTTCTAAAGCTATTTATTTATTTTATTAAATTAAATGTTCTTTAAAAGTGTATTTTATTATAAAGTAAATTTTATTTTTGAAGAACCATCTACCTATATATATATAAAAGCTTTTTTTTATTAACAAAAATCGAAAAAATAAATTTTTTAGTTGGAGTTACCTACCTACTTTTGACTTTATGCACACTTTCTGCCTAACAATTTCATTGTATTAATGAATTGATTTTCATCTTATTCACTTTGTACCGTTATTATATGTGGATACATATAGGTATGTAGTTTTGCAACATAAAAGCAACTGCGTGCGATCCATTCATGCTGTTGATTTTTACAAACACGCAATTATTATTGTGATTTGCAATTCAAATTCTGAACATGCTCGAATTCATAATGATTATTCACAATAATAATAGAAAACAAAAAGTAGTTTAACATGTTTCCATCTGCATACATACTTTTATTAAAACAAACAAAACCGATAATTCACGCATAGCACATCGTAACACTTAAGAACAAAAAAACAATAAACAAACAACAAACCAAAGTCCATTGCTTGATGTGCTTCCTCTTTCCGTTTAACCGGTACTTTTAATTTCTTTCTATCTTGCAATGTCATGAACCTGAACTCTCGTCGAAAATTCTCTGTTTTACTATAAAAGTTTAATAATTTCAAAATCCCACCAAATGCATACAAAGCAGAATACACAAATAATTTCAAAAATATCTAGGTAGGTATGTATATAAAGAGATGCAAATTATTATTTATTACATGTTCAGAATGTTCATCGATCACAGTTGCAGGAGATGTAGAATCCAAAACACTCAATACCATTGACACTGACATTTTTAATTTTTTTTTATTGTTTCTTTTTTTTTTTTGTTTATTGATAAGCACAGTATATAATAAAATTTGCAGATTATTTTATATTCCTTTTATAAAACCAGAAATAATGCAAAAAAACGGACACAATTTCTACACACACTGCCGGTTGTTGTTAAACGTTCAACGAAACTAAAAATTTTGAATTTCAATCTTCGTTCGGGGGGTATTTATGCAAGAAATATATAAACAAACAGAGAACAAAAACAAAGCATAAACAATACATAAGAAACATAATGGCAGACAATAATAATAATAAATAAAATACTCCCGCAAATAAATTAAATGTACCTATACATCCATATATATAAAGGTGATAGGTATATATGTAGGTACCTATGTACATATATATATACATATATAATATGAAAAAAAAATGAAAAAAACACTGTATGTTATCTCAGCGTGCACCCCAATGTTGAAAAATGTAGAGGTAACTTAAAAAATGATTAAATTTAATATTTTGCGTCGCATTTTTTTTTTTGTGTAGGTATTAGTCCTGAGCTGTTTTTCTATGAATACAATTTACAAATCAAACAAACAAACATGATTGTACAGTTTTAACAAAAAGCTTCTCTTTTAAGACAATTGTGTGCCATTCACAACAATGACGACATAAGTATTTGAGTAATTTATTATACTCTGAAAGTATAGGTAGGTATGGGGTTCGATGCTCGCAAATAATTAAATGTAAATATGTGTGTGTGTGTGTGCACAAGGGTGGCCACTATTGAGTGGATTTTAAATTTGTCACTCGAAGGAAAAAAAAACAAGCTTTTATTTTTCAATCCTTTTAACAAACTATTGTGAATATAACCGAAATATATTTTTTCCTTAAACAAAGCTTTAAAGGTTCTTAATATCTACACTTGGGTCACATGGATTTGGTTTATAGGAAAAGTCACTTTTCAGACATCCAATATTGATGTTTTTGGGATTATCTACATTTATAATTACCTATATAGACAGACATTCTTATTGATTATGATACATTTTATTTGAGCGTCAGTGGTTGAAAATTATTGCTGTTATTTCCCATTTGTTGTTCTTGTGTGTGAAGAACACATTAGGTTTAGA
Organism: Epistrophe eligans; assembly: GCA_951394125.1. Classification (NCBI taxonomy): domain Eukaryota; kingdom Metazoa; phylum Arthropoda; class Insecta; order Diptera; family Syrphidae; genus Epistrophe; species Epistrophe eligans. The sequence goes on along the minus strand of OX596031.1, from coordinate 9,808,238 downwards.
ATTTGTACAGCTGTCATTTGTTGTCTTATTATTCTTCGTCTAATATAAAGTATTCAATATTTTTTTTCTTTTTAACATTTACAATAAGAATACTTCGTATGTATATAATTAAATATTAAATTTGACTTTAAAATGATGGAGTCCAAAAATCTGTTTTCTTTTATCGTCAGGCGTGATTTTTAGTTTTATTTCATCCCATACATACAATATTGTTGGTTTATCAAAAAAAAAAACAAAAAAAAAAAACAAAAAAAAAAAAACAAAAAAAAATCATTGTCGATTACGGTTCTAATGATTCTGACTAAGATAATAATAATATTGCAATTAAATTGCCTTTCACATTCACACAGGTATAGAGAGAAAATAAAAGTTGCGTACTTAGTTGTTAATATAAATTTATAAATCATGGTTCATCTCATAAGTGACGTCACATAACTTAAAACTATATTTTAGCTTTATGTAAAAGGAGTAGTATTATGTTTTCTGTTTAAATTTATAAATATGTCTGTAAGGTGACTTGAAACGTTGTACGGTGACGTCGCACAATTTGCTGTCAAATCCCATAGACATTTTTGACAAGCAGTACCTAATTTGTAGTAAGAAGTAAGCAGTTACCAAACAGATACATTTTATTAAAATAAAATTAAATATATTTATATTTAATACAATCACAGAAACACTTATATTATTTTTCATTAAAAACACATACCTTCATATATAATTTATACATACAAAAAAGAAATCACTTTGCGCAAGCTGGATATCAATGTTAATCTCATCACTCATACACAGAGTACATACCTAAATTATCTAAAGAAACGACTTAAGGAGTTTGTTGTTTTTTACCCTACAAGCTGTTGGTTCACTGATATTAACTATTTCATGAGCATGATGTATTAGCTAGTCCCGTGCATTTTAAATGGCACCCGAACCAAAACTAATTTAAAAAATAGTAGAAACGCTTTCATGTAAATTATAATAAATATCATTTTTTGTTGCTTCTGGCACATAAGGCAACCATTTAAAAGGTATTTTGCTATTTTTTAATTGAAATTTAGTATTCTGATTTTTGAGCGCTCATACGATTTACCATTATGAAATTTTAAATTTAGCCTAATGAAATTTTAGACAAATACCAGCACTTTCCACTACAAGTATCCTGCATAAATGATTTAGAAAAAAGTCAATATTGTTGAAACCTATCATACGTGGGTGTAATCTCTTAAAATCTACCTTTTTGTACGGTTTATTGAAAAATAAATTGTTTTTTTTTTTTTAATTCATTTATTGTTTTTTTTTTTTAAATCTTAATTTTCAATAATTTCGGAAGTCTGATTCCTTATATTTTAACAATTTTCATTAAAAAAAAAAATAGATCAAAATTTACAAAGATATTTCTTTTAAGAATATATTTGTGTGTTCTCTCAAATTTTCAAGTGGTAACCCTAGTTTGTCATAAAATATTATTATGCCCATACCAACATCTACCACACTACTTTAATCATTGATGCACTTACACCTACATACGTAGAAGCAATAGCTTTCGTCATTGCGAATTAGATTATTATGACACCCCTACATAAGAATTTCTCTTCGAATTTAGTCCATGATTTCGAATTCGAACTATTGTGTTGTAGAGTAGATGAGTTGCCTTTTTTATTCAATACCTACATATTTATCTATGAAGTGGAAAGTGTAATGTATAGTAATAGATACATATGTGTGGATAGGAGTAGGTAGATATATTCTCAATACATACTAGATATACTACACATTGTCTCTAGATTTGCAGTACTGATACCTGCTCATAGTTATGCAGAAAGAAAACTGAAACAATATTGCGTATACCTATCACTACTTAATCATAAAAAAACTTTTTGCACACATTAATTTATAGGTATATTTATATTATGTATGTAGTATAGGTGATTGCCTGATGGTCACTTTTATGATCTCTATTCGATTACTTATTTTGCACAGTGACTCTGTTGTTAAAATGTTTTTGTGTGCTAACAACACTCCTAGTCCAAGCTCGGCCATTATGGTCATTGTTTTGACAGTGTGGTGAGGCAGAAATTAAATTTTCTCTCATTTCTCTTTACATATGTATATGACTCTCGCTCTCTGTTTAAGTAAACACACAATTTTGCAAGGCCATCAGGAAGTAAATAAAATGGAATCACATAACTAAGTTTTTTGTTTACCAATAATTGCTTATGAAAGCGCATGTACTAGGAGTTGACATGACACTTTATAGCTCCATCTATTGAGTAATAGTAGATTTAAGTTTTTAAATAATTTGAACAGTTGAAGTAGGTACCTACCCTATTAGGTACCTAACTATAGTTTGAAAAAAAAAACAATGTAATGCATCAAATATTAGATTAAGGGCCTGTTTCACAACCTCTGAGTAAAGTTGACATAAAATTGTAGGAAAATCTATCAAGTAAAGTTCTTATTTACTTACTCAGAGATCGTGAAACGAGCACTAAATCTATAAAACAGTTTAAACAAAATGTAAAGCAAATTTTCAACACAAAATATCTTGTTTTATAAAAAGTTATTTTAAACAAAAAAAAAAATTGGCAAAACAAATTAATTTTGCAAATTTTTCACTTTGATTTGAGCCGAATCCCGGAATCTAAACGATTTTGCTTGGAGGTACTACTAGTAAACCTATCGTCAATTTAATGGGATCTTTTTTCCTAGAAAAAATTTACCGGGGAAAAAAAATGTCCCATCGCGAATATCCCGATTAAATCATTTTTCCCTGACAACTTAATTGCGAAAATGTTTGCATTGAAATAACCAAAAAATACTAGCCGTGTTTTATTTTCTACGGATCTGTATCAGCATCATTTTTTAACAAGTAATAGGTGCAATAATAACTTGGGATAGAGAGTAGGATTCTAAGTTGTTGTATTACTTGTTGAAAAATGATCCTCAGCCAAATGGAAGAGCTCCATAAATGGATGTTTGTGGAAAATAAAACGCGGTTACTATTATGCGGAAAGAAATATTTTACCTAATAATTTCTAAGATGATCCTTAATAGCTAATTTCCTAGAATCGGAAAAAAAAACTCCGAAGAAATTTCTTTCGAGAATAACAAATTAAAACTCTTACTATTTATTAAATCATTTTAAATAGGTATAGTATGTTACGTACCTGTACTTACCTCACTAAAGTCCAGAGCCTAAAACTAGTACTGTTTATTACCCACGCCGCGCGCCGGTGGGTCATATGAGATTAAACTGTGAATTGATGATTTGCTGAAGTTTATTGTTTGCGGGTAAATCATTGAATGATATAATACCAATACTGACCTAGGCACCTATGGCTTGTTATTAGCTTTTTAATGACCCATTGTAATTGGCTATTATAGGTAATATAATCCTTGAGTTAAAACTGATTTTATTGATATCGTGTAGGTAAAGATAAATACATATGCATTTTTGAGAATCTAATCGAACGTAATAAAGATTAATAAATAATTCTGAAGAAAGAGGTTTCGTCACACCGTCTGATATGTTTTAGGGCTTCGTGAACTTGGGGTTTATCTATACATGGAGCTATAACTGATATGTATGTATGTAGATCATAAGCAGCTGCACATATTTCCTTCAATTTTCATCTTATTTTCTAGTAGTAGATACGAAAAAGTTAGTAAAAAGCAACTGTTTAATTTAAATGTTTGATCTTACTCAATAATATAGGCGTGTTTAATGGTAGATTAACATGTGTCTTCATCTTTATAATATTAATTTTTATCTTTACACGCACCTTTTTTGCATTAAGATCAATGTAAATTCACTATAATGAACCAGAAAAGAACAGAATAGATGAGAAAAGTAAATAGGATTGTGTATTCTATGAGTAAAAATCTTGACCTGAAATGTTCTAAATTATTTCACTTTCATTTTCACAACATTTCCTGCACCTACATAATATGTACTTTTGAAGATTGAGCAAGTGAAATAGAAATGTCAAAGCTTCAGCTGATTGTTGTGTATTTGGCAAAGTAAAAAGTTAAAATGTTTTTTGGTACATTTATAAGATTTTTGAATTGAAAATAGAGAATAAAACATAACAGAATGTAAAAAAAAACATGCAGATAAGCAACGCTGAATTCCACAAAAAACACAAAGCTGTAATTTTTTGTTCTGACATGTTTTTATAAACTTGTGCTGTTCTACTCTATTCTGATCTAGTTAATTTTTTCAATAAACACAGCTTATAATCTTTCATACAATGGCTTGGTTTTTTTTTGTCAAATTTTCTCAAAAACGATTCGATTTATTTTTTTTAATGTGATTTAATAAAATTGTTTTCTTTTTCAAGTTATGTAAATTTATGGGTTCTGCTTGAGTAATCATATTTTCTAATTGCAACATTCTTCGTAAATGTGATTTTATTCATCTTAGCAAACAATTAATAAGTATTTTAAAACTGTATTTACTTTAATTCAATGATTTTGACTTCTTTCATAGTTTCTGTTAAAAAATGTTTATTTATGTAGAAATTTTTCATTCATTCTTATTTTTTAAATATTGCTTAGTTAAAAGAAGATTTAGGGTCTGTTCCAAAATCTCTGAGTAAAGTAAGCTAATTAGAGCTTTTTTGACATAAAATTGTAGGAAAATCTATCAAGTAGAGTTCTGATTTTCTTACTCAGAGATTTTGAAACGAGGACTCATGTAATTCAATTTCGTTACATTTATTTTAATTTGTATTTATTTATTTTCTTTCCAATATCTGAAGACAAATATTTCAATAGACTTCTATTTCGATAAATATATAATGGAATTTGGATGTATTGGACCTATAAATCATTTTTTTACTCAGTGGTGCATTTTTATCAACTTATGTTTTATAAAATACCTAATTCTTCTTTTACTCAACAAATTTGTCATCTTATCTACAACTCCCCCATTATTATTATTATTGTTTTACACCTACCATTAAATGAAATGGAAATCAAAATCAATGAAATAGAATGTTTTCTAATTTGGTGCACTGTGGCGTATACGCACTTTTTTCTGGAAGCAATAAATTTAGCTTATTTTAAAGGTCCACACCATTTATGTTTGATTAGTTCAAAACAAAAATAACCGTAACGGTAACGTATTTCTTCACGTATAAGCGTGAAGGGATTTTCTAAGAAATTGATTTAAAATAGAAAGAAATATTTTAGAAGGAAGGTGTTTTTTTTAAGCTAGAAAATCATATTTTTTGAAAAAAAAAGTTAAATTCTTGCTACACATGTTCTCTTCTTTATTTTACCCATCAGTGGCTCCATTGACAATATTATGAGTAAATTTGCTTGCCTCATTGTCATTGCCTTGAATATTACCAATGGAGACTTTTTGGAAATAACAATGAGGACATTGCTATGTAAGTGAAAGGCAATTATTAAAAATATGAGGATTTTTATTTAACACATTTAAAACATGGCCTTATTTTTGTTAGAAAATAATAAAAAAAAAAAAACCGGTACATTTTTTTTAAACGAAATAGCTCTATCAACATTGCATAAGAATATTTCCAACAAAAACAATTAGTATTATTAAAATAGCATATTAAAACTATGGTTTTTTTCGTTGCTATGTGTACAACTGAAGTAGCTAATGGTGAATAATCTTTAAAACCTACATTTTTGCAATCAAATGTGTTTCGACTATATTTGAAATGCTAATTAAAACAATTCAATTGTAGAAAGATATATCTTTTTATGTAAAAAAATGCACGCATAAATGAATAAAATAAAATATTCATTTAATATACCAGCTGAAAGTAATAAAATTAAAACAAATTTTTAACTGATAGTTTCTTTGTTATTATATTTTCTACTATTGAGTTTAGGTTTTATTTTGGTATCATTTTTTTTTTAATTAATAAATATTTTACTGGAGGAAAGTTGATTTGTTTTAAATATTCCTTTCCAACAGAACAAAAGTAAAACTTTATTTTCTATTATTACCTATCCAAAAAGATTTCTTAAAAACTATTTTTTAAATTATTATTTCGTCGTTAAAACTCAAATTTAAAATTAATTATTATCATTTTTGTATATTTATTGCATATGATCAAAATGTGTAAGCATTTAAGCAACTGAATCATTTAACTGAGCCTTTCTTTTTTTTTAATAAAATACATTTTTTTATTTTGGCATTCAACACGGCAAATAATATTAAAATTTATATCACACATACTTTGTTTTTTTTTTTCTTGGTTGTATTTATGTAAGTGTCAATGATTTTAAAGCATATAAGCAAAAAAAAAAGCTTATACATAGTTGTTATACAAACATAAATCTTTGTTTTTTATAATAAATGTGCCTTTTTTTGTTAAACATTCCTAACCATTTTTATAATTTGACTTAAAATAATTTTTGAAACTTAAATTTAATTTTTTTTTTTTAATAAATTATTTGGAGAAAAAACGATTTCACAGTGGACACTGGCCTCTAAAATATTCTATGCTCTCAGGATTGTTGAACACGCCAGCGGTTCGTTCCTTTGGAACAATTAAATCTGCACGATCAAAAATATTCGCTGTTACACCAGCTGCTTCGAAGAATTGAACTCGTTCCAGCGAGTTGATATCGTAGCCCCAAAGGAATACTTTTTGACCAAGATCAGTGGCTAAGCGAACCATATTATGATCCTTAAGGATATCTTCTGAGTAGGGTGCGACTCCGGTAAATTCGAATGTCTGAGCATTATTAACAGCTGCTTCAATACTATTACAACGGGGATCTTCATAAGCTGGCCACCTTTTGGTGGAACCTTGAGTCAGGAACATCACAGGCAGCATATTTTGCTTAAATCGCACCATAGCACAAATATCAGCATCAAACGATGAGAAAATCAACATTCTTCCGCAACCATGACGCAAAGTTGTCAGGAGAATCATATCAACAAAAAGGTTCTTATCTGAAACTTGTTCTGCTTCTAGCACGCCATCGATACGGGCTTGTGGCCACTTGATTTCGATATTGATAGCCAATCCTAGGGGCAGATCTTGGAAAAGGTTTTCTAATGTTGGGAATAAACGGTGATCTGGTCGCTGTTCTTCGTTATGCGATGGATATTCTCGGATTTCATCGCCGATCACGTGGAATACACGTAGATCTTTAAGCTGACTATAACGTATGTCTTTGATGTACACCTGGATAAGGTCATCCTTGGACTTCGGACGAATTCCATTAGGGGCAGTGAAAAACTTGTAATCGTGATAGATTACGGGGACAAGATCCTCAGTTATGTGAACATCAATTTCGATCATGTCAACGTTGTGTTCGTAGGCTTGTTTGTATGAAGCTATTGTATTCTCGGTGATAGGAGCGCCGTCAAGTGCAAAACTAATACCATTACCCCTGTGGCCGACCAGCAGCTTTTCCCATTCGGGCTTCCAGGTATAGGCATAGCTTGTGCGGAAATTCATCTGAATGCCCGGTAAGGGTCTCACGATCAAATAAGATATCTTAGCACTGGCAATCATCTCGCCAGAGTCAGGACTCGTCACGTTCAATTCTAATTTTCCGTCATTCTCTTGCATTGTCGAGAGAAGTATTGGAGCGTGTCCCAATGGCTGACGATCCTCGGAATGCAAAACCAGAGCATACTTTCCGTTTTCTTTTCCCAATGGGATAGATAATTGGAATAGCACAATATCCCCTGCCTTATAGAGTGTTCCCAGATCTGACTGACGCTCGAAGACGCTTCTTCCATACTTCATATTCACCACTTCAGCATTATTCAGACTTTCGTCATAATTTGGCAAAACATTCTCGTTTTCCAAACTAACTAACTTCAAATACATCCTCTCCGGAGTCAAACCTTCAAATAAGAAAACTTGATTGAGGAACTTCAGCTGAACGATGGTTTCATTGGTCAACCAGCCTCTGGCGATTTTCTTTTCACCATCAATTTCACCAAATTGATCCATTCTCATGCAATTTCCGTTGCAAGTTCGCATATTTCTCGGCTCAACATAGGCTTCCCATCGCTTGATCTGAATACGTCCCAATGAATCCAGGCTGTACACGAAATAACGGTACTGCACCTTTCCAGGGCTGCTTAAATTCACAACTCCATTCCAAATAGTTGAGGTAACTTTTGTTAACTGGACACTACGCAAGGGATCCCATGATCCCAATTCAAACGAATCACCAGTAAGACCCATATGCTCATTAGACTCAAGTGGCTTTGGCAATTGTACGGTAAATGTTCTTGGCGAAGGAATGCATTCCTCTGTTGGTGAGGTAACAACAGATGGCTCACCAGCTCGTTGAATGACATTGTTGGCGACTGCATTGCACTGTAAGATGAAAAGCAACATATAAGTAAAATTCTTAAAGGTTAGCATTTTTTTTTAATTTTGTGTGTTTTTTTTTATGAAGTGAAATGTGAATAGGGAAAGGTTAAAAAATGAAAACCACCCGTCAAACAAGTTTTAACAATACTAATCTACTAACTCGAATCAGTTACATATTTTCAAACTATTTTATTGAATTTCAATAGAAGTCACGTAAGTATTTTTGAATTTAATTACCCACGTTGCAATCTTACATATAAGTTAATTGGATTTGTTTTGCATTCATTAAGAAGGGATAAGCTTGTGGAACAACATTGTATTGGTATATAAATAGATAAGGGCTTTGAATATCAAGCTGTTATTATATTCAAGATCAAGTTATCAAATTTTGAATAACTTAGTATGGGATGATGTTCTTATCAGCGAACAAAAAAATATGAAAACTTAACTGTAATAAAACTTCAAGTCAGCAGAATATTATCAAGTCTAATTTTCTGCTTTGAAAGTATAGTTTGTTGGCGCCCTAACATTAATATAAACAAGTTTTACTCTGATATTTTCATAATAACATTGCATAACTTTAGGAGGCAAATGGTTGGAATATTATTATAGTTTGCTTTTCAGCAGTCATTTAAGAAATCTGGTTCGAATTAAAAAAAAAATTGTTATTTTTTTAATAATTGCTCGTGATTGGAATAAAAAAGTATAATAAATAAGATTTGTGGATAAGTTGTCCAATATAAGGCCATATCGAGAATCTGGAAGGGATTTTTTCCCCCGGAATATTTTATTTCCACGAAAATTTTTCTGCTATCGCGAATCTTCCCCGAAATAAATTTACCTCGAACAAAAAAAAAACAATATAAATGGAATCCAAATACACCTGGAAAATTTATTTCCGGTAGATATATAAATTCATTCTGAGGAAAACTTTCGGACATATTTTATTTTCGCAATTTTTAAAGAAGTGAGATATTCTTAAAGGGATTTTTTTAAAAGAATATCTACATTATCCAAGAATTTGATTCACGAACAAAATATGATAACAGGATGGATTTTAGCAGGAACTAACCCTAGAGGAATATCCAGACAAATCACCAACAAATCAGGCATCGTAATTACCTGCCTAATGGCTAAGAACAATGTCCTGAGTTTCTTTTTTTCGGCGATAATACAAGCCAACCCGACTGTAGGTACTGTGTACTGAAATTAAAAATCAACTGGGTTTAGTTTTGAAGTCGGTTGGCATTGATGTTTGTGCGTTTGTATTCAATGAATTCAACGAAATTAAAAGCCAGTTGACAGTTTGACGCCATTTTGTACTAATCTTCGTTAAGTTTAATAAACACCATTCTTGTATTTAAGTTTATTTCCTTAATTATTCTGAAATGTTTATATTAGGTGTGGGGTGTTGACACACCTTAAAAGGAAAAACCGAAATTAAAACTATATTTTTCATTCGTAGTCGTCGTATTGTACATATATTAAATCAACTAACTTTATCAAAATGTTATGTACATACATATGTAATTTGATACTAGATTATTTTCATACTTAAAAAAATGATTAATTATTATTTGCGTCATTTTATGCAGTTAAAAAAAAAAAAAAAAAAAAACTAACAATACGCCCTTAAAATAAAACAAAGTTTTATCTATTTTCGCAGTCCCTTATTATTATCAGCACCAACTTTACTTATTTACCTGAACAGCTTTGTCGTCAAGCAAAGAACTCACTTGTTTCTTCATAAAAAAACGTTTATTTAACAATTCATTTTGAACTTTGGTACACACTCGAAAATAATAATTAAACCGCGAAGCTAATGTTTGCATTTGCTTAGAAGTAATTAACTTTGTACCTTAAGTTCATTATTATATTATTTTTCTGATTGAAAACTATACTAATTTGACTGTCAATTGAAATGTCCAACGACAATCACAAGAGAATATTCAAAAAATACTAAAAACTAAACAAGACAAAAATAACACTTGGTGCAAAATCTATAGTCTTATAGCAAAAGCTAAATAGTTTAATTTAATTTTAATTTGCTTTTAAAGAAAAAAAAATAAAATCATAAATTCTTTGTGTTGTAACTAGTGACGTAAAATGCAACTGCGCTGTGTACAACGTATACTTCGTTTACGTAGAAAGTAGAGAGAAAGAGAAATTGCAGTGTATACCATACACCACTCACTACCCCTGTCTGATTTTTCATCTTTGTTGTGATTTTAGGGGTTGTTATAAGGTTCAGGGTTCATTTCATGTGCAAAAATTCTTTAAATAGATTTAATGTTGAAAAGTATTGAGTCACGTGTTCGCATGTCTCTTTGATAACTTGTATTCAACAATGGATAATCAACCGTTTATAGGTTGTATATAAAGTTTTCCGTTATAAATAACAAATTATCGATGAACCGGTTATATTTGGGAGTTCGGTCTATTTATAAAAAAAGGAAAGCATAATAGAATTTAAATCTAAACTTGCTTACATTATGTACGTATGTTTGTATATCTTTTACATATTATATACCTACAGCATAAAATGAAACATTTTGTTTTTTTTTTTAAACTAGATGCTGAATATTTATTATTTAAAAAGCTTAAACGTGATAAAAGTGTGATGGGTAGCAGGAAGTCCAAATTATTATTCAAAAGTAAATCTGAATTTAATTAAATTAAACTTCGTGTGTATGTGAATAAACAAAGTGTTTTCTTTATCAGAAGAAAAAAAACTGCCGTTGTATTAGCCGAGTTTTGTTATCTATTTGGCTGGGTCTGGGTTATGTTTAAACAAGTAGGTAATACAAAAACTAGGTTTCTGTTCGGTTTTTATTCATGGACACAGTGAAATTAGTTTTTAGGTACTCTGGCGAGTAGATGGCTTTTCTGTTTCGCAAATTGTAAGGTAGTACAAACTGTAGTTTAAAGAAAAAAAAACAGTATTTACATGAAAAATAAATAATAAACAGAAGGAAAAAAGAGATGAGCATACAACACTGTTTTTTTTATTAGGATCCGTATCGTTTTATTTTATCGGGGTGAAGGAAATGGGTTATTGAGGATAATAAAACGCAGCTGCAAATTAGATATACTGGCTCGTGCTGGTATAAAGTACAAAATTGAGAAAATAGACAATAGTAGAAGCGACATCTGGTTGTGAGAAATTTTACCAAAACTATGTTTTGCACTTAAGATACCAATCTGTCATTTCCTAAAAAAATGTTCTCTTTAAAAATGTCCGCTTATTTACTTTTGTACAAAAATTAGTTGAAGATTTCTTAATTTTCAATTTATTAGATCGGTTCATTTTAAAATTATTTGTGCGTGTTTTATTTTTATGTAATCTGCGAGAATTCTCGCACGGGTAGGCTAGTAGTTTTATATTTTTTTTATAAATACAAAAATGTCATCAACAAATATTTTAAAATGGAGAGTGCGGCTAAAGGAATTAAAATATTAGTCACATTCCTTTTTTATTTTATTTTTTTTACTGTTACTGCATAATATTTTAAATACATTTTAGAGAACAACTACATAGCTTTAAAAATAAATTTAAAAATAAAACAAATCAAATGAATGTCTCCAATGACTTGTAGTTACTTTACAACATATATGTGTAAGATAACAATGAAAAAAACGAACAGACCCAAGTGGAGTTGTCTTATACCTATTTGGTACCTAACTTAAAATGTTCACCAAGTTTCGCAAAGCTGTTTTTTTCCTATGGGTTTTAACAGTAAATTGTGAAAAATTTCACGTTACCAAACAGATCCTTTTTATACTTTGATTCTTGTACATATAGGTACTTTGTGGAATGCTTTTCTTTTTTCATTCGGAATAATCATAATATTTGGAATAAGTTAGAATTATAAGATAACGAAGATGAAGAAAATTAATTTTTGTTTAGGAATATTCTTGATAGTCATTTTGTATTCATTCAAGAATATTTGGATGCCTTCAGTGCAATTGACAAATGACATGCATACTTATTTTTATTAACTATCTACAGATTCACATTGGTGTTAAAAAAAGAAGGGCCACACCACAAAAGTTATAAATACATTTCATTAAATGTTCATCCATTTTCACTAATAAAAAACGATGGAAAGGAAAAATCGAATGCTTATTTAATTATTTTGAAATAAAATACCAAACAATAGATTGCAATTATTTTATTTTTTCTAAATAAAAATTAAAAATAAATTATTCTGGTTGAATATTTGTCTTTTCAATCTGTTCTATTTCTTATCTGGAAAAAATAAACATGTGGAATATTAATGTTTTCATAAAAAAAGAAACACGTGTATAGATTTATATTCCAAATATACCTATTTGATTTAAACACAAAAACAAATTAATTCAAACCTTAAATAGGTACTTCTAATTGACGCGTTCAAAAAAGAACAACAATAAAATGTTGTGATTAACGTGAATAATTTAAACACAGCTGTATTTTTTTTTTTATATTTTTATAGGATCGTGCAGTTTATTAGACGCGTGATAACACGCGCAAACAATCTTGAAAGTGATTGATTACCCTAGAAAATATTCATGGTAAAGGTACCTAGTGGTATCTAATTTAAGTTAAAACAATGATAATATAAAATTATGAACTATTTTTAATTTAAGAAAGATCATTATTATAAAATTGAAATAACTTACATACATTTATTTAACAAATTGTTTTCTTTTAAAACTGTTAAAAGAATTAAAATATTTATCTACAAACAGACATCTCCCTACAAATTTTATCTAATTTTAGACAAGTTAATATTGTTTGTCTTAGAGGCAATTTATTGCCAAAATCTGTCCCGTGTAAAATCCCATCAAGTTACTATGAAGCTTAGTACCTGATGTCTATTTTTAATTTTTAAAATTGGCAATAATTCCAACAAAAAATAAAACATGCCTCTATACCAAAAAAAAACCATATATCTATAGTCACTGTCTAGTGTATATTTTATCGCGCTCAAATTATTATAGGAAGTGATATTATCTTTCAGTTTTAAATGAATTACAAAAGCTTCCTGGCGTCGATCGTCGATCGTCGTCATTTGTCGCTGACGACGCATTATTCTCTTTTGTAATTATACAAAATAAAAATGTAATCTTATCTAAATACCTAACAACAAAATTATGTAACTAACCAAAACACTTGACAGATTTTGTTTTCTTCTAGTATTATACCTCTAAGATACTATAAGATATTCTGCGACTTATTTACTTTATTTCTTTGCTCCTTTCTAATGCAATTTTATAATATGTTTACCATTTGTTTGGCGTCTATAAAAGTTGTGTTTTTGCTAAAAATTTTATTTTATACCTATTCCTAATTGAACTTTGACTGCATTTATGAATTCACAAGTTCACTTATGTTATCGAAAAATATATATGTACCTACCTACCTAATTTCTATTAACAAGATATGGCTTTGTTCTGTGACATTTTGATTTGCAATGTTTCATATTGTTTATCTGGTTTGGGAATATAACAATTCAAAAATAAAAATGTATAAAAATAGGTTTTTATTTGAATTTATTTTTGTTTTGAAGCTAATTTCGAAAATAAAATATATAGGTGTGATTAGATAAATTAGATTTTTCAACTTGATTTTTCTTTGTTTTTAGTTTTTATAATTATCATTATGTATGTAGGTGTTTTACCCTACCTATAAGTTATATGTACCTACTCATAAAGTTTAACAAAGAATTCATTTAATGACTTTGTTTGGTAAAATTTTATGATATATAATTGCTTTCATTATAATGAAATACTTTTTTCCCGTGAATTCTTTAGCAATCAAGCAATAAGTTTATAAATAGGTATCTACCTAAAGAAAATTATTGTGAACTACAGGTAGGTATAGATTTTTTGTATGGGCACATAGAGATATTGTAAGTTTTACTAGACGTAAAGTCACGCACCTACCTTCTTAAAATATCAATCAAAATGATTGAAAAATAAAAATAGACGCACTTTTCAAATCCATTTATTATTACTCCGCCTGCGCTTAAAATGAAAACAAATCGCTTTATCAGTTTTATAAAATATCAAGTCTCATGGCTATGGCATATAATATAGGTATATATGCTGTTATACATTATACATACATATATAATATATATATCTATAGACAAAAATAAGGGCAACGATCTCATTTCAAATTGATATAGGCTAATTAGCAAAAATTTTCCATTATTTGCGCACAATCGATGAGTGATAAATTTATTTATTTTCAACTTCAATAATATTCACGCTTATCTCAATTTTATAATAAATAAAATAATAGTGTCGCACATTGTCGCCTCACATGTTATGCACATGTTAAAAATCTTTAAGCTAGATAAGCAAGCACAGAATATTATGGGCTCGTGATGTCGTCTGTGTAAACACGTTTGGTATACCTACGTTGTGTCACGTTCTTCATGGTGATATGTATGAATATTAATTTGAAAATATATTTTTAAAACAATAACAACTACTTTTTATTTAAATAATTTCTTATGATTAAGTGATCATATTCTTGTTTCATTGGTTACCCGAGTGGGTGTGGTGTTGGATGCTTGTGTGTGTTTTCTGTTGGTTTTATGAGCGAAAAAGAAAAACATTAACTTTTTCTTTCAAATTAAAGTTAACAGCGTGTTTATACATAGGTAAATTGGATTGTTTTTTTTTTTTTTTTTTTTTTTTTTTATGACATTATTTTTTGGGATTTTATTTCTTTGTAATATCACGCGTTCTATCGTTCTTTTCACGTTCACGTTCATCTATTAAAGCAACAGCTTTTGAAAATTGCGATAACAAGCGGATGTAGGTATGTATTTACATATGTATGTAAGTTTGTTGTGTGTGTCAAGAGTGTTTTTTTTTTTGATGATGATGACGTAATATTTCACCAGAAATAATTTAAATTTAATTTCTATGGTAAATGAGAAAATTTTGAAATTAGCTTAGGTATAGGTAGATACATATTTCATTTTTTTCTTTTATAAAAATTCACATTTCGAAATCATATACCTATTTAGGTAGGCCTATAAATAATTATGTATGTATGTAAATCAATCCAATCAAGTTTCAACGTACCTATGTATGTATGTATCTAATTATGTGAAAAATTATATAAAAGAAGTGGAACACCAATTCATTGAACATGATGAACAGATCTTGAACAAAAATGTCAAATATAGTTTTAAGTAGTTGTGTCATATATATATAGGTAGCGTTGCCAAAGTGGCACGACCATGCTTTTTGACACGTGGTACGGTGACACAAAAAAATTCAATATAGCACGTTCTTTCTTATGTATGTATGTATCTAATTATGTGAAAAATTATATAAAAGAAGTGGAACACCAATTCATTGAACACGATGAACAGATCTTGAACAAAAATGTCAAATATAGTTTTAAGTAGTTGTGTCATATATATATAGGTAGCGTTGCCAAAGTGGCACGACCATGCTTTTTGACACGTGGTACGGTGACACAAAAAAATTCAATATAGCACGTTCTTTCCATTTTTTATTCAAGTAAAGCGAATTTTGGTTAAAAAAAACTAGGGAAATTGTTCAGAAAACTGACAGAAGATCTTGATTTTTGACAATACACAAATAGTACATATTTTTTCTTCTAATTGTTTCTTGCATTTTTACTCCACAATTCAACTCAATATTTTGTTAATATAAAAGTTTAGATTTTTTTCATATGGCTCAAATATGGCACGGATTTTTACGAATTTTGTTTAGGTGGCAACGCTGTATGTAGCTATTATCTATAATGTAGGTAATAGAAAGGGAAAGAGAAAACAACACAAGCATAGAATAAACAACACAAAAGGTATTTTCAAGGTCTGTAAGTATATATTACATAATTTATGTATATATTTTGATACCTCATTATTTAAAAAAAAAGTCCTACAGTCTCTAATCCCTAAAAATAAAAACACTAAACGACGCCGTTTAACGTCAGGATCTATAGTAAAAAAAATTTATTCTTAATTCGATGCTTACAAAAGCAGAGAAAAGCAATATTTTATCCGAAAAGAAACAAAGGGATAGGTACCTACCTAAGAAAATTTTCAGAACTTTTTAAAATAAACCTGAAAAATACAGACAAGTTATGTAAGTTAAGGCAATTACCTACCTACCTACGTAAAACACTCCTAAAGTTTTAATGAAGTCCAGCCGTTTAAAAATCATTATATCTAGATACCTACTATTATATTTAACATTAAAACATAAATTAAGAAAACAAATTTCTCGAATTACACATTTTTTTTTTAAATATAAATCTGGCAACAACCTACCTTCACGTAAACTTTACACCACCTATTATCAAATTATCTGTCTATGAAGGTACGTACATATGTACATATACAAAAATGTCGCTAATTATTTTTTGTGAAAAATCGATTGACAAGACAACACACAAGCTAAGGGGAAGGTCTCACTTGTTCAAGGTTGTTCTTGCGAAATTAATAAGAAACAAAACAAAATTTGAATGGTGATGAATAATTATAATAATAATTGAATAAGATGCGATTAAATAGAATGACCAAAAAGAAGATGAAAATGTAGTTATATTGTGGTATAAATATAATGAATATATAAATTTAATTACATGTTCAGTGTGCTCATCAATCACAGGTACAGTTTGCGCGGTGGCATCCAAAACACTCAATACCAATGGAACTGACATTTTTGCAAATATCTCTTTATTATTTTCAACAATAAAACGTTAAATTCAATATTGTAAGAGTAAAAATAATTTAAATAAAATTTCTTTTATTTTAATTGATATAAAATAATTTTGCTTTTAAGTAATTGAGTGTTTATGGTAAACCAGCTTTTGTTTAATCAAGAAAAATCAATAAACCATCTTGATGATTAAAATCACAGTTTTTTTTTTTTAGGTATATCTAACACTTCGAAAATTTAATTCGAAATAAAAAAAATAAATTTGTAAAGAAAATTCAAAAAATTAACTTTTTATATTTAAAAAAAAATATTTCTAATTTAATTTTATAACAGCATGACTATTGGCTTTGTAGGTAATTCAAGAACTGACGATATCTTTTGCGGGTGTTGCAAATTATAAGACACTCTTGGGCCGAATCAATTGTTGTTTATTAATTTTAGTTTTAGTCTTTTTTGTTGTTGGGGGTGATTCGTTTATCATTTTGTATTCGCACTACCACAGTACCACTGTTGTTCTTCTTTTATATATTTATATATGTCAACACTTAACAAATTGAAAAAAATATGTTTTGTACAGTTTTTTATAACAACAAAATACTTATAACGAGAGCCACAGGCGAGAAGAGCGACAAATCGAGTCAAAAAACGATAGACAAATAAATTGGGTTGGCGTATATGCGTGCGGAGCGTTTGGAAAGAAAAAGGGGCTCACCGTCACTCGTCAGCACAACACTTGGAACTCTGATTCTGGTTCGCGATGTTTTTCAACACAACAGTACACCAAAAACAACACCCGTGATTGACTATAAATGCCTCGCCTCGCCTCGCCTCGCCTCGCCCCGGGAAACCAAATAAACCAATACATTACTATTTATTACATTCACATACACCGCTCTCTCGCTCAATGGCCTGAAATTGAACTTTGGTCGTTCACGCGATACACAAACCGCGCACACGAGTTACGTACTGCAAGGAAATGAATGGTATGTTTGCGTGTTTGTTGTTATTGTTTTGCCATGAAACTCAAACGAGAAACGTGCTCTGTTGCTCGGTATAGCTATTTAGTCAGTGCAATGTAAAACCACAGTTACGCTGACGAATGGAGGTGGGATTAGGCTAACCAACCAGCTGGGCTGTCAGAGCCGTGCCGTTTCTTTCTTTATTCCTTTCTGTGGACGCGGATATCAAGGTCGTAGCTTGTGTGGTAGTAAAGAATATAGATAGCATGTGTTTATGTGGTTCACATGATGAGGTGGAAGGCCTTGCAATGGCGCATGACTCAGATGACCAAGTTCTTTTGATGAGGTGTGATAATGACGTAGATATGGGAATTATAAGCAGCTACATCTAGCGAATAATAGATGTTTATTGAATAGAATAATGCATTTGACTTTTCTGGCCGGTAGGTATTATTTAAAATAGCATACAATGAACCCATAAACTATAGCGGTCGTATTTTTAAACGTTGTCTAACTTTTGACAGCCATCAAAGTTAAAAATAAAGATGTTTAACTGTTGTCTATGAGTTAGGTATCTAAGAAGTTAGGTATTTAGTATATTAGAATATATCAGATAGGCTATCTGTTGAACATGCCCATATGACAAGAAGCAAAAGTCACATTAATACGATATGGAGAAATAGAGATGACACTTTATTAATGATGGGTAGGACACGCATTTCAAATGAGTTTGTATGAGGTACTCATTTTTCGAAATGAGGTGGTATTTTGTCCCACTTCAAATGTCCCATAGGACAAAACTCATTTAATCGAAATTTTTATTAAAAAAAAAATCTTGACGTTACTGGGCCCTATTCTTTGTTGTAAAAAAATCAAATAAAATATTGATTTCTGACGAAAATTAAATAAAAAATATCAACACAAATATATTCTTTTCTGTAGTTTTAACATTTATTTAGAAAAAAAACATGATTAAAAAAATGAATGCATTTGCAATCGTAAAAAAACATTCTTCAAACATACACTTTCTCCTACTCCTTCATTTCAATATTCAATCCTTTCCTTTTAGTAACAATCGTGTGTCTTTTTCATTTTCTCTCCTCATTTCATCTCCACACATATTTCAAATTTCACAACCTAAAGCTACGATTAGACGGTCAATGCAAATGGTCAACGCGTTGACTCTCTGACGTCAAAATGACGTTTAATTGTGTCCCAAATGTGTCAAGTCGTGTAATCGTCATTGCAAAACGCATTCAATGCGTTGACGGTAGCGTTGACAGTAACGATGACACACATTTAAGAGTCAACGCGTTGACTGTTTTTGTTAACCGTGTAATCACCCTATCAAAACTTTTAGGACACATTGACAGATTTGTTCGGACTGCCCGTCAACGCGTTGACTAGGTTTTATCGTTGACATACCACACTTTTCTGCCGCGTCAACGTAGCTGGCGTTGACTTTGTTTTTCGTTCATTGTTTTCATTGAAAAACAGCAAAAACCTCGCTTTTACTTTTATTTCGGATATATTAGAGTGAAAACAAAAAAAATGATTCGAAACACCAGTGAAGCGGGACACCAACAAGTGGAGTCGCCTCCTGATGTTATTAAATCGAAGGCAAAAGTGGCGGAGAAACGAAAAAGAAAATTAATTTACTCATGGACCCACCAGTCGGAGGTCTCTGTTTTGATTGCGGCAGTTGAGAAACGTCCTGCCCCTTGGGATGGCGGCTGCAGTGAGTATAAACTCGCAAACATTAAAAGTGATTGCTGGCAACAGGTGGCGGATGAGCTAGGCATTCCGGAGGTAGATTCTTACGATGCACGAAACAAGTGGAATGTGGTCCGCAGCCTATTTAAGGCAACTTTAGGTAAGATAAGAGCAAACAAATCTGGCCAATCCTCATCCGAAACAATAAATGTGACATGGGCTCACTTTTCTGAAATCACATTTGACTATGTCAACGTTGACGTTTGAATGTCAACGTGAAAAACTGCAGATTTTTCCTATTGTCAATGGTCAAAGTGCGCTGACGTGGCCAGGTCGTGTGATCGTCAACGATTACATGTCAACGCATTGACACTGATTGGGACTAATCTCGTTGACACATATTACATGTCAACGCATTTTAGGACAACATTGACGGACTTGCGTCATTCGTGTGATCGTCAATATTTTATGCGTTGACACGGTGAACGTTGACGGTGCACTGCCAGTGTTTTGAGGGTTTCTTTGGTGACGTCAGAGAGTCAACGCGTTGACCATTTTCATTGACCGTCTAATCGTAGCTTAAGACATTGTTACGAATTTTGTTACACTGGGACATTTGAGGTGGCTGGACATTTTTGAGTTGGCTGGGACATTTGAGGTGGCTGGGACTTTTGAGTTGGCTGGGAAATTTGAGGTGATTGGGACATTTGGGTTGTTTTGTACTTGTAGTACAATTCCTCACTCATTCATTCATTTGTAGTTATAAGACAAATGTCCTAGGTGAAAGAGAGAGGGATTGTGTTACTGTTGTGACTTGTGAGTAGAGTATGCAGTTGCAGTACGAGGAGGAGGAGCGATGCGTTTCATTATTACTGCTTCTCTTTTCTCCGCTGATGTTAATACAATAACAAATTCAATGACGAAGACAAAAATTAGTAAAGAGAAGATTTTTGTTTGTTGTTTTGAGTGAGGTGTGAGGTAATACATTTTTTTGCTTTGAGGCGATGGGACATTTGAGAGCGGTGTATGTGACATTTGTATTGCCTCATGTATGAGGTACCCATCACTACACTTTATGAATTGACGTCCGTTGGCTTGCTTCTCATCGTTTGTTAGTTTTTTGAGTTTCTGTTCTTTTTAGAAGACTTGTTTTGCGCATATAAATAAAAGAATATAATAATAAAGTGAATTATATTTCAAATATAACTTCGGTTTATTTATTTTAATTGAAAGATTTGGAAAATATAAATAATAATTTCTATACTATCCACCTTTCCCAAAACTTTCATATACGTTGTTGCATCAGCTGTTTTTTTCAAATAAGGGACATTTATATTGAATCAATACTTAACCGAATTCTAATTCTAATGAAATAGTTTCCATAGTTTAATTTTTTCTTCGGTGGTCTGGTCACACCGAGTGAATTTTAAAAGATTGTGGAACGTAACGTACACACGCGAGAGGCTTATGTACTACGTGATTTTAACGTCTATTTTAGTATTCCCCATTTATGTATGCCATTTTTCATTTGAATTAAAAAGAACTCTTGTAAAATCATTCCATTGGCAAAAATTTGAAAATTCACGCGTAGATATAATAACAAAACTTTTGAATTGAGTAGGAGCCACTATAAGCATCGTTCCATTGGATTTCAGAATGAATGAATTTCTGAGTGAAACCAATGGAAAACGAAATTAATTTTTCTTCCGAATCATGTGTCAAAAATATGTACATATATCACGAGCACAATTTACTGTTAGCAATCAAAATAAATTGATAGGTACCTACCTATACTTTCAGCACAGCACTGCACGTAAACAGAGAAGCAATTTTAAAGTTAATGATTCTGCTGTAATTTAGTCACGTTTAAACAAATTGGTAGCTACCTACCCAAAGATAATATTGAAAAGTAGCAAATTATACATATAACTATAATTGTAGATAAATAAAACAATGAATTTGAATTACAACGGACATTTTAATAATTTCTTACTTCCGTTTCCGATTTTATTGAATCCTTAATAGTCCTTAATGACTCCTCCATTACTAACTATTGATTTTCAAAAAACCGAACTGCACTGGTTGATTATTTCTAAACAACTGTTAGTTTAAGCTTTTTTACTTTTAAATTGTTTTTCAAGTCCTAAATTTTATCCATGATGGACTGTTGACATATATGCCAACAAATCAAAACTAAAACTAATTTTGCCACCGCTAACGACGGCTGAACTGGAGGCCATTCTATTGGTTGCAATTATTCAATTATTTATCTCAGTACCTCTCATCAGATTGCAATTCACAGCAAAAAGATTAGATTTAATCAATTCGGTTGTAAGTTTTGATTATGCAATAAATAGAAGGGGATCACCCTTCTTTAAAAAGTTCACAAAAAGGGAGAAAGCTCATCAAAAGAGAGTGAGGGGGACAACAGCAAATTGCAGTGTCATTTTTACGACTAAGCTTAAAATTTTAAAATTTACTTTTTATTGCTTTCTCTTTGTTCTTCAAATTGATTTTAAAGCTATTCTATTCTACATATGTAAGTGCAACTAGTAATAATTTTGCAAAAAATAAAATACAAATGACATTTGCGTCATAACTTTTGTTATAATTCTTACATACATACATACATACATATAAATGTTTTATATTTTCATTAGGGTGACGCTTGTTTTAAGTACCTATAGGAATTTATTTTCTTGGACCTTTAAAAGCGATCAAAGTATACCTACACATACAAAAGATTCAGCATATTTTAATTTTTTAAATCGGTTAACGTTAACACACACCACCTAGCAGTTGAAATCTTTCATAAAAAATACATCACGTAATATTTTACTTCAAATTTCAGTTAAACTTAGGTAAATGTTTATGGAAAATCTAAAAACTAAGCATATTATGAAAGAGGACCAGGGATCTCCCCTGGTGGGGATACATATTATTTATTCGGGAACCCAGACTTTTTTTTAAATTTACGCAAAGTTCGTTTAAGCACACAATATGTATACACATAGTTTAAATGGCTATAGTTTCGTTCTATTTTTTGCTAAGTAAATAGGACGTATTGTTTAAAAATACTGAAAACAATTTTTGATGTGTAAACATTTATCCCGCGGTAGGGTAAACTAAAAACGTTGACATTTCTGTAGCACATTAAGTTGTGCTGTTAGACGTTACGATACGTTGATGTACATATATTGGATACGTTCGATATTGGGTACGTTCCTTCGTAGCTCATACTAAATCGAAAGGTCGAGTTGAGTTTGGGTTGAAATTTGGATCACAGTTCGAACTTGCCGCGTTTTATAATGTAAAACCAGCACTTAACCAGCACAATTAAATTAATATTTAATTTAATGTTTACACATCTTAACCGTTAGTCCCGGTACTCACACTTTTTTTTTTTTATTCTCCTTATTATGAACTTATGGCAAGTTTTAAGATTTCCTATCGAATTTTAAAGTTAACGTTAATCGATTTCAATAGAAGGGTGAGAGGGACAACAAAATACAAATATTTGCAAAATATGTAAGCGCCACCCTAATTTATATACCATTAATATAATACTTTAACAACTAGTAAGACCGTAACATCTATAAAACCATAATTAATCTATTGCATTAATCTTAAGTGTACAATCAAATAGTGGTAGAGCCCTTATATACATATGTTTTATAATAATAACTTCACCTGATTATAATATTGTTTAATGGTTTCGCAATTAGTTTTCTGTATACAGTCAAGAACATTTATTTTTTTATGTATTTATTTTATCATTTTAAATCTAATTTGTACATATGTATAAGTAATGTAATTTTTGACGTACAGCGCTCAGGTTATTTTTTACGATATTACGGTATCAGAACTTTACCTACTTTCTTCAAAAATTGAAAATAATTTAAAAATAAAAACTAAAATAGATATTTGAGACAGGCACTTTTTTTATAAATTGCTCAAATGTAAAAAAAACCGGGAGCATTGAACAAAATTTTCGACAATACATTTAAAAAAACAAAAAGAATATCACCTAAATTCTTTGAATAAATATTAATTTATGCAAACAAAATTTTTAAGATTTTCAACAGTTTTTTAGTAATAATTATTTTATTTTTACAAAAAGTTTCTTTTAAAAAAACGACAGTTTTAACAATATTAAACTCAAAACCTTAAATGTCAAAAAATTCGCTCCCTACACATTTTAGAAACACGTTTGAATTAACTATTGAGGAAATAGCTCAAATAGCTCAAATAGCCACCTGTCTGTCAATGAAGATATCAATATTTTTCATATGTGGCGTTGCAAGCTCTTTCGGGGCCGCACTAAAAGGCCTTACGCTTAAAAGACGCTACAGAAATTTGGAAGCTTTCTATTGGAATTTGACCAATGTTCTCTGCCCTAAAGTCTTCATATACATAAGTATGTATGTATATGTTTATCGAGAGAAAAAAATGGTAACAAATCTTAGAGTGCTATAAAGCTTATTAAAACAAAACAAAACATTTTTAGGTAAACATTAAAATAATAAATATAGTTTTAATAATAAAAGAAACACACTAAAATGTTTTCTTCTTCAGAAACAATAAAGTTGTTAGCTTTAGGCATATGTTATGAAAATTATTTGAAGAATTAAAAGATTAATAAAATGTCATCATCAGTAAATTAAATAAAAATAAAGTTAGACTTTGTATTTTGTTTTTATTGTTTTTGCGGATAGCAAAATAAGGTTTATTTATTATTTCATTTTTGTTCACTTATTTGCGACATTCCAAAGTATTAAAAACAATAAACAAATATGTAGTGCGCATTTGTTTATATTTATTGCAAACATAATAAATACTTATTTCCTTGTTCTTGAACCTGTGCCAACAATAATTTTATTAGTTATTGATTTAGTGTTGTTTTGCATGCGTACCCTTGATTAATTATTATTTTTCCGCCGTAGTTTTAAGCACGAGCCCCCATTTTTGTTTATGAAATAGTATTTTAATCTCTAAATCTTAAAAAACGGAAATGAAAATTGTATTGTTTTGTTTTTACTACCTGAGAATATAAATACAAAAATAGAAAACACTACAATTAACGCGCAAATCTTTGTGACCTCTTTCTATTTTAAATAGAAAAAAAAAAACAAACAAAATATCATGAAAGAAGAAACAATATTGCAGTGTAAATGTAACGATAAGAAGTTGCATTGTCATTTATTTGATTATAAAATGTTTTACTTGTTTAATTAAGAACCTTATCGGCGTTTACTTTTTTTTTTTAATTTACTTTACCCTTAAACTTGTGTTTAAGCTTCAAAATTCATTATTCCTGCACCGCTATCTCCTCTTTTGCTTCCGTTTCCTTTTCCGCTTCCTTTTTCTCTTCTTTCTTTTGGACCATATCCATGTCCTCTTTATCCTCTTTCCGTTCAAAAAGTATAGCCATTTCCGTGTGCGCTGTATGTGGGAACATATCCACGGCGACCGCTTTTGTTGGATAAAATGGACTTCCCTTGTATTGTTTGGACTCAGTTCGAGCCAAATCAAGCCAATTACGCTGAGCACTTTTTGGATTACACGATATGTACACAAGACGCTTTAGGTCATAGGCACTACGAATAGCAGCAATAGATTTATTATCTGAAGAAAAGAATTATTTGTTAGCCTTGAGTAAGTTTACGATGTAATTAATAAATATACAAAAATTCGTGTATTAAACAAATGAGGATCCAAAATAACCCAAAAGCCATCAAAGATTTAACAGAGCTCATACAAAATATTGTCGAATAATTCAGATGCACAAATCAAATAACTTACGTAATCCAGCTCTTGGGGGATCAACAATAGCAACCAAATCCAGTTGATTTTTATGGATTCCAGCTCCATAAACGACTTCTCGGACCATCGACTGAATATAGTCATCAGCGTTTCCAGCGTAAAATTTGCAATTTTCAATTGCATTTTCTTTAGCATTGAATTCAGCATCTTTAATGGCGTCCTCGATGATTTCCACTCCGATAACTTTCTTGCAGTGTTTGGCAAAGCTCAGAGCAATTGTTCCAGTTCCACAACAGATATCGAGAACAGTTGTCTGTTCCTTAGGCGCAATCAGGTCAATAGCTTCCCGGTAGAGAACTTCAGCTCCTTTCGAGTTGATTTGGAAGAAAGCCAGTGGACTTATTCGGAATTTCAATCCCAGAATGACATCGTTGATGTGAGTGCTTCCTGAGAGATGTTCGACAGGATTATGGGTCTCTCCGGCCTGACGACGTCGCAAATCTTGATAGTACAGGCTCGAACAATTGAAAACAGCCTTGTCATAGTTCGCGTAGAAGTCCACCAGTTCTTGCTTCAGTTGTGGGACCTCTTCGGGCGTTAAATTGGAGGAGTAAACTCCAGCGACAAGCATAACTTCATCAGTTTCGTCAGAAGTACGCACTGTAACTTGACGGAAATGTCCCGCATTGTGTTCTGGATTGAATGGTAGAAACTTTGACTGTCTTACATACTCTTGAAATGTGATAGCAGCTTTTTTGGCCAAATCCGAAACATGAGGAAGATCGGCGACTGTGCAAACCTCCACAGAACCATCGGCATACGAACCCAAACGGAAACCAACAACGATTTCGCCTTCTGAGTTCTTGCCGACTGTGAATTCGGACTTGTTGCGATAGCCATCGACAACCGGTGATTCCTTGATTCCCAGGAAATCGCATGGCAAATCAGAGTTGGCGGGAAAACAAATTTTCTTTGCATCTGGGTTGAATTTGATTAATTCTTTGCCGAATGACTTTAGGAGATTCTCCATCTCCGATCGTTTCTGATCGATTTGATCTTTGTACGAAAGACCAGCCAGTGGGCAGGTTGCTTCCACTGAGGTCTTTTGGCGTTTGGGTTGGTCGTCTTGACGTTGGTTGCCTTCGTTACGTCGTTTTATTAAAGGATCTGCTGAAGCTTTTGCTTGCTATGAAAGAATAATTTAAAATTCATCCATTTTAATGAAATAATGTAGATCATAATACCACAGCTGTGAGAACTTTTCCCTTCCATTTGTATCCATTCAATACCGATATAGCTTTTTCCTGGTCTTCTTGGTTGCGGAAACAAACAAATGCAAAATCACGTCGATTGGGAGATTTAATTTTGCTTGCATCTAAGTTCAATGTGGTTTTAAGGAGTTTTTTGAGTTCCTAAACAAGAAAATTAAGTTTTTTTAGATTTTGGAATGAGAAAAGGAATTTTAATATCACAAACCCAAACACCGAAAATTCCTAAATTTCTAACTTCGATTTTGAATATTTCTGATGTAAATTCATTGCGCTGCGTATAGGCAAGAACATCTTCGGATTTATCCTGTTCTTCTGGCATGTTTTTAGAATTGCTTTTTTGTACAAAATGTAAGAAAAGAAACAAAATATGTAAATTATTACAAATAGAATATTTATGTTTACACACCGGTGTTTAACTTTAAAATGACAAGTAGTGAAGAATGGGCACGTGTGTGGGAAAGAGAAACGTCAATTTTGAGTGCACTTGAGTACATTAAAAATAAAAACTTTGATGAGGTTTTTAGAAACAAGAAATTTTTCGTTGAAATAATTAAAAGAAATAGAAAATGAAGATTCAAATCGCTGTACCAATGATTTTATTTTTAATTTGAATTGAAAAATTACCGAAATTTAAGCTTTCTGCATCATTTTTATAAGTTTCCCAGTCAGAAACACTATCCAAAAATGAGTTTGAAAATTTTCACTTTTGTATACTTTTTCACTTTTTTGGTTAATGTAGTTGAGGCTTTACTTTTGCAATTTTGTAAAAGTTGGTCAATGTATTTAATGAATGATTTTTGTAAAGTTCTAATTAAATTTCGATTAAAAATTGATTCTTTGATTAAAATTTTGAAGAAAATTTAACCATGGATGGCTTGGCTTCACCAAAATTTTACTTCCAAGAAGTCGTTTTCATTAAATTTGGTCATAAAAAAAATAAAAATGCCTTATAAACTAAATATTGGTCGTGTTTTTTTGCAAATCCCGAAGATAATTAAGAGAAAAACCGACGTCGGGTATTAACAATCACCATGTTAAATCCAGCAACAACTATAATCCCCTGTGGGCTAAGCTTAACCCAGAGAATTCTCCAGGTTCAACTTAAGTGCACAAAAAACTATGTATGTTACCGGTGTGAATTTTTTGTCGATAGTTTGTATGAAAACTCCATTTTGTTTCTGTGATGGTGTAGCTAATCCTCGTTGTTGTTTTTTGTTTCATTCAATCAGCACGGGGATTGCAAAAAACACACCTTTCAAAATCTAATTATCTGATAATTATAATTAGCAAACTTCAAGATGAATGCACTTTTCTGTAAATTTTGTAATAACAATCATGCTCTAGTGAAAACTAGTGTTAAAAGCTTGTATTAAGAAAATCACGCTAAATTTTAACTCCCATACTAAATCATAGAGTACCTATATTAATATAGGTACTCTATGTATATTAATATAGGTACTCTATGTACTAAATCATAATCAATTTAAAATGGCGAAATAGTAAATAATATTTTTTGTTTCCAACTGTACTTCACTTAATTAGCACGAAATATCTGCTAGCTTCACTAGCTTTTGATAAAATCTTTCATTTTTGGAATTTTTATGAGTTTTAAACTAAAATCTTAATAATTTGTACAGCTAGTTAAAATTTAGTTGGAGTCTAGTCTTCCGATGAAAACATTTTATCTTCCAATTTGGAACAACTGACAATTATAAGTGATTTGATTTATGGGATATCATGCTGTAGATTAATAAAAAGGGAAATATACACTACATCAACTTTTAATTTTTCTTTAAAAATATTGAATTAAGAATTTTACTTCCATAGCACAAACGATGTTTGAGTCTTAACATTGGGCTTTTCAATTTGAATATCAAAATCGTTATTATTGTTTGGCCATTTGAATATATCCGATTGCAGTGTTTTAGTTAAGGTCGATAAAAAGATCAACAACTCATCTAATGACTAATTAACTCAAAAAAAATATTACATTCCATAAATAAACCAAAACAGAAACACGTTTTGTTCTAAAAATATATTTTGACAATTGATTTATCATCGAACATATCCCAGTTCAGCTGTGGCAAAACTAAACTGAACGAATACTTGTTGACAAGTAAAAATAACGAAAAAAGAAACTCTTTTGACCGAAGAAGAGAATCAGCCATCAGCCGATTTCACACATAAACACACATACAGTTATAACGGAGAACCAAACCAACTGACAGGTTTGTTTTATTTTTTGTTCGCTCTCATCAGCAGTCAGCGGAAGAAGCGGAGTCTGAGTAAACTTAACATTACATTGCATATTTACGGTTATTTGTTTTATTTTGTTGCTAGAACAAGTAGAAAGACACCATCGAACGAACGAAATAACCAAAAAGAAAAACTGTTTTTTTTTTGTCGTCGGGTCAAGTGAAAACGGCTCCCCGTCCCCATCCACACACAAGAGTGAAAAGCTCAGCGAGACCTCATCTTCTAAAAAAACGTAAAGTGACAGCAAGAAGATAATTCGCGTGTGGCCGTCACCATCGCACATTCATTGTGCGTTATTTTTCGTTTTTAGTCTTTTTTTTATATTTTCCCTTTTAACAGCAGAATTCTAGTCGAAATTATTTTTTTTGTTTTTTAAATTTCCTTTGTTTTTGAGTGTGGTGTTATGTGGGTTTCGCTTCGCGATAGCTGCAAAATTTAATGATAAATGGACAGTTTCGTCATCGCCGTTGTCGATAAATGGTGAATAATTTTCACTTTTATTTTTTTCTAAGAAAAAAATAAAA
Organism: Epistrophe eligans; assembly: GCA_951394125.1. Lineage (NCBI taxonomy): Eukaryota > Metazoa > Arthropoda > Insecta > Diptera > Syrphidae > Epistrophe > Epistrophe eligans. Next base: position 9,778,740 of record OX596031.1, on the reverse strand, counting down.
TAAGTTAATAAAATAAAAATAAAACAGAAAATGCTGTGACCAAAAACATTATTGGAAAAACTTAATTTTCTTTCTCTTCAGAAACAAAAGAAACCTCGTCTCCCCATCACATTCAGCAATAGATATAACTCATAATGGTGGATAAAAATAAAATTCCTAATCGGGCACAAACACAAAATGCAACAAAGGTCCAAAATGGACAACACGGGAAGCTCATTGACAGCAGTAGCAAAAAGCCCAAAGTTGCTCCTGTCGGTGGCAGCAAAAAACGCTCCAAAGTCAATGAGGAATACGATCTGGTGCCTCCAGACGGTGGGTGGGGTTGGCTTGTACTGGCCGGGTCGATGATGGTTAATATCTTGATCCCAGGTACGATAAAAAGCTTCGGTGTGCTGTTTCTGGAGTTCTTGGATGCGTTCAATGCTTCACCCGCTACTGCAGCTTGGATTCCGGCTTTATGCTACTTTTTATACAGTTCTCTGGGTCCGGTATCGAGTATCCTGTCGGTGAAGTACTCGTTTAGGACTGTTACGATAATGGGAGGCGCTTCCGCAGCCATCGGAATGATAATCTCTTTCTGGGCCACCTCGGTGTCCTTTCTCTACATCAGTTATGGCGTTCTGGTGGGAATCGGAGCAGGATTATCGTTCCCTCCAACTGTTTACATTGTCACCTCGTACTTTGTCAAATTGCGAGGACTCGCCAACGGTCTTTGCATATCTGGGAGTGCCCTAGGATCCATCATTCTGCCTCCCCTTCTGCGGTATCTGTTGGTGACCTATGGTTATCGTGGAGCAGTACTTATAATGGGGGGAGTAACGTTGAATGTGTTCGTTGCAGCTATCTTCTATGAACCTGTGGAAAATCATATGATTCGTGTGCCTAGAGCTAAGAAGTCCCTAGATGACATCGAGGAGGAGGACGTAGGCATCGTCCTAAAGTTCGAGAGCGTCGCGGAGGAGAGCCCCGAAATGAAGGCGCTTACAGAGCACCAAAACGAAGCGAAGCAGTCGCCAGATTTGTACATGAACAATGGGGATGACAAGCACTTTGGTCGAAGTGCATCGGCGGCTGTTGTCCAGTCGTTCAACAAAAACTCCGATGAATACAATGCACACACCAGGACCAGAAAAGTTAGCACGCCAACGTATGGCTCCGTTCCGCAGCGCAATCAGACATTCACTCCTGGCCAAATGAACTCACAAAATTCACTGTATGCCGTTCCCGAGCGCGGCACATCGCACAACAGGCTCGATCGCAATTTAGCTCTAAGAAATAGCTCCAGACATCGTTTGTCAAGACACTCACCTTCCACTAGTAGTTTTCAATATATTAGCACGCCGTACCACGGCAGCACATTGTCCTTCCAGCCCAAAGAGTTCTCGTCACATCTGTCACTTAAGTCTCTGGGAAGCGGCGGAGCACTGCACGACGACACCGTTGAGTGTGAGAAAGAGGAGCCGTCCGGCAGAAGTAAGTTTTTCGATATAACTCTCCTCAAAGATCCCGTCTACCTCATTATCCTCATATCGAACTCAACGAATGCCATTGGTTACACTAACTTCATCATCCTCCTGCCGGCTTACGGAGTGGCATTGGGCTTCGATCGGTCTCTGGCCGCTTACTTAATTTCGATTGTGTCTACGACGGATTTGATTGGACGCATCGGCGGCTCGGCACTGTCCGACTTGAACCTGATACCCAAGCAGTACTATTATATCGGCGGCTTAGCCCTCTCGGGAGTCTCGCTGGCGGTACTGCCGTTCGTCAACAGCTATGGGCTGGTTAGCTTTTGGTGTGCCGTCTTCGGTCTGGCTTCAGGTATCTATGTGGGCATAACAGCTGTCATTATGGCCGATATGCTGGGAACTGATCGTCTAACGTCTTCCTATGGCATCAGTTTGTTTGTCAATGGCATACTGCAACTAATAGGTCCACCACTGTGTGGGTTGTGGTTCGAGAGGGCACGTACTTATAGTCCGCTATTTCACACGCTTGGAATTATTCTTATGGCTGGAGCTAGTCTGTGGGGTTTGATGCCGTTCGTTAAGAAGAAAAAACCCGAAGAAATTGATGATGATGATGTCAATCAGGTGGGTGTTGAGGGTGGACTGCTCGAAGAGGAAGCATAAGCATAGCAAAAAGATAAAGATGGGTGGAGAAGGACTCATTTTTTTACACATTGTTTTGTAGATTTTTTTTTTTTTCATTTTTGAGAATTTTAAGTTTAAAAAAAATTTAAAAAAACATAATGCAAAAGTATTTAAATTAAGAAATTTATATATTATATACAAATGTCTCGTTATATATTTTTTGTACGTAGAAATACCTATTTTTAATTAATTAATTAATTAATTAATTGTATTTTTTGTTTCCTTATAGTTAAGTACGCAAATTATTAAGACACAAATATACAAAAAAAAAGATATAAATTGTTGTACTAAAATAAAAAAAGATTTTGTTTGCCTTTTTTGCAGAAAGGTTTTCGTTGCATCTTCTGGAAGTACGTGGTAAGACCGGCATGTATTCTGAAATTTTCATTTTTTCCAATCACCAACATTTTAAAGAAAAAATCTCTGTTCTGAGAAAATTCCACGACCGACAAATTAATGTTTTTTTGTTCTAAATTATCTGTGAAGTCTATACACAAAGGGGCAATTAAGTTTTTGCCAAACGATGGAAATCTTTTACATTTGTGAATCAGTCATATTATCCTTATCAATGCTTCATGCCTCATTTAGTCAATAAACCCTATTATCGATGCCGTAAACAACTGGCAACAAAAAATAACTCCGATTTTGAATTTCAGATTTGTCAGACATGTACATATGTATGTATGTAGGTATTTTCTTTGTTTGTTTTTAATTTGTATTCGATTCTTGAATGAATTGAACCAAGTTGTGTGAACCAGGTATAAATTTCCATGACGATCTGATATCAATGACGTCCAATATTAATTTTTTTAACAGTGTTTTTTTTTAGAGTAAAAGTGAAATGCATTCGTGATGGGAATGTCGAATACTTAGAATTCCTCAAAAATGTTTTTCTTTTCCATGCTAGATGAGTAATTTTAGCAACTCGTTATCGTTTAGTGTTGTTTTTATATTCTTTTGTTATAATGTTTGAGCACGAGCACAAGCGTGTACGGAAATATTTCTATGATAAAAATGAAGAACTTATGGGAGTGTTTTCTGTATGGATTGACAACCATTTAATTATTGTCTGAGTATGTAATCTTATGCCTATGGCATTGAACAAAAACACATTTGATATTAAAAAAATAAACATGATTATCAAAATTCTCTTTAAAAAATGGGATAGTCTATAAGAACAGCAATTCAACCAACAGCAACAGCTTAAAACAAAATTCTTTAATTAATATTTATTGATCTGAGTGTGAATTTAAGATAAGACACGAAAAAATGTACGAGTTTTTTTTTCGAGACAAACAAAAAATAAATTTGCTATCGCTGATGTGAAATAAAAAAAAATCAGAAACGACTACGTAATCGCATTGATATGATTGTTTTTATATCTAGAATAGTAGCATATATATGCTTTTAAACTATATACAAGGTTATTTGGTTTACATCTAATTAAGACGCCTTGTCACATAAGGAAGTCATGTATTTGTTTTATTTTATACAGGGTTCTACGGAATATGAAACAATTTGTAAAAAAATTCCTTCGGATTTAATGTGAACGACAACGAGAAGCTTATAAAGCATTATTTTAGTTGAATGACATTCGATTTCAATGAATTGCATTCTTTTGAGTTTGGTTTTTATGACAAATAATATTTTGTATCTGTAAATTATTTCTATGAAACCAGTTTTGTTGTTTTAGGGTAGTAGATTTAACCGGTGTGATTTATGATTTTGAGATAATGTGAATGGCATTGCTGAATTTTTTAGAAGTTTTACGTTTTAGAGATAAGAGTTCCTATAGTCAGGTGGGTCAAGTAGGAGAGCTGTATTGTATTGATTTAGTGATAAGAATCGGTAGGTATTTAGGTATTTATTCTTAAAATCTTTTTTTTTTTTTAGATTTGATAATAAGTCGATTTGCGATTAAATCGTCTTTTTGATATGTTCTGATTTTTGCAAATTGTATTCGAATAACCGAAACAACTCACAAACTTAATTTTTCAGAAGGGGCAAAAAATAGGTTTCAAATACAGAAGCAGAACTTATAGTTTTTCTAGTGAATATTTATGTTTGCATTGAAAAAAATCCGAAATATTTCTTTTCATAATTCATTCCAGAATTTTATCACCACCTATTTGGTAAGCAGTCCAAGAATATTTCTGACACAAGTTCAATGTGTCTGAAAGTTCAAAGTTTTACCAGTAATACTAAAATGTATTCATTTCGGAAGTTTTACAGTAAGTGTATATACATTACCTACACTTTACACATAAGTACATAGGTACCAACAAATTTTCCGTTAAATACCCAAAAAGACGCATTCATTCTCAAATTTAACATCTATTGGCTTCGTATTCACTTCAATCCCTATCAAAGCGTCGGGAAATTAAATAGAATAACTTTGTTTCATTCCATATCAAAGTGAAAAAAAGCCAAAGAAGAACCAGATTCTCCAACAAAACATTTTAAATCTATGGTCAAATCTAAAATTATTTAGTTTATCTTGATTTAATTATCTAAAATGTCATTACCATGTATGGTTTCAAAGAATAAAAGGATAATTAAGGAAAAAGAGGACAAATTACTCTCCTCTTTAAGAAAAATAAAAAAAAAAAGGACACGATAACGAAAAAGAGGACTGCCCTCTAAAAAAGAGGACGGATGGTCACCGTAATTATACCTATCTGTACCAGCAATGAAGATTCAAAAAAAAAAAAAAATATGTTACACGTGCAAAAGAAACAAATTCTATTTTTTTTACGGGGCAAGTTTGCTCCATAACCTATATGAAAATTGTTGTAAACATTTGAGAACAATTACGTAATGGTACCTATATTTAGAGTTGAAACCACTTTTTTAAATTTTGTCCACATATGAACTTAATATGTTTCAAGTGGCGAGTGTTTTTCAATCAATACTGCAGTTATGAAAACTAATCAGTTTAGTCATCTGTGTGCTTTACAAAGAACTTAATTAAAATTATAAATAAGGTACCTACAAAATTGAATTATGTATTTACTTCTTTTTAGTTTTCATAAAACAACACTCGGTGTCATTTCCGTGCCGTCACGCCTTCTGGTAGTTTTTTTTCAAGCTCTGATGACGAGTGTGTTCTACAAATTTCCAGTATTGGATAAAACTGTCCATTATAAAATAAATGAATAAAATTCCATTGTTTGTTGTAACACACATAATGTGATATAATATTTACATTCATATAAAAACCGTTATTGAAATTCGTCCTGAAATAATTCATTATTTCGACATATGTCGACTTTTTTGAAAGGGTACGTTTTCGTAAACATTTTATTTATAGATAACTCGAATGATTATGAATTCCTGGCAAAAAGAATTAAATCAGATTATAGTAGGTATTACCTGATACCGGAAAAATTGATATATTTAAGTTAAAATGACTGGTGTGGGAGGTCGATTATGTCCCTCGTTTTTTTTCCAAATAGTGAATCGAACAAAGACAACAAAAAATATATGTAGTATTATATACATATGTACATAGGTATGTATGTAGATTGTAGGTATACTATACATACACGGTCGTACTTATTAGATTTTTGTCTACTTAGACACTGTATAACTATTTTCAAATTGGTGGAAATATGCTTTATTTAATAAAAATAAATATCACAGTATTCACGGATAAGACAATACTACTCTTGTGTCTAAGTTAGGCAGCTATAAGATAAATAAATAAGCTATAAGATAATAAATAAGGTTTTTGAGCACATTTTCCAAAGTTGGACAGTTGTCTAAAGTTAGACAACGTTTATAAATAAGACCAACAGTGTTTTATATTTTGCAAACAATTTTTTTTTTTTTATTTTCCCTCTTGGATTTAGAAAAGTTATAATGGCCTATGAAAAATGTATGGATGAACAAAATTGTTTTCCAAGACTTTTAACCAATGGCTTTAGGGTCATAGTTACTTTCCCCATCCATACAAATTTATACATTATTGTACAACAGATAGCAGATAAGTACATTTGTATTTAAATTTTGTTTGTTAAGTTTTTGATGTGTGTAAACATCTATGCTGGTGGTATAGTAAACTAACAAGGTGTTATACGTTTCGTGTGACACCTAGACGTTACGATACAGTTGTATTTTGTATGTATATTGGGTTTACTATGTTAAAACATTCAACCGTAAGTCCTGGAACTTACACAATTACAAGGATATTAATGACAACGAACAAATTTTTTTAGCCAGTAATTTTTTTCTCCTTACCTTACGATTTTTTTTTTTATTTTGCAAATTTAAATTTTTGGCTTTATCTGCAAAATAAAATCTATGGAAATATTAATGAGATATACCCAAAAGTAAGGCCTGAAAATAACAAATTATAAGAACGTCCTATTGAATCAGGCCATTTTTCTCTGAACATACAAATTTCAACAACTTCATGGAAAGTATTAAATAAACTTTATACCTATTGGGATAGGTAGATATACCTAGTTTCACGCTGCCCATACAAAGTTATGTGTTGAACTGCGTAAAATTACTGTATTGATCTTAAGGGTAATGAGGGGGGCTTATAATATTAGTGAATTTGAGACAATATATTATAATTTTTTATGAAAAGCAAACAAAATAACGGATAATGTAATGTTTATCCGTGATATCTTTTGCTTTGCATACAAACCTTTGTCTTTCAAGAGCAACTATTTCTAAAAATGAACTTTTACTTTTTTTTTAGCTTAAATATCACATTTCCTGTTAATATTGTAACAAGGAAAACTCATGAAAAACTTATTAATCACCTCAATCAATCACTTTTAAAAGATCAATTGTGAGAATTTTATCAAAGAAGAAACTTTATGAAAATAAACTTCAAATAAAAGTTATTTTATTTCTATCTTTTCTCAAAATTCATTACCCTTGCATGCTAAGCTATGCTAATTTAAAGAGAATGAACTAATATTTCACACATTATTGACGGCTGTATTGACAGTATTGTAATTTATCTGATACCTTGCAAGCAATTTATGTACTATATATATCTATACCTATACATATATATTCATTTATAACTATTTATACCCTAATCGTCGATCTTCTGAAGACCTTCAACTTGAATTTCAATTATTACAATTTATTATTATAACGAATCATAAAAATTGGTTCCATAAACAACTTTTAATTGAATGACTTTTGTCTTTTGATTAATTTTATTATCGATTGTAAGTATTATTGTAATGTACCTATATTGATTTGCGCAGAACTTTCGTATTAGGTATAAGACATATCATGATATATGTGTATTTTTTTATCAGATAAAGAGAAGAGATTAAGTAAGTGGATTTTTATAAACTGAGTGGTGTCCTACTTTGATTAATTGGGTATACCTTGTATGTATGGCGTAAGAGTATATAATGTTATGACTTTTATGGATGATAATATGCTATTTACTTGTTGGATTAAAATTAAAAATAAAAACATGTTGTATAATTTATGTTACTTTTATTGAACTACATGCATATATTATTCGACTTCTTTGTAGTCTTGTTACACGTTATATTACATCAGGGTGATTAATAATAAGGTGCGACAAAAAGCTAGAGCGGGTAGGTTGGGTCGAGACATGAAAAAAATCGTGTGAGAGGGGGTTGTCTATCCCCCCCGTTTAGGTCAATTTTCTAAAAAATTAACTTAAACCAGGAAAAAAAAATGATTAAAAAACAATGCTAGCTCTTACAATGCCATGGCTATATCTTTTTGTAAAGCCATAAATATATTTTTTTATTCGTGTGAGAGGGGGTTGTCTATCCCTCCCTCGTTTAGCCGGGAAGATCAATTTTCTAAAATAAATTGACTTAAAACAGGAACAAAAATTATTAAAAAACAACGGTACCTTTTACAATCTCGTTTTTTATTTTATTTTTAAACTTTTTTTTTATATTTAAATCTTTGCTAAACACCGATTCATATCTTTTTTTTTTCATAGTTTATAGGTTATACATAGGTACTCTTTTGATAAAGAACCTATACATTTAATTAGCCGTGTTATAGCCGTGACAATTCTTTCGAAAAAATAAATTTTGACTAGTCCAAAAATTTCTGGGGCTAGTCAAATTTTACTTTTTCGAAAATTGTCATGCTATACTATCTACATATGTATACACGTCTCATTTAATATAATGATTAATGATATTGAATTATGTGCCTTTGTCTCCATGTCTTGATAGAACAGAATTAAGGAAAAATCTAAAGGAATTTTCATTCTTTCCACGATAGTTTACTATATACAATGTATATCAATTTATTACTCCCCTAATATAAATGTGAAAATGTGAGAGCTTATATCCGCTAGTTAATTCTGATTTAATTCTATTGTTATTTATATTTTTGTCAATTGATATCTGATGATGCAGCAGCAGCTATTATATACAATAAAGAACTTTTTTTTTTAGTATTTATGTCAAATAGAGTAGACCTCCATCCGCCATCAGTCTCCGTATCGTTCATAAAAACCGTGCCAAGGTCTCTCACAGTCATTCATCTTTCTGTTTTCCCTCCAGAAGTTGTAATTTTTGTGTGTGTGTAAACGATGCAGTATAACTTCTCAATGCACAAAATCTCATATATCCAAAGTCAAACACAATAATAATATAATCAGAATCACCAAGTGCAATGTGGTATGAAAAGTCGTTACCCTTGTGAGCGTATGTATATACGATCAACGATCATTGACTTGCTCCCAGTCTGTTTTTCTTATATTCGATTTGAATTAAAGCAAAACAGTACTTAACAAAAGTATCCTTATCGATATTAGAACTGTAGACAAATTGCTGTTATACAAAATTTGTTTGTCATAATTCAAATTCCTTACACTACAAAGGAATAAATTAGTTCTACAAAAAATAAATAAATAAAGAGTTCCCATTACTGTACCTCTGTAAAAAAAAATTTAAAACTACAAAATTTTCTGTTAACATACTTTTGTCTATTACTGTGGATGTTGCATGCCAATTGCATGCTACTGCACATTCTAATGTATTCCAAAATCCAAAGTCGAATACAAAAAAAAAAACTGTATGACAGAACTCATAGACAGCTCACTGACAACTACAGGACTTGATCTTCAAGCAATAAGTCAGTTTTGGCAAACAAACAAGGTTATCCACTTTTGAAGCTAAAAGCCTTAAACGAAATATAGTTATAGAACATATAATAACTCATTCGAATGTGTGTATATTTATTGTTTTTATTTTTTAGCTGTGTTTGTCAGTTTTATTAAAAACAATAAACAGTAATCATTAATCAGACCTCCAGGTTAATTTCCATTTAAAAAAAAAATATTGAATTTTTTTTTCTGTTTGTGTATTTGCCGCTTGTTGATCAATTAAGGAAAGTGTATTGATATAATCGGTTATCAAGAAACAAAAAAAAAACAAAAAAAGCATGCATCTTGAAAGAGATAAGTAATTAAAAATTTTAGTATTCTTGCTTAGGGTGAAAATTCCATCTCTATATTTTTATCATTATTTAAATAAAATGTCTACAAAAATAAAACGACTATATTATTTTGAAATAAGTTATAAGGACTTTTGTTTTTGCACAAAGGAGTTATCGGTTTATCTCTCTGAGCCGACGTTATGGCGAATTGAAACATCGATAGATCTCGCGTGACAAAACAATAATACAAAATCTTTTGATTGTTTTTTTATAATTGTAAGACACTTAACAAAATTAAAACCATAGAAACGCATTATTTATGAAAACCTTAAAAGTTATTTATAGAAAACATGTTTACATGTTTATGTAAGATCTACATATCCATACATATGTACGTATGGTCTTATTTATAAACGTTGTCTAACTTTAGACAACTGTCCAACTTTGGAAAATGTGTTCAAAAACCTTGTTTATCGTTGTCTTATAGCTGCCTTACTTAGACACAATAGTTAGATTGTCTTAGCCGTGAATAATGTGATATTTATTTTTATTAAATAAAGCATATTTCCACCAATTTTAAAATAGTTAGACAGTGTCTAAGTAGACAAAAATCTAAAATCATCTTCAGCGATGAGGCTCATTTCTGGCTGAATGGCTTCGTCAATAAACAAAATATGCGGTATTGGTCAGGCAGCAATCCACACGTACTCCATGAGTCATCATTGCATCCCGAAAAAATTACGGTTTGGTGTGGTTTAAGGGCCGGCGGCGTCATTGGGCCGTACTTCTTCCGTGATGATCAAGACCGGCACGTTACTGTGAATGGGGATCGCTACCGTTCAATGATAACCGAATATTTTTGGCCCCAATTGGATGATATGGATTTGGAGGACATGTGGTTCCAACAGGACGGCGCCTCAAGCCACACAGCGAATGTCACAATCAATTTATTGGAAACCAAGTTTGGAAAACGTTATCTCACGAAATGGTCCAGTCGCTTGGCCGCCTCGGTCGTGCGATTTGACGCCGTTAGACTATTTCCTGTGGGGCTACGTCAAGTCTATGGTCTATGCCAACAAGCCAGCGACGATTGATGAACTTCGTAGGAATATCGAACGTGAAATTGCAGCAGTATCGGCCGATTAATGCTTGAAAACCGTCGAAAATTGGGTTCAGCGCCTGGATTTCTGCAAGCGTGCCCGTGGTGGCCATGCAAAAGAAATCGAGTTCCATACATAATGGCATCGAACGTACTTTCACAGGAATAAAGAATTTCATTGATATCCAAAACCGTTTTTGTTTTATTTAAAAAAAACTTTTGTAGCGCTCTTATTGAAAAACCCGATACATGCATGTTTTTAAAATTCTAAGCCACTCTTATGTTGAGAACAAGTATATGCGACCCAATCGTGTATTTTATTTTAAATATCTACAGTTTTATTAAATTTGTGCTAACAAACATTGAAAAAATAAATAAAATTATTTATTTATATACTAAAAACATATGTACCAACTACCAGTACCTATACATGCATGACGTTCTATGTCAATAAGGAATATTCCACAAAACTTCCTAAAACTTTCCAAAAATATTTATGCAAAATATATTAATAAAACAACTTCCTTATGGTGGAAACTAATCAATAAATAGCAATTTCAGCCAATTAAACGCAATTGAATCAATTATATGTATGTATTTTTCACACATGTGTTGTGTATGCAATAACAAAATATTAATAATAAAAAAACTGTTATTGTGACTTGTGATTCTATAAGAACATAACTCGCATACCTATTTATAGGTACATATGTAAATGTGCGTCTATATAATGTCGATATTTTAGTACAATCAATTAAATTGGAGCATATGTACAGAGAAGAGTGTGGTTCAAATTATTGTTTACAGTTTATCATAAATATTAATGGGAAAGATTTCCAACAAATCATTCATCTTTCACTATTAAGAGTTCTTTCTCTCAAATATTTTATAGGGTAAATGCACAATTGATCGATTATTTCATTCCAAAACTAAAGATCGGACAAAAATCGAAAAATACAATTTGCTTTTTAATATTGGCACCCCTACTTTTAATTGCGATAAACTCTTCTTATAACTGTAATAAATTGGCATTTCTTTAGTCTTATATTCGTTCTCGTTTTTTTTTCATATTTTAAATTGCAATGTCTATCATTACCTATCTACTTGTTGTCATTGAATATCGTCTTCGAAAAAATAAATATGTACCTATGTACATATATAGTCAAGTGTGTTACTTATAACAAAATATGTACATATGTATGTACATACATAATATAGGTGTATTTATTTCATTTTACATTTTTAGTCTAAACCTATCTAAATACCTTTCTGCACATTTTATTATTATATTTCCCTCTCGTAGAATCCGCTAATCAAACTCTACAAATACTTAATTCTAAGTACTTGTGTAAGTACCTAAGTGCAAAGCAAAACATGTAGTGTGATCCTGATCCAAGTGTTTTCTTTTCTACTGAAGCAAATTCAATTATACGCATTTTGATAACAAAACAATTTTATCAAAAGCAAATCAGTTAATTAAGTGAAAAAGATCAATTATCACTTAAGGCCATTCTCAAGGTATAGGTGAAAGATCAGTTTTTATCTTCACATGGTGCTAGAAAATAGAGTAAGTACATATATGTATGTATGTATACCTATGCTTTATTTTATGTTCCTATCAGAATATCAAATAAAATAGATAAAAAAATTAAAATTAATTATTAGTACCTAATGATTAAGTAAATGAATATACTCTAATTAAAACCATGTTAAACACAGCTTTTACGGACTTTTAATTTAAATTATGACACAATTAGAACCAAAAATGATTGAAAAAATATTCCAGGAAACTGTAGATTTTAAAAGAATATCAATCTGTTGCGAACCGATTTTAAACTAATTTTATTTTTACCTGCGGCTTAGGAAGGTATTACAGGTGTTACATTTCGTTGATTCGTAAAAATTAAATTCGAGATTTTAATTAGTACCATAATAAGATAGAATGCGAAAAAAGGATAACCCGCAACCAAAACTACTGAAGCTTTATTATGTCGAAAATGGATCTAACGAATTTAATTAAATTTTCTGTAAAGGTATGCTTAACATTTTGTAAAATAAAATTTACTAGAAATTTTTATGAACGGTTCAGCTGTCACAGAACCCTTTTTTACCCTCGACTTTTCGTTAACTAACTGCATCACATTGAAATAAAAAATCAAAATTTTCCAAAATAAATTCAATTACCTATTTAATTTTTTGAAAATTAAATATCTCTAAAGCGATATTTTTTTAATTTAGTTCTTAAATGTATATAACTAGATTTTTAAACTTTAATTAACTGTACTTAAATACATACATAACATATTTAATTTAAGCATTGAAAACAAAAAAATATGCATACAATAATAAATTGATAACGTTATAGATATTATTGTTGCTTTACCCTATGAATTGTAAAACTAGTAGATATGTATAAATAAATAATTAAATTTTATTCTGAGATATTTTTTGATTATTTATTTAACTGAGCAGATGAATCATAGAGTTTTTTTTATTTACAAAACCGAATGGCGGACAGAAGTATTCCTGATAATTATTTGCTTTTGATTGAAATTTGTGATTATTTTTTTTTTTTAATTTATTTGTTTTATTTGTACTTGAAACTTTGAGTGCGAAAAAAATTAGAGAAACGTGTTATTGTGTTTTTTTATGTTTTTTTTTTTTTTTTTTTTTTTGTAAATTCATTTCAGGGTTGTCGACATGGATTTTGATGGTGTGCATGGTAATGGTATGCGAATACAAAGATGAAATATTCGAAGCTATAAAGAATGATTTTTTTTTTTTTAATACAAAGTTCATGTTAATTTTAATTGTCCGTTAGTATCTGAAAAAAAAAAAAACAAAAATAATAATAATAAGTGTCGTTTTTTTCCATCCAAAATTGGTTATATTTACAAATACTTTTTTTAGATAACTAAGATGAACTAAACATTTGTGTAATAGACCAGTAATGTCTAACATGCAAAAAAGTGTGATTTTTTGCATGGAATAAAAATTATTTTCCATTCCTTCAGGATAAATTTAGCACTATAAAATATTGTAAGCTTAGTTGTTTTTTTATCATTATAAACCTAGTTTTCAATTTCCATGCAAACAAATTTTTAATTGTTGAAAACAATTTTGGTTTTGTAGGAAACCCGTAAATTTTATATTGATCAACTAAACTGAAGGACTTGAAATAGAAATAATTTTTGATTTAAAATAGCTTTTAACGGCTTTTAGTCCACAAAAATTTAGGCGTTTCGTCCCGGCGATCTCACTTGGACTCATCAGTTGACTAGTGAGGACCTTGTCAATGATTCCAAGTGAGATCGCCGGGACGAAACGCCTAAATTTTTGTGGACTAAAGGCCGTTAAAAGCTATTTTGAATCAATAATTCAACAAGTCCAATTAAATAGTGCTAAGTCTTCTACTTGGCTGATGTATTTCAGTAGTAGATATATAGAATTTGTATTATTAAAAAAAAAACCTTGAAATAATTTTTGTTTGTGTACAAAAAATAATTTTCAAGTTTTATTTCCCTCAGATCATTTTATTCCCTAGAAAAACTTCTCTGCTATCGATAATCTCGTCAGGAATAAATTTCACTCGTATAATGGTAGCCAAATTCTCTTGGAAAATAAATTCTCTTTTTTCGAAAGAAGGAAGACATTCCCAGGGAAATTTGTCTTCGCTATAACCCCCGATGTTTGTTATCTGTATCTGTACCGTGCAAGCGCATTTGAGTACATACTTGTATTTAGAATATCAATAATTTAAGCATGCGAGAATTTCTGTTCTGGTTATTTTTCACATAAATCGTGTATGTACATTGTACAATGTACAAGTTACGTATGCAACGAGGAATTCAATTGCGAAGCGTGCAGTCACACTATTGATGGAAACCCTGTCTATTTTTTAAGTAAATGCCTAAAAGTATACTCCTTTTTCTTAACTTCTTGAAATAGACTTATAGCGTTTAGCAGTTCAAATTTGAATTTTCTGTAGCACTGTAATAAACATATGTAATTTAAAGCTACCATTTTTTGGGAGACCTAACTACTTCATTTTGTTTATTTTTTCTAATTTGTCGCTTCTGAAATACCTGTAATGTGTACACATACATAAAAACGAGAAAAGGGCAAAAGCCTTAAAGTCTAAACTACGCTGGAGATAATTTGAAGTACATTTTCTTCTGATTCTGTAATGTAATAATTATAAGATAAAATAATAAATAAAACAAAAAGATTGTTTTTAAATTTAATTTAGGCCTCTTTACTACTAAAAATAATAAAATTGGAGCAATTTGGAATTTTCTTAATAAATGTTTCAAATTAAATAGTAACAAATATAAATTTTTGAAGATCTTATTGGGGTTTCGTTAGTTTTATTATTAAAAAATAATAAATAGCGTAATGTTGATTCTTATGTCAAATTTAACAAGCTACAACTTTTTACATACATAGAATGATTTAAAGCAAAAATAAGATGCCTCCTTGAATCGAAAACACACAATTATATTTTCATAAAAGCGAGTAACACCGTTTGGACGACAGATCATTTTGCTGTTTAATTTAATTTTATTCGGTACAAAAAATAAATGAAAAGTTTCGCCTGAAATGGGTGAGCATTTTTAGGGGTGAAACAAAGGCCAAAAGCGCAATACCTGGCAATCTGGTTCAATGAGTTCCAAACTTTTTTACTGGCGTTAGTATCTAGTATAATCTAATCACCAACCACATGAGTAGGATTGCAATTTCTTTATAAAAAAAAGGAACATATGTACCTTATATCTGCAAAATTCGAATACAAAATAATAATTTTCAAATTCTTTGTTGGCCTTCTATACTAAATCGCAAACAATCTTCGCTTTTGTTGTTATTCGTACAATCAATGGGTAAATTAAGAAACGCAGCAGAAAGAATAAAACAAGAATTGATGGTGACAACCGAAGTTTTCGGTTCGCGTCCTACTCCCACACTTCGTTGAATAAAATATTTTCATTTGTTTAAATTTTTTCCAGTTTATTCTTAAAAAGAAATCACAAAAGCTGTCATAATAAACTCTTGTTGATTCTTTTACATTCAAAATTTTTATGAAAATATCATCCTAATTACATATACATCGATCTACGAATAAGTAAAAATATTTCCAATATTCATTAATAAATGAAAAGTGAAAAAAAGAAATAAATAAAAACAAATATATATTTTTTAAAAAAAGGTATTTTCTTTATTAGTTTGTATTTTTCTTATCAGTTCTTTTCACAGAAAGTATGTTTTTTTTTTTTAAATAATTTTAATATTACAAATAAAGATTTTTCAACTATGGAAGTTTAAATTTTTACTCTTTTTTTTATTATTTTTTTGTTGTATTTTCCCTAGCCTTCCTACTACATAAATGTTTACTTTAGCATATAAAATAAAAAAACTTAATTACATATAACTAAAATATGTTCTCTTAAAGTAAAAAAAATATCAAAGTAATTAGAAAACAAATCATATTTAATTATTTTTTTACTCTCATTTATGGATCCTATTTTTTGTTTTCTTTTTGTTTTAGAATGAACAGAAGATTGGATTGTATTTTGTTAAAGGTGGCTATATTAACTGTTTTCTACTGGTATTTGAATGATGCTGGGAATTTACAATTCATCCTTTTCCTTCTTTGCTTCCACAGGTTCTTCGACGAATTCCTCGACGACTTCCTCCTAAAATGGCAAAAAAAAATAGATCAAAATTAGTTTCAATGAAATGATGGAATAAAAAAAAAATAACTTACAGGTGCGGCAACTTCACCACCGGCATCCAAGAATTTAACGAAGTCTTCGAAAGTCCTGTCCATGTTGTAGTCGATCACTTGGTTGTCACCTTTACGGTAGAATTTGAGTGTGGGGAACGATGAGATCTTTGTGTGTTCCAATTCGTTGACGGTGGAATCCATCTTGGCAATGACAATGGTTGGGTGATCCTTGTATTTCTCACCCAATTGATCGTAAATTGGAACCAATTGCTTGCAATGTCCGCACCTGTAACGAGAATCATATAGTTAGAAAAAAGCTTTTCAAAAATAAAATATATTTTAAGAACTCACCATGGAGCATAGAATTCCACAAGGACATCCTTTTCAGGGTTGAGTGCAACTTCATCGAAGTTAGTGGCAACGAGCACCTTAACTGGGTTCTTGTCCCAATCTTCTGGCAATTCTTGGGTCAACAGATGTTGCTTCAATTTTCCAGCCATGAAATCTTCGACAAAGGTCTTAACAGCTTCGGGGCTCAAGTCATTGGTTGGTGGCTTGTATTTGGCCATATCTTCTTCCAATTTGATCAAACGAATGCTTGGGATTTCATCCTTGGACATGCCGAAGAATTCAAAGATACGAGCATGATCTTCTTCGTCAGCGCTGATTGTAACAAAGAGAATCTCATCACGGTAATTTGCAGCAATATCCTTCAATGGTTCAACGTATTTCTCAACATGACCCTTCTCTTTGGAGACAAAGAACAACATGTGCGATTTGACGGATCCTCCGAAGATTTTAGATGCCGATTGGTGGTTGAAGTCAACAATCAAAGGCAGCGAGTAGACTTGAACGAATTTCTTGAGATCATCTTGGTTAATAACACCCTTGTAGTAAGTCTTCTTGTCATCGTATGGCTTGAAGAGGATAACTTGGTTTTCCTTGGCTTCGTATTTGGCGATGAGTTCTGCATTGGTAGTGATACCGAAAACAAAGCTATCGAGACCATTGGCAACAGCAAGGAAGGCCTTAGCTTCTTCACTTTCGCGATCGGCAAAGAAACCAACAACGGCGATCTGGAAATAATAACAAACATTTATTAGAAAAGTTCTAATAATAAAAATTCAAACATGTCGGCTCACTAATTCAATTCTAAACTAGAAAACCCACATCACTTAAAGGTCATCATCTTCATGATATTTTACATTTTAATTATGTGAATGTCTAATAAAAATTATAACTTTTTCAAGTCAGTTGTTAATATGAAGCTGTTACTCTGTGATTGGTCCACAACACTAGAAAACTTGTTTAGCTATGAAAAATCACCTTGCCGAAGAATTGTTTACAAATAAATAAGCTTCGTTTTTTCCAGTAAGTTATAACTGTAATAGAGGTTTGTTCTGTTTGATGTGAGTGAGATTTGTTTTCAACATTGTAGCTAAATTATCTAATAAATATTCAAACTGATCAGCTTCTTCAAAACAGTAAAATTTAATTTTATAATTTGTGCTTTATTTCCCACATGTTTTTCTTTAAATAAATAACTTGAGGCAAAATGTATTGTAATTCTGTAAATTGCCAATAAGACTGACACTGAAAAAAGTGCACCTAAGCAAACACCTGTAACTCGCTTTCAATCCATAATTAACTTTTATTGAAATTAAATATATGTAAAACATTTATTAAAAATTCTTGCGCTTCAAATAGTTCGAGGTCAATTAATGAACAAATGTATAAACAAAAAATAACAAACATAGACTGGTTCATTATGATTTATTAAACACATATTATATTAAAGCGGTTTACTTAAGCTTTATTTCAGGCTTTCGAGGTAATAAAACTACAAGAAAGGAATTTGAAGCAATACTTACATACAACATTGTCCTAGCATTAATTTATTTATTATATGTACTTATATATTTATTAAATAGAAATATGTAAGCAATTTAAATCAAAAACCATCTAACGAAATACTTTGGTCTAACCAATTTCAACAATTTTGCAAAGATATAAACAATAAAGCAATTCTCGTGGTCTTATCACGCCAAGGATTAGAAAAATTAAAAATATGACTCGACAAGACAACGATTTTCATCGCTTGTAATAGATTGGAAAAAAAAAAAGAAAAAAAGTGAGAAATACAGATACTATTAGAGTTGGTGCTGATACCCATAACGATCAACTATTTGTCAAAACAAAACCATCCAGGAATTTTTATGTTCTCTTATCTATATGTTAGGTTTAAACCTTTTAATTTTTATAACTACTATCTTTTACTATCTGTTGTCATGATAAGATTTTTAAATTCGTAAATTTATAAATTTATAATTTTCCCTAATTAAATCTAAAATGACAACTTTAACCACCACCTAAATAAAAAACAAAATCTGGGCTTGAAAATTTTGTTTAATAACGTTCCACGAGTATACAAAAAAAAATCAGTTAAGGTCTTCCAGGAGCTGTAATTAGTTTTCTTTATAAATACGACTTCCGATGTACTCATGATAATTATGATAAAAAGCAAACACCGCATCGATGAGTGTTAATGACTATGAATTTCAAATATGTATATGTTGATAGTTTTTGAAAAAAAAAAACGTTTATCTTTTAGTAATTGTAAGTGGTTTTGCTCACGTATTTTTAAAAAGCCCAGATAACGTCAATTATTCACATTAAGGCCACTTGTATTTTTTTTAGTTTGGTTTTTTTTAATTGATGTTAATATTGAAGTGTTGTTTATTTTTTCCATAGGTTTAATTTGATTGATATAATTTTATCTTTGCAACTCAAACACCTCTAATGTACTAACCGAAAGGGCATAGAACAATAATGATGAAAATTAAATTTAATAATAACGAAAGTATGATTGCATAACAAATGGACGGTTATATTATTTTCACGAGACCTTATTCTCGTTAAATTTGCTTAAAACAATTTTTTGTTTATTTGTACAAAAATAAAACTTATTATCCACAAAAGAGTAATTACAAATTTTAACTAATTTATTAATCCCTAAATTTATCCTAAACAAGGAATAACAATGTTTAATGTTTATTTTTGGTAACAACACAAAATTACTCATACATTATAAAATGTATGTACTAAATTAAGATAAGGTAGCAAATCCTTGAAAATAGAAATACATATGTATATAAGCTTAATATCTTATCTAAAAACAAAAGCTAAAAGACAAATTTACATTATTCTACAAACGGCTTCTTTTGACCGAAAATAATAAGATAAGAATATGATCATAAAAAATAAAAGGGAGTCTAAAGTTATTGTTATAGTAAGGAATTTTTAAGTTCAAAAGCCATGACGCACGAGCTTCTAATAAATAAAAAAAAAACACAAAAAAAAATTGCCACAGCAGCACTTTCTAATAATATTATTTGAAATTGACATTGTATGAAAGCATATTAATATTTTGGATCAATAATTTCATTAATTAATATGTACTTGGATTATAAAACTGAATTTAAGTGTGAAAATGCGGCTAGTACTTTGTTTCTAGGAAAATTCTTATCATAACATATAGGATTTTCCAATAGGTTGATCATGATAACACTTCATTATTTCTGAGACAATCATGAGCCCAAGATCAAAGATCATTATTGATATCGAAAGTGAAACATATTGCTGATCTGGTTTTGGTTTTATTTTTTCTTTCGAATTTGTATTTAATCAGCTTGTTTTTCCTATCGAAATGTTTATTTATATAACAACAAGAAGTCAGAGATATCAAAGTTAGGAAATTATTATTTTTATCTTTTCATAATTGCAATTTTGACTACTTTGTTAGTACCAAGAAAACTTTAAACGTTTGTTATAAATGACTCTTAGTAGGCTTTAAAAGGAACGAATTAAATTTAAAGCCTTTTACTCACACAGTTCGGGTGAAAACGATCGATAGTTTGAATATGCAATGTTTGTCCTTATTTGAACAGAAGCTGATTGATTGCTAAATGTAAAACACTCAAGAGTTATTTCAAAAGCTAATAAGACGAATTTTGAAACTTCTTCTGCGCTGTCAACAAAACAACTTCTTCGCAGAGAATATCATATTCAAAGTTATTTAAAAATAGCTAGGTTACATCAACTTAAGTGAATCCTTTTTTAAGAAGACCAACAGCCCCATCAAAAAATGCATCAACTGGTTTGGAAATATCAATTTTTAGTTTTTTTTTTTGTAGTCAATAAAAAAAAAAAAAAAAACTGATTGACCCTTTGAATTAATTTCTTACAAGTTAAAAACGTGTCAATGTTCGATTTAAATTTATGTGTCCTGTGTTATCTCTAAAAACCATAAACTATCAGTTTCTCCCTTAAAAGAACAGCATCACCTAATAAACATTCAGACTGAGATCCCATCAAACTATTACTTCTTTAATGAAAGAAAACCCTAAAATAAAAAAAAAAAAAATAAACCTGTTTGCCTATTAATTTTTGTCCAACCTACAGTTTTCAATTTTCATTTTCTAAGAGATTAAGTTATACGGCATAAGAAGACACACAAACAAAAAAAACAACATCAACTTACCTCATTATCCTTCAAGAATTTCTCGATTTCTTCGACTGACGACAATTCAACAGCAGGTGGCCCGGTCTTCTTGTTGACCCATGCAACAATATCATCGGCTTGACGTCCACCAGCATAATCAACGGCAACACCGTTACGGAAGAACTTCAATGTTGGATAGCCTCGAACTTGATATTCTTCAGCGAGTTCACCCTCTTCGGTGGCATCAACTTTACCCAATTTAATTGGAGATTCTAATTCGGCCAATTTTTGGGCAGCCTTGGCGTATTCAGGTGCTAAGGCTTTGCAATGTCCACACCATGGTGCATCTATAGAATAAATAATGTAGATAATGAAAAATCCATTAAATTATATTTTTTCAGATTATAATTTTTTTTCGAATACAAAAGCATCATTCTTTAAAAATTGATAAGTTGAGTCCTATCGCTATGCACAACGTGGCTTCAAACCAACCATAAAACATCGTTTAGGTTAAAGGAGCAATGTACATAGATATACTCAATATATTATGTATGTAGTATATATTTAATAAGAGTAAATAGTTTTTTGTTATCAGAAATTTTTGTATTCTGTTCTTATATTTTTCCTGTCTTAAGAGCGATAAGATGCGAATCAAGTATAAATTGGTGCCACATGGAAGGTCGTCGTCTATTCATACACCATTGACTACGTGGCTTAACATGCAAGTAGAAATAAATGTTTTGCATAAAATGCACGACGTCAGTGTTTCATTTCCAAGTGATTACGCAACAACAACAAAAACATATAATTGCGATTTAACTTGTGATAATTTAGAAATCAAGAACAACTTCATAAATATTCATCATCTTCGAAGTCTGCATACCAGGAATTGCGTTTTTTCATTTGATTTGAATAATCTTCACGAATCCTATATAGCCAATGTCAAGGGAAAGCAAATACCTATTCATCTGTTTTTTGTTCATATATATTTATAGGTACATGTTTCTTATGTTAATTTATCTTTTTTACAGTTTGATTATTTGCAAGTTTGGTGAGTAGGCCGGTATTTTAGTTTTGTTGTTGTTACGATGAATATGAATAAAGAAGAGGGCACAATAAAACAAAAACTGGTTCATTAAGCCGACACAAAAGGGTTAATGGCCTGAGAGTGTAATTTTTTCTTTTCCTATTCGAAAATCATATGAAAGATGCCATGATCGTGGTGGTACGATAAGATATAAAATAAAACGTTTTATATGGAGATCAGAGTCTTATTAAGTTTAAAGACCCTCGAATTGCGTTTTGAACTTTATCTGGGTCATTAAATAATTTTGTTTAATGATTTTTTAATGCAAAGAGAATAAGTATAATGCTATTTATGAGCATTTTGTTTATGAAACAATGAGTTTTTTTCTAAATGAATATAATTTTTGGCGACATGCTTTAATATCTCATTTAAGAAAAAATTAAGACAGAATATTAAATACACGATTAAATCTCATGGAACAATTGTTTAGATAATAATAATAATTAAATAGGGCGATTATTTTTTCGTTAAATAAGAAAAACAGTTTCACTTAAGATATAATTTGTGATTGTGTTACACCTGATAATACATAATATGCAAACATAAGCCAATGATAATGATGCGATAAACAAGGGGAGCAAAATTAATAACTTTATTTTCAATTATGGCGATTTAACACAGTAGAAATCACATAATTTATGTAGGTACTATTACTGAGTATAATATTTCTTTCTAATAATCCATACTTATGGAAATAACAGATCATTCATAGAAAGGATATAGGTAGTTACAATTTTATAACTATTGCATATATATTTTCTGTATACTGTTCTGAAAACCAACCTCACACTTTTAAACAGAATTGCTTAATGTAGGAACATCTTACTTTGAATTCAAATTGTTCTTATTTTAAAAATGAATTGCAGCATTAATCTATTTTAGTTTCTTATACGCGAATCGTGGCCTTTAAATATTTGAGCAATAATGAAAGTTTTACAGATACCACGTTGCTTGTATAAATCAAGATGACTAATAAAATTTCCCATATGGTCAAGTGACTAGGACATGTTCTACATTATGTAGGTGTAATCTTTGTCTATTGGAAGTACCTATCAAGCGGAGAAACTAAAACTTTTTTTTTTAAAGTAAACAAACTACTTTTTACTTAGTTCTTAACTATTCATCGAAATTAAAATTCCCACGTCTTCTTTTATCCCTCCTTATGTCTAGCATGAGCAACAGTATTAATGATCACCACGCCCGAAGACCCAACATGCCCATTTTCGCTAGGCAACAAGTTCTAATATGAAATTGAATTAAAAATCGAAGATTCAAAAATAAAACCTAGATTAAGATTGACAAAAAATAATAAAAGAATTAAAATAACAAAATAAAAAAAAACTGACACGCATGCAGAATCCGTTTTCTTATGACACGACAGTAAGATACAAGTAAGATTCTTTTCCCCCCCGAGGCATTGATACAAAAATAAAAATGTCAATTACCGAATCTTGACTCTGCTTATCTACCATTAGCTTTACACCTTTTTGCCCGATAAAATAAACAAAAGACCAAAAGCAATTCAAGAGTGGGTAGATAAAAGTTCAAGTGTTTTATGACCATGACAAACATATACGCCGTGACCATAATGAATGCAGTTGGAGAGTTCATATAAAACGCGTTTCTAGTTTCTCGCCCTTACCATTTATAAACTAGTTATTGAATAATAGACAGAAATATTGAATAATTATGTATTTGCAATGGTTTTTAAAAATTATGATTTGAAATATGTTTAAGATATTTTCGTTTAGAATTTCATCTTCCATAAAACAATAGTGACACGTCACAAGCTCAAGCATCGTTTTTTGGAGACTTCTGTGCGAGCTGAAAACAACCATAGCCATTTCGTTATTTTGAGTGTAGAGATATTATACTGGCCGGTACACTTGTTTCATTTACACGCACAGTCACAAACACATGTTGCTAACGACAGTTGTCTCTTTTTTGTTTCTCTATTCGCAGACAATTTTTTCTTTTTTTTGCAAATTTCTTTCTTTAAATCTTTCTTTTTGCTGTAGAGATTATTGACCGGATGACAATTTGACAAAAATTATGCATGCGAAAATTTATAAAAAATCAAAGGAAAATAATTTCAAGTACTTACAGAATTCAACTAAAACAAATTCGTTGTCGGCGATAGCGGAATTAAAGTTACTCTTTGTTAAAACTAAAACACCTTCCTCCAATTTGATTTCTTCGGCGAAAACATTTTGGGTCGCCGCCGCGGCAATTACAAATAACGCGCACAAAAATAGTTTCATTTTTGTTGTTTATTTAAATTTTAAATTACTTAGACTATTTTGAGTAAAATAAAAAAAATAAATTTATTTTTTTTTACAAGTGATGTTCTTCCTTCGTTTGTGCTGCCGATGCTGACACGTTGAGATTTAAAAGGAAAATAATCGGGAGACAAGGAATGGAATTTCTTTTTGAGTCTAGGAAACTGGAGTGGAAGAATGTTTTGTTCATTGGAGTTGGCTCTTTCGCTCTAGTTGGACTGGTGGGAAGGAGAAGACTGCTGCTAGCATTCATTATGAGGAATTTATTGAATCGGGACGGGGTATTGGTTTGGGTGTTGTTGTTTTCGAGTAAAATGAACGAACAACAAGCGAACACGTAGCCGGTTCTAATTTCTAGGGTTATCTTTTTTTTCTCGATAGCTGGCATGCGAGAAGAGCCCAACATGTGGAATTAAGTAGATGGAGATTGTTCAATGTAGAGTTGCCGTTAGACTTTAATTGTATTAAAATTGTAGCAGAATAAAAATAGAAAGTAAACCTGTCATTTTCATCATTTAGTATATTACCTTATGTCAAGTTTTGATCTCGATTTGGATCTTTTTGACGAATCCATAACATTAATAAATATTTTTGTGAATTATGAATTAAATAAGGAGAAATTAAGGTGGATTTTTGCAAGTCCATAAAGATTTGACGAAAAAAACGTCCAGATAATTTTCGGGACATAAATTTAGCCAGATAAAAGATAAAATTGTATTGGACTAATATCTTTTTGCTATCCATGATAATTGAACAATTTGAAGACAAAATGACTATCATTGGTCATGGAATTTAGTTTTTTTGTCTAGACTTGAAATTAAGTTCTATTTTCAAAATAGCTTTTAACGGCCTTTAGTCCACAAAAATTTCTATTTCTATTCTATTTTATTCATTTAATTTTATTTAATTTAAGCGGAATAATTTTCTATTTATTTTAATGTGGCAGGCTGTTTAATTTTTGCATGATCTTGTTCACCACTGAAAGGGTACAGTGATGTCGTTTTTTTCTCGTTCAACTCGTTATGGACTTCCAAAAAAAAAAACACGCCTATTTCGTTTTCGATTTTTTTTTCGAACATGCACATATGTAAATATATGTATTTATTAGATTTCTTTTAACGTCTAGTCTAGACAGTATCTAGATAATTCTAAATTTTAATTTTAAAATTTTAAATATTCAGAAATATGCTTTATTAAATTATTAAATTGCGGTAGGAACCGCATTTTAAAAATCTCACATTTATTTAATAAAAATTAAATTCTACTATGTGTTACTTATGAAAATTTTATATTTATTTTTAAAAATAATTTTTAATAATAATTAATATTATTTTACTGTAAAACTTATGTGGACATCTTAGAATTTTCGAAATTAAATTTAGATTAATCGAACGGTAAGAGTTACATATATAATTTAGAAACCGTAGTTCTGTGCCTACATTCCGTCTGTTTTTTTGTTTTGTAAAAATAGAATTATTTAAGTGTGTTAAATCAGAATTCAATTAAAGAGAATCTTTTAGCAAACTGCGCAAGTAGTAACAAACCATTCAAACATTTTATGGTTGTTAAAACATCTGAATTCTAAACGCGATGATTGTGTCGTCTAGACTCTAGACCTAAAGACTGGTTTAAAAGATCTTCAAGATATGCCTATATATCTTTTTTTTCTAACCACAAAAAAATGCTTTATTTTTTTTTTTGAAATATACTTATTAATTTGAACTTAAGAATTCCTCCTATAAAAACAATCTTTTTCCCTACCTTTGTTCCTACTTCGATTTCAACCCGGGTTATTTTAAAAAAAAATTCCAGCTCGTAACCATAGACTCATAAACAATAACAATCCTGAATCACTTGCCATGCCAACTTAACTGCAAAGTTGCACTTCATAATAATTTTTCTATATATGTACATACATTTACTCGTTTGATCAATAATTTCGTCTGTTAGTTTTGACAAATCTTTTTCATAATATCAGTCTTAGTTTTATCTTTTGTTTCTTTTATATCCGCAGCTCAAAAATGCCGTGCAACTCTGCTACGAACAGTAGAAAATCAGTTGACATCCTTTTGGAAAAACCACGAGCAAAGAGTGCTTTTACTATACCGAAGAAAAAAACCCAAGATGAACTAACTCCATGGGGAGGAAATTTGGGAACAAATCGAGCAAGGAGTGCTTTTATTCAGAATTCCGAAAAGAAGCAAGCCCGAGATCCACCTACTGCATCAGGTTATTTAAAAACAGGACGAAATGAAACACAACGTCGCTTTTCCCAACAAACAAACAAACCAACTTCATTGACCAAAGGAGAATTAGAAAGACTTCACAATGCCGCAAAAATAACTAGCACTGACGATAGAATTGAAGCCCAGCTTGAAAGGGAGGAAACTGTAAAACGTATAGAGCAAGAAGCCGAACGCCAGAAGCAAATGTTCAAGCAAATCGATGAGGCTAGACTTCAAGCTCGTGGAGAGAAAGAAAAGGAAGATCTTTTCGAAGAAGAGAGGCTGAAGATTCTCGAGCAGTCTTTTATAGCTAAGCACGAGCAAGAGGAAGAAGTGAAGCGTGTTAATCAGATTATGTTGAATGCAAAGTGTCACGCTATTCGTGATGCTCAGATTCAGGAAAAAATGGAGCTGGCTCGTGAATTAAAACAGGAGGAGAATCGTTTGGAAAAAATGATGATTGACCGCGCTATGGCATCTTTGCATGCTGAAGACGAAGGTGTTAAACGAGATCAAGAGAGAAAACAGCAATATGCAGCTGAGATTAAAAGTCAATTAATGGAACGAGAAAGTCAGCGATTTCTTGAAGCAGAACGTATCGAGGAAGAAGCTAAAGTTCTATCGATGGCAAATGAGGCACTTAAAAAGGACGAAGAACGACGAGCTCGCTTGATAAAGGATCGACGAGAGCAACTACGCTCGGAGCTCAATCGTATTTGTGAAATGTCAAATCTATTTAAAAAGATGCTTTTCGAGCAAGAACGAGAAGCTGAAATGCGCATTCATGCTTATATGAAAGCCAAAGAAAAACGTGAACGCACTTTGGACATAGAAAAAAAGATAGCCAAACAAGCTTTTGAACGCAAGCAACAACTTCTGTTCGATCTGCAACAAAAAATATTGGAATCCAAGTCAAAGAGGGAAGAAATGGCGCTTACACGTCAGCAAGAGAATATCGAGCGAGAGTATCGTCGAAAGGAGAAAGAAGCTGTCATTCGTAAGAAAGAATTAGAAAAGTCTTTACATGAAGCACGTTTAGCACAGCTCCGAGATGCTAAACTTCGTGAGGCCCTTCAAATCGCTCGGAACGAAGATGATTTCCAGAAGATCGTAGAGAATCTTAAGCGCGAAGAAGCCAAACAGGCTAAAATTCAAGAAGAACGTCTAAAGAACAAAGACCGTTATAGAGATGAGATTATAAGACAGATGAACGATAAGGAAAATGAACGGCGCAGAAAATACGAACGCGATCAGAGCGAGGCTATTGAATGGAAAGAGCAAGAAAAACAACGCGAGCGAAATGTTAGGTCAGTGATTCAGGCAAAATTGGCTTCAATGCGTGATGCCAATTTGCCAGATAAGTACATAAAGGATGTTGAGAGACAAATGTTGAAAATATCCGAACAAAAAAATTCAATGTGGTAGGTTTTTGGATTCCAATTCTACATTTATACCTACTTAACCTAACCTATTATGCATTTTTTAAATATAAAATTAATCATTTTTGCGAAAATATAATCTTGTGATTTTTTAAAAATAACTACAAATTGTGTTTTATTTAAAAAGATTCAAAAGATATTTTTTTTTTTCAAACAAACGACAACTACCTACTAATCTAAATAGATTTTTTAAGGCGAGATTTCGTCTCGATGCGGCAATTTTGGTAATTAATGCATCCAGTCCAGATACGTAAAGGCTTCAATTGTTTTTTCTTTAAAAAAGACGGCATCGACTTCCATTTAATTCCATTTTTGGAGAATATTTTTTGTTAAATTTTTTAGAAGTTTAATTTCAAAATCTGGTTAGAAATTATGATTTGGATTTTTGAACAAAAATTAGAAGTGTTATCAAAGACTCTTATCAATAGGAGTGAGGGGCAAAATATAGCATATTACTTCTTTTATTTAAGACAGTTTCCAAAATGAAGACAAAATTAAATCAAAATGTTTACTTGCTCGAAAGGTAATAAACTGTGTCGTGCAAAACAAAAGTTCCGATATTTTAATGAAATTGAACATTGCGCATGATGGAAAAGTGGTTTTCGCCAAAACGTTCGTCGGTTTGTGCGAACGTGCGTCCATTGACGTAGTTCGAGCAAGAGCTTAAACAGGGCCGATTTACTTGAAATTAGATAAAAAAAAAACTTTTTTATGTGATTTACTTGATAAGATATTCAAATTTTTGTTTTAGTTAATCTATAGAACGAACAAACATTTTCATTTTGTTCCAATTATCTTGGAAACAACTCTATCGATTTTGATTGGACTTTTCGTACTTCATAATAAAACTACATTTCAGGTAGGTATTTGGCGCAAATTTTATTTGAGAAGACTGTCTTATTTTTAGGCTATTATTCCGTAAATTTCGTTAATGGCTCCCTATTTTTTTACCATTTTCCGTACAAGTATTTCCAAAAAATATACAATAGTACTTTTCCGTTAGCTTTAACATTGTAAATATAAAGACCCAAAACCAAGGTATACTTATCAGAAAAAGGATTAAAAATCGAGCACCTGATTAAACCAAACATTTCTCTTTTTCAAAAAAGTGTAAAGTGTAAAGAGCCTTTAAATAATTTATAAAATCAAAAAGCAAAAACAAATACCTGCTGAAAGAAAAGAAATATATTTAGATATAGCAATAATGTCGGTTAGCAGAATGGGGACTTTTTCGGATGGCTCATCTTATCATTAAGTTGGGTTAACCTAAATGATATAATTTATATGTTGCTCTCATAAAGTCATAACATCTTTTTATTTACCTTAAAACTTTCTCTTTGAATCCGAAATTAATTACTTCGTATTAAGAGAAATAAATAATTTAATGATCTCACTTCTCATGTACACAAACCTCAGGCTCAGGCCTCACTCCCAACATCACATTAATCAAAAACAAAGTATTTAAGAGAACGTAATACTTCTTGGTTGGATTTCAATCAAAAAAATTAAATCCATGTTCAAGTTATCGTCTCAACTCAGATGTGTTTTAGTAAGTCTCGAACGATCTTGTTGGAAACATTCAATTCAAATCAGTTAAATCGAGTTCAAGATAAAACATAGACGCACACCTCAATCGCGTGTTAAAAAAAAAAGTGATTAAATTTCTATTTTATGATATTTTTAAAATAAAATACATATATACTCGACTCGTATTAACAAAAACAAAAATTGACCAATTTGTTATGAAGATCAATAATAATTATTTCTCACAATATTATTAAACTCAAAGATGAAAAACTGTTTATCGTTTAAAACTGGAAATGCAGTTAATGTGCATCTCACATTCTATCTGTGTCTATTTTTAAATCTCCTAGTGAGTGCACTGACTTACACTATTCCTGATCCTAAAGTGGTAATTCTTAGTCCTAAAGGAATGCGAATCTCAATTCCGCGTAAGTATGTTTATTATGTTCACTTTTTTTTGTAATAAGTTGAAATAAATTTAGTTTCTCAGTATTTTGGGGGATTTCTTTGTTAAATATAATTTAAAACCTTAAATCCGGTTTTATCAAATGATTTCTTTGGCGGCGGCGGTGGTGTCGGTCTAGTGTAATTTAAAAACAACCAAAATCAATGAGCACAGCAAGTTTAAGGTCACAAAAGTATTTTTTGTTTGTTAAATATGATTCCGGTATAAAGATTAAATGAATCAGTTTTTGGTGACTTGGTCATTGTTTTGAATTGCAAAAAAAAAAAAAAAACAAGTTGAAAGTCTACCGTATTGTGATTGGATGTGATCAATTTTGTATTAATGGAAGTTTTGATAACCAAAGTAAATTTACAAACATAATTACACGTTAAGGTTAAGATAGGTAATAGGTTATCTTAAAAAATAATAATAATAAAATAGAAACTGCGCCAATAATCTTTTAAAAGAAGGTCATATTTGTTTTCATTATTGTGTTATAATACATATGTACATATTTATGTATATGTACCAGTACGTATGTATGTATGTTACAAATGATAAGGAAAAATGTATTTGGATGAATCTTCTTTTTAATAAAATTTTTGGATGTATACTTTTTAACAGATCTGACTGAATTTGCATTTAAGCAAACAATATGTCTTTTTTAGATGAGGATATTGAAGATCCAGTTAACTATTTTGTGAACCTGTTTAGTACCCGTATCATATATCAGAGGTGATATTAAAAACCGCAGATTTTATAATATACTTAGTTTGCTAACCTATAATTTCAAAATTTGTAACTTTCCGTTAAATTTCGTTTGCTAATTCATGCGTACCAAACAAAGCAAAATAAATTAACGGGTATATGCATTTATCAGATTAAGATGTACCAGCTATCTACTCTAAAATATTATAATAATAAAATTAGATAACAGGTTTATTTATTTAAAGTGTTCTTTTATGCTTAAATAAAAAAAAATTAAAAAAAAAAATTAAATTATTATATTTGGGATTTTTTTTGACAATGATTGAGTGAAGATCCGATTAGTTACCAAAAACTTAATTATCCGCAAATTAAATATTTCCATAAACGAACTTTGCGTTTTAAAATTATCGTAGTAATAAATTTAAGTGCCAAATAGCTTTACATTATATTTATTCATACTGAAATTTCACTCCGTCAATAAGCGTTTTGAAAAGAATACTGAGAAATTTAGCTCAAAAATCCTGTTTATGCAGCTGAGAATTCTGAGATTTCTACACCGTCCTGTTTCGAGATCGTTATATATCCCAACGTTGTTTTGTCCCATCATTTGGACAAAATGAGAAAATACGTTATGTACTTATTTTCCAATAGGGGTGGTAACAGGGCCGGACCAACCATATGTGCAAAATGTGCAAATGCACAGGGCGCAAAATTTTGGGGGAGCATTACAAGAAGCAAGAAAATGTAATCTGATCTTGCGCAAACAAATATGTACTGCCATTTGCATTTTAACCACAAAACTTGTTCAAATAATCCCAAAAAAATCTCCATCACAACTGTGGTAAGTTATTCCTTGCACACTAACTAACATCACCTACCAGGGATACCTCAATAAAAAACGCATTAAAAGTCTACCTCCTGGTATGTATGTGTGCAAATATAAAAAAGGAGCGCTTTCTACAAATCTTGAACAGGGCGCAAGTTTGGCTGAGGCTGGCCCTGGGTGGTAATTTGAGAATCTTACATACATAATATGCACATTAATAATGTATTATTAGAAATCTTTATAATTATTTTTTGTCCTCCTTTTTTTAGATGAAAACGGTATCGTTCTTGTGGGCTTCCATGTAAACATTAACAAGCCTATTGCCTTGCTTCAGCAAGGTGAATTTTCTGGTGACATAACGCAACCTTCAAACGAAGAATGGGTTTTCGAAATAAGAAATGTCTTTGTTGATCCTGGAGATAAAATTAATTTCTGGATTCACGTTCAGTATGGAAGCTATGCATTCCGCAAGTTAGGATCTGAAATTGCATCGGGTGATCCTGTGGACATTTCAGAACGATCGTCTGAAGAACCAATTATATCAACAAGTAGCCCAGATACATCCGACAATGTCAACAAGTGTGAACCATCGAAGACAACAGTTGATCGAAAAATAGTCTGTAAAGGTCAACTTATTTTCGAAGATAATTTCAACAGCTTGAATTGGACAAAGTGGAAGCGTGAAGTTCGAATACCACTTTATGTAGATGATGCTGAATTTGTTTCATTTCAAAAAAGAGATGAAAATTGTTATGTCAGCAATGGGCAATTACATATTGTGCCGAATTTGTTGTCCGAAGTTCCAGGATTTAGTGAATCTACCATAAGAACTGGAAAATTGGATCTTGGATCTGAGTAGGTGTATTTATTAGTTTATCTCTTTAGTTAATTTATCTATGACATTTTTAGATGTACGGGTATTGTAGATATCTCTCAAGAGTGCACAAGACATGCACAGTTTTCTCAAATTCTACCACCAGTAGTATCAGCAAGAATTCGAACAAAGGACTTTTTTAGTTTTCGCTACGGAAAAGTTGAGGTGCGGGCAAAAATGCCACGAGGCGATTGGTTGTTTCCATGTAAGTTTGTTCTCTAATGATCTTCTAAATATGGCTATTTTGTTAAGACTTTGAGTTTTTACAGTGATCTTATTGGAACCTATTGAAAACTATTATGGTTTTACAGAATATGCATCTGGTCAAATGAGAGTAGCTTTTATTCGAGGCAATGAATTTCTATACGATCGTGATGATAACGAGATCTCTGGATATCGCATTGCAGGAGGAGTTGTTTTGGCTACAAGGGAAGCACTTCGTGACATATGGCTGAAGGGAAGTGTGCGTAGGACTCATTTGGGAGATGACTTCCACACTTACACTCTCACCTGGACGGATAAATTGATCTCACTTGAAATTGATGGCAATGAATATGCAACAATTCGTGGTGGATTTTCGAGGCTTTATACAACACAAAATCTTAAACATGCAAAACTATGGGATAACGGTGATGTTATGGCACCATTTGACAGAGAGGTTAATATAAATTATAGAATTTCTTTTTTTTAAAACACACCATAATTTTAAGTTTTGTTTCAGTTCTTTCTAACACTAGGAGTATCGGCTGGAGGACATTCTGACTTTCCTGATGGTGTTTTGAATGGATTTGCTCGACTTGAAAAACCATGGAAAAATGAACACCCTAAGGCAGAATTACAGTTCTGGAATGACCGAGAGAACTGGTTGAAGACATGGAATGGAGAAAATGCTGGACTACATGTAGACTACATTAGAGTTTACGCCTTGTAGAATTTTTAAAGACTGAATAAAATTTAGAAGAATTAAGTTAAAAAAAAATAGAAAATTGTAAAAAAAAATTCGTTAAGGCCAGAATTATTATACTTTTGTAATTTTTAGTAAATACTTGTCTTAGTCGTTGTATTTTTTTGATACCTTATAATTATTGAGCTGACTATATTATATAAGAAAACCTCAAAAATTAACAAATGACCTGAGAATTATTGTTTATCCCGTAAACTTTAGAGTTCGAGGGTGAGAATGTGCCTACATCGTTTCAATTTTCTCTCATAACTTTCAGTTTTTCTAAGTAGTTTGGCCTTGGTATATGGTCACGTTCCAATGACAAAAACGACAATTTGACAAGGCAAAGTTCAGTATTCCGGAGTGAACTGCATCAAAGCATCAAACTTTTCTACTGAACTGATCTCAACCTAAAAGAAAAATTAACTTTTTGCGGTTAAATACAATTTCGACCGTATGAAGTAATAAAATATTCAATTAATTTTTTCTGAAATTTGTTTTATAAAGTTTAATTTATTTAAAGACAAATTATAAAGCATAAACTTTAATAAAATCAACATGGAGTCCAGCTTGATCGCCACTCCATGTCCTTAACCAATTTACACGATCATTCCAAAATCGTAGCTCCGCTTTTGGATGATGATTCCTCCAAGCTTTATTTGCTTTTGTCGGCCCATTTAGACACCCGCTTGGAAAATCAGAATGTCCACCAGCTCCTAACCCAATAGTTAAAAAGAACTAAAACCAAAATTTAATTTTCCATAGTCAAAGTTCAATCTTAATCCGCAAGTCTTCCATACCTCTCTGTCAAACGGTGCCATCAAGTGTCTATTGCTCCAAAGTGATGCATGTGGTAAGTTATCCGTTTGAGTTAGTTTCGAAAAACCTCCCCGAATTAAACCATACTCGTTTCCATCAATTTCCAGAGCAATATGATCTTCTTTCCAGATAAGAGTGTAATTGTGATAATCATTGCCCATATGCGACATTTTGAGGCTACTTTTGAGCCAAGAATCACGAAGTTCTTCACCTGTTGAAAGCACAATTCCACCCATTATCCTTTTGCCAGATATATCATCACCATTTTTACTCTCCAGAATCTCGTTACTTCGAATAAAAGCAACCCTCATTTGGCCCGATGAATACTCCGTGAATCCATAATAACTTTCTGCTGGTTCAAGAAATATTACTGAAAATAAAAAATAATTAATTTATACTACTCCAGTACATAATCCTATCCTTAGAATAAGTCCTATTTTCTTACATGGAAATAGCCAATCACCTTTAGGCAGTTTTGCCCTTACTTCTACTCTTCCGAAGCGAAAGCTGAAAAAATCCTTGGTATTTATTCTGGCTGATACAACTGGTGGTAGTATTTGAAAGAACTTTGCATTTCTTATGCATTCTTTCGACATATCAATGATTGCTGTACATCTGATAGAATTGTAATGTTAATATTCTGAATTTGATGTTTTTTTTTTATTAAAGTAAACTCACTTCGCTCCTAAGTCCAATTTGCCAGTTCGTATTCTCGACTCATTGAATCCTGGCACTTCGGATAACAAATTTGGAACTATATGTAATTTTCCATTGCTCACATAACAATTTTCTGATCGGTCCTGAAATGACACAAACTCTGAATCATCAGTGTCGATAGGAATTCGAACTTCTCGCTTCCACATTGTCCAATTAAGTTTATCGAAATTATCTTCGAAAATAAGTTGACCTTTGCATACTGCATTACGTCCAACAGTAGTTATTGATTTTTTACAATTATTTGGAAGTTGGACGGCTGTAGGTGGTGAGTCTGTTGCTGACTCGGAAATATCTACTGTCGATCCACCAGCTACTTGTGTTCCTAATTTTCGATAAGCATATTGTCCATACTGTACGTGCATCCAGTAATTTATTTTATTCCCAGGATCAACGAATACATTGGAAATATGAAATGACCAAAGATCATTGGAGGTCTGAGTGATATCGGCATTAAAATCTCCAGGTTGATTAAGAGCAATTGATTTATCGATGTTAATATGAAATGCAACGAGAACAATTCCTTTTTCATCTAAAAAAAAAATAAAAACAAACAACATTCATTCAACAATATGAGATTTAACAACAGAAAAATTAGATCTGTGTCTAAGTGGGACATAAGTAGGTACGTAATCCATTTCAGGATTTCTGGCCTCCCGATTTAAATAGTCTAAATAAGGTGTTCTACCAAATTATAAATGAGTTTATATTATGAAGTTGTTATTATTTTGTTTAAAAAAACAATAACAAAAAAAAAACACTTTCCTAGGGCGAAGCAAAATATCCCCTCATAATCAATTAAATAAACGATTACTTGGGACTATTTTGATAACCTCACCATATGGAAAGTGATTAAGGTATACCTATACCTTTGCTAAAATTGTATATGTATATACATATATATTTTTTAATGAGTATTTCTATAAATAAAATTAACACACTCAATGATCGTTAAATCCATATAGGTTATGTAAACTTACGTGGAATAGAAATTCGTAGTCCTTGAGGACTAAGAATCTCTAATTTTGGTTCCGGAATCGAATAACCGAATAAACTTACGGTAAAGTTTAAAATTATGAACGAATATAAAGAGAGCTTCATTTTGTACATAATAATTAAAGTATAGAAATGTTGAACAAAATTGTTTTATTTCTTTAAAATTAAAATTTCAATTTAAATAAGTTGTTCTCTTCAGCTCCCGCATAACCATTTTTTGTTTTTATTTATATAAAATGAATTTCTTAATATCAGAATTATTATAAATACTCTCCGTCACAGCAACTTATTGGTTAAATAAATATAAATCGACTGCAGTTCTGATTCTGATAGAAATTTTCTAAGATTTAAGCCTTTAATTCCAATAATCAGTTAAGATTGTCTCTCTTAGAACAACTCAAACGTTGCGTCATCGTTGTCATCTCACAAGCTGCAATTTACAATAACATATACATACATATAATGTTCCTACGAGATATGTACGTGTGTTTATCAATGAAAAGTTTGATTAGATTTTTGCAATGAGATAATTAAATTTTCAACATTACACTTTTCTCATAATTTATTCAATACAAAATGAATAAATAAAAAAAAATCACACAATGACATAATTGATATTTGAAAGGGTTAAAAAAAAATTAATTAAAAAATTGCAACAACCTTCTAAAAATTCGTCAATTTTTTTCGACTCTGATTCTCGAAAGCCAACTTTGGAATTCACGTGATTGTATGTTGAAGTTTTTTTTGAGCTAAACAAAAAATCCTCAATGTAACATAACATTAAACATAAAATTTGTAGATCGCATTTGATTTCAGGGCATTAATAACTGTTTACTACAAATCGATCATTTACTTTTGAATAAGAATCAACTTTGAATCGAAAGCAGTTGTTGAAAAAGTTTGAAGTACATTATTATACTTTCGCGACCATTATGCAGAAATATCAGGTGCATCTGTAGGTAAATCACACTGATGCCATCTGTTTGTGAACAATCAGTAACAACAGTAAAACGAAACCCATTTTATAAGGGTGATCTAATATTTGAGGATGATTTCGACAACATCAATTTTGGACCAAATGGAGTCGTCTAATTTTTATAAATATGTTCGATCGGGACATATTTATACATCGTTCCGAGTTTGTTATTTTTTGTGACAAAAAAAAAAAACTCGGCCTCAAGCGGCTAAAATGTGGTATTTTCTTTTTTTTTTCAGTAATCCTGTTGGAACCTCTTGAAAATTACTATGGTTATGCTTCGGGACAACTGAGCTTTCCATCGATTCGAGGAAATGGACGCCTTTAAGACATTACTGTGTGCCGATCTGACATTTCTAGCAAACTAGTTTTCTGGTGGAGCTGTGTTAGCGACAGGTGAATCGATTAGTGAAAACTGGCTTAAGGGATTTTTGGAAGGAACCTATCTCGACAATGATTTTCATTTATACAACAAAAGATTCTATTATTTTTAAAGAATTTAACCAATTTTAAAGAATAAAAGACAATCAATTAACTATTTAGAATTTTACAGTCGACTTCTCTCGAGCTCGTCTCAAAAAACATAACGTCGCATAATTTTGGTTTATTCTTCTCCTCTCTTCTACACCAGTGTTGCCGTTTGGGTTATATACTCTTGAAATTTATGAATAAAGATATGCACCTACAGAAGAGAGATTTGCCCGATTGCTTCGCTTCGAGCTGCCGTATGCAAAGCACTAATGGGAAAACGGTCATTACATGGCACCTTTTGTGATACATAACTCACAAATCCCCATCTAATTTCCAAATAATTAATTTTCTTTAAATTGCAGTTATTTTTGATCCTTGGGGTTTCAGTTGATGCGACACTCAGATGAAGAAGAAAAACCAAGAAATAATGATATTGACATTTTGAAATAATCGACGAATTTGCTTGGAAACTTGAAAAGAGAAAACGGTGGATTTAAAGTTGATTACATTAAAGTGTATGCACTTTAATGTAATTAAGAAAAAAATTTATAAAAAACTGTCATAACTTCTTTTTGGCACTTAGGTCGCAAAAAAACTTCCAATTGAATTTCATAATTTGTGTATGTTTTGAAGTACAATGTTACTTTTATTTTTTTTTTTGTTTAAAAAAATACATTATATTTGAAAATGTTGTTCATTTTTTTATTTATGATGCCCGAAACTTGAAAAGCCGAGAATCATTCAGTGTTGACTTTATAGAATAAAACTGTTTTTTTCATATAATCTATAATAATGAGAAATTATAGGGTATTATAAATCTTTTCATTAAATTTCTACTTCGCAGCTTTGCCATATTTCATCTCTGGATAAAGCAAGTTCAATGCTAATGAAATTAAATTTATTGCAAATTCGACGATGGTTCTACCACATTTACAGCGTTGATACCGGCTCTGGAGTCTGGAGAGCTAATAAGCTAAGTGCAACTATTCAGTTGAGTCGAGTTTCTCTTCGCATACAAACGTGTTGATTGTTGTACAGAATCTGCAAATACTTTTTGTTTTTTTTTTTTTTTGTCATAAATATTTTCTATCAATTTTAATACAAATTTGTGATGCATAGTTCAAGATGTTATTGTAAATTAACATAAAGAAAAATAAGCTGTCAAATGAAATTTTTACTTAATTTAATCGTTTTTATATTTTATATTATAAGTGTATTAGTCTCATCGTATACGGTTCCTGATGCGACTATAGAAGTTTTAAAGCCCAAAGGATTTCGACTTTCAATACCACGTATGTTAACGAAGTAGTAATAATAATGTTGCTTCCTTAATTATTAAACTACGCAAAAGTTTGCCTACACAATCTAAGATATTCGCAGTAATATTTTCTTTATGGCTTTTCTGAGTTAGCCTTTACCTTTAACAATCACATTTCACAAGAGAAGTTAAATGCTTGTTGGAAAATAATTTTTGGATTCTTTGTTGATAAAGTGATAATTATAATCTTGTCATTCGCTTATTATTTTGACGATGAAATTTATTTTTAAATGAATTACCCTTAATGGCATTTTTTTGGTTTGTTTTAAATGAATTTAAAATCACCTTTTAATATAATAATGTAGGTATGCATATTAATTTTAATATTTGATACCAGTTTTAAATGAAGCCGATATTAATCAAGTTTCCTACAAAAAAAGATGCGCTTTAATTGTTTTTTCGTACCCGTAATGAAAGAAATTCCCCGTGTTGTTCATTTATCGGTGTTTACATAGATTCAATGGAACTTTTTTTTTAATCATTCTTATTTTGTTGAATGATCATGATGTTCATGATGTTCATGAAATGAATTTTAAAATTAATATCCAACCTGTTTCTTGAAAGAAAAAGTAGAATATAAAAAGTCGAAATGATAAATGTAGAATATCAGTGAGTTCAAATTATTTTATGAACTAACAGTTTGATGAGTTATTATAAGCAATACACTGAAATAATAAAAACATGGTATGCTTTTTTTTTTTTTTTGAGGATGGCCGTGGACTACACACTTGCAATACAAACTGTTAATTTTATTCTTTGAATAAGTTTGTGGTAATGGAAATACGCATCTCATACTGAGCCAGATGTATACAGCAAAATTAATCTCAATATGTAAAATTGTACATATATACTTTAATTTTCAATTTACGGAAAACCCTACCGTGTATATATTTTATTAATACAATAGCCATATATTTTAGGTATTGAAAATAAGAATATTTTTAGGAACTTACAGTAAGAAACAGTTTTATTCTTGTTGCGGGTCACTGTGGCGTATGTGGAATATTTGTATCTGAAATTTAATTTGCCCTAAGATTTTTGAATACTATTTCTATTTCTACTTATAGTAGCTGAATACTCCCACACTCCGCTGCGCCATCTATTGGAAAATTTTCAAACCACAAAATAAGACCTTAAATAGGTATGAAAAAAAATAAATTTTCTCTAGGGATGCAAAGAAAGCTAAAGTATAAGAAAAGTGGGCGTGGTTATAGGTGGTTTGTCAAGAAAAAAATACATATCTCATTCTATGTTACAAATATTAAGCCTCCTAAGGGCTTTAAATAAGGAGATAATTCAAATATAAGAAAAGTGATAAAAGTTACATTATATGTCAAGCCATTTACCCCCATATTATTCACTCGATACATCCAGATTAAAACTTAAATCCGCATGTATTTACATTGAATTTGTATAATTTACATCCGGGTTTAAGTTTTAATCTGGATAAATCAAAGACATAATATGGCCGTTAAGCTGCAGAAAATCTGTTCTCTAAGGAACCATAAAATAAAATTAATTTGTATTTGCATATTTACAAATGTATATTAAGATTTTGGTTTTCAGTGCCATCTATTGTAACACCACAACAATGTTTGTGCTTATTGATTCTATGATATAATTACAAGTAAAATCATATTTAT
This sequence comes from Epistrophe eligans, assembly GCA_951394125.1. Lineage (NCBI taxonomy): Eukaryota > Metazoa > Arthropoda > Insecta > Diptera > Syrphidae > Epistrophe > Epistrophe eligans. Next base: position 9,738,571 of record OX596031.1, on the reverse strand, counting down.
ATATAGATTTATAGAAATTCTTTTATTAAAATATCTTTTTAGATGAAGATGGCATCAGTGAAGTTTCATTCAATGTCAAAATCAACCAACGAATCAATTTATACCAACCTGGAGACTTTGCAGCTATAATCAAAGAGCCAACAAATGATGTTTGGGCTTTTGATAATATAAACACCAGGGTGAAGCCGGGTGATACCATAAACTACTGGGTACATGTTCGTTTTGGAAATGGAAAAAATCTCCGTGAAGTCGGAAGTGCTATGGTGACTGAAAATTCTGTCGAAATTTTAAATTTCTGCCCTGAAAAATCACAAGAATGTCCAGCAGTCAGTGAAAAAGTAGAATGTGAAAAATCTGCAACCACTATTCGTGGCAAGCATATGTGCAAGGATGAACTGATATTCGAGGAAAACTTTGACAAATTAGATTGGTCAATATGGAATCGAGAAGTGCGAATACCATTGTCATCGGACGATGGTCAATTTGTGATGTTTCTGGATAAACCTAAAAATTGCCATGTCAAGAATGGGCAATTGCATATTATTCCGAGTTTATCATCAGAAGTGCTGGGAAGTGATGTGAAACGCATCAGAAATGGAGAATACAACCTGGGAGCACAGCAAGTAAAATTTTATATTTTATGTTGCATTTGTTTACATTATTCAATGTGCAGATGCACAGCATTTCTAGATAAATCAAAAGAATGCAAAAAGAAGGCACAATTCTATCAAATTCTACCGCCAGTTGTTTCGGCAAGGATCAACACAAAGCATTCTTTCACTTTCCGTTATGGAAGAGTTGAAATCAATGCGAGGCTACCCAAAGGCGATTGGCTGTTTCCGTGTATGCTTTTTCTTTTTTTTGTTAATAATCTTTTTTTTTTAGTTGTTCATAATGTATATTTTTCTCAGTAATGTTGCTGGAACCTCTGGAAAATTACTATGGCGTTAGCAATTATATGTCAGGACAGATAAGAATTGCCTTTAACCGAGGCAATGAAGTTCTTCAAGACGGCAACTATACAGATATTTCCAACAAATGGTTATTTGGTGGTGTTGTAATGTCTAACCTTGACAAGCATCGAAATTATTTTTTGCGGGGAACAAAAATTGACATGGATTTAAGTGCTGACTTTCATACATATTCTTTAACATGGACAGAGGATCAGTTTATTTTGGCTATAGATGGAAAAGTATACACTCAGAATTTCATAGAGGATTTCTCTAAGTGGTTGCAAAAATTTCATGGTGAAACCAAAGTTACGTCTAAAATGGCGCCATTTGATAAAGAGGTTTGCTAAAAAAATGTTTTTCTTTTGAACTTTTAAACAAAAAATCAACTTTCTCTTCTTCTTTTTCTAAAGTTCTACCTAGCCCTTGGAGTTTCAGTAGGTGGACACTCTGATTTCCCTGATAATTGTCGAAATGGATTTGAACGAACCCCCAAGCCATGGATAAATGGAGATCCCAAAGCGGAATTGTCCTTTTGGAAAGATATTGATAGTTGGTCAAATACTTGGAAAAACGATGGAAGTGGTCTTCATGTTGATTATGTGAGAGTCTATGCTCTGTGAAAGTCAAATAAATTAAGGACAAAAATCCTTTTGACCTTAAATCTAAAAATTTGTATTTT